>OX388211.1:24555655-26022155 GCA_947578815.1 Epinotia ramella
GTATAGATTAACAGGAGAATAACAGTGTGTTTATGTTGTTTCAGTGAACTAACACTGCTGGAAGGCATGGCGGGCTGCGGGGGCTGGAGTGAGGAGCCGATCTCCAAGGTAAGACCACATACTAGCATTTCTACCGCTCTTTTTTACATACACGCCCGAGTTCACAGCAGGGGTAGCACAGGGGTAGGCTGAGGGTGGATTACCAAAACTATTACCCATACATTTTGTATGGGTAACTTTCGTTACACAATGGACAGATGTTAAGGCAATAAAAATTAAGGCCCTTAACTATGTACATTCTTTTTGCGATTCACCCCTGAGCAGGTTAAATTTATTGAACAAGCGAGCGAAGTGAAATAATTTCTCCGTATCAGCTTATAAAAAATAATTCCATTAGGCTCATTCGTACTTACGCTACAGCTTCTAAACTGTAAGCGATATCTTAACAGTTATTTCGGAAATATTCTAAAAATATACTAAAACAAAATTATTCACTCTTTGTAACGAACAATTTTTAAATTTCAAATTAAAGGAAAGTTTTTAAAATGTAATACTCTGCTGGACTCGAACCGGTGACCACAGGCATATATGGCCCGGGCCCGTCGCTACTAACCAACTGTGCTATCGGAACAAGCTGTCTCGGCCACTAAATCTTTTAGTCTTATTTTTAAATTTTTACCTTCTTATGAAAATTTATAAATTTCGTTAGCAGCGTAACATACGGATTTCGAATATTTCTGTTCGTGTTTCGGTGTTCGTGGGTGAAAAGCACAGCACATCGAGCTAACAATGCATTAGCGAGGGAACGAAAGACCAATTTGGGGGGTCCCACTCGCCTTAACAGTGTAAAACTAATTCAAGGCTATCCCATTAAACTTCTTAACCTCTTGTTAATATTAGTCGTAAATACAGCAGTTAAACGAAAGATTTCCCGAAGATGCACGGACCGTTATATGTATGAAACTTGTCCCTGATAACATCTTTAGTATACAACATTCATTTACAATGCATTCCGTTATGTTATTATCACTTTTAGGGTGGGTTGCTGCGAATGAAAAAACCATAGAAGTTTAAGCAGTTTATGCAAGAAGTTTATGCTATGATGCGGGAATCCCGCGGGGTGATAAAACGATGCCAGGCAAGACATCCCGAAGAGGCACGGACCGTTATATGCATGAAACTTGTCCCTGAAAACATCTTTAGTTTACAACATTCATTTACAATGCATTCCGTTATGTTATTATCACCAAGGATAGGACAAACGCCCGTCATTTTGAAAACTTAACCCTGTTCTGTACAGTAGAGACTTCCTTATATTAATAAAAAAAATTAGGTACTAAATAAGAATAAGAATAGTTTATTCGTGACAATACAAAACAAAGGACAAAAGTAATGTTTTATAAATTTATTTTAAGTACCATAATGTATATGTTTCCAGTGACAAATTATTCAAATGACGATGATTAAGGCGATAAATCACTTTCGCCAATGGAAAAGAATGACCACAATTTTTTCCAAATTTTAAAATAAAAATTAATTAATAATTATTTAATTTTAATTTTAAATATCATTAGGAAGTCTCTACTGTACAGAACAGGGTTAAGTTTTCAAAATGACGGTTGTTTGTCCTATCCTTGATTATCACTTTTAGGGTGGGTTGCTGCGAATTAAAAAACCATAGAAGTTTAAGCAGCGCCGCAAAATGGCCCCACAGAATGCGTGCCATTGCCATGACGCGGGAATCCCGCGGGGTGATAAAACGATGCCAGGCAGCCGTTTAGTTCGAACATAACCGGAATACCGGGTTTTGGGCACGTGTTTGGGTAGAAGTTTGTAAGGAGCACGCATTCTATGGCTTTGCACCAAACCGTCTGTATTCGTAAGCGGTTTTCGTTAAAATACGAATGCATGGAAAGTTTGACAAGTTTTGGCGCCATTTTTAAGACGCTGTCAACACTAAAATGCCCTTGAGGATTTTGGATAGCGCGCACACTGTCTATTTGTATCGGAGTAAACGAGAGCGAGTGTTACTGGGGGCCCGGTTTTTGAAGATAATATTACATAAATATTGAAATAAAAAAAGGGTGGATTATTTGTAAAATATGACTCGTTAGCGGTTTAGGTATGAATATGTCGACTTCATGTTTTTAATTGCAGACCCATACGTCAAAAAAATAAAGACATAGGACCGTTTAATGTGATTTTAAGATCTTTGCGATTATTTTCTATCGAGCCCATTTCAACCAATTATGTATCGAGCCTGTCCACGGTCTATAAAATATAGTGAATATTAACATATATTTTATTTGATGTGCTAGAACAAATAGTTTTTCTTAAAAAACTGCTTAAATAACATGAATTTCACCAAATTAGGTCTTGTCAGCCTCTTAACGTTGATCGGTCTGTAATCTTAAGTTGGTGTAACCTGCCCTTAGTGTCAATTCTACCAAACAAGACAATTTATTTCAAGACTAGCTGCCCGCCCGGCTCCGCTTATTTATGACTAGCGACCCGCCCCGGCTTCGCACGGATTCTATATTATACATATAAGCCTTCCTCTTGAATGACTCTATCTATTAAAAAAAAGCCGCATCAAAATCCGTTGCGTAGTTTTAAAGATCTAAGCATACATAGGGACAGGCAGCGGGAAGCGACTTTGTTTTATACTATGTGATAGGGCAGATCCATAATTGCTAAAGGTCGCCGTCACATACAAACTTAAAACCTCACAGACTACTCCATCCAGTATGGTACATATATTCTGTACAAGTACCGAAATCGAAATTCAAATCTGGGATCCCTCTTTTCAAAATCTCAAATTTCTAAATAACATTTTGATAGTAGCGCCTTAGGCAGGTGTGTGTTTTTCGTAAAAAATAATCTGTCCACACGGTCAAGTGTAAAATTTACAATTTTCAATCCTATTCCCCAGGCATAAGTTCGAAACCGTATACTAGTTCCGTGTTTTTTTTTAATCAGCCTGTCAGTTTTGTATAGCTGTCTGTCAACTTGCAATCCAATTGTCAGAAATTAACATAAAACCTTCATAGGATCAGTCAAAAAAACTATGAAGAAAAAAATGGATTATTATTATTACGCATACGCTGAGCATTCACGACCGCTTCAACTAGCCGAATGAACTTTGATTTATAAGGTCGTCGGTTTTATTGCTTAATTTTTATTTAACTATTTGACAAACGACTGTACTATAGTTCCTATAGGAAATGCCGTTAAATTGATAATATCATTGTAGAATAGTATACTTCCGGCCCATCAAAAATAGCTAAAAACTACCGCAATAGACAAAACTTTCGATTAAAAAAAAGCACTAAAATCGGTTTATCCATTTGGGACCTACGATGCCACAAACAGACACAGTTAAACGAATAACACCAATCATTTTCGCCTTAGGTTAATACGACGGGTAAATGTATTATTAAATTACTGCAAATAAAGCGTGTCTCATCGACTAGTTGTTTTTTTTTTTTTTTTATACAACGACGGTGGTAAACAAGCACATCGCAGCATATAGACGCATGCAACTCCAAAGGAGTAACATAGCCCCTGCCAACCCTTGATATATTTGAGGATTCGCTGTGTTGAGAGCTGAAGGAACAATTCCCTCGCTGTCAACACAAGGCATCCTCGGGAGCTCTGGCGACCTCGCTCACCTCCAGGAACACAACACTACTACAGAGCCAGTAGTAGTGTTATTATGGCTGTGGTCTTCTGCAAGGCGGAGGTACTTCCCCAGTTGGGCTGCTCCAAATTCGAGCGAGATGACATTTCGCTGTGCCCTACCTCACCATATATTGTTTACTTAAAAGCTATTCAAGATGTCTCCAAAAATACCTTTCACTAACGTTTAGAATGATTTACATGACGATTTATGACCCGTGTTTTCCAGGTGCGAGCACTTTCCATTGACACAATAGAGCACTTTGTGCGAGTGCCATCTCGTGTTAAGACATTTAAGTTTAACATGACATTTACGTTTAAAGTTACATTGTGGTTTAAGACCACAAAACTCGGCAGTAGCGCTTCTTCAATAGAACCCGCAGACAGGCAGTCTTTATAATTTACAAGTGTCTGGTTGGTCGGTCCGGAACGCAAGATTGTATGCAGTCTTTAATAATTTGAAGTCTATTCATGTTCATTATTAATTGTAAAGAAACACTTCTCGACGGCATTATTACACTTTTCTTTGGTATTACACAATATAATAATCATCAATGAAAATGTTGCTCTCAAAGTATAGAAATCAACCAATCAACCACTGAGAACTTATAATCCATACTATCCATACTAATATTATAAATGCGAAAGTGTGTCTGTCTGTCTGTCTGTCTGTCTGTCTGTTACCTCTTCACGCTTAAACCGCCGAACCGATTTGGATGAAATTTGGTATAGAGATAGTTTGAGTCCTGGGGAAGGACATAGAATAGTTTTTATCCCGGAAATCATCCCCTAAGGTGGTGAAATCGGGGGTGAAAGTTTGTATGGAGCTGCGATATAAACGAGTTCCACGCGGACGGAGTCGCGGGCAGAAGCTAGTTTATAATAAGATCAAAATTATCTGACATAACGATGTCTAGATTATCTGTGAATCACACTTTATTTATATTTTATCGTCATTTTAAATCACTACCTAGTCATTGTCTATGATCATATTTGACGTCATGTTTGTTTACATGATAGGACACGTAAAAATGAATAGACTTAAGGCGCCGTAGGTTCATGGACTTCTCTCCCTCTCACTGAGCATAAGCGTGAGCGAGATGGAAGTGCGTGCTCGGAAGCGCGGATATCATGTTTTTTAATTTTAATTTTTTGGCCGTTTAAATAAATATAAATGTAATCACTGATTTCTCTTGAACATAATATTGCCGATTTTTATAAGTAATTTTAATATTTATAGCTTTTGTGCATAATTTCTTACGAATATTTTAAGTGTATTTTTGTGTATTTTAGATCTATGTTCGTGATTTTTTTCTATCGAGCGAAATTTGCTTAATCATGTTTCGAATCACTGATCTTGCTGCAAAAAAGCCTCAAGATTACTATTCGTATTTTTTTGAAACCATATTATTATAAACAGACGCATTATATTGTTTCAAAAACTCTGTTCGCTTAACTTCGCTGAACCTACGGCGCCTTAACCAATGTCTACAATGTCACATTGTTTAAAATTATGAGCCTGCTGTAGCTAAATAAGTGAGAGGTCTCTGTAACATTAATTTAGTATGATGACACTTAAACCTCTGCTTTACACATTAGCGCCATATATTAGTACCTAGCTTTTTCATTGAGTTCATAGATGGCGCTGGTGTGTTGTAGAGAGCTCTAATTTCCATATCAATAAGAACAAATATTTTACGCAATCGTTAGCGAGTTACGTGAACGTCAGTCGCATATTATTCAGAGCAATGACGAGTAGTTGCAGTATCCCAGAGGCAATCCGATGGCTCGAGGTATTTGGGCTCCCGAAGTGTTTTGGAACCGATTCAAACAGCGGTTGCCTGAAAGTGTGTACGCTGTTTATATAATGATTTTATATGCCAACCCTTTTTCAATTTGGCTCCATTCGGGTTGCACAGGACGGTTCCGATTTAAGCTTTTTTGTCTGTATTTTTACCTGTGTCTTGTGTACAATAAAGTATTTACATACATACATACTTCGTGAGCTCAAACACCGCGAGCCATCCGGTTGCCTCTTTGATAATTTAACTATATAACCGTATCTAGAAACATCTATAGCTATACCTTCTTCATCACGCATTACCACGAGTCTTTGTCTTGACTGCTCTGAAGACTGAAGCTAGATATCATTTCCAGCCAATTACTCTAAGACAATCCACCCAACTGACAATACAATAAGTTATGGTAAGCGCCGCTTCGCACCTCGACAACAATAGCTAATCTTTCAATAATTACAATAAAAATTGGACTAATAGCGAGTACGAGTATCTATAAATCTTGATTCCACTGACAATTATCTTTTTCATCCCTAAGTTCCTACTCTGAAACATCAACTTTGTTATGCACAAAATAATGTTGAAATTTAAGTACGCACAAACTTAAGGAATATGGATTGTTAAGGTGGATGGTTTGGGAATAAGAAGGTTACAAAAGCAACATTAACTTATGACTCATACGATTTTTTACGTCGATTCACGATAAGTTTTTCTCGATTGCGGCGTAATGTATGCAAGTCCCACGCTCTCGATACCTATCCGCTTAGCCACTTTTTGTTGTAATTCCGACACCGATTGAAATCAAACGTCTGGATTTAATTAATTATTACGAGAACGGGCGTTTACATAGCTATTCTATGATTACTGACTATATAGGTACTCCAGGAACTCGGTAGCAAGCAGTGTCCATAGTATATCCATAGTGAAGTCTCGCATCCTTACATTTTTCGGACACATTTATGTCGTCGAGGAGACTTAGCTATCGAGCGACTTGTGGTCGAGGGCACCAGGCCGCGTAGGTCACTAATGCGATGCACAGACCAGATTTAGCTGCAGTAAATGCATCACTAAACGCGAGTATAAGAAAAGCGATAGTCGGAGAGGAATGCCGGCGTGTTGTGAAGCTTGCTACCAACACTTGAAATAATAACCACGACTACTCTGTAAGGTGTGAAATCGACAAAGAAGAATATATAGGTCGGCAACGTACTTTCTTAGCCACCAGTTCTCAGAACTAGTACGTAAAAAAATGTGATAGGCAGCAACTACCTATAAAAGGCGAGGTGTAAATATCTAGATTGTAAGATAAGAGGTAGGTGATTAATTTTTTAGTGAAAAACATAACACTGATGGAATCATATTATCATCGATTATGAAGGCAAATCTATTAAACTTAATACAATAACATAAAAACAAAAATGTAGGTATTACAGTACTCTTACTTAGTGCCTACTCTTGAACCAACCAACAAACTACCTGATGTGGTTCGATTGGAATGGAGCGGGAGCATAGCTCGCCCATTAGAGTGGTGCCATAGGTGAATAAAAATAAATATAAATAAATATTTGGGGACAATCTTACACAAATCAATCTAGTC
The DNA here is from genome assembly GCA_947578815.1 of Epinotia ramella. Classification (NCBI taxonomy): domain Eukaryota; kingdom Metazoa; phylum Arthropoda; class Insecta; order Lepidoptera; family Tortricidae; genus Epinotia; species Epinotia ramella. The sequence goes on from OX388211.1 coordinate 24,562,727, forward strand.
CCAAACTAAGCAAAGCTTGTAATATGGGTACTAGACGACGATATACATACTTATATAGATAAATAAATACTTAAATACATAGAAAACATCCATGACTCAGGAACAAATATTCGTGCTCATCACACAAATAAATACCCTTACCGGGATTCGAACCCGGGACCTCCGGCTTCGTAGGCAGGGTCACTACCAACTAGGCTACAGAGGTCGTAATAAGAATAGAGGTCGTAGAGGAATAAGTCTTACAAGAGGATACAGAGAGGGCGCTAGTCTTAGCGGGAATGTAATTGAAAAGTATACAACTTCCGTCACTGTCCTCGTAGCTCAGTTGGTAGAGCAGTCTAGCGTTAATAGTAAGGTCGCAGGTTCGAATCCTGTCGGGGGCTCCAGACGAAGATGGTTTATTTTTCCATTATATTCTTTCTCTCAGTATCATATCGTTCAAACAACAAAGTTAAAAACGAATCAATCAGAGCAAGTACAATGTAAGGAGAAGCCTACAACAGTGACTATCGGTCCTAACTGGCCCTACAGAATAGCGGGCCCATTCCCTTGTTAGACGATCTCATCAAAAACTACCATTACTCAGGACGACGGAGAGTAATCGGTATCCAATTAAGGGGACATACTCAATCGCGTTCCTTACGGTGACGCGATTCAACCAACTTCCAATAAGAGGTCTGTCTGTTATCGATACCCAAAGTGTTTCCCGTGGTCGATAGTTAATAGCTTTTCTACACGAAGTTGAGATATTTATGATTAAATCACACATTACATTACTTATGATTATACGGGGAGATGTCGTTAATAAATGCGGATTAATAGTCCAAACTAAATTAGGCGTTAAAGCGTGACATTTGTAGGCTATGGTAAAGTGAAGTGTATTACTAGCATTTTTATGTTAAAAATCGAATGTTACATATATGGAATGAGGATCAAAGCTTAGAAGCCTATTTAAACTCTTAGTTATTGTACCTATAAAAAAATATTTATATAGGTTTGAGTTTGGCAAAGGATATAAAGGACTACCGCGACTCAAAATTCTAGTTGTTGTATGAATTATGAGGAAAACCCGCCGCTCTTTAACCATCCGGAAAGTCTATTCTACGCGCAGATGAAGGAATTTTATATACGGATAAACGGCTCAGGTGATTTTCGACCCGTTACATAGCGACTGACGAAGCTAGTTTTTTACAGACTTTTCTTCTTTATTAGTACAGAGTATAAGATAACATAAAGTTACGATGCATTCATTTCTAAATGGCAAAGTTACCACAAGTTGCCAAAGTGGTCGGAACTCGACTTGAGTGCGCCCGCGCGTCGGCTCCATCCTCTTAAGTCTCGCGATGGCAAATTACAGCTGATTTGCTGGTCCATTGTGCGGCATTCTCAGACCGCCACTGGATTCAATGCGATTAGTTAAGTGCTACGGACTCTACAGATACGATTCATTTGGTTATTGATTGTTTCTTTATAGGTTGAATGTGCATGTCTTAAATGAAAATCAATTGTTAATTTGCTTAGTTAATAGAAAATCTATTATCGCACTCCAATAGAGAATTTCACTCCCATTGTCACCCCTTTAAGGTATGATTTCGAGGTGAAAACTATCCCAGATTCGTTTTATCTAATTCCGTTCAGCAGTTGAAGCGTGAAAAGGTATCGCATTTATAATATTCAAAGTAGTGTGGACTAGAATTAATCAGTATAGGTAATATGGGTTTTTGAAGTACGATTTCTTGAGCTCTAGATGAAGTATAAGTAGAAAGAAACGAATAGTCTCCCTCGCCATACACATATCATTCTGATAATACAACATACTTTTAGATAAATATAGAAAACCTTCACCGCAAAGGCCGGATTGACCTTTCAGGAATAGGGGCACATTCTGAGGCCATAAGTTAAAATTAAAACTAAATAATCTTGGAATGGGTAATTATTCAAATTGCTACTCGTTTACTCTCGTGTTTGGGGGGTTCAAATAGGGTTAAACTAGATATTTTTGCACGCGTTACCCTAGCAGATTATTATGGAGAGAATTCCTCTGGATTACAGCCACGAGCCAACATTTCTACATATGGTAAGGTTGGTAGTTGGAATGTGAAAAATGCAGCGTCCTCACGCATACTTGACAAGCGTGTTCAACTCCATAAATATTTATGTGGAGAATAAATCTTAATTAAGTTACTTTGGCAACCTGTCAACCTTTCCTTTACGAGTTTCGTTATAAGGGGAAACTGGGAGATTTACCCTGTTAGGAGACTTGTTATTACATCAAACATTTATTAAAAATTGCTCTACAAATGAATGGGGTTCATTACTCACGAACTTCCCCTATAACACACTACACAGTAGCATCAAAATCCGAGATTTTTTACGACAGTATTTTTTTTTCAATGTGCGATGCTGCAATATCTAGATGGGTTTAAATTGGCGTAATACAAGGTATCACATCAGCGAAAAATTTATCTCGGCCACTTTTACAATCATTCGCACTATTTAGCAATTACGCTGCGTATCACCGACCCTGTGGTTTCGTTTAATTAAATTAATTAAATGCCTGTGGGTTTTAATTGCCTGGTGGGAATTCTGCGGCCACCGCGCCGCGGTTACAGTGAGTATTACATAGTAGATATGTTACGAACAGTACGGATTCATACTTATCTGACGTGCTGTTTGATGCGCTCTGACGCAGACGTAACAAGAGCGGTGACGTCAGAGTGCTTTAGATGAATGTGTATATAACCATTGTCCATTGTCCCATTATAAGTGTATGAAAAAGATATCGTTCTGTGTTGTTCGCAATACATACCTCGCACCCCCGGGTCCGCTTCTCATCTTACATGCAGCCGATTTTTTTTTTTTTTAAACGACTCGGATACTTTTAAACGGGCTGCTTAACGCATCGTACTACCTATTTAGAGTCTACGGATATACATTTTGACTCATTAAAGTAGCCGAGAAGAGCTGTAGCTCTGTGGTTGGTGGGCGCGGGATGCGCAGAAGCAGTGAATTATATAAATATAACACAACTGCGCAAATATAACAAATATAATACTCACAATATATCGACAAGTAAGTCGCAAACACAAGGCCAATCTTGGGATTAGGTGTCAAAGCGGACCTTGGGCTCCTTTAGGTCACAACCGGGAATAACGGTAGGAGGATGATATTGACAAGTAAGTAAGGAAAGTAAGGAAATTTTGGCGACATCAGTAAGCACTCGGTAAAGTACAAAACACCGCAAACAGATCCGACCTTCCAGATGTGGATGTCGCGAAACAGTAAGTTAGGCCGCTTTTATGCACAAGTGTAATTTTGAGCAGCACGCGCGTAGTTGTCAATGCTATGGTTTTCCATACAATACACGAAGCGCGGGGTTTCTGCATGTGCTGAACGCGGGCCTATGCCCTGCTGTTGTGTTATCACTCCACTGCGAATGCCGCGTACTGTTATTACACTGACCACTGCGTTATTACTTGTTGCTTCTATTATGAAGTGGTTCTTATGACGTATTTGTTCTTCCCGTACATTCACCTCGGAACTATAACGGATGGGTAACAATTTGAAGGCATACCAAGGAAATTAACTGATTCCTGCGTTATAACGGATTTTCTCCTGTGTCTTAATTTATACCTAAACGTTACTTTGGCATAATTCGACTATTTTTAATGACAGTTCGGAAAATTACTACCAAATAGTAAATTTTGTGCAACGTCACTGGTGAACAATTTTTAACCATACTACCCCAGAAGGAGGGTGCTTTTCGAACGTAGGTATGTGTGTATGTATGTATGTGGACAGGCACATTCAATTTCACGGGCTACTGTCCAAACGGCTAGATGGATTTTGATTCCTCATAATCGTGTCAGTGACATATACTATAATATTTGAAAATGGAATTTGAATATTTTGAAAAATCTTTTGATTTCATTTGTTTAATATAAGACTTGGAAAGAGGAAGTGGGTGTATGTTACTTTTGTGGTATCACATGCATGCATGCATGATTGTCGAAATCAAATGCTTGCAAAAATACCCCGGCACAACAAACATAGAAGAACCATATCGATAGACAAGGCTTCCGGTAAAAAACACTGAATTCAGCTCACCAGTTTGGGAGCTACGAGGCCACAGAAAGACACACACACAGTTAAACCAGCTCGATGGGTGATCGCGGGTCAATTTTGGATCTAGGATTAGCACAGTATAGCGACGGGTGGCGAAGAGAGGCCTATTATCAGCAGTGGGCGATTACGGGCTGAAAATTATGATGATGATGAACGGGATAAAACAGACTTTTTAAACACTCTTCCTATTCTAATGACTACGAAGTAAGTGAGCAGCCACCTGAACGAAAGTCCTCCTATTACACGAATTGATGTTTTTATCCAGTTCAAAAACAGGTGCAGTTAACGAGGGAATGTCCGATTAGTTCCACAGACTGGGGCTTGCTGTACAAGTTTTAACCTTACTGCTTATACCCATAGCTTGAGCAAAAGAATGATCAATTTAATTGGGGCTGACCCCTGCTTCCTGCGTTTCACGGAGACATTAACTATACTTATTTGAACCTTAATGCTGGCATAGAGCTACAGAAAATTTTCGTTAGAACTATTCGGGGTAGACCCCTAAAGCAAAGCAGTCTCCCGTGACGGATCATCAGGACTGATACTTACAACGCGCTGACCTTAGGAAATCCCGTTTAAGTCTGCCCTCCGATCACGCATAGTTGTTACTAAACCAGAGATCAAGTTATACTAGGTGAAACAGACAGGTGAATAGATGTCTGCGCTTGCGCAAGGAAGGGACGAGCTTTGATAATGAACTCACGGGGCGTGTAAAGAAAGAACGTGGTTAAGTCAAGGCGGAATGTTTGATGTATTTTGTAACAAGTGTCTTTATGTCACAATTGTAGCCGGTAATTAATTGGTCTGTCAATTTAACTATTAAATAAGTAATATAGTTCACAAAGAAAAACGAATTTTAGGTACCTATTACCAAAGTGAAAGAAGTGAAGTGAAGTGTGATTAGTAAGATATTACGATGACCATTGACCATATCATATTATATGGTCATGGTACATATCTATAACTGACTAATCCAATTTATCCTGACAACACAGCCACCGAGACATCGATGAGTAAGTTTTTTCAGACGAAACACAAGTTCAAATTCAAAGTTTGTCAAAAGGGTTGATGATTTAATAGGGTATTTAACAACAGTGAAAATGAATTGTTTTTCATTAGCAACAGATAAACATTACGAAAATACTCGAAAATGAAGGATTGATCTTTCATTTATGTTTGCTGTTTTGGTTAAGAAAATTTTATTCATAAAAACTAACACTAAGGACGTTGTTTAGTTGTGACGTCAAAAGCAAGTAATCCCTACTATTTGCATACTAACAGTGCGTTTTGACGTTTCATAAAAAGAAGCTGATGTGACTTTAGTAAAATGCCGTATTGACGTACTTAATAGGTACAAACTTTTCTAGAAATGCTGGTATGCTAGACATAACTACCTTCGAACATTTGCACAACGCTCAGGTATAGGTATACTTCAATTCGATTTCAATTTTTGTTGTGAATGGCTGCTGTCCAGAGGGACAATTGAGCCAGTAGGTATACTTCTCTTGAATGGTTTGTTTGTAGTATCAACATTACGATGCCATCTCTCATCCTAACAAGGCCATTGACAAATCGCGGTTCATTCAACACTAAAATGAAGTAATAAACCGAAAACTGGATTCACAGGCTACTTTATTATAACAAATTGTTTTCAGAGCTGCAGATAACTATCGGCCTTTCTCTTAACCCGTCCACTGTTATTAAAGTACGATGAATATATAATTAAATACGTTTTAGCTTCCGGTGTACAAATGGCTTTGGTTGACTTGAATGGGTTTGATATCGAAGGGTTCTGTGTATTCATAATTCACTTTAGAACAAAATTTTGTGTGCCTATAAAATTTGAAGAGTTCCCTAGATTTTTCCAGGACCACATCATTAGAAAGAAAGAAAGAAAGAAAGAAAACATTTATTAGTGGACAAAACAATGGGATTAGAGCCTGACCTGATGATCATGGGACCACCTGACCCCGTATCATGGTCGGCCTTATCACGCGATAAGTGACAAGATAGGAGCGTCGTCTCGTTCTATCCAACGGTGTCAGCCAGTGACGGACGCTCTATCTTGTTACTTATCGTGTGATAAAGCCGACCATGACACGGGGTCTGGAAAGAATACCCTTTCAAACAAAAAAATATTTTTCCATATTGGTCCAGGCATCTTCGAGTAATCGGGGAACATTATCTACATAAAAAGTAAAAGATTCCGACGAATTGAAAAGATGTTTCTTTTTTTTTCTGAGTAGAGTACCCTAATAATTATTCTGCTTCTTAGAGATTACATCCACTTCATTGCGCGATAGCATCAGTGGCACAACAAAAGATGTACCAGTGTAATCGCTATACAAAAATTACGACCAAAACTAGAGCGGTAGTAGAAAATAGTCATTAGTTACATGTCATTAGGCTTGAGTTACGGGTCTTTAATTTCTACGCAATGACTGGTCAAAGTGTTGAACATTGAGTCAAGGATGTGCAGTGTGCTCTGTGATATTTGTTTTACTGATTTATTTGAATACTAGCTGATGCCCGCCGCTTCGCCCGCGTGGTTATAGGAAAATGTAACATATTGAATTTTCCCGTGGGAATTAGATGTTTTCCCGCTGGAAAAAGTAGCCTATGTCACGCTCCAGCTTCTAAACTATCTCCATACAAAAAATCACATCAATATGACGCTCCATTGCGACGTGAAAGAAGGACAAACATACAAACACACACACTCGCATTTATAATATTAAGTAAAGATGTTACTGGATTTCTCTTCTGCACATCGCATATACAACCGTTATACTAATATTATAAAGAGGAAAGGTTTGTGAGATTTTAGCTCTGTAAAATGTAAGTTTATGTATTTTTTGGGTAATCTCCGGAACCGCTTATAAATGCGATTTCATAAATTCTTCCACCAGCGTGTAGAATGGACTTTCTGAGCTATGCTATATTTAATCCCGCAGGTTCGATGCAGTACGCGGGAAAGGCGTACGGGCAGCTAGTCTCTACAAATACAATCTAGGTTTAGTTTATATTAGTTTTGCAGCGGCCAAAGAGTCAAAGGACGCAGAAATAGGTCGAAACTGTTTAGAAAGATCCATGGTAACGCAACAGTGAAACTAAATAAATTATAATAAAGAAGCAGGCAGTAGATCCTTTAGGGGGCAATGGGCTTAAGCCCCCCCAAAATCATCGCGTCTTTCTGTGACAAAACCAACACGAGTGTGGAAAACGCGAACGGAAAACATTGCTACAAGGAATTTAAACAGTTTGTTAATACGATCTAGCTACATACTTCTTCTATCATTATGGCGTATTTAACAAGTCCAGAGATTCCGTATTCGCAAAATAAATATTATTAGGGCGTTTACACACGGCACGATCGGCGCAGCGTGCCGTTCCGTTCATCAACCTTGCTTTCTTTCTACGTAAGCTAATTTGACAGTAATTGTTAGTTTAGCTCTTAACACGCTCATGTATTATTTATAATATAGCAACTTTGGGTGGATGCGGTTGTGTGATACCGGTTTTGGTTGCTCGATGTTGTGGTCGTAAAAACTGCGTTCTTTATTTTATATGGTAGATTAGTTAGTGCCTGCGACTTCGTCCGCGTGGAACTTGTTTATATCGTATCACCATACAAACCTAACCGTACTTTTATTGATTTCCAAGAGAAATACTTAATGCACCCGGCACGTCAAACATAGCTCAGGTGCATCGGTTTGAAGGAAAGAAAGAAAGAAAGATATATTTATTCAGAAACACACAGGACACACATATTAAATAATAATATAAACAAGAAAAGCACATAAGACATGAAAAAAAGTGTGTCTCTGCGGCAGTGAACCGGACACTGGCTCAGCATTATGCTGAGGTGTCAAGACACCTACAGCGCTGATTTTCAGCCAGCACCGTTGGTGACTCACGGAAACGTCATACAATTTAATATATAAACTACTATACTAATACAAATAGTTTGGGAGCTACGATGCCACAGACAGACACAGATCCTACTCATGTTTATTTATAGCACCCCGCTTGTTCGTCGGGGCCTTAAAACTGCACTATCTATTTCCAGATATTTCTTTAACATTGTTTTATAATTTTACAATCCAGTTGCAGAACCACTTTCTAGAAGACTATTGGCCATTACTACGCTAATATTCGAGTTATATGAGAAAACTCCATATTAGTACTTAGTTCTACCGCTTGCTAATCGTGTATTCAAATTTTTGACATAACACCGGCCATATTACGTGAAGTGAACGACCCCGTATCATGGTCGGCCTTATCACGCGATAAGTGACAAGATAGGAGCGTCGTCTCGTTCTGTCGAACGGTGCCAGCCAGTGACGGACGCTCTCTCCTGTCACTTATCGTGTGATAAGGCCGACCATGATACGGGGTCAGAGGGCAATCAAATTAGGCGTTTGTGGGGACCACTAAATTATGGCGTCAAATAGAAGAATTAACGTCATAATTTAGTAATTTTATCTGATTGTTCTTCTTTCTTGTATGAGCTAAGTGACGCCATTTCCTGCGACGTTTGTCTTTATTTAACATTTTGAGAGGTGCACTCTGAGAGGAGAGAGAGATAATATCGTTTTCCTCTGATTCTGGTACCTAAGTAGGTATAATAAATTACACATAATCCACAAAACAAATGTGTACAAAGGCAGGTATCGTTTCTTTTCATGAGTGGATCGCTTGCCTATAGGTTCCCTGAGTTTTACGAACCTCTCCGAGGGCTATCTCTACTCGTACCTATCTATCTATAATTAAGAAACGATGTAATAGATTGCCCAACCTATTACAATGGTCTTAGATGATACGTCATAAAGAATGAAATCTTTTCAACTTCAATCCCATTCTCAACAATCTCCCATAAAGTAATTTGCGCTAATAACATACAAAACCGACAGATTTGCACTAATTCGTTTTTTACAATGAATTGTCTAAATATTTCACATAGCTTAAATTCTTGAATATTGTTTAACTCTGCTTTCTCCGTCATCATAGCATTGTCTAGGCCGCATGAGTGATGGTACGGCGGAGTTCCCAGTTAATTTGTTATGATATGTGCAGGTACAGGCTGGAGAAAATTGCAATTTACTATTAGTATAGTCGACATCTGATAGCCAGGCGGTATGAGAACGCGTCTATTGTACGTAGCGGGTTCAGACATCATTAATTTCTACGCAGTTTGATGAAGGTGCCTATGTTTTCGCAAGCATCTAGTTAGATGCGCTGTTTCAAAAATTGTACTTAGGTACGAGAAAGACAGTTAGCTACAGTAAACAGATTAGATACTTTTCACATATCTGTACTTCCTGTTCTAAGTCTAAATTGTTTACCAATCTATGTTGTGCAAGTCGATCACGTAACGCATTGTACGTACTTACGTTAAAAAAATGTAAAATTTTATATGGAAAAATGACAGTTGGTTCGGTAACGCGAGTTCAAAACAGTACGTGAATACCGCTCCGGTAACAAACTAGTTTTAAGGTATATGTCCCAGTTCTCGACGTTGCACTAGTGTATGATATGGGCACTTTATCTCAAAGCAGTAAGGGTCAAATTAGAACTAATAAGTTTTTTTTTTATTCGTATTTAAAGCCATGCCAGTATCTCACGAACTGCCCTTGTCATACTCTAGTGCAACCGTGGACGTTGATTCTCTTTAGTGTTATAAACCATACATTTCAAAACTAAGTAAGTAGTTCGATTTGTATGGCAGATTTTACTAAGAGAGCATTGAATCGGTGGCGTCCTAAAACCGACGCTATCACTCCATAAATGTCTACATTTTTTTTAATACACATATATAAACAGAAGAATTAGAAAGAAGAAGGACAGTTCCCACCAACCACCCTTCACTGTAAACTGTACCTAATATGACCATATCTTGTTCCAGGAAAAGCAAAGGCCACCGATCTACAACCCAGAAGATTACGCGGCGTCCCTCAAGAAATGGGGCAAGAAAACTGGTGGCGGGAGCCTGTACGATCTAGAACAGGAGACTGATGGGAAAGCACGCACCCTCCCCAACCAGGGCAGCAAAGATTTCAGGTGAGAATATTTCTATTTTCTTCCATCCAACTCGTTGGCACAGAAGACTGATAGGACTTACGTACTGTGTTCGATTCTGATTGGTGCGGTTTTGGCAATTTGCGACAACTCATCAGATCTTTTCCCGCTTTCTGACCCGGTTAGTAGGGAGTTTCAGTCAAACGGGCATTCTAGGGAGAACTATCGACAGACCTGTCAGTCTTTCTTGTCACAGAAACCATAAGTGCAAGGCCTGAGTGGACGCCCCGCTCAGAGCGGGGCGTCGAGCGTCCATATAAATGGCATTTGTTTTATATGGACGCTGCACGCCCCGTTCCGAGCGGGGCGTCCACTCAGGCCTTGCACTAAGAATCCAGCACAGCTGTACGGCAACATCTTTAGACTTAAAATATGCGGCTGTTATTTATCTTTCCTAATGATATACTAAATATTAATATCTCATTAGCAAATTGACAATAGATAGCCTGCCATGCAGAGCACGGCATTCAAACATGCGACCATGCAGTTGCTTATCCTTTCCTGCGTTGTCAATGACATGTTGGTCCTGAGCCCGTATCATGGTCGGCCTTATCACACGATACGTGACAGGATAGAGCGTCTGTCACTGGCTGACACCGTTCGATACAACGAGACAGGCGCTCCTATCTTGTCACTTATCGCGTGATAAGGCCGACCATGATACGGGGCCTGGTGATAACGATTGCCTTTATCATATCATATAAGTATCATATCATACAATTAAAATACCCAGGAAACCTCATTTACAAACAACACCGCTTGTGGTTTGCTTTCACAATTTGGCACCTCTGCACTGTATTGAAAAGCAAATAAGGAAAAGTGAAAAGTAAATGACAGTCGGATTTCAATCATATTCCATAACAGTATCGCGCAATCAAAAATCTATTCATTTTATTCACGTGCCAAGTATGGAGTTGGAAAGTGTACCATTGCTCTGGTTATTATATGATTATTCGAGAATATTTATTTGTGTTAATTTGACTACCTCTTTAACCTAGTAGGTAGTGACACTGCCCACGAAGCCGACGGTCCTGGGTTCGAATCCCAGTAAGGGCAATAAAATTATTTGTGTAATGATTACTAGCTTCTGCCCGCGACTCCATCCGGGTGTGACTCGTTTTGGTATATCGTAGTTCCATAGACACGCTCACCCCTTAGGGCAAGGGTCCGCAACAGGCGCAGAAGGTCGAACCGCGGACCGCCAAATATTGTTAAATTTACCTACCGACCATATTGATTAATTTTAAAGAAATAAAAAAATATTACTTATACCTAATCATTATCAGTTTTTCTGGACCTCAATAATTTTTTTAATCAATTTTCGGGCCCCACTCAAAACTACTTGCCGACCCCTGCCTTAGGGAATGATTTCCGGGATAAAAACAATCCTATGTCCTTCCTCGGGACTCAAAATATCTCTATACCTACCAAATTTCATCTAAATCCGTTCACGGTTGTGTAGAGGTAACAGACAGACATACAGACACACTTTCAAATTAGTACGGATAGTATGGATTACCTATGTGTTTATTATGTTGAAACATTCTTACAGAAACCCCTGCCTCGGCATGGGAGAAGAGATGAGCTTGCGGCAATTCGGGACACCGAGTGAACTGCTCACCAAGCTACGAGCAGATCTTCGACTTTCATTCCCCAGGTAAGATAGCAGAGGCTGTTTTTTTTTCTCTTCCTCGTTTGGCCTGCAACGCGGGCAGCCATACAAATATGCTTTAGGACAAATTAGGAGCTCCTCTAGGCAATCCTATATGTTCTGACTATGGGGAATGCAATCTCGTTCCCCTCCATATTTTACGAGGCTGAATCTCGTACAATTTTCGTATGAGATCTCGCGAGATTGAACTTTCCATACAAAACACTAGGTACATGACAAAAGTTTCAAATGAGCAATGCCTAGCTGAGCAACTTTACAAATCTCGAATTTTTGACTCAATGTTTCTGTCGCGCTGCTGTGGGCGGGAGGACCAATTCGTGCGATAAGGACAACTGCAGCTCGGACTAAAAATCCCACGCAAAAAACTCAAAAATCGAGGTTTCGCTCTCGACTGTTTCCTCCTCCAAAACGCAACCAATCATTATAAATTTTCAAGGTGCTGTAAGTTTCATTAAAATTAAAATATCCAAAAAAGCAAAACATAGCGGCATAGATATTGATGATATTAATCTTATTTGAAAAATTCATTACTCTATGTTCAAAAACCAGAGAGGAAACAGTCGAGAGCGTTTGTATGGGAAAATCGCAGGTAGGCATTCCTCTTAAGTAATGCAATAATTTTATAATAATAAATTATACACTACATGAATATTTAATTTTTTACACGTTGAGAATCATTAAATGGAATCCATAGCATTTGCAAACGTTTTCAGCGAAGAACGCCCAATGTCGCGAGATCTCGTTAATCTCGCCTAGGTCTGAAATCTCGCGAGATTGCATTCCCTAGTGATAACAAACTAGAATGCTATAAAATAATCGGTCCCATTACCGAAAGCCATTAAAGTAACTACTTTACGACAGTTATAAAATAATAGACAGGCGCTCATTATCAGTAAAACCATAACCGTTAATAGTTCGTAAAACCATTAACTACCTGCAGGGAGCGTAAAATGTGATTAAGTGGCTCAATTTTTATAACCCAGTGAACACTAGGCTTTACGATGCAATAAGCTTAAAAGAGTATAAAGCAGAGAACGAAAAAAAGTCTAAGTACCACCACAAAATGGCCCCACAGAATGGGTGCCATTGTCATTATGCGGGGATGAGGGCGGGGTGTCAAAACGATGCCAGGCTGCCGTTTAGTTCGAACATGCGCATACCGGGTTTAGACACGTGTTTGGGTAGAATTTCTTTAGTTTTTTCGTTCGCTGGTATGAAGATATAGGTTAATAAATAGTAGATTACTACTAGGGCCGAGAAATAAGGGATTGCCTGCCGAGTGGCGTATACATAGACACCTGCACAGCGAGGCCGGATAGTAATACGAGGCAGGCATTCCCTAGTTCCGGCCGATATATATAGTGCTTTCCTCAGAAAAATGCTCAGAAACTGATGTGGGATTGCCTGCAAAGTGTCTATATCACACTAGGGAGGCAATCCCTTCCTTCCCGGCCATTGTAGTAATGTACTATTTAATTCTAGTGTTTGTTTACAAGAGAAATTGGCATTTAAAGTTTACAGATAAGTAACTTTTCAGTAATTTCGTTGGTTGGTCCTGGTCCTCAATCGGTTAATCTGATATTAAGAGGAAACACTAAGGGCGAGATAATTGTGAAATAGGTATTTGTAAAGTGTATTGCTGTCGCGCCAACCTCAAGTCTCCCCCCGCAGAGCGCGATAGACAACTGGAGCTTGGATCGAAAATACCTATTAAAAGTACATAAAATCAACGTTTCGTAGTCGCCTGATTTCTTCTCCAAAACTTTACCTATTTACTATTTTTTTTATTAAAAATCAAAGAAAGGCTTTGGCCGTGGTTTTGTTTTCCTTTTTTAAAATACTCTAGTCAAAATTGTTTTCTGGATGTTTGAACACAGCGGAAAATTTGGCATTTTTATTAGGTTTTTGAAGGGTAATAAATCTCTTTTAAGAATAAATTTATGAAAAAAAGCAAAACATAGGAACATGTCAATTAGCCATAGATTTATGGAAAAAAATATATTGCTCTACTGCCATTATCCAGGAAGAAAACAGGGGACTACGTTTCTATGGAAAGACGGCCCTTGTGTTTCCTTTTAAATGCATACACCTTACCCTAACCCTCTAGGGTTTTTTTCACGTTTTTTTGACTTATTCATCATCCTCCTAGCTTTTATTCCCGGTTGTGCCCTAAGGAGCCCGGGGGCCGCTTTGACACCTAATCCCAAGTATTGTCTCGTATATAGGCACTAGTTTTACGAAAGCGATTGCCATCTGACCTCCAAACTCAGAGAGGAAAATAGACCTTATTAGAATTAGACCGGTTTCCTCGCGATGTTTTCCTTCACCGAAAAGCTAACGGTATAAATAGGTATTCCATACGTAAGTCCCGAAAAATTCATTGGTACGACGCTTGGCAGCCGCAAGCCTGAACCACTAGGCTAACGTAATAGCTTATAGACTTGACTTATTGTCAAGGATAGGACAAACGCCCGTCATTTTGAAAACTTAACCCTGTTCTGTACAGTAGAGACTTCCTTATATTAATAAAAAAAATTAGGTACTAAATAAGTGAAAATTTGGAAAAAATTGTGGTCATTCTTTTCCATTGGCGAAAGTGATTTATCGCCTTAATCATCGTCATTTGAATAATTTGTCACTGGAAACATATAAATTATGGTACTTAAAATAAATTTATAAAACATTACTTTTGTCCTTTGTTTTGTATTGTCACGAATAAACTATTCTTATTCTTATTTAGTACCTAATTTTTTTTATTAATATAAGGAAGTCTCTACTGTACAGAACAGGGTTAAGTTTTCAAAATGACGGGCGTTTGTCCTATCCTTGCTTATTGTACATCTGAAAACTACTTAGTCATCAATATCAATATTTTTAATATATCCCTTATGGAGCTGAAGATTTTACTAGCAGAATAAATAGGTAGTGATATTTGAGGATAAAGGATCGTGTACACTTTTTTCATGGTCTCGTTTAATTAATGTAGGTACAGGTCAAGTGTAAAAATATGGGTGCATACAAATATTTCATAAATACGTATGTCCCATCGCTTTTATGTCAGCGGATGAAGGTTTCGGTACATATTTATGAGAGGATTTAGTACCTATTATATTTATAATACATATTTTTGCACTTGACTGTACCTGCTTATACCACGATGCATGGGCTGTTTGCGATCCATAAAACTACAATAAAGTTAACATGCCATTTAAGAACAGTAGCCAAGTCTCGTTTTTACGACGGTATTAAGATAACACAAAAAATCTTAATTTATTTTCAAACGTCTTGGAACCGTACCTTCAGATATTTTAATGTAATGTAAGAACATACGACTTAGGTAGGCAATTGACTTTTAACTATACTTACTTAGATATCTTAAAGCTAGTTATTTAATTGACAATTGTTATAAGATTAGTTCTAAAAATTAATACCTACTTCTACACTTAATATTATAAAGAGGAAGCGTCGGTGAGATTGTAGTTTTGTAAGTTTGTATGTTTTGGGTAAACTCCGAAACCACTTATCCGATTTCAAAAATTCTTTCACCTGCGTGTAGAATGGACTTTCTGGGTGATTATAGGTCATATTTGAACCCGCGAGTTTGACTGCGTACTTTGCAATATGTGGGCGTAGCCGCGCGGGCAGCTAGTTATAGTAATTACTAACAACTTAGAAAAGTTGAAAAACCCCCGACATTTTCATTTTAAAGTCCAATATCTCAAAAACGGCTTAACAGATTTTCATAAAACATAGCTAAGAACACTCGGAATAAAATTATCTATGACACCAAAAAAACTGCATTCAAATCGGTCCATCCGTTTGGGAGCTACGATACCACAGACAGATACACATATACACAGACACGTTAAACTTATAATACCCCTCTCTTTCCGTCGGGGGTTAAAAAGGCCATTACAGCCAATATTTGACAGCTGTCAGCCCAGTACAATTTATGTCATCATATGTCATCGTTGACGTTTATTTTACCCACAATTTTACCGGGATGACGGCTGTCAAATATCGGCTGTAAAAAGATCTAATTATTAGAGATGTACCGACTCGTCGCTGACTACTCGGGAAAGCCGACTATCCGGCCTCATTTGTAGTCGGCGACTAGTCGGCAAAATGTGCCGATTAGTCGGCACTTTATATGGATCACAGGAAAACGAGACATACTCGTAAAATAAATAAACTGCAATTTTTTACTATTCGTTCTATTTTACTCAAATACAGATTTACCTAATATGGTACTTTGAACGCATACAGACAGCGCGACGGCAAAGCGAAACGAAGTTTCCCGATTGCACCCGAAATTAGCCGACTAGTCGGCCTTCTAGGCGGCCGGCTAGTCGGCTAGTCGGCCAAACCCATAGTCGGCCCATCTCTAATGATAGTTAATTAATGATTTTGGACCCGTGACCTCAATTACACCGTTGATAATACATTAAATTGAACGTCTACGGTGCATGTCTATGGACGGTGCTCGCCCGACCGTGGTAGGTAAGTCAATTTAGACCATTTCCATGTCTAAACATATTACGCCTTTATTCAAATTGGAGCTTGGGCACAGAACATAGAATTGATCTGAAATGAAACCCCAGAATTCTTGAATATAAATTTTAATTATGTATGACACACCAGTTAATTGGATATTCTGGGAACCCTTGGCATATTTTTAATAATTATCAGATTTAAATTGTAGATTAAACAATTTGTCTACTTTGGCCAAAGGTTGACTGGTAGAGAATGCTTACGGCATGACCTCCGCCTTTTGTATTTGTATAAATTAAAGAATAATTAATTCCTATAACGTAAACCGTAATACCACTTAGAAATCATTGTACTAGTGGTACTAACTATGTACCTACGCATGCTTGCTAAGTGCTAAACTTATAATACATATATATCATATACCTACTTAAGTTACAAATTGTCTTAAAAGTGAAATTATGAAAGTATCTTTAGACAATATATGTATAATTCTATAAACCGTAAAAGCTCTTCTTTTGGTCGATCCAATTCTTTCGAACTAAGTTAACCAAAGTTCGAGTTAAAACTGCATTACAAAGTGCATTTTAAAGTACACTACGTTATAAAGTGGCGAGTTTCTAATAATGAGGTAGTCCTAATTACATCTTACTTGGATAAGAGCGCGGTTAGCGTTATTGCCGTGGCGGCGTATCTGGTCCATTGGACAAGCTGAAGCGGTTTTGTAAGGTACAAGTTTTAACACTTTCGCTGCCAGGAACCCGCCTATAGCGGCTACTCTTTAGTCACTTTCCACTACATATGGGGAAAACCACGGGATTGGCTACGATTGTCGCGCGTAGCGATTTTTGCCAGTGAATGTCTTAAAGCAAAGAAAAAGCTTCGGCCATTGGAATGAAAATAATACTAGCAAAAAAGTAAGTTTGTGCGTCTATACTTTTACCAAATACCAGTGAATATTTATTGATTCAATGCTCCTGAATTATAATTTGCTAATGTTCCGATTATTAGGAACTTTCAATTGAATGAAGTAGGTATAAAAAAAAAACATGCCAAGTAGGTGTAGACCTACACCTACTTGACATGTTTTTTTTTATCGTCAACCAACGGAACGTAATTGCATACTGATGAATAGAGTACAGGTACAAGAGTATTCTCGAGAAAAAAAGATTTAAGTTTTCATGTAAGCGAACGAATATTTAATTAATTTATTACACATTTTTATATCAAAGGATTTTATACCCGACGAATCGCTGGCTCCAAACCATAAAGTCTAAACGCAATGAACGTACAACAACAACAACAACAACAACAAATACTCTTTATTGCACACCTCACACAAACAAAGCAGTTAAAAAGAGAAACAATACAATAACATGTAGGTAGAGGTCTACAACAGGCGGTCTTATCGCAGAAGAGCAGAGAGAAGAAGAGTAGAGTTGCGATGCGCGATTTATCGAAACAAGTAGTGAGCTTTTTTAACACGTCCATTCGTCCAACGCTAGGGTATTCCATTTATTTTAATAAAATGGATCTGTATAAAACTGTGCCAAAATCTTGGGTAGGTAGTGCTCGAAACATTTGCTGATTTTTAATATCAATTACAATAATGATTTAACAAACGTAACTTTTCGGGAACATAAAGTTTGTACATTCCATAGATATGTGCATGCAGTGAATGAATTCCAGATCTACAGGGATGACAAAAATAGCAACAAAATTAAAGCGAAATAATATCTTCCTTATCACCTTAAGATTGCCTTTATCAAAGGATGCCTTTTGGTCTACCTAAATTTAATTGTATTTGTGAGCTTAGTTAGGGGAGAAATAATCTTTACGTGACACCTGGCCATAATCTGAGTTTTATCGCACGCTACGCGTACGGTAAAACTCGCATTACGGCCAGTTCAAGACGTAAAATTGTGTACTCACCACGGGCAGTAAAAAAGAAAGCCCTCTATCGCATATTTACAACCCTCGCCTGCGGCTTGGGTCACAAATACCTGCGATTTCGGGCTTTCTTTCTTTTACAGCCCTTGGTAAGTAATGTACTATTTGTTTTTAGAGTTGAATCTTTATCGTTGGTTCTTCCCGCTCTTTCCTGTACTTTAATCCACGTCCCAACACTTTTTACATCTCAAATTGCCAGGACGAGTGATTCCGCAGCAATTTGTGACAGAAATCTTTCTTATGCCGCCAAATTATATGGCCAGTATTATTGCACCGTGCCATTCCTGCCTAATAGTGCCTTATCATACAAAAATGAACCAAGAATTATATGAACATTATGCATACTTAGTGCTTTTTTCGTTTGAGTCAGAATGGCGCGTTCATTTGTTTTATTTCGTTTAATAACCGCGTTTATGACATGGGAATGCTCCAGTGGCGCCAGTGAGAAATAATGGAGATAAAATTATGATGTTTTATTTTTAATAAACCGTAAATATCCTTTGATTAGGTTGCTTTTTGAGTTTTTGCTGAAATTGCGTAAATTTATATTCATGGAGGAAACATTAACATTAGAGGTAAAAGTTATGTTTTTCGATTTTATTACGAAGCAGCAGGACGACACTACTGTTTTTTGTATTTCGGTGCCAGTGGTCTGTACTTATAATTGAGATGGTGCACTTTATAGGTACGTTTTAGCTGTTTAGTCATTAAGTAGCAACAATATATGCTATAAATCATACAATAAACCAGAACGAGATTGGCTTGTACAGTCAGCGTCATATAGTTAGAAGCAGCCAAGGTAGCCAAATATTTCAGTACACGTCTTTATTACTGTACGAATAAGGGTGTGTTACGAAATATTTGGCTACTCTGGCTGCTACTAATTATATGACGCTGACTGTACTACCTACGACTAGCTTGACTTTTATACGAAAAAAGATGAAGGGTGTTGGTATTCTATTGGTGATCATTGTATTTATAATTTTGAATATTGTTATTTTGAGACGATTGTGATGTAAATTCTTATAATTTTGACTAAGCCAACTTTGTACTGTACCTTATGTCATGAAATAAATTAATCTAATCTAATCTATCCAAGGGAGTACCTACGTGACGTATTGATCTACTTGAACTTCCAAATCATGACATTCATGACTGACATGGGGCGTGGTATACAAAATCCCCAAAACAATTATAAAAATTCAAGTCAACACAGACACCTGGAAAGGAAATTTATTTTGATTTTTTATTATAACTTATAAGATAAATTTTAATTAGCTATATTAAGAAATAATTCCCACACGTTCACCATTTTCCACAAACTACCGTTTACTTTTCAGTTTTGTGCAAGAGTTCGCCTGTGAGCCGCTAGATGGCGTGACGTTACTTCTGGAACTGCTGCGCAACGTGCAGCTCAGCCAGGCGGGGGAGGGGGCGCGGGGGCCGCCCGCAGTTCGCCGACGGCCGCTGCTCGACGAACTGGCCTGCTTGTGAGTACAATACATGTAGGATTTATGTTGGAACTTCCTGTTTCGTGCAGAAGTTCGCCTGCGAGCCGCTAGATGGCGTGACGCTACTTCTGGAACTGCTGTGCAACGTATAGCTCAGCCAGGTGGGGGGGGAGGCGCGGGGTTTAGTAGAGCTACAGCAGGTGAATTATTTTAAAGGAACACGACATTATATATACTACTGCACTCTTTATAATTGACTAGTCTCCAGCACCATGTTTGTGAAACTCCAGTAAATGTGGCTTAAAGATCATCGGGCATTCTAAGTAACACCATAATTTTCACGCCTTTAAGTAACACCATAATTTTCAGTACACAAATAAATAGGTCATCTTTTTATAGTTATTTAGTCCCTGCTAATCATAATAATTATCATCATTCATCATTTACAGCCTGTGATCAACCACTGCTGAGCACATAGGCCTCTTTTTGACTCTCCTCCCGCCGCCCGTATCGATTAGACTTATACTGGAGTGACCCGCTATCATCCTGATATTGTCAACCCATCGAGCTGGGGCCTACGCCCATGGACGGCCTACGGTCTTTTTACTTTTCTGCCCTGCCAATGCAATGCCTGGTATACAAATTTTGAAACGTTTATTTCCAGACAATGCCTCTGGAGTTGCTGCAGCCGATACCCCGACTGCGTGCGACGACTGGTCGCCGGTTCTAACGGCGTCTACACGCTGACCGTCTGCATCATGTCCACCGTCAACAAATCCAGAGTGTTGGCGCTACAGGTCAGTTCTGTGCTCCTGGTACTTCACCCTCTGAGTGTTTGTCGGGTCCTCAAAGGAGAGCGGGGCCGCTTTGGCACCTAATCTAATCGGTATCTAATTCGGCGTTGGCAATGGTTATTATATACGAAAGCAACTGTCATCTGACCTTCCAACCCCGAGGGAAAACTAGACCTCGTTGGGATTATACCGGTGTCCTCGCGATGTTTTCCTTTACCGAAAAGCTAATGTTAAATATCGTACCTACATAAGTATACCTACTAAGTTTTTTTTTAACCCAGTACGAGCCGGGGTTCAAACTCATGACCTCCAGATGGAAAGCCTGGTACTTACCATCGTAACAAAATTGCTAAAACGAAATACTTTCAGAATTACCTCGTCCTTCCGGTTTGAATTTTTCATTAAGTAGGTACTCGTATGATGCTTACATCATTTAACGAACTAAAACCACTTCACCGTTAATTCCAGCTCCTCACCAAATCCTGCTACCCACCCGCGAACGGCCACGCCATGGTCTCCGAAGCGCTCTCAACCCTCCGCCTGCGCTACGGCGAACCAGTCCGCTTCAGGTTCCTCGTCGGCATGCTGCAGAGTACCGGAGGCTCAGGGGACCTCCAGGCGGCTGGACTTGCCTTTATAAACGCTCTCCTCTGCAGTGCACCTGCTCCCCAAAGGAAGCTGTACATACAAGCGGAGTTGGAGCAAGCTGGGTTCGACATCGTCACGCTCAAGAAGGTAAGTAATGTGGTATGTATCGTCAATGAAAGTAATATTTTTTTCAAATTTCAGGTTATTTCGAATTTGAAAAGACCGGAAGAGTTGGTCCTGACTGTAACAGCTCTTTACGGAATGTAAGGGCAAAATCTGAACCAAAATTTTGATACTTACTCGTCATCGTCCTCCTAACGTTTTTCCGGTTGTGCCCTAAAGCAGCACAGGGTCCGCTTTGGCATACTGTCTTTTTTATGTAATAATTGCTGATGTAGCTATAAATATATATGAAAGGGTACGATTAGCCATGTTGTGCCCTTTATAAACGAAATGTGCATTCAGGACATAAAATTGTGTTGTCATCGAGTTGCCCACCTGAACACACATGTTGGTCAGCAACATAGTCACTGTCGGGTGGTATTGGTAAAGTAAATCATTTCGATGCGTTGCCACGCGTACTTTACTTAGTATCTATTACTCTGTGCCTTGACTGTAAGAGCGGCCGCACATTACGGCCACTAGTGGCTGCTATGCCCGCCACTAAAAGCGGCCACTCTGCCACACATTACGGACACTAAACGCGGCCACTCTGCGACACATTACAGCCACGAGCCACTACTAAGTGTGGCCTCTAGTAGCGAGCGCGGGCGACTCGTCCGCAACTTGTGGCGGCCTTTAGTGGCTCAATGTACGACCGCTCTAACACTGTCCTATTTTCTTCCAGCTCGTCACTAAACTGCCGAGCATAAACGACCAGGTGACAAAAGAGATAGAAAACTATGAGAAGCAGCTGATCGACATCGACACACTGAGCGAGAAGGCACACGAGGCGCAGAGAGAGAAGGACGATCTCAGACACAAGTTGGACTTGCTTGAGAAGAGGGTTAAGGTAAGAAAACGCAATGAAGTTTTCTTTTTAAGCCGCCTGTAAGACATTTTAAATGCTTTGTCGAATCTGATAATATCTACTGGAGATTTTTCAAAATTTATGGGAATTGATATCTGTGTGATCCCCGGTTCATTTGACGACTTGCGTATACTTCTCCGCCACCGCTGTGCTTAAAATTCTGCCGAATTTATCCTTGTGTGTTTATCGATCTTACCTGTCTATATTTGAAAGGTATATTGCGTCCACTCACTGTGTTAGAATTAAGTAGTAAATACTACTAGGTCTAACAATTTCGTCTAATATGTTGCAGATACTCCAAGAGGAGAAGGGAATCCTTCTCTCGTTGGAGAAATGTTTGAAGGAAAAGTGCTGCGAGCTTCAAGATGAAGTCTCGACGTTGCGATCAGAAAACGGCAACTCCAATCGCAAGAAGACTTACGTGGTCAAGAAAAAAAACGCGGTTCACAAAAATAGAGGTAAGCTTCACAAGATTACGATTAGAAAAGTTGAGCCATTTATTCTTGACTAGCCATGACCTGTATCACGGCGTAATAAACAGGAAGAGTTGGATTGCCGTGAAACGAGAAGTAGCTGCTTTAATATCCTTTCCATTTTTTATGGAAATTGCCATAAAGTTAGCAGCATGCAATAGACTAGACCCAACTTTCTTAAAACGTATAATGTCTGCACAGAAAACATCCATAGAATATTCTGTTGTATATTTTTTAAGAAAATGTTATTTTTCTATTTCAGATGAGTCATCACCGCCTGAAGATGAAGGAATAAGTTCATCGGAAAGATCGCTCAGTCCTGAAGGCGACGCGCAAAGAGAATCTATGGTATACGAAGTATTCAACGTGAAGAACGAAACCTACGACATTATGAGGAACAAGCGCAACCTACACAAGAAATTAGAGGCTACGAAAAAACACGACGTCCACAAGTCATCAGAGGATGAAGAAGAGACCACAATCGATGAAGTCATACAGGAACTGAGAAATATAGTCAATGACGCAGAATCCGAACAGTACGCTAAAACCAGAACTTACGACGACAAATCGTCTAGATGCAACGAGACATCTGAAATCAATGTTCCTATCCATGCCATGGAATGCCAGAAGCACCGACATCTTGAAAAGGAGGATTCTATAACAAGCACGAAACACAGCATCCAGATTACTAGTAGTACAGAATTCTTGAACGAAAGTAATGAGGACGATGAAGAATCCAAAATTGTTCCAAGCAAAATACTGCCGCATCCACCGAGGAAAGCCAAGAGCTTGATACATTTACTCGTGCCACCGGTAGAACATGGTCTACCGGTGGCACGACACACGGCACGGCACAATAAGCGGCTACAATAAGACCCCAGATTTATACGACGACACGTATTTCTCCAGTGACGAAGGATCCGATTCTTTGTTGAGCACCTCGCGTTGCCAGAATCCTATTGTAAAGAAAAATTCTGTATCCAGTTTCGATTTTCACGAATGCCGGGCCATTTTCAACTCTATAACTGAGAAGGATAAAGACGATAATAGAGTTAAACGCTCACGAACGAGATCCAGGGAAGAAACAAGAAGAAACTCTGTTAGACGAAGCGAATCTTTTCAAACGTCCGAAAAGGGCTCAAGGCAGAGAGAATACATTGACAGCATGTTTTACAACGAAACAAACCCCCATGTTGGTACAGGAACACCTCTTCAAAGATCTAATTCTAAATGCAGCCGGGTAGATGAAATAGTAAGCTTGATTGAATCAAAGAAATTGACTAAAAGCTTGGACAGGATTGACGAAGGATTGAACTCCATGGTAGACATCGTTATGATGAATGAACCCAAGAAACCAGTATGGCCGTACGAGAGGAGACAAAGATCCTGCTCACGAACCAGTAGCGACGCCGGCAAAGAAAGTCCCTTGATCCCAGTAACGAGATCCAATAGCAAAAGGAACTCTGTTCAGCCGAGATACGATTCAAAACCGTCAAGCAGGAAAGATGAGCCGATCAACAAGCCAGATTCGCCGCAGAAGTTTTATCTGCCGCATCCTAAACTGAGCACTGGCTCCTTCGAGAACGCGTCTTCTTACAATAATGCGTTTCTGATGAAGCGGGGTCATGTCAACGCCGGGTTTTATTCTGGGCCTCACATCATGAGAGACGCTCCGGCCAGTATGACCAGCCTAGTAATGACTGGGACTCACAGTCACTCCGATCTGAAGCGGACTCTGTCCCCGATGGGATCATCCGGTTACGGCGTTCACAAATTCGCCGACATGCCTTCAGGATTGTATTGAAACTTCCATTATGTTATGTGTACTCAAAACCAACAACTAATTTAAGATTTGTGTACCTATTTTGACTAGTGCAATATATACCCGTATGTGTGTTGATTTAGGGGTATCGATGTATGTAAAGTAAGCCTTACGAGTAGTTAGTGGAATCTTGGTAATTTTGTATGTAAGCAAAATTGGCTTAAGATCACAACTTTCATTGCGATCAAATTGTAGTCTTTATTTCTTTGTAAAGTTTTCAGAAGTTGTTTAGATGGTTAAATCTTTGGCTATTTATTATATTTTCAGTTTCCATTATCTACTTAATTTTTTTAGTTAAGATTATTGCTGTTAACATTAACATACTCATTAAAAGTGTTTGATGAACTTACGTTAATTTTATTTACTGTGTGAGTATCTATTTATTTATTTATATAAGAACATCCACAATATCCACATCACATATCATTGGCTTAAATTATATGCGACAATTGCGGAGTACATAGCATTGACTAATTAGGGAGTACATAGTGGTAGCAGAGAGTTTTACTTTGTGAAACTATTTTAGTTTTATTTTAATTATTTAATTTTAACAATATTAAATAGCAATCATCAATTTGTTTGACTAACGACTACATAATTGGAATAAAATTAGTGAAATAAATTAAATTATACACACAGACATCACAAACTAAGCGGAACACAACAAGAATCATTTTGGATAAGGCAACACCTTGGATTTAAACTAACAATAAGGCAGATTTTCATGGAAAATGTCGAGGCAATGCGTTTTGCTCATGACGGCATTATAGCTAGTGCAGATACGGAATAAGGGCAACTGCAAACCAAGGTTCGTTCTTGTTACCGGAACTGAAATTTGGCACGTATAATGAAACTCCTTCGACCAAGTTGCTGCATTACACCTGCCCATTCAACATCTTGTGCAGGAAGCAGAGGTAACAACTGGCTACAATCACGAAGACGGTGCATTTTCGAGAATATCAGCAAACGTATTGAACAAGTCTTCTTCGTTCAGATTCCAACCGTAATCCGATCCGACCGGAATCCGTCCTTGAGAATAATGACTTCTAGTTTTTAAGATAACAAGTAGAACAAAGTAGTGCATTGAAGTTATCATCTGCCAAGCAAGGGGACTAAGCTAAGCTGCACTAAGCTGACAGGTAAAAGTAGGGAAAAACCGGGAGACTTGAACCACCTCAAATATTTCTGATCAAATTTCACGCTATCGGCGCCGATGCCACGTCAAAGGACACTCGCACAAAGACGGTGGCTCCAACGTCGCCATATTGGCAGTCAGTAGTACGGCTCGGCGTAGAGCGCGGTAAAGATGTTTTCGCATGTTGAAAGTTGAAAAAATATTTCTTTGCATTTGAATGCTACCTCGTCAGCTCTTAAGGTGAGAACTCTTTTCTTATCACACACATTGTATTGATAATGTAATGTGGTGTTATTGGGTGTAAATGTTTTAGTCATACGTTACAGTTAATTAAGGGGCCCCCGTCAAAAATCAACGAAATTTAGTAAGTAGTTTTCATTTCGAAACAAGTCCTCGGTTTATTGAAGTTAGCTTTCCAGGTGCAGATATGGGAATGCTTGATTCTTGTTTAACATTTTTGATATTGAATAACTTGAAAAATGTTAATACAGAAGTAATTATCCATTTTTAAAGAAAGGTCTATAAAAATACAAAACCCGGCACTTCATCCTCATTCAAACTTTTATACACCCGAAACTCATACCCACTCATACATACTGAACTTACCTATAATTTTGATATGCGTTTTTATAATCTTACTTATTAATACAACAGTTATGGCCAGAACTAAACCAGTTTTTTGGCCTAAAATTGTTCAACTTTGATGCCAAATATCTCGAAAACAATGAACTTTGAAGTAAATATGGGATACTATATTGCTTAAAGCCGTTGTTGTTAATATAATAAGCTACAAAAAACATTAGAAAACTAAGGGATTCAGATCGAAGGTCAATGGCGTATGGGAGCCCCTTAAAAAAAATCACCTTTATGAGGCAAGGGGGTTTGTGGGAGACTTGACCACTCCGGTAGGAGGAGACATGACCAGGAGAAGAAAATCTCCCGCTGATATGTTCATTATATCATAATTTATCATTCATACCCTTTTTTGTTTTGATTTTAGCAATCATGCCATTTTTTATAAATCGATGGTGGCCCGCCAGAAATCTAAGACATAAGAACTGAACAATACTATATATAGATGAAAATAGAGCATCTTTACGAAGCGTAGCATAAAGACTTCACTTCGCCATAATCGCCAAATAAAGCAGTTTTTTTTCAAAAGGGTAGTAAAGGGGCATCACAGATTTTAAATACCCATTTTAGCAGAGAGACTGTTAGTTAAATTTTTCTTCTGAAATGGCACCCAAAACCTGTTGATTTCTTCTTTTAATTGTATACTCTAATTATTTTGTATGAATATTTTTTTGTTTTGAATATTTATTGCCTGTAAAAGATGTGTGCACGAAGTTAATGGTAGTTTAACAAACCAATTATAGGTATTTAATAAGTCAGTTACAAATGGGTTGAATTGTTGTTTTTAGTAATACAAATGAAATATTAATAATAAAAGATAGTAAAACAATCTTAAATGCTCAAAATCGGCCTAAAAATGTTTAATTTTGATTACATTTGTAAGATAAGTATATGTAGGTATGTGAGTATTATTCATTAAATAACTCCTTGTCGACTAGAGTGATATATGGACAAGTCTCCCCAGTGCATTGGTCAACTCTCCCGTAGGGGTGGGAGATTTAAATAATGTTCAGTTGTAACACATAAAATTATTAAAAATAAATGATTATCTTAATTAATAATCGAATGATACCAAATGATACCTTATTCAATTTGACACATAAAGGCGCAAAATCAATTAGTTACTGCGACTAACACCTGAAATTTGAAACGCCGTTAAGTAAAATGGAGTTCATCTCTACCGGACTTCCCCTACATATTGCAAGTAATTCGTATAAAAATATTTTGTAGAAGAAAAACAAATAACACATGAATAGAAGATTCCGTCGCACGTCTCCTGGGCATGGGCAAAATGGGTAACTTACCTAAATAATAATATAAAAATCAGACTATATATATACTCCAGGCAAAATAGGGTCAGCTAGTATGGCGAAATGGAAATAATTTATAATAGCTTTTTTTTTCTGCGTAACAGATAAATTATAATTGTATTAATAACGACGAGACTAAATCCGACAAAATATTTGTGATTTAGATATTTTAATAAATAATTGAAAATTTATAAATTCCTGTAAAATCGGAAAAAAAAATTAACTCATTTTTTATTCTTTGTTTTGATAAATTAATATTTCCTCTATAAGTTTGATGATAAATCAGGCAAAAAATGTTTCCGAATATTACATTTCTATTTAGTAGATCCCTAACATTTTATTCATTTACCATATTTCCGTGTCCAAAAATAATAATTGGCTGTAGGTTCCTACATTCTTTGATGAATGTAGTGGACACAAACATTAGAAACGAATCGCACACTAAACAACAACGGAGGGTGGATTTTAGGGGTTAAATGCTGTTTAACTATTTAAAAAAATGCAAATTGATCAGTTACTTTTGGGATTTTCATTATAAGCTATTTTTCATCGAATAATGTACGAATCCCCTTATAAAATCGGTTGCAAGTAATGTTATTACAAACACCTGTTAAAATAGGTTTAAAAATGCCGCGCGCGAGCCGCAGAGCTAACGTGATTGGCCGGCCGCCCGCTCGCCGCGTAGGTACTACATACCAGAGTTGGGCACTCAAGAATAAAATCATTATTTGAATAAGAATACGCATGAATAAAATCATGTTGATTTTATTCCCGTCAAAGTTATTCAAATAATTTCGCCGTGAATAATTCTTATGTTAGAAAATTGAATGAAGTTAACTTATTCTTATTCAAATAAATCTAATCATGATTTTTTATTTTAACTAATATACCATGAATAACATATGAATGTAGTTCGATCGGATACTCGGGGGTAAACAAGACGCATTAGGTAATTTTGGTATCGGTATGGAGGCACTCTTGAATGTAGTGTAATTTATACCTATTGTATATGTCTGTGGATAGTGGAACTCCTCAATGGCTACTTGTATAGCCCTCGAGTTTGGGCTCATTTGGTTTGTTTTGACGAGTTCTATGCATTATACTTGGTGATGATGGTCTGATGATGGAGTGAGGAGGTGGATAGTGGAACTCCTCAACGGCTACTTGTATAGCCCTCGAGTTTGGGCTCATTTGGTTTGTTTTGACGAGGTATATGCATTATACTTGGTGATGATGGTCTGATGATGGAGTGAGAAGGTGGATAGTGGAACTCCTCAATGGCTACTTGTATAGCCCTCGAGTTTGGGCTCATTTGGTTTGTTTTGACGAGTTCTATGCATTATACTTGGTGATGATGGTCTGGTGATGGAGTGAGGAGGTGGATAGTGGAACTCCTCAATGGCTACTTGTATAGCCCTCGAGTTTGGGCTCATTTGGTTTGTTTTGACGAGTTCTATGCATTATACTTGGTGATGATGGTCTGATGATGGAGTGAGGAGGTGGACAGTGGAACTCTTCAATGGCTACTTGTATAGCCCTCGAGTTTGGGCTCATTTGGTTTGTTTTGACGAGTTCTACGCATTATACTTGGTGATGATGGTCTGATGATGGAGTGAGGAGGTGGATAGTGGAACTCCTCAATGGCTACTTGTATAGCCCTCGAGTTTGGGCTCATTTGGTTTGTTTTGACGAGTTCTATGCATTATACTTGGTGATGATGGTCTGATGATGGAGTGAGGAGGTGGATAGTGGAACTCCTCAATGGCTTCTTGTATAGCCCTCGAGTTTGTGCTCATTTGGTTTGTTTTGACGAGTTCTATGCATTATACTTGGTGATGATGGTCTGATGATGGAGTGAAGAGGTGGATAGTGGAATTCCTCAATGGCTACTTGTATAGCCCTCGAGTTTGGGCTCATTTGGTTTGTTTTGACGAGTTCTATGCATTATACTTGGTGAGGATGGTCTGATGACAGAGTCAGAAGTAGGGCTCTGGATATCCGTGGATCACGCCGACCCGTAACTACGTGTTCTTAACCCCGGCGGTACTAAGATCACGAATTTCACGAACACGGCCGGTACGTAGCCCGTACCTGCGTTCGCGTCTGGATTCACGTGACACGCCAAGATGCGTAGCCCGTACCTGCGTTTGTGTGCACCGGTCAGAACGATACACCCGGGCCTCCGCCAGTTGGAGTTAAAATTAAAACAAATTAGGACTACTAATGGATTACTAATTATTACTTAGTACGGGACGAACGGGTTTTTTTCTATGATTCAGATTCAGATTCATTTACTCACAATATAAGATTACATTATAAATTACATTCCATGTCAATTTAAAAGAATCCCTATTGTGATCGTCAACAACATACCAGAACATTCAATAAAATTAATTGGAATGTATATTTTTGTTTAAATTATATTTTTTGTTTCGTTTCAGTTATAATGGTAAGATATTTAAGTAATTAACGGCGTTATTCTGTTTTCTGTATAACCAGCTACTGTGATTTTAATCAAAGCTAGCAACGATGCAAAATTATCTAGTGCCATTAGTTACACTTATATTAATTATACAATTAAGAGACCGCGACGTATAGCGTTATAATATCAGTAAATAATTATCGTTGAATTAAGACTAGAATAAAACATTTTTTTTTCTGCTATTCGTGAAATGAATAAATATAAAAGTTTACTATCTACGGACATAACATAGCCAAAATATTAACACGCAAGGCAATCCTAATCTAAAGAAACAAAAGAACAATTTTCTGCGAATCTTCGGTACGTATGATGACGGTAAATCCAGGCAAACAACACGTGCATGGACTAAACAAGAAAACAACAAACAAAAAAGTACACAGCTGCAGTTCTTATCGGTTTCGGCACATTACAAAGTAGATAGTGACATATTTTTATTCCACTGCTTAACAAGGTAAAAAAAGTTTTTCGTTAAATGTCTTGTCGCTATAAAGAGTTTAATTACACTACACCTAAATACATTCATCGATGAAAGTAAAAAACAAAAGCCGCAGACTTGATGACATTTTATTTTACATCTATATATAAATATTTTATTCAATAATTTGAGTTCTCTCAAAGTTTAAAAATTATTGAGTCATTCATTGTAATTTAGGTAAATTAAATTGTATTACATTGTAAAACAGGGTGGTATTTTTGTAGATAACTGGAGTTGCACGTGCAGAATTGCAGATAACAATAGACTCGTAATAAAGGTTTGCGAACGACGTAATTAAACAAACAATACTCATAAGTAGCTTTCGGCTTTACCTGGTATACCACCGTTTTGTTCATGTAGTTCAAAGAAGTGACCGCGTTTTGTTTATTTTCGAATCTGGAGGGGACAGTTTAGAATATTGAACTCGTAGTGATTATCCATTAGTCACCACTACACACACTTCTGTTATTTTAGCCCCCGTTTAATTACTGTATTACCTATTTATTATATTTAATGTTGGTTTCCTTTTATTTACTACTCACTAAATATTTAAAAGTCCATGTTCTTAAAAATAAAAGAATGAAACGGAATAACGAGCTACGAATAAGAACTAACGATATATTTATATTCGTCGCCTTTAGAGACACTGCATCTTATCTTCACTCAACATCGCTGGCGGACCGGATGCGCGTGTACTTAAGGTACGTGAACCCGTGACACGGATCTACACGGGTACACGTGACTTAATTACACGTAGCCGAATTTCACGTGCCGAACAGGCCATTAAACCGTTGCCGTGTTACACGAAAACGGGCGCACGGCTACTTGTACACGAAACACGGACACGACCGCGATCCCTAAGTATAAATACGGATGAACCCATACTTGAGGGGTATACAAGTAGCCATTGAGGAGTTCCTCTATCCACCTCTTGACTCTATCATCAGACCATCGTCACCAAGTGTAATGTATAGAACTCGTCAAAACAAACCAAATGAGCCCAAACTCGTGGGGTATACAAGTAGCCATTGAGGAGTTCCTCTATCCATCTCCACACTCCATCATCAGACCATCATCACCAAGTATAATGTATAGAACTCGCCAAAACAAACCAAATGAGCCCAAACTCGAAGGATATACAAGTAGCCATTGAGGAGTTCCACTATCCACCTCCTGACTCCATCATCAGACCATCGTCACCAAGTATAATGTATAGAACTCGACAAAACAAACCGAATGAGCCCAAACTCGATGGGTATACAAGTAGCCATTGAGGAGTTCCTCTATCCACCTCCTGACTCCATCATCAGACCATCGTCACCAAGTGTAATGTATAGAACTCGTCAAAACAAACCAAATGAGCCCAAACTCGTGGGGTATACAAGTAGCCATTGAGGAGTTCCTCTATCCACCTCCTCACTCCATCATCAGACCATCATCACCAAGTATAATGTATAGAACTGGCCAAAACAAACCAAATGAGCCCAAACTCGAAGGATATACAAGTAGCCATTGAGGAGTTCCACTATCCACCTCCTGACTCCATCATCAGACCATCGTCACCAAGTATAATGTATATAACTCGACAAAACAAACCGAATGAGCCCAAACTCGAGGGGTACACAAGTAGCCATTGAGGAGTTCCACTATCCACCTCCTGACTCCATCATCAGACCATCGTCACCAAGTATAATGTATAGAACTCGACAAAACAAACCGAATGAGCCCAAATTCGATGGGTATACAAGTAGCCATTGAGGAGTTCCTCTATCCACCTCCTCACTCCATCATCAGACCATCATCACCAAGTATAATGTATAGAACTCGCCAAAACAAACCAAATGAGCCCAAACTCGAAGGATATACAAGTAGCCATTGAGGAGTTCCACTATCCACCTCCTGACTCCATCATCAGACCATCGTCACCAAGTATAATGTATTGTATATAACTCGTCAAAACAAATCAAGTAAACCCAAACTTTCATAAAATCCATTGTGTATAAATCAACTTACAAAATTTTACCGACGATACCAACAAATTAACTTTATTTGAATAACGTTTTATTTAAATAAAATGTTAGTTAGAATAACCCCATTTGTGGAATAATTAGTCCGTATTTTATTCTTATTTAAAATAAAAGTAGCATGATTTATTCACCTTCATGTTATTCTAAATAACGGGCGCAAGAATTATTCTTATTCAAATCAATTTGAATAAGAATAAAAATTCTGTTCTTATTCTTATTCTTATTCAAATAAAAATTTTCCCAACTCTGCTACATACTAGGTAGGTAGGTAGGTACCGCACGAATCGCAGCGATTCGCGAAACCATCTAACGCGTCTAAGATCTAGTTGTTGATAGTAAGTAGTTAAATTTTAATATACTCGTTGTGAAACGAATTATGAAAATATTTAAGTATTTTTATTTATTTATCAATGAGTGACACTGACGAGCGTGGGATGAAGATACCTATGCAATTTAACTTTGAACTTTGACGTAGGTAGTGGAAGTTGGAAAAAGGGACTTCTAAGATTGTGCACACGTGTATATTATGTAGTTTGTGATGGACTTTTTAAGACTAGAGGAAGATGCTTGCTTTGTTTACATTAATTTCTTTTTTGGTTCAGTTTTATTTATATATTTAGTCTTTATTGCACTAAGGACAACTTATCGTACAAGAGGCGGACTTAATGCCGTAAGCATTCTCTACCAGTCAACCTTTGCGCAAAGCAGATTGTGGGCGTGTAGTAATTGTAATAGCGCAAAATTCGTTAAAATAGTAAACTAGAGAGATTTATATACCCTTACCTATTATTTGATTTTTATTATGCCCAATATTACACGTTAGATAATATACAGGGTGAAAAAATCTATGGAACCTGAAGGGAAACCCTTAAGACAGCTCATTCTCTCGCTCTCATTATCATGAATTAAACACTATTTAAATTTAATTTACCTACTTTTAGCCCGAATTACATTTGAATTACAATTTACTATCGCAATCACTAAAATTTATTGACCGAATATCTTTTGTCCGAAAACTTTTCGTATTTGTATGACTTCTCCGAATATACAATTCATTACTTTTTTCATTTACCATTTGATGTTATCCAAATGTGTCAGTTGTCCGAAAAACTTTTACCACTACAGTCTTTTGAGCTTTGTTACAACTTTTGTTTCATAGCCAATTTTTGACTTATCCAGCATTACTTTCCGCATTTCATACGTTTAGTTCATGTGTTCATGAAATGTTCATTTTGAATGAAATTCAAAGTAGTTTTACAGAGACTAAGGCAGGTCGGTGTAGGTACGACGACGAGCGAAGCGAGGAGGAGTTTTAGGTGAACTGCGAGTTTGCGACCCTACATCGCGCGAGCCGAGCGAGCGTAGCGTGCCGTGGCAGCGGCCGGCGAAGCGCCAGAACCGAACACTTTTTTACTACTTAATATTTACATATGTACTGTATAAGTAAGGGTCAGGTCGGAAGAAATAACTTGATAAACCAAATGTTGTAATTATTTAGTATCGATTTATTTAAAGAACACCCTGCCTAGAGATGGTGTTTACCCAACCTACCCAGAGTTACCCATTTCATCCCAAACGTCGTCTTGTGAAGCATTTTTGCAAAATATAATGAAACTTCTTACGTCATAGTCATATAGGAATGTGTAAACGTAAACGTTGTTCTCATTGAGATTTTCTTACTTGGTTACTTGCTAAATATGCAAACAATATAGGCTCATCTTTCCCTGGCCAGACTATACGTGTGTTATTTTGAATAATAGTACATTACTGCAGAGGCAGTGAAGTAAGGGATTGCTGGACTAGTCCAGGCAATGAACTGACAACTTGTATGGAAAAAATGTCAATTTTGGAAATAATTTATAATAGCTTATTTTTTATGTATAACGGATATATTATCAACTAAATAGTTACCCAGCGACAAAATCCGACAAAATTTCAGACATCGAAAAAATTATAAGTTCTTCTAAAAAGTCAGTAAAAATATTAATAAATGTTTTTGTCTTAATTTTGGTTCATTTACATTTGCTCTATAATATTCAAGATAAATCGTACAAAAAAAGATAATGCATGCTTCATTGAAATCTACATAATTACTTCCGAGTGGAAAGTTTGTCGGATTCTTGACCAAAATCATCTTAGAATAAGATTTTCAAATGAAATCAACAAAAAAAACGCTATTATAAAAAACGCTAAATTAATGTTTTCAAAACCGTATTTTGCCTGGAGTAGACGAGATTGGGGTAAACCGGATACAACGAGTCCAGCAATCCATGTTCCGGCCGAGGATTGTATAGTGCGTTTCTCAAACGATGTGAGGAAATATTAAAATAAAAATAAATACAAGGTAATCAATTAAATAATAGGTAATTTGCCGCCTTTTTATTTTTTAAACATGCCATTTAAACAAGCCGTTCGAGCACTGTTTAACCGCACATAGGTATAGTACCATCGTTTTTTTTTTATGTCACAAGTTTGCTTACAGAACAGAGTCTAGTGGTGGTTGGCAGTATGTAATTTTTCCTTTGTCACTTTAATATTAGTAAGCAAATTTAAAAAGTTAGATTAGCGGACAATAATGGTTTTACTTAGGGTTACTTTTCTCAGTCCAGTTCCATAGGAAACAATTCACAGCCGTTACTAGTGTTAGCAAATTGGTGGGAACTGGCGAGAATAACCATCGAATACCAAAACCAAATGGTACTCAAGTATTGCATTTTTATCGAGTCGATACACGCGTAACGTAGCTGAAAATCGAATTTACCAGTCAGGGATATTAATATTTGTACCAGAGTAAGGATAAAAACTGACATAGAGGCGTACACAGATATTTATGCCCTTTTTTTGTACATATATTAATGCCTGACTTTAAATTTTCACCAAGATTAAACATATATTATGATTAGTAAAAATAAACCAAATTAGCCCAAACTACCTACCTACAATAGACGGACAGACAGACAGACAGACAGACAGACAGACAGACAGCGGAGCCTTAGTAATAGGGTCCCGTTTTTACCCTTTGGGTAAAACAATATCACAGATTTGAGTAGGGCAGGCAGTGTCTTTCTGCCTTTACGTGGTGCACGCCACTGATGTTATGGATTTACGGTGGTTTTCTTTCAGGGCCCATAGGTTTTTCTACTCTGTATAGCTATAGCAGCTAAGCAGTATTTTAGCAGCGTGTTCTTTCTTACCCATTCCAATAATTAAGTACCTACTTCCGTTACTACAATGATGTGCAGATGGATCTTGTACTACCTCCGCAGATTAAGTGGGAAATTAACTACTTTAAGTAGGAAATCATCTGTTAAAATTGTCGTCACTGTTTTATAATGATGACATTTATCAGTAAATAATTATGAAGCATTGAGACACCAAACATAGAAATGTACTAAATTCTTGGCATGTTTTCACTAAAATATGTTTATAAATTTCATTAATTGTTAGCGCGTTTCCCGCTTACGCCATTATTACACCGTGAATAGTCGCATTCTCCTACTAGTACATCGTCGAAGACGATATAAATGATTACAAATAATCTGCGTAGGTAATGTAGGTATCTATCTACTTCGCGTCACAGAAAAGGACTCGTTGCGTGCCGCCGTTGCGAGCGAATGTGATCGTTAACACACGCGGAAAGAGCTCAAGTTCAATTGTAGAATTAAACAGGACTATTCAAATGTGTATTATGCTTTACATAAACCTTTTTTCTGTAGGATTCGTGTACTACTTTAATAATCTATATAGTTAAATTAAATTTGGACACAATTTGGTCCTATAAATATATTTACCGATAGTTTATTGGAGTAAATGTATTTATATGCAATTCTAAACAAAAATCTATACGATTTTTAGCAAAATAGGTTCATCAATTATTTTTATGAGAATCAAATCAAAGTACTACTTATTACAATTTTTTTCTACCAACTTCTGTCACCTGTCACCCAAGCCATGCATTTTGTTAATATATTGATTTTACATGTAAAAAAAATGTCGGATTTCATTGTTTACAGGTTAAAGACAATAATATTGTTGTGTTGACGATTATAGACAACTATTATTAATTTTAATAAATGAAATCGGCGTATATTTGACAGTATTTTTTTATACCTACTTTCGGGTCGAAAGTTTGTAAGATTCGTAAATAGAGTATCTTAAAATATGTATTTATGACGGAGAAAAAAAACACAGGCTATTATAAATTAATGTTTGGCGAAACCGTATTTTGCCTGGAGTAATATATACGTTCTACTGGCCACAGGCCTCCTCTCATGGATGAGAGGGAACAGACAGTAGTCCCCACGCTGGCCCAGTGCGGGTCGGGGACTTCACATACACCTTCGAATTTCTTCGCAGTTGTATGCAGGTTTCCTCACGATATTTTTCCTTCACCTAAACTAAGTTTAATTTTAATACGCAATAAGTACCTACTCAGACAAATGCCTTGTAATCTAATAGGGTGTTTGTTTTATGAAAACAATAAACAATCGAACGGCACAAACATAAACATTGGAATGATAAATACTCGTAGAATCTTTCCTCATTGATCAGTGGAAAATAAACCAACACAGGATGAGCACGATACTTCTGATAATTCTGAAAGTTTTGGTATTCGGCAATGGTGTGAGAGGACAATTGGACTCGCTCTCCTTAAAGACATTCGACCTCACGAATCCAACTACGTGGGAGGATTTGACAGAGTACTACATGCACATCAGGTCGGAAAAACGGTGGTAAGGACATTGTTTTACATGTTATAATCTATAGGCAGACCATTTCACCCAGTCCTCGCCTACGCGGCGCGCGGGAGCGGGGTAAGTCTATACCGGGGCGCGGGCGACGCCCGTTGCCAACTTTGGTACCGTCTGCCAAGCCTACTTCCGGCGCGCGGGAGCGGGGTAAGTCTATACCGGGGCGCGGGCGACGCCCGTTGCCAACTTTGGTACCGTCTGCCAAGCCTACTTCCGGCGCGCGGGAGCAGGGTAAGACTATACCGGGGCGCGGGCGACGCCCGTTGCCAACTTTGGTACCGTCTGCCAAGCCTACTTCCGGCGCGCGGGAGCGGGGTAAGACTATACCGGGGCGCGGGCGACGCCCGTTGCCAACTTTGGTACCGTCTGCCAAGCCTACTTCCGGCGCGCGGGAGCAGGGTAAGACTATACCGGGGCGCGGGCGACGCCCGTTGCCAACTTTGTTACCGTCTGCCAAGCCTACTTCCGGCGCGCGGGAGCGGGGTAAGACTATACCGGGGCGCGGGTGACGCCCTTTGCCAACTTTGGTTCCGTCTGCCAAGCCTACTTCCGGCGCGCGGGAGCGGGGTAAGACTATACCGGGGCGCGGGCGACGCCCGTTGCCAACTTTGTTACCGTCTGCCAAGCCTACTTCCGGCGCGCGGGAGCGGGGTAAGACTATACCGGGGCGCGGGCGACGCCCGTTGCCAACTTTGTTACCGTCTGCCAAGCCTACTTCCGGCGCGCGGGAGCGGGGTAAGACTATACCGGGGCGCGGGCGACGCCCTTTGCCAACTTTAGTTCCGTCTGCCAAGCCTACTTCCGGCGCGCGGGAGCGGGGTAAGACTATACCGGGGCGCGGGCGACGCCCGTTGCCAACTTTGTTACCGTCTGCCAAGCCTACTTCCGGCGCGCGGGAGCGGGGTAAGACTATACCGGGGCGCGGGCGACGCCCGTTGCCAACTTTGTTACCGTCTGCCAAGCCTACTTCCGGCGCGCGGGAGCGGGGTAAGACTATACCGGGGCGCGGGCGACGCCCGTTGCCAACTTTGTTACCGTCTGCCAAGCCTACTTCCGGCGCGCGGGAGCGGGGTAAGACTATACCGGGGCGCGGGCGACGCCCGTTGCCAACTTTGTTACCGTCTGCCAAGCCTACTTCCGGCGCGCGGGAGCGGGGTAAGACTATACCGGGGCGCGGGCGACGCCCTTTGCCAACTTTGGTTCCGTCTGCCAAGCCTACTTCCGGCGCGCGGGAGCGGGGTAAGACTATACCGGGGCGCGGGCGACGCCCGTTGCCAACTTTGGCACCGTCTGCCAAGTATACTTCCGGCCATTTCAGGACTGACCGACTTAGGTTTACTCTCTCTACGATTAAAGGGCTAAATGATGCCGCATGTCTCGTACTGTTGTCACATGACGTAAATATACCTAGTCATACAAATCTTGACCGGAAGTGAAGGATATATATATATATATATATATAATAATTTTTTTTGTTTCTTGCTCAGCACATCTTTCTCGACCTGCTGCC
Source organism: Epinotia ramella (assembly GCA_947578815.1). Lineage (NCBI taxonomy): Eukaryota > Metazoa > Arthropoda > Insecta > Lepidoptera > Tortricidae > Epinotia > Epinotia ramella. The sequence goes on from OX388211.1 coordinate 24,601,521, forward strand.
ATGAATTTTATCAATGTCATGAGACGTAGGTGTGTTGGGAGTGGGTTTACGGTCTATACAGAGAGGTATCTGTGCTATTCATTTTGAATGGCACGTAAGGCCTCTGCTTGCCATATTGGTGTCATGCCTACAGATGGCGGTATTTTGTTTTGCATTTCTAATTACCATACGAAATGTATGTTATAGGGACCTCTCTACAGTGGAACTAACTACGCAGACTTATTATTTTAAAGGAACGCGTCATTGCATAGACCGTAAGTATAGGCCGAAAAGACAACTATAGTATATGCATTCCTATATCCAATATTTAACAGCTGTCATCCCAGTACAAATTATGTCATCATTGGCGTTTATTGTACTGGGATGACAGCTCTGTCATAAGGCAAATACTATAGATGAAGGATTGTAGCTCTATAAAAATCCATCATCGGTGCTGAAAACCAGCGAACGAAAAAACCACAGAATGCGAGCTCGCAATTTTCTACCCAAACACGTGCCTAAAACCCGGTATGCGCAGGTTCGAACTAAACGGGTGCCTGGCATCGTTTCGACACCCCGCCCCCACCCCTGTCGCCACCCCATACGGATCCAGATCTTATGGGGATGAACAATCAATCCTATGCGACTAGCGACAAATACTTGGAAAGGGAATGCATCACATACCTTAAAACTGCTAGAAATTGTCTCATCTTTCCTTCTTTCATTAGATCATCTGCTTCGCTATTTAGTCTGAGGCTTTCTGCCACCTGTATAAAAGATAGCTCTATGAAAATTATCTACTCAACACAATTAACCCTATGCCTAAGAACGAATGTAGCTTAAAAATACAAGGAACACCATATGGAACGGGTAAACTCGCATTATTTGGTGATACTTACCTACGCCTAATTCGGTGAATCGCCAGTTTTATTCAGTAGCGTGCTTCAAACACAGACCAGTAAACCTATAGACGTCGCTTAGTCGGGCGACCCCCTCTGCCACACATACGGTGAATTCACTCTATATTTGAGACACCGGACCAATCACTTACGCGCGCGGCCTTGAATGCACCAATCACAGCGCACTAGACGTCCCCCGCGCCCCGCAAGTATGGCAGCTTTGTTTGTAAGTAAAAATTAGGCTAAGCGGGGTCTTTAGGATATATATGGTCTGTGGCTTCAAAACATAGAACAAACATACCGAATTAGGCGTATCACCAAATAATGCGAAGTTTACCCTAATTGATGTTAAAACCTATAAAAGGAGACTATGAATAAGCGAATACGGAGCTAAGTTTCATTATTTGCAGGAAAATATGCTACAGTTGCGGCTTCCCCAAAATGGGCACCACCATCCACTATCTCTATTACGGCAGGAATGCTGTGAAGCCATCTGCCATTTCCTTAGATAATTTGCTAACCAGGCGTAAGTATACTTAAATATCAAGAGACACAAAAATGGATATTCCCTTCAAAGGATTTCAGAAGGAATCCTTGGCACTTGGAACCTTTGTCGGTCTAGGGAAATCTTTGTACAGAATCTTATGAAATCCGACCACCATCCTCCTATTTAACGACGACCGGTTAGCCTAGTGGGTAGTGACGCTGCCTACGAAGCTGAAGAACCTGGGTTCAATTCCCGGTAAAGGCAAATATTTGTGCGATGAGCATGATTGTTTGTTGGATATTTTCTATGTATTTAAATATTTACAGTAATTAAATATATCGACGTTTAGTACCCATGACACAAGCCTTATTGAGCTTACTATGGGGCTAGTTCGGTTTGTGTAAGATGGTCCCCTTATTACCCAACTGCCGAAGGAGAGGAGGGTTATTTATTTAATTATTTGTACCCCCCCATGCAGGCGCAAAGGGCAATGGCTCTCCATTGCCCTTTGGGCCTATGCTTTGGCTATGTTGGGAGTTTCTCTGCGTGATCGCATCAGAAATGAGGCTATCCGCAGCAGAACCATCAAGGTAACTGATATAGCCCTCCGAATCGCTAAACTTAAGTGGACATTGCACGTAGAACCGATGGCCGTTGGGGTGGAACGGTTCTCGAGTGGCGACCACGTACCGGAAGGCGCAGCGTGGGTAGGCCCCCATAAGGTGGACTGATGACCTGGTAAAGGTCGCGGGAGTCCGCTGGATGCGGGTTGCGCAAGACCGGTCATTGTGGCACTCTTTGGGGGAGGCCTATGTCCAGCAGTGGACGTCTTTCGGCTGATATGATGATGATGATCATTTGTCCCGGTTACTTTAAAGGAGCTCGGGGTCCGATTTGACACCTACTCCGAAGTGGCAGTAGCCAGTAGTTTTAAGAAAGCGACTGCCATCTGACATTCCAACCAAGAGGGAAAATTACACCGATTTCCTCATGATGTTTTCCTTCACCGACAAGCGTTAAATACGAAAGTGCAGTGGGCAGCTTTTCTACAACTCTGTTACAATATCTGTGGACCTCGCTGGAATGTGAAGCCCCTCCCCCTTCTCTTTTACCTACCCGCGCTCGCCCCGCACCGAACCAGAGCGCCGACGTGACGTCATCGACGCCAGGTCCACAGATATTGTAACCGGGTCATAATATTACAAGGTAACAAAGTTCCCTATTTTCAGTCGTAGTGATAGACGTGAGTGCTTTGGTAAAGAGCAACTCTAACCTGGTGCTAACACTGGACGCCGCGTCTCGCTGGTTACCCGAGCAACGGGACTCTTACAGACCTACACTCATCTTATTCAAGTTTGGATGGACGGAACATCCCGGTTATAACCAGAAAACGAAGTGTTATTGTCTGATACCTGGTAAGTGCGAAGATGTACCTACCGATATGCATCCGTGCCTGCATTCCTTGGTTTCGACTGAACATCATAGAGAAGATTTTTACTACATCTTATACACCATTCTTCTCAAAAACGACGTAGGTACCGTCAGCAGCAAAAGTATCTACGCGGGTCAACTGCTCAAAATGACACACACGGGTTTTCTATTCCCTGAGCTCAACACAGATACAGTTTTCTATAATAACTGCATGGTTGTTCCTCACATAAATCCACCAATTCTAGGCATCAGCTTCGAGCTGGCAGCGTTCATATCAGTGAACCTGGGCCACGTGGTGGGTGTGGGGACGGACACTCCCAGCCTAGAGTCGGAGCTGACCCGGCAGACGCCTTCGAGGACCGTCTCCAATATACTGGGCAAGAGTGGGGTCTACATCATCGAGAATGTTGACATGAAACAGAATGTACCAGGCAAGTCTTTTGTTGTAATTAATATGGGATTAGTTGAAGTAGAGTCCATTTTATTACGTATTTTGAAATCCTTCAGCCGGGATGAAGCACCTATGCACACCACACACATCATGGCACACAGCGCCATCTATATCTATTTGTTCCAGTAAATGTATGTCTAGTGGTTCCTCAATGAGTTACTCACTCTGTACGTCGACTTGACCTGTGGTTTACCTGGTAAAATTCCTGCCATCGGAAGGCAAATGCTATGCCGGTTGGAGTCCTGCCGGGTCTATAAATTTACATCGTGTTAGATAAATGATTCATAGGAAATTTGGCGGCGTGGGTAGGCCCCCCACAAGGGGAACTGATGACCTGGTAAAGGTTGCGAGAGTCCGCTGGATGCGGGTGGCGCAGGACCGGTCAATTTGGCACTCTTTGGGGGAGGCGTATGTACAGCAGTAGACGTCTTTCGGCTGAGATGATGATTAGGAAATTTGGTGGGTAAAGGTCGCGGGAGTCCGCTGGATGCGGACTGGACCACGTATGCACAAGACCGGTCATTGTGGCACTCTTCGGGGAAGCCCATGTCAAGTAGTGGACGTCTTTCAGCTAACATGATGATTTGTGTGTTATAGAAAAAGGCTGCCTGGCGATGGTGATGCCGCTTAAACTACTGAACGAGTTGTACGTGCCTGTGCGGCTTACAGCGATTTGTCCGCCGCTCCAGCGAAACCAAGTGGTCGTGTTCGCGCAGGGAGACGCGCGCAAGCCGCCAGTTAACTATCTGAATACAACTACATTCTGATTACATTCATTACAAAAGTGCCACGAATCCGGTAGGTGGGTTCCGGGACAAGTGTTAGCGGTAGCAGTCCGCGGTATGAAGGAACCTCTGAGGAAGGAACGTGAAGGTGCACTCCAGTCTCTCGCTCACACGTATGGCCAGAGGGGTGCGTAATGTTTCATATAATGTCAGAAAACTAACATACACTTGATATACATTAAATTGGCATAAAGTTATTTAGTATAATGTAACGTTTGATATAACGGTTTTGTTGCTATATTTTGCTTTTCTCTAATTATCAATATATTGATATAATAAGCAAAATAAGTATAACGCATTTCTGACATAAATATGTTTAACATACATATTATTTATAATAATTGTGTTTCCATATAACGCATTTATGACTCGGCTCGCGCACTGTATGGTCGCAGTTCTACCTAACACTCCTCCTCGCTTCGCTCGTCATTATACCTACCTGAGACCTGCCTTAAGGTGGATTATGCTATATGTTTAAAGTGCAAAGGGACTTCGGTATTTTATTATACAAATTTCGGTATCGTGAAATTGATGTCAGTATAAAATGATAACCACTCACTTGCTTGTGGCAAGCACAGTTGTCAATTTCGCGGACCCCTAAACTGATGGTGTGGTTGCAAATCGAAGTATGGGCTGCTTTGATAATGAAAAATTAGAAGCAGTTCCGGCTACCTTTTTAAAAATTCGAAAGCAAGCGAGTGCATAATTGACTTTTCTCTGTGACCATCCGTTTTGGAAATTTCAACGCGGTGACTGATAGCATTCCGACGGAGCTTTAACAGGTCTCACTTATTTATTTTATTTACCCGTTTTCCCGTAATAATGAAGCATTTTCCCGCGGTAAAAAATGGCCTTTGTTAATCAGGGATAATGTCGGCTTCTATAATGGTAAAATATATTGTTTTAATCGGTCCAATAGTTTCGGAGCTATTCAATGCAAACAAACAAAAAAAAATCTTTCCTCTTTATAATATTAGTGTAGAAATAGATTGAGACATTATTTTTAATGATTTGTTTATATCTAAAGTTATTTATTGTAAAATCAACTTATATTTTCTCAAATTTATAGCATTGACGAAATGTTAAGTAAGTCATAATAATAATTACGTTTTATACCAAGTGATAAATGTAGTAAATGTCTTTTATACTAATTGTAATTAGCCTTAAATCATTATATCACTTTTTACATTAGATCATTTGAAAATTATCTGAAATAATATTATACCATCCGTTACATTATAATAAGCAATGGTATATCAAACCAAAATAGATTAAGTGAAATTATATAAAATGGTGGCGGTTTTTTTAGTTACTTGTCATTGACTGTTTGACTTTGACTTTGACTTTATATAAAATGTAGTGCACCCTGGCCAGAGCCCGGAATTATGGTGGCATTTTTGAGCTGTCATAGTTACTTGTCATTCATTGACTTCGTAATATTTAAGCATTTCATATAAAAAACTCCCGTCTCAGACAAAATTTAATGGAATGGGTCACTCTCACTCGCTCTTAAGGTCGAATGTAGCTGGACCTGTTTCGAACCAGTACGTCACTTATTCGATTTTTAAGATATTTTTTTTGTGTTTATGATATCTTGCCAGGTGCCTAATCGGACCCCGGGTCCTTTAGGATACAACCGGGAAAAATGCTAGGAGGATGAGTGAATTGTTTGTAACAATAGGGATGATGACTTGGATTTTTTTGAGACTTCATTCGAACCACTTTTTGGAGAGGAACAAATGTTTGTATGGGAGCAACTACAATTAAAAAACAAATACCTAAAAATTTGAGATAAAGATTGACCTCGCTGGCGGCAGCGCGAAACGCTTCATACTGTGTGTCTATACAAGTGTGACGTCACATTTGTATATTTGTACTAATCGTAGTATGGAAAATCAGGTAAATTGTTGTTTCGGTCGCGAAATACTGCGTTTTAGTACATAGTTGTCGTACAATTTTGTTTCTAGAAAAGCGTAAGGATTCTATTGGTAGCTTTTAATTTACTCTTGGACAATTAAAAAATGTGCATATTTTTTCTAAACTTTCAAGGTTCATATCTTTTTATGATTTTATATTATATTATTATATTTTATAATTTGTACTTTATTACGATAATTTGATGGTTTACTATCCATTTAGCATCACTACGTTATCAATTTGAACATGAGGCATCATGCCTATTGAAATCAATTACATTAAACAATAAGTAGCTTATAATATATTTTGAATTTACGTACGTATATCGCAATCGATACCTATACATTAAAAGTCGATAAATGAGTAGGCACGAGGTACCACAGACTGCTGAAAAATGCCACCGAAATTCTGGGCTCTGCGTTTATCTGCAGTCCCAGCTCGAAGTCAGGTTAGGGCAGTATCCAGAGGAAGTCGAATGAAACATTTCAAATTGAATAAATAAGCTTTATTTTTGGCCAAACTATTACATTCCATAAAACTTTACACATCTATTGAATTATTCCATTAATAGTAGTAACAAATAAAAATCATAAAAAATATAGCACGAACTAAAAATGGACCCAACATTTGAAACTACGGATACTCTAAAAAAAATATGTGTTGCCACGTCCGAGTTCTGTGAACGTCTATTCTAGTTATAAGTATGTTAAACCTTCTAAAAAAATAAATTTTGATGAGTAAGGTCGACCCCATTGTATCACGATATCTCGCTACTTTCGTTACTTCTAAAAACCTGTTTTTCAATGATGCCATAATAACGTGACGCCAAATAGTCATACAGCAGATTACAGGAAATCAAGCATTGGGTCTTGGAAATATACTGATCATAATGAGTTTAATCTCAAACGGCATTACATCCAGTGGCGTGCGCAAGAGTTCTCTCTCGAGGAAAAACGAGCTTGCCGAGGGCTCAAAGCTGAAAGTATAAGTATTAGGGTGGTCCTTAAAAACCGAAAATTTGAAATTTCAATGAGGCACCCTCTTATATTGTTCTAATACGTGAAAAAAGAATATGTTTTTTATTTTTATTTTTGGCTAAGATTTAGGGGTCGCAACTGATTTTTTTAACTTTTTAAGGTTAGCATTTATCCATAAGGTTTTTTTTTCTTTTTAACTTTTTTGCTACTTTTTTGAGCTACATTTTATGATAGGAAATTAATAGTCTTGAATACATAAAAACAAATCACGATTTTTTTTCCATTAATTCAAAAAATAATTTTATTGTGCGTGTGTTTAATAATTTATGCTGAAAACGGACTCAGGCGCTGATTTGGCGACTTTAAAAAATCTTTAGAATTTTTTTATGTTTAACATTTAAACATAAAAAAATACTTAGTATGAAGAAATGCAAACCTTAAAAAGTTTAAAAATTCGGTAGCGACCCCTAAATCTTATCCAAAAATAAAAATAAAAAACATACGTAATTTTTTCACGTATCAGAACAATATAAGTGGGCTCAATGAAATTTCAACTTTTCGATTTTTAAGGACCACCCCAATAAGTATGCATACTAAATAATATGCAGCGCACGCCACTGGCAACAATTACCATTTTAACCAATCAAAACTAAGCCATACTTGCCAACTACTCCTTACCAAAATAAGTATAAAGTAAGTGAAACAAGTTTTTCTTACATTAAATACCGCAAGGGGTGTCATTCACTAAATCACCCTTTTTGTATTATTCTCAGGTCGAGGCCCAGAGTAAAGGTGTAAATAGCAAATTTTTTGGAAGACCAATATTATGAACGACTTGCACATTTATTAGACTTCAGAATGAAAAGCTTAAAAAACTGAGCAAACAGTAAATTCATTCGAACAGTGTGAAATGGGCCTCAAACATTAATATTGTGAAGAAATTCATTTTAAATGTCGACCTAGGAGAGCAGTCACATTAGTATCATCACAAATTGAGAAAGTATTGCAGAGTGACCAGCCTCTCTCAGAATTGAAAATATACTTTATTGCAAACACTTAAGGTCTAATATTACGAAAAGCTCCCGCTAAGAATAACAGATACTGGTGTACACAAAGGTAAGGGGCCTACATAGTCTACTCCGCGTTTGATGAAAAGGTGAAATAATAACCAAAAATTTACGTGATAAGCTATATGAAAAAAGGCTCAATTAGACGCCAGTATCATTTGATATTCTTAGTCCCTTACATACATTAATACTTTCATAATTATTGCCACGACTTACATTATCTGGCACTGATTTGCGTTAGAAGCACTGTGAATTATTAAAACATAGCTATTGATTTGGTGCACCAATGTTCTTAAATACGTTAATACCACATGTTGGTGACCGAGTAAGCACCAAGTACAAGATGTCGAACTGGTAAAAATTTGTACCAACACATTTGCAGTTTGGTGAGAAAGAAAACTTGCTGATTTTTAACATCAACCATTTTGTACAATTACTTGGTTACTTACACAGTAGCACCATCATACAGTAAATAAATTTGAGACAAAGCTCTTGCCGTATAATACAAAGTACAGTCGAAAAAATAACGTCCTTCCACACCCAGGGGCATTGCATTCATACGTCAGTCTTAACATTATTTCTCTGACTACGCCTAAATATGTTCAGCTTGGCTTGAAATGCTTTTTTTAAGGAATGCTAGTTGATAGCATAATAAATTGTGTCGCTAGCGAAGTGGGCTGACTTATTAAACTGCATACATAACTACGTTTATTCTACAATACTTGCATATACTATGATATATCATAAGTAAACTTATATATTCATGTCTCAGCTAGTAAGAAGTAACCAATAGAATTTAAAGAATGTTGTTGAAAAACGATCACAGTTTTTAATTAACATTGCCCCTTATACAGATTTATTACTTTTTCTAGCCGAGTTTATAATAATAAACGATAAGTAAATACATCGCATACCTATATTGATCCTTTATACAACTAATGTATACTAGGGTTTGAGTATTTGAATGTATCTAATAGGTAGGTACAAAAATATTGTAGGTTCTTCGTAATCTACTTTTAACTTTAAATATACTAGTAGTGTTCTCAATAAGGCTCATGTATGACCTACTGAAATTAGGGGAAAATCCATATATATATTATCTGTCTGTATATTATTATTGAAAGGTATAAAGTTACTATCAAAAAGATACAAGCGAATCCAAAGCTTTCTTAAACACGTTAGCTTAGTAAGGATACGATATTTGGTTTTCAATATAGATAGTTAAACGCTAAAAGAAATGCTAATTTTAATTTCTTAGATTAGAAAATGAAAAGGGGATATACCTAGTGACTCTTAAATACTAACTTTGTCAATATTTAATATTTCAGTCAGCCACCAATAACGACACAAGTCTAAGAGGTCGGGAGCTGGATTGTAAGAAGTTGCCAATTGGGAATACGATTTGTTAGTTACTATTTAACAACTTATTATATAGAAAATGCCTCCCCAGTGGAAAACGGGAGCCTAAACTGTCATTATCACATTCGAGATAAATAACCCGGTTTTACATACAAAAAGTATTTCAGATTGTACTATGAAATTCACTTTGAGCACGAGTGAAACAATTCAATCAATATTATTGTAATGTATATTGATACAACTGTATATATAACACTGGTCTAGTTCAGCTAAATGATGAATATCTCAGACCACACATGCGATTTGAGGCATTTGTATAATCTACGGTGTGTATAGTAATAGGTCTGTAAACGTCTCCGCATAGCTAGAGTTTCATTATCCGTAGTAGACTCTAACTAACGGCGACGACGTCAACAAACCTCTCCCGTCATCCCATTTTGAACATTCCAAAGGCTTAAACTCAAAATCGAACTAAGGACTTGGCCACGACTTAGGGCAATATCTCACCGTGACACCATGGCGACGCAACCAGTCGCCGCCACCAACAAATTGTATGCAGCTGGTTGCGCCGCCCGGTGAGATATTGCGCATAGAGCTGCATACAATTTGTGGGTGACGGGCGGCTGGTTGCGCCGCCATGGTGTTCCGGTAAGATATTGCCCTTACAGCGTAAGTAGGAGCGAGATGCGACATTCTGATTCCACGCTCGCACGTATGAATGCGTAATGCGGGCTGCCGCCGCAGTTTCAAGTCGTGGCCAAGCCCAAACATCCCAATGGCACAATCCAATCCAGTCTTAAGTCTGCTACACACAACGGGCCATCATGAAAATGGGTCATACAGAGATTTAGGTTCGTCTCTTCTGTAGAAAGTGGGACTTTACAAGGCGAAGCCGCATCTCGTTGGTGGTTTTAGACGGTAGTCCTTGCTTCTGTTAGTCCGTCATACCTGTCCTTCCCCCTCGGACAGGACGGCTCGGTGCGTAAATGCATTTTACCCATGGTATAACAACACAGGTACTCTCTTCCGAGACTCGCGAACCACGTGACTGACACAAGCCTACGTCATCACGCTGTTAAATGCCGTTTGATGACGTAGGCTTGTGTCATTCACGTGGTTCGCGAATCTCGGAAGAGAATACCTGTGTTGTTATACCATGATTTTACCCAACGTAGAAGTCTTATATGACTTCATGCAATCAAATATCACTACATCACTACATAGTATAAATCAAAGTCGCTTCCCGCTGTCTGTCCCTATGTATGTTTAGATCTTTAAAACTACGCAACGGATTTTTATTCGGTTTTTTTTTAAATTGATACAGTGATTCAAGAGGAAGGTTTATATGTATAACATAGTACCCGTGCGAAGCCGGGCGGGTCGCTAGTTTTTTATAAGCACGAAAGCCTAACTATTGACCACAGGAAGGACTTTTATTTTTCTCAAGCTGTTTGCCCCAAATACGTCTTAGTCCCCTTTATTGTTGGTAAGGCCGTCAAAATTAATATTTTTAAACGAAAGTCTGCTTTTGTTTTATGTTTTGAGTTTGGTATTTTAGTGATACTTTTGTATTGTCCATAACACAAAATTTGTGTAACGTCCAATACAAAATGTCACACAAAAGCAGATATTGAAAAAACTTTCATTTACGCCCGCTCTACTTGTTTGGGGACAGTTACATTATGCTTAGGGTTAACCCATTTATGCTCAGTTTTGCATGAAATTAGTTAATATTTTTTTGAATCAAAATCTGCTTTTGTGTGACATTTTGTATACGCACCATTAAAATATCAAACTCAAAAGTAAAACAAAAGCGGACTTTCGTTCAAAAAAATATTATTTTTGACGGCCGTATTTGTCCTGTATGCGGCCATGATGGCCCATTGCGCGCCAGCCTTTACCTTACCAAGCTTAGTCCTTCCAATCCTTCTTGATCTCAAAGCTCCAATCCCACTGGAGATGAACGTTTTTGTCGTCGTCCGTGAACAAGCTGTTGACGGAGTAGGACCCTCGCGCCATTAGGCCAGACGGGGCGTCCTCGGGGGGTGTGGTGTACGATTGGATCTCCGTTTTGGGCGGGTACGAGCCGACCATGTGGGTCATTTTGTCGACTGAAATAGAAGATTCATAGATTTAGCATATGGACTGCGTTACGTAACAACGAATTAAGCGAGTGAGTGCAGATCGACTCTAGGCATCATCATCATCATCTTGTAACTATGTACTCAACAGTTTTGGAGTTCAATTAACACTTTCGCAACCGGACTAAAAATTAAATTAAAATTAAAAATTAAAATTAAAATTATTTATTTCGTAAAATACAGCACGTGTTTAAAAATGGAACAATACACCAGAAACCTAGGCGTGTAGGTTTATAGCTACTGCCCGCCTAGCGGGCTGAGCCGGCATCTGAGCCAACATTACGAGTGCCTACCAGGCGGGTTCTTGGTTGCGAACGTGTTGACACTCTTGTGTCTTATTATAAGGAGTTGAATCAAGCGACCTGACATTATTTAAAAGAACCAGTGCACATATTTGTATACTATATACTTAATAAAGAATGATGCGCCAAAGTAACTTTTACAAAAGCGAATTTTAGTTTGCATAAACATATTTAACGCCCAATAGTTGCAAATGATTTGTTTATTATTCTAATTATATTTGAAACTCCCTATCGAATTAACCGCCTATGACTACACAGTTTGTAATACACCGTCCAGTACACAAGCCTTATTGAGCTATGGAACTAGTCCTTGTTGCCTAATATGGTTTATTATTATTATATGGATAGACAGGTGTAATGACTGTTTATCGGAATGCAATTGCCACCAGCTGGCAGCACAGTGGTGAGAAATAGATGACAATTTCGAGAATCGAATTAATGGTTGATATACAATACAATACAAATAATCTTTACAGTACATATGATGCTACTTTCCCGCACTAGTGCGGAAAGGAGCACTTTTCGTGCATATGTGAAAACTTTAAAGAGCCATATGTACAGTAAAACGTTGTACGATACACGTGCGAATAGGTAATTCGCAACTCGTGTCGATTGAAAACACTCCCTTCGGTCGTGTTTTAATTTATCACCACTCGTTGCGAATTTCCTATTTTCGGCACTTGTATCGTAAATAACTATTATTACACACCTCAATAAATCAACACTGTACAGAACCTTCAACGGTAAACACAAGTAGAGGCAAACAAGCGGTCTTGCCGCGTATTATTATATTAGGTATGTTAAACAATTAAAGTTTTGACATCTATACCTGGCCACAGTGATGCAAATTGGTGATATAATGAATTAATAAAACACCTGCAATGTTTTGACGCCTGAACCTTTAAAATTCTTTAAAATACAAATGAAGTTAAGTACCCATTTTATGAACATACCTTTAAAAGTCTGTACCAATATGTCAATTTTGAAAAAAAGTTTCCCTCCAATCCTTTTTAAATTTTATGGATATTATGTGTAAATTGTTAATTATATTTAATTTGATATTATTCTTCGATCTTTATTGAATGCTATTCACGATCACACAATGGATTCTTGTATATTTACACGTAATTTATAATGTAGTCTTATATTGTGAATAAACTCATCTGAATCCTCCTTTGTAAACATATTTTTTGTAATGGTATATGAACTTTACCTGCTACTATTTTTGATGATTAAAGTTCTGTTATACTGATATTGTCTTAATTCTAAAGAAAAACAAAACATTAAAATACAAAGAGGAAAGTTAAAAGTACGCTTTAAGGTGGTTTGATCACCATACAAAACGTCTTTTGACATTCGCAGGTTAACGGCGTGATATTTAACAAGAATAAACTTGTATAATTACGCGAATTTCGCTCAAATGGAAAGCCAATTTATGAAAGACTGTTACATAAGTTTCTTAAAATATCACGCCGTTAGCCTGCGAATGTCAAAAGAGGTTTTGTATGGTGATCGAACCACCTTAATTGACGTACTTAATTGGTACAAACTATTCTAGAAATGCTACTGGATGTTAGTGCAGTGAAGTTACCTATTCTATCGTTTTTTTTTTTCTATTTTTTTTCTACACGTTCACATCTATATAAATTAGGACGGTTAGGACCACCTCACAACCTCCAAACCGCGTATGATAAAGGCACCTGTTAAACAGCCGTATAATTGCATACAAATTACAATTACATGCGATATGCATGAGTCATAGTGGCAATGACACGACGTGTCGCCATGCGATGTGATGTGACTACGATTAGCATCAAGGTTTACGTTGCGGTTACAAGCTTGGGTAAACAAAGGACCGTGCGTCAAAATTGCCCCAAAACCAACAAACATGAGAGTTGGGCCATTAAATAGGTCTTTAAATCTACTTTATTTCATTTTATAGGCACTAAACCGAATTCCATTGCAGAACTGAGATATTCATGTTTGTCAGCGTAAATACGAGCTATGAAAATTATTTAGATATAATCATTCTGGTGGGTAGTTAAAACAAAATATATTAATAACGAAGATATTCTTACCGAATGTGGCGTGAACTACATTCGTGAGGTTAACTTGTTATTTTTTCTGGAATATCACGTTTTATTACTTATAGTATAAAACCGTTCAAAACCAATAATTAGCTAAAAAATATTTTTTTTTTACACACTTCGGTATCCTAATGATTAATGACCGGTATTCTCTGAGTACCCCGTTTTCTGATAGATCGTATTCACGCTGACTAACATATGAATATCTCAGTTCTGCAATGGAATTCAACTTGGTGCCTATAAAACGAAATGAAGTAGATTTAAAGACCTATTTAACGACCTAACTCTTAGCTGTATTGGTTTTGGGGCAAAGTTCCATACAAAGTTGCCCATGGTCCTTTCAACAAAGGTTTAAAGGGACTAATACTGGGACCAAAGATGCTGTAACAGAATGTACCAAACGTATACCCTATTCCAAATAAGAATCGAAAAATCGTGCGTTAATCGCCATGCGATTTTAAGAAAAACTATTTTGATACGCATGCAAAAATGTATCGTTGTTTGGAAAGTACTTAATGATCGTAATAAGTAAAACTAGTAAATATTTCCGTTAGACAAACAATGAAACGTAGACTAATTTGTCCCTAAAAAATCTAAAGTTAGTGTTAATAAAATAACGCAAAACCTGAAAACAGTTTGTTCAGAATCGAGAGTAGAATGCGAAAAAAATAAAAAATAAAATTTTTGACAAGATTTATTTTTTACATTTGTATGGAGTGTTGGCCGACTGGGGCGACCTGCTCCATACAAATGTAAAAAATAAATCTTGTCAAAAAAAATTTTTTTTTTTTTTTTTCGCATTCTATGCTCGATTCTGAACAAACTGTTTTCAGGTTTTGCGTTATTTTATTAACACGTTGTATATGGAGAGCGGTAACACAAATGTCTCAGATCGCAGATACTTAACGCCCGAGCCGAATACAAGAGAGATAAATATGCGAACTAAGGTTTTCTTATTTACCGCCCGTGGTAAGGAAGGACAACATTTCACGTCGACTGACCAGGAATTGGGATTATGCGCACATGTAGGGACTGATTGCCACTTGATGGCCGGGTGTGACGTAAATGTTTAAATAACTAGCTAAGTTAAGCTAAGCTAGTGCTATTAACGAGTAGCGATCGAAATAGCTATGGGGGTGGAAATTATTTATAACCTGCGAAATTGATCAACTATTCATCTGTAAATAGTCATAGGAAGATAATTCTGAGCAACCCTCTGTACGCTTAGTGAAGGATCCGCGCTAAACATTTGAGCCTAGTTTCAAATCTCAAGGTCATCATTTGATTAGCTAATATAGGGTGTCCCCTTGTTTCACCGACAGTCGTTTCACCGAATGCATGGTTTCGCCGAATTACTGTTACTCAGAAACCGTTAAGTTATAAGGTGCAGCTAAAAGGTCAATCTGTAGAACCCACTAGGTTAGGTTTGTTTTATAACATTCCTGAACAGTTCACTGATTCTGAAAAAAAAATGTTTTCTATGAAACGAAAATTCTGCGAAACATATTTGATGGAACAATAGGGGTGTAGACTCGAAAATTATTATTACTCCAAAAGAAAGAAGGCAAAAAAATATGCCTAGTGACGAAAACCCCATTCAGATATCTCAAAGAAATACGAAGCTACAACCAATAATAATAATGCTTGTTTAATATTGCTTGTTAGAGAGAAAACGCAAACAGTGTGTGACGTCACGTTACGCGTCCCGCCGAACACGACGGGGCGCGGCACATTGCCGTCTACTAGTGACGTCACAATCTTCAAGCGTCATCGTTTCATATGAAGTTGCGTTTTGCGAAAAAGGGACAGAACATACCCCATCTTAAAACTTTGGACACTTATAACTTCGTGACCGTTAACCTTCTGCGTTAATTTTTTCTCCGTTTGACTACATTTTTAATACTTTTTCGAGAAAATATGACATTATTGATTATTTTATTTAGTGTCTACACCCATATTGTCGGTAAAACAAGGTACTTACAACTCAAATTTAGACTTCACTATTCACTATACAGGAGTTAAGGTACTTCTACTGCTTACTCGAATATAAAGACCACATTAACTATCTTGTTAAATGGGGTCAGAGAAGAATGAACTTGTTATCTGTCACGCGAAAATGCAACCATCACTTTGGTCCCTTGTGGCACCAAAATATCTAAAAGGTGTCACGCCTTGCATACAAACTCTGCTACATCAAACTAATCGGATGCGTGAAATGTATGTGCATGATTCAGTGCAACAATAGTACGTACCGACCACTGCCCACGGAGGCGCGTGAAACAAAAGTTATATGTTAATTGATCGGTTATGAATATCAAAGTCATAGATCTAGCATAGATAGTATAGTCGAGGAATGAAAAGGTTGACCACTTTTCGGCCTTATTCCAAAGCTGTTAAGGTCCAAAAGTGGTCAACCTTTTCATTTCGCGACTGTACCTATATGTCGCTCTCAAGGACAGGGGTTTTAATGCGGCAGTAAGCTGATTTTCCACCGGAGGGGCGAGAATTGAAATGTATGGTGTTACTTACTATTTCCACCGAAGCTGCGCGAGGAGAATTGAAAATTTGCCTTACGAATTTCAATTCTCGCCTCGCCTCGCCTCGTCCCTTCTCGCCCCTCCAGTGGAAAATCAGCTTAACGCCTTTATTAACAATCACCTGCCCGCGCAGCTCGGCCGGCGGGCTAAAATATAGTTCTACAACCTTCTGCCCGCGACTCCATCCGCGTGGAACTCGTTTATATCGTAGCTCTATACAAACTTCCTCCTTTCCCGGGAGTTAAACTATCTCTATAAGTACCAAAGTTCATCTAAATCAGTTCACCGGTTTAAGCGTGAAGCCGCATTCACATTTGTCTGTCGTGTTGTGTTGTGACGCATCAGAAACGGTATCGGTTTCATACATTTAATATGGTTGCGTTCACATTTCTCTGACGACGAGGGCATCAGAGAAATGTGAACGCAACCATATTAAATGTATGAAACCGATACCGTTTCTGATGCGTCAAAACACAACACGACAGACAAATGTGAATGCGGCTTGAAGAGGTAAAAGACAGACAGAAAGACAGAGACTGACACAATTTCGCATTTATAATATTAGTATGGATATGGATGTCCAACCTCTGACCCCGTATCATGGTCGGCCTTTTCACACGATAAGTGACAAGATAGAGCGTCCGTCACTGGCTGACACCGTTCGATAGAACGAGACGACGCTCCTATCTTGTCACTTATCACGTGATAAGGCAGACCATGATACGGGGTCTGATCGTCTATCTGTCATCATTTAAGGTACCGGTGGTCAGGACTACAAACAGACGAACCTCCTGACTATCCCTCGCAGTGTCCAGACCCCGTATCATGGTCCGCCTTATCACACGATAAGTGACAAGATAGAGCGTCCGTCACTGGCTGACACCGTTCGATAGAACGAGACGGACGCTCTATCTTGTCACTTATTGCGTGATACGGCCGACCATGATACGGGGCCTGGAGTACCGCCTTCTGTATCTGACTAACCCAGCCCCAGCCATCTAGCGAGTATCTTGACCTCGGACTTATCCTCTTATAGGAATTTAAACCTAAACCATATGTTTTCTTTCGGTCGTTTTTTGAAACAAGAGCCTAAATTTCTGACACTAAATAATTTCAATAGCATTTTGTATTATATGGTACCTACCTATACCTTAGGAGGTCGAGACTAAATAATACTTATTACCTATTACTGTTTTTAACTACCTTGACCTTGCCGCAATCGATTCAACTCCGGATATAATGCACTTGTCGGACTTCACCGATTAATTTAGCTAAGCACTATAACATTCAGGCAAGCTCAGAGCAAGTTCACCTTTAAATGCAAGTTGCGTAAGCATCTCTTATTAACCATTAAACATTGATGATCCTCATGATATCTTTGTTCGCGTACATTTAATTGTGTGTATTTATGTAAGTATAAGTAAGTTTATATTGTATGCATTATATAATGTATGTATATTAATTAAATTAATTGATTTGTGTTTCCATTCGAGTCTCTGTACAGTCAGCATCATATAGTTAGTAGCAGCCAAAGTAGCCAAATATATCGGAACACGTCTTTATATAATAGGAATAAGGAAGTGTGACGATATATTTGGCTACTTTGGCTGCTACTAACTATGTGATGCTGACTGTACTTAGGATCCTGCACCACTAAAGTTTCTGTTGCCCAAAGCCCCATGGTTGACTGGTAGAGAATGCCTTAAGGCATTAAGTCCGCCAATTGTACTTCTATTTTTATATTTGTAAAATAAAGTTTAAATGCTGTAAGTAGTAAGTAGTAAGTATGCCTTAATTATCGTGCTGGATTGGTTCTGGTATACTTGTATGTATGTAGATACCTTCGTAATTACTAGTAGCTCTGTCAGCCATAGAACTAGCGATCATGTTTAAAAAAAAATCCTTCAATTGAATCGACAAAAAAAAATTAAACCAACCTCCCAACTTCCTCACAAAATTTCACGGAAATCGGCAGAGAAATGCGACCTGTAGAGGAAAAACAGCCGGACAGCCGAACACACGAAATAATTTCGCCCCAAGCTGAAGCTCTGGTACGCTCGCTCGTTCAAAAAATAATGTCTGAACATTACACAACTAATCAATATAAAAATGGTGACAAAAAGAGGAAAAAAAGGACTTTATTGACATTTCTTTCCTCAATCACCATGTTACCAAAAACAAATTAAATCCTTATTGCCCGTGACATATAAAAGTATAATGCCTCTATTAAAGACGTAATTTTATTCGTTAAGGAAGAACATCAAATTCAAAGCGTGATCCGAAATAAATTACTTTCAAAAACATTATTTTATTACAAGGAAGAAAGTTAAGTACTAAATAATTAACATTTTGCTTGGTACAATAACAATATTGTACCTGGACTTGTAACAATTGTTATTTTATTAGTAATATATTTCATTTCTTTACATTTCTAGAAAAAGACCGATACATTAGCGCGAACTGGTTGGTACGTCACGATTTGTGTAGGTTTTATTAGCTGTTTTTTTGAAATTTCAACTGAAAACCTTTCTAAAACGTTACATTGGTTTACTAGAAATACAATAATACAAATATTTAGTCACCTTGAACATTAAGAAAAACGTTAAATCGAGTCCATGTTATAAAAATCGGTATTTTATAAAAATCTTGTTTTTTATAATGAAAATCAAAATTAATTAGTCCTAAACACATAATAGAGTACATAAAAAATATCTTTAGCATACAAATACTTTAAAATATTACGTTATTAGAAACTTTGTCTTTTTAGCCCAAGTAACATTGTTGACGAAATAGGTTGCGATAGGCAAGTATGAACTAAGCGGGTAGTTCAACAAAACAATTGAAGTGTCTTTATAACTCTAGTTGTCTAGTTTCGTTTTACGTCATGAAAAAATCATATATAATTTAATTTTTTGAGAAAAAAAAACAGACTATCAAGATATCAAGATATGAAGATATATATAGAGATCAAGTAGAGGGCTAAAACATTTATAAAAAAAAATGTAGATATATTCATAAATGTCTTACTTATAGACAACATATTAAAATGGTTCCAGGTCGATTCGACAACATTATTTTTTCCATACGTCGCCGCTCCACCCTAATGTCTATCCAAAGCGATATGGCAACCTGCGACGCCCGCTGGACCCAGCAATCAGTAAGCTCCCATTGAGACAAGACATGATAACTTGTTATTACCTGGTACTCCGAGTCGGTATGTCTTCTGGACGTACTTAAGGCCGTGCACAATCTCCCGCTGCACGATGAAGTCGATCCTTATCCGGTATTGCACGCCCTCCTTAATCACGAATACCTGGAATAGAAGGATTGTGCATGAGTGATTTAGCTTTTAGTGACGCAACAGCCCCTGCCGCTAATACTGGGCCACACGAACGGCTACCTGTCTCACTCTAACAAAAGCTTCGCGTTTGCTTGGTCAGTGTGTATACCCAGCATAAGAAGTAAATGAACTAGTCTGGCAAACGAAAGCGTGACCTGAGAAAACGCAGCAAATTCAAAACACACACGCTCATTCACTCATTTGACACGCTCGAATATTTTATAGATTAAAAATGTGTCAGGCTTCAGTTGAATGCAGTTCGCTGAAACCTAAAACAACGTTTTAACACATTTTGCACACTACCTCAGACTTTTCGTTTTCATAATAATAGTAGATTATTGTCCTAATATACGCAGGAAAGGAAAAAAGTAACAAAAGTTTCTGTCAAAAAGTTTTTGGTACTTAGATTTTATTGCCAACTGCACATTTCTATTCAAGCGAAACTTTCTATTAAGGCACGCTAAGCAGTTGATCCCGGCAGCTGTCTATGACAGTAGTCGTTAATCCGAGTTAGAGGCCTTCGGGCGGCTTAAGAACTTCTAACATTCGAGTTGCCCACTCACTTGACAAAGGGGGGACAACTACTGTGGTACTAAAGAGTGACAAACTTTAGAGGCCAAAATAATATATGCTATACGATTAAATAAATCACTAAGAAGCTATACACTGCTGTTAAGTTTTGCCGTTCTTTGTTTATCATGTGACATGTGTCTCATGATAAACAAATCAGGAGATCTCGACTTCACTCGTTCGGTGCAAAGCAAGAGTGCTATTTTTGTCTTTGTTTATTGAACGAGCGAGCGAGGCGATCAAAGTTCTATCTATGCTTCAGCTTGGACCGAAAATCGTTTACTATGTCCGGTGTACCGCTGTCCCGCTGTTTTCATCTACAGGTCGCATTTCTCAACCGATTCTCGTGAATTTTTTTTTAAGTGTTTTTTTAAATAGAAAACAAATTGCATTTTTTGACCTGTTTGATGTGTTCTACCTAACCATATATGATTCATTTAAATAGATTCTGGATTTTTTGTAGATATAGCGTGGAAGGAACATCGCACCTAAAACTGAAACGGCCCCCCAAAAATGGGGTGTGAACCGATCGAGGGCATATTCGGTAGCGCAATATGAATTTGTTTATGTTTTTCATTTAGTTTATTATTAGCATTGATATTTTTGGTTTGGTTGACATGCTTGTGTTGTTCTGGGTTTTTTATATAAAAAAATTTCGGCATTCCCCTTTTCCGTTTAGTATCCGCTTAGCGGTTAACACTTGGGCCACCACCACATTCTGTACAATCGTAGTTTAACCACCGAACTATTCGGGCTACTGGTGCATTGCAGGCGGCATACCCATCTGTCATCAGCGCGGCCACTATTTGGAACACGAGACTGACGATGGCGTCAGTCGGCGGCGTATACATGGTGTCCGGAAGTTTATAAACGATTATACCTTTATAACGAAACAAATTATTTAATTAAATATTTTTGTTTTGTTTTAACGAGGAAGTTACCCCGATCATTTTTTAAACGATATGATACAGTGAGAAAGAATATAATGGAGAAATAAATCATCTTCGACTGTAGCCCCCGAATCCTATAAATGTATGGTTGTTGTTATTTTTAACTCCTTTTTATGGACCGTGTTCTACGCTTATTAGAAGTCCATTATGTTGTTAATTTGGTTGGCTAAAGGGACATAATAACAACAAGAAATAAACAGTTGATTCGCATAAGTAAAGCAAGTACCTATATGGCCGTCCTTGTCGGCCCCGAGATGACTCGTTACTCTTATTATCAGAGCGGAAGGAAAACCGCACACAGCCCTTCGTCGTATCGGCTCATCCTGTGCGTGCGCTGGCTCGCAGCCAAAACAAAATTAATAACGGAGCAAATCGCGACCTGTGACATTACCCGCGTCGCTAGGAAACTCTAGCGTAACCGACTTTTGCAATATTAATGATCATTTCTAGAAAACGTTACTGATCATTTTTTCAGGGTTCCGTACCCAAAGGGTAAAAACGGGACCCTATTACTAAGACTTCGCTGTCTGTCCGTCCGTCCGTCCGTCTGTATGTCACCAGGCTGTATCTCAAGAACCGCGATAGCTAGACAGTTGAAATTTTCACAAATTATGTATTTCTGTAACACTATAACAAATACTAAAAACAAAATAAAATAAATATTTAAGGGGGGCTCCCATACAACAAACTTTTTTTTTTACTGTTTTTATAGATAATGGTACGGAACCCTTCGTGCGCGCGTCCGACTCGCACTCGGCCGATTTTTTTTAACTCCCCAAGTACTTAATACTCACATAGATCAGTCATTTTGTTAACGGTATTTAGTGTCAACAAAAGAGCTAAAATAAATTAGTCAGTAACGTCAGTATCTATAAAATAGGTCAGGTCAATTAACTACTTCTTGTCGTTGCTAGAACAACTGGACAGTTTATTGGAAAAAAGTAACAATATGGACTTTAACATTCTTGGAAGATGGTCTATAAAAATGGAACTCAAAATAACAACAAAACCCCATTGGTAGATTTAAAACAAACGTTTTAAGGGAGAGGCGACACGTGATCATGGAAACTAGCAACCAAAAATTGGCCCAAAATAACATATCAAAGGAACTTTTCACAACTTATTTTTAGCCATAAACGCAACCATCATAGAACAAATAATGATTTCCGATAAATTCCTTTTTATGCGTTCTTTAATCTTGCGTGAGCGGAAGACTCTGGGCGCGCGCCAAATCAAATGTAATAACAGAGCTAATTGCGACAAGCAGGTTTATGGGACGATCGGGCGTGCACCTGTTGCTAGGACTGCTAAATAGTAACTAGTAGGTACACTCGTTTTATTATTATTACTACATCGGCCGGGAAAAGTTGCTCAGCGGGGCTAAGGCGGTCGGCACTGTATCGTGGTGGATATAAACAATTCCGTCACTCTCGAAGTCGCATATACTTGTCAGCAGACCCCGTTATCTTGTCGCACTGACAATGCTTTTCCGTAGAGCGTGAATTATTTTTTTATCGACCATCTAAATGTCGATAGTTTAGTACTTTGAGTTATATGTCACTGATAATTAATCAAATGATAAGGAGTCACTAGGTACTATCGGATATCCATATCAGACCTCGGACAGAGTGAGCCATTTTTACGTCATTAATGTCAAGTGTAGATGTTAATATAGATATGCCTCAAGATGAAATATTAAAAAGAATTCATGAATAATAATTAAACAAAAATGACAGTGCATTATGTACAAAACGAGTAAGTATTATTTATTTATTCAAATTTTTCTTTGTTATTGGTTATTGTAATAAAGAACTATATTTTTTTCTAGATTTTCAATTTTCAACGCACTTCTTCTTGAGTTTAATATCCACTTATAGATGGAAAAAGACCTTTCTACTTCCACTGAAGTGAGCGGAGTGAAGTTGTACATTAAAATACCGTCCACATCTGTTCCTTCCGAAATTTTTTCAGCATAGTCCCTAAACAGATCTAAGTCTGGGTTTCTAGCTATGACGTCTTCTAATTTCTGACTGACAGAAGCAGACGAAGACCAGCTTATAACAGCTCTCACTTGGTCCAACGTTAAAAATGTATCTACGACGGATATTTTAGATTCCTGTAATTTTTTTAAGGCATATTCAATTATATGGAAATTCTCAACAATATATTTTAGATTATTGAATGAGAAGAATTCTCCTTCTTCCATTGAATGACTACGTAGGTATGTCCATATTATGCAAACTCTTAAAACAGCTCACCCTGTCCGAGGTCTGATCCATATCCATATCCATATCCATCCATACTAATATTATAAATGCGAAAGTGTGTCTGTCTGTCTGTCTGTTACCTCTTCACGCTTAAACCGCTGAACCGATTGCGATGAAATTTGGTATGGAGATAGTTTGAAGCCCGGGGAAGGACATAGGGTAGTTTTCATCCTGGAAATCATCCCCTAAGGGAATGAAATGGGGGGTTGAAGTTTGTATGGAGCTGCGATATAAACGATTTCCACGCGGACGGAGTCGCGGGCAGAAGCTAGTAATATAATAATAATAATAAATAAATAAATACATATTAGGGAACAAACATACACAAATCGACCTAGTCCCATAGTAAGCTCATTAAGGCTTGTGTGTGTATACAGGGTGCAATCTTTTACGTGATACAAAATAGCAAAATGTGAATCTATCCATGATTCTGAGCAACTTTTATTATGGGACCAACTTTGTGTTATGCCAAAAAAATCCAACTATTTCATTAACTCTGCTCATTTTAGACTGACAAGAATGTATGAACAGGTGTGTTTTTTTTGGCATAACACAAAGTTGGTCCCATAATAAAAGTTGCTCAGAATCATGGATAGATTCACATTTTGCTATTTTGTATCACGTAAAAGATTGCACCCTGTATATGATAAAAAATAAGAAATAAAAGTCTCGGGGTCGGGTGTAAACAATCGAAATTCTGTGTTATTCAATCAGGCGAGAAAAGCTCTATGTAATATCTCGGCCAAAAGTGCAATAGGTGGACTCACCTCCTTCGAGCCCACTCGTCCTTATTGGCCTACTTTATAGCCTCTACAACAATGTACTATTCTGGATAGAAAAATGACAAGCTATATTTTATCCGCAGGCTCGCTTGCTTTCTTTGGCAGCTAGTGAATCAAATCAGCTATCTAACTACAATACTGCACGTAGCTACATAGCCATTAATCCCAAATGAATCACTAGCCGTCAGAGGACATTTGCTCGAAGATTGAACGCCGATCGCCTTATAAATATATCTGGTGTGCGTATATCAAACAATCAGTAATTATTTGAACGGTGCAAATTAATGTACGTATTTAAAGTAATTGTAGTACACTGAACCTTAAGATCGAAGCAAACGGTCGGAAATTCATCGGCCCGTTCTTGTAGACCGGTTCGTGCTTACCTTACGCTCATTTGAGAACTGACGGAGCGAAGCGTCGCGGTACAAATATAGTTATTCTGTCATACATAACAATGAACGTGTTGTGAGCCTATTTTGGTCAGGTGTGAAGTTGTAAGGGCTCGGCTGCTACTTGGAGCTTGCGCGGTATTTCTTATTCATTGCGTGTGATCCCAAATAAACACAGTGCGTTATTATTATTATTCTGGTAGTGGCTTCCGGACTAGAGAGCCCTTATATCACTGCGACCATCGCTGATCTATTGTGATCGCCGCTTACTACAATTCTTGGTCAAGTCCTGCAAACTCGAAGAATTGCAGGATACTGTTGATCTCAAGAAATTTAATCTCCTCCGGGCACATGATGTGTTTTCCCAGAAAGGAGTTACGGCTGCGCATAAGGCAGGGGCAATCAGTTAGGATGTGTGTAGGCGTCTCTTCCGCGTCAAGGCAGAGTCTGCACTGCCTTGTGTCACACAGACCTAACGTTTGCATGTGCTTATTTAGGCGACAATGCCCTGTAAGCACCCTTACCAACATGCGTAGACGGTTCCTGCTTAGCGCCAAGGCATCGGAAGACGCCTTTTTGCTAAAGGCTCTAATAAGCGCCTTGGAATGTTTCAGTCCTGGTATAGCTCTCCAGGCTTGGATACTCTTGTAGAAACAATAGGTCTTTAGAGTGAGCTTGGTTAGACTTTTGGGGATGCCACAGAACGGCTCTGGTCCGCAGTGCGTCCCCTTCGCCCCCGCTCGTGCAAGCTCATCGGCCTTCTCGTTTCCCTCGATACCTGCATGCCCTGGGACCCAACGTAATATTACCTTGTTTTTTGTGCCCAGGTCATTCAATAAATCCCGGCAGTTCTCGACCAGCCTCGACGTTGTGACGTTAGAGGTTAGGGCCAAGAGAGCCGCCTGGCTATCCGAATGGATATAAATAGTACGATTGAGGGAGGTGCTTTGCAGATTGGCTGCCGCACATTCTAGAATGGCGTACACCTCTGCCTGGAATATAGAGGTATGCTTACCCAGGTTCATGCTGATCGATGCCCTGGGTGCTTCTCCGTATATTCCGCAGCCTACCTCCGATCCGGATTTGGAGCCATCAGTGTACCACTTTAGGCTGCCTGGTTCCCAATTTATGAGGCCGTTTAACCAGTCCTCTCTCCTGAGGAGTTCCACTGAGTAGTTAGTCTGTATACAAAGTTTTGGGGGCATTGTGTCTAGAGGCATCCCTAAAACAGGAATATCGTAAACTGAGTCCTTGAGTGTTCTCAAGGCTGAGGATAGCCAGTCTCCTCTCCTTGACGCCGCTATTCTGAGCATGCTGGACCTCGCCTCCTTTTCCAAATGGAGGTTCAGGGGCGGAAGGTTCAGCACGGCTTCGAGGGCAGCTGTTGGAGAGGTTGATATGGCTCCAGTAACGATAATGCAAGCCGTCCGTTGCAGACTGCTGAGCTTTGCTATTGTTGTTTTCTGTGTCGTTTTCCTATACCAGGCCACAGAGGCATAAGACACCATCGGCCTCACAATGGACGTGTATAGCCACAGGGCAAATCTGGGTTTTAGACCCCATCTGTTACCCGCTAAGGGACAGCAGATTGAGAGGGCTACTTTAGCCTTCTGCAAAATACTGTTAACGTGCGGATTCCAGGTCAATTTCTGGTCGAGTGTAACGCCCAGATACTTGACTTCGGAAGAGAGCGGAATTGTTTTGCCGTTCATAGACAGAGGTCTCAGACTGTCGAGTTTCCTCTTGTTTGTGAACGGCACAACAACTGTCTTGTCAGCATTAACAGATAATTCGTTTTCCCTGCACCAAGTGTTAATTGTGTCTAGGGCTCTCTGCATTTGGTACAATAGTGTACTTTGGCAGTTTCCCCGCACCGTCACCACAAGGTCGTCGGCGTACCCCTGGGTGTCGATGCGTAGTTCCGCCATTTTGTGCAGTAGTTCGTCCACTGCAAGAGTCCATAGCAGAGGGGAGAGTACCCCCCCCTGTGGGCAGCCTCTGGCAGTGGTTACGTCACGAGTGGTATTGAGCAATTCTAGCTTAGCCACTCTGTTTGAGAGCATGCTTTGCACCCAGCCCACCGTTGTAGGGTCCACTCCCTTTGACCGGAGTCCCCCCACCAGTGTTCTGATGGGTGTATTGTCAAAAGCACCCTCAATATCCAGGAAGGCTGATAGAGCTATCTCCTTATCCTCCAGCGCCTTTTCCACCCTGTCAACAAGCTCAAGCAGAGCGGTCTCTGTAGATCTGCCGCTCCGATAGGCATGCTGACTGTCATGGATAGGCTTGTTTCCGAGGCAGCTCTCCCTGATGTACTTGTCCAGAACCTTTTCCATGGTCTTCAACAAGAACGATGAAAGGCTGATGGGTCTGAAGGACTTGGCCTGGGCATAGTCCTTCTTACCCGCCTTTGAAATGAATAGGATTTTCACCTTGTTCCACATTTCAGGTAAGGATCCCCAGGCGTAACTCGCCCTGAAAATTTTTACCAGATGAGGGATAAGGACGTCAGCTCCACGTTGCAGTAGCACCGGGCTTATTCCGTCCAGTCCCGCCGTCTTGTACGGCTTGAACGACTCTATGGCCCATCTCACTATACCCGGTCTGATGACCAAGGCAGCTTGCCTCCAGTCCTCCGATCGGGGCCTGTGCATGCCATATTCGGCGCTAGGTCCCCTAATCTCGGTGGACTCCGAGAAGTGAGTATTGGCCAATAGTTCCAAGGTCTCCGATTCGTTGGTTGTGAAGGTTCCATCCTGCTTTCTTAGGAGGCCAATCTGATTAGGCTTTGCTTTAGAGAGTAGTCTATGGAGTCTTGCTCCTTGAGGCGTATTGTTTACTTCCTCACAGAACTTCCTCCACGACGCTCTCTTGGCTTTCCTTATCTGTTTGCTATATTCATTTAGGGCCCTGCGATAAATCTCCCACTCATTTGTTCTTTTGGCCCTGTTGAATAGCTTTCGCGTCTTGTCCCTTAGCTTTTTGAGCTTGGAGTTCCACCATGGGACCAGACGCTTTGTGGTTTTAGCCTTGGGGGGGCAGTTTTCCTCATAGGCACGTACAATACCTTTTGAGACCACTTCCACCGCAACACAGTGCGTTGTGCGTCTCGACCGCGCAATGAACAGATAAAACGCTTGCTGCGCCGCGATTCCCGCAATATCGTGGAGGGGCTGTTAGAGCGGCGGCGGCGGCGGCAGCGACAGCGACAACTTCGATCTCTCGCTGCCATGATAGTGCGTTTTGCGAACGAGCTACTGAAACGCTTTTCAACCAACGCTGCCGCTGTTTCGGGCGCCAAGGAGGTACAGTAAGAGATAGTGGCAGTAAGTAAAGCAAAAAAGGACAAATGGCGGAAATAGAGTAATTCCGTGCCAGTCCACATTGGGTTTTAGCTGAATCAGAGCTATCATCGTGTTTCGTCGTATCATCGTTTATTATTTACATTCGTAATCGCATTATATTGCAATTACGAGTAATGCATTACACGTAATTGTAATGCAATTACAAATGTAATGCGATTACAAACGTAATGCGATTACGAATGTAATGCATTACGGCATTACATTCGTAATCGCAAGCAGGTTGGGCGTAATGCATTACATTTATAATCGCATTACAAATTACATTACACGTAATTCATTACATTCGTAATCGCATTACATTGCAATTACGAGTAATGCATTACACGTAATTGCATCACATGTAATGCAATTACAAATGTAATGCGATTACAAACGTAATGCGATTACGAATGTAATGCATTACGGCATTACATTCGTAATCGCAAGCAGATACCTACATCACACCACATTTTTTTTCCAAAGTGGTGTCATTATAACACCTATTTAAAATGATTGTTACGTATAGAACACGTCAAAATAAGCATCTTTTTTCTGTAGAACATGCCATGGTTCTATTCGCTGATGATAGTACTATTGTATTTACTGGAAGCGATCCACACACATTGCAGATCAAAATAAATAACGCATTGGAGACAGTAATAGAATGGCTGAAAAATAATAATTTACGTATCAACTTGAATAAAACAAAAATTATGAGTTTCAACCAAAGAACTGAAAGAATACCTAATCTTACTGTGACATACAAAGAACACCAAATTGCTGAAACGGACATCACAAAGTTTTTAGGGTTAAGTTTAGACAATAAGTTGACTTGGAAGGATCAGATTGACATTGTATGTAAGAAGCTTAATAAATTTTCGTATGCATTATATAACCTTAGTAAAATAGTAAGCCAGCCGACTGTATTAACCGCCTATCACGGGTATGTTACTTCGACTCTGAGATACGGCGTCATATTCTGGGGCAATTCCACAGACCGAGAGATGGCCTTCAAGGCACAAAAAAAATGTCTACGATCAGTATGCAGGTTACCAATAACAGAATCGTGTAAAACACATTTCATTCGGCACAATATACTGACATTACCATGTCTATATACAGGATGTTAACGGGGTCATGATCCGGAATGACAAAAAGCGAATAAGATGATCATACTGAACAACCTTTCCCATGGGACCAACCACGAAATCGCAAAAAAAAAGAGCCAATTAAGAGTTAACTGTGAGTTAACTGCGATTTCATTGAGAGTTAATGTATGGAATACCTGGTTTTTTTTTGCGATTTCGTGGTTGGTCCCATGGGAAAGGTTGTTCAGTATGATCATCTTATTCACTTTTTGTCATTCCGGATCATGACCCCGTTAACATCCTGTATATATGAAACAGCAGTATACGTTAAGGCCAATATGGACCAATTTTCTGTTTTTAAAAGTGCTCGAAGATGTGTCAAACTATATGTGAAATCCAAAAAAACAGCTCTTCTTGGTAAAAGTATTTTCGGGATGGCACCTACAATATACAATAGATTGCCAAGAAATATAACTAAGTTAGAAGAATTGGTAACGTTCAAAAAAAGCTTGTTTGCATTTCTTGTTAAAAAAGCCTACTATTCACTAAGGGAATACTTGACAGATGAAGAATTGTAACAATTGACGCATGCTCCATCTTGACTTAAAATATTTGTATGCCTTATGGCAAAACATAGAGATACACTAATATAAATAATTGTAACACCTTTGAACCTATGTTTACAAATAAATATTTTGTCTCTTGTCTCTTTGTCTCTTTACTTGAAAAACTTTGTCTAAATTTAAAAATGGTCGAAGTAGGTATAGCGTTCCAGTTTTCTAAGTGAACTTAGAACATTTTACTTGGTACATTTTTTGCCAAAGTGGTGTCATTATAACACCTATTTTGAATGATTGTTACGTACAGAACACGTCAAAAACTTCTCGTTTTTTTCCGCTCTTTGATAAAAAAAATAACACCGATCCGTCATCCGAGTCGGTTTTGCCACCTTTAAATGACTGAGAACCCGAATATATCGATCTGAGAGAAAAAGTTTAAAGAAGAAGAATGCTTACGCATTTATTATATTATTTTAAGTCCAAAAACCGGCCCCCCTGTCCTATACGGTTCCCAACCCAAGGTAAATAATGAAAAATGTTTTATTAAATAAGAGTAATTAAATTAAAATTATAAAATATAATCTGTAATGCAATTACACGTTACATTTTGTAATTTGTAATGCAATCATTGAAATTACATTTTGTAATTGTAATTTGTAATGCAATTACTTTTTGCCCCACACTGACAAGTACCGACATAAAAAAGGTAGGAAAATCTTGAACTAGATCCTAATCGTAGACCGTAATAAAATGTTTTGTACATAGGAGCCGCTTGAACTTCTCTCCAATTTTAATTAAATCCCTATTGTAAAGACGCCCTCAACTGGAAATACTAGGTGAGTGGTTCCGAATACGAACCCTGGACCCTCAAACCAAAGCCCTCAAGAGCTAAGTTTTGTAACGGTAATACTCCGAAGCAATGTATTGACAATGTTTAAACAAAAGCAACTTGGTATTATTCTTGAAAATATTACGCCTATGGTTGAACAGTAGGTACAATTATAAAGAGGTAAAGTTTGTGAAATGCAATCTACGGAACCCCGAGCAGCACCGGGCAGCAATTATAAAGCGAATAGTTTGTGAAACATACTTGCATTACAGTTGTGTGTATTTATGTAAACACTTTATTGTACACAATAACAGGTTAAAGAATAATAAATATAATAATAATAATAAATATGAAGGGACAATCTTACACAAATCGACCTAGTCCCATAGTAAGCTCAGTAAGGCTTGTGTTATGGGTACTAGACGACGATATATATAATAGATATAAATACTTAAATACATAAACTTCCATGACTCAGAAACAAATATTCATGCTCATCAGCATCACACAAATATTTGCCCTTACCGGGATTCGAACCCAGGACCTTCAGCTTCGTAGGCAGCGTCACTACCCACTAGGCTAACCGGTCGTCAACACATATATATACATGTCACACAATAGATCAAAGTACGGTCGAGGAAAATGAAGGTTTGGCACATGTCAACTCTATTTGAATGACGTTAAGGTCCAAAAGTGCTAAACATTCAAATTCCTCGACTGTACAAAGGCGAACTTATCCCTTTAAGGATTCTCTTCCAGCTAACCTTTGAGCAATTGAGAGGAAGGTAGGTAGAACGAGATAGACAAACTTATACCGTGTACAAAAACATGGAAAATGAAAACAAAACCTAATAGGTATTAATTCTAGACAAATAAAACATGCCAATACATATATAAATATACAATAAATAAATACTATACTACAGTTTGAAGGTAATTTGTTTTTAGCGGGTAATATCGTGAGTATGTGTGGTCGATCCAGTTCAATGAAACTACTGCAATCCATACTTATATTATAAATAAGAAAGTGTGTCTGTCTGTTTGTTACTGTGTTTGGTGTGTGACTGTTGGTATAGAGATAGCTTGAGTCCAGGGGAAGGACATAGGATACTTTATATACCGGAAATCCTCCCTTAACTGAGTCAATGAGTGGTGAAAGGATGTTCGTGAGTATGTGTGGTCGATCCAGTTCAATGAAACTACTGCAATCCATACTTATATTATAAATAAGAAAGTGTGTCTGTCTGTTTGTTACTGTGTTTGGTGTGTGACTGTTGGTATAGAGATAGCTTGAGTCCAGGGGAAGGACATAGGATACTTTATATACCGGAAATCCTCCCTTAACTGAGTCAATGAGTGGTGAAAGGTAAATTCACGCTATCCACGTTAATCACCTGACCCCGATCACCCAGGGGAATTAGCGGCAATTATTTTATATTCAATTAGGAAAAAATGATCTTCGGTTATGGCGCTTCGCCGGACGCTGCCGCGTCACGCTCACTTGGCTCGCGCGCTGTAGGGTCGCAGTTCAACTAACAACCTAACCGTTTTTATCCCCTGGGGGATCAGGCTAGGGGATTAACGTGGACAACAA
Source organism: Epinotia ramella (assembly GCA_947578815.1). Taxonomy (NCBI): domain Eukaryota; kingdom Metazoa; phylum Arthropoda; class Insecta; order Lepidoptera; family Tortricidae; genus Epinotia; species Epinotia ramella. Next base: position 24,633,653 of record OX388211.1, read on the forward strand.
CAGTAAATTAAGTTATCTTACCTGTTTCTTGAGATCGGTAAGGTCTCCAGACAGATCCAACTCCATGTCGTCTCTGCCCACCACGCACAGCGCTAGCTTCTTGACAATCACCTTGCGAGGATCGGTGGCATCTGCGGAAATAATTATAGTTCAGCGTGGCTAGGTTCAAAGAGCGCAATACACCAATTAGGGGTGAAGACACTAAATAAAATAATCAATAATGTCATATTTTCTCGAAAAAGGATTAAAAATGTAGTCAAATGGAAAAAAATCAACGCAAAAGGTTAAATAATCACGAAGTTATATATAAGTGACCAAAGTTCAAAGGTCAGGGACAAGGTCAGGGTCAGGGGGGAAAGGGGGGGTCAGGTTCAAAGGGGGTTCAGTGGTCAAAGGGGTATGTTCTGTCCCTTCTTCGCAAAACGCAACTTCATATGAAACGATGACGCTTGAAGATTGTGACGTCACTATACTACGTAAAATATAGCTTGAGCCCTGCGACAGCCGTCATCGAAATCACGCCCATCAAGTTCTGAATTTTGTAACGGTAAATATGGCCTGCGGCAACGTCATACTTTATGGGTGGGACTAGACGAATAGTGGGACTTCACGAATAGTGTCACTACATGTCACTTTGACAGCTGTCGCAGGGCTCAAGATATATTTTACGTAGTATAGAAGAATGCAACGTGCCGTGCTCCGTCGTGTTCGGCGCCACCGTCGACGCGACCCCCTGGCAGCATCGCGTACCGTGACGTCACAGTCACACGCTGTTTGCGTTTTCTCTCTCTAACAAGCAATATTAAAACGCTTGTAGCTTCGTAATTCTTTGAGATATCTGAATGGGATTTTCGTCACTAGACATATTTTTTTGCCTTTCTTTTGGAGTAATAATAATTTTCGAGTCTACACCCATATTAGTGTTCAGTTAGGTAGGTCCAACTTCGAGAAAGAGGTCAACCGTCGAATCCGACTCGGCTGGTCAGCTTTCGGGAAGCTACGGCACATAGTTTCGTCCAATATTCCGCAGTGTCTCAAGACGAGTCTTTGACCAGAGTGTGGTGGCAGTGATAACATGGCACTGAAACGTGATCGCCTACTCGATCGAAGTCACCCAAAGGGCAATGGAGAGGACCATGTTGGGAGTTTCTCTGCGTGATTGCATCAGAAATTAGGCTATCCGCAGCAGAACCAAGGTAACCGATATAGCCCTCCGAATCGCTAAACTTAAGTGGCAGTGGGCGGGGCACATAATCTCATTAATATGTACCGAAACCTTAATCCGCTGACATAAGAGTGATGGGACATATTTATGAGTAAGTTGTATGCACCCATATTTTTACACCTGACTGTGAGAGAGAAATGGAAAATACTCTACCAACAAGCAGATATTGTGGTAGCAGAGTGGTAAACAGGGAGTCGAGGGTTCGACTTTTGACTCGTTCTTCCTTTTTTATACGACGTCGGTTGGAAATTTGCAACTCCATGGGTATCTAATTAGACGGAGAAGTGTCATGTCAGTAAGAAAACCAATAAAAAAATCCTAAGGGCCCTCCACATTCGAAAAATATGCGCGAACGCGTGAATGTGGAGCCGATTCGCATATTTTTACCACTTTTTGTCGGTTTTTGGGCCGCGTAAGAGCCTGCGAACGCGAACTTTGTGAACACTGCGAATGTGGAGCTTAGGAAGAGTTCACGCGCGATTCTCACCGCGATACGCGCCGCGATTCACGCCCACGAATGTGGAGGGGCCTTTAAGGCGCCGTAGGTTCAGCGAAGTTAAGCGAACAGAGTTTTTGAAACAATATAATGCGTCTGTATCTCGATAGAAAAAATTCACGAACATAGGTCTATAATACACTTAAAATATTTGTAACAAATTATGCACAAAAGCTAAAAATATTATAACTGCTTCTAAAAATCGGTAATAACAAGTAAGTATGAGAGAACCCAGCGATTACTTTTTTATTTATTTGTACGGCCAAAAAATTTAAATTAAAAAACATGATATCCGCGCTTCCGAGCACGCACTTCCATCTCGCTCACGCTTATGCTCAGTGAGAGGGAGAGAAGACCATGAACCTACGGCGCCTTAAAGAAACCGAACTCTAAAGGCTACGCATACCAGGACGGAATGGCGAAGAATCTCGCCACCGGTCAGCGCACACTAGCCGCTTAGCATTCCGGCGGCCTACCAAGACATTCCGCGCCGAGGGATCCCTTAGCGCAGTACCTACTCAAGAAATCCCTTTTGATGCCGCGGGATCAATTTAAAACATTGGAATTTATGTCGTATTCCTAACAATATAAGTTTGAATGTCCTTAAATCCACCGCCATCCCGGTGTGTAGGTCTAAAATATCATGGGCAGATTGTAAGCAAACAACAGGAAAAGGTCACAGAAAAAACAAATACTTGGAATTTGTACAGGAGCTTTAAGGCGTAGTCTTTTTTTCTTATTAAGGAATACATGTAAAATTACAGGAACTATCCTAAGACATTAATGTTTTAAATAACTAGTACTAAGCACAAAACACACAGCAACAATATAAAGCTGGGATATATTTTCACACAGTTTCAAACATCCTCTTTAAACGACCGGGCAGCCATCCGCAAACACATCACAGGAGAGGTGCACAGTATGTATGTATGTATGTAAATACTTTATTGTACACAAGACACAGGTAAAATTACAGACAACAAAAAAAATCAGTACAAAGGCGAACTTATCCCTGTAAGGGATCTCTTCCAGTTAACCTTTGAGCAATTGAGTAGAGACAGTGTCGAGCTTGTATGAGAGCATGTAGAGATCGGCAAATGGGGGAGTTGGGCAAGTGGCACGGCGAAAAGCCGCAACCGCTCCACGCGAAACCGAATCCTACTATCGACAACACAGCTAACTGACCATCAGTGCACTTTATGTGCATTGTAATTAAGGTTCTATATAAATACAGGATGGTCAGTTAACTTGTGTTGGCGTTTGTACCATAGGGAACAAAAAGTCGGCAAACGTCATTGACTAGACCAGGACAGTCAAAACGACCTCGGTGTACACGGAGGACCGTGATCAGTTGGTCAAGCAGTCTGCGCGTGGCTAGGGAGTTAGCCAAGAGTTTCCTGCAGATACGCGGTAGGGTATACATAAACGGTTCTAATTACCGTAAAGCTTTTTATAACGGGAGCGTAGGAAAATTGTCTGCGCCTTCTCAATCATTAGGGCATAAGTCGACTCATAAGGGTTACAGTTCTGTATTAATTTATTAATAACCTAGACCTGTTTATTTAGACGACCGGTTAGTCTAGTGGGTAGTGACGCTGCCTACGAAGCTGAAGGTCCTGGGTTCGAATCCCGGTAAGGGCAAATATTTGTGTGATGAGCATGAATATTTGTTTCTGAGTAATGGATGTTTTCTATGTATTTAAGTATTTCTATCTATTAAATATATCGTCGTCTAGTACCCATAACACAAGCCTTATTGAGCTTACTATGGGACTAGGTCGATTTGTGTAAGATTGTCCCCTAATATTTATTTATTTATTTATATTATATAATCTTAGCTTTATCATTTTTTATTGACCTTCTGCATATCTTAGCCTGTTACTAATGATGAATGATAATCAGCAATTTGACTAACAATCATATTAGTATTTATTTACCAATTAGCATGTAAGGTATAACTGTTAGTGCTAATATTAATGGTAATGGTACTAATAGTACATTACGTACCTAGGGCAGTGAATTCGTGAATGCCCCAAATCGCAGGGGTATAAATATGCAATCTGGGGCTTTACGAATTACCGCCCGTGGTGCGTACACAATATTACGTCTTCTCCTGGGTGTGAAGGGAGATTTGCCGCTGCGCCCGTGGGCGGTAAATCTCACGTACCGCCCGGAGTGACGTAATAGTACATTACTTACCAAGGGCTGTAAAAGAAAGCAAGCCCGAAATCGCAGGTATTTGTGACCCGAGCCGCAGGCGAGGGTTGTAAATATGCGATAGAGGGCTTTCTTTTTTACTGCCCGTGGTGAGTACACAATTTTACGTCTTCATCTGGCCACAATGCGAGTTTTACCGTACGCGCAGCGTGCGGTAAAACTCGCAGTGTGGCCAGGTGTGACGTAAATAAATAAAACGATTCCCGTTCCAGATACACGAAGTTGCCTCTAATTTACACAAACAATTTCTTATTTCGTTTCGACTTTTGACACATCGGACTATTTCCGTATTTACTTTACGTGCAGAAAAAAATAAGACATTGTCGGCTAGCTTTATTGTATCGTCGCATAAAAATAGGTATGTAAACAACTGTTTCCTTTACGATACGGCTTATGTTTACTATAGCAGGAAAACAATGGGCGGAACTTATTATGTACTCTGGTTATATATATAACAACTAGCTTCTGCCGCGACTCCGTCCGCGTGGAACTCGTTGATATCGCAGCTCCATACAAACTTTTACCCCCCCCCCATTTCACCCCATTACGGGGATAAAAACTATCCTATGTTACTCTCCATCCCTTCAACTATCTCCACTTAAAAAATCACATCAATTCGTCGCTTCGTTTTGCCGTGATAGACGGACAAACAAACACACACAGTATACACTTTCGCATTTATAATATTAGTATGGATTACACTGCGTCATCGGTGCCATTAGGTTACCTTAAATAACTGCATGAATGAGAAAATTAAATTTTGAATAAAATATTCGAATGATGTCACCAAAAACGAGCAAAATTGTCGGTCAATGACTGTTATAAAACCAGTTATTGATTTGTATGAACTGATACGACATTTCTACAATTATCTCATTTGCGTGTCTATATTCGCTCGAGTGTGATTATTGAATGAGCGAGCAAAGCGAAAGTAGTAGTTAGTATGCCGTTTTAAAATGAGGACCTAACATGTATAGAGTCGACTTGAGTTGCGCGTGCGGACCATTTATCCAATTTCATACTTCAATAAATAAACCATTTTTATTGTTGATACATATATATCAGAGCAAGCTCAGTTGCGCTCAGTTGCGTAAGCATCTCTTATTAACCATTAAACATTGATGATCCTCATGATATCTTTGTTCGGGTACATTTAATTGTATGTATTTATGTAAGTATAAGTAAGTTTATATTGTATGCATTATATATGTATGTATATTAATTAAATTAATTGATTTGTGTTTCCATTCGAGTCTCTGTACTAAGATCCTGCACCACTAAAGTTTCTGTTTAGCCCAATGGTTGACTGGTAGAGAATGCCTTAAGGCATTAAGTCCGCCAATTGTACTTCTATTTTTATATTTGTGCAATAAAGTTTAAATAAATAAATAAATAAATATCAGTTTCCTTCAAGGTATATCTTAAATTGAATCCAGCCAAGTAATACCACAGTAAAACTGGCATTATATTACTATACAATTTAGCAGGCTATACTGATAATGGTATCATTTATCACCAACAGATAAAACCATCATATTTGACATACTCCAGTGCCTATCATGTGCTGGGTAAGGTACAGTCGAGGTCATAAATATGTTTACACTTTTGCACCTTATTACAAGGCAATAAGGTGCAAAAGTGTAAACGTATTTATGACCTCGACCGTACAAGAGAATCATTTACAAAGATAAGGAACTTATTAAACTATCGCTAACCCTGTGACCAATCAATTCTGTTTTGTATATTGATAATCTGAAGTGCAGTTTAATGTGCAGGAAACAGAATCTCTCCGTTTGCCGGTTCTTATACAGAGATAACTACAACTTAGAAAAGTTGAAAAACCCCCGACATTATCATTTCCAAGTCCAATATCTCAAAAACGGATGAACAGGTTATCATGAAACATGGCTAAGAACACTCGGGATAAAATTATCTATGACACAACAAAAACCTCATTCAAATCGGTCCATCCGTTTGGGAGCTTCGATACCACAGACAGATACACAGACACGTTAAACTTATAACACCCCTCTCTCTGCGTCAGGGGTTAATAAAAAGAGATGGGTATACCAGGGTGTATTATTCCAACGGGGCAATGAGGGAAAAATCTGAAATTGCAAGAGATAAGGAAATTTGCTCTTTGGAGTCACGCGAGCGTTTAAAGAAAAAATAAAGACTGCATTGAAAGATTTCCAAAAAAGTCTAATACACGGCCGGGAACCCGGTCAAATCTGTCAAAAAATAGGAGTTCGTTGTTTTGCGTAACGCAATAACGCTGGATGTAAGGAAAAATTGTTGCTAAGGAACCCGGTAACTAGGATAACAGGAAAATGCCGTACCCCATAGTAAATGGATCTAAGATAATTACACCTTGCAACTAAAATCAATAAATTTCATTTTAAAATATTATTTTCTCATTCATTTTCTACACTTAAAATCTTACAAGTTTTTAACACACTTCAAAAAAGGAGGTTCTCAATTCGTCGGAATCTTTTTATGTACAGTCAGCGTCAGAAGTAGCTAAGCAAAATAACACGCTCAAAATGACCTACACAGATACTTATTCCCTTGACATTAGAGTTCGTGTGTAGATCATATTGAGCACTAGAACTGCTTAGGAACTGCTACTGACCGTTTGTTCCCTGATTACTTGAAAACGCCTGACCCAATTTAGAAAATCCTTTTTTTGTCAGGATCTGATGATGGGATCTTGGAGAAGTCGACAGAACTCTTCAAATTAAATAGGCACACTTGAAGCGATCTGGGTCCTCATTTGAAGTTGGTATTATTATTATTTAATCGTATGGCATACATTATCTTGGCCATTAATGTTGTCACTCTTTAGTACCACCTAGGGGACACGTGCCGCGGTAGGTTGGGGTAGGTAGCTCCTGCGGACGTGAGTAACAGTTGTCCCCCCTTTGTCAGGTGAGTGGGCAACTCGACTGTTATAAGTTCTTAAGCCGCCCGAAGGCCTCTAACTCGGCTTAACGACTACTGTCATAGACATAGACGACTTAGCGTGCCTACCAAAGCACGGAAGCGCTCATTTATATTAACCACTCAAACATCAGGCGGTCACTCATCCAAAGACTGACCGCGGCCATCTTTGCTTAACCTGCGTTATCGTTTCCGACTCGCAGGCGCAGCGAGGCTATGAGCGCTTTATGCGCATTTGAAGTTGGTTAAAGGTTAAAACTTTGTTTTTAAAATAAATTATTTTATCATGTCATGCAGCCTATGAGAAGAGAAATGATTTGGTTTGCCTTCCAAACAACATAGAAAGATAAGGTTTGGTGAGGTAGGGCACAGCGAAATGTCATCCCGCTCGAATTTGGAGCAGCCCAACTGGGGAAGTACCTTGCAGAAGACCACAGCCATAATAACACTACTACTTGCTCTGTAGTAGTGTTGTGTTCCTGGAGGTGAGCAAGGTCGCCAGAGCTCCCGAGGATGCGTTGTGTTGAGAGCGAGGGAATTTGTTCCTTCAGCTGTCAACACGGCAAATGCTCAAACATATCAAGGGTCGGCAACGCCCATGTTACTCCATTGGAGTTGCATGCGTCTATAGGCTGCGGTGCCCGCTTCCCATCAGGCCGTACGCTTGTTTGCCACCGTCGTTGTATAACAATAAAAAATAAATCACATACCAACAATAACTGTCCCAGTCTGTGCCTGCCCCAATAGGGCCTCCTTGTATTTCCGGAGGCTCTCATCCTCCTGGTCGGCTGCCAGGATCTCCTCGATGGTCTTCTCTGGGGGAGGCTTGTATGTGGACTTGATCTCTTCCTCCTCACCCTCAGGAGTGTGCGCCACTTCTGGTTCCCCGGACATTGTTCTAGAACAATTTTTGAGATTCAGACCAAGAATCTGTAACTTTTGGCATTGTTTTCATTTACTGCATATAGTATGTTATGCAGTAAGAACAATGCAATAAGAGATTTAGGGTGAGTTGTAAACCGTCTGTAAAAGTAAGCGGTGTTCGTTAAAAACTGTATGTTGGAAAGATTGACAAATTTATATGGAATGACAGCTGCTGGCACTATATTCAACGTTGATCGGTCTCTAATCTTTTTTTTTATACAACCACGGTGGCAAACAAGCGTACCGACCACCTGATGGTAAGCGGACACCGCAGCCTTAAGACGCATCGTAAGAAGATGCCTTAAGAAACACCAAGCTTTAATGAGAATAGTGTAACCAGTAGCCGCCCAAACACATTTAAAAAAAACTAAAATGTATCCTCCTCATCAATTTAGATTTTTTTTTCGGTATATTTAACTTTCGCAACCGGATTAAAAATGGAACAATACACCAGAAACCGACAGTACTCGCTAGGCGTGAAGGTTTATACTACTGAGCCGGCATCTGGGCAAACATTACGAGTGCCTACCAGGCGGGTTCTTGGTTGCGAGGTGTTAAGACAGAGAGGGGAGAGAATCTTCTGAGCACCCCTTCTCAGTATTGGGTGGCTCCACCTGTGCTGGGTGCTTCAGGAGCTACGGTGGGTTGCGTTTACTCTACTACGGGTTAAAGTTCATTGCCTATTTATTGTATGATGGGTGGCTAGAGGAATTGATATAAAAAATAATATAATTGTAAGGAAACGCCATTGACCAGCCTAGCGTGCTATAGCGTTCACGAATTTGTCGAGGTGTGTGGTGACACAAATTAAAATGATTGCTACGGTAATCATAAAATTATGTTTAATGTTAAATAAAATAAGATAATTGTAACACTTTTAATTCGACTATATGTATTTACTATCCTGACATGTAAAATATCGCATTTTATTAATAAATATCTGAATCTGAATATGAATCTGAAAAATGTATCTGGATGGCTTGGCTTATAAATGGTTAAAAGGATGTCACTAAAAATACCTATAGATTTTTTTAACATGGAGCACCTCTTAAATGAACACTGTGTTATTTCTTAGTACAAGTATTTTAAAAAGAGAGGAAATATCGGTTTTCTAATTAATTTTCCCAAACTGTGCAACTCCACTTATTTTAACTACCAGTTACAAAATCTATTTTCATACACTTCCATTGGTCAAAAGGGCATACATATTACTAATCAAATGCAAAAATAAATAAAGTAGTTTAAAATTCTTCAAAAAATTTTATGCATGGGATAAAAAAATTTTTTTTTTTTGCAACAAACACTGAATAATCAGTGTTAAGTAAGTAAATAATAATAATACATTAGGACAAGTGTGAGGATAAAAAATAATCCTATTCTTATCTGGTTCCAGTACATAGTTAACCTAAGGAAAAACTCCTCGATCCTAACTTAAACGTACCTATATAAATTCTAGAATATGATCTATAATAAGTACCTACTATAAAAAAGACGATATTACCACACGTAAGCGTGGTATCGGGCTCTCGGCTTCTGGTGCCGCCCAAGACAGTGATGGTAAAAAAAATATCACTCGAGAATTATAAGCTATGAATGAAGTCGTTATTTATATCCATGAAAATGCATTGACAATGACGCACGGTTCAGTAGCTTCTACAATAACAGATATAAGCGACTTCGGCTCCGTCATTACACTCCCCCTAGCTTATCTAAATCGGAGAATTAGCGCTTCAAGTAAACTATCGTATATTTTCTTACTTTTCTTGTAGCTATCGATGTCACACAAGAAACTAGTCGCTTCGTTAGCAACTAATTGTGTTTATTTTAATGAAATCACTAAATTAACGCACAAAATTTGTAATCCAAATTACACCGATTTGCGATTTGTAAAATCTATAGATCAAAAATGACGGACGAAATGCTTCCGGCCACAGAGTGTGAAAAGAGATTGATTTGATGGCGCAGTTCTCACGCTTCCGCTTATGCAGGATCAGTTTGGTCTATGGTGTATTTTTTGCATTGTGGCATATTACTAGGTAGGTAGGTGTGTGTCCATGGTGTGGCTTTATGGCTTAACCCAATAATGAAATAAACAGTGATGTTTTTATCCTACACCTTAGTTTTATAGTTGTTATTATTTATTTTAAATAAAAACCTTCCAACGCTTACCAAAAACTAAACGCAGAAAGACATGCGCGAAACAGTGCTTCAACAAGTCAAATTAAATGATTTTTCAAAAAATCCCGACTGTTTTTCTCCAATTTTATAAAATTGGAGAAAAACAGTCGGGATTTTTTGACTTTTAAGCTATAGCTTATGTCACTCCCACGATTGAGAGGAATCCAACAACACCTCATATGTCGAAATCCGTCAAACGGTTTAGGCTGCAGGACGTGCCAAAGAATAAGGTCACATACATACATACGCTCGAAAAACATACAGGCAGTCGGGTAAAAAGTAAAGTATGCTAATCACTTTTTCGAGAACGTAATATTACACTGAAATATATGATCACACATCACTCGAATCATAGTTAATGGCGCATCTGCGGCGCTACCACGAACTTCGAAAGTCGAAGTTCGGGTATTTCCATCTCTATCGCACTCCCTTAATCGAGTGACAGGGATGCATGTATTACGAACTTCGACTTTCGAAGTTCGTGGTAGCGCCGCTGTATCCATTTATGGGTTCATGTCTAGGAGCTTATGTTTAACAATGTGTAAATTTTGCCCGCTTTGGTTCCGTTTCTGTGAAGTGGTTCCAAATAGGACTATATTATCGTTTTGTGGCCATTATAGCTTTTCATATGGCGTAAAATTAAAATATTTTCAGCAATTTATTAAAGTAAGGATAAACAAGTATTTTCACTCGTGTTTAGTTCGCCGCCGCTAAAGTCAGTCAAATATTTAAATATTTACAATCTTGTTCAAACAGTCTATATAAGTATAAAAACAAATCGAATTACTGCACTCGGACTCGTTACCCACTAACTCGCAATTAAATTAAGGATAAAAATAAACAAGTAAATTAATTCACTCGGACCTGTTTAAGTTTTCCTATCGGCGCGTCAACCTGTTAAATCAAATCTATTGCGCGCTGTTCGGTCGGACGCTCTCGCTCGCGCTCGCGGCTCGGGCAATGTTATTTCAAAATGATGTTTGGGGTGATGCTCGATTTCTCGAAGTGATGCGTAATGTACCATCACGCGTTCGAGATATATTTGGTGGGGTTTATACATGTCATGATTTGTCAGCCCCAATTTATCAGAAGCTGACTAATTGCTATCGTCTGGAGGCATGTAGCGCTGCTAATCCAACTGTGAAACGAGTTGTATTGAGAAACCTAATGAAATTGCATGCAAATGTGGTCGGATTGTTACATCAGCACGGCTACCACGCGACGGCGCGTGAGCTCTCTCGATTTTTTCGCACTATCCGTCTCTCTCTTATTAGAACACTTAGAACAAGAGGTATAATGCGATAAAAATCGAGAGTATGTCGCGGCCGTCCCATGCTAGACGTGCTGTACGCTACACCCAATTATGACTTCTACATGTTGTACTGACAAATTGGGGTGTAATCTCTATCATAATCTGTATACCCCATCATTTGTTATATTACGAGCATTACTTACACCATGAACCTATAATTTAGTATGGACAGGCTATGGTAATAATAATACCACGTGCGAGCGAGCTGGTAGCATACAAATCTCGATAAGTGTGACAGACAGAGATATATCATTCGTTATCCTTGTCATAGTTCCACTTTTTTTCTATTTGGCACAACAGTTGTGGCATACAATGCTGTCAATGCTCGCGCGTGGCTGCATACGAATCCGAAATATTTAATATTATTGTGAATAAAATAGTGTCCTAAAAGTAATTTACGCACGATAAGGTATCTCGTGTTCCGTCTGTGCCAAGAAAATGGTTAATTGTTGCGTGCTTGGCTGTAAAAGCCGGTCGGAACAATGTGATGAAAATATAACCTTTCACACGTAAGTAGAACATCTTTCACTTTTCTGTATACGCAATACGTAAAAATAGCATGGTAAAATTACATTACGCTCAAAATCTTGTAAAATTTGACGATTACAATAGAAATAACATCATTGTTTACATTGTACAAGAAAATATTTCTTGACAAATTATCCGTCCAAATTACGTAGATTGTTTATGGTAAGCTGCGAGAGGTGTTAGAATGTCTTCTCGATTTAGCTTCTTTGCAATCATTTTAGGGATACCAGCCAATACAACTTATAAATACCCGATTTCTCGGGTAATTTATACTCTAACAAAATTCTCGTACTTGTTATTACATAACATTCGTATATAATGGATGGGATATATTCTTATATACGTATATTTACTCTGTACTCATAGTAAAGATAAGCTTTTATGTAGCGAGTAATCTCGGACTGTTCATCCGATTTCAAAAATTCTTTCATCTGGCTTTATTTAATCCTGCATCTGCGCCTCCGCTTGTGTTCTTTCTACTACGCGGGTGGAGAGGAGACGCGTGGACAGCTAGTAATAAGTAAAGACGATCGACGGTTTAGAATGAATCATAATTTTCTAAAAGCCCTTTGCTTGAAAAATTTTATGTAAAATAATATGTTTTTTTTTTTCTAGGTTTCCACTAAATGAGGATGCGCGTGCGCGTAGTATTTGGGTTAAGGCTACATATATATATTTGTGATCGCATTTTCGAAAACAGTTCTTACGATTTTGATAGCATTTGCAGTATAGGGGTTTATGGGGGCGAAAAATCTATCTCATCATCATATCAGCCGAAATGGCCGGTCCTGCGCCATCCGCATCCAGCGGACTCCCGCGACCTTTGCCAGGTCATCAGTCAACCTTGTAGGGGGCCTCCCACGCTGTGCCTCATAAAAAAAATCGATCTAGCTAGGTCTCATATCTGGGAAAAATCGTTCTCAGCATATTTTTACCCGAGCAGAGCTCTTTATCATTAATCTGTAATAATTTGAATATTTGAATAGTAAATGTTTTTTAATATGGTTGTGTCTCATTTCGGTATTTAGTGTCATTATTTTTCCCGCCTTAAGCCTGCATCGCGGTCAATAGTAAATTTTACAGCTAATGACAAGTTTACCATTGATCGCCGCGGCCAGGCCGCGCCAGTCTGTGAGAGACTTTAAGCCTCTCACAGACAGGCGCGGCCTGCGGTGGCGGTCAATAGTAAATTTGACACTAACTGTCAAGTTTACTATGAACCGCCACCGCAGGCCACGCCAGTGTGATTCAGGCTTTATAATAATTAAGTAGATCAGCACGGCTATCACAGGACGCCCCGCGAGCTGTGTCGCGGCGAGGTAGACTGTCCGTCTCTTTCTAGTTAGAACGATTAGAAAGAGACGGATAGTCTACCTCGCCGCAACACAGCTCGCGGGCGTCCTGTCATAACTGTGCTGATAAGAAACTACCAGGTAAGCCGCTTGCACAAGGACTATTAATTACCTACATGTCATGTTCTGTTACTAGAATCATATTTCATGTTATTAAGCTGAATATTACTAGTGGTTGCGAACAGAGCGCCTGCTAGGCAGTGAATGTGTGTAAAGCTTCAGTAAAAACTACTTACAATAAAAGCGCATTATTTAAAATAAACATATGGAAGCGTGGGGTAATTTTTAGTTACATGGCCACCCCACGGGAATCATCTACTTTGTTGCCGTCCCTCATTGTGGCGACACTTACGTCGCCTCTGTAGGTATATACTCTAAGACTTACACACATCTCTGTATACAACTGGCATTACTGTCAGTAGTGTCAGTAGTGTCACTGTCAAAAGTCGATGGAACCCAAAACATGTTGTAATATTTTGATTTTATATTTTCGGTCAAAAAATGAAATATGTTGAATTCCTGATTTGGCAGGATGTTTTTTTAGTAGAAACTCCTACTATAATACAGTATAACAATGATTGTAAGTACCTGTAAACATGAGTAATAGAAATAAATCCGTTTCAACAAGTTGTTTATCAGTCTTTTGAATTTTCAGATTTCAAGACTCCTGCTGATGCAACCTGTGGTAAGAAATGGAATCAAACAGCGAATTAAATACTGTACAGTAAAAACTGAAGCTGAGATAGAAAAAGAAAAGGAACTAGAGCGAATTGCAAATTACGTAATTATCAAACTCCAATCACAAACCCGATAACGACTGAGTCGACTGACACGTCCCAACGGCTCAGAGTCGCGTCAGATATTTGTGTGTGCTTCGTTGTAGCACATATTAAAGCTGGTGACTGTACTAGCAGAATGTGCGGCTTAGCCTGCGTACTACAGAGAACCCAGGCAGATAAAATAGCTTGTGTCCATAATGATTATCAGTTATATATACTGGTGAAATATTATTTTAGATCGGATGACTTGTTCTGGAGATTACACCATACAAACTAACTTACAAAGCTACTATCTCACAGACTTCCTCTTGAATATATTAGTCTAGAAGTCTAGATTAGTATACTTACTTATATAAACATGCTTCTCGATAAAGCAAGGAATTTAAGGTGCTGGTTAATGTACGGCCCGATAATCGGCGTCCATCTATCGTTCTCTCTCTTTTTGCATGAGTTAAAATGAAACAGAGATATAGTGGACATTGATTACTGGACCGTACATTAACTGGCACCAAATTTAGCACAAAACAAATGAATTTAAGTCATGTTTACAGTCCGTTAACTTAGTGGTGCCTGCCTTTACATTGGAGGTTGTTGGTTTGAATTCAGACTTATACAAATAAATTTTTGAGAACCACATCTGAGGTTTTTCCAATAGAAATACACATTAATAACTTCCAGTAGTGAAATTTCATTAGTTCCACTTCATCAAGAAAATTACCTAAGATACAATATTTGTATTAGTAACTTTCGTGACATAGAGGAATTTGTTCCACTACCTAAATTTGAAACCAAAAATGAAAACTTACACTTCCAAATGATAATGTAGCTAAAAACTAGTTACATCAATCATTTGGAAGAGTGTAAGTTTGCCAGTGTTGTTTTTTTTTTCATTTTAATGGCAAATTTAAGGTAATTTTATTGGAATCTAACTATGGTTTCAAGTATATAATACTAGCTGATGCCCGCGGCTTCGCCGGCGTGGTTATAGGAAAATGTGTAACATATTGAATTTTCCCGTGGGAATTAGATGTTTTCCCGCTGGAAAAAGTAGCCTATGTCACTCTCCAGCTGCTAAACTATCTCCATACAAAAAATCAGATCAATACGACGCTCCGTTGCGACGTGAAAGAAGGACAAACATACAAACACACACTCTTTTGCATTTATAATATTAAGTAAGGATAAGGATATCAAGTTTTTTCAATCTTTCTCTCCCCCAGGGGATCGTGACCCACAGTCTGAAAACACTGCCCTATATAAACGAAAAAAATGCTGATGAAAGTTTGTTATAACATGTTTTTTTTAACTCTGATTTTAGGCATCAATAGATGAGCCTCCAACTGCATGCTGCCAGTCTGGTTGTGCAAACTGTGTCTACATTGTCTGGGCAGAGAGCCTGTCCAAGAAGATGGACAGCGCAGGGCCGGAGATTGCGGAGAAGATCATGAAGTCTGTGGAAGACCCGTCCTTGAGAGCATTCTTGGAGCTGGAGTTGAGGGTTCGAGGAGTCAATAAGTAGTGTTAATAGTGTAGAATTATTGTACAAAATGTAAATATTGGAATATAGTTCACATGCAATAACATGACATAAACTTGATCATGCTAGCTACGCTGCTGTACAGTTATAGATTAGACTAGACATAAATAAAATGACGCGCATTACAAAAAAATACTAATTTATAATAGTACTAAGCTTAAAACTTATCCACTTATCCCTCCTGTTTTGTACATGAAATTTATAAATCGGAAAAATCCCAGCGGTAGACTCGACAATTATTATTACTCCAAAATAAAGAAGGCAAAAAAATATGCCTAGTGACGAAAATCCCATTCGGATATCTCAAAGAATTACGAAGCTACAACCGTTTTAATATTGCTTGTTAGAGAGAGAAAACGCAAACGGTGTGTGTCGTCACATTGTAGGATGCTGCCGGGGGGCCCGTCGTCGGCGGCGCCGACCGCGATGCGGCGTGGCACGTTGCCGCCTTCTGTGACGTCACATTCTTCCAGCGTCATCGTTTCAATATGAAGTTGCGTTTTGCGAAGAAGGGACAGAACATACCCCTTCTTAAAACTTTGGACACTTATAACTTCGTGATTATTTAACATTTTGCGATCATTTTTTCTCCATTTGACTACATTTTTTATCCTTTTTCGAGAAAATATGACATTATTGATTATAATATTTATTGTCTAAGCCCCTATTCCCTTAACACGTTCGCAACCAAGAACCCGCCTGGTAGGCACTCGTAATGTTTGCTCAGATGCCAGCTGAGCCCGCTAGGCGGGCAGTAGTATGAACCTACACGCCTAGCGAGTTCTGTCGGTTTCTGGTGTATTGTTCCATTTTTAAGCCGGTTGCGAAAGTGTTAAGAAGGTTAATTTAATATGCACCTAGCAATTTATCACAACAACAAACTATAGTTGTAGCCAGCAATACGTACCTTTTATTGTAACTATAGCAAGTTGGTGTGACAAATTGTACCGTTTACTTATAGATACTTTACGCAGTTTTACACAATATGCTATGATAAAAATGACCTGTAACAATTGTTACAAATAAAATTTTCATTTCATTTCATTTCATACGATATAATATTTTGAAAGATGGTAGCGCCTACAACAAATATAATAGCAAAATGTACTTACACTAGCAATTTTGCCTTCTCCTTCAAACTAGGGAAATTCGATTATATTTTTTTGTTGACGCATCCCATTAACAAAATCTCTAGCGACATCCTAAGGGTAAGGGTTTTTAGGGTTCCGTAGCCAAATGGCAAAAAACGGAACCCTTATGAATTCGTCATGCCTGTCTGTCTGTCTGTCTGTGTGGCCGTCCGTATGTCACAGGCATTTTACTCGAAAACTATAAGGTGTATTTGAATAAAATTTTGAGGATAGGTGTATTTTGTTAGCCGCTACATAGTTTTGTAATTAAATTACAAAAAAAAAATGTTTTTAGTGGTGCACTCCATACATAAAACTGATATTCAATTTTTTTTTTGATTGCAAGCTCAAGTGTGGCAGACTGGCAGATCAATTGATAGGCCTTTCAAAATAAATATAAGGTTTCTCAGCAATTTTTTTGATTAAGTGAGTAGAGTCGGAGATAATCGCCCCGAAAGTCACTAAAATTGTGCCCCCCCCCCCCTCTAATTTTTGAACCGTTTTTTAAAAATATGAAAAAAATCATGGACACGGCTTATTCAATTCTTTCAGCGAAAATTGTTTTGAACAAGATCGTTTCAAAGGTTTTTGAGATATTGCTAAAAAACTGCCTTCCTTAAAGAAAAGGACGTAAGTGCCATAAGATTTCAGTAACGATACGACCTTTTTAATAGGCACGGAACCCTTCGTTGTGCGTGGTCCGACACGCACTTGACCGCTTTTTTTTTTAAGGAAGACTTAAAAAAGTATCGCCTTCACACGAGCTCGTTGCCGGCGAGGCGCGTCTCCGACGGATGTCTTATATCATTAATGGCCGGTTCCGATAATCAATCCACCGATAGTTTTCCTTACCGGCAGTTACATTTTGACACTACTTACCTACCCGTAGAAAATGTGTCAAAATGTAACTGTTGGTAAGGAAAACTATCGGTGGATTGATTGTTGGAACCGGCCATAAGACGCTGTCAACACCAAAATGCCCTTGAGGATTTGGGATAGCGCGCACACTGTCCATTTGTATCGGAGTAAACGAGAGCGAGTGTCACTGGGCGGCCCGGTTTTTGAAGATAATAGTATAGATAAATTAACGAGAGCAGGGAATTGCATATGTAGTAGTATTGTATGTTTACAGGCATTCTATATTTGAATTTTCTATTTTCTCGTACTATCAGCATAAAAAGAGATTTGTTATATATTGAAGAAGTAAATACCAAAATAATGTCAGTGTCAAATTGTGAATATTATTTACGTTGTGCATATATTTTTACGTCTGATTTTATTATATTCTCACAATTATCAGAATAATTTTGTGTCAGCCCGTACGACTATTGTAAGTTACATAATTTTCAAAAAATATGGCAGTGAGTAATTTTGGTCCGATTGAGAGTCAAAGTAAGCAAATTATTTTTAACTGTTATTTTGAACTTGAACTGAAGAAAAATTTAAATTTCCCTTACACGGCTGCCCAGTTAGTTGAAAAAGCTACAGGTGTTTGTCTCTCTACTGTTTATAACATTGTGTCTGAGAGCAATAGTGAGAAATTCGCATCAACAAAGAAATCCACCTCCCGAGAAATAAAAAGTTACGTACTTGTCCGTCATCAGCAGTAGACGATTTTGATCAGGAAGTCATCCGGAGAACTATATACAATTTTCATCTGTCCCACAAGCAATTTCCAACCTTAAAGGCACTCCACTCTGTGTTAAAATCCGATATAGATTACAAACTTGGCATTTCCACCTTACGAAAACAAATACAAAAATTAGGACTTAAATGGAAAAAGACCGAGGACAACCGAAAAATATTAATGGAATGACGCAACATACGACTGCTAAGAATAAATTACCTTACCAAAATTGCGGAATATCGGTCTAAAGATAGACCACTAGTTTATACTGATGAAACCTACATCCACACTTCACATGTGTCCGGAGAGGCTTGGACCGATGGAACAGAATTTGGTGTAAAAAAACAAATCAGTACAGGCCAGCGGTTAATAATAGTGCACGCAGGAGGAAAAGATGGTTTTATTCCCAACGCTTTGTTAATGTTTAAGGCAAACCAAAAAACGGGAGATTACCATGACCAGATGAACTTTGTCAACTACGAAAAATGGTTACAAGAAAAATTAATACCGAACCTTAAACCGAATAGCGTACTTATCGTAGATCACAACAAACTTTTGAATCGTGCTACAACGTCAAATTCTCTTAAACAAGAAATGATGCATTGGTTGACAGAACACAACATTTCATATAGCCCGTTGATGTACAAAACTAGTTTGTATGATTTAATTAAACAAAATAAAGAGTGGTTTCGTGAGTACCACATAGATGCAATTTTAAAAGAACATGGCCACTCCGTTTTACGATTGCCACCGTATCACCCGACATTCAATCCGATCGAAAATATTTGGTCCATGGTAAAAGGATATGTAGCGAAAAGAAACGTTTCTTTAAACATGCAAGGCATTATGAGTTTAGCAACTGAAGGAATGAATACTATTACTGCTGAGGACTGGGAAAATATTTGTCGCCATGTCGAAAGTGAAGAAAATAAATATCGATGTCAGGAAGGGGAAATGGATCGAATTTCAAACAATCTTATTATCAATACTTGTGACAGCTCAGATGAAGAACATGATAGCGACTAAAAGCAAAAAACAGAGGACTACACTTATTCCATTTCTTAAGGGTAAGTACCTAAGGTACATAAGGTAGGTAGGTAGGGGTAAGTACATAAGTATGTAATTTTATTAAATTAAGAGAAAATTATTCTCCTTTTGTTGCAAACGGTACAACCACTACAAATGCAATTCCATGTTCTCGATAATTCATCTTATAAATAAATCATCATCATTCTCCTAGCGTTGTTCCCGGTTATGCCCCTAAAGGAGCTCGGGGTCCGCTTTGACACCTAATCCCAAGATTTGGCATAGGCGCTAGTTTTACGAAAGCGACTGCCATCTGACCTTCCAACCTAGAGGGAAAACTAGACCTTATTGGGATTAGATCGGTTTCCTCACGATGTTTTCCTTCCCCGAAAAGCTAACGGTAAATATTCCGTACATAAGTTCCGAAAAACTCATTGGTATCTTATAAATAAATATTAAAATAAAAAAAAAGTGTGGATTATTTGTGAAATAAGTCGTTAGCGGTTTAGGTATGAATATGTGTGTCGCTTAACTTCAAACTCAGATAAATCCATTCGACCCTCTCTGCAAATATCTACCCTATTACCTTTTCATAATACCAAAATCGCATGATCTGACAGATGGATTTACCTGAGTTTGAATTTAAGCGACTCATGTTGACTTCATGTTTTTAATTGCAGACCCATACGTCAAAAAAATAAAGACAGGACCGTTTAATGATAATTTTAAGACCAATCTGCAATTATTTTCTATCAAACCGATTTCTTCCAATTATGTATCGAACCCGTCCACGGTCTTTGAAATAAGAATAAGAAAGAGACATATTTATTACTATTTCCTTACCGGCAGTTACATTTTGACACTACTTACCTACCCGTAGAAAATGTGTCAAAATGTAACTGTTGGTAAGGAAAACTATCGGTGGATTGATTGTTGGAACCGGCCATAAGACGCTGTCAACACCAAAATGCCCTTGAGGATTTGGGATAGCGCGCACACTGTCCATTTGTATCGGAGTAAACGAGAGCGAGTGTCACTGGGCGGCCCGGTTTTTGAAGATAATAGTATAGATAAATTAACGAGAGCAGGGAATTGCATATGTAGTAGTATTGTATGTTTACAGGCATTCTATATTTGAATTTTCTATTTTCTCGTACTATCAGCATAAAAAGAGATTTGTTATATATTGAAGAAGTAAATACCAAAATAATGTCAGTGTCAAATTGTGAATATTATTTACGTTGTGCATATATTTTTACGTCTGATTTTATTATATTCTCACAATTATCAGAATAATTTTGTGTCAGCCCGTACGACTATTGTAAGTTACATAATTTTCAAAAAATATGGCAGTGAGTAATTTTGGTCCGATTGAGAGTCAAAGTAAGCAAATTATTTTTAACTGTTATTTTGAACTTGAACTGAAGAAAAATTTAAATTTCCCTTACACGGCTGCCCAGTTAGTTGAAAAAGCTACAGGTGTTTGTCTCTCTACTGTTTATAACATTGTGTCTGAGAGCAATAGTGAGAAATTCGCATCAACAAAGAAATCCACCTCCCGAGAAATAAAAAGTTACGTACTTGTCCGTCATCAGCAGTAGACGATTTTGATCAGGAAGTCATCCGGAGAACTATATACAATTTTCATCTGTCCCACAAGCAATTTCCAACCTTAAAGGCACTCCACTCTGTGTTAAAATCCGATATAGATTACAAACTTGGCATTTCCACCTTACGAAAACAAATACAAAAATTAGGACTTAAATGGAAAAAGACCGAGGACAACCGAAAAATATTAATGGAATGACGCAACATACGACTGCTAAGAATAAATTACCTTACCAAAATTGCGGAATATCGGTCTAAAGATAGACCACTAGTTTATACTGATGAAACCTACATCCACACTTCACATGTGTCCGGAGAGGCTTGGACCGATGGAACAGAATTTGGTGTAAAAAAACAAATCAGTACAGGCCAGCGGTTAATAATAGTGCACGCAGGAGGAAAAGATGGTTTTATTCCCAACGCTTTGTTAATGTTTAAGGCAAAACAAAAAACGGGAGATTACCATGACCAGATGAACTTTGTCAACTACGAAAAATGGTTACAAGAAAAATTAATACCGAACCTTAAACCGAATAGCGTACTTATCGTAGATCACAACAAACTTTTGAATCGTGCTACAACGTCAAATTCTCTTAAACAAGAAATGATGCATTGGTTGACAGAACACAACATTTCATATAGCCCGTTGATGTACAAAACTAGTTTGTATGATTTAATTAAACAAAATAAAGAGTGGTTTCGTGAGTACCACATAGATGCAATTTTAAAAGAACATGGCCACTCCGTTTTACGATTGCCACCGTATCACCCGACATTCAATCCGATCGAAAATATTTGGTCCATGGTAAAAGGATATGTAGCGAAAAGAAACGTTTCTTTAAACATGCAAGGCATTATGAGTTTAGCAACTGAAGGAATGAATACTATTACTGCTGAGGACTGGGAAAATATTTGTCGCCATGTCGAAAGTGAAGAAAATAAATATCGATGTCAGGAAGGGGAAATGGATCGAATTTCAAACAATCTTATTATCAATACTTGTGACAGCTCAGATGAAGAACATGATAGCGACTAAAAGCAAAAAACAGAGGACTACACTTATTCCATTTCTTAAGGGTAAGTACCTAAGGTACATAAGGTAGGTAGGTAGGGGTAAGTACATAAGTATGTAATTTTATTAAATTAAGAGAAAATTATTCTCCTTTTGTTGCAAACGGTACAACCACTACAAATGCAATTCCATGTTCTCGATAATTCATCTTATAAATAAATCATCATCATTCTCCTAGCGTTGTTCCCGGTTATGCCCCTAAAGGAGCTCGGGGTCCGCTTTGACACCTAATCCCAAGATTTGGCATAGGCGCTAGTTTTACGAAAGCGACTGCCATCTGACCTTCCAACCTAGAGGGAAAACTAGACCTTATTGGGATTAGATCGGTTTCCTCACGATGTTTTCCTTCCCCGAAAAGCTAACGGTAAATATTCCGTACATAAGTTCCGAAAAACTCATTGGTATCTTATAAATAAATATTAAAATAAAAAAAAAGTGTGGATTATTTGTGAAATAAGTCGTTAGCGGTTTAGGTATGAATATGTGTGTCGCTTAACTTCAAACTCAGATAAATCCATTCGACCCTCTCTGCAAATATCTACCCTATTACCTTTTCATAATACCAAAATCGCATGATCTGACAGATGGATTTACCTGAGTTTGAATTTAAGCGACTCATGTTGACTTCATGTTTTTAATTGCAGACCCATACGTCAAAAAAATAAAGACAGGACCGTTTAATGATAATTTTAAGACCAATCTGCAATTATTTTCTATCAAACCGATTTCTTCCAATTATGTATCGAACCCGTCCACGGTCTTTGAAATAAGAATAAGAAAGAGACATATTTATTTCACAAAAACACGTTACACGGAATACAATTGTGATTGGGTCCTGAGCTAGGACTTCCTGTGTTACAGGACCCCACCAACAAGAGTGCAAGCTTACAATACTAGTTAACATGTCTTCATGCAGGGCTAACAAACGGGTATACAATGCTACATATTATACAGGGTGTTTTTCTGAATTTCCTTGAACTTCGGCATATTGCAGAGTCCATTCACCGAAACAAAGTAGCATAATTAGTTTTTCAAAAAAATAAAAAAAGTTTTTTTTTCGATTTTCATACAAAATAATTAAATTTAGCATTAACGGTTATTGTACAAGGGTCTTAAGAGTTAATGAAAAGTTAGTGTCAAATGTGATAATGTTCAAATGACATCACATGACATGCACGTCAAAAAACCGTTTACACTGGTTAAAGTTGCATAACTGATTAAATTAAAATGTTGAATATCTTGCTAACAGTAAGAGTTAAGATACTGGTGTCTTGGAGAAATTACCTTTATTTGACCTAAGCTATGCCCCCTTTCAATTAACGGAAATTGGCGGGAACACGTTGTATATTTTGCAGGTAGATAGCTACAATAATTTAATTTTAGTTCTGCCAGCGTGGTGAATATTAACATATATTTTTTTCGATGTGCTAGAACAAATAGTTTATCTTAAAAAACTGCTTAAATAACATCAATTTCAACAAAATTAGCTCTTGTCTGCCTCTTAATTTCACGTTATTCGTCTATGGTAGGTATATTTTTTATACAACGACGGTGGCAAACAAGCGTACGGCCCGCCTGATGGTAAGAGGACACCGCAGCCTATAGACGCATGCAACTCCAAAGGAATAACATGGGCGTTGCCGACCCTTGATATGTTTGGGGATTCGCCGTGTTGACAGAGCTGTCAACACGGCGAATCTGAAGGAACAAATTCCCTCGCTCTCAACACAACGCATCCTCGGGAGCTCTGGTATTAGATACGTTTTTTTCTGCAGGAACGTCGGTTAAAGGAACGACGTCGTTTTTCCGACTTCGTGCCCCTAGGGGGCATATAAACATCATGTAAGTGGAGACCTTTATGTAAGTATAGTTGGTCGCTCCTTCACTAGATATCATGTTACGTGATGATACGTATGACCTTACTTACTTCTAAGTAGTTCGAATCCCGAGGGAACACCCTCTAGCTAAATACTTACTTGTATTGCACGCTCCGCTGCTACAGCGCTTTATAGATACACCTAGGTACTGAAGAAACAGATACACAATAGCTACGCCAGTAAATAACCCTGAGCTTGGCAAATTAAAAACTGGTAGGTTAGGTTAGGCTGTTTTTTTTTTCAATTGCCAAAAACGGAACCTACTAATTCATGCAACCTGCTCACAAACTCACGAGAATTGAGAAATGCTCAACCGATTCTCGTGCTAATACCTGTACAGGAGAACAGCTGGACAGCCAGACATACGAACGCATTTTCTCCCAAGTTGAAAATGAGAACTTCTATCGCTTCGCTCGCTCGTTCAAAAGTATTACGCGTTTAAGCTTCGGTTACACTATACTATTATGTAGGCAGATGAAAAAAGCTTTGATGAAAAAATAATTGGTAGGTACCTACATTTAAGGCTCGCCACATATAGGCTTAATAGGCATGATGCCTCATGTTCAAATTGATAACGTAGTGACGCTAAATAGATAGTAAACCATCAAATTATCGTAATAAAGTATAAATTATTAAATATAATTAAAATCATAAAAATTAAAAAATTAAAATTAAAATTATTTATTTCGTAAAATACAGCACGTGTTTATAGTCTAGGGGATGGTGCCGCCCGGTAAGCAAAATATTGCCTGTGTTGGGAGACACCGCTCTTCCTTAGGTTATCAGGATGTTACATGAAATGAAAAATTATACTATATAGGTACTACTTGAGCAACTAGAAAAGTAAGTAAACAAAAGCACTTTTATATATAACTAGGCCTATGTCCAAACAGTGGACGTCTTTCGGCTGATATGGTGAGCTAAATATCATTATCATATCTTATTCAGTAATGTTTATGTGTGTGCGTGTGCATGTGCGTGTGCGTGCGTGTGTGTGTGTGTGTGTGTGTGTGTGTGTGTGTGTGTGTGTATGCGTGTGTGTGTGCGTGTGTGTATATGTGCGTTTGTGTGTGTGTTTGTGTCTGTCTGCATTAAATAAGTTGTTGTTTAAATGACGCGTAGCTTAAATTATTTTGTTACATTTGTAAGTTTTCTATTTCCTGGTAGTTTTTTGATTTCAGCCACTGTGTAATTATTCTTTTGCAATCGTAATATGGTTTTGGGTAAATGTTTAAGCATTTGTTGAGTTTGTTGTAAATGTGCCCAGACTTAACATTGTACTGTGAGCGCGCAAACTTAGTTTTTGTGTTAGTTATACTAGCAACATACGAAAGGGTTTTATGTTTTTTTAGAGAGATATTTAAAATATAGAGTTTCCTCACTGTCAGAAGGTCACTAATCTGGTATAATAATTCGGTGGGAAAACGGATTTTCTTAAAATTCATCATTTTTAAGAGTGCACGTGGACCCGGATACGTCCTAAAACTACGACCAAGACCACCGGGGGATGGGCAGCAGCGTCCCTGGAGTGCGGTGGAAATACTGCGATCGCCAACCCGCATGCCAAGCGTGGCGATTATGGCATGTACCCCCCAAATGAAAGATACAAAAAAACCACGGCCCCGAGGTTCCGGCGACCCCCGGTACCCTGGTTGTGGTAGCGGCCAGGGTACCAGCGGGGTCAGGGGTGCGAAGAATCTCCGGCGAAGATCCGGCTACCAACACCGACGACCCCTGGCCCTGGCAACGTATAACACGCGCACACTGCGGACCGACGAAAGGATAGCGGAACTGGAGGAAGGGTTGAGCAAGTTGCGTTGGGATGTCATAGGGTTATCTGAAGTCCGAAGAGAGGGGGAGGACACGATAACCCTCAAATCCGGCAACTTGCTCTATTTCCGGGAGGGCGACCAACAGTCCCAGGGAGGTGTCGGGTTCCTCGTCCACAAGTCCCTTGTGAACAACGTGGTGAAGATCGAGAGTGTGTCGACTAGGGTGGCGTACCTTATACTCAGAGTATCCAACAGGTACTCATTGAAGGTCATACAGGTTTACGCGCCGACCTCGGCACACTCCGACGAAGAGGTGGAGGCTATGTATGAAGATATATCGAAGGCCATGCATAGTTCCAAAACCTACTTCACCGGTGTCATGGGGGACTTTAACGCAAAACTGGGCAAGAGAGATGGTGAAGAGCTGAGAGTGGGGCAATTTGGAGTTGGAAGTCGGGCCAACTACTGGCTGGCTTCTTGGAGAAGGAGGGACTCTACATGATGAATTCCTTCTTCAAGAAACACGAGCACAGAAAGTGGACCTGGATGAGTCCCGACGGTGCAACTAAAAACGAGATTGACTACATCATGTCGACGAGGAAGCATATATTCAATGACGTCTCTGTGATCAATACGGTCAAAACCGGGAGCGATCACCGTCTAGTAAGAGGCACATTGAATATATGCGTCAAGCAAGAGCGCTCTCGATTGATGAAGTCTACGCTCCGTCCAGCATCAATCCAAATTCGAAACCCCGAGAGCTTCCAGCTGGAACTCCGAAACCGTTTCTATTGCCTAGGCGGCGATGTGGACGAACTGAACGACGGGTTTGTGGAAGCTGTCCGTTCCACTGGGTCTAAGTTCTTCAAGGCCCAAGGGACCAACAAAACTAAAAGGCTCTCTAGCTCCACTCAGAAGCTCATGAAGGAAAGGAGTGAAATGATTCTACAGTCTTCAGCCGATGCGACCTTATACCGGCAGCTCAATAAACAGATCTCCAAGTCCCTTACCAGCGATCTGCGCCAATTCAATACAAATCGTATTGAAGAGGCCATCAAGCGTAATAAGGGCTCTAAAGTGTTCTCGAGAGATCTGTCTGTAGGGCAGAGCCAGCTCGCGAAGTTAAAAACTGAAGATGGTAGAATCGTTTCCTCTAAAACCGAGATTCTGGGTGAGATAGAGCGCTTTTACGGACAGCTATACACGTCAACACGCAGACCCGAAGTTGGTCGGGCGGAAGACCCTAGAGCTAGACTAACCCGGCACTATACCGACGACATCCCGGACATCAGCCTGTACGAGATTGTAATGGCTCTTAAACAGCTCAAGAACAACAAGGCTCCCGGTGAAGACGGAATAACAGCCGAACTCCTGAAGGCGGGTGGAAAACCGGTCCTTACGGCCCTTCAGAAGTTGTTCGATTCCGTCTTACTGGAAGGGAGAACTCCAAAGGCATGGAACGGAGGGGTGGTGGTGCTGTTCTTCAAAAAGGGTGACAACACCCTGCTGAAGAACTACAGACCCATCTCACTTCTGAGCCATGTCTATAAGCTGTTTTCGAGGGTCATTACAAATCGTCTCGTACGCAGGCTAGATGACTTCCAGCCTCCCGAACAAGCCGGTTTCCGAAGAGGCTTCAGTACCGTAGACCACATCCACACGCTCCGTCAGGTTATACAGAAGACCGAGGAGTATAACCTGCCCCTCTGCCTAGCGTTCGTGGACTACGAGAAAGCCTTCGATTCGATTGAAACCTGGGCCGTACTACAGTCTCTCCAGCGGTGCCAAGTTGACTATCGCTATATCGAAGTGCTGAAGTGTTTGTATGAGAACGCCACTATGTCAGTTCGACTCCAGGACCAGAACTCGAAGCCTATTCCGCTGCAGCGGGGAGTCAGGCAAGGAGATGTTATTTCTCCAAAACTGTTCACCGCTGCACTGGAGGACGTTTTCAAAACTCTGGACTGGAGAAGGCTAGGCATCAACATCAATGGCGAGTACATCACTCACCTTCGGTTTGCTGACGATATAGTAGTCTTGGCTGAGACCATGGAGGACTTAAGTACGATGCTCGATGACCTCAGTAAAGCTTCCGAGGGAGTTGGTCTAAGAATGAACATGGATAAGACGAAGATCATGTCAAATGCCCATGTAGTACCAACTCCCATTACAATCGGACACTTTACGCTCGAAGTTGTAGACGATTATGTATACCTAGGACAAACTATCCAGTTAGGTAGGTCCAACTTCGAGAAAGAGGTCAATCGTCGAATCCGACTCGGCTGGGCAGCGTTCGGGAAGCTACGGCACATCTTTTCGTCCAATATTCCGCAGTGTCTCAAGACGAGAATCTTTGACCAGTGTGTGTTGCCAGTGATGACATATGGTACTGAAACGTGGTCGCTTACTATGGGCCTCATAAGAAGGCTCAAAGTCACCCAAAGGGCTATGGAGAGGGCTATGTTGGGAGTTTCTCTGCGGGATCGCATCAGAAATGAGGCTATCCGCAGTAGAACCAAGGTAACAGATATAGCCCTCCGAATCGCTAAACTTAAGTGGCAGTGGGCGGGGCACATAGCACGTAGAACCGATGGCCGTTGGGGCGGAAAGGTTCTCGAGTGGCGACCACGTACCGGAAGGCGCAGCGTGGGTAGGCCCCCCGCAAGGTGGACTGATGACCTGGTAAAGGTTGCTGGAGTTCGCTGGATGCGGGTGGCGCAGGACCGGTCACTTTGGCACTCTTTGGGGGAGGCCTATGTCCAGCAGTGGACGTCTTTCGGCTGATATGATGATGATGATGAAGAGTGCACGTTGAGCTCGTTCCAGGTAAATGAATCTGGTTTTGGCCGCCCCACCCCAAACAGATATGCAGTACACCAAGACAGATTGTACCAGGGATGTGTAGATTTCTGTTAGTATATTCCGTTGTTTCAACGGGGTCGTTTTTGCTCTACCTGGTACAATATGTCTTAGTGCCCTGAAAATCCAGAGCAGCTTTCTGACCCTACCAATAACCTGGTCAAGATGAGCGTACCAATTTAGATGCTCGTCTAAAGTGACTCCTAGGTATTTAATTTGTGAGACCTTTTCAATAACTGGGCAGCTACAAGTGTTTGGATTCGTTTCGTGACAATGGTGGGTTTTGAGATCTAGATCGAAGTCGGGTTTAGTGGAGTTCGTGATGCTGAAACACATGTATTTTGTTTTATCTGTGTTAAGCGTTAACAGATTTAGTCTTAGCCATTTTGAGACCTGAGCTAAGCCCTGTTCCGCATTTGTTTTGGCTTCTATCCAAGTTTTACCAACGAACACTATGGCTGTATCGTCAGCATATGAGAAGATTTTAGCATTAGCTACAGCCATGTCGCAAAGATCGTTGATGTAAGCCAAAAACAGTGTTGGTCCTAAGACATAAAAAGATATGAACCTTGGAAGTTTAGAAAAAATATGCATTTGTAGTACCTAGTATGTAGTGTGCAGAGTAATTTAAAAGCTACCAATAGAATCCTTACGCTTTTCTAGAAACAAAATTGTATGACAACTATGTACTTAAACACAGTATTTCGCGACCGAAACAACAATTTACCTGATTTTCCATACTACGATTAGTACAAATGTACAAATGTGACGTCATACTTGTATAGACACACAGTATGACGCGTTTTGCGCTGCCGCCAGCGAGGTCAATCTTTGTCTCAAATTTTTAGGTATTTATGTTCTTTAATTGTAGTTGCTCCCATACAAACATTTGTTCCTCTCAAAAAACTGGTTCGAATGACGTCACAAAAAAATCTTAGTCATCTTCCCTATTCTTTAAGTAGGTACTTAAGTATAGATATAGTTATCTAGACTAGCTTCTGCCCGCGACTCCGTCCGCTTGGAACTCGTTTATATCGCAGCTCCATAACTAAAAACATTCACCCCTATTTCCGAGATAGAAACTAGCCTGTGTCCTTCCAAACTATTTCTATAGGTGCCAAATTTCATCTAAATCGGTCCAGCAGTTTAAGCGTGAAGAGGTAACAGACAGAAAGACCGACAGACAGACACACTTTCGCATTTATAATATTACTAGCTTCTGCCCGCGACTGCTTCCGCGTGGAATTTGTTATACAACGTGTTAATAAAATAACGCAAAACCTGAAAACAGTTTGTTCAGAATCGAGCATAGAATGCGAAAAAAATAAAAATAAATTTTTTTGACAAGATTTATTTTTTACATTTGTATGGAGTGTTGGCCGACTGGGGCGACCTGCTCCATACAAATGTAAAAAATAAATCGCGTCAAAAATTTTATTTTTTATTTTTTTCGCATTCTACTCTCGATTCTGAACAAACACTTTCAGGTTTTGCGTTATTTTATTAACACGTTGTATAGTAGCTCCATATAAACTTTCACCTCCCATTTCACCCCCTTAGGGGATGATTTCCGAGATAAAAACTAGCCTGTCATTCCCCGAGGCTCAAAACTATTTTTATACCAAATGTCATCTAAATCAGTTCAGCGGTTTAAGCGTGAAGAGGTAACAGACAGACCGACACACTTTCGCATTTGTAATTATTACTAGCTTCTGCCCGCGACTCCGTCCGCGTGGAACTCGTTTATATCGTAGCTCCATACAAATTTCCCCCTCCTTAGGGGATGATTTCCGGGATAAAAACGATTATTTGTCCTTCCCCAGACTCAAACTATCTTCATACTAAATTTCATCTAAATCGGTTCAGCGACTTAAACGTGAAGTGGTAGACAGACAGACAAACTTTCAAATTTATAGAATCGGGATTAGAACCCGCGACCGCTCGAGTCAGGTCGCGGATTTTATGATCCCGCGCGTGGCAAATAATTTTCCACTTTGAACGAAACTTAGAATTCGTAAACGTCCTTAGCAAAACATTTAAGTACCTAGTAGGTTTTAAAATAGTGGCTTTACGAGTAAATAATATGTGCAACAAACAAACAACAAACAAACAAATACTCTTTATTGCACCACGACAGGAGAGAAACATCTTACAAAAGAATTGCTTAATAAATAATGGTAACAACATGCGGTCTTATCGCTTTAAAACGATCTCTTCCAGAGAACCTTTGTATAGCAGGAATCATTTAAACTAGAATTTTAAACAGGTAGTGCAGGAATTCATCAAGAAGAGCATACTAACACATCAATCTCTCAAATATTACTAAACAGGACACTTTAAAATACATTACCTAGTAAATAAATAAATACGCAGACATATATACAACCATACATACATACATACAATACATAAAAGGCAACTTAAGGGAGAGACAGGTAATATTGTTTCAACAGATTTTTGAAAATAGGAAGAGATTTTGCACACCTTATATGCAACGGCAAAGCATTCCACAGCCCGAAAGGTAAATGAACTGTTATAAAATTTGGTAGATGAAGGTGGTGGGGCGAGAAGATGGTTTTGGGAAGATCTGATGGAAGTGAGACGATTAAAACGCTCTTTGAGATATGGAGGAGTAGAGGTAACAAAAAGTATAGGTACTGTAGAGTAAAGCAAGAATGTGAGAATCCCTACGGAGACGAATTGGAAGCCACTTGAGCTGAGAACGAAAGGAGGAAACGTGGTCATACTTGCGTAAACCAAATATGAACCCACACCACCCAACACTTATAATACTATACTTATACTTATTGCTTTTGACGACCGGTTAGCCTAGTGGGTACTGACGCTGCCTACGAAGCTGAAGGTCCTGGGTTCGAATCCCGGTAAGGACAAATATTTGTGTGATGCGCATGAATATTTTTTTCTGAGTCTTGGATGTTTTCTATGTATTTAAGTATTTATATCTATTAAATATATCGTTGTCTACTACCCATAACACAAGCCTTAATGAGCTTACTATATATGGGACTAGGTCGATTTGTGTAAGATTGTCCCCTAATATTTATTTATTTATGAGTAAATTTGTGCAACATACTATAGGTACTTACTTATACTTATTATTGTAAACAATTTGTATTAAATAAAAAAAGTCACGTTATCCACGTTAATCACCTGACCGCGATCACCCAGGGGAACCTAGCGGCAATTATTTTATATTCAACTAGGAAAAACTTGACCAAAACTGGTGGGCCTCTGCCCAGGACAGGGATATGTGGAAGAAAAAGACGGAGGCACTTAAGGGTCTAAATAAATAAAAAAGGAAAAAAATGATAATGTTCGGTTATGGCGCTTCGCCGGACGCTGCCGCGTCGCGCTCGCTTCGCTCGCTCAGCTCGCGCGCTGTAGGTTCGCAGTTCACCTAACACTTCTTGCTTCGCTCGTCGTCGTACCTACCCCGACCTGCCTTTAGTCTACGATAAAATATAAAATAATTAAAATGAAAAAATAATTAATTTTGTTTTTTTCCTTCAGGGGGATCAGGCTAGGGGATTCTAGTGGACAACAGCAAAAAAGCAATGTTAGTTGGTATGGATAGTACGGATTCTGCCGCGGAATTTTTATTCTACTGGAATCAGCAGCGGTCGGAATAAGGCCGTAGAATTCGGTCGTGGTTTTCAGCTTATTATGTGACGAACCTACCTACCTACTCGTACACTGACAAATACCTACCTGATGATCAGAGCCCGTAATTTTCATGCCGATGACATCAATTTGACGTCACGCTGCATATAAGATGATCCCAAATACTTTTATTGTAATTATTAATCATTAGTCGTCAATCATTTTAATCATGTACAAATTACTTCAAAGGTAATCTATTCACAGTATTCACACGTGGAATAATTAATAGGTACCTACCTACTTGAAGGAATTCTGTTTTCTACGTAATTATTGAAATGTGGTAACAATACCGTTTAATAAAATGTATGTATAAAAACAAAACAAATAGTTTAATTTACGTTTCACGTATCAAGTAGGTACCCATTAATTGTTCCACGTGTGAATAGATTTCTTTTGAAGTAATTTTTACATGGTTAAAATTATTGACGACTAATGATTAATAATTACAATAAAACTATTTGGGATCATTCTATATGCAGCGTGACGTCAAATTGATGTCATCGGCATGAAAATTACGGGCTCTGCTGATGATTATGACAATGCTGTATGTACTGACTGACCGATTTCGGCCGCAGCGACTGTGTGTTCTGAATTTGGTATCAACGATTACCAATATGACTGCAGTGTTAGTTGATTAAAACAATCATTGGAGGTCTTCTGAGGTTTTATTTGCAATATTACAGAGCAATATCGAGGGTATGTGTATGCTTGACGTACAACATTGCAAGAGGACGGGCCAGTGTTGCCCACAGAGTACGTCATAGTCAGGTGGTGCGTTTACACTGTCTTAGACATTAATTAAGGTGCGCTTAAACTCTGTTACAGTTACTCTCAGGGGCCCGTTTCATGAAGCAACAAGTTACAAATTACTAGCGGAAGTCTCTATGTATCAAAAGGTATTGAAAAGAGACTTCCGCTTGTAATTTGTAACTTGTTGCTTCATGAAACGGGCCCCTGGTGTGCTCTCATGTGGCTTCTGGCTTGTAATGTATCTTTACGTCACACCTGGCCATAATGCGAGTTTTACCGCACGCTACGCGTACGGTAAAACTCGGATTGTGGCCAGGTGAAGGTGTAAAATTGTGTACTCACCACGGGCGATAATTCGTAAAGCCCCAGATCGCATATTTACGGCCCTCACCTTAATTCGGTTGGGGCCACAAACACCTGCGATCTGGGCCATTCACGAATTCACCGCCCTAGGTACGTAATGTACTATTATTGCAAAAGTACGAGCACAATTTGGGCAGGTTAATACCGCGCCACGTAGATAGGGGATAACGGGGATAGCACGGAGGTTATGTCGGACTCGCACCGACTGTGAACCCCCCAATGGTCCTCGACGCATTTCAGACGGCTCTGGGATCTCCTACGGGACGCACCAGTGCAGTGCTACCCTAGCGTCATGCCTCTGTGTGCGCTACCTTTTTTATATTAAGCGGTTGTAACCCCCAACTGTACCCCTAGGACCCCTTTTAGTCGCCTTGTACGACAGGCAAGGGATACTATCGATTACCGCTTGATATGACACACACGCCGCCTCCGCGCCGCTATCCCGTGCGAATACCGGGCGGGGTTTTGGTGCGACGTCCTCTGCCCCGCATTCGCTTTACCGCAAAACCGCCTCCGCACTGCACCGCGCCGCGCCGCTCTCTGTGCGTTTGCAGCTTACAGCTAGGTGTCAAATATATAAAAAACACAGCTACGTATAGGTATCGGCAGGAGAGATGAGGTGAATGATTACACGCACAGCTAAGTCGTACCTACTTACTCATTGTCGGTATAGTTAGCAGCAAAGTAACTAAGCGGGCCAAATGCTCAAAATGACCTACACACGACTCTAATCGAATGCCAAAAGGATAAGAACTGTCTAGATCATTTTAAGAATGTCATTTTGCTTACCTTCTTCTGCTGCTGACTAGCTAAGCGGGCCAAATGCTCCAAAATGACCTACACACGACTCTAATCTAATGCCAAAAGGATAAGAACTGTCTAGATCATTTTAAGAATGTCATTTTGCTTACCTTCTTCTGCTGTTGACTAGCTAAGCGGGCCAAATGCTCCAAAATGACCTACACACGACTCTAATGCGAAGAGGATAAGAACCGTCTAGACGACCGATAAATCATTTTGCGTACCTACTTCTGCTGCTGACTGTACTACCGTACCGATGGTTTGGATACCGTAGCCAATGCACCTGTCCACGACTAGATGGTTGGCGGTAGGCGAGCCTTGAGCTCGTCTCGCTTTTCATCAAGGTCGTTACGCTCAATTTCAAATGCATTAATATGCTCATAGAGATAGACCTTCCTACAGGGACAGCTGACTGCATTTTGAAACCCTGAATTGAATTGTCAATATTTACCTCGAACTCCATTTACAAAACAAACTTTCGCTGAATGCTGGCTTTGTTGACTGTACGAGTTTATATTAGCTGTTTGCCACAGCATATTCATGACAGCCTTAACACAGCCCCAGAAGCACTAAAAGATAATATATACCTACTCACTTAGCTACATTTTAGAATTCCCTTTAGGAAACTTCCGACCTTTTAGGGCATTTTCAATAATTCGTATAGGTACCCAAAGTCACGCTAGAGTTGTTAAACAAAAATGTACACAGTGTCCGTTTTGTGACGAATATTATGCATACAAATATTGTTAAACTTAAGTTGTTTCACATTTTTAAGATGTATTTATACAAACCGAATACTTAATTAATTGGCGTCACAAAACTGACACTGAGTTAATTTTGTTTTCATCACACTTGCTCGAAAAGGGCTTTATAATGCGCAGACATACAGAGCTGTAATAGCCTGTGTTACGCCCACGGGCGTAATGGTTTTTTTCTTAAATTGTATCTGTCACTCGGCAGTTACAAAGCAAAGAGGTTTTATATCAAATACGATGTCTGAAAACGTATTTATAAATAAATTTAAACTTAAAAAACTACTTAAACATGTTTAACTGAATTATTTACAGATTTAATATGTAGTTATTTAGTGTCTATGTAAAATGTTTTTAAGTGTTTTCAAATCGTGGCTGTATACGGAAGGGTCTTTGCCATACGCGCCTCACATCAAATTCAACAAAATGGACGACTGACATGTTGCAGTTTTTATTACGATTTGTATTCATTTCATCTAAAATGTATTTGTTTCCTCGCAAATATGATGATAAATATTGTGTATAACACGGGCGTAAGAATATTGCAAACTCGAGTCATCAAAAGATTTTGTTAGACTCTTGTTCGCAATATTCCACTTACGCCCTTGTTAAATAATGTACTATTAAGAACTCGCGGTAATTGGGTAAGTACACGAATGATTGAAAATGCCCTTAAACGTGTTTGCGAAGTGAGCAGACTATGTAGAAGCGCTAGCCGAGCTGCGCTCATAGATCGACTCGGATCCGCAAGGTAATGCAATATTGGCGGAGTCCGATCCCCGGTCAGCTGACTGTTTAAGTGTTTGCATAGGTACCTACTGAGTGGGAAGAGAAAGCAGTGCGCCGGCCCGAATGGCGACGACTCATCCATGAGCAGGTCAATGCGTTTGAGACTGAGCGCCGTAATGAGCTTGACTTAAAGCGAGACGAGCTCAAAGCTCGTCCAACAGCAGCCATCCGTTACAATTATGTCGGCGGGGTGTTAACCTGCTCAAAGTGCGCCCGTACCTTTGTAAGAAAGGTCGGGTACCCTAGCCGCCTGAGAGCGCACCAGAGAGTAGAACAGCATATTCTTAATTATTACAAAAGATACCCAATCCTTACATACAGTCGCTGAGGTCGTAATCGGCCAGGATGCCATCATAGGTACCTACTGATTGGTAGCTACGGGCTTAGTGGTTCAGGCATGCGGCTGTCAGGCGGCGGTCGTGGGTCCGATTCCCGGCTCGTACTAATGAGGTTTTTGGAACTTATGTACGGAATATTTACCGTTAGCTTTTTGGTGAAGGAAAACATCGTGAGGAAACCGGCCTAATCCCAATAAGGTCTAGTCTTCCCTCTGGATTGGAAGGTGAGATGGCTGTCGGTTTCGTAAAACTAGTGGCTTTTGCCAAATTAGGTGTCAAAGCGGACCCCGGGCTTTTTTAGGGCACAACCGGGAATAACGCTAGGAGTATGATGATAGGTACATACTGATGGCCAAGCCAGTGATCCCGGTTGTTGTCTTGAAAGCAGTTAGAGGTCTTTGAGCGACATAAATAATAATTAGTAATCCCACGCTCTTGACAAAACCTAGTTTATCGAATCAGAAGGCAGTCGCCCACACAAATACTCATGTTCCTATCCTACAGCTATTCATTACGTAAGGTAAGAAAAGCCCGAGCTATTTTCCTGTAAGATAATACCATTACTTAGGTATACTATTTAGTAATGAGTGTTGCAAATTACCCTTCACAGATCAAGTTCGTAGCGCTCTCGTTGGAAAACTATCGTTGTTTTTGTCTTTAGCAAGCTATTTTATTAGATTTATAGATTTATATTGAGAGATTTATGCCACTGTGGCTCCATCAGTAAGGTTGATCAGGTCCTCGAGGGGCCCCCCGGTAAATCGCGTTTCTGGGCATTCAAGGATAATATGTTGGATGTCTTGTACGTCAGTTCCGCAGGTACAGTCAGCGTCATATAGTTAGTAGCAGCCAAGGTAGCCGAATATTTCGGTACACGTCTTTATTACTGTAAGAATAAGGGTGTGTTATGAAATATTTGGCTACTCTGGCTGCTAATAACTATGTGACGCTGACTGTACAAGCAGGGGAGTCTACGCAGCCGCACCGGTGTTTATATTGGGCGCAGCGTCCATGTCCCGTGCGCACTGCGAAGTCTGTTGAGGTTACACCAGTCGCGCCTCGGCAGCTGGGACCCCTTTATTTCAGAGCCCGGGACGTATTCTTCCCTAAAACCCCTGCACATGTGCGATTACAAGCTAATACTAGCCCTGAAAAGGGGTTGTAGTTGTTTGCTCTAGGAGGGATGAAACGGCCTGCCGCATCGACCTTGGCAGTGAATCTAGGCAGTGAATCTGCGCGGTTAAAGTTCCAACGTGGCAGAGGCATACTGTTGGTTAAAGGTATCTTTGTGCCCACCTCCAGGCACTGGCCTATGCTGGCTGTTTGGGAAGTCATTGAAAACCACTCGCTTGGTAGGGACGGGGTTTCCTGTATTGTCTGTGGTAACAAAGGTGAGGTTGTAATGAATAAGACATAACCGAAAAAATCTAAAATGTGTTAACTTTTACTGGACTAAAAAAAAAAAAACAGCACCTGAATAGAAAATCTGCTTATCGTTTCTTACTCTATAAAAGTAGAAAAACAAAGTCTTGAAAGGTAGAAGACGGGACCTTTAATAGTTTCTGAGAAACAAGATACCTATTTTTGGGTCCCATACAAAAAAAATAGACTTTATTTTTTTCTGCTGTCAATATGCCTTATTTCGAAAAATGTATACCACATTTATTGTTCCTCATATAATTCTCTATTGGATAGCATTTTTCAAAAAATGATTTTCTGAAAAAAGTGCGAATGTCCTCTTTTCGAGCCATCCAGCCCACCGTGATGCCGTTATCCCAGGTTGCAAGCGGTGGTTTGTATATATTGGCTATCTTGTAGTCTGCGACTTGAATGGCGATGATGAAGTTGTTGGCTGTATCACCAGCGTGAACGACGGTCGAAGACTCCAAACTGGAGCAGCTGTACGTTGCGATGCCGTATTTAGGGTGATGTAACGCTTTGAGCAATATATGAATCCTGGTATTTGGCTCGTCGTGATCATCGTTGGTGT
This sequence comes from Epinotia ramella, assembly GCA_947578815.1. Lineage (NCBI taxonomy): Eukaryota > Metazoa > Arthropoda > Insecta > Lepidoptera > Tortricidae > Epinotia > Epinotia ramella. The sequence goes on from OX388211.1 coordinate 24,671,576, forward strand.
GGGTTTCCTTTATACATTTCTTTTTTTATTTTTCTTTTTATTTTCTTTTTTTCTTAGTCCTTCCAGGAGTATTATAATTACCTAATGTAAATGCTACTCTTCAGATCTCCTTGTAGGTATTCTAACCGAAAAATGTCTACATTCATTTTTAGTTGCAAGATTAAGATTCCTTTTTTTTTAACACAATTATCATAATATTAATGAACCTCCAGGTCTTTAGCATTATGTCTGTTGGTACTCTATGTGTACCCCTTATATATTTGTTTAAGCGACTGTTTGTGTTTCTAAATAAATTAAAAAAAATATATTCAGGACGTCGATCTTATGCTCTATGAGAAGTTTCGAGATGTATTCGCTTTTAGATTTGCTTATACCCTCTACATTGATCTGGCAGATTCGGGCAGAAGGTCCGAGATCTCTCTGGTCTCGAATGGCTCTTAAAAGAGCCTTTGTGGCAATTTTCGATCATCGTGGGATAGAACTGTACGTTGCTGCGAGGCTATCAGAATAAGCAGTGTAGCAGCCAGAAGTTGATTGCTCTTTAGCACCACAGGGGACACGTGCAGGGAAGCTGAGGGTAAATCTTCCTGCGTACGCGAGTAGGTAATCGTTGCCCCCCAAAAAACTTTAAAATTGATCTAATAAATTAGCTTAGGCTTTTTTCTAACGGACGATTTGAAAGTGCTTTTTACTAGTCCAACTTGAATAAAGATTATTTCGAGTTTGAGTTTTGAGTTTCAACAACTCAAACTCAAAACTCTAACTCAAAATAATCTTCTCTAATGAGCACGTTGTAGTAGAAACCTCATAACATAACTCAAAAAAGAGACGCGGCAGTCCTTGTCGGCGAATGATAGAATGCGTTGGACTCCTATTAAAGAGCTGGCCAGATGTAACTAAAACTAAAACACGGGAGCAGTGGAAAAAGAAGGGGGAAGCCTTTGTCTAGCTGTGGGACATACCTATCAGGCTTTACATTTGTTCCTTCAGCTCTTAACACAGCGAATCCTTAAACATATCAAGGGTCGGCAACGCCCATGTCACTCCTTTGGAGTTGCATGCGTCTATAGGCTGCGGTGTCCGCTTACCATCAGGCGGGCCGTACGCTTGTTTGCCACCGTCGTTGTATAAAAAAAAAACATAGTAGTTAGAATTCTGGCAAATATCATTTAATTGTGTTCATTCAGCAATGTTGTCGGTTCCCGTCGAACGCAGAAACTACGGTCCGTGGCCTTGAATTAATTCAGCGGCGTCCAATGTTGAAGGAAACACTACACAAGTGGTTCGAGCAATTATAGATTTACATATTTGCTCCCTCTGTACCTAAACCTACTATTACTATAATCCGACCGCCTCACTCAGTGCTCGCCTGCGCAGCGCGGGCGGACTATATAGAGGTGACACTGAGAATTCATCTTTTTATATTACGACGGAGGCAAACAAGCATACGGCCTGCCTGATGGTAAGCAGACACCTCCACCTAAGAACACTTGCGGTACCAGAAGCATCACAAACGCGCTGGCGACCCGTTATTGATTTGAGGATTCGTCGTGTTGAGAGCTGCAGAGAAAAGCAGGCATTCCGTCTGCTCTGTAGACAGAGGTGTAGGTAGATAGGGCCCTATACCACCTCTTGGGGATACAGAGGTTGTGTTTATGTATGTACCTGTATTTGGACACGTCTCAGAGTTTGACGAACAACCTAGCGAAGCCGGTTTATAACCAAGCCAAATAAGTTAAGTACACGCTCAAGCACATATAATAATAGTATTTTAAGCAACTGTTGTATAAGAAGGGTCTTAAAACGAGAGTGTCGTGAGTTGCGATGCGAGCCTTGGCGAGCATCGCAATTAAAGACGCCACGAGCGTTTTAAGACCAAGTTATACACCGCTGCATACAATACTTTTTCTACGACTAATTTTAAATAATAGCATTTGACTTTTCAGGCAGTAAGTTTTCCGTTAGTTCTATTACTACTCACACAATTTCTTCAGCGGTGCAGTTATTTTCTTCTTCGTCCATTTTAAGAGGAACGTACACATTTTTCTTCACTTCACAATCACGAATAAAATATTAATAAGTTATTAATAACGAATAGTTATCATATTTCGTCTTTTAATTTTGAACTGGAACTTTGGTGGGAAATTAGAAAATAGAAATATATGACACATTGATACCTCTTGTTTATGGTCTGTTTTGTTAGGGTTCCGTAGGCGACTAGGAACCCTTATAGTTTCGCTTTGTCTGTCCGTCCGTCCGCGGATAATCTCAGTAATCGTTAGCACTAGAAAACTGAAATTTGGTACTAATATGTATATCAATCACGCCGACAAAGTGGTAAAATAAAAAGTGTTTTTATTTTATTTTATTAGGGTACCTCCCCTATACGTAACGTGGGGAGTGTTTTTTTTTTCATTTCAACCCTAACGTGTGATATATTGTTGGATAGGTATTTAAAAATGAATAGGGGTTTGCTAAAGTAAGTTTATGATAATGTTAATATTTCCGGAGATAATCGCTCCAGAAGTTAAAAAAAATGTGTCCCCCCTCTCTAACTTTTGAACCATAAGTTTTAAAAATATGAAAAAAATCTCAAAAGAAGAACTTTATAAAAAAAATTTTAGGAAAATTATTTTGAACTTGATAGGTTAAATAGTTTTTGAAAAAAAAATACAAAATCATTTCTGAACAAAATTTGTAATTTAACCGTATAAGCAGGTGTTTATTGTACCTGTAATTTCTACACAATCATAATGAAATGACGTGCTTTCAAATAAAGTAAAAAACGGTGAAAATCGGTTCACGCAATAAAGAATTATCCCATAAAAATCATCTTCCATACTTTAAGCTCGCGCGCAATAGTTTACTTAATTTGCCGATAGATGTCGCTGTACACGGAACGCTCACATTGTACATGGCGCTGTTAAGATTTTTCCTGATTTAATGGGGTCGGAGCAGGTGCGCTCATACCTTAGGTCGAAAATTTGCGGAGCTCGAATCGTCCTAGTTGAGTTAGTTGTCCTTGGTCGTCTGGTGGAAAAACTACGGAACCCGACACTGAGCGTGGCCCTAGCCGGTTTTTTTAAATTCCTTGCACTTGCCATCCGAACCAAACTGAATCCGGATGCGAACTGAATCGGATCGGTTTATACTTTATATTTATAAATAATAACAATAATTGGTAAAATATGTATATTAACAGACAATACATGATCTCTTATTTTATTTTAGTAAATAATTTATATTCTACAAATGTTTGATACTAAATAAAAACTTTTTATTTCGAAAAATTTGCTTATGATATGAAGTTGGTACCACTGCAAAACAGCGGCCGATTAAAAAAAAGTTAGATGATTTACATCGTGGTAAACAGTGCTTTTATGAAAAATGTATGAACCATAAAAGTACACTAAACAGTTCGTTTATGGGCCATAGAGCATAGAGTTTTTCGACGACTTATTATCGGTGTCATTGTATTTGAGCTAAAGCCTATACAACGTGTTAATAAAATAACGCAAAACCTGAAAACAGTTTGTTCAGAATCGAGATTAGAATGCGAAAAAAACAAAAAAAAAAAAAATTTGACGCGATTTATTTTTTACATTTCTATGGAGCAGGTCGCCCCAGTCGGCCAACACTCCATACAAATGTAAAAAATAAATCTTGTCAATTTTTTTTTTTTTTTTTTGCATTCTATGCTCGATTCTGAACAAACTGTTTTCAGGTTTTGCGTTATTTTATTAACACGTTGTATAAATGGCAGATAACGGTACAGGAGTAGAAAAACAAATTAAATTGCATAAAACTCAAAATAGTTGATCTGGACAGCATACTGTGGGAAATGTCATAATAACTAACACACGTGTTTGGTGTTAATGAGCTTCTTTAATGCACTAAAATGTAATAAGTCTAGGTTCTAGCTAATCTAGGTTGACGCATGTTTGACTATAAAGGCAAACTAGTATATTAAATGCGATACGATTTACGATAGCTAGCTCGTCTCCGTCTATCTTTTTTCTTGGTCTGAGGGACACGTGGCGTGCTCGTGAACACGCTAAAGAGCTTTACTGAAAAATGTTAAATAAAAAAAAATAAAAAAATACGTCGTTCTTTCGCAAATCTATTATCTTTGTCGGCCAAATACGCAAATACGATAGAGAAAAGAGATAGAGACAACAAATAATTATATGAACAAACTGCATTGCGTATAGTTTAGAATTGTATAGGGGTGTTTTTTTTAACCGATTTGAAAAAGGAGGTTCTTAATTCGTCGGTATCTTTTATTTTTCATGTAGGTATGTTCCCCGATTACTCAAAGACGGCTGGACCGATTTGGAAAATTATTTTTCTCAACCATGCAATGAAATATTGACGTTGTGTTCTTCATAATGCGCTTCGAAGTGTCACGTTTCGGGGGCAGCGAGACGAGAGACCTGTAATGGCATACATTACTACAGAGGCCGGGAAATAAGGGGTTGCCGGCCGAGTACATTATAGACGGCCGAGCGTAGCGAGGTCGGATAGTTATGAGGCTGGCAACCCCTTTTCACGCCGAGGTATGTATAGTGCTTTTCTCAAACATCCAATGAAATAAATTAAAAAAACTCCAAGAAATCAAAGTTTAATTTTCATGGCTGAACGCCGTGATCCTGTGCCACAAATTGTCGACTGGCCACTTCCGAAATGTACCTACATTTAGGGGCTACCCGAGGTTGACATCGATTTTTGACAAGTTTTGAATCGTATCTCCTACTTTTGCACTACAGATAGAATTATCAATCAAACGGCTATCGGTTCTTCAATCTTTTATGTCCATTTTGGTCCACCGGATTTTGAAACAAATGCATACTTAATTTTGTATGTTTTTTTAAACGTTGTCTAATAAACACTTATTTCGTCTCTAAAAACTGGTCTAGGGTGTTAATTTAAAACCAATTAACACGAAAGTTATGGCCAGAAAACCAGTTTTTTGGCCTAAAATTGTTCAACTTTGATGCCAATAATATCTCGAAAACAATGAACTTTGCAGTAAATATGGGATACTATATTGTTTAAAGCCGTTGTTGTTAAATATAATTAGCTACAAAAAACATTAGAAAACTAAGGGATTCAGATCGAAGGTCATTGGCGTATGGAAGCCCCTTAAGTGAAGGTAGTAAAAGAAAGGATAGGCATCGAACGCAAGGGCGATAAATATGCAAACCGCACGTCTAGCGCAACTGGTTCCCATTTTTTTTTCCAGCTTTGTCTGCAGAGCGGCCAGTAACAGATATGGTTCTGGATAAACCTCTCTGGCGGCCTTATCCTTACCCAGAGGGAACTGGCTGCCAAGTCGCACTTCTCACTTACTCTGTGCATCTAAGAAAGAGGAGGGTAGATTTTCTCGTCTCGCGTCGCGTCGCGGTGTCAGCACAGGACGCCCCGCGAGCTGTGTCGTGGTGAATGGACTATTATCCGTCTCTTTCTATTTAGAACGCTTAGAGCTATAAGTAGTTGTGCTATCCCCGCTGAGATATCCATATCCATACTAATATTATAAATGCGAAGAATAAATGTGTATGTCTGTTTGTTACCTCTTCACGCTTAAGGCGGTGCATTGGAAATTATCGCGTGCTTTGAAACGCCGTTCTGATTAGATTAAGAAACAATAAGGTCCGATTTTCAGATATATGATTCTTGACTATATGATTGTTTATCTGATTTTATCGATACATGATTGCTTAAAATATCCTCGATCGAAAAAAAATCCAAAGTTGGGTCTGTATTTTTTTTTTTTACTCAGCCTACTCAAACGATACATTATTTTACGACACAATCAAGTTAATACTGTAATTTTATCTCATCTAAAATCTCACTTTATGAAATTTAAATAAAACTTCGCTAAGTTAGGTATTTATCGAAAGTCCAAAAAAGCCATTCCCGAAGTGTCACATCTATTTTCCTCGTGCGCGGAAGGCATCAGCGTGTCTCTGTCTAGGGGGCGTGTTCGACTCAAATCAAGGCATCCCCTTAAACCGTTGAACTGATATAGTAACTAATAATAATAAATACGCAAATAACTACAAGCCACGTTCAATTAAAATTTACTTACTCAGTATTTTACTGTAATTCATTAGGCACGATAATTATTTATTTTGCCTAACTACCTAAATATACAATATTTTAATTAATTGTTGAGCACGCGCTGAAACCGGAATTTCTCATTCTGGAAACCGTAATTTAATCCTCTTAATGGTCCGTATTTATTAAAGTGCTTCCCTTAATAAGTAAATGTACTTCGAAACAATTTCGTTTTGGAGTCTAATAATAATAAACTAAAGCCGAAGTGCGAGTCAGACTGACCCACCAAGGGTTCCGTACTTAATTACAAATGTATAGCTTTCGGATTTTTCCCTATACTTGTAGTACCTATATGACGATATTACTTTCCTGAGAGGTCAACGGAAAGTACCCTATAAATTTTGATTTGATTTTTGCGGCATAAGCGGCAGATTTTTTTTTTTACGTTAACGTTTTTTCACCGCTTCAAGGAACTGATGTAGGCCTGAGTATATGGTTTTAATTTCAACTCGGGACCTCCATTCGTTCCCGAGATAAAGGGTCTTGACAGACAGACAGACGGACAGCAAAGTGATCCTATGGGTTCCGTTCTTTTTTCTTTTGAGGTAAATTAAATTATTCGCATTTCATAAATTTAAATTGCCTCAAGGTACTAACGGATCCAACTTTTGAGCTAAGCAGATCCTTGCCTTTGAACGCTTGTGAATATTGTGTTGCCACATAAACAATCGATCTCACAACATTATTTACTTAGTTGTTGTAGTGGTAGCATTATGTGCCGGGATGGAGCGTGTTGGTGTAGCGGCGAGGCGCCAAGTTGAATGTCCAGCTTTAGCTTCCGAAGATGAGAGCTATGGTAGCCTAGTGGTTCAGGCATGCGGCTGTCAAGCGGCAGCTGTGGGTTCGAATCCCGGCTCGTAGAAATGAGTTTTTCGGAACTTATGTACGGAATATTTACCGTTAGCTTTTCGGTGAAAGAAAACATCGTGAGGAAACCCGGTCTAATCCCAATAAGGTCTAGTTTTCCCTCTGGGTTGGAAGGTCAGATGGCAGTCGCTTTCGTAAAACTAGTGCCTATGTGCCTACTCTTGGGATTAGGTGTCAAAGCGGACCCCGGGATCCTTTAGGGGCACTACCGGGAACCGGGAATAACGCTAGGTGGACGATGAAGATGTCTGCATTATGTTAAAATATACCTACCTATGACACCCACGGAAATAACCAAGACGTACCTACTCTTTATAAAAGTATATTTCAAACAATCTTATAACTATTTCTGGTTGTACTGTACAAGTACTAACATCAATACATTACGACTTAATCAGTACAAAGCACGTCCGTTCGACATCACTGCCCGACCGAGAATGCCCCTTCGCGCCAAACAAATCACCTCTCTCGCGGTAACCGGTTGCCATGACGTCACCAAAACTTTTCATGCCCGCTATCGCATGCTAACGAGAAATGCCATTCATTATCGCGATAATGGACGTTATCAGTATTAATGGCATTTCTCGTTACTGTGGCCCCAACATAAGTAAGTCAATTTTTAAATAAAGGAAAAATTGAAAAATTTAATGCTCCAAGCCGGATTCGAACCGGCGACCACAGGCATTCATGGCCCGTCGCTACTAACCAAGGCTAAGGCGTTGTAGGAAGGAACTGATTGAGGAATTTGGTGTCCGAACCGGATTGTTCCGATAGCTCAGTTGGTTAGTAGCGACGGGCCATGAATGCCTGTGGTCGCCGGTTCGTATCAGGCTTGGAGCATTAAATTTTTAATTTTTTCCTTTAGTTAAAAATTTATAATTTCGTTAGCAGCGTAACTGCTTAATACAAAATTAATTAAGTAAGTAAAATTTTTATTCAATGTAAATTCATGACGAACACTTTGAATGTCATATTTTTACATATACAGGGTGTAATCGTTAAATGTTTACAGGCCATACTTCCGTAAATACAGCAGATATCAGAAAACTTCTTCTTCTTTACTTTATCTATTTAGAAAATGTTATTATTGTAATTTTACTCGTTGGGTAACGTACTTTCGATATCAGTTAGAAGTTTTCTGATATCTGCTATATTTACGGAATTATGGTCTGTAAACACTTAACGATTACACCCTGTATACTGTACCTAATACAAGAGGTAACTTAAGTAATGGCATTAACATTTGTCCATATTCCTTATCTGCTAAATATTCGTCTAATCTATAATAAGCTTTATTTTGCAAAGTTTGCCTTACAAAGGACTTAAACAAACTATAATTTTATTCCATAAAACAATAAAACCCCACTACATTGTTAGATAGGTATATTTAAGAATACTAATGCTCGAAAAATTATGTTGATTCATAGATTCATACCAACAAAAACGTTTTCTTTATCGTTCAATCGTTGTGTTTACAAGTGAATATTCACCTGTCGAAAACGCGCCAAAGCTTAATTGACGCAATTAATGCGAAAAACAATATGTTTTGTTAATTTGGTGTTCCAGTTTTCCACGGGAACGAGAATCCGGACCTTTTTTTGCAGTTCTCCAAAAGCGAGTACGGATCCACAATAACTGTGTATGCCACATTTGCGATACCACACAGGTTATTCTCCATAGTCAGTTTAAAATAGCCCTCGTCACTCCACTGCGATCCCCAAGAGTTCCTGATGATCCAGTATCGGTCGCCGTCTTCTTTTCCGTATCCGACTATAACCACCGCGTGTGTTTGAGCTCCTATATCGGATGAACTGAAAGATGATGGGGCATTATTATTATATTATATGATGTGTGTACAATTAGGCCTTCTAGTTACATCATTAGAAAGAGTACCTATGCTACTGGAATCAGAATCTTTAATAACTTGCCTGAATTGATTAAGTCACTCGAGAGTACTAAGTTCAAAAAGGAACTGAAGGAATGGCTTGCAATTAAATGCTTTTACAATCTTAAGAGTCCGCAGTAAGCTCGGCCGAATTTCACCTTCCCATACAAACGTAGTTACGCTGTCATTTTAAAACTACGTGTTGGATTGTGACGAAACTTTGCATATGCAATGACATGAGGTATATCCAGGGCTGTAATTAGTTTATATGGTTCCAGTTTATAAAACAAACAAAATACAGCAAAAACAAGTTTTGTATGAAAAACTTAAATTCGCTGTATTTTATTTACTATGGTAGCTGAAGCTACATAAACTAATTTCAGACCTGAATATACCTCATGTCATTGTATATGCAAAGTTTCGTTACAATTCAACACGTAGTTTTAAAATGAGAGCGTAACTACGTTTGTATGGAGAATCGAGCTTACTGCGCACTCTTAATGAATATTTCGTATAGATCTAAAAACAATTAAGTTTAATTTTAAGTTCAAATATTGTACGTCCGAAATGGGCAAACTGTTGATACCTTTTAATGTATGACATGAGATCTTATGTACACAGTTTTGACAATAAATGATATCTATCTATCTATCTATTTCGTTTATGCATTTTAGAACGTAGAACTTTTGATATTTTTTATTTTTGATTATAATTTGTAATTTGCATGCCACTAAAATGGTGAATTATGCTGAACATATTATTTCTAAATCCATCAATGTAATGTACCATAATTCTGCAAATAAATAATTTTGACTTTTGACTTTGACTTTGAAGCTACGATAGCCTAGCGGTTCAGGCATGCGGCTGTCACACGGCGGAAGTGCGTTCGAATCCCAGGCCCCTATTTCACCAACTTGATAATTGTCACCTGACACTGACAATTCGCCATACGTACTAGTACGGTTGCTAGGTTACTTGTGGATCCAGCAATGTAAGGAGAATTGTCGTTGTCGGTTGACAATTGTCGAGTTGGTGAAATAGGGGCCAGGTCGCACCAATGCGTTTTTCGGAACTTATGTACGGAATATCATTTGATATTACCGTCTGCTTTTCGGTGAGGGGAAAACATCGCGACGTCCGGTGAATACATATAATGGCTCCGCGACTATACTTGAAAACGTAATTAGAGACCAAAAAAATAACCTTAAAATTGCCATTCAAATGAAAAACTGACCGACACTGGCTAACTCACACTCTTCCAAATGATGGACGTAGCTAGCAACTGGCTATTTATATTATTTATTTATTGATTATTTATTTCTATAGAACATGACAGGTGGCGTGCGGCGTTAAGGCGCCGTAGGTTCATGGTCTTCTCTCCCTCTCACTGAGCATAAGCGTGAGCGAGATGGAAGTGCGTGCTCGGAAGCGCGGATATCATGTTTTTTAAATTTAATTTTTTGGCCGTTTAAATAAATAAATAAGTAATCAGTAATCACTGAGTTCTCTCAAACATGATATTGCCGATTTTTAGAAGCAATTTTAATATTTTTAGCTTTTGTGCATTATTTGTTACGAATGTTTTAAGTGTATTTTAGACCTATGTTCGTGATTTTTTTCTATCGAGCGAAAATTGCTTAATCATGCTTCGAATCACTGATCTCGCTGCAAAAAAACCTCAAGATTACTATTCGTATTTTTTTAAAACCATATTATTATAAACAGACGCATTATATTGTTTCAAAAACTCTGTTCGCTTAACTTCGCTGAACCTACGGCGCCTTAAGCGGAGATCATGGACCAAGGGATAGCCGAGCCGAGAAATAGTAGTTACTTATAAAAAAAATGGGCTCATCAATATATTAAGAGCTATAAAACACTTACCACGACTCATCGTCGTATATACCACTGCTATGATATAATAATGAATCGGGTGCATTTATTTGTACAGCCAAAGGACCGTTCTGCCGAAGGGCTTCCTGTTAAGTTAAATGTCTTGTTAAAGGTCATCATGGATGTTGCAGACATTCGCATCCGCATCCGCATCCGCAACCGCGGAATTTCCGCACAAATTTTAACGTCAGCAAAATCGATGCGGATTTTTTGCGGATGCGGATGTAGGGGAAAGTAGTACGAGTTGATCCCTTGAGGTAAGATGATCCTTTGCGATTGTGCCGAAACCACTAATGTTATTTAGTTGCATTCACTGGTTATAAATAGCTCCGGACACTCCCCCGCCTCAGTCAAATCGTAATGGCGGCATGAGTGATACATCGATTTTGATGACAAAAAATAAAAATTGTGTACGGCTGATCTAAGGTAAACATGACTTTGAGCTTATGTTACTTTTATTTAAACAATGTTATATATAATTACTGTTGTGTTTGTGGCTTTCTAATATGCTTAATTTTATTATTTGGGCTACGTGAACAAAGCCGCGTGCTTCTAGGTATAATAAGAAAAATACTGCACCTAAAAAAGGGAAGTCAAATAAAATAAAGAAAACGAAGAAGATGACACTGAGTGTCTGACACTGACATCATCTTACCTCTACGCTGGGGATCATCTTACCCATAGGGGTGTACAAGATGATTACTTCGTAAGGTTTAGAAAAAAATAATAATAATGAAACCTCAATTAATTTCTGGTTTTGAGCATGAGAAAAGTGAATTTGATAAATATACTAGTAGTAATCGCCTTTATTTTTGGTTTACCTCGAAACGTGCATTTTACAGCGATTCCTTCTTAAGGGGATCATCTCGTACTACCTTCCCCTAGTGCGATTCACGACAAAAAAGAACCCACGCGGCGCTTACCGCACGCGTTTCAGATATTTTCGCCATTAGTAAAAAAAAACTTCTTTTCCTTTCTGTGACCAAGAGCAAACGCGTTTTTGATTTGTTCGCGACGATTGTATAATTTAGTCTCAACGTGTTTGATGATCGCGTGATATCATAAAATGGACGTTGTTTATTTACGTTTTTATTGTTTGACCCCAATTCCCGCACCGCATATGTGCCCTCAAATATCCGCATCCGCGGATGTCAAAAAAAAGACCGGGTTGCACTCCGGGAGCGCCGGCAGAAGTGAAAACTTGAATATTAACGTTGTGCATTTTTGATATTTTGGAATGGTTAGGGAATAATTTTGCACAAATTGCTTTATTCATCAGTATAAACCCTCCCCCCCCCCCACTTTATTTATCTATATAAGTACCTTAGTTGCTTAGTTTGGGACTTAGGTTGATTTGTGTAAGACTGTCCCCAAATATGTATTTATTTAATCAAATTATGAGACTAAAGAATGTTCAAGTATTCTTCGTGAATGATTGTCGCCTGGACACATTCAGAATGCGGTCTCCAATTTTTACAAATAAGTTCCGTTTGAAAAAGTTGGAGACCGCATTCTGAACTACTTTGATCTCGGTCTTTTTGGTCAATGAGTAAATCATCATCATCACCATCATATCAGCCGAAAGACGTCCACTGCTGGACATAGGCCTCCCCCAAAGAGTGCCAAAGTGACCGGTCCTGCGCCACCCGCAGTCCCGCATCCAGCGGACACCCGCAACATTTACCAGGCCCCACCTTGTGGGGGGCCTACCCACGCCGCGCCTTCCGATCGTGGTATAAGTAATTATGATATTATTATTACAATTATAATTATAATCAACAAGTAAGTATTATTATACTTTACTTGCCTTCATAGCCTTGATCTCGCTCGGTAATTTAGTGTAATTATGTATATGCTGAGGTGGTGACTTGTTGAATTTGCAGTATCCGTCCTAAAAAGGAAAACATTAGTCAGGCTATAGTATATAATTAATGATTTAGCTAAAGTACTTAAGTAAAAGTAAAATTAACGGATTTCACAAAAAGAATACGAATTCTCAAATACTTCGGTCATATTAGTCGAAACCAAAACTCCATGGAACGACTCGTTGTCTGTTAACAAATCCCCTGTTTAGGTATGCCGAACGAGCCTACACGCGGCTCCCCTCTCTATTGCATGCAACGCGCTGCTAATGAACACGTGCGTGCTGTGGCAGCGTTAAGGGTCGCACACGGGCCACTGGCCAAACGCCGCCACTGGTATATTTCCTGTAGTTTCCATACATTTCATATGGACTCGCCGCACACGGTTGACGCCGGTGGCCGCTACACGCTACAAATCGACGCTACTACGTGGCGGCGTTTGTGGCTGTCGCGTGTGGCGACCCTAACATACAGGCCGGGGCCGGTAGGTCGGCATGTTTACTTGTAGCGGCGCCGGCGCGACGAAGTCACGGAGTGAACCGCCTCTGCGCATACAAACTTCGCCGCACGTACGTGCGGTGCAGTGTCTGGCACTGTGCGAAATTTATATCCAAACTGAGACACAACGAGAATACCGCAGCTCCGCACACCACAGCGGGATGGGGCAGTGTGATACCTAACCTAATATCGGTCAAGTACAGCCCTTTAGGCGATTCTCCCACTGCACCGCGTCCCGCCGCTGTGCGCGGAGCGGCAGATTTTACCATTGTATGCAAGAATCTCAACTTATATAGAAAACACGCCTAGTACAACACACTGCCGACGCGGCAATGCGCGTGAATGCGCGTGTAAAAAATCTGCCGCTCCGCACACCGCGGCGGGACGCGGTGCAGTGGGAGAATCGCCTTACTGTATTAGTTTTGACTTACCATTGCCAGATATGGTCCATAATCTTTTCTTAAGGGGATACCATTTCTTTCCACCCAACTCATGCTGTCGGGTAAATAACCCCCGTTGCATCCCTGGTTGCCTTGTCTACAAATAATATAAAACATGAAATGAAATGAAATTTGTTTTTCGTAACATACTGTTATGAGTCAAAACAATCATGTGGAAGTCATAGGTAGTAAGTAATTTGAATGTACATAAAAAATCGTATCTAGGTAATATTCTCAGTATACGTTAAGCAGTCTTCATAATTATAAAATTGTTTACTTGGAGCCATTATTTCAATTTGGTTTTGAACCGTGAACCCTGTCAGGCAAACGGTTGTAGACGGAGGGTCCCAGGAAGTATACAGATCGTTGCGACTTGACGAGTTTAAGCCTGCATCACACTGGCGCGGCCTGGCCGCGGCGGACAATAGTAAACTTGTCATTAGCTGTCAAAATTACTATTGACCGCCACCGCAGGCCGCTCCAGTCTGTGAGAGGCCTTAAGTGAGTCTACCACCAGCCAGCCTGTTCGCGTTCTTATTGCTTCGCAATTTGTAATTCGAATTCTTGCGTTGCGCTTGAATACGTGTAGGTGTTCATGAGTGAACATGTATTTGTTATCTTTATTATTGCATGTATACAGAGGTACTACTATCACATGCCTTTTGCATAATTTAACTTTAAAATATTATAAATTAGTCGTCATTTTCCGCTGTGCATTTTTGATCCACTTTCATTTACCGAAAGGTGAGGTAATTTTTAAAATTGGCAGTAGACACGACCGTACCGTTTGAAGGCACATCAACAGGTCAGTTTTTTTTTATCCTTGACTGTTTCTATCATAGGACGAACTCAATACAGCGGTTGAAGGCTATTAGCCTGGTGAAAAATCCAAGGGCAACCTCCGACACGAGTTTGCGCTCCAGCGAGATTGGTTGAACGGTATCAACCGAATCTGGGGTATGAGTGGTGTCGAACTACTGGGAGTTTTATCGCTGGTTCGCTAAAAACCTAGCCTAGCTGAGAAGAGTCCAGCAAGAAACTCAGCTAGGCCCGACTTGGGTCGGACTGACTCTACCCGGTATGCGGCGGTACCGGGACGAATAGGGACTATACGTCTGTGTTGTCGCGATCTCGCGGTAGACATCGCCGCCGGCGGAATGGTCAATGTGAAAACGGCTTTTTAATCTATAGTGACCTAATTGGCTAGGGGGCGTGGCTTAGCCGAATACCAGTGATGACTCCCTCTTTCTAAACGCGAACGCACTGTATTTTATGGTGATTTATCTTACCCATTCTTGCCTCTCGAGCAGTCCATGATTGCTTGTTCGCTCAATTCGACCATGGTCTCGCAACCCCTGCTGATGTACGCTGCAGATTCGATCATTGCAGCGGTCGCAAACGCGTAGCAACTTCCACAGAGAAACGTCTGATCTGAGGCCAAAATGTATTAGCAATTAGAATAAAACATACTTTTTGACCTTGTAAGGTCACCAGAGCTCCTGAGGCGAAATGCCCTGTATTGAGAGTGAGGAAACCGCTTGCTTTCTAGCTGTTCCCGAGGAGTTCTCTAGTAAACCAAAGGCTTGGCAACACGCTCTGTCAACCTTCTGGGGTTGCATGCATCCATTTGCTACAGTGTCCGTCCGTTTGCTTGTTTGCGACCGTCGTGGTATAAAAACAAACGGAACTTGATGTTAAGCGAGACAAGCTGAAAGCCCGACCTGCGGCGGCCAGCTATAGTTTTGTAAATGGTGTGCTCACGTGCCCGTTAGGTATGTCCGTACCAAAAGTAACTACGCAAACGAAGACGTCAAAAGTTCTTATACCCTTTTAATAAAGACTTTCGACGTCTTCATTTGCGTAGCTACTTTTGATGCTGACTGTACTTGGGTCTTCATAAATACGATCAGTTACCGGAGCCACATCAGATCACATGAACGAGGTCAACGCCGGAGTTTAAGCAGTCGCCGTTGACTGCTATAAAAACCTAGATTATTTTATGATGGGACCTGAACCTGGAATACTTGTAGAGTAGCTTGACTAACATGGGTCACCCAGCCAGTGGCGTAGCTCGGACACTCGCGGGTGCGCCGTGACACCCACTGAATCCCGGGACCAATCACGCTCCCCCCATTTATTTAAATAATTATCCTTTTTTAATTCTTGTTTGCAGCGTGGGTAGACCCTCTCAACAAGGTAGACTGATGATCTATAAACCGAAAGACCAACGCTATCTGTTAAAGCCAGCATCATGCTGAGTCAGGTCCATTTCGTGACACGGCCTAGGCCGTCGTATATGTTTTATTTGTCTTATAAATTTCACGTTATCCACGTTAATCACCTGACCCCGATCACCCAGGGGAACCTACCGGCAATTATTTTATATTCAACTAGGAAAAAAATATAATGCTCGGTTATGGCGCTTCGCCGGACGCTACCGCGTCACGCTCGCTTCGCTCGCTCGACTCGCACGCTGTAGGGTCGCAGTTCACCTACCAACCTAACCGGTTTTTTCCCCTGGGGGATCAGGCTAGGGCATTAACGTGGATTTGCTGACTGGAATAAATGTTTGAAGTAAAATGAAATGAAAATAAAGGTTGCAGGAGTCCGCTAGATCCGGGTCGCGCAGCACCGATAGCTTTGGCTCTCTTTGGGGGGGACTATGTCCAGCAGTGGACGTCTTTCGTCTAATATGATGTCGATATTTGTGTAGTTCTGGTAAGAAATTTAGGTACCTTTAACTGGTGACAATGCATCATACCATCTCCAATCAAAGCCTTCATCATTTTCATCGCTTTCATCGTTGTCTTGGAAACTTGACGTTACATCGATCATTTCCGGTTCAACTTTAGTACCGGTTTTCAACTTTAACAGCTCGTCTTCTGTCAAATCCGTGAATCGGTTCACAGCTAGTTTGTATGAACCTTGCTGGCGGTTCACAGTTTGTATGTATCTGAAATAATAATAATATTATAAGACTCTCTTTTGCCCGCAACTTTGTCCACGTATTAAATGGGCCATTTTACGGAAAGTTGTACTCTCGACTTTTTTTAATTTTGATATAATCGGCTTTTTTCTACTCAGAATCGAGAGTACTTTCGAACCTAATAGGAGAAAAAAACTGTCCAAAATGTTACATATAATTTTCGGTTTTCCGTTCCTTTACCACCATACAAGTTTAGTATGGAAACGGTAACGGAATGGAATAAAAAATCTTGAGACACTTTTTTTCTCGTATAACATAAAACCAAACCCTACCAAATATATAAATACCTCACCTCATACCACTACCTCACTATGGTACCTCTTTATGAAATTCTAAATATGACCTTTTTATCAATTTTATTTCATTTGACATGTGTAAGTTAAGGCACCAATGATCGACACTTTTAGGAGGTAGCGGGCTTCTTTTCTTTATAAAATTTAAAGTAATTTAGTCATATTAAAACCGAAAGTGACGATTGAGTATACGGTGGGGTTTATTCTTGTGATACAATTATTAACCAAACACAGAGTAGAAGAAAATCCAAAAAACTAAAAGAGTGTACGTCATCGACACCGAATCTCCAGTAATCAACAACCAGTTATCGACTATTACGCGTAATGTGCATATATCAGATCACCACCGTGATACATCATCATAATCATCATCATCATATCAGCCTTAAGACGTCCACTACTAAACATTGGCCTCAAAGAGTGCCACATTGACCGGTCCTGCGCCTCCCGCATCCAGCGGACTCCCGCGACCTTAACTAGGTCATCAGTCCACCTTGTGCGGGGACCTACCCACGCTGCGCCTTCCGATACGTGGTCGTCACTTGGGGAACCTTTCCTCCCCAACGTCCATCGGTTTTACATGCAATGTGCCCCGCCCACTGCCACTTAAATTTAGCGATTCGGAGGGCTATACCGGTACGGTTACCTTGGTTCTGCTGCGGATAGCCTTATTTCTGATGCGATCACGCAGATAAACTCCAAACATAGCCCTCTTCATTGCCCTTTGGGTGACTTTGAGCCTTCATATGAGGCACATAGTAAGCGACAACGTTTCGGTGTTATACCTCATCACTGGCAAGTCGGTAACTAAAATAAAATCCCAAACGCCACTCTTCCCTATTCTGCGCCATCTCACGCCAGTTGGATGCCCCAAGGGTGGTCAGATCTTTGAAGGCTTCGTCACTCCAGCGGTACCTGGGCCGGCCCACTGGGCGTTTTCCATTGCCGACCCTCATACACTGTCTTCACTGCACGATCGTCCCCCATGCTCTCCAGATGGCCGAGTCAGCGAAGTCGCGTCGCCTTGACTTCGCCAATTATTTTCGGTATGGCCATCAGTTCTTTCAGCTCCCTATTTTTCTTCCGCTGCCAATTCCCGTCTTTCTTCCTGATTAGTCCCAAAATCTTGCGCCAGATTTCCTCTCTTTCACTAAGAGCTTGCTCTCTTCCTTCAGTGTGAGTGTCCTCACACCCGTACATCAAGATTTGCCTAATAACTGTCTTGTAAACACGAATCTTGTTAGACCTACTGACCAGCTTGGACACTAAAACTCTATGGAGCTTTGCCGAACATCATAGGGCATTTTGGACTCGAACTTCAATCTCCTGCTCTCTTCGGTTGGTATCAGTTACTGTGCAACCGAGGTATTTGAAGCGATCTACGCCCTTATAGATTGTAGTTCCGGCTTTGAGATCTTACCTACCTTTTCATGACGAGATACTCAGTTTTCTGTTGGTTAATTCTGAGACCAATCTTCTCTTCTTCCAGTTCGACAACCCTTGCCATGGCTCTCCGTCTCGTTTGTTCATAACCAGAAGTCCCAAATCATCAGCATAGCCAATGACTTTGTGTTTGCCGATCAACTCGAAACCCCCATTACATTTCAGCATTTCTCGAATTATGTATTCGAGTGCCAAGTTGAACAGAATTGGCGAAAGTGCGTCTCCCTGTTACAACCCAGTGGCAACCTCAAACTCATTTGTAAGTCCTCCGCAAGCTCTAACTCATCCTGCTTATTTTGGTAGTGACAATTATCATTCTGACGAGTTTATCTGGTGCTCCAAAATATGTTAATATTATTTTATATAGCGTCTCTCTGTCAACGATGTCATATGCCTTGGAAAAATCGATGAAGAGAATGTGAATACTCCCATTTCTTTTCCATCAGTTGTCTGAGGATAATTATTTGATCTACCGTGCTGCGATTCTGGCGGAAGCCACACTGGTGATTACCCAGGGGACTCTCGACGTAAGGCTGTAGCCGACCCAGTAAGACATAGAAGAAGACTTTGTATGCAGTTTTTTTTTTTACGGAGCCATCTGTAAGAACCATACATCGACACATATTATTACCCGATAATCGTCACCTGTCGATTACTGGTAGCTTTGTCAAAACCAGTTTGTGAAAACCAGTGAATGACACCAACAATTTACTATTATCAAAATAACCTTGAACTTTTGTTATAACAAAAATCAATCCTATAGTTTTCATAATAACCCGTGAAAAACATCAAATTCGAGTAAGTCACATTACAGTAATATAATTTACAAAAAATGTTTTCACTGCCTTAAGGATTTCTTAAGTAATGTAGCAGCCTTTTCACCAGATCTTTAGCCGTACTCAGCTCTCACACCGCCATTTTCAAACAGAATGTCGGATTTCACTCAAATGGCAATGGGAGCCAGTCAAAAGTGTGCTGTCTGTAGCACAGTGTTGCCATATTAAGTAATCGGTTTCCTACTCTTATTTTCATATATCAAAAAAAGGGTCGGTTATTGGTTCTTGTCGGTCATTGGCGCCACCACGTTATACATTTTTAAAATATATTTTTTTACGGTATACTTGCCTTTTCGGCGAAATATGTTTCGCCAAATTTCAATTCGCAACCAACTTTTCGCAGAAGTTTCATTTGGCAAACCAATCGTTGGCATGACTTTGCTTTGCACTTTTATTATTTGGCAAAACTTTAAAATGCAAAATTATACTTCAATATTTGATATATGGCAAATAATTATGAAGCAATTTTTTTTCATTGTATCAAAACAAGGGTTACACAGCAAGTTAAATTTAACGCCAAACTGCAATAGGTAGAACTGCGACCCTACAGCGCGCGAGCAAAGCGAGGGAAGCGAGCGTGCCGCGGCAGCGGCTGGCGAAGCGTCAGAACCGAACACTTTTTAACGTAATACTTACATAATTATATACAGGTGTGGCCTGTAATAGGAGCAAAAAATTAAACGGTGGCTTATTAAGTTAATCAGTAATTATTTCCAAGTGGTTAAATTGAAAAAAAAATTGAAAAAAAAATAGAAAAAAAATAATAAGTAAAAGCGTACGTGTGTTCTTTTGCTTAACTGGAATGATATCCATTTTTTTTTACTTCAAAAACACCCAAAAATCTTGTAAAATTGAAAAAAAAAAACAAAAAGAATTAGAAAACCAAAGTTAGTATAATCGCAATTACGAAAGTGCCCAGTGTTCTACCAAGATAGTTAATGACTGGCATGCTACGATATCGAGATGTCGAGATCCATTACTTAGGTATCACAACTTCAGATAAGATTATTTCCGAATTCAAGAATCTTGAAACACTGGTACCTTTACAGAATCACTGCGGATAATACATAGAGTCAGCCCTTAAATTTATTGCTCCCATTACAGGCCACACCCCGTAGATATGAATATGGTATGCCAATCAATACATTTGACGAATGCATAATAATAACTAATTTATCAAATTATTAGTTGGGAATTGATATCAGTGCGAAACGTTCAGCTGGGAAATAAAACTTCGCCCAAATAAAATATGAGATAAGATAAATCGTTTGGAAGTTAAAAATTTGCTAAATAATTCTCGCCGAAACATTAGTTAACCCTTTTTGACATTATAAATAAATACGACAGAAGTTAATTGAATCTAATACGAACTTTTTGACGTATAATGTATTTGTGCATTATAATTAAATGAGTATGAGTATACCTGCTCGGTAATCGCCTTTATTTAATCTAATAGCAAATATGTTAATAAACTTCCCGCAAGCACAGCATCAATTATTACACTCCCATACAAACTTCCACTCGCCTTTTCACCCGCTTAACACTCACTGCCAGGAACCTGACTAGCGGACGCCTACGCCGTAGTCGCTTTCCGCTACGTACGAGGCAAACCACGGGATCGGCTACGAGCGTAGCGCGTAGCAATTCTTGGCAGTGAATGAGGGATGATTACCGAGATAAAAACTATCCTTTGTCTTTTCGAATTCTAAGGTAAGGTAAGGTAAGGTACTATCTTCATACTCTTCGTCCTTTCTTCTTTAGTATTTTCATTTAAATCGGTGCAGTGGTTTAACCCATTCATGGCCTACATACCTATGAGCCATGCCTCTACGTGCGATTTTCACTACAGGGCGGAAAACTAAAAAATCCACACATAGCGTTACGTGACCGCCAATGGGTTAAGCGTAAAAGAGTTCACAGACAGACAGACAGAGTTATGCATTTATAATAGGTAGGTTTAGGTCGGATGTACAGAAGGAGGTCTATTTGTCTTGGTTTTTTAATCCAAATTACAACTAGGTATTCCATAGAATCGCTTTTTAAGGCGGTGCATTGGAAATTATCGCGTGCTTTAAAACGCCGTTCTTGCTAGATTAAGAAACAATTAGGTCTGATTTTCAGATATATGATTCTTGACTTTATGATTGTTTATTTGATTTAATCGATACATGATTGCCTAAAATTTGCTCGATAATAAAATCCAAAGTTGGGTCTTAATTTTCCTTTTTTTTACTCAGCCTACTCAAACAATACATTATTTTACATCACAATCAAGTTAATACTATAGTATTTTATCTCATCTAAAATCTCAATTAATGAAATATAAATAAAATTACACTAAGTTAGGTATTTATCGAAATTTGTCCAAAAAAGCCATTCCCGAAGAGTGTTGCATCTCTTTTTCTCGTGTGCGGAAGGTATAAGCGTGTCTCTGTCTAGGGGGCGTGGTCGACTTGAATCAAGGCATCCCCTTATAGCGTAGCCCTGTGCCACAGTGTAGCCCTGGCTGACGTTTTAACGCGTGCTAAGTCAGGGCTACACTGTGCCTACCCGTCCTGCCTCCCCGGATAGGACGGTATGCGTAAACGCATTTCCCTAACGTTAAAAAAGGGCTGCTACTGTGCGATACCATAACAAAGATGCGCAACGAAAATAGTACATTGTTGTAAAGGCTAGAAAGTAGGCAATAGACGGACGAGTGTGTTCGAGGTCCGAGCCGCAGGTGAGAATCTCGAAGGAGACGAGTCCATCTATTGCACTTTTGGCCGAGACATTACATAGTGCTTTTCACGCCTACTGCGAGGAAATTGCAAATAATTATAAGTCAAAATGAAGTACCTAATTAAAGATCACAATATGAAACACCCGCCAGCAGCAGCACAGCAGCAGCAGCGCGCCGGGCCGACCGCGCACAGCACAGCCCTCCACTCCACACGCGAGCGGGCGCGGGCGGGGGTGGGGGTAGGGGCGGGGAAGTAGTGATTGTTCGAATCGCTGTTCAAACTGGACTACAAAAACATTGTTGGACAGTTTGAACTCATAGATGGCCTGTTCGTGCGACGTCCAACTAACCCCAGCTTTGAAGCCTGAACTCTAACCATCTTTTGCCACATTTCCGAGCAGTGGCGTGAAATGTTTATTTTTTGCGTCTCTTTGCTAATATGGCACAGATATTTTACCATCTATGAAATCAAGAGAAAGAAATAAATAATGTGGACATTAAAGCATTCAATGCCAATGAGAGTGGGGAAATATGATTCCTACAATAATAAAATTAACAACTTAGAAAAACTGTTATTTATTGTAGTCGTACACCCCAACATTTTCATTCCAACATTCAATATCTCAAAACCAGCTGACCCGATTTTGTTGAAACGTAGCTAAGAACCATAGCGATCATGTCGGCTTTCGGACAAAAAAAAACCGCATTAACAGTTTCACTGCCAGTAACCCGCCTCGCGAGCGCCTAATACGAGGAAAACCACAGGATCGGTTAAGAGCGTAGCGCGTAGCGATTCTTGGCAGTGAGTGTGTTTAAATCGTTCCATTCGTTTAAAAGCTACGATGACACAGACAGACACACAGAAATACAGATACACATCAGACACACAGACACGTCAAACTTATAACACCCCTCTTTTTACGTCAGCTGTTAACAATGTTACGGAAGGTCTGAATTCCTTTCATTCGAATGTACATTATGCTGAACATTGGCGGCACGAGGGTGATAATATTCATAGTTACCGGTAATTTTTCAGGAACGCAGTAAACCTCTTAAAGTGTTCTTCATTAGTTGGGTATTGCTTGTTATGCGTAGTTTTAAACCTGAAAGAAAACTTCATATTAAGTACCTACACTCAGAGGCAATGAAAACGGGTCACTTACCATCACGTTATCCACGTTAATCCCCTAGCCTGATCCCCCAGGGGAATTAGCGGCAATTATTTTATATTCAACTAGGAAAAAATGATAATGTTCGGTTATGGCGCTTCGCCGGACGCTACCGCGTCACGCTCGCTTCGCTCGCTCGGCTCGCGCGCTGTAGGGTCGCAGTTCAACTAACAACCTAACCGTTTTTTTCCCCTGGGGGATCAGGCTAGGGGATTAACGTGGACAACAGCCTTACCATCCGTTGATATTATCTGTCACTCTGACATTTGTGTTCGTAAGAAAGACAAAACACACTTTATTTATCAGAGGCGTTATAAGTTTTATGGGGATGAAAGAGTTGCTACCCAATGCTTAATGTATGCCTTTCTTCTCAATCGGATACTGACAAGTGCCTATAAATGGTTTGTCACATATGTATACATGCGAACAATGCATGTCAAAAAAGTGCTTAGGTACATATTATAAAGTGAACAAATCTGTAATCCGACTACGGAGATATAACAGGTAAAAAAAAATCATACAATAGGTACCCTACGTCTCCCGGAGCACAATTTCGACTCGATTGACACCTAAATCATCAAAATCGTTTCAGTATCTTTAACGCTACGGTGAAACACACGTAAATACAAACAAAACGCTAAAATCATATCTCTTTTCGGCTCTGCCGTAGAGCTTTTTGGCGTCGGCCAAAAAGGAGCATTATTTGAAGTACAGTTTTTTTGTGATATTTTAAAATAGTAGATTGTAACAACAATTGCATAAAACGCGCGATTTTACGCGAGACGTTTCGCAAGCTCGCTCGGATGGATATAAAATCGAGTGTAAAATGGGTTTTATGGACGAATTGTACACTCTACTTTTCACTTCGATTGCGAGGAAATGAAAACTATAAGTTTATTTCATGAAGTTTTATTGTGTACTTTGGCTGTTGGTATCCTTGCCTTGGTCTTAGAATACTAACGAAACATAATATAATCAAAATAAATAGTTTATTCAATGAAGTTAAAGTTGTTCGTGTGGCTGTTCGTCCGAATTGGACCGATTGCCTTGGTCTTCGACGAATATTTTATTTTAGGCACTAGAGCATAAAATGCAACTTTATGTCGCTTACGCACAGCATAAAGACGAACTTTTAGAGCATGAGAAATTAAATCAATATTATATTGATTTAAACTTTCACGATTCTCACACATTATTTATACTAAACGCGATTAAGTCCCATTTAGTATAAATAAATCAATATTATAGCTAAATTGTATACACTCAGAGGCAATGAAAACGGGTCACTTTGTAAAAGTAATCCATGGTAAGGCTGTTGTCCACGTTAATCCCCTAGCCTGATCCCCCAGGGGAAAAAAACGGTTAGGTTGTTAGTTGAACTGCGACCCTACAGCGCGCGAGCCGAGCGAGCGAAGCGAGCGTGACGCGGTAGCGTCCGGCTAAGCGCCATAACCGAACATTATAATTTTTTCCTAGTTGAATATAAAATAATTGCCGCTAATTCCCCTGGGGGATCAGGCTAGGGGATTAACGTGGATAACGTGATTTTAACGGTATTATACCTAAATCACAATCAGAGTTACGTTTATGAAACGTGTTATAATGTGTTTAGTCTCATTAGGACCCTCGCATCGAGCAGTTGATGAGTGTCAAATTAAGTTTTATCCAAACTTACCTTTCAAATAGTTCAGCCATGTCGTACCGTAAAATAGGGCTTGCGGGACCTGAATTTAGCCCTACTTCATCAGAATATTGTGCAGGTAGAGATTTGCACCGCAAGTCTGTAAAATGGAATAATTATATCACAGTCACACTATAGTCGTCGCGCTGCTCAGCGCTCTTCTCCTCGCTGCCGTGATGTTGCCCTCTCTGGGCACACACTGTAGTCCAGTCAATGAACTGACAACTCGTATGGAAAAAAAGTCAAATTTGGAAATAATTTATAATAGCTTATTTTTAATGTGTAACGGATATTATATTATCAATTAAATAGTTACACAGCGACAAAATCCGACGAAATTTCAGACATCAAAAAAACGATAAACTAACTAGCTTCTGAAAAGTCAGAAAAAATATTAATAAATATTTTTGCCTTTATTTTGGTTCTATAACATTCAAGATAAATCGTACAAAAAAAGACAATGCATGCTTCATTTAAATCTACATAAATACTTCCGGGTGGAAAGTTTGTCGGATTCTTGAATTAATCATCTTAGAATAACATTTTAAAATGAAATCAACAAAAAAAACGCTATTATAAATTAATGTTTTTCAAAACCGTATTTTGCCTGGAGTACTGCACGTCTAGCAAAACTTGCTGACCAGTCGCTTTGCGCGCGACTGAGCGTCTCCTGTCTCACTCGCACCATGCAAATTAGAAAGAGGAGGGTAGATCTTTCTCGACTCGCGTCGCGGCGTCAGTTGTGCTAGCCCCCCTGCTCTACAAGCGCGATACCTCGCGACGCTCCGCACTAGGTTACTCGTCTTTATTTCCGCTCCTTTCACTCGCACCAAATAACCGATAAAACAGCAAGCTGTGGGCATGACGAGTAACGTTGCCATACTATGTCTCTGCCTCCTTTCCTCGCTATGTCCCAGGCCACGTCACTCGACGCGTGTGAGTGTGTGTGTGTGCTTAGGGCGCTGGCGCTTGAAACTGCAAAATAAATATGATTTCGAACCAATACGTTGATAACAATATATCCCTGGCTATCACTTACCGTGTGGAATTTGATACACTTTGGAATCCGGTTTGGCATGGTTGAAGTACTCGTAAGTATGCTGAATAAAATCCCTCTCGATGCCCCCGTACATCATCCTGTATTCGTATCTGAAAGGAGGTATTACAGTCTTTGAATATATTATGCACAGTTAGCCAAGTCGTTGAACCTTAAGACGCTGTCAACACCAAAATGCCCTTGAGGATTTTGGATAGCGCGCACACTGTCTATTTGTATCGGAGTAAACGAGAGCGAGTGTTACTGGGCGGCCCGGTTTTTTAAGATAATATTACATAAATATTGAAATAAAAAAGGGTGGATTATTTGTGAAATATGATTCGTTAGCGGTTTAGGTATGAATATGTTGACTTCATGTTTTTAATTGCAGACCCATACGTCAAAAAAATAAAGACAGAACCGTTTAATGTGATTTGAAGACCAATCTTTGCAATTATTTTCTATCGAGCCGATTTCGTCCAATTATGAATCGAGCCCGTCCACGGTCTTTGAAATATGGTGAATTTTAACATATATTTTATTTGATGTGCTAGAACAAATGTTTTTTCTTAAAAAACTGCTTAAATAACATCAATTTCACCAAATTAGGTCTTGTCAGCCTCTTAAGAGTACACGGTCGACTCATGGCGACTCTACATTCGGCGCATCCCGTTGTGTATAAAAAGGATCATGTTACTCCGGTTATGCCGTTTTAAAATGAGAACCAAACTACGTTTGTATGGAGAGTCGAGCGTCTTGGCGATCCTTGACGCTAATATAAAGCCCCATTCTATATGTTGCTGGAAAAATCGTTAAAAACAGATAGGTAGTTTCAGATTTACCCCTTACATACAAAATCATAAAGCTTACCTTAAATACAAACTGACATTTCCTATTTATAGTATTAGCATGGAATACAAAAGTAAATATTATACTATAGTATATTTATGTTTAATCTTACTTAACGGGCACCCAATCATTTGTGGTTCCAGTTGTCCAGAGATTATAAATATAAACTGCACCGTATATCGGCCCTGTGTAAGAAAATTCCCATTTCGTGGTCTGGTTGACGTCCGGTCCTGAAATACAATATAAGTGTAACTATAAAGGAAAATATAAGGAGACAATCTTTTGGCTACATGGCTGGGTCAAGAGGTCAGATACAGAAGGCAGTACTCCTGGACGCTTCGCGGATAGTCAGGACGTTCCTCTCTCTACCGCCCTGACCACCTGTAGCTTAGGCCCCGCCTCGCTGCCAGCGGCACCCTTAGGTTAGCCTTTTATAATTCAATTCAATATTTTTATTTCAGGTTTTTGGACCCATGTGTAATAATAATATATGATGATTTTATGTTTTGTATGTATAGTTTTTTGTTTTACTTTTCAAACTGTTATTGTAAACCTGACCGGATAGAAAAATTGAATAAAGGAGGTAATGATCTTATGGCCTCTCGCTCATACTTGGAGCAGTCCAACCGGGAAAGCCGCCAGGGTACTAGCAGGATCAGGGGTGCTAAGACTCTCTAGCGAAGATCCGGCTACCACCACCAGCGACGCAGCGTGGGCAGACCCAAGGTGGACTGATGACTTGGTATAGGTCGCAGGAGTACTAGATGCGGCTGGCGCAAGACCGATCAATTTGGCAGTCTTTGGAGAAGTCATATGTCCAGCAGATGATGAACCGGGAAAGATGGAAATCACCGTACAGATGACCGCGGCCATAATGACACTGTTACTTGTCCTGTACGGTGTTGTATTCCTGGTGAGCAAGGACGCCAGAGCTTCTGAGAACGGGCAGTGTTGAGAGCGTGGATAGGAAATAGGAAAATGTAACATATTGAATTTTCCCGTGGGAATTAGATGTTTTCCCGCTAGAAAAAGTGGCCTATGTCACTCTCCAGCTTCTAAACTATCTCCATACAAAAAATCACATCAATACGACGCTCCGTTGCGACGTGAAAGAAGGACAAACATATAAACACACACACACACTTTCGCATTTATAATATTAGTAAGGATAAAATATTGACATTCCCTTGTATCTATATTTATGAAGTAGCAGTATTGGTTCGCAGCAATGCTGATTTATTTCAGCGGGGAAATGGCGCCAGTAGTGCTCTAAGACCACGTGACTACAGTAAAATAAGATGCCTATTCGCCAACACTGCCTTACTGAAGAAAAGTGTATTTGGTTTAGCCCCTAGAATTTATAACAAGATACCCAAAGCAATTAGGGACAGCCCAATTAGAATCTTTAAGCGTAAGTTGTTGACGCTATTAGTAAGTAAATGTTATTGTAGATTAAATGAATTTTTCAACGGCATTTTACTAAATAACTATGTGAAAATTGAGACAAGGATAAAGATTGAACGAATGATAAATTATTATTACTATTTTAATGTGACTTTGTGTATGACATGAATGTAGGTTTAAATAATTAGATATACATTACTATGACTGTAATTTTCTTCAAAACATTTTAATCATCAATTTATAATTTTGATATCCTAAGTTTTTATTTTTTATTGTTTTCACATTGTAGCCATGTAAAATAGTTTGTACACCGAAAGGCAAAACATGAAGGACATTATTTTAACGATGACAGCTGTATGTACTTTTACTCATGTTTGGACAAATAAATTATCTTTACCTTTATCTTTATCTTTAATAAGGGCCCGCGGCACGCACTTGCGAATCCTCCGGAGTGCCAACGTCCAAGTTACGCTGTCTGTTTACCATCAGGTTGCTGATTCACTAGAACATTCACTTGCAATGAGCATTGTAGCGAATGCTTCATTACAGGAAAAAGCTCGCAAAATAAACGAGCGCGTTTTAGCGAGCATTTTAGCATGCGGTGAAGCTTTGAGCTTTTGGCCGAGCCGATCAATTTTATTATTGTTCGCTAGCTCTGCTCGTGAACATTATGAGCGTTTGGCTCAAAGTTTGGCAGTATTCGTTGTTCAATTCGACAAATTAAAAAAACGGCGAACTCTCGATATTCTGTTACATGTGAATGTTCGAATCTACCAGCATCATCACGTAATTGCTGTGTGGATATGTGTAACGATGCTGAACAGCGAATACCTTTATTTGTACACTTCACTGTGTTCGTCAAAATGTCATAGCCAAACAATTGTCAAGTTGGTGAAATAGGCAGGCATATGTTTTTTGCCACCAGACCCCGTATCATGGTTGATCTTATAACGCGATAAGTGACAAGATAGCGCGTCTCGTTCTATCGAACGGTGGCAGCCAGTGACGGACGCTCTATCTTGTCACTTATCGTGTGATAAGGCCGACCATTATACAGGGTCTGGTGTTAACCTCAAGTACTCACCTTTCAAATTGAAGTTGTATATGGGAGGTATATAATGGGATAGCAGTTGCACTTCGCCAGAGTTAATCTGTAGTTGATAACAAATTGGTTTGTTTTGATTTATGTTGGTCGAGTCGGGCCTGACCTGTGGAAGTAAGAATGAATTAACTAAATTGGTACATTTTTATTTATATATTTATTTATTATTATTCGGAGAACCAACAGCTATTAATACAACTTGGTTAACTAAATTAGGTTACAAAAAGCCAATTACAGGTTCCCACCAATAGTAACATACTAGGAATTATTAGGTGGTTCACGCTACACACTGTAACACTAACTACTTAATCTTATTTGAACTTAAAACAGTAACAAAAGTAACAACATACTTAAATCACACACACACATTACTAATCTACAGTCATCGACTAGGACAAGCTCACTCAAAGCTGCTGTTCACCAGATTACGCCTCACAGATTGGATATTACTGTTAAAAATGTCTATGTCAAAGTCTTTCGTTAAATTATTCAGACTTTTACTCGCACGTATTAAAAACTGTTCTGCCGGTAGTTACTCGAAGAGAGGGGAATAGAAAGGGGAGGAAAGTGTCTCTTGGATCTTCTTATTACGAGTATTGGTACGAATACAGAGAGCCATGGAGCGCGCCATACTGGGCATTAAACTAAAAGACCTAGTGAGGAACCTTGCGATCCGACGTCGCACTAACGTACGCAGCGTTGGAGATACCATTACCAAACTCAAGTGGAGTTGGGCAGGACACCTTGCCTGGCAGAATGAGGGTAGATTAACAAAAAAGGTGTCAAATTGGTGGCCACTTCTAGGTAAAAAGGAGCGTCGGCCGTCTACCAGCTCGATGGGTGGACGACATTAGGAAGATCGCGGGTCACTTTTAGATTAAGATTAACTCCGGATAGGGACGGGTGGCGTACTCGAAGAGAGCCCTATTGTCAACAGTGCGTGATTACGGGCTGAAAATGATTAATGATAATGATGGCACATTTCTGGATAATAACTAAGTATCTATCTATATTTCCAATGCTTGCACAAAGTACAATAATACGTACCCAGAAGTAATCGAATTGGACTATATTGTTAACAATACTGCCTGCTGCTGGGTACTGAAGTACCCCCCTTCGTTTCTGATACATTTTCGTCATGCCGTTGTAGAATTCAAATCTGTGGTCCCTATCAACACCATCGGACCTGTAACAATGTAATATATAGTATATATATAGTATAGTAGTCTGTAATTACAAGCATACATAAAAGTACCTTTTAAGTATGTTTTTACGTCATCCCTTAAACTTGAATTTTCACTGCCAGGAACCCGCCTAGCGGACGCTTACGCTGTAGTCTCTTTCCGCTACTTAGCGTGCGATTCGCGCGTAGCGATTCTTGGCAGTGAATTAAGAGCAGCCCAACTGGGGAAGTCCTTCAGAAGACCACAGCCATAATAAATCCATTATTACCTATTTGCTCTGTAGGTTTTTGGTGGTATTTGGTGTTGTACTTGTACATCTCTGATAATATTACATTAATGTTCCTTTTTTTGTTTTGACGCTTCGAGACCGTATACATCTCTTAGAATATTAGAATAATTATTAATTGTATTTGGACGCTCAGAGACCTTATACATCTCTGGAATACTGAATTAACTTCTTGTTAATGCTGATACAGATCTTATATCGAATGTAATGGTCATACTTTGCAATTTAGTTTTGTTTACATTTACATACATTACATACATTACGTTTGTTAACCTTTAATATATAATTTTAAATTATTATTGTGTAAGATTATTATTATTTTATTGTAAATTGCCGTTTGACATGTAAAAGTGCCCTTTTAATAATTTGCAGAATAAATAATTGATTTTGATTTGATTTTGTATTCCTGGTGGTAGGGTTGCCAGAGCTCTCGAGCATGTGTTGTGTGGAAAATGAGCGACCGGAGTTCGTCACCACCACCACTCTAGTTATCATAACATTCGGGTCGCTTGTGATTCTTCTGGAATAACCGTTCATAGGCTATGGTGTCTGTTTACCATCAGGCAGGCCGTATGACAGGGCCATAATATAAAAAAATCATGCCGTAAAGTGCCAGTTTGCCCCCGCTAAGCATGTGAGAAAACCTACTTCGCCAGAGAAAGACGTAAAATATTGCACGTGGAGATTGTCAATAAGCAAACAGACATCATTGCTTTTATATATTTATTTAAACTGGTTACACCGTTGACTTTGCCTCAGGTGACACGTGCATTGTACCTATTTTGAGGTAAGTAAGAATGATTCTATGAACATCTATTATTAGCCCGACGCCGAACATAAAGGTCCTTGACAACCGAATATAATGTTCAGATATTTGAGAGAAAACCAATTTTCAGCTAAAGATATATTCTTCGTTATTCGCAGAGACACTTGTTTGATGTTTTATCTTTGTTTATTTTTTTGTAGTTGTCCTGTGTGTTTCTGAATAAATGTATCTTTCTTTATTTCTTCTTTATTTGTAACGGAAATTACTAAATACCTATAGACAAGGCAATTACGCGTAGTTTCAGTGTCCGAGGGGCAACACGATGGCTAGCGGTATTTGAGCTCCCGAAGTGTTGTGGACCCGCCCTGTGCAACCCGAACTGAGCCAACTGCGTCATTAATCTGAATAATAGTCCGGTTTCTCGATTTTGACAATACAAAAAACCGGCCAAGTGCGAGTTGGACTCGCGCACGAAGGGTTCCGTACCATTATCTATAAAAATGGCAAAAAAAACACGTTTGTTGTATGGGAGCCCCCTTAGGTAATTATTTTTTATTTTTTCAACAAATGTAGGTATCATCTGTGAAAATTTCAACTGTCGGCTGCGAAGTATCACTTTTCAGATGTGGCGAGATGCCCATAATGAAATTTAATGTAAAATTGGAAGTTGCAAAGTGATCGTGTTTTGTTTCCTGGTAGTGACTTACCTATCATCATGGCGTTCAGCCATAAGAAAATCTAAATTCTAAAGGTTTTTCTTTCATTTCATTGCATGTTTGAGAAAAGCGTTACGAGTATATACCTCGGCCGGAACTAGGGAACTTAATGCCTGCCTCGTACCGTCGTAAAAAAAAATACTTACCAGACTTCATAAGGTTCTACTACCTTAGCTGAGGGTATTTTTAGGGTAGCTTTAAAGTGGTAAACTTGAGGCCACTGCAGAGATGCCTCCGTTCCTATAAAAATATAATAATTATTATTCAAAGATTCAAAGATTCAAAGATTTATTTGTTCAACATAGGTATGTAGGTACAAGGTGTTACATTAGCTTTCGTATCACTATGTGATGCCTGTCAGCGTACAAATATATTGGTCAAAACATGTATTGTGTTGACATAGTAAGTAAAAGTAATAGATAGTAATTTTAATACATGTCATGAAATATAAATTGATTCATTAAATTAAATTAAATTAAATAGGTCAAAAGAGATATAACAATAAGAAAGAGTGTAGGATATGTCAAATTTTCATCAAAAACAGTCAAAAATTCTGTTACCGTATAATATGCTTTTTCCGTAAGAAATAACTTCAAACTCCTGTTAAAATCTACTTCATTTCCATTGTTTGCAAGGATGTGTTGTGGAAGCTTATTGTATATTTTGTGCGACATCCCTAGTATGCTTTTTTGTAGTAGTGCTGTGTTACTTGACTGCGATTTTAATTTGTTCTGGAGACGCATACTTTTAAATTTATTAAACTGATGGCGATTAGTGTTTACAAAATTGACCATTTCATAAATATACAAACAAGGTAATGTAAGTATTTTTAATTTTATAAAATACGATTTGCAGGTGTCATATCGCTTAATGCCACATATCGACCTTAAACACTTTTTTTGAGCCTTAAATACGTTTTCCTTATTTGTTGGATTTCCCCAGAAAAGTATCCCATACCTTAAAGTGGATGTTACAAAGGCATGATAGGCAGTTAAAACCGATGACTGATTTGCGATTCTTTGCAAATTGTATAGCGCATAGGAAAATTTACTTAATTTTTTACATATAATGTCAGTTTGATTTTTCCATGTCAACTTACTATCGATACTAAGCCCTAAAAATCTTGTTACGTCCGTTTCATTGATTTTATGTCCCTTATATGCTATAGATAAATTGTCAGGTTTGTTTCTTTGTTGAAATGTCATGATATTAGTTTTGTCAAGATTTAGTTTAAGATTATTATTAGTTAGCCATTCTATTATTTTAATTAATGTATTGTTAATGTCAGATTCATATGTTTTACCAGTTTTTCCAGAAAATATAATAGTACTGTCATCAGCAAAAATGATCATGGGATGTTCCGTAGCCTTTGGCAAATCGTTAAACTAGATCAGAAACAGTAATGGTCCCAATACACTCCCCTGAGGTACACCATAATAAATATTTCTATAGTCCGATGAATACATTTCCTCAGTTTTGGTTGTAGGAGAAATCCTTTTTATCTGTGTTATTTGTTTTCGATTAGTCATGTAAGAACGTATTAGACTGAGAACATTACCGCGAATCCCATAAGCAAAGAGTTTGTCATAGAGAACATTGTGATCTACTAAGTCAAATGCTTTTGTCATATCCATATACAAAGCGCATATGGGGATTTTTTTGTCTAAGCAAGTAACAACTTTTTTAATTAAATCAAATATAGCCTGATTTATGGATTTCTTTTTGCGGAACCCTTTTTGTTCATCGGCAAATAATTTATTATTTTCCAAGTAGTTATATAAGCTGCTGTATATTACTCTCTCAATTATTTTGGAGAAAACTGAGATTAGCGCAATGGGTCTGTAGTTGTTCATGTTATGCTTTTCCTCTTTTTTAAAAAGAGGTCTAACAACAGATACCTTTAGTTGACTGGGAAACACGCCATGCTCAATACACAAATTGATAATGTAACTAAGTAAGGGCGAAATAATCAGAAACTCTTCTTACGACCTTGGTGTGTATTCCATCATTTCCGGTGCTATTTGTATTTTTTAAGGAACGTATTATTAATTCTATGTCATTTCTATTTGTTGGTTTCATAAATATGGATTTAGGATGATATGTTAAAGTAGTCTTAATATTTTTATTAGCGTTGCCAGTAAGATTAATAGGACGAACCTGGTCAATGAAATAATTATTAAATAGTTCAGCAATGTGCTTAGGTTCTGTTATCGATTTTCCTTCCCATAGTATTTTCTCAATGTTCTCGGTAGGGTATCTAGCTTTAGAAGTGTTAATTATCTTCCAGGTGGCTTTCGTTTTGTTCTTGGATTGATTAATGTAATTGTCATTTTGCGATTTTTGTGTCAGGTTTATAACTTTTTTGAGTTGTTTAGTGTAAAATTTAAATTTGTTTTTATGGTCAGGGTCTAAAGAACTTCTGTATTTCCATAACAGCTCTCTTTTCCGTTTACAGCAGTTACGAATACCCTTCGTAATCCATTTAGGATTATATATCGAGCCCGTTATGTCCCACTACTGAGCAAAGGCTTCCCCCCTCTTTTTCCAATCATCGCGGTTTTGAACAGTCTGGCCAGTCTTTTGAAAACCGGCCAAGAGCGTGTCAGGCCACGCTCAGTGTAGAGTTCCGTAGTTTTTCGTCCAGAAATGATTTTGTATTTTTTTCAAGAACTATTCAACATATCAAGTTCAAAATAATTTTCCTAGAAAGTTTTTATAGTGACTTTTGAAATTTTTTTCACATTTTTAAACTTATGGTTCAAAAGTTAGAGGTGGGGGGACACATTTTTTTTTACTACTGGAGCGATTATTTCCGAAAATATTAACATTATCAAAAAATGATTGTAACAAACCCCTATTAATTTTTAAATACCTATCCAACAATATATCACACGTTAGGGTTTAAAAGAAAAAAAAAAACATTCCCCACGTTACGTATAGGGGAGGTACCCTAATAAAAAATTAAAACACTTTTTATTTTACCACTTTGTCGGCGTGATTGATATACATATTAGTACCAAATTTCAGCTTTCTAGTGCTAACGGTTACTGAGATTATCCGCGGACGGACGGCCAGACAACGCGAAACTATAAGGGTCGAAGTTGTCACGCCATCGCCGACGAGATCTACCTTTACCTTCCTATAAAAATAATATAATTATGAGAATCTTTTCAGCAGCGGTAGCCGTTATACGGTACGGTACGTACGGAATATTTACCTTTAGCTATTCGGTTAAAAAAATATCGTGAGGAAACAAGTCTGATCCCAATTAGGTCTAGCTAGCATTAGCCTTCTGGTTTGAAAAGTCAGATGGCAGTCGCTTTCGTTAACTAGTGTATATGCCAAATCTTGGGATTAGGTGTCAAAGCGGACCGCGGGATCCTTTAGGAGGATGATGATTTATTAGAATCTTTTCAAAATGACGTTTGAGGCCTTACTATCTAAGTACACACCAGATCCATTCAACGCCAATACTCACACATGAGTCATACATCTAC
This sequence comes from Epinotia ramella, assembly GCA_947578815.1. Classification (NCBI taxonomy): domain Eukaryota; kingdom Metazoa; phylum Arthropoda; class Insecta; order Lepidoptera; family Tortricidae; genus Epinotia; species Epinotia ramella. Next base: position 24,707,111 of record OX388211.1, read on the forward strand.
GAGTGATTTCCGCTACAAAAAAGGAAAATGCTGCTACGCACTACGGCGCAGCACATGCGTTTGAAACGCCGTTCTGGCCAGATTAGGAAACAATAAGGACTGGTTCTCAGATATATGATTCTTGACTATATGAGGGTTTATCTGATTTAATTTTCATCTAAAAAATAATACAGTTCATAGGGTCTGACGCGCGTTCGAAAAGGTGTGTTCCAAAGAGTAAAGTGAGTGTATAGGGTCTTGTTCGTAGGACCAATCAAAACAGGTCTGTTCGTAGGACCAATTAAAAAGAGGGGAGAGTCCTTTTGTCGATATGCCTAATAGGGTTGGACTCATAATTTATTATTAGGTACTTCGAAAGAAATAAGGCAAAAAATATGCCTAGTGATGAAAATCCCATTCAGTTACCACTAAAAAATACAAAGGTACAACCGTTATAATATTGCTTGCTAGAGAGATAACGCTCGGGGATCGTGACGTCACGCCACTCCAGCGTCATTGTAAATGATAATCGTTTTATTCTACGAACAAGAGTCTATTAGAAACCGAAAGCTGAGGGCTCTGATGGCACGAGTTTTTTGTGAAAAAAATCTCAAGTGTCGCACAATGTTTTTTATCACATTGGCGAGGAAACAAATGCATTTGAAACCAAATTAATGACAATCGCAATAATAAAATACAAATTTCGATCATAGTGGAGAATTTAAAAATTATTCGCCACAAGCGGGATTTCAACCCACAACCTCTGGAATCCGTCCATCGCTCTGCCAATTGAGCTACCGTGGGTCGGCTAATGACGACGAATCTTTGAACTTGGAATTTCGTTAGCGGACGTTTCAGCTTAATAAACATTTTACTGTTAAAGAATGGGGTAGCGCATTGTTACTAACGATTCTTAATGTACTATCGGCAAAATTGAATCTTGACCCACCATGGAACCTTGTTACAATTAACTGACATATTAACGTCATATGATCGTACGTATGTTCGTTAATTATAACAAGGTTCTATGGTGGGTCATGATTCAGTTGGTTCGATAGTACCTTGAGACGTTGGTGCCGTTTCAGAAGTTGTAATAACTTCGCGGTAGATGTCGCTACGAACCTCCCTAAGGTGTAAAATACAATAGTTGAAAGATTCGTCGCCATTAGCGGACCCACGGTAGCTCAATTGGCAGAGCGATGGACGGATTCCAGAGGTTGTGGGGTCAAATCCCGCTCGTGGCGAATAATTTTTCAATTTTCCACTATGCTCGAAATTTGGAATTTTGTTAGCGGACGTTTCTGCTTAATAAAACATTTTACGGTTAATAAAATACAAAATGTCTATCGTCCATTTTGTTAAATTGCTCTTAAAAATATTTGAAAGAGACAAAATTACTTCCTAGGTACTTAGTAAAAAAAAATGAATGAATGAATGAAAATAATTTAATCCAGAACAAGTCCATATTAGCATAATCATTAAATTAAATGAAATACAAATGATACGGAATACATTAAATTAAATTAAATTATACTTAATTATTACAAATTGTTACTAATTAGCCTAAAAAAACGTAATATAATTTAGTTAAACATGCTTAAACTGAGATTTAAGGTTTAGGTTTATTTATAAATACGATTTCAAACATCGTGTATTGAGTTAAATTCGAACCGTCTTGCTTTATAACTGACGCGTGAGTGACAGGTAGAATTTAATAAAAAAAATATTACGCCCATGGGCGTATTTTATTATATTTTATATGGGCATATTTTAATATATTTTAATATAAAAGCTATTATAGCTCTGTACCTACAGGTCGAAACACTTAAAAAGAGCTCTGGTGGCTTTTTATTTAATATGGCGCACAGAGCTCTTATATGCACGGTTTAAATATTTGTTTTATTTGTAATTTTATGATAGACACAAACAAAAATGAGGCTTTGTTTGTTTGTTGTGTTTTCCAATTATAAGATGACGTTACGAAAGTTTACGTTTTGTTTATATATTTACATGATTAAACGTTTGTTTTTTTATAAAATTTTCTGTTTTATTTTTAAGATCGTATTAGAAAATAACAAGAAACAAAGAATACACATAAAAAAGTCTTAAAATAAAAAAGATAATAAAGATTACTTCAACGGTCGGACCGATTTCAATACGATCATCGAACAACGGGAAATAATTTCCCACCAGAAATCACCCCCTTCCACTTACCTCCCCCACTTTTAACGTATTCTGGATCAAGATACCCAACTTACCCATAAATCGAACTCAAATTTTCATTTACAAAGAAATTATGCTCTGTCCTATGAAGATCTAAAGGACCTTTTTGTATATTCGTCTTAAATTTTTATCACAATATTTTAATAAGAAAATAAATTACTAGTTAAATCTAACTAAACTACACAGTTCAATGAATACCTACGACCGTACTATAAAATGTCAGTACCAGTCATGTCAACAACCAATTTCAACACATTTTTTAAAGAAATACTAGTTAATCAGCCAGCCTTTTTTGCCGTTCTAATTAACAAACTGTCACTCACTTAGCAGTGATTGTTATATAATCGTTAAGCATTAATTTTCTTCCAGTTGGTCTATCTAAATATATTGGAACCGGTATTATACTTTTCGCAAAAAATTACTCTTATTATTATAGAGAAAAACTGAAATCTTTTTCGCAAAAGTGACTGTCATAGACTAGCACTGACTACAAACAAAAATGAAGACAGTAATTTTTACAAAATGTTCGTGTTGATTCTGTATCGTTGACAGTCAGTCTAATTAGTAAGTTATCTAGTCTACAATTTAGTAGCTGAGGTTACTTGAGTACCTTATGATCATCTAGGAATCGCGACTACTGTAGTGTGTAAAATACCGATAAAAAAAGTAATTAATTACAAATGTACCTAATCATTGTGATTAATTAATTACACAGTTTGACTACAGGGGAATAACGACCGAACCGACCGACCGACGACGTACTGTAATGGTGTAATTAAATCTAAATTATTAGATTATACGCCTAACTCTCTCTGCAAGAGAGGCGTTGGCTCAGGGGACCAACTTATGACTTTAGAGCGCTCGAAAATTAAATAAAAGTAAATACGATTGTAGTGTCAAAGTTGCAGGCATCTACTTTCTACCGAAATAATTTAATACGAGTGGTCATTACCACTCATATTTCAAAATAGCATTTCATCATTTTTGACACTTTTCGAGTGAAACATTGGAGCGCTCTAAAGTCAAAAATTGGTTCACACGGCAGGAAGAAAATGTATCGGCGCCAAATAATATGGACGTATTAAGAGTGCGCAGTAAGCTCGATTCTCCATACAAACGTAGTTACGCTCTCATTTTAAAACTACGTGTTGAATTGTAACGAAACTTTGCATATACAATGACATGAGGTATATTCAGGTCTGAAATTAGTTTATGTAGCTTCAGCTACCATAGTAAATAAAATACAGCGAATTTAAGTTTTTCATACAAAACTTGTTTTTGCTGTATTTTGTTTGTTTTATAAACTGGAACCATATAAACTAATTACAGCCCTGGATATACCTCATGTCATTGCATATGCAAAGTTTCGTCACAATCCAACACGTAGTTTTAAAATGACAGCGTAACTACGTTTGTATGGGAAGGTGAAATTCGGCCGAGCTTACTGCGGACTCTTAAGTCTCTTACAGACTAACGCGGCCTGCACGGCTAGCACAACCTGCTGACAAGTCGCTTTGCGCGCGACTGAGCGTCTCCTGTCTCACTCGCACCATGCAAATTAGAAAGAGGAGGGTAGATCTTTCTCGACTCGCGTCGCGGCGCGCTGTCAGTTGTGCTAGACCCCCTGGCCGCGGTAGTCAATAGTAAACTTGTCATTTAGCTATGTTTAGCTGTCTAATTTAGTATTGACCGCCACTGTGTGTTGCATTACAGGCTTTACGTTCACTTTTTACCCGACTGCCGAAGGAGAGGAGGGTTATGTTTTTGGAGCGTACGTATGTATGTATGTATGTGACCTTATTCTTTGGCACGCCCTGCTGCCTAAACCGTTCGACGGATTTCGACATATGAGGTGTCGTTGGATTCCTCTTAATCGTAGGAGTGACAATATGGGCTATAAAATTTGAAAAAAGCAGTTGTGATTTTTGAAAAATCCTTTAATTTCACTTGTGAAACATTGTAGTAGTGGTGATTGGGGAATCGCTGTTCAAACTGACCAACAATAACAACCACTACTACAATGAAACATTGTAGTAGTGGTGGTTCAGGTGCTACAGCTATTGCCTACTTTCCAGCTTGGTTTTAGACCATCTATTGCCACATTTCCGAACAGTGGCGTGAAAATAGTTATTTACGATACAAGTGCCAAAAATAGGAAATTCGCAACGAGTGGTGATAAATTAAAACACGACCGAAGGGAGTGTTTTAAATCGACACGAGTTGCGAATGACCTATTCGCACGTGTATCGTACAACGTTTTACTGTACATATTTATGGCTCTTTAAAGTTTCGACATATGCACGAAAAGTGCTTTTTTCCGCACTAGTGCGGGAAAGTAGCACCGTATGTACTGTAAAATGTATTATTTAATGATTTGCGCACCTGCTCGCAGGCTAGATACACGGTGCACACCATTTTTGTAAGAAGCCTCTGACTGTATCTGAAGCAAATAAATCTGATTTCTGAGATACCCATCGGGCCGCGCCTACTATTTTTTCATCACACTAGCGTGTAAAGGGCTACATGACACGCAGGTATGCTACAGTGCTACAATAGCCTTTATTTCACCCAAGTACATAATCGGTTTTTTTTTTCATTGTATCTGTCTCATGCGGCATTTATAAAACAAGGAGGTTTTAACTCAAACAATGTTAGAAAATTTAAAAATAAATCTAAGGATAAAAACACAAATAAAAGATGTTTAAGGTGGCTCGACGACCATGCAAAACGTTTTTTGACATTCGCAGGCTAACGGCGTTATATTTAAGAAACTTATGTAACGCACTTTCATAATTTTTTCCATTTGCGCGAAATGCCCAAATTATTAAATTAAATAATTCCTAGAATAAACTTGTATAAACTAGAATAATTTGAGAAATTAAATTGTCACGTATACTTTGGGAAAACGATTGTTCCATATGAAAAAGATAATTGTTACATAAGTTTCTTAACACTTTTGCAACCGGACTAAAAATGGAACAATACACCAGAAACCGACAGAACTCGCTAGGCGTGTAGATTTATAGCTATTGCCCGCATAGCGGGCTGAGCCGGCATCTAAGCAAACATTACGAGTGCCTACTGCCTACCAGGCGGGTTCTAGGTTGCGAACGTGTTAAAATATCACGCCGTTAGCCTGCGAATGTCAAAGGACATTAATGGTCGTCGAACCACCGTTACTAAATTATTTTAGGATTTAAAATCAAATGTAGGTAGTAATTTAGTGTCTGTGTCTACAATATAACAACAAGTCATTTTAAATCGTGGTTGTAAGAAGGGTGCCTTTACGACAAATTCAACAAAATGGACGAATGACATGAATTTGTTCCCTCGTAAATGTGATGAAAATCATTGTGTGCCACACGGCTGACAATTTTTGTACAATGTCGAGCCACCAAATTCCTTTGCCTTCGGCGACGGGCTTCTAATAGACTCGTTCGTAAAACTTACTAACGAGCCTCGTGGCATAATGTACTGTTATAAAACTTACAGATTTGACATTCATGGACATATTATAGGTACTTAAATAACACGACGTCAAATCCTACACTGCCCTAACCCTTCGTATGTTTTAGCACTGATCAGTTCTATTGAAAATTGACTCTATGACAGAAGCGAAAAAATTATAATCCTTCAGCAATGTCAGCGTTAAAAGGTTAAGTCGACCTTGCGTCTTGAGTGCCCGCGTAAATTTTAAAACTCGTCCGTTGGGTAGATCCATAGTGGTAGGCGTCACTATGGCCCTCCACAGATTGTCATGATGGTTCTCTTGCAGCTAGCGATGTGCCGTTCCCAGGAATATTCCACAGTTGGGAATAATCCCAGCAACATTCCCGAGAATATTCCTATACAAGGGAATATACGGAAATTTTGAAATTGTGTATGTTTATATATCTTGCTATCAGGGATTCCATGATAACTTGGGCCCTTGATTTTTTTACCAAAACATTAACCAGTGGGACTGGTCCGCAAAAGTAAATTTACAATGTACCTGGGAATGTTCCCGGGAACAATGGGAATATTCCCATAGTGATTGGGAATATTCCCCAGGGGAAAAAAACAAACTTTACTAAAGTACTTCTACAAGTAACAAAAACGATACAAATCAATAAAAAAAAAACACAAAAAAATATGTACGAATACAAAATATGGGGTACACTACATAAATACGAAAAACGAAATTCCGATTGTCGGAATCACGAATTTCATAATACCGATTTTCATAATTCCGAATGTTTTACAACTCCGAATATAACTATTCCGATTCTTCATAAATCCGATTTTTATAAATCCGAAATTTCAAAAGGTCTATCGGTTACAATTCCGATTATCAAAATTCCGAATTTCAATACCCCGAATAATAAGAAGTCCGACTGAATAATAATCCGAAATATCAAAAATACGAATTCCGATTATTAAAATACCGATTTTCAAAAATCCGAATATCATTACACCGACCAATTATAAATCCGACTAATCAAAAATCCGAAAAATCTGAATTACGAATTCTTGTTCTTAATAACTGTTAAACTAAGCATTAAAACAACCCCCAACGTCTAAGATCCCTACCGCAGCTAACAAACACGATTTAGCATTGTTTTGCCTATCAAATTTCGGTCGGGGTGTAGCAAAGGGTAACCAGAAAATTCATAGTAGGCCAGTAGGGGTCGGGTTGCATAAAGTTTAAAGTCCTATTTTTGATAGGCATACGTGGATTCGTCATACTCATCATTACGAATAACTGTAAATAGTCATACATTTATGCGCATAACGTTTTTAATCATAATGTTTAAGAACATATTGTGTAATGCACATAAATTTGATGCGCATAAAATTATTTAAGCATACTTTATAATGGACATAAATTGGTTGCTCATAAAACAATTTAACTATACTGTATAAACGCATAAACTGCAAAACGCATAATCCTATATTTTTCTTAGTAGTAAATGAAGATCTCGAATCAGAAGCAAGTAAGTTACAAAGTTCTATTTTATGTTGGGCCACAGTAGGTATAGTAAAGGACGGTCCATATAAAAGTTTACAAACAAGTTTTAATAACAAGTTTTTCCTCTTTTTTATAAAAAAAATAACCTCGAAGACGAAAGCGGGAGCAAAGCTCCCGCTTTTGTCTTCTAACCTATCCGCGATCCGAGTCGGTTTTGCCACTAAGTAAGTCCCTGTTCCCTACTGCCTACGTGAAAACTTGAACTTTATACACCATGCTTATGAACAATAAAAAGTCGATTCTAAGCAATAAGTAAGTGAGGTTTCATAGAACCGACTTTTGACCGATGAGGGGCCGCGATGCCGAGGGAATAAAAAAACAGTCGGTTCTGGCGCTTCGCCGGCCGCTACCGCGGCACGCTCGCTTCGCTCGCTCGGCTCGCGCGCTGTAGGGTCACAGTTAAACCTAACACTCCTCCTCGCTTCGCTCGTGGTCGCACCTACCTGGACTCTGTGAAATGTTTTTTAACGGTTTTTTTTTTGTTTTAACATTATTCGTTTAATAGTTGTTAGGCCTAGTGAAAGATTTGACAAATTGTCAGTATGCCAAAAGTATTGAGTGATTACAATAATCGGCTTTATAATAATTCTGCCAAATGAAACGTTGTCATACAAAAATTTGCTAATAGTTGGTCGTCAAAGTGAACCATCGGCGAAATGTTGGTTGGCAAAAGAAATTCGAACAAAAAAAGTTCGGGGAAAAGGCAGAACACCCGTAATTTTCGGACTTTTTATTCCCCGTGTATGTCCCGTGATGGGAACACCCAAATACTCCGAAATATTATATTCCGAATTTGCTAATTCCGATTTTCAACACTCCGAATTTCATAATTCCTAAGAGATAAAATTCCGATTATTGAAAACTCGAAGTTCATTATCCCGAATATTTTATTTATGTACCTATATGTATTTGTGTAAATATGTTGTATATAGAAATACCGTAATGTTATTTTTTTTAGTTGTTATTTGCACTGCCCCACAATCTTTTCCGCTTTGCCTTAAGGTTTGACTGGTAGAGAATGCCATATGGCATTAAGTCCGCCTTTTGTACGATAAGTTTTCTTTTGTGCAATAAAGTTTAAATAAATCAATAAATAAATAAATAAATATTAGATTTCCGAATTAGCAATGAAATTTCGGAAAATTGATAATCGGAATATTGTTTTTCGGGCCAATGACATTTCGCGCTTTTGATTGTTCGGAGTTATAAAAATCGGAAAAACAAACTATCGAGATTTTGTAATTCGGCAAATTAAAATTCGTGTTTTTGAGTAATCGAAATTATAAGTCTTAGGAATTATGAAATTCGGAGTTTTGAAAATCGGAATTAGCAAATTCGGAATAAAATATTTCGGAGTATTTGGGTGTTCCCCAAAATATGAAAATATTCACATATTTAATGGTTTATTGTGATAAAAAAAGCCAGAATTATTACATAAATGCAGTTTTTGGCGAATGGCATTTTATTTGTCGGGGCACTATTCATTGTACTTTTATTACAATTTTTTTTTTCTAATTTCTATTTCATTATTCCACTGTTTGTGGAATATTCCCAGGAACAAGGGAATATTCCCGGGAAATTCGCATAAAGGAATATTCCCTGGCATATCACTAAGTTGCAGCATGTAGCCCTAGGCTGCAGCAAGAGAACCTCACAAAAAAACGCTGCTCAATTGGACTTGTAAGAGCGGTCGCGAATCGCCAGCTGTAAGTTCATTCAGTCGAAAAATCATCTAACGGTTTTCATTTCGGATGTATTTTTAGTACGTTTGTTTTTTATACTCAGGGTTCCGTTATTTTAGGACCACTTATAAAATATAACGTTATTGCAGAGAGGACAGGAAAAAGCAATACGGGGATAATTCGATTTTGACGGACAAAGTGGGGTATTTCCTTATATTTACTACAACGAAAAGTCGCTGGTACAGTAAGTAAGAACAAATACTATATTATAATAGTAGTAGATACGAACGAAATACGAGTGATATGTAAAAAGAAAGTAAAATTGTTTTTTTTTTCTGGCCAGTATTTTTCTAGCAATATATTTTTTATGTACTTACTTACTAAATTCGATATAAAATACTTTTTATCCTAAAGAGATGCGTGAAGCCCGTCCCTCTATTCGCATCTTAGGCTTTAAAGAGTTCATCAAAATGTTGACTTTAAATATGAATAAAAATCAAAGTAACAACTATCGCATCACTGTGCATTTAAATTCCCGGCAAAAACGACGAATATTCTATTGCGCTAACTTTCACGACGAAAGAGAAAATTGTATAACTTTCTGGGGTTCTAGGAAAGTATTAAATTCATGAACTTACCGCTACAAAACGGCAAAAACAGCCAAAATAACACAAGCAAGTGGAACATACTGCTGGCACTAAGTCAGGAACAATTCTGGATCGTACATCCTAGTGAAACTATAATAACTCAGTCTGATATCGTTAAAATTAATTGGTTTATTATGAAAATTATCAAACTACACGATAAAATTAATGACCAGATTAACTTTCACACATTTTTTAAATAAAAAGGGACCAAATTTTTATGGACTAATTATTAGTTAATTATTACCGTCTGGTATTTGACCTTGATCGTTTTTGAACGCTGTTTATTTAGTTCACGTGCCCAGACAGACGATCGTACCTTGAAATCATGGACGGGCGTTGTCCTGATCCCGGAAGGATTTTAAGTTTAAATTGGTGTTCTACAGGATATATTCCGGAGAGTGTGCGCTAGGATTACACGAATCAATCCCGCCGTCACCGTTTCGCCGTCTTGGGACTATCGGACGTGCGTTCCACACTTATGTTGTTGATTTACCACTGATTCGTACGAAGCGCTTTGCTTCCAGTTTTCTCGCGAGGACAGCCAAAGAGTGGAACTCCATTCCAGCAAACCTTTTCCCAGCTACTTATGACTTGGATCGTTTCAAGACGAGAGTGAATAGGCACTATCTAGGTATGCATGTACCACCCTCGACCTTGAGATCACTTACCATCAGGTGAGATAGTGGTCAAATGTGAACCTATAAGTAATAAAATAAAATAAAACCCTTTAGAAGGACGCATACTTTTTCAGTGTTTATCATCATCATCATCATGTGAGCCCAAAGACGTCCACTGGATAGGTCTCCCCAAAGAGTGCCACAATGACCGGTCCTGCGCCACCCGCACCCAGCGGACTCCCGCGACCTTTACCAGGTCATCAGTCCACCTCTTTTCGGAGTTAGCTGCATGGAGATCACGGAGGGATTCCTTTGCCCAGCAGTGGGACATTCAATGCAGTCATAAGCAAAGCTGCTGGGCCGCAATAGGGGTGTAGACTCGAAAATTAGTATTACTCCAAAAGCAAGAAGGCAAAAAACTATGCCTAGTGACGAAAATCCCATTCAGATATCTCAAAGAATTACAAAGCTACAACCGTTTTAATGTTGCTTGTTAGAGAGAGAAAACGCAAACAGTGTGTGACGTCACATTACAGGATGCTGCCGGGGGGCCCGTCGACAGCGGTCCCGCTCTCCCACTGTCCGGCTTTCCGGCTGCTCTCCTCTCGCAATTCTCAACCGATTCTCGTGAGATTTTGTGAGCAGGTTCGATAATGAAATATATGGACTTTTCTGTCCATTCTGTTTTTAATTTTAAAGCGTATTCTTCAGCCCACAGAGCCACTAGTAGATAGAAGGGGTAATCCTAGAGTAACGAACGTTTTTATTTCATGATTCTTTCATTCTGATTTTGAAAGACAGAGACATGAAAGTGGGGGGTATCCCTATGAAATGTATGTATGTAAATACTTTGTTATAAAATACTGACAAAATAGGTTAAGAAGGTACAAAAGCGAACTTATCCTTGTAAGGGATCTCTTCCGGTTAACCTTTGAGCAATTGAGACGACATCAGGAAGTAAAAGATAGACAAACCAACAATATATGACCTGTTGACCACCTGGAACCACCTGGGAAAGATGCTTTTTCATACAAAAAAAATAATTCCTAATCGGTCCAGGGGTCTTCGAGTAATCGGGAAACATACATAAAATATACTACTCAAAAGAAAATAGGTAACACAAGTATGGTGTATTCGTTACGTGTATTTTTTTATTTTTTTTATTTGTGTACAGGAATAATAAGTTTTATTAACAATAACACGTGTAAATGATATTAAACAGCATTTACTCGTATTAAGCAACATTTTTTTCAGCTATAAGACTAAAATACCAGCATAGAAGAGGTTGTATTTTGAAGGATGCTGGAAATCATTAATTAACCATAGCCACTTATCAATTAGTTTTAGTCCAATAATTAACAATGAAATACAAAAATGTAAGTGGCTCTTATTTTGTTTTGAGCAGTATATAAATGATTCCGACCAATCTAGAACCTCCTCCTTTTTTGAAGTCTGTTAAAAGTAACTGTCTGACAAGTGTTTATCAGTAAACTGTCATTACATTTTAAATGGTTCAAATTAGTAATAAAAATATAGACAAGGTTTATATACATTTTATTTTTCTTAAATAAAGTGGGACATTGATTCAACATTGACTTAAAACTGTTGTAGAGATCTCCTGACAATTAATTTTGGATGGATATTTAAGTATAACACTTAACATTGAAATAAGCTATCCATGTAACTTAACAACTAAACGATCATTTTTGACAGAGCCATCACACATACGACAAAACATTATCGGGGTGTTTACACAAAAGCGTTTGCAACTATATATTAGAAACTCTTCACAAACGCAATTCCTCATAACATAACATCAAATTCACATTCTTTATTCAGTACATAACACTCGCAACACATTTCATTAGTTTCATTACATTCGTTATTCAGCATGAAGCAAGACATGCAAACAGATAACAAACGAAAAATTGTGAAGGAAGATAAACTTTTTGCAAAAATGCTGTTGTCCACGTTAATCCCCTAGCCTGATCCCCCAGGGGAAAAAAACGGTTAGGTTGTTAGTTGAACTGCGACCCTACAGCGCGCGAGCCAAGCGAGCGAAGCGAGCGTGACGCGGTAGCGTCCGGCGAAGCGCCATAACCGAACATTATCATTTTTTCCTAGTTGAATATAAAATAATTGCCGCTAATTCCCCTGGGGGATCAGGCTAGAAAAAAAAAAAAAAAAAAATAATATGTACGAATACAAAATATGGGGTACACTACATAAATACGAAAAACGAAATTCCGATTGTCGGAATCACGAATTTCATAATACCGATTTTCATAATTCCGAATGTTTTACAACTCCGAATATAACTATTCCGATTCTTCATAAATCCGATTTTTATAAATCCGAAATTTCAAAAGGTCTATCGGTTACAATTCCGATTATCAAAATTCCGAATTTCAATACCCCGAATAATAAGAAGTCCGACTGAATAATAATCCGAAATATCAAAAATACGAATTCCGATTATTAAAATACCGATTTTCAAAAATCCGAATATCATTACACCGACCAATTATAAATCCGACTAATCAAAAATCCGAAAAATCTGAATTACGAATTCTTGTTCTTAATAACTGTTAAACTAAGCATTAAAACAACCCCCAACGTCTAAGATCCCTACCGCAGCTAACAAACACGATTTAGCATTGTTTTGCCTATCAAATTTCGGTCGGGGTGTAGCAAAGGGTAACCAGAAAATTCATAGTAGGCCAGTAGGGGTCGGGTTGCATAAAGTTTAAAGTCCTATTTTTGATAGGCATACGTGGATTCGTCATACTCATCATTACGAATAACTGTAAATAGTCATACATTTATGCGCATAACGTTTTTAATCATAATGTTTAAGAACATATTGTGTAATGCACATAAATTTGATGCGCATAAAATTATTTAAGCATACTTTATAATGGACATAAATTGGTTGCTCATAAAACAATTTAACTATACTGTATAAACGCATAAACTGCAAAACGCATAATCCTATATTTTTCTTAGTAGTAAATGAAGATCTCGAATCAGAAGCAAGTAAGTTACAAAGTTCTATTTTATGTTGGGCCACAGTAGGTATAGTAAAGGACGGTCCATATAAAAGTTTACAAACAAGTTTTAATAACAAGTTTTTCCTCTTTTTTATAAAAAAAATAACCTCGAAGACGAAAGCGGGAGCAAAGCTCCCGCTTTTGTCTTCTAACCTATCCGCGATCCGAGTCGGTTTTGCCACTAAGTAAGTCCCTGTTCCCTACTGCCTACGTGAAAACTTGAACTTTATACACCATGCTTATGAACAATAAAAAGTCGATTCTAAGCAATAAGTAAGTGAGGTTTCATAGAACCGACTTTTGACCGATGAGGGGCCGCGATGCCGAGGGAATAAAAAAACAGTCGGTTCTGGCGCTTCGCCGGCCGCTACCGCGGCACGCTCGCTTCGCTCGCTCGGCTCGCGCGCTGTAGGGTCACAGTTAAACCTAACACTCCTCCTCGCTTCGCTCGTGGTCGCACCTACCTGGACTCTGTGAAATGTTTTTTAACGGTTTTTTTTTTGTTTTAACATTATTCGTTTAATAGTTGTTAGGCCTAGTGAAAGATTTGACAAATTGTCAGTATGCCAAAAGTATTGAGTGATTACAATAATCGGCTTTATAATAATTCTGCCAAATGAAACGTTGTCATACAAAAATTTGCTAATAGTTGGTCGTCAAAGTGAACCATCGGCGAAATGTTGGTTGGCAAAAGAAATTCGAACAAAAAAAGTTCGGGGAAAAGGCAGAACACCCGTAATTTTCGGACTTTTTATTCCCCGTGTATGTCCCGTGATGGGAACACCCAAATACTCCGAAATATTATATTCCGAATTTGCTAATTCCGATTTTCAACACTCCGAATTTCATAATTCCTAAGAGATAAAATTCCGATTATTGAAAACTCGAAGTTCATTATCCCGAATATTTTATTTATGTACCTATATGTATTTGTGTAAATATGTTGTATATAGAAATACCGTAATGTTATTTTTTTTAGTTGTTATTTGCACTGCCCCACAATCTTTTCCGCTTTGCCTTAAGGTTTGACTGGTAGAGAATGCCATATGGCATTAAGTCCGCCTTTTGTACGATAAGTTTTCTTTTGTGCAATAAAGTTTAAATAAATCAATAAATAAATAAATAAATATTAGATTTCCGAATTAGCAATGAAATTTCGGAAAATTGATAATCGGAATATTGTTTTTCGGGCCAATGACATTTCGCGCTTTTGATTGTTCGGAGTTATAAAAATCGGAAAAACAAACTATCGAGATTTTGTAATTCGGCAAATTAAAATTCGTGTTTTTGAGTAATCGAAATTATAAGTCTTAGGAATTATGAAATTCGGAGTTTTGAAAATCGGAATTAGCAAATTCGGAATAAAATATTTCGGAGTATTTGGGTGTTCCCCAAAATATGAAAATATTCACATATTTAATGGTTTATTGTGATAAAAAAAGCCAGAATTATTACATAAATGCAGTTTTTGGCGAATGGCATTTTATTTGTCGGGGCACTATTCATTGTACTTTTATTACAATTTTTTTTTTCTAATTTCTATTTCATTATTCCACTGTTTGTGGAATATTCCCAGGAACAAGGGAATATTCCCGGGAAATTCGCATAAAGGAATATTCCCTGGCATATCACTAAGTTGCAGCATGTAGCCCTAGGCTGCAGCAAGAGAACCTCACAAAAAAACGCTGCTCAATTGGACTTGTAAGAGCGGTCGCGAATCGCCAGCTGTAAGTTCATTCAGTCGAAAAATCATCTAACGGTTTTCATTTCGGATGTATTTTTAGTACGTTTGTTTTTTATACTCAGGGTTCCGTTATTTTAGGACCACTTATAAAATATAACGTTATTGCAGAGAGGACAGGAAAAAGCAATACGGGGATAATTCGATTTTGACGGACAAAGTGGGGTATTTCCTTATATTTACTACAACGAAAAGTCGCTGGTACAGTAAGTAAGAACAAATACTATATTATAATAGTAGTAGATACGAACGAAATACGAGTGATATGTAAAAAGAAAGTAAAATTGTTTTTTTTTTCTGGCCAGTATTTTTCTAGCAATATATTTTTTATGTACTTACTTACTAAATTCGATATAAAATACTTTTTATCCTAAAGAGATGCGTGAAGCCCGTCCCTCTATTCGCATCTTAGGCTTTAAAGAGTTCATCAAAATGTTGACTTTAAATATGAATAAAAATCAAAGTAACAACTATCGCATCACTGTGCATTTAAATTCCCGGCAAAAACGACGAATATTCTATTGCGCTAACTTTCACGACGAAAGAGAAAATTGTATAACTTTCTGGGGTTCTAGGAAAGTATTAAATTCATGAACTTACCGCTACAAAACGGCAAAAACAGCCAAAATAACACAAGCAAGTGGAACATACTGCTGGCACTAAGTCAGGAACAATTCTGGATCGTACATCCTAGTGAAACTATAATAACTCAGTCTGATATCGTTAAAATTAATTGGTTTATTATGAAAATTATCAAACTACACGATAAAATTAATGACCAGATTAACTTTCACACATTTTTTAAATAAAAAGGGACCAAATTTTTATGGACTAATTATTAGTTAATTATTACCGTCTGGTATTTGACCTTGATCGTTTTTGAACGCTGTTTATTTAGTTCACGTGCCCAGACAGACGATCGTACCTTGAAATCATGGACGGGCGTTGTCCTGATCCCGGAAGGATTTTAAGTTTAAATTGGTGTTCTACAGGATATATTCCGGAGAGTGTGCGCTAGGATTACACGAATCAATCCCGCCGTCACCGTTTCGCCGTCTTGGGACTATCGGACGTGCGTTCCACACTTATGTTGTTGATTTACCACTGATTCGTACGAAGCGCTTTGCTTCCAGTTTTCTCGCGAGGACAGCCAAAGAGTGGAACTCCATTCCAGCAAACCTTTTCCCAGCTACTTATGACTTGGATCGTTTCAAGACGAGAGTGAATAGGCACTATCTAGGTATGCATGTACCACCCTCGACCTTGAGATCACTTACCATCAGGTGAGATAGTGGTCAAATGTGAACCTATAAGTAATAAAATAAAATAAAACCCTTTAGAAGGACGCATACTTTTTCAGTGTTTATCATCATCATCATCATGTGAGCCCAAAGACGTCCACTGGATAGGTCTCCCCAAAGAGTGCCACAATGACCGGTCCTGCGCCACCCGCACCCAGCGGACTCCCGCGACCTTTACCAGGTCATCAGTCCACCTCTTTTCGGAGTTAGCTGCATGGAGATCACGGAGGGATTCCTTTGCCCAGCAGTGGGACATTCAATGCAGTCATAAGCAAAGCTGCTGGGCCGCAATAGGGGTGTAGACTCGAAAATTAGTATTACTCCAAAAGCAAGAAGGCAAAAAACTATGCCTAGTGACGAAAATCCCATTCAGATATCTCAAAGAATTACAAAGCTACAACCGTTTTAATGTTGCTTGTTAGAGAGAGAAAACGCAAACAGTGTGTGACGTCACATTACAGGATGCTGCCGGGGGGCCCGTCGACAGCGGTCCCGCTCTCCCACTGTCCGGCTTTCCGGCTGCTCTCCTCTCGCAATTCTCAACCGATTCTCGTGAGATTTTGTGAGCAGGTTCGATAATGAAATATATGGACTTTTCTGTCCATTCTGTTTTTAATTTTAAAGCGTATTCTTCAGCCCACAGAGCCACTAGTAGATAGAAGGGGTAATCCTAGAGTAACGAACGTTTTTATTTCATGATTCTTTCATTCTGATTTTGAAAGACAGAGACATGAAAGTGGGGGGTATCCCTATGAAATGTATGTATGTAAATACTTTGTTATAAAATACTGACAAAATAGGTTAAGAAGGTACAAAAGCGAACTTATCCTTGTAAGGGATCTCTTCCGGTTAACCTTTGAGCAATTGAGACGACATCAGGAAGTAAAAGATAGACAAACCAACAATATATGACCTGTTGACCACCTGGAACCACCTGGGAAAGATGCTTTTTCATACAAAAAAAATAATTCCTAATCGGTCCAGGGGTCTTCGAGTAATCGGGAAACATACATAAAATATACTACTCAAAAGAAAATAGGTAACACAAGTATGGTGTATTCGTTACGTGTATTTTTTTATTTTTTTTATTTGTGTACAGGAATAATAAGTTTTATTAACAATAACACGTGTAAATGATATTAAACAGCATTTACTCGTATTAAGCAACATTTTTTTCAGCTATAAGACTAAAATACCAGCATAGAAGAGGTTGTATTTTGAAGGATGCTGGAAATCATTAATTAACCATAGCCACTTATCAATTAGTTTTAGTCCAATAATTAACAATGAAATACAAAAATGTAAGTGGCTCTTATTTTGTTTTGAGCAGTATATAAATGATTCCGACCAATCTAGAACCTCCTCCTTTTTTGAAGTCTGTTAAAAGTAACTGTCTGACAAGTGTTTATCAGTAAACTGTCATTACATTTTAAATGGTTCAAATTAGTAATAAAAATATAGACAAGGTTTATATACATTTTATTTTTCTTAAATAAAGTGGGACATTGATTCAACATTGACTTAAAACTGTTGTAGAGATCTCCTGACAATTAATTTTGGATGGATATTTAAGTATAACACTTAACATTGAAATAAGCTATCCATGTAACTTAACAACTAAACGATCATTTTTGACAGAGCCATCACACATACGACAAAACATTATCGGGGTGTTTACACAAAAGCGTTTGCAACTATATATTAGAAACTCTTCACAAACGCAATTCCTCATAACATAACATCAAATTCACATTCTTTATTCAGTACATAACACTCGCAACACATTTCATTAGTTTCATTACATTCGTTATTCAGCATGAAGCAAGACATGCAAACAGATAACAAACGAAAAATTGTGAAGGAAGATAAACTTTTTGCAAAAATGCTGTTGTCCACGTTAATCCCCTAGCCTGATCCCCCAGGGGAAAAAAACGGTTAGGTTGTTAGTTGAACTGCGACCCTACAGCGCGCGAGCCAAGCGAGCGAAGCGAGCGTGACGCGGTAGCGTCCGGCGAAGCGCCATAACCGAACATTATCATTTTTTCCTAGTTGAATATAAAATAATTGCCGCTAATTCCCCTGGGGGATCAGGCTAGGGGATTAACGTGGATAACGTGGCAAAAATTAAGATTAAAGAATAATGAATGTGGTGAATTAATTTTTGTGAAGAAAACTGCATTCAAAGAATTGTTCACGTGTCAAGCCTAGTATAATTCCATTCTATAGCCCTTGACTTATAAACGTACAAAATATTTTATACACAAATATAATTAAGTTTAGTTTAGTTATGTGTTTACACATACATAAAATATTGACTATTCATTGAAATACATCACACTTTTTTTCCAAAACTTGGCCCGATATCACATTCACCTAACTGCATTTATTTAACAAACACTTTTTTCGGTTTTTTTTCACTGTACAAAAGAACGGCTGAGTAAGGTCATACAGAGATTTAATAAAAGTCGTCTTGCCGGTGGCACAGCTTATGTGCGTAAATTACGTGTACCTATATAACGTGTGTGGAAATGACGTAAATCTCTATAAGACCCGATCACCAGTTCTCATTCTTTAGTAATTTTTATTACATTATAGGTACCTACACAAAGTCGTAAATTAATAGTAGATTACTGCAGAGGCCGTGAAGTAAGGGATTGCTGGACGAGATTGGGGTAGACGGCCGAGTCGTAGACGAGGCCGAATACAACGAGTCCAGCAATCCCTGTTCCGGCCGAGGATTGTATAGTACTTTTCTCAAACGATGTGAGGAAATATTAAAATTAAAATAAATACTTGGTAATCAATTAAATAATAGGTCATTTGCGCCTTTTTTATTTTTTAAACATGCCATTTGAACAAGCCGTTCGAGCACCATGTTTAACCGCACATAAAGTATAGTACCATAGATTTTTTTTATTTTTTTTATGAAGCAAGTATGCTAACAGTGTCTAGTGGTGGTTGGCAGTATGTAAATTTTCCTTTGTCAGTTTAATATTAGTAAGCCAATTTAAAAAGTTAGAGTAGCGGACAATAATGGTTTTACTTAGGGTTTTCATACATTACTTCTTGGCCTAAGGCCAAGAAGTAATGTAGGGAGCCATAAACAAGAAACTTCACGTCTTCATTTCGTGATATTAACGCGTACATTTCCGAGCATGTTTGAGAAAATTATATTTCGATACAACAAGACGCTACGGTACTTAACTTTGAGCACAGAACAAATAATACTAAGGGCCGATTTTTCAATCTCTAGATGAAGTTATCCGTCGGTTAAAATTATCACCATCTTTTTCTTAAGTCATGAAAGAAAAGGACAGAGCTAACATTTATCTGACAAATGGTTTTATCTGGGAATTGAAAAATCGGCCCTAAGTCAGTTATCAGAACAAGCAAAAATCTATGTATGCCAAACAAACATGATTTGAAGAATAACATGATTTTCTCCTTACGACCCCATGAATCCGCTTGAAAAAATATTAGGATTGCTACCAAGCACCTTTAAAAGTAATCCAATCTTTCATACTCTACTTTAATGTTTGAATTAAGACAGTTCTCGCACACCAAACTATAATTACATACTTTTTTCTTCGGAGCGCCCAACTATAATAAATTATGATACAACTGTTTAGACAACTATAATGAATTTAACCAATCACGTGGTGCCTTTACAGAACCATAATGAATTTAACCAAAATAATAAAAATACCAAGTTTGTTAATGATTTAATTTAACTCGTAGAAAAAGTATTGTATACAATAGTTACTCAGTTAGCGCTTAAATTCTCGTACCTTACCTAAACGGTACTCGACTTTAAGAGTCCTCATTGTGTGACAATTGTATAAAATTCTATTTCCACTTGCCAGGTGAAATTCAATCTTATGTCAATATTATAAAGACTGACAGCAAAATCTCTTCTCACTTTATCCATGCCGTAATGACTGCGTTAATCTAAACTTTTGCTTTAATTATATCTTACGGGTATTAGATACCTACTAATCTCATTTAACCGTTATTAAGGGCCGGTTGCATCAACTACACTTTACCGGCTGGTAATTGATAAATGTGGTGCCGGCAATTGTCATCTCATAGGAAAATGACATACAACCCGAGTTTAACGAACATAACTCACGATTACCAACGACTTAAAATAACCCAGGCCTTAATCTAAGCATTTGCATATTTAAATGAGTTTGCAAACATTTACAACGCTGATCGACAAATCGCCTATGTATATTTTAGATTATTTGAGTTGGCCGAATTGCATTTAACTAGTCTATTCCAAAAGCAAGTCCCACTCAGCAACTCAACTCTCCCAGGTATTATTCCAAGTCTTATGTCAATTTCATAAAAAGTCGGCCATATTAAGAGGCTGACAAGACTTAATTTTGTTGAAATTGATGTTATTTAAGCAGTTTTTTAAGAAACTATTTGTTCTAGCACCTCAAAAAAAAAAGATAATATTCATAATATTTCAAAGACCGTGGACGGACTCGATACATGATTGGACGAAATCGGCTCTATAGAAAATATTTGCAAAAATTGGTCTTAAAATCATCATTAAACGGTTCTATATAAATTTTTTTGACGGTCTGCAATTAAAAACATAAAGTCGACATATTCATACCTAACCCGCTAACGAGTCATATTTCACAAATAATCCACACTTTTTTTTTATTTCATTATTTATTTACCTTCTAAGAACTGGCCGACCAGTACCACTCGCTCTCTTATACTCCGATACAAATAGACAGTGTGCGCGGTATCCCGAATCCTCAAGGGCATTTTGGTGTCATAAGTCATTTATTCATAAACAATAAAAATTGTGTTTGAAATTCCTAAAAATAATTACATTTTATAATCTAAGATTTAAAATATATATAAAAATGTCCACTATAATCTAATTACAAATGTCCAAGTATGTCAATTTACCCTTTTCTAATAAATTATATGCGAAACACAATACAATTCAAAACATAATTAAATATCTACAAACTCAATAATACGTCCTTAAAGTTAAAAACATTGCGTCTACAGTATTACTTATGCTGACAAAACTCATGAACCGAATAAAAACTCTTCTTCAATAAAAAGGCCTTTAACTTATTTTTAAATATATTTACACATGTAATTGCCTTCAACTCAGGGGGTAGCTTATTAAAAAGAGCGATTGCCTGGCAACTCGAAGAGTGCTTGACCACTTCGAGTTTAGCATGTATAGTCCAGGCAATTAACTGACAACTTGTATGGAAAAAATGACAATTTTGGAAATAATTTATAATAGCTTATTTTTTATGTATAACGGATATATTATCAATTAAATAGTTACCCAGCGACAAAATCCGACAAAATTTCAGACATCGAAAAAATGATAAGTTAACTGGCTTCTAAAAAGTCAGTAAAAATATTAATAATTTGTCTTTATTTTGGTTCATTTACATTTGCTCTATAATATTCAAGATAAATCGTACAAAAAAAGATAATGCATGCTTCATTTAAATCTACATAATTACTTCCGGGTGGAAAGTTTGTCGGATTCTTGACTAAATCATCTTAGAATAACCTTTTGAAAATGAAATCAACAAAAAAAACGCTATTATAAATTAATGTTTTTCAAAACCGTATTTTGCCTGGTTTGTGTTTGCGGCAAGTCCATTTTTCTGGTTGCCAAGCGTTTTTGTCTTCTAAAGTTTCAATAACATTTAAATGTTTAATCAAATCACTAAGAATTATGTGTATGTATAAACTAGGGACTGTCAAGATTTCTAGTAAGATCTGCATGATGTCGTCTGAGGTATACGAACCATGGTCCTGATCGCTCTTTTCTGGGCTACAAACGCAGACTGAGTATTATACTGGTAACTGGTACCCCAGATTTTGACGCTATATCTTATTTTAGATTCTACCAAAGCGTAATAAACTATCTTTAGTTGAGGCAAGTTTACTTCATCTCTAAAGACTTCTAATTGCGTAACAGGCCGAACTAATCGACTTAACTAGTGAAGACAATTCGTCTTTCCAGTTCAAGTATGAGTCGATCCAGACACCGAGAAATTTAACTGAGTCTGCCTGTTCTATTTCTACACCTTTCGATAACACTTGCAGACTATCTTTGCTTCTTGAAGTGGTTTTGAATAGTAATGCGTTGGTCTTGGAGCAATTAAGTTTCAGATTGTTCGTGCTGAACTAGTAGTTTAAAGTCTTCAGAACCAAATTGACTCTGTCATTTAACAGCTCCAAGTTGTCAGCTGATATGATGGCGTTCGTATCGTCTGCAAAAATCCCGAGTTTTGTGTCCTGAGTAGAGTTATTCACGTAGGCTATAAGGTCATTAATAAAGATAATAAAATATATATATGTCCTGAAATTGATCCTTGCGGGACTCCTCTTTCCACATTAATCTCTTTAGATTTGTGTGCAGATTGTATGCTATCTTGCGTCCATTTAATTTCAACATACTGTTTTCTATTAACAAGATACGACTTTAAAAGATTCAATACTCTTCCTCTTATACCAAAATGCTCCAACTTTGCCAGCAAAACTTCGTGATCGACTGTGTCAAAAGCAGAGCTTAAATCCAGAAACAAGCCTCCCACTTTCCTTTTCATGATGAGTTTGAGTACAATATGATTAATCAAATCAGTTATTGCATCATTTGTCCCTTTACTCTTTTGATACCAGTACTGCCTGTTACTTAAAATATTTTGGAGATTCAGTTGCTTTATAAGCTTGTCCTTCATGAATCTCTCCATGAGCTTGGACAGCATTGGCAGTAGAGAAATGGGCCTATAGTTAGCTGGGTCCGTTCTGGACCCTTTTTTATGTATGGGCAGGACTTTAGCCAATGTTTACAGCGTCTTAAGTAATACTTATGATTGGCACGCGTAATCGTATGAGTACGCAGTTTTGAAATTGCGTATGCGATTGCAATTGTTTAACGTCGCTTAGATTCATGTGCTCTCTTGCCTAGGCATGTACTTATACCCTGTATAAATAGGTACCTATCAGTGTAAGATTGAATTCTTCTGATAATCCCGATGGTGGTGTCAAATTGCAATAGGGTTTTTAGTTTAAAATATGACATGGGCCTATCTCGATATTTATTCACCTTTATTTTTGACGGGTCGCACCGTCCGTGGTCTCAGATTTAACGTCTCAGTTACTGATCAAAGGAGATACGGGTACTTGACTTTTACGTCCAACCAGTCTATAAAATGTGGAGGGTATACACCCGAATCTCAGACCACAGCCGGTGCTAGGAATAAATATAAACAAATATCGCTCGACATAAACTCGACGCCGTATATAGATTCCAAAAAAACTACCCATGGGTTGCCATTAAAATGAAATAGTTTTGCATCGGTAAGTTTTTATTTTTCTAAATTACGTACCTATGTTATTTATTTATACATCATTGTAAAGTTAAAATTAAATGCAACCGCCTAAATAAATAATCTTATGTAAATATCAATTTCAAAAATAGATATTTGATTGAAACGGTTTTGTAGAAGAAAAGTTCATATTACTGTGGTAATACTTCAGGTTTTAACAACATTTGGTAACTATTAATATTCTCATAATGTGCGTAAATCTTTTTGATATGGACATAGTAATATTGACAACAAATCACGTGTAGCAAAGTAGTGTGTATGAAAAACGGCTCAATTGACTGTGATGAATTTTGGCACATGGATAGTTTAAAACCAAACCATGAAACAGAATGTGTAGAATACTTTGTAGGCACGAGTATATCTGAAGTCATTCCCAAAGTATTAACATGTCTGGTATTTAATAATGGCATTGTTGTGACAACTTTAAGAGGCTCCCATACGCCAATGACCTTCGATCTGAATCCCTTAGTTTTCTAATGTTTTTTGTAGCTTATTATATTAACAACAACGGCTTTAAGCAATATAGTATCCCATATTTACTTCAAACTTCATTGTTTTCGAGATATTTGGCATCAAAGTTGAACAATTTTAGGCCAAAAAACTGGTTTTCTGGCCATAACTTTTGTGTTAATTGGTTTAAAATTAAAACCCTCTGCCAGTTTTTAGAGACGTCATAGACGAACCCAAATTTGTAGATTTCGTATATGTTAGATCTTTCACGTCAATAGAGATGCGAAATAAGTGTTTTTTTAGACAATGTTTAAAAAAATCATACAAAATTAAGTATTAATTTGTTTCAAAATCCGGTCTGTCAAAATGGAGATAAAAGATTGAAGAACCGATAGCCGTTTGATTTATGATTCTATCTGTAGTGCAAAAGTAGTAGATACGATTCAAAACTTGTCAAAAATCGATGAAAACCTCGGGTAGCCCCTTAATGCGGAAGAATTCGCTGGAAAAGGCTAGTAGGTACGTAATTGAGTACTTGGGGGTAGTGCTTTGTACATAATTCGTTTGATGTACCAAGCCGAGATGTGTTAGGCGATGAATGCATAGAAAACATCAAAAACATAGGGTGATTCACATTCACATCTGAGTAACAACGAAATAATATATTTTTATGCATGGGTTAGTTACATCTGGAACGTCACAATGACAATGACATTTGTGACAGTGACATTCGGCCATCTTTGGTAGCTTTTTTGGAATCTAAATACGGCGTTGAGTTTAGGCCTCCCCAAAAAGTGCCAGTGACCGGTCCTGCGCCACACGCATCCAGCGGACTTCCACGACCTTTACCAGGTCATCAGTCCACCTTTTGGGTCTTCCGGTACGTGAACGGCAATTTAGCGTTAGTCCCGTGTAAATAGCTGTAATGATGTAATATAAAAATTCCATGCCTATTAAAAAGTTCGTATAGTTACTGAAATCTTATGGCACTTAAGTCGTTTTCTTTAAGGAAGGCAGTTTTTTAGAAATATCTCGAAAACCTTTGAACTGATCTTGTTCAAAACAATTTTCGCTGAAAGAATTTAATAAGCCCTATGTCCATGATTTTTTTCATATTTTTAAAGCACACGGTTCAAAAATTAGAGTGGGGGGGACACAATTTTAGTGACTTTCGGGGCGATTATCTCCGACCCTATTCACTTATTTAAAAAATTTGCTGAAAAACCTTATATTTATTTTGAAAGGCCTATCGATTGATATGCCATACGTGGGCTTGCAATGAAAAAAAAATTCATTTCAGTTTTATGTATGGAGTGCACCCCTACAATTTTTTTTTTTAGTAATTAAATTACAAAACTATGTAGCGGCTAACAAAATACACCTATTCTCAAAATTTTATTCAAATACTCCTTATAGTTTTCGAGTAAAATGTCTGTGACATACGGACGGACAGACATACATACAGTCAGCTGTGACATGACGAATCCATAAGGGTTCCGTTTTTTGCCATTTGGCTACGGAACCCTAAAAAGAGGTAAATATGTCTATACGAATTTCCGTGTTTAAAAATGGCCACCAATTCTGACAGCATTCGTTTCTATTGACGAAGTTGGTGCAACTGACTTGGAGGGCTTAAAACATAACCCATCGGTAGATGTTTTATATTACATCCATTGGCTGTAGGAATAAAGTTGAATGAACACAAATGCTCTGAATTAACAATTTTGAGATATCTACGAGATCTAAAAGAGCTCAGTCAAATTCCCTCCAATATACGATCGGATTACGTATTCATTGAAAAGCATTACTGAAACACTTTATCATTCAGCGTCTTACTCTTTTGTTGAAGAGAAATGATTTAAGAATTTTAAAGCGATGAAATTTAATATTAGTCAGTCGGTAAACAATCATCCATACTTCCTTGAACAGAAAATCAGTGAAGGTCAAATATTTATTGAATTCGTTAGGAACAGAGTCCAGCCATGTCTCGCGCGCGTGTACTACGAGTAGGTATATATAACGTGTTTTTTAACCGTCCTAGAGCCAAAGCCCACTTAAAATATCCAAAACGTACTAATCATTCGTGAAAAAAAAAATATTAGTTAAGTTTTAGTAATAAAAGGTAATTAAGTTTGAAAAATCCTGTATGGCGCGCGGTGCGAAGTTCATTCACCCCGTTATAGTTCGTACCTATCTACATAAGATGGCGCCTAGCGGTCACGGCGGTCACTCGGCTGGATGATTAAAATTAATATTAATACAAAATAAAAAAAAACAATATTAATACATTGATAAAAAAACCCTTTTTAAGTTCTTTGTAATATGTATGTGCACTTATCACGCGATAAGTGACAAGATAGGAGCGTCGTCTCGTTCTATCGAACGGTGTCAGCCAGTGATCCGCGCTCTACCTTGTCACTTATCGTGTGATACGGGGTCAGGTCGCATTTCTCAACTGATTCTCGTATAATTTAAGTAAAGTTTTCGAATTAAAAAAAAAACTTACTCACGAGTTGTTCATGTACAGCTGTCAGAGGCACTAGTATTAATATGGCTCCTATATGAGAGGGTGAGAGCGTGACCTCAACACGTCATCTTACTGACTTTGACTTTGTCTACTCCAGACAAAATACGGTTTTTTAAAACTTTTTTTAGTTTTCATGTCCTGTATTTTAATCATCAGCACGTCTATCATGCGACGACGGCCGCGACATACTCTCGATTTTTCTCGCACTATACCTCTTGTTACGTGGTCGCTTACTATGGGCCTCATAAGAAGGCTCAAAGTCACCCAAATGGCAATGGAGAGGACCATGTTGGGAGTTTCTCTGCGTGATCGCATCAGAAGTGAGGCTGTCCGCAGGAGAACCAAGGTAACCGAAGTGGCCCTCCGGATCGCTAAACTTAACTGGCAGTGGGCGGGGCACATAGCACGTAGAACCGATGGCCGTTGGTGCGGAAAGGTTCTCGAGTGGCGACCACGTACCGGAAGGCGCGGCGTGGGTAGGCCCCCGACAAGGTGGACCGATCACCTGGTAAAGGTTGCGGGAGTCCGCTGGATGCGGGTGGCGCAGGACCGGTAGCTTTGGCACTCTTTGGGGGAGGCCTATGTCCAGCAGTGATATGATGATGATGATGATGATACCTCTCGTTCTAAGTGTTCTAATAAGAGAGAGACGGATAGTGCGAGAAAAATCGAGGGAGCTCGCGCGCTGTCATTGTGAGCCGTTGTGACAGAAGAGCTGGCGGCTTTCTCGCGCAACGCAACAGCATTGCAATTCAGCGAGTACATGCCTCCACCATCTTTGTCATCTTCTATGTACTTTAGAAAATAAATATTAACTGATTTGAATCATTGTTATCATTTTTTTGATGTCTGATATGTTTTTGGATTTTACCTACGTTATTATTCCAATAATAATAATAAATCCGTTGCACAGAAAAATACAGTACTTTTATGATTTTATCATTATGTTTTTATTTTAATGTTTGTTGCCTCAGAACTCCGTAATATATGAGCCGATTCGTAAAATTATTTTTTGTTCAGAGTCATATTCATTTATTCGCTGCAACCATGGTATTAACAGGATGTTTGTAAGTATATGCTTCCAGATTGGTCACTTTCTTATAATAAATCCAGTTGGATGATGGGATCCATGAGGAATTGAGGGAACTCCTCAAATGTATTATTAGGCACGCATCTAGTAATTTCGGTATTTTCTATTATAACTCGAGTAAATACACGGAAATCACAAATGTGGTGAAGTGGAACTGATGATAAAGACCAAAGATGTCTCCTGCAAATCCCCAATGTTGTACTTAAAGCTGTACAAGTACGTCACAGATTCTGATATGATTCCGTTGAAATAGCAACTAATGAAGTGCCAAAGGTCTCAGTGATCACCTTTGTTGATGAATCGACGGAACTCCTCAAATATTATCAGCCCACATACCTACAGCGATTTGTTTTTTTTCTGTAATAATCAATGATCTTGTGGTAAAGTGGAGTACTGAATTGAAGTCGGTTAAACTTTGTTTTTAAAGTAAATTATATTTTACATCTACGTCCGACATTCAAATCTGACGTTTGACACTTCCATTGTTCTCAGATACCTGGGAGACGTTAACAGAATAATTAACCTTTAACTGACAACATATGCGACTCACAGACGTCATCAATCTTATGGGTAAAGCCGTCAAAATTGATGTTATTTTTTTGAACCAAAGTCTACTTTTGTTAATTTTTTTTGTTCCTTGACTGTTGCTTTAATAAGATGAACCCAATAAAGCGGTCGAATTGCGTGGTTTGAGGGTAGCTTGGAGAAAATCCAGGGGAATATTTAAACACTGGAATACTCTACGACTTTGCGCTCCAGTGAGATTGGTTGAACGGTTCCAACCGAATCTAGGTGTCCAGCTACTGGGAGTTTGGTCGCTGGCTAAATCTAGCCTAGCTGAGAAGAGTCCACCAAAAAACTCAGCTACGCCCGACTTGGGTCGGACTGATTTTGTTACGCTTTTGTGTACTGCTTGTTTGGAAAAAAATGTGTATCGTTGGCGTCTGACGCTGTCCGTCCCGCTAGATTCCTTTTTTGGGGTCTTCTAGCTTCTAGCCGCAGCCAAGACCGCAATGGCGGCGAGTGGAGTGCGCACGCGTCGGATAGGGAGCGATTGACGTCCTGATGGACGTCAGGACGGAACAAATGGACAATAACAATTGCACGTCTTCTGGACGTAATCTCGGTGTTAGTGTGTGTGACTCTATACAATCGATAGCGTCTCCTAGATGTGACATCTTCTTTTAAGTTTGCGCAATAAGAATACAGTATGAGTTGTTGTATCGACATATTATTATTAGGTACACGTATAAGGCTTATTGCCTAGCGGCGCACGGCTGTTTATTCTCAATTACGCACGTCCACTGAGCATAGCATTATACGGAAGTGAAACATGGACCTTGACCCAGAAAGATGCGGAGATATTAGAAGCGTTCGATATGTGGTGTTGGAGGCGAATGGAGAAAATTAGCTGGAGAGAGAGAGTAACCAACGAACAAGTACTGAATAGAGTCGGGAAAACCAGGCAGTTAGTGAGAAACTTAGAAAACAGAAGAGGAAAAATGATAGGGCACCTCATACGACATGACAACTTCATAATCAATATAATTGAAGGAAAGATAGAGGGGAAGACCTAAAATAAACTGTAGTGCTCTATGTATAGAGCAACTCAAAAAGAGTTGATGTTAGGTCGTATCGAGATGTCAAAGAGGTTGCGTGGGATCGGAGTAGATGGAGGACCTACTTTGAGCTACACCGACAAGAGCTTAGCTCTTAAATAGCAAATGCCGCTCAGTCGAAGTGGCGCAAGCAACATGTGCTAGCGTAGAGGCGAAACACGTGTCGAGATTTTGTCATTGGTTGGTGGTTTTTTCTATAAAATATATTTGCACGTGAATAGGGAGGGTGTTCGCATTAAACGCATGCACACCTACTAATTATTAGGTTTGAATCACACTGGCGCGGCCTACGGTGGCTATTAATACTCAACTTGACAGTTCATGTCCAATTTAAAACAGTAATTTTAAAATAGTAAAGACAGGCTGCGCCAGTCTGTGAGAGGTCTTAGGTCTCTCATAGACTGCGCGAACTGACTGCGGCGGTCAATAAAAAAATTGTAATTCGCTGTCAAGTTTACTATTGACCGCCACCGCAGTGTGTTGCAGGCTTTACGAGCACAAATGTCAAAGTGCCAGATACAGACAAACTAATTTTAGCGGCGTGTTAGCTAAAATAGGTTTGTTGAACGTTTAGAATACGACCATTAATTACTGTTATTCCATAAAATGCGCAGCCTAGATTGTTACCAATTCACATGGCGTTAATTGCATCCAATAGTGCTGGAATGGCCAATCCAGCCTACCGACCATCACGCGTAGGTTGTTAAAGCTGCTCACGCATCGCATAAAATATATCAACTGCTGGACGCAGTATATTAGGTACATTATTATAGCATGTGTCTTCGATACGAACGTTAAAAACCCTTAAGGCGCCGTAGGTTCAGCGAAGTTAAGCGAACAGAGTTTTTGAAACAATATAATTCGACGACCGGTTAGCCTAGTGGGTAGTGACGCTGCCTACGAAGCTAAAGGTCCTGGGTTCGAATCCCGGTAAGGGCAAATATTTGTGTGATGAGCATGAATATTTGTTTCTGAGTCATGGATGTTTTTCTATGTATTTAAGTATTTCTATCTATTATATATATCGTCGTCTAGTAACCATAACACAAGCCTTATTGTGCTTACTATGGGACTAGGTCGATTTGTGTAAGATTGTCCCCTAATATTTATAATGCGTCTGTTTATAATAATATGGTTTCAAAAAAATACGAATAGTATGCTTGAGGCTTTTCTGCAGCGAGATCAGTGATTCGAAACATGAAATTTAAGTAATTTTCGTTCGATAGAAAAAAATCACGAACATAGATATGAAATACACTTAAAATATTCGTTGCAAGTTATCACAAAAGCAAAAAATATTAAAATTGCTACTAAAAATCGGCCATATCATGTTTGAGAGAACTCAGTGATGATATCCGCGCTTCCGAGCAAGCACTTCCATCTCGCTCACGCGTATGCTCAGTCAGACGGAGAGAAGAACATGAACCTACGGCACCTTAAATTGAACGAGAAAACGAAGACATCTTTCGTATCTCCGGTCGAATTTGTTTGGTGATTCAGTTTTTGGAAATTTAAAAAACAAAACAGGCTCGCGAATGTTAGAGTTCACAGGTCCACTAGTTTTATATATTTAATTAAACATAATTATTAATTTTAGAACAAGTTACAATTTTGCACGCAATGTAACGGTTACAAAGTCAAGTCATACCTATCACTGACATTTGATTGTATCATTTGTATCTGAGGTCCGTATTGCATTACGCGTACATTGCTGCTGCTTCAGAAAACTTTAATTTTTATTGTTATATTTTTGATAAAACTGTTAACTACACTTAGTTTAAAGTTTAAGGTCCGTAGAGACACGAATTGTATACGTGGTTAAATTGCTAGCTGCTAGTTTCTAAGTAAAAAAAAATCATCATCATTATCATCATATCAGCCGAAAGACGTCCACTGCTGGACATAGCCCTCCCCCCATTCCACTGCCGCTTGAGTTTAGCGATTCGGAGGGCTATATTGGTTACCTTGGTTCTGCTGCGGATAGCCTCATTTCTGATGCAATCACGCAGAGAAACTCCCAACATGGTCCTCTCCATTGCCCTTTGGGTGACTTTGAGCCTTATGAGGCCCGTAGTAAGCAACCACGTTTCCAAAAACGTTAAAGTAAACTTTAAAAAAATGGTTACTAACAAATTATGGGTTCAAAGTACGAAATAAATTATTTATAATTACTTATTAGTTGGCTCAAGGTCATGTCAGGGGCAACGTAGGTAATTACCGGTTTGCATAACCGATAATTTCCTGCGGTAATTACCATCTGTTGCTGATTAGTTAGATTCGATTAGTTATTGAGCACTGTTTTTCGGTACTAAGTGTTTTCTTTTTCTTGTTTGATATTTTAATTTTCTAAGCAACAGTAGTAAAATAAGTGACAGGAAAGCTTTAAGGGTTAATGGATTTAGTAAAAATACTTATACGAGTAATGTAATACTTTGGACTATTAACACTTTCACTGCCAGGAACCCGACTAGCGGGCGCCTACACCGTAGTCGCTTTTCGCTACATACGAGAAAACCCACGGGATCGGCTACGAGCGTAGCGCTTAGCTATTCTTAGCAGTGAATGTGTTAAGCTGCAACGAACTACGGCGCAGCGCTACCTATTATAAATGCAAAAGTTTGGATGTTTAGATGTTTGGATGTTTAGATGTTTGGATGTTTGTCTCAATCACACTTCAACGGCTCAACCGATTTGAATGAAATATTGCACGAAGATAGTTTAAAGCCGGCATTCAAATATAGTCTTTCATCTCAAGTCCACGCAGACGATGTCGCGGGCGGAAGCTAGTGAATATCAGTGAAGTGTAGCGTGAAAATATCATTAAAATAAGACTGATTTCAACTAACCTAAACAGGTATTTTCACGGTTCATTCGAGAGAAATATAGGTTGGTCACGTATATAATAATAGCAACAGTTGAAATTCCGAAATAATAATTCGTAATTTTATTAGTTTGTGGGTACAGCTACACCTAGTTCCAATGGCCAACCCGATAACGTGACCTGGGGGTTAAATATACTCGCGTTCAAAAACTTCGAATGCGCGATTCAAACCATTACAAAGTCAAAACTCACAGTCTATATGTCTCGGTCGCACCAGCATACCTTCCTAATCATACAAGAGACGCGCAGTGATAGAATCTGGCCAGAGAAAAATGAGCCTAGAAAAGAGCTGCAAATTAAAAAAAAACAGCGTGTTGCATTACCGTGTATAACGCGATAAAACAATAATGATACTTTAACAATTATAATTGTTCTTCATTTCACACAATGCTACTGATGAAGCATTTTTTTTTTATAAATCTCAGGCTCATATGACTAGCACTGTGACTGAATAAGCGCTGCACTTCGTTCGAATGATACTATGATTTTTTATTCAAAGGCGAGTTATTCTGTGTGCGTTGCGAGGAGCAAAATGTTCGGGTCTAAAGTCGCCTTAAAGTAGTTCGTTTTCCATACAAAGCATTCCATATAAAACTTTTTTTCTCAATTCATTGCAGATTATACAAGTTTATTCTAGGAACAAGGGAATTTCGCGCAAATGGAAAGCCAATACATGAAAGTTTGTTACATAAGTTTCTTAAAATATCGCGCCGTTGCCCTGCGAATGTCAAAAGACAGTTTGTATGGAAATCAAACCAACTTAAATAGTTCTACTAATACCTTTATAAGTTTATAACGAAACAAATTTAATTAAATATTTTTGTTTCGTGTTATTTCTAACGAGGAAGTTACGCCTACCATTTTTTAAACGATATGATACAGAGAGAAAGAAACCGAAACTACCTGATGTAGTTCGATGGGAATGGAGCGGGCGCATGGCTCGCCCATTAGAGTGGTGCGAAGGCTGTGAATAAGTCTTTCAAGAGGATACAGAGAGGGCGCTAGTCTTAGCGGGAATGTAATTGAAAAGTATACAACTTCCGTCAATGTCCTCATAGCTTAGTTCGTAGAGCAGTCTAGCGTTAAAAGAAAGGTAATCCGGTCGGGGGCTACAGACGAAGATGGTTTATTTTTCCATTATATTCTTTCTCTCTGTATCATATCGTTTAAGTTCTACTAATGTTGCATTGCCCTGCAAACAATATCACCTTGGGCTGCCAACTCACCTGGCCTTTGATCGACCAGCATTTATTCCAAGGACGAATTTACTAATGCAAATTAATTTGATATGCAAATAAAAATTAAAACAATTTGGTTATGTAACTCTTTACAGACATGTACCCACGTTGTAAATATACTCGTAAGTCATAATAAACACACACAGCCAACTTTCGTTAATAATTTTAAAGCAATTTTAAGTATTTAGCTGCGTTATCTATAATTAATATTTTTTCCTGCTACCGAGTTTTTCCTGACGTATTTTTAAACTTTATTAGCACTTTTAAAGCCTAATTTACCAATGGCAATTAAAACGCCAAGATTGTTGGACAAATCTTGGATATGAATTGGTCTAATTGACAATACAAATACAAAATAGAAATTAATTGAAGGAAGTATACAAAATAATGTGCTATACCTAGCCTGAATAATACTATTTCCTTTCTGTAAGATCTTTAACTTAAGAAATAATCTTTTACTTAAGGCGCCGTAGGTTCAGCGAAGTTAAGCGAACAGAGTTTTTGAAACAATGTAATGCGTCTGTTTATAATAATATGGTTTCAACAAATGCGAATAGTAATCTTGAGGCTTTTTTGCAGGGAAATCAGTGATTTGGAACATGATTAAGCAAATTTCGCTCGATAGAAAAAAATCACGAACGTAGGTCTAAAACACACAAAAATACACTTAAAATATTCGTAACAAATTATGCACAAAAGCTATAAATATTAAAATTGCTTCTAAAAATCGGCAATATCATGTTTGAGGGAAATCAGTGATTACATTTTTATTAATTTAAATGGCCAAAAAATTTAAATTAAAAAACATGATATCCGCGCTTCCGAGCACGCACTTACATCTCGCTCACGCTTATAACCCGACGCGTTGACGACGTAAAAAAGACCGCGAGTCTATTCTGGGTGAGACTAGCACGGGACCGGGATAAGTGGCGTACTCGAAGAAAGGCTTATGCTCAGCCGTGGGCGATTACAGGCTGAAAATGATGATGATGATGACCCATTACCAACTCGTGATCACGTAACGTTTTGAACGCGCGTTAGGACAGTCCAACTGTAATTTTTCCATATAAAAATTGATATTTAGATCTACTTGACTGGCGTACAATGCGTTACGTGATCGACCTGCTGGTCCCTCGACCCGGCGGGTCGCGTACATAGTACATACGTCACTTAAAGGGCTCCTTGTATAGAAAACCGAAACATGTAAACCCTGGTAGTAAAATATCATCCATATCTACTATGTTAAATTGTTAAATATTAATTTAAATTGTTATATTACACGTGGTCAATATGTGAGTATAATATTTTAAATGTTAAATCCATAGACGACAAAAATATTCCATATGGCATACATGTTGCAAAAGTAGACATTTTTAAGGAATATCTTATAACATTTAGTAATACTTTGATCAGCTACTTAATCATCTAACTTATACAATACAACAATTAGAACTTTTTTAGGTTCTTGTACCTCAAAACGATCCTTATAGGATCATTTCGTTGTTTGTCTGTCTGTCAAAACCATTATCTTTAGAACGCGAGGTGTCAAGCTGAAATGGACACGAAATATTCAAGTCTGCAATCCCTTTGAGTTCACAGCTCAATTTTACTTCTTAGTTTACGCAATCAAAAGATTTTTCATGTCAAATAAATAAATTTCGACACTAATATACTGTTTTCTGAATTGTTCCCTTATTTGTATATAATGATTCTAGGTCAACGAATGTAAACTTGAAATCATATTGAATAAAAATACTGTTCAA
This sequence comes from Epinotia ramella, assembly GCA_947578815.1. Classification (NCBI taxonomy): domain Eukaryota; kingdom Metazoa; phylum Arthropoda; class Insecta; order Lepidoptera; family Tortricidae; genus Epinotia; species Epinotia ramella. The sequence goes on from OX388211.1 coordinate 24,742,315, forward strand.
ACTATAACCATGTACCATAGTCAAAATCGACGGAACACAGCCTCTGCATCGCGGCCAACCCTCTCGCTCTCTCATCAGCGTCCTCTTTCTCCCTCTTAACCTCCGCCTCCTCATACCCACACTCATACACCATATAAGAAGAACAGTTAACATTGACAAACCTATAGTCGGTTCTAGAATCAGTCTTTTCGGGTTAGTCGTCGCAGAAGCTGACGGCGGGCGCCGAGTGGTGGTCGCGCTGGGGGACGAAGCAGGCGCAGGCGGGGGGGCCGGGGGAGGAGAGTGCGGACCCCGGACCGAGGGAGCCCCCGCAGGAGAGGCGCGCGCGGTCCCGAATGTTCTGGATGGAACGCTGCGGGTTCCACCAGTCGAGCTCATCTGTTTGCTGAGGCCTGTCGAGACCGGGTTCTGGAAATAAGCGGAATAGGTTAGATTTTGGTGCCGGGTACAGAAGCCAAGGACTACCATAACCTCTACAAATCGGTTACAATATCTGTGGACCTCGCTGGAATGTGAAGCTCCTCCCCCTTCTCTTTTACCTACCCGCGCTCGCCCCGCACTGTACCAGAGCGCCGACGTGACGTCATCGACGCCAGGTCCACAGATATTGTTACCGGGTTATAGCTGCCCAATGGCATTTTAAATGGCAATGAGATTTATAACATGCCATCCCTGGGGTGTCGGGTTACAATTTCACCACCCCCTTTCTTCCCGTGGTTGTCGCATTTTGTCGATCTTTTATGCTAAAAGTGGCACTGGAAATGGAACAATAGTTTCATGTGCTCTGCCTACCCCTTTTGGGAATAAAGGCGTGAATCTATGTATGTCTTCGTGCTATCATACTCATCCATACTTCCATACTAATTGACGATCTCAATATTGTGATGGGCATGTTTTAATTCTAAAGTATGAAAATGAGGTACTTATTTATTAAATACCCACGAATGGAAATACACGATATTGAAAATTGTTTTCAATTTCCCGAACACCTTTTCATAATTCTTACATTTCCATTTGTTCTAAAGTAAGGGTCGCGCGGACGTATTGAGGGTGGTAGGCTTACAAGGCTTGAAATAAGTGAAAACATTATCTTATTTTCCTGAAAAAAGTACGAAATTACTGATGCTGAAATTATCTTTCTATCCCGCTTACAGTTTTTTCAGAAAAAAAAGACGGGCTCTCGATTTTTACAGTTCACAGTTTTACTAATTATATTTCAATTAATTGACATCTAAATGAGCCGGGTTCAAAGAACAACTTGCATTTAAATTCTTGAGGTAAATCCACCGTCGTCTACTTAATTGAGAAAAACTGCTCAGTTTGTAACATTGTTAGGTGTCGGGATCTTTTAAAGTCCTTTTTAAGTCTTGTGACAAATTAATATAGATGCCTCTCGCTGATTGGTCTAGACATTTAAACCTCTTACGAACTCCTTTAGCCAAATATAAGCAAAAAGTTTTTTTTTTTAATATGATTGTACCTTTTTGATCTGTTTATGTTAATTAAATAATCGGCCAGCCAACTTTACGTGTCTTTTTTAGGGTTCCGTACCCAAAGGGTAAAAACGGGACCCTATTACTAAGACTCCGCTGGCCGTCCGTCTGTCTGTCTGTCAGTCTGTCACCAGGCTGAACGCTCATGAAAAGTGATAGATAGACAGTTCAAATTTTCACAGATGATGTATTTCTGTTGCCGCAATAACAACAAATACTAATAAAATAAATATTTAAGGAGGCTCCCATACAACAAACGTGTTTTTTTTGCCGTTTTTATAGATACCTACTGGTACGGAACCCTTCGTGCTCGAGTCCGACTCGCACTTGGCCGGTTTTTTATTTTTAACTTTATTAGGACCTAAACAAACGCATAGCAGACGTGGGTGCAAGAACGGCCAGGCTCAAGTGGGACTGGGTCGGCCAGGTCTGTCGCATGCAACCAGGCAGGTGGGCTCATATAAAACTACCAAGTGCGTGCCACGTGACGGGCGACGCAGACGGGGCTGACCTAGAGACGAAGATGGCGGGACAACCTGGGTATATTCCTGGGCGGAAGAAGCATCTAGTGGGGATGCATGGAGATCACGGTGAGAGGTCTTTGCCCAGGTGGAAAACTCAATAGGCTCATAATTAGAAAAGATGAAAAACCCCCGACATTTTCATTTCAAAGACCAATATCACAAAAACGGCTATATAGATTTTCATAAAACATAGCTAAGAACACTAGGGATAAAATTGACTATGACATAAACAAAACCGTATTCAAATCGGTCCATTCGTTTGGGAGTAAAACACATTGGTGAAATAGATAAGCTAACTGTTTTTGAGCTCTACTTTCATATACTTGTACAAGTAAATCTTGTTATTAAATTGTTAATTATTAATATATTTTGTCTTGTAAGCGGGTCATTTATTTAAATATTTTGTTTTGTAGCTAAGTGAGTCAGATAAAAAAAAAGATTTCAACCACTTTTTTTTTTTACTTTTCGAAAGATTGGTGGTACCTATTTTCAACGAAAATATAATTATCTCGGTACTGGTGTACTTATGCATAATTTGGATTATGTGGTCCAAAAAGTTGCAACATTCTCCCCTATTACCCTTTAAGAGGAATACGTTGAATCACCAATAACCCTGTAGGTATATCAGGTCAAATTCAAGTTGCAGATTACACGTATACAAGGTGACATCGGGGTGTATGGTAACCGACCGGTGTAGTGTGTCAATAAAAAAAAACAATAATTTCTTATCACGTCTACAATATCATCCTGCATACGAGTACATAGGAGTTTTATTACTCACGATATCGAGATAGGGAGTTTTTTCTCCTATCGTGGTCTTCTCCTACCAGCCACCACGTTTTCATGTCACCTTTGCCCTGAAACAAATAAATCTGGATAAGAAGATTATTGATGGTTGGTTGTATTACTTAGGTTAGGTTAACACACAGTTATCGTCCACCCCACCTGCGGCGCTACCCCGGAAATCGAATCTCGAAATTCTTGTACCTCTGTCTCTGTCGTTAGAGTACAATAAACCATAAGTGCAATAGAGATGGAGATATAACAATTATAATTCAAGTACTTTTTTGAATACTACGGCGGTGGTAAATAAGCATAGACGACACCAGAATATATACCCTTTATTGATTAAAGGTTGCTGGAGTCCGCTGGATGCGGGTGGCGCAGGACCGGTCACTTTGGCACTCTTTGGGGGAGGCCTATATCCAGCAGTGGACGTCTTTCGGCTGATATGATGATGATGATGATGATTGATTGTAGGATTCTAAATGTTGACAGCTAGAGACAATGCCGGTCCCTTTCTCTCTACACAGCCCATATTTGGGAGCTCTGGAAACCTACACACCACCTGGAACACAACACCTCACACCTGTTTAAATGTAAATGCGATTGGCAAAACATTCCGCCGCACTGGGCGTTTGAGAACAGTTCCCCGTCGCATGGCACTTGCAGGCAAGAACCCGCGTGTCATTGGGTCTACCTACTACGAGCGACTGCCCGCTGATCTTAGACATGAGCCATGTGACGAAGCATTTAGACGCCGCCTTAACTACCTTTTATTGGAAAATCCATTTACTGAGTTTAAGAGTATATGAGTCTTGACTTGACATGTTAAATTATTATGACTTACCTATTTTTTGTATGAATATGATTTGACATTAAATGTGTCACGTATTTTCTGATGCACTAAATATTGTAAAGAATGACGATACCTAGAGATTGATATAGGTATGTGTTCTTTTGCTTTTGGTTTGTTATTTCTATTTCCTTGTTATTGTGTTCTTACATTTGTTGACACATTGTCTTAACATTATATCTTTATTTTTTTCTGTTTTTGACGATCGTGATAAAAAATCTTGTTTTCTTGACATGTATATGCAAATCTGTAATGTTAATGTTTCATCATGAAATAAATAATCTAATCTAATGTAATTCTTACCTTAATATTGACAATGCCCCTCTCCTTAAAGTGGTACCCGCCGTGCTGGCGCAGCAGATGGTACGTGTCATTGCTGACGTGAACCCGCTGTGGTTCCCCGCTTGACTCCATACGCGCCGCCGTGTTGACGGTGTCCCCGAACAAGCAATAGCGAGGCATTTTCACGCCCACGACGCCTGCGGCGCATTGTCCGCTATGAATACCTATGGGAGTTAACACACTTATTAAGGGGATGCCTTGATTCGCGTCGACCACGTACCGTTGACAGAGGCACGCTTATGCCTTCCGCTCGCGAGAAAAAGAGATGCAACACTCTTCGGGAATGGCTTTTATGGACAAATTTCGATAAATACCTAACTTAATGAAGTTTTATTTATATTTCATTAAGTGAGATTTTAGATGAGATAAAATAGTATAGTATTAACTTGATTCTGTCGTAAAATAATGTATTGTTTGAGTAGGCTGAGTAACAAAAGGAAAATAAAGACACAACTTTGGATTTTTTTTGTATAGAGGAAATTTCACGTTATCCACGTTAATCCCCTAGCCTGATCCCCCAGGGGAATTAGCGGCAATTATTTTATATTCAACCAAGAAAAAATGATAATGTTCGGTTATGGCGCTTCGCCGGACGCTACAGCGTCACGCTCGCTTCGCTCGCTCGGCTCGCGCGCTGTAGGGTCGCAGTTCAACTAACAACCTAACCGTTTTTTTCCCCTGGGGGATCAGGCTAGGGGATTAACGTGGACAACAGCGGAAATTTTACGCAATCATGTATCGATTAAATCAGACAAACAATCATATAGTCAAGAATCATATATCTGAAAAGTCTGACAAATCAGACTTTATTGTTTCTTAATCTCAGACCGGCGCTTCAAAGGACGCGATAATTTCCAATTCACCCCCTTAACATTCAGCGAATAAGGGCGGTTTGCACTGACTGATGATTACAGACCGCCGATCAACGTTAAATATGGCACCGGGAGATGTTATTCCCTAGAAGCGTGACAAACTTTCCATACCGCATTCGGTTACAGACGGTTTCGTGTAACCCACCCTAACCACTTGAGTGCCCGCGATTTAAAAAAAAGTGCTGTAAAGTGCCTAAGATTTACCGCGCGCCAGCGGCGCCGTGTCATGTTTTGTAAATAAATCAATTGCTTGGCTTCCACTGAACTTTTTGATCTGATTCTTTTTATGTTGTAAAGCTAAAGAAACGGGCAATTTATTCATATAAATAATGAAATAAGTCAAAATAGTGAAATTAATATTAAAAAAATCACAAAGTTGACGTACAGTTTCGAATAGGACCTTATGCCAGAAATATATTTGTTTTTAAAAATCAAAATTTACATGTGTATTTTTATGTTTATTTAAAACTTTAATAGTTTACGCTTCGATTGGTACTAAATAAAGTATATGGTCGCCGGGGAAATATTCCGCATAAAACCTTTTTCATTTGCAATGTCTAAACTGTCAGTTTCGCAATTCAACAACAAAACAACTTTACTTTTTGTGAAATTGTTCCATAGACTGCGGTTTTTATTTTTTTAATATTGCCACATTAATCCTCTACCTAACTAAGTCAACAGAAAAGAGCTCTTCGCACGTTTCACATAGATATCATTTAAAAACCGTTTGAACTCCACCTCGCAACTAGAGTTGCGAGAGCACTTTGCGATTTGGCGAATCGCAACCGTAGTTGCGCTGGGCACTTGAGTGGCTAAATAAATAATAGCAATTAGGGGACAATCTAACACAAATTAGTATAACAGCTTCGTTATAATAATCAGCTTCGTTGGTAGAGTAACTACCCACTTGGCTAAACCGTTTTTTTTTTTCTTGTCGAAAAGCAGGTGGTGGTAAACACAGGTGTCACAGGCATTGACATACTTAAAGTACTCCACTTTTTGCCATACAAGACATACAATTAGTTCAGTGTCTTAAATGAAATAGTCAGAAGTAGAAGCAGAGGTTGTAGATATCAACACACAAATACAATATTTATAGGTACTTAATTCACAATTTTCATGTTCTAGAAATACAATGAGGAATTTAATGTCAAAGTATTTCTATGTAATGTCAAAATTGATGAATACAAAATAACTTTAAAATGTTTTATTAAGCAGAGACGTCCGCTAACGAAATTTCAAATTTCGATCAAAGTGGAAAATTGAAAAATTATTCGCCACGAGCGGGATTTGAACCCACAACCTCTGGAATCCGTCCATCGCTCTGCCAATTGAGCTACCGTGGGTCCGCTAATGGCGACGAATCTTTCAATCCCTTCCACTTGTGTATTTACACCTTAGGGAGGCTCGTAGCGACATCTACCGCGAAGTTATTACAAGTTCTGAAACGGCACCAACGTCTCAAGTTACATTGAGAATCGTTAGTAACAATGTGCTACCCCATTTTTAACATTAAAATGTTTTATTAAGCAGAAACGTCCGCTAACGAAATTTGAAATCGAAGGAAGGTCTCCTTAGACCAGGGGTCGGCAAGTAGTTTTGAGTGTGGTCCGAAAATTGTTTGAAAAAATTATTGATGTCCAGAAAAAAAAACTGATAATGATTAAGGTATAATTAATATTTTTTTTTTCTTTAAAATTAAGTTACCATATTACGTAGGTATAAACGGTGTTAATGTTAAATGAATATGCCGGTAGGTATATTTAAGAATATTTGGCGGTCCGCGGTGCGACCTTCCGCGGTCCGGACACATACCGCGGTCCGCCTGTTGCGGACCCTTGCCTTAGACCATTTGCGCCTAGCAACACGGGATCTAGTAGCTGCCCTCACTGACCCAAAATCTATTTCCACCCTGTATATTGTGTTTCCAGTTACAATGTTTATCGAGAAATATTCCCAAGAATTTCATTTCATCTATAAATTCGATGCGTTCATTTTTTAATGTAATTTCTATGTCAGGAGGTTTTGTCTGTGGTTGATGGAATTGTATATATATTTTTTTTGGAATATTGATAGTTAAATTATTTTCAAGCCAATCCCCCGCGGTTTTTAATGCAGAGCTTATAGCTTCTCCTAAGGAGTTCAAATCTGTAGATTTAACTATTATTGTACAGTCGTCTGCAAATAATATCGTACGTCCGTGGTTGGGTGGCATGTGTTTTGGAAGGTCATTAATGTACGTCAGGAATAGTAGTGGTCCGAGTATACTACCCTGGGGTACACCAAATTTAACTAATTTTGCTTCAGACTGATGTAAGATTTTAATCTTTGTTTGAGGGCAGATTTTACTTATTTGACTTGAGTTGTTTTCGGTTCATTAAATAGTTAGTCTAATTGTATTAAGAACCGGTTTCGCAGGAGGCTTCACTGTGGTATCCTTTATACATATAGTGATATTATTATCATCAAACACTAACCACTAAATAGACCACGGAACTATGATAGCGCCTAGGCAAAAATAAAATCAACAAATATACAATTCTAAATCTAGAATTAGTGATAGATTTCATTTCATAATTATGATAATTTATCACAATAATAATTGTTGTCTCACATTACATCTTCAGCGACATGCTGCATACATGATAGTTAATATAATATTAAATTAGTTACACTAAAAGTCATTGAAATCCAATACAATAGGTGCTAAATAAAAGGACAACATTTTGCTTTACAATTAAAATATTGCAATCAGACAATGTAAGAGTTCATTGGCATTGTCTTAAAGGACCACTAACTGTCGTCATTCTTACGATGTTTGACATAAGGACTACTATTGCTTGAATCACGTGTGCTCTCTTCATTGGTAATCTTTAAATAAATCTCCTATAAGTATCTGACCAAATCAATAAATCAACAGTATATTTATTGCAATCGTTCATACACAACGCAATGAGTTTCTTCGGTAAAGTGGCCATAGTGACGGGTGCGAGTTCCGGAATAGGAGCTGCTACCGCCATAGCCCTGGCCAGGGAAGGCGCCAAGGTGGCTTTAGTGGCCAGAAATGAGGAAAAACTAAACAAAGTGGCCAACCAATGTGATGAAAATTGCACACGCCCTTTGATCATAAAAGCAGACGTAGCTCAAGACGAAGACGCAAAAGCCATTGTCAAAAGAACGGTTGATCACTTTGGACAGATAGACATTCTGGTAAACAACGCTGGCATAGTCGGTATATCATCCATGTTGGACGAGGAGATAATCAAATATTACGACTTAGTTATGAACACAAACGTACGCGCCACGGTCCTTCTAACTACCCTGGCTGTTCCCCATCTCATAAAAACAAAGGGAAACATCGTGAATATGTCGAGTATAGCCGGTTTAAAGGTTCCTGGGAAGAACTACATGTGTTACGCCGTGTCGAAGGCAGCTATGGACCACTTTACACGATGCTGCGCTTTGGACTTCGCTCCATTTGGAGTGAGGGTGAACAGCGTCAACCCAGGCCCGGTGAAGACGGATATAGTCGCGAATGCTGGCGCTCCGAACCCAGACGTATTCTGGGAGAGGTTTAAGCAAGGCACAGCGCTGAAGAACATCTCGGAGCCCGAGGAGACTGCTGACTTAGTTCTGTTTCTGGCGAGCGACAAGGCTAGGAGCATCACTGGCTCGTCATTTGTCACCGATAATGGTATGCTATTGGTGTAAACTTAACGCTACGATACGTTTAACTTTTTCTAAGTTTGTGTAGCCAACGTTACGGTTGTGTTATTTTGTTAGGATTTCGTTTTAAATGTTGATGTTCGTTTATCTTCGTTGTCTACTGAAATATTAAAATGTGAAGAGTATCTAAGGTTTTATCATTTTTGGCTCTCGCATCAAGTAGGTGACAGGATTTGGTCTCCCATAAATAATCGCCAGCCATATAAGGCCTCATTTATGAAAATTGAAATGAACACGCGCAAATATAATAATTTATGGAGCTTATATGTACAAATATGATCGTGGTATTCAAACAGGGTCATTGGCAATTTAACGTTAGTATTCCTGTTAAAGGGTTATCTAGGCGAAGTTGATTGCGACTTTTTAGACCCCATAACCAATTATGCAATACGAAACCATGAAATAAACTTTTAAAAAAATCTATAATAATTGCAGCTTACCTATTTGAAAACTTAAAAAAGCAACCTAACCGTAATATATTTTGTTTCTTTTGACCTACTTACAAAAAAAACTTGAATTCATTACCGATAAAAAAAAAGATTAAATATCACGTTCTTTATATCTTCCTAACTATTGCTCAAAAGTTAGCTTAGCTTAGTGACCCATCAAACTTAGCGGAGCTGTCCTTGAAAGGGTTGAGTCGTTTAAGTATTTAGGACACATCGTCACGCCCGACCTCAAAGAAGATAAAAACATTGAGCGGGAGCGGACGGCCCTATCGGTCCGGGCCAATATGATAGCTCGTAAGTTTGTACGCTGTACAAGGGATGATGATGATGTTCTGAAAGGACGCCCGGCCGCCACAGGCGGGCAGTCGATCGCTTGTCGCGTTCATTCAGCCCCATTCCCTAAGTTTGGAGCCTCAGGTTACTGTCCCGGCGACGGCTGTACAAGGGAGGTGAAACAACGTGTTCCGGGTGTTGGTGGGGCTGCCGCGCTTCTGTAGCGCATCAGGGATGTTTGCAGAAGCTAGGGTGGATTGCTTTTATGCCACCATGCACAAGACAGTTGCATACCTGGTGCGTCTGGTGCGCGCCAGCCCCAACACCATTAAGGATGATAGGGGACAGGACTATCCCTACTTGCTTCACTGTAGTCGGTTACATGCGCCGTACTCAATGAAGCCAAATGTCTAATGTCCTTTCTTTTTAGTTTTTATTTATTAGTTTGATATTGCAAGTACTAACATAGTCTTTTAAAGGATAATACTAACAAATAATGGATCTTGTTATCTGATTTTATAAATGAATTGAATTATCCTTTTTAGGGATACGTTTGCCTTTCTACTTTATCGTGCGTGACATAATTATGTTTTAACCTGTTATTGTGTACAATAAAGTTCTTACGTACACAGATAATATCCTAGTTGATATAATTTTAAATATATCACACTTAAAGCCATTGAAACATAATACAATAGGCAGGTGCTAAATAAACCATCACCGTTTTGCAATAAAATTAAAATAATGTACTAAAACAATGAACCTACTACCAGCTCATTTGCATTGTCTTGCAGAACCATAATATTTTGTCCACATTTCTACGATGTTTGACATAAGGACTACTATTGCTTAAATCACGTTCGTAAATACACGCTCTCTTCATTGGTTATCTATAAATAGCTAACCAAATCAATAAATCAACAGTATATGTTTTACGTTCGTTCAGAAATAACGCAATGAGTTACTCCGGTAAAGTGGCCATAGTGACAGGTGCGAGTTCCGGAATAGGAGCTGCCATCGCCATAGCACTGGCCAGAGAAGGCGCCAAGGTAGCTTTAGTGGCCAGAAACGAGGAGAAACTAAACAAAGTAGCCAATCAATGTGAAGAACATGGCACACGACCTCTGATTATTAAAGCAGACATAACTCAAGATGAAGAAACGAAAACCATAGTCACAAAAACACTTGAACATTTCGGACAGCTAGACATTCTGATAAACAGCGCTGGCATAGCCGGTATATCATCCATGTTGGACGAGGACATAATCAACTATTTCGACTTAGTTATGAACACTAACCTACGCGCCACAGTCTTTCTAAGTTCCCTGGCTGTTCCTCATCTCATAAAAACAAAGGGAAACATCGTGAACATCTCGAGTGTAGCTGGTTTAAAGGTTCCTGGGAAGAAGTACATGTGTTACGCCGTGTCCAAGGCAGCTGTGGACCACTTCACACGCTGCTCTGCTTTGGACTTAGCTCAGTTTGGAGTGCGGATCAACAGCGTCAATCCAGGCCCGGTAAAAACGGATATAGTAGCGAATGCTGGCGCTCCGAATCCTGATGTATTCTGGGAGAAGTTTAAGCAAAACACGGCGCTGAAAAACATTGCGGAACCTGAGGAAATTGCTGATTTGGTTCTGTTTCTGGCGAGCGACAAGGCTAAGAGCATCACTGGCTCTTCGTTTGTCGCCGATAATGGTATGCTTTTGGTATGAACTTTATGCTATGATATCTCCAATTGTTATAGACGTTTCCTATTGTCTTGCTTGCTTGATAACGTTGGTCAACGACTAATCAGGGTGTTCTTAGGTTTGCTGTTGTAGCCAACGTTTCAGTTGTTTGTGTTGTTTTGTTTTGATTTTGTGTAAATGTTGTATTTTATTAATAATTAACTATTAAATGTATGTAAACCTAAAGTTTTATAATTCACACATTACAATAATTGGCACTCGTGTAAGGCCTCAATTATGATCATTGGAAGGAGTACGTGCAAATATCAAAGTATACGGAGCTTGTGCAAATGTATGGTTTTTATTATAGCTATAGTCAGCAGCAAAAGTAGCTACGCGGGTCGAGTGCTCAAAAAGAGCTACACACAACTCTTATGTCAAAAGGATAAGTCCTGTTTAGATCATTTTGAGCGTGTTATTTCGCGTAGCTACTTCTGCTGCTGGGTGTACGCGCGACGCTTTAGCGGTCGTTCAGAGTTTTTCGATATTTACTCTAAGGCAATGATTTTTAACCTTAGACATGCGGGGTTCTGGCGGGCTTACGTTAGTATGAAAATAGCTGTTTCTAACTTTGTTTTTAAGTTTGCAAATATTGAATCCTAACATTATATTGAAGAAATAATGACAGCTCAGACCCTCATCAACCCCTCCAGGGGTGGCGACCCACAGGTTGAATATTAGAACTATGATTTTTAGAAACGTTTATTAGAAAACTTTGGCAGTCAATTTGATGACGGTTCAAGTCAGGGGACCCTCTGACCGTAAGTAATTATTAGGAATAGAAAAGTTTGGAATAGTTATGATTATTGGACGTTTTTCACACAATCAAGCGGGTAGATACACGCCCTACACTACATAACTCCGAAGAGTCATTTGTCCGAAAGCATTTTTTTTCCGAATTTCATAATTCTGAAAACCATGTTACGCTGTTTTTTTTGATATTTCAGAATAAAATACTAACCTAACATATTTATGTATTTCATTTAATAATCTGCGTACACACTTTCCTTAAGCGGTAAATGGCGTTCGTAATTTCGAAATAATGATGCTTTCTAAGAAATGACTTCGGAATTTTTGTGTGTTTCCCAATCACGCAAAGACAGTTTAACAGATTTGGATGATATTTTGCACGTTGGAATAAAACATTGAATAAGTAAATTAAAATTAAAGAACATAGGGTTAATTGATAATTGGTTCACGCGAACTAATTTACGGGCAATATATATAGTGTAAAAACTTACCAATACGTATGTTAAGGCGCGCAGCGGGCATATTCCTCATCCGTATCTTAGGCACAGCGTCCAGCACATGCAGAGCGAGCGAAGCGACCTCCGCCGCATGCCGGGAGCAGCGCTCTGGTACTCCCCCGACAACCATGTACGCGTCCCCTATCGTCTCCACCTGGGGGTGAAGCGGTGGTGAAATACAAGATATACATACTCTGAGTTACATTATCAGTAATTTCACATTGCGGGACAAGACATCACATCGGAGCCGACAACGTAAGTTTAAAGATTTATAACAGTAATGAATCTATGGAATAGTTGTATTTTTGCGATTTATACTGATTGGTGTCATGACGATAACGAATGATGAAAATCTTTGTCTCATCGAATTCAATTGATTAAAGTCGTAACCTAGTTGCCAACCGATCTTATTGCTTGCTAAGTGCTGGATCTGTATGTTAGCAAATATTGTGCGTGATACAATCAATATTACCCTCTAAACTTTTTGTGTTTCGTGTGGATATTGCGTATTGAAAGGGTGTCGGATGATAAAATTAGATACTGTGTAGTTATGTTATCGTGTCAGACGAATATGAAAACGCTTACGCCTAGTTACCGCGATGTATAATGTCAAGTATACACGGCTTAAGTATAGTATAATACGTTATCGTTCGACACCCTTTCAATACGCAATATCCACACGAAACACAAAAAGTTTAGAGGGTAATATGGGTCTCTATTGTTTCCCATAGAAAGTTCCGATTTTTTCAGTCCATAACGTTTTCCACCATATTTTTTTCTAGTCATATAGTCGAAAGTCATAAAATTTAACAATATAAATTGGAGTTCCGATTTTTGTAGGTCATCATTATTGTTAGTCATAAAATTGGTTAGCCATAAGATTCAATGTCCCGGTGGTATGCAATTACATAATGTTAAAGGCAATAATCTAGTTTATAATAATAGTAAGGTCTTTTTTCGCAAATCATAACGATTGGTAGTCATCTGATTAGTTAGTCATATCATTCAATGTGATGGTGGTGTCACACTTCATAATGTTAAAACGCACGCTTTTTTGATTTTAGAGAAAAAATATTCATTTTTCTCTAAAATCAAAAATGGCCGAGATATTTGACCCGAAAGTTGGGAAAAATATGTACTTGTACAAATTTCGATGGATGTTGTGTCATTATTGGTTCTGGCGCTTCGCCGGCCGCTGCCGCGGCACGCTCGCTTCGCTCGCTCGGCTCGCGCGCTTAGGGTCGCGGTACATCTAACACTACTCCTCGCTTCGCTCGTCGTCGTACCTACACCGACCTGCCTTAGGGGTCCAATACCTTTTTTAATTTCAGAGAAAAAAGTTTCTATCAAAACATGCTTATTTAAACGTATTATTTACGAAACAGTCATACAAAATATAAAAAGTACATGCCATAATGACACCGCACAGTAGTACCTAGTACCCCTTTCAAATGTATGTTTGGAAATGTTTCTGAGTAATTATCTATATGACTATGGATGTTATAGATTTGGTCTCTTAGAGGGAATTCACTTTAGGCATTAAAACGATATGTAACAACCATTAGTACGTTGAAATATGTGCCTTAGAATATTTATGAATAATGATCGATAAACCTTTGATCGTTATGGACATCAATTTCCTGACTTTTGTGATTATAATACTTAATATTATAGGTCATTCATGTTAGAACTATAAAGCGTTATACTTAACAATAATGATGACTATTGATGTTTATGTCTATAAATTATATGGATATCAACTTCTGACTATCGAAATTCGGACCAATAAGCTTATGGGAAACAAAGGGACCCCGTGTAGTTATGTTATCGTGTCAGGCGAATATGAAAACGATCACGCCTATTTAACGCGATGTGTTAAAATAAACTTGCGGACTGATCGGATCGCTCTGTCCATGTCCATGTTCCATCATTGTTTTGGCTATTAAGATGTTGATGTTGAGGTTCTTTTAGGTACATAGCTTTAAGTTTTTGATAGGAACCAACTCCTCGGTCGGCCACCCTTAATTTTATGGCGGCAATTTTGAATTATACGTATACATATTAAGGAACTTATATGTATTTAGAAGGTACATAATTATGAATTAGATACAATTTATTTTATATTATTATTTCTCCATCCAGTTCACGCTCTTATCATTAAAAAACTCATCTAATGTATAGAAGGCTTTCCTAATAAGGTATGATTTCACTGTATTTTTAAATATTTTAGTATCGTTAATGTTCTTAGTTGTGTTGGGAATTTTATTATATTTTTTTATTGACTATTATATAAATGAATATATATAAGAGCTTATATGTATCATTTTAAGTGCTGAATTTGGCCTAGCCAATTTTGTTTTTCGGTCGTAATTTTTGAGAGCGGGAATATTGAGGAAAATAATGTAATTCTTTTTGACGAAAAGGCAAATTTCTAGGATATACATGGAGACTATGGTTAGGATTTTTAGTTATCTGAAGTAAGATTTGCAACTTACCATGGGGTCTATATTTACTAATATTCTGATACAACGCTTCTGTAATCTAAATCTTTCTATGTATTTAAGTATTTATATCTTTATATAAGTATGTAACTTATCGTCGTCTAGTACCCATACTACAAGCTTTGCTTAGTTTGGGACTAGGTCGATTTGTGAAAGATTGTCCGCAAATATTTATTTATTTTTATTATTTAAAGCTACGGACCTAACAAGTGCCTGAAAAGAAATTGGTGCTTTTATCCAGCGTCCACTACAATTTGTTCGAGCACTCTGCCCTACTACGATGCCTGCTAGTCGTGTGTGGTTCTGTCTACTACAAAATAAGCCAATTACAGCCAGATACTAAACCAGTTATGCAGTGTTCCGAACTCTGCAGTAAAGTGTACGACAATGCCTCGGAATGTAACCGACAGATTTGAAATAATTCATACAGAGTGATACAGGTCTAAACTGCACGCATTAACTCCAGGCTATCCGTGCGCTGTTCACTAAAGCAGCCTAAGGAAGCCTCGATAAGAATGAATGTCAACACTAAGGACTAAGGGTCCTCAGCTATGTGAGCGGAGCGCTGTTGGAGGAAAAAGTCCAATAGCCTATGCTAATCTAATAATCCTAGCTGTAAAGGTGAAAATCCACCATTGGTCTTGGATTACCTACCTACCAAGACCTCTTGGTGGATTTTCACCTCCTCATACGCCATCGGAACAACCAAGACCACTCTGTCAAGAATGTACGACTGAGGAGAAGGATTTAAAGCTTACCTACATAATAATATGAGTAGGCGCGCTTTGTGAATTGAAATTTAAATATTTATAAAATATTGTTTACTTTGTTTTGAATGTAAAAAAGATGCGTCATAAATGTAAGATAATGTTTGAACATCTGCCTCACGGGATCAAGGGTTAAGGATTACGTACAAAGCGGAAAATTTCCAAGGCATTAATCATCACCTTAAGTCGGCAAAGGTCATACAGTAGAACCTGGATAATTGACATCTCAAAGGGCCAGCAATTTTGTGTCAATTAAAGAGGTATTTCCTCTAACTAGGTCGTACATTATAAGTCGTAATACAAATTTCTTTAATGTAGGTGTAAGTCGTGCAAGTTTATAACTAAAACACTAAATCCTATACATTTAAGAGGCTGACAAGACCTAATTTGGTGAAATTGATGTTATTTAAGCAGTTTTTTAAGAAAAACTATTTGTTCTAGCACATCAAATAAAATATATTATGTTAATATTCACCATATTTCAAAGACCGTGGACGGGCTCGATACATAATTGGACGAAATCGGCTCGATAGAAAATAATTGCAAAGATTGGTCTTAAAATCACATTAAACGGTTCTGTCTTTATTTTTTTGACGTATGGGTCTGCAATTAAAAACATGAAGTCAACATATTCATACCTTAACCGCTATCGAGTCATATTTCACAAATAATCCACCCTTTTTTTTATTTCAATATTTATGTAATATTATCTTCAAAAACCGGGCCGCCCAGTAACACTCGCTCTCGTTTACTCCGATACAAATAGACAGTGTGCGCGCTACCCAAAATCCTCAAGGGCATTTTGGTGTTGACAGCGTCTTAATGCCTAAATCATGTTTTTATGATATTGAAAAAGCTATTACGTAAACAAGTTTTAAATATAGTTACCATATTTGTAGATAGGTACACACATTAAAACTACATTCCAAAAGGCAAACGTATCAGTTTGATTTGATGTCCTTTCAATTACAATTACAGAGGTCATTACATTTAAAGAAAGAAAAAAGAGATTTAACGGCGTTTTAAATTATAGAGGTCTTTGGTGCCTTGTGCCAATCACAGAGGTCATTTATTTAAAAAAATACGAGTGATGTAACAGCGTTTCAATTGTAGAGGTCTTCGATCCCTCGTTTGTCATTTACAGAGATAATATTAATAAAAAAAGTTTTTAAATCCAAATGTCAAATATAGAGGTCCCGAAATTTCAATTTCAGAAGTGTTTTGTTGCCAAGGGCCCGGGACCGGCTATTAGGTTGCACTAATAGAGTTTTCTCAATTATCCAGGTCCCAATTAACCAGGTTTCACTGTATTTAAAATTTAGGCGCGTGTGGCGCGTCGGCATGGCATCTTAATACTTCATGTTGTTTTTTATATATATGATTATATTTTTAATTCGTGGATATATTTGTATGTAGGTTGAAAAAGCGACATAAATATATTAAAATACAAATAACCGAAATAATTAAGGGTTGATTTGTTCTGACGCTTGTTGGAACGCTACGCATTAGGCAATCAAAGCTGTACAGTCAGTATCATATAGTTAGTAGCACCAAAACTAGCGAAATATATTGTAACACATCCTTTTTCCTATAGTAAGAAAGACGTGTTATGTAACGATATATTTGGTTACTTTGGCTGCTACAAACGATATGATGCTGATTGTAAGTATACATTTTACACCTTATTACAAAGCGATAAGGTGCACAAGTGTGATACATCTTTGACGTAGAATGTATCATACATAACCACAACTAAGAAAAGTTGAAAACCCCCGACATTTTCATTTCAAACTTCAATATCTCAAAAACGGCTGAACAGATTTTCATGAAACATGGCTAAGAACACTTGGAATAAAATGATTTATGACACAAATTAAACCGCATTCAAATCGTTCTATCCGTTTGGGAGCTAGGTTACCACAGACAGATACACAGACACGTTAAACTTATGACACCGCTCTCTTTGTGTCGGGGGTTAAAAAAATGATTAATTTAAAAATAAAGTTTTAACCGACTTTCATTTAGTAGTTCGCCTTATTTGTAGAGTTCCCTCGATTTCTGCAGGATCCCATCATCAGATCCTGACCTGGTGACTATGAAACCACTTAGGAAGGGTACACTTACACATAATTTAATTTAGTAATATGATTTGATATGATTTAATTTAAAGCTGACTATACTTTTTCGATTTAAGTGACTCGTTTGTCTGTAATGCAATATAATGTACTCACCTATATTAATATTGAGACGCATTTATGTAGCACGTACGATCCTTGTAACCGTATTCTGGCAAATAAACTATTCTTATTCTTATTCAGAAAAAAAGAATTCCCCAAATCGGTCCAGGCATCTTCGAGTAATAGGGGAAAATACATAAAAAATAAGATTCCGACGAATCGAGAACCTTTCTACTAGTCGGTTAAAGATAAGGTATAATCCATACTTCCATACTAATATTATAAATGGGAAAGTGCATGTGTGTGTTTGTTTGTCCGTCTTTCACGGCAAAACGGAGCGACGAATTGACGTGATTTTTTAAGTGGAGATAGTTAAAGGGATGGAGAGTGACATAGGCTACTTTTTGTCTCTTTCTAACCCCCCCACTTCCCTAAAATGGGGGGTGAAAGTTTGTATGGAGCTACGATATAAACGAGTTCCACGCGGACGGAGTCGCGGGCAGAAGCGAGTGAAGGTGATATTTAGTGAAAACAAGTACCTTATAAACGTTGTAGTATGATATGATGGCATCACAGCACGTGTACAGATCGTTCAGAATCTCCACCACCTGAAAGAAAAGCAAATCTATTATTGATATTCCGTCCAGGGGTGCGGTGGACCCGATCGAGACCTGTCTCAAATTAAAGAACGTGGGTATCTATAAAAAAACTCGGCCTTGTGCGTGTCGGGCCACGCGCAATGTAGGGTTCCGTAGTTGTCTGTCTGTCTTAGTTACATCGACACACGCGCGCCAACTAACTGCTGCGGTTGCGTTGGCCTATTTTGTACCAATGTTAGTCTTTCTAAGTATATTTTAAGTTAGTCGATTGTTACGCGGTAACTAGTTATGCCTACTTAGCCGTGATACTTTTCCTCTTAAGTTCATTATATATAACTACGGCCACGATGTTTTCACATTCCCAGTAGCATCCATTTAGGCGGGGGGGGGGGGGGGGGGGATTAGGCCTTGAAAGCCCATTATCTCACAAACGAACCACTGTGTTTTTAAATGGTTTAAGAAAAACCATAATATTTTTGAACAAACCATCCAACTATACCCCATACTATGGTTTAAACGAGAAAAATAAATCCATCCCGACTATAGGTACCCTAAAAAAATATTTTCAAGATTTTATTCTACTGTTTTGTCGGCGTGATTAATTTATATACCCATGCCGAATTACAATTCTCTAGTAGTAAGGGTTACAGAGCTAAGCCGCAGACGGACAGACGGACATGGCGAAACAACAAGGGTTCCGTTTTTGGCTACGGAAGCCTAAAAATCGATTCCATTTTTATAAAATAGCGAGCGAAGCGGAAGGAAATCTCCGTTTCAGCTTAGAGAGAAATTCTTTACGTCTACCTTTTTTCTTCTGCATGTAGCATTTTCAACCAATCGTCATTAATTTTTAACCGACTTCATTGTGCGCAGGTTCAATAGTTTCATTTTTTTATTCGATTCAGTTTTTCAAATCAAAAAAATATAATATTGAAAAACCCCCGACATTTTCATTTAAAAATCCAATATCTCAAAAACAGCTGAACAGATTTTCATAAAACGTACCTAAGAATACTCGGGAGCACACCAGCTTTCGAATAAAAAAAAGCGCATTCAAATCGGCCCATCCGTTTGGGAGCTACGATACCCCAGACACACAGATACACAGACACGTTAAACTTGTAATATAACACCCCTCTCTTTGCGTCGGGGGTTAAAAATAAATTATACCGTGGTGTTTACATATGTGTTTACTAAAACCTATAATGATGTGAAAAACATATTTATTTACCTACGAACGTTTACACGGACAAATGTTTGGTTTAGCATGGTTTCAATTTGAAAACATTAACGCCATATACATAGTATGTTACCTTTGAAGTTTCAATAGGTTTAGGTTATTATTATTACGAATGTTAAGCATTATTAAATATACTCAAGGTAAGATTATTTTGGCTGTCAAATGATGCGTGAGGTGACAGGTGAGGTGAGAGTTGAGGTGATCAGTGACTTGAAGGTGTATGACGTCGTTTAAAAGAATTGCTCTCCTAAACATTTCTAGAATACTTTGTGCAGTCAACGACAAAGAGATGTTAATATTATTACAATATTATACTGTAAATTTAATACGGGCGTATATTTTAACCAGCCATAGTTTTCGACCGTAAAAATGATATAAGACAAGAATATTGTTAATTATCTTAAATTAATAATGAGTTGATTATTTTTTTAAGTACGGCCGAGCAGCAATGTATTACGTTCAAACTGATTTGACTAAACAAACGTTTTGACTGTTATGGATGTCACTAGACTACAGTCCCCCGCGGCTATGAAGTCAATCCTGACACATTGCGCAACTATGAAGTTTCTGAATAATGACAATGTCAACCATAGGAAAAAATTACATCTTTACTTATTGGGCATTTTTAAAAATTCGTGTATCCAATTAGCGTGAGTTGTTAAATAAAAATTAACTCAGTGTCAGTTTTGTGACGAAACTTAAGCAAACATAATATTGTGTGAAATTTAACTTGTTTCACACTTAAATAACGTGTATATGAATAGGATATATAAATTGAAAAAAAAAAGTAAATTTTTATACAAACTTAATTGTCGTCACAAAACTGACACTGAGTTAATTTTTATTTAACAACTCACGCTAATTGGGTACACGATTTTTTAAAAATGCCCTATTGCGTGTGACAAAATAGTGAGTGGCAATAATATCACAGACGATATTTATATCGATACACGTTAAGAAGTTCGTATAGCCAAAAATATTGTTTATGATTTATGATGATGTGCATTAATATAAATAAAACGTATTAAGTACTTAATTGTACAATTAGTTATATTAGTAATATTCTCCTTCAGTTAATTATAAATATTAATAAATAAATGCGTTTGTTTCTTTAGTACTAACCTCTTGGAATGGAACTCTTTTTCCTAGAGAAAACTTTAAATTTGAATGCAAAGTTATTTTTTATTTACCATATTAAATTTCCTGACAATAAATTCAATGAAACGTCAATAGTTATGATAAAAAAAAATTAAGTACTGCCTTGATCGCTTCCAAAGGTTGATAATTTTGATTGTGCGAAACTTGTGCATATTTTTGGCTATTAATACCTAGTACCATTATCTCTACCTTCCTAGATGTTTTTTTTTCACTTTCCTTCATATACATCTAATAAATATTTTTTTATTACAGTTAGTAGAGAACTGCATTCGACTTAACTCACACTTGACTCGAAATTTATCGATACAATGATCGAACGTGTAACAACCCTAGAGGCATGTCTCAGGATTGACTTCATAGCCGTGGGGAACTATAATTACATGACGTGTAGTGAATTCATTGCATGCTCAATTATTTGTATGAAAATAAAAATGAAGCAGTTAGTTACAGAAATGTATGTAAATCTGTTGTTTAGGACCGACACTAACCGTCATCAAAATGTTCGCCCGTACGAAATTTACACACTATAAACTTAAGGCTTTTATTAGTAAGTAAGTATTAAGATGTACCTAGTGGTTTAGGTATGCGGCTGTCAAGCGGCGGTCGTGGGTTCGAATCCCGGCTTGTACAGTCGACGTCAAAGATATATTTACACTTTTTTACCTAATCGAACGCGTTTGCATACTAATTGTTAGCGGCCGCATTCGAGTTGGTAAAAAAGTGTAAATATATCTTTGACGTCGACTGTACCAATGAGTTCATCTCAACCTACTAATATTTACCGTTAGCTGAAGTAAAACATCGTCAGGAAACCGGTCCAATCCCAATAAGGTCTAGTTTTCCCTCTGGGTTGGAAGGTCAGATGGCAGTCGCTTTCGTAAAACTAGGGCCTATTCCAAATCTTGGGATTAGGTGTCAAAGCGGACCCCGGGCTCGTTTAGGACACAACCGGGAATAATCCTAGGAGGAGGATTCCGTGAGGTAGGGCACAGCGAAATGTCATCCCGCTCGAATTTGGAGCAGCCCAACTGGGGGAGTACCTCCGCCTTGTAGAAGACCACAGCCATAATAACACTACTACTTGCTCTGTAGTAGTGTTGTGTTCCTGGAGGTGAGCAAGGTCGCCAGAGCTCCCGAGGATGCGTTGTGTTGTGAGCGAGGGAATTTGTTCCTTCAGCTGTCAACACGGCGAATCCTCAAACATATCAAGGGTTGGCAACGCCCATGTTACTCCTTTGGAGTTGCATGCGTCTATAGGCTGCGGTATCCGCTTACGATCAGGCGGGCCGTACGCTTGTTTGCCACCGTCGTTGTATAAAAAAAAAGGATGATGATGATGAAGGTGCAAGAGTGCAAACATAATATACTTTTGACCTTGACTGTACCTATTAAGTACAGTCAGCGTCATATAGTTGGTAGCAGCCAAAGTAGACAAATATATCGAAACACGTCTTTATTACTGTAAGAGTAAGGATGTGATACGATATATTTGGCTACTTTGGCTGCTACTAACTATGTGATGCTGACTGTACCTACGATAATTAAGGCACGCTTAACACGCTTTGAAGTTTTTTTCTTTGTTACCTTAGCATTTTTTTAAACGAGCGAGCGAAGCGAACGTACACCGTCTCCGTTTCAGCTTACGCAAACAATATTTCGTTTGTCTGTCCGGCTCTCCTCTACAGTAATCTTAAAGAACATTGGGAGATAATGGGTACCCGGGTAGGCAGTGAGAATCTGCCTGGAAACCAAAATAATTTCAGAATAAACCTAATCTTTTTCCAGATCAATGGAATTTGTCGACAATGTAGATAGTTTGAGCTTCAACCCGAATCCTAGCTGACATTGGGTGGATTCGCGTAACGTAAGTACGCGTGTGAGTATATTGGTAAATATTTACATTAGGTACCCATACAAATAAAAATGATTTGTTGATACACCAGTCTCGTCGCGGGTGGCAACGTGACTCCAAGGAAAATAATATATGAAAGTTAGCAACAGTGAAATGTCATAACGAGAGAAATGTTTAGTATTTTCTAAACATAATAACTAGTGCCATTGTGAGCTACACAACAGTTTTTTTTTAATTTTGCAAACACTGAATCTAGAGGCACATAAGCATTCTATTATAATCATTAAACCTGCTCACAAAATTTCACGAGAAGCGGTTGAGATGAGATATGCGACCAAAAGCCGTAGACAAGGTTACATTACAAGCGCTAACGCCAATAGAAACTAATAAAATGTAGGGGAATGACAGATGCCGACGAGGCACTTTTCGTGTCATTCCCATACATTTTATTAGTTTCTATTGGCGTTAGCGCTTGTCGATTGTGACCTTGTCTACCCAGCACGGCTAGCACGCGACGGTGCGCGAGCTCTCTCGATTTATCTCGCACTATCCGACTCACTTATTAGACCACTTATAACAAGAGGTATAGTGCGATAAAAATCGAGAGTATGTCGCGGCCCTCGTGTGCTAGACGTGCAGGGCTGTTAGTTATTCGCTACGCGCTAAAGCGGCCCACCCCGCCGTTCACCCGTCACGAAACTAGACTTCTACCTACGCTTGGTTACTTTACTACGCATCGCCGTGTCAAGATATATTCGTGGGTGAGCGTTGAGGTGAGCTTATAACAATAGGGGGCTGTAGAGGAGATCAGCTGGACAGCGGGGCACCGGACATCATTCTAGCGAACGCTTTTTAAATTCTGTGGAGGTGTGGGCGCAGAGGGACGGTGGCCGAACAATAACAAAATTGCTCGGCTCGCCCAAAAGTTCGAAAATGCTGGCTAGAACTCTCGCTATAATTCTCGGTCGAATTTCACCTTCCCATACAAACGGAGTTTCGTTCTTATTTTAAAACTACGTGTTGGATTATGAAGAAATTTTGCATATACAATAACATGAGGTATATCTATGTCTGTATTTAGTTTATATTTATAATTATAAAACAATCGAAATAAAGCAACAACAAGTTTGTATGAAGAACTTAAATTCGCTTTTTTTTTTACTAAGGTATCTGAAGCTCTCTACGTAAGCCAATTACAGACCTGGATATATACCTCATGTCATTGTACATGTACATGCAAAGTTTCGTTACAATCCAACACTTAGTTTTAAAATTAGAGCGTACTTAACTACGTTTGTATGGAGAATCGAGCTTACTGCGGACTTTTAAAAATGCACCTTTAAATTATGGCGTCTGCAGCTGTCATCTCGGAGCTGCCAAATTTGCATACAAATAATTACCGAGGGTCATGAACAACCGAGCCTAACCCGTTATTCATTAGACTCACGCAGCATTTAGTTGTCAGTGTCTCACGGCTCAGACCAAATGGCAAAACTACTCTCATCAACTCAAAGGTTAACTTGAAGAGGTCCCTCAAAGAGATAAGTTCGCCTTGCACTTTAAATCTCCTTTTGTTAATCATATGCTACTATGTTTATTTTGTAGAATACCCAGTTATACTACAACTACTTCTACAAAAATAAACTACCCTCAAGACAGTTATTTTTGCTAGAAACGTTTTATTACGTACGGCTATCAAATATAAAGTCTCTAAAACACATTTAAAGTGATATAGTCCAGGCAATGAACTGACAACTTGTATGGAAAAAATGTCAATTTTGGAAATAATTTATAATAGCTTATTTTTTATGTATAACGGATATATTATCAATTAAATAGTTACCCAGCGACAGAATCCGACGAAATTACAGACATCGAAAAAATGATAAGTTAACTGGCTTCTAAAAAGTCAGTAAAAATATTAATATTGGTGTTTTTGTCTTTATTTTGGTTCATTTACATTTGCTCTATAATATTCAAGATAAATCGTACAAAAAAAGATAATGCATGCTTCATTGAAATCTACATAATTACTTCCGGGTGGAAAGTTTGTCGGATTCTTGACTAAATCATTTTAGAATAACATTTTCAAATGAAATCAACAAAAAAAACGCTATTATAAATTAACGTTTTTCAAAACCGTATTTTGCCTGGACTAATATCCTTGAAAGACGTTTTATGTCGTATATAAATTGGTTGTTAAATTGTGTCAAGAGACAAGAAGCCATTGGCGGCCACCGATCATTTAACGAGCAATATAAAAAAAATGCATAAATAATATGACGGGCGCATAGCAGGATTATGAAAACCAATGTTTTGTGTATGTTTTTTGACACGCAGGTGACAGCTTTTATGTTTTTGATGTCATACTAAGGTGTATGTGGCTAGCAAAAGAAACACGACAGTTACGACGGTGGTCCGTTTATTACTGGCTTAAGGATGCGCGGGCAGCGACAGCGCGCCCGCGCCGGTATGCATATACAACATCCCTTCCTCACTAATCTTGAAACCTAGGAACAAAGGCATGAATGAGTAATCAATATAACTAACAATATACAAACTACGTTAGGAAAGTAAAACTAGGAACTACAAGGCTTTCGCTGGTTTGTATTCATGTTACATTATTAAACTTTATAATTGACATCTTTCCTTGGGCGCAATTGGCGTCTTACCGATGGGTCCGCGAGAGCAGTCGACTCCGCGGGGACACTGGTAAGACGCCAATTGCGCCCAAGGAAAGATGTCAATTATAAAGTTTAATAATGTAACATGAATACAAACCAGCGAAAGCCTTGTAGTTCCTAGTTTTACTTATTGTATAACCTAAGTAAGTGACACTATTTTTAAAAAGCTCACACTTCTCCCTTTGTAGGCGGAGACCGGCGTCGTCCAATCTGCTAAGCACCTCCCGTAACCTACTAATGTGTGAAGTTTTGTTTGGGCCTGTAATACAAATATCATCCAGCCAACAGCTTACTCCATCTATACCTGAAAGCAGAGTCTCCATGGCTTTCTGGAAGACTGCTGGAGCGTTGGACAAGCCATATAGGAGACGAGTATATTTAAATAATCCCTTCGAGGTATTAATGGTAGTGAGCTCCTGGGAAGCATCGCTCAGCATAAACTGATTGTAAGCGTTTTTCAGATCAATTTTATTATAGTGCTCTCCACCACCTAGCTTTGCAAAAACCTCCTCTATTCGCGGAAGCGGATATTTGTCTATAATTAGGTCCTTATTTAGTGTCACAGAAAAATCCCCCGCTATTCTCAACTTGCCATTATCTTTAAGAACTGGGACTATGGGGGTTGCGTATTGGGAATGGTTAACGGGTACTAAAATTCCCAATCCTACCAAACGCTCTAATTCAGCTTCTACTTTCTCTTTTAGGGCAAAAGGTATCGGTCGTGGTTTGAAAAACTTGGGGCTAGCTTTTTCGTTTAATGTTAACGTGACTTTAAACTTATTGAATGTTCCGAGCTCGTCCCGCCACAAATTAGGGTATTGTTCCAACAAAAGGTCCACGTCCTTGTCTTCGCTTATTTTATTTATTTGCGTTGTTAATGCTAGGCCAAAGGCGGACATAAAATCACGGCCCAATAAACCGGGGCCTCCATTTTTCACAACAAATATATCAATACTTTTAGTTTTTTTGTTGTAAGTAGCATCTATAGTGAAATAACCAAGTGGTGCGATTTTGTGTCCGTTGTATAGGCACATACGTAATTTACTAGGCATTAATTGAAATTCTGAAAATTCATTAAAATACAGACTATCTGCGATGACACAAGTACCGGAACCGGTATCCAGCTCCATAGTAACAACCTTGTTTCCTAACTTTAATTCAATTTCAATAGGCTTATTTGAAACATACCTCAAACTAAAATTTTGACATTCCTTGCAGCATGATGGTTCCACCACATTGTCGCTATTCTGTCCCTCGATATTGTTGAAACGCGTAACCTTGCTCCGACACACTTTCTTTAAATGTCCTACTGCGCCACACTTTTGGCAACGATAACCTTTGTATTTACACTTGTCAGCATCATGATTGTTCATGCCGCACACGGTGCACTTGCGGACCTCTCGTCCGCGGTCGGCGGCGGCCCTGGCGCCGCTCACCCGGTACACCGGCTCCTCCTTGACGAGCCCCGCCGGCGGCGCCGTGGCTGCCGCCCGGGCTTGGCGCGCACTCGCTGCCTGCTGCGCTATCTCTAGTGCCTTCGAAAAAGAAATCTTGGTAGCGTCCAGCTCGAATAAACGGTCACGCTCGGGTCCTACGTTCATGCCTAGTACAAAACGGTTTACTAAAAGCATGTCTAATGCACCACCGAACTGGCAGTGCACGGCGAGTCCCCGGACACGCACCGCCCATTCCTCGACGCTTTCTCCTGGTCGTCTTCTCGCTTCAAAAAAATTTTCTCTGTCCGCGAAAGTACACCTTTTCGGGGAGAAATGCTTGTTGAGCGCGTCAACTAAGGCGTCAAAGGTAATCTCCTCCAATTTCACCGGATGCACTAGATTTGCCACCAGCCGGTATGTTTCATCCGACAGGTGAGTGAGTAACAACGGGCACTTTTTGTCGTTCACAACTGCGTTTAACTTAATGTACTGCTGTAATCTTCCATAGAATATCTGCCACTCCTGAGTATTATGGTCAAACGTCGAAATATTACCGATGAAAGACATAATTATTTGACTTTTTTTTTTTTTTGATGCGCGGGTAGAACGTCGCCAGTAAGGTGTATGTGGCTAGCAAAAGAAACACGACAGTTACGACGGTGGTCCGTTTATTACTGGCTTAAGGATGCGCGGGCAGCGACAGCGCGCCCGCGCCGGTATGCATATACAACACATACACAAGCAATGTCAACCAAAACAATGACTGTAATGTAACAAAAAAAAAAGATTTTTTAGAATCGCAATACGCTACCGCACATGCCCTTGATCGCCATCACACCCCATTTTTGATACACCCTGAAAACATCTAGAAAGTCGATCCTTCACGCTGGTGAAAAAATATTTGAAATCAGTTAAGCGGTCCCGGTTATAAACTTACAAAACTACAATCTCACATACTTTTTCTTT
Organism: Epinotia ramella; assembly: GCA_947578815.1. Lineage (NCBI taxonomy): Eukaryota > Metazoa > Arthropoda > Insecta > Lepidoptera > Tortricidae > Epinotia > Epinotia ramella. Next base: position 24,769,987 of record OX388211.1, read on the forward strand.
TTATAATATGACTAGCTTCTGCCCGCGACTCCGTCCGCGTGGAACTCGTTTATATCGTATAGCTCCATACAAACTTTCAACCCCCCTCTTCATTCCCTTGAGGGATGATTTCCGGGATAAAAACTATCCTATGTCCTTCCCCAGGACTCAAACTATCTCTATACCAAATTTCATCCAAATCGGTTCGGCGGTTTAAGCGTGAAGAGGTAACAGACAGACAGACAGACAGACAGACAGACACACTTTCGCATTTATAATATTAGTATTAGTATGGATTATAATATTTATAATGTAGATTATAGGATGGTTATATATACAGCGTGTCTCTGACTTAGGGGCTTTAAATGCAAATGTCCATTACGGTCCTGTAACTGAACCACTTTTGTTCCGCAACTTTGTAAAATAACTATTATTTCTATCATTTATTCGTGTTTGAACTTTAACTGTAGGTACCATCAATGTATTGCAAACACGGCCTCATTATTTGACATCCATGACACTGACAAGTATGAAAACTAACTAATGGATGATGTACATTGAACATTTTATTTTATTTGTATGGAATAATGAAAATATAAAAAGATCGTATTTTTGAAAAGTTGTAGAGCAAAAGTAGTTCCGTTTAAGGAGCATAATTGACATTTGCATTTATAGCCCCAAAGTCAGAGACACGCTGTATATTGCATAATAAAAAATAAAAAAAAACCCATACCGAAGTAATTTGATGTCAACGCAATTCGTTGCATACATATTAAAGTATTTCGTCAATCAATATATGCCCAGATTGTTTCACTCACGCGAACACATTATTTAAATTCCATTTAAAATTGTTACGTGCTTTAAATCATATTATATTAGATAGTTCGCACGTGGCTATTAAACTTTACTCATTTATAATTTTAGTATGAAATACCTGAGATTTGTCTACTTCGCCCCGCCAAGATTTGGCATAGGCCCTAGTTTTACGAAAGCGACTGCCGTCTGACCTTCCAACCCAGAGGGTAAACTAGACCTTTTTTCACGATACCTACTCTACTCTGTATCCTGCCTGACATGTAAAATAATGTGTTTTATGAATAAAATCTGATTCTGAATCTGATATTTTCCTTCAGCGGAAAACTAACGGTAAATTAATATTCAGCATGAATATTACGCTGCAACGTTATAAAATACAAAAGGTGGAGTAGAAAATACAGTACCGGCGAAACTAATTTTAATCAAAAAAGCAATAACTTTTAATATAAAACATTGTTCGAGAAACATGGCCTGACCTGCCCTGCCCTATTTTAAACTGGAACGGCTTGACCCAGGTCACGAAAGTAAATATAATACTTATATAAACGATACTGCACTTTACAAGATTACATTTTATTACTGTCTTCCTGGCGTTTTTCTCGATTGTACCTTAAATGAGCCCGCGTGCTCCGCTTCGGCACCGCATCCCAAGATTTGGCATATATAGGCATTAGTTTTCCAAAAGCGAATGCCATATGTCCTTTCAACCCACAGGAAAACTTTACCTTGTTAGGTTACCGGTTTCCTCACCATGTTTTCCTTCCCCGAAAAGCTACTGTTAAATATCAAATGATATTTCGCACATAAGATTTGTTTTAAACCCCGTAGTACCAACCTGAGGTTCAACGACGACCCCCAGATTAAAAGTCGCGTCCCTTACCGCTCGCTTATAGTGACTCTCTACAAGATTACATCGTGTAGATACGCGGTAAAAAATACCATCCATAAAACTGAGAAGTTATGTGACACTTAAAGATCGGTTCGACAACTATTCATTTCACGTGAGCACACATTTAAGTATTTCTTCTAGGACATCATATGACAATTGCAGGACCTTTGAAAGGAGTTTGGCACGTAATCTATTTGTTATTATTAAAGCGGGAATGTAAGGGACCAAATGCCAACATCTAAGGTATATGTATACCACGAATTTGTGGACAAAGCTAACCTAGATCTAGTATTGGATTCGTCAACCGTGTAAATTTGGACAAGGCTAGGTCTGCGGTCTCCACCGCCTATCAGGCCTCGCCAGTGAACGGCCTCGTCCTCAATATCACAAAATCCAACGTGACTGGGAGCATCAGAAGCATACAGAGTTCGATGCCACGCTGCGAATCATGTAAGTTCCTCGGATTTACGATCGATACAAAGCTGAAATGGAAACAACATGTTGACAATTTGTGTGGAAGGCTGAGCAGCGCTGTATTGCGTTGCGTAAACTGAAACCAATTATCTCCAGTGACGCACTATTTCAAAACTATGCGCATTTCTTCTCACCCATGTCGTACGGTATAGCTTTGTACGGAAACTCAACTGACTCTGACAGAGTGATTAAATTACAAAAATAAGCCGTACCTACGCATATTAGCGGAAGTGAATCCGAGGCACTCGTGTAGAGAAATATTTAAAACATTGAAGTTGATGATGATGACCTATGATGACTACTCACATAACGTATATGAGGTTAGTATGTTTACACGCAGAAATATTAAATTATTTAAACGGGATTTCCCTGGCAGAATCACCCGCCAAACGGGGCGACTGTAGTCCGTGCCACGTCGACTCGCGCTGCTCGACCAGAATTAATGCTCGAGTAGTAGGCCCGTCGTTTAATGTTAACCCACCAGTCTAAAAAATGAAATCTCGGACGATAAATTTGGGCACCGGCTGAAGGAACTTTTATTTTCCAAACCGTTATATTCCGTGAAGGAATATGACGAAAACAAATTGCAAAATAGATTTATTACAATTATTATCATTAAGTTATTATTTGTGTTGTCCTTGTTTCTAGACTATTTTGACATTTTACCATTGTATTTATATTTTGAAATTGTAAGTACCTATTGCTAATTAACAAAACTTGGTTATTTATTATGCCATTTGACATTGCTTAGGATATCCTTAATGACGTACCAAATTATCAAATGATTATAGGTACTTATTGACGATCTTTTACTGAATCCATCTTATTTTGATGTAAAATAATATTCTAGAGGAAATAAATGAGTCTAATCTAAGGGTCGAGAGTGTTCCATGTTGCGGGGGCCGTGGCAGGAAAGGTAACGAGGATCGTTTCACCCTAACACGAGTCAGATGTATAGAGACGCGAGGGAGACTCCACTAAGTACATTATGAGATCGTTGAGTCCTCGCAGCACGGCGTATATGGTAGACGCTGCGGAGATCTCAGTAAACAGAAATGCTAAATACGTATAACCTGGTCCACAGCTTTTTTCCACGAAAAAAAGGGTATTAAACAAGTGTTTATGTAGAAGCGAAATGACTTACATATGCATGCGAGTCAGTGACCGCTGGATGGGTAAGTCCCACTAAAAATAAATCCGTAATTTAATAAAATAAGGAAGTAGGCGAAGTAGCCATACAAGATCGTCATTTATCTTGGTCTCATAATAGGGAGTGTTAACCCATTCAGGGCCCATGACGACACATATGCGTCAGACCGCCGTAGTCGCTTTCCGCTACATACGAAGAAAACCACGGGATCGGCTACGAGCGTAGCGCGTAGCGATTCTGGGCAATGGGCTGTGTATGTGCTTGTGAACCTCTAAGCTAGCTCTAGGCCCATTAGGTGTTATAATACATCATCCTCCTAGCATTATTCCCGGAAATGCCCCTAAAGGAGCCCGGGGTCCGCTTTGACACCTAATCCCAAGATTTGGCATAGCCACTAGTTTTACGAAAGCGATTGCCATCTGACCTTCCAACCCAGAAGGAAAACTAGACCTTATTGGGATCAGACCGGTTTCCTCACGATGTTTTCCTTCACCGAAAAGCTAACGGTTAATATTACGTACATAAGTTCCGAGAAACTCATTGGTTCATAGGACATCCATTTTTTTCCCAGTGGCTGCAAATAATGATGGGCAGAAATGCGTGGAACCCAGCCTCATCACAAATACAATTATAACAATTTATTGACAACAGCATTTGCTATAATTATTATCAAGAGCACTCACTAGTCAGTGCAGGATAGGAGAATCTACATATTTTCTCCTAATTATGTCTTAATTGATACTTAACTATCAATTAACTCTTAGTTAACACCCAGTATTTGAAGGCTGATAACTCTCTTCTCCGGGGCTTTTGGAGTTTGTCCTCATATTAGAAAATTAAGCTTATGTAATTAGCTTTCACGTTATATGCATGAGATTTGTATTGGATATGGAGGTCAACTTGCCCATTATTATTTTCAATGAAAGATAGAACTTACCTGCATCGGTGTGTTGGTGGCAGCTAGATTAGTGAAGCCCACGATATCGCTGAAGTAGATTGTGACACAGTCGAAGCTCTCTGCTTGAACCCTCTCGCCTCTCTTGAGAGCCTCTGCGACTGTCCTGCGATAACAATATTTTATTAAGCACTTTTAGCGTTTTCCCGGTTGAACCCAGGAGCTCGAGGTCCGCTTTGGCACTTAGTCACATGATTTGGCGTAGACAGTAATAGTTTTTATGAAAGCGACTGTCATCTGACCATCCAACAGACTAGAACTTGTTTTTTTTTTATACAAGACGGTGGCAAACAAGCGTGCGGCCCGCCTGATGGTAAGCGGACACCGCAGCCTATATGTAGACGCATGCATTTCCAAAGAAGTAACATGGGCGTTGCCGACCCTTGATATGTTTGAGGATTCGCCGTGCTGACAGCTGAAGGAACAAATTCCCTCGCTCTCAATACAACGCATCCTCGGGAGCTCTGGCGACCTTGCTCACCTCCTCACACAACACAACACTACTACAGAGCAAGTAGTAGTGTTATTACGGGTGTGGTCTTCCGCAAGGCGGAGGTACTTCCCCAGTTGGGCTGCTCCACATTCGAGTGGGAAGACATTTCGCTGTGCCTTGTTGTTATAATAATAATAATAATAGAATTCTTTATTGCAACTATAAACATAGGTACATAAGAGTTGAAGGCCCGGCTTGCAAAGTAGGTTTCCCTGTGTCTCAAAAGCGGGTTCCTTCCTTGATACAGGCATTATAATTTATAATAGTTACAACATTAATTTGTACAAGACAGGTTTTTTTTTTATAAATGTTAATCTATTCGTATTTAGCATAAGCATTAAGCAGTTCCTCTGACTCCATATACCGACTTCAGCCAGGAGTTAATTTTGTGTTTAAATTGAAAGTTACTTAATTTATTTATTTTACACATTTGAATTATTTTATTGTATTGGTGAGAAGCTAAGAAATTAAAATGTCTCTTTGCGCATGCACTGTAGCAGCGTGGTACTGGATATCGAACTAGTCTTTTTTCACCAATTACTATGGTAGGAGCTATTAACTTATGGTATCTTCGAAGACTTTGAAATATGAAAAGTTTACGTACACTCAATACTTCGGCTAGATCAAAAATAATTTTAGTAGGGTATCTACGTGGGAGGTAGAACATAACCTTCAGAACTGCTCGCTGGGCGCGTTCTAGTTCAATGCGGTACGTTTTAGTGGCGCCACCCCATGAACAGATACAATAAGACAGTACACTTTTGCAGAGTGCATCGTATGTCTGAATTAAGAGTTCACGATCTGCCACCTGTCGTAGGTTTGAAAAACAAATATTAATTTGCGGATTCTGTTAGTTGTAGAAGATATATGAGGCTCACAACGTAATTTGTCGTCTATGACAACACCAAGATACTTGATCGTGTCTACTTTGGATAACACACCGCAGTTATAGGTGACGGCACGTAAGTCTAGCGCTGACCGTTTATGCGCAGAAGTCGAAAATATGGTATCTCGGGGGAGTGAAGGGGACGCGCGGGGGCGTGCGTAAGCGCTCATTGGCTCTCCAGTCGTACTCTGTCCCGCGCACCGATACGACACCCCGCTCACTTCTGGTGGTACAGTCGCGTTCTAAATTGTATTGTTACAATACAATACAATACAAATACTCTTTATTGCACACCTCACACAAACAAAGCAGTTAAAAAGAGAAACAATACAATAACATGTAGGTAGAGGTAGACAACAGGCGGTCTTATCGCTGAAGAGCGATCTCTTCCAGACAACCTTTGTTATTAGTTATTACTGTCGTTTTTTTTGTGTTAAGTTTGAGTTTGTTTTTTATTGACTGTTTTTATTAAGTTAGTGTGTATTTGTGATTTTAAACAGTAAGTATGCCTAGAAGAAATACTGTTTGAGAAGACAGGCACGGAAAATGGTATATGACGTGCATTCTTTCTTAAAGACAGAAACGAATGAATTACTTGATTCTTTGAAACATATTAAAAGTCAAATTGACGAAACTACGAATATGTAACTCAGTCACTTTTGGACAGCGGCACTGTGGATTTAAAAATGAATAACATGATGCATGAGGGTGTGCTACCCCTATCAGATTTCGATTAATGTTACTGAATAAAAAAATTTTTTTTTTTTTATTTCTACCTCCCCATATTAGTGATGAGATTAGTTTAAACGAACTACCTTAGATATAAAAGAAGGACAAACAAAAACAAGTTTTTATTAGTAAGGATTATTGTAATCAAGTTGTAGTGATAACAATTGCGTTCGCGACAGTACCTATGCGCAGCTTTCCCCTCCATGTTTCGTTCACCGCTAGACTTACGTGCCGCTACCTATACAGTCGTTTATGCCGCTTTCGACGCACTGCACTCGTCTGTTGCAGGGGTATGTATGAATTTTGATGTAGTCAAGGATGGAGCCAGGATCTTTTATTAGACCGGTTTCCTTCACCGAAAAGCTACTGTTGACAAATGTTATTGGGTACATACGTTTTTTGAAAACCCAGTAACACGAATCGGGGTTCGAACCTACGGCCTCCAGATTAGCGCGCCTTACCGCTCGACTACACTGGCTTCCAAACACAACCCAAAAGTCGGGACATAGAAGTTAACACTGTCGCTGCCAGGAACCCTACGCCGTAGTCGCTTTCCGCTACATACGAGGAAAACCACAGGATCGGCTACGAGCGTAGTGCGTAGCTATTCTTGGCAGTGAATGTGTTCAATAAAAGTAGTAACATTTCAAAAGTCGCAATTAAACCACAGCACCTGGGTCGAGTAAAGACGCACCGTTGCAGAGGTGTTCCACGTCAACTTTGCTAAGGTCTTAAACGCAACTTTCTTCTAAAGAACTTTGCCCCAAGTTGCGTTCTTAATCAAGGACTTCGACTTTGGTGCGACTTCTTAGGTTATAATATAGTAGGTGCCCACGCGGCCCTGCTCGCGTATATCGAAAATCCCAGGCAATCCCATTAAATAGGTAACTATAGGCCATGTGCGACCGGAAAGTCCATTCTACAGAGTGTACCAAAAATGGGGTGTGAACCAATCAAGGGTATAAAAAAAAAAAAAAAATTTTTTTTACTTTGGTATGGAGCAGGTCACATCTGTCGGCCAACGCTCCATATAAATAAAATAAAAAATATCGTCAAAAAACAATATTTTAGTTTTTTCTTATCAGAACACGATACCTGTTATTCCCTTGATCGGTTCACACCCCATTTTTGGTACACTCTTTATAGACATGTAATTGTTTTTTTGTAATCGGAATAGAGGTTCCGGGGATCACCCCCAACGTACATAACTACAATACAATAGACTCCTCTTTATACTCGTAATGTACTAGCTACACGCTCGGCTTCGCCTGCATATTGATAAGTACCTACGCAGACAAACCTATAAAAGTGTAAGAAAGTTCATTCTATGCGCAGGTGACTAGTAATAATAGGAAATAACTCACACCTGTAAACAATTATATAGAATATATGTAAATTGAGCGCGACGCGCCATAAAACTGAAGTGAACAACTCCACTTGGAGTGAACAACTCCAGTTTGGCGCATTTATTGTACTGTTTTGTAATTGTTTATATTATCGTAAATTATTAAAAAAAAAAAAAAAAATTTTGAAATCGGATATAGGGTTCCGGACTTTACCCATTACATACAAACTTATAAACTTACATACCTATAGCTACAATCTCACAGACTTCCTCTTTATAATTTCAGTATCGAGGTACAAACAGACAAGATTAGGATAATTCAGGAAATAATGTTTCCCGATTGAACATACGATGCACAATTTTGCAACTGAATATTGAGTTTTTTTTCTGTGATAAGGTCGCACAGCGGAACGTCACCTCATCTCACACATATTTAGAGCAGCCCAAAACCCAGAAGAAAAAAAAAGAAAGAAAATAATTTATTGCCACAAAAAAAACACAATAACATTCATTACAATCTTCGAAATTTTACAGTAGTTCGTTCACTTTTAAGGCTATTCGACTGTGGAACTCTCTCCCTCTTGATATAAGACAAGCTAAATCTATCGGTAACTTCAAATCTCTTCTTAAAGAACATTATTTGTCTCTCCCCTAACCCCGATTGTCTTACTATTATTATTATTGGCTGACTGTTTATGTATTATATTTATATATTTTTATTTGTGTTATTTGTATATATGTATGATTGTGTATGTATGTTTATATATAGAGCTATTTATGTACGTGTATTGATATAATTATTTTGATTTTTGGCTTATTATAATCTCTGCACCACCTACTACATAATCTAGTTTTATCTCTTTCTCCGATACCCAAAGGTTGTCTGGAAGAGATCGCTCTTCAGCGATAAGACCGCCTGTTGTCTACCTCTACCTACATGTTATTGTATTGTTTCTCTTTTTAACTGCTTTGTTTGTGTGAGGTGTGCAATAAAGAGTATTTGTATTGTATTGTATTGTACAATAAAGTTACAAAAAAAAATACCTAAGTTAAAATGTCATCATCCTTCTAGCGTTATTCCCGGTAATGCCCCTAACCACTCACTTGCTTGTGGCAATCACAGTTGCCAATTTCGCAGACTCCTAAACTGAAGGTGGCAACTGTGGTTGCCAATCGAACTATGGGCTGCCTTGATAATGAAAAATTAGAAGCAGTTTAGGCTACCTTTTTTAAAATATGAAAGCAAGTGAGCGGCTAAAGGAGCCCGGGGCCCGCTACCTAAGTTAAAATGTTTTTTTTTTTTTACAAAGGTGGCAAAGGGTCAGTCTCAGCAGTGTGCTGCAACCTCGCCACCGCGGCGTGGCTTCAGCGCTAATTTTCAGCCTGCCCCAAGCTAAAGGTGGTAACGCAGAGCGACTGCTACAAACAGCGCATAGTAACAACAACTAAAAACCCAAAATAGAACTACAAAAAGACAACCAAAAAAAAACACAATAATAATACAAACAAAGAACTGATAAACGTTGTATACTGAATAAGGACGATTTTTTTAAGTCAGTCTGCTGCTTAAACAACAAGGTTTAGACATGTTAAGCCGAAGAGGTGGGGGGCAGGATCGAGAATACTGGAAACAGCCTCCAGGAAAGAGAGCCAATACCCAGCAGCGGAACACAACAGGCTCCCAATAATAATAGTAATAAAACTGATTCGTACTGTAACTTTTAAAACCAGAAATATACATAAGTACACCTTACCCCCTTATATTTATAAAACTTAACAAACCTTTCTTAACTAACATGTGTTTACTTTCTCACAAACCTTTAGCAGCATTTTACCTTAAATACTTGATAAGATGTTTCCATTAATTTTCTCCAAACTTTGAACATATTTTACCGTTAAATTAATAAAATAACTTAGTTGAAATCCATTGTCTGACAACTGCATTGTTGTGCATAAGCTGTTTACACTTTTAGAACTTTTCTTTTGGTATCAAACTCGCATTGATCAAGTTTCAAAGCACTAGACTTTATAAATGAATGAAATAAATTTGAAACGATAATTCAGTTGAGAAACTTTGTTTTTCCCCGTGGACAATTTATGGCAACAAATTGTTAAAGCTTTTAATGCGAATTTTGAGTAATTAGTCAACGTAATCGTCTAAGTGGATGAATAAGGAAATGCCGTTTCAATTAGCTAAGTATCTTGAATTGTTAAATGTTTTTTTTAAGCCGGCGGGGTGATACGCCATTTACGGCGGACGTAATAATACCTATGGTGCCAACCTTGACTACACACATCGAACGCGGGTCGTGCGCGGTGCGGGGCGGACCTTGCCCCGCGGCGGGCCCGCGTCACTACCGCGTTGGAGATTATAGTAGTTAAATGCGATGCTCAATTGAAGAAAAATATCACTTGTATAATCTTTCTTTGGATTTACAAGGGTCGCTGAGAAAACGCTGTGTAATACCTAAATCAAAGTCAAATTCACTATCTTTTTCCTACTAGTAGTACAGTCGCCATCAGATATATCGTCTCTAATGCCTCGACAATAGAGACGTGTTCAGATATTTGTGCAGTTTGGCCGCTCCGATATATCTGATGGCGACTGTACTTACTACTAACGGAACGGAGGCGGAGCCCTGCGCCCACGCGCCCCGCGCTCCCCCGTCGTACCCTCCGCGCGCCCCGCGCTCCCCCGTCGTACCCGCCGCGCACCGCGCGCTCCCCCGTCGTACCCCCCGCGCGCCGTGCGCTACCCCGTCGTACCCCCCGCGCGCCGCGCAGGCGAGGACTCAGTGAAGCGGTCGGACTATAGTCAAATACCGTATAGTACCTACCTGGGCAACATCCTGTGCAACAAATCGTCAGTCCGCCGCTTCTCCTGGAGCAGTTGCTCGGTCCGAGCCGCCACGAGCGCCTCTAAATTGCTGGCGTACTTCTCCATCATCGCCAGCATGTTGTCGAATATGTTCGTCTTCCTGTGGTAACGTTTGATTAGGCATTATTTATATGTGTTGTTATGAGGATGAGGTTAGCTTAAGTAGTTTAAGTTACTAAAGCCCGATTGGGACACATTACAATAAGCCTGCGGAAAAGTTTCTAATACTTAGATAAATATTAGGGGGTCATCTTACACAAATAGAACTACCCGCCCCACATCAAGCTCGATAAGGCTAGTGTTTTGAGTAGGTACTAGACGACGATATAAATTTATATAATAGATATTCCCACCTAAATATATAGAAACCATCAAAGACTCAAAAACAAATATTCATGCTCATCACAACCTTAACGGGAGTCGAAACCAGGACCTTCTTTATAGGCAGCGTCACTATCCACTAGGCTAGCCGGTCGTCAAGACAATTTTTTTTATTTTTTCATACAAATGTTGCCTAATGTCACCCGTAGCGTAATTTCGAAACGATGGACACCTCATTTATCACAATCGGTTCAGTATCTTTAAAGTCTACGGTGGAGCACACGTAAATACAATCACTACAACTTAGAAAAGTTGTAAAACCCCCGGCATTTTCATTTAAAATATCATATCTCAAAAACGGCTTTATAGATTTTCATGAAACATGGCTAAGAACACTCGGAATTACATCAGCTTTCGAATAAGAAATACCGCATTCAAATCGGTCCATCCGTTTGGGAGTTACGATACCACAGACAGATACACAGACACGTTAAGCTTATAACACCCCCCTCTTTGCGTCGGGGATTAAAAATAGACTGCTAAAACATATCCCTTCCTTTCGGCTCTGCCGTAATCAGGCCAAAAGAGAAAGCGAGAAAAAAATTGAGAGAAAATACTCCTTGCTCCGGGTTGATTGGTTTCCGACGTCGAGCAAAGCTCGCCTTCCACCTTCCAGTAGTATTACCGTACCACAAATATAAGTTACGACGACGTACAGTCAGCGTCATATAGTTAGTAGCAGCCAGAGTAGCCAAATATTTCGTAACACACCCTTATTCTTACAGTAATAAAGACGTGTACCGAAATATTTGGCTACCATGGCTGCTACTAACTATATGACGCTGACTGTACCTGCGCAGAAAGCATTTTTTGAAAACATTTGAACCAATCATAACCATTTTGTCTGGCGCCATGAGCTCAGCACGAGTTCATCTGTCATTGGATATTTTACCTTACGTGTAGTGTAACAAGGTCTTTATTGAAATGGTCATACGTTCGATTTCATTCGGTACTTGTCAGCACTCGTCGGCGTGGACGAAGATTGCCGATGTAAGTTATATTTGTGGTACTACTGTACTAATTTTATTATTTAAAAGCCAAATGACGACATAAATACATGTCACGATGACTTTCTTGGCTTTCTTTTGTTTTTTTTTTACTGGTAATAGTGTTTTGTATTGAACATATTTTTTTTTTTTCCAAAAGAAGTACATAGCATTATACATATATTAAATTACCCGCCAAACTGTCAGAACAGTTTGTTGGCACATAATAAATCTCCTGCAGCTTGACTTTGTCATGCTCGCCTAAAGGTGTCTTCGTTGATCGGGTCGCTACCTTCCCTAACATAATTAAAGCGCAACCTTCCCTAACATAATGGACGAGGAAGATGATGACGTGAACGGGTGCTGTGGACTCCGGTCAGTTCATGTTTGCAAGGAAGACAAGTAACTTTATTACAGTGTTCAATGGAATTGACGTGCGGGACTTCGCTCTGTTTTCATTTGATTATATATAATTATTTATTCTTTGAAGAATTAAGGTAAGTAAGTACCTATTTTCCAATATTTATAACTGACTAGATAATTCTTATACCAGTTCACATTTTACATCGTTAAATAAACTTTATCTACACTACAAAAAAACGTTTTACCGCTGCATAGCTACTCCAAAAATATACACAAATTTAATTAACAGAACAAAACTTTAGCAATCAATTTGGCTTTATCAAAACTTCAGCAATCATTCACAACCGTCAAATTGATGGGAAATAACTGCCATAAATAATAGCACGTTATCCACGTTAATCCCCTGGCCTGATCCCCCAGGGGAATTAGCGGCAATTATTTTATATTCAACTAGGAAAAAATGATAATGTTCGGTTATGGCGCTTCGCCGGACGCTACCGCGTCACGCTCGCTTCGCTCGCTCGGCTCGCGCGCTGTAGGGTCGCAGTTCAACTAACAACCTAACCGTTTTTTTCCCCTGGGGGATCAGGCTAGGGGATTAACGTGGACAACAGCAATAATAGTGGTTTCAATTTCTAGTACCGGCTCTGGTAATATCAATGCAATTTTACCTACCGAATCATTATATTATAAATTTAACTGTTAAAAACGTCTCTCGGGAATGTTTTTACCTTGCCCCAGAAGTATAAATTATCATTCAGTATTATCATTTCCAGCCCGTATTGTCATACTGCAGGGAAAAGTAATTCTTATAATTTAAAAATTCTAATCAAAACAATTTCGAAACAATTCGACATCCAACTTTCGAAAACATTACAATTGGACTAAACACACCGCAAACTTCGCATCATTAAACGTGCCAGCGAAGAGAACGTACTACCCGGTTACAATATCTGTGGACCTGGCGACGATGACGTCACGTCGGCGCTCTGGTACGGTGCCTTACTGTGCGGTACAATAAGTTCTAAGGTCAACAGTATTGGTCCTTTAACAGTGAAGTTGAGCCTTGTGAATCAGCCCATAGGATTAATAACGCTCCATTACCTCTAGTGAAAACTTCCGAATTACACCCAAATGTAATTAACAAGATCACTCACTCATTGAACTGCTGCTTGCGTCCGTCAGAGACTGGGGACAATAACGCCGGTCGCACATTGGATACTGAATTAAGGGGAATGGATACGCCTGATGCTCGTTTTTGAACATTTCATTAGCTGTCTAATATTGACTGCCACCGCAAGCCGCGGCAGTCTGTGAGAGGCTTAGGCTCTTAAATGAGCTACTTAATAGACCTAGAGAATATGAAAATGAAAAAAAAAATTATTTGTTTAACGATAAGCATTGTTAATACAGTGTCTTAAGCTAATATATATTTTAAATACCTAGTTATCTCTAGTATGCATTACATTATGCATTAGTATGTATTGCTGTATGTATTTGATTATGATCAGCTACAACAGTTAAAACATCATAAAACGAAAATGTATTTATTATAAACTATCCGATTCTTATATTTAATCTTTAACAAATCTAATGCAAATGTAAAAAAAAAAGAAAAAAAGAAAAAAAAAAAAAAAAAACCTCAACTATTTCGAATTTCTAAATTTTTTTCTGTCTCCTGATAAGATATTTGAAAAGAAAATTGATAATTAATCCACCGTTGGACATTCTGAAAGAATAATTCGTTTTGACAATAGTTAAGTAGTTACTAGACTTCTCTGACACAAGAGAACGCCACTTTTCCCTATTCAGTGCCACCTCACGCCACTTGGATGCCACAAGAGTGGTCAGAACTTTGAAGGCTTCTTCACTCCAGCGGTACCTGGGCCGGTCCACCGGGCGTTATAATATTAGTATGGATATGGATATGTCCCATCATTCTTATGTCAGCGGATTAAGGTTACGGTACATATTTATGAGAGGATTAAATCGATACATATTTTTGCACTTGACTGTACATGTAAGGCTGCGCCCTCCAGCATACGTGGCGCTGGTCAGCATTAATGCCGAGCCGCTAGGCCAATTATCAGCGGCCTGAAGAGGACTCCGACGATATACGGTTACTAGCCTCACTTGTATACTTACATGCCACCATGCATATCCTTTAGCCTGAGCTGCACCAGTCACAGGTCTGGTCGGTGGTCAGGCCGCTCGCTCAAGCAGGCGTTCTGAACGGCCAACACTGACGGTCAAGCTGCTAGGCGGCTCATCGGCGGCCTGAAGAGGACGCCACTAATTTAACGGCCTCGGTCAACATCTCGTTACTAGCCTCACTTAGATACTTACTACATGCCAGCATGCATGTCCTTGAGCTTGTGCCGCACCAGTCGCAGGTCTGGTCAGGCCACTCACTCCAGCAGGCGTTAAGAACGGCTAGCAATGACGGCCGAGCCACTAGGCCACTCATCGGTGGCCTGAATAGGACGCGACCGATTGGACGGCCTCCGCCGATATCTCGTTACTATCCTCACTTAGATGCAACTTACATGCCAGCATGCATATCCTTTAGCCTGAGCCGCACCAGTCGCAGATCAGGCCGGCGGTCAGGCCGCTCGCTCCAACAGGCGTTAAGAACGGCCAGCACTGACGGCCGAGCTGCTAGGCCACTCATTGGTGGCCTGAAAAGGACGCCACCAATCGGCTGACGGACTCGGCCGATTATCTCTGACGGACAATCCAAAAATAGAATATTAGGGAAGTCCTATTCGTTGTAGTAGGCAGAATGGAACACTATTTTATTAAGTCGACCTGTAAATCACTCATTCACTAATGTAATAAAAGCTAAGGTAAATCTTCCCGCTTCTAATGGTTGTTAGGTAAGTACCTTATAAATTTAAAACACACTAAGCGATGTGCTACGTAAGCGATATTCGATTTCTTGTTCTTGTGTTATAAATAAAAAAAAAATTTGAGGCCCTCTAGTGCTAGCCTAGTGCTAAAAAAAGACGTTCAAAGTATTTGAATATTCATATTCAATTTAATTTTCAGTCTAAGTTTTGTTTGTTGGCATAACCTCATAATCACTTGTCCAGTTCAACAAAACGAATAACAAATAATACTGAAAGCTTTCAGCTGTAATGGTGAATGAACAATAAAAAAATTGAAGCTTTTACGAACTACGCATCAACCAATTGACAACAAGTTAACGAGCCGACAGAACATTTTTCGCCTTTGTTATTTTCCTTACCTACTCGTAAAATTGTGTGCACATCAACACCAAGTGTTCAAGTGTTCTGAACAGTTCTGAGCGACCAAGTTGGCAACTTTGACGCCGTCTGCCAAGCCATTTCAGGACTGAAATACTTATTACTCTCTCTACGATTATAGGGCTAAATGATGCCACATGTCTCGTACTATTAACACATGACGTAAATATTATACCTACCCATACAAAATGTTGACCGACAGTGAAGGATTTTCAAACTTTCGGCGATTTTTTTTTTTTTATTGCTCAGCACAACTTTCTCAACCTGCTGCCATGCGTTTTATCATGTTGTCATTTGACGTAGGTGTATTGGGAGTGGGCCCGCGGTCTATAAGTATGCATGAAACACCCTCGATCTTACCTGACTTACCATCAGGCGAGAGAGTAGTCAAATGCGTATACGTATTTTTTTTTTTAATGTTTAATTATGTGTTATCCGAATAAATATCTTTATATTCCATTCTATTTTTTTGGGAGCAAGGAACACTCACCGGTATTAGTCAGATTGGTGTCCCCCCAAGGTCCCTTTCTTCCCAAAATCTCGTAGAGGATGATGCCAAACGAGTATACGTCCCCCTTCTGAGAGCCTCTAGGGGGAGGGCTGGGTTCTCGGAGGAGCTCTGGGGCACGCCACAGCATTCGGCGCTCCATGCGTAGTGCATCCTCAGATTCTGTGCAGCCATCTGTTGGTTTATAAGGAAATTAAAAGGACGTACACAGGGTTTGGAGAAATGAAGCCACCTGCAGCACATCCAAGGTTGTTATTATTGGAGGTCGCATATGTGTCTACTGGCCATAAGTAATCATTATTACGACACGATTTGAATATACTTAGAAACCGTTTGTTTACGTTCCTATGTATTGTCACTTGCTGAAAATAAGCTGACCACGAAACAACTAGCGTACCACTGAACTCTGCTGTAGTGTAGATTTGTACAGTCAGGGAAATGTATTCACGTACCTTTTTATGCCTTATTGTCATAGTAACAAGAGCTAAAAAGGTACGTGAATACATTTCCCTGACTGTACACGTTATAGTCAATTCACATTAGTAATGAGTTGTCTAGGCTGTTAAATCAACGGACACATAGTTGTTTGATTTCTATGGGGTATTCGATCACTGTTTAGTTACTTAATGTGACTTCAACCAAACCGCCTGTGAGCGGTGTTCGTTAAAATCGGAATGTATGGAAAGTTTGTCATGTGCCTATCGGATGACAGCTACCGGCGCCATATTTAACGTTGATCGGTCGGTAATCGTATTGGTGCAACCTGCCCTTAATCTAGCACTATACTATACACAATAGCAAGTTCCTCAGTCTCAAAGTCTCAACGCTTGCCGCGAGCTAGAGCGAAATCTAAAATAGTTGAAGCGGCAATTACCGTACACTTGCAACCTTATTTCAAAGATTTAAGGTCTATTTTTGCTAAATTGTATTCCCTATAGAAAACCCAAAGTGCAATCTATAAACAACTACATAGCACGGTACCCGACATAACCCTCTGAAACGCTAAACTTAAGGGGATGCACCCACTGCACCGCGCCCCGTCGCGTAGCGCGGGACCGCAGATGCATTGCATGCAAGAATCTCAATTTATATAGAAAACACGCCTAGTACAACACACTGCCGACGCGGCAATGCGTGTGTAAAAAATCTGTCGCACCGCGCACCGCAAGCGGGACACATTTCCGTTGGCCGTTGGAAAGGTTCTCGAGTGACGATCACGTACTGGAAGTGGAAGGAAGACCCGATGACCTGGCAAAGGCTGCAGTACTGGATGCGCGTGGCGCAGGACCGGTCGTTGTGGCACTCTTTGGGGAGGCCTATGTCCAGCAGTGGAAATCTTTCGGCTGATATGATGATGACATAGGGTTTTGGGTGGAGGAAGATATTTATCGTGCCGTGCGTAAGTTTGATTCTTGTAAACCGTGTCTTCGTGTAAGTGACACGTTAATGTCTTGTTCACGAAAAAAACAAGATGCAACACGCTTAGGTATGGATTCCTTTTCGGATAAATATCTGCATTTGCGAAGTTGTTCTTCGTATTTGCTTCTATGAGAGTTTTGATGTGGTACAATGCCGTTATTTCAAATTTTATTGATAATAATGTATTGTTTTAGTTGGCTTAGGTTAAAATAAAGACCCATATTGGATTTTCTTGCGTGCCATAAGATTATCAAACTAGCGGTGGAACTCATTATAAACTTGCGTTAACGCGCACTCAGGCAAGGAGTAAAATCTAATTATCTAGTAATTAGTTCCAACATGTTGTACAAACAAGTTCCAACATGACGAGAACACTACGTTATGCAATTTGTGATGGTTTGAAATATTTATAGGTAGAGCTATCAATGATATAAAATAAATATTTTGGGTAAGCAATAATTTATGTAGGTACTTTGCTATTGTAGAATAACAAGATGTTAAATATTTGCACATATTTCATTTTAAACTATGGTGGCATTTTATGCTGGGTGGTTACTATTTTTGTATTAAACAATAATAGTTTGGCGTAACTTGCTCTAAGGAGGATACTAGACGAACCGAAAAATTAGATGCATACGGCCTGAATCACTCAGACAGTGTGAAGCCTACATTCGAAGTTTGAAAACAATATTCCATTAAGGTCATAGCTCATTAGAGCCACCCGGCACCCGACCCGCACCGCCTCGGCTCGTAAATGTACTAACTACGGAGTTGATGCGGATTTGATGTAGTGAGCGCAAGCCCGTACAAATCCATATAAAGAATACTAACCGCTTGAGGTGAGGCGGTGCGGGTCGGGCGCCGGGTGGCTCTAATGAGCTGTGACCTTTAATTATATTATAATAATTTCTTTCATACAATTTTTGTTTCGAAAATGTTGAAGGCTTCTTTTGAAAAGTTCCGTGTTGGAGATTCGACTCTTATTAGAGCCGTCGAATTTCAGAAGCAGTGTTAAAACAAACACTTAAATGAGTATTAAATTTTGGTAATAGTATACAAAAAACATGTTATAGTTGGTGATCAGTTCAAAATAACTCAATAATAACTGTATCTTGTCAATAGCATAACGTAACGTAATATCCTCGAACCTGACGTCATAATAACAATTTCCTCTTTATTACCGTCTACAGGACTTCCTCTTCACAATTTAATAATACCTGGCTTTGAATATTTTTAGGTGGGCAAATCTATTTTATTGTAAGACTGGGTAGGTATTTTTAGATATGTGAGCATGGCGGATATTTTGCGACTGGTTTTTTAACTTTTTTGGGGTTTTGTAGTCAACAAGGAGCCCTTATAGTTTTTCCTTGTCCGTCCGTCTGTCAGTCCATCTGTCCGTCATCGGCTTAGCTCAGTATAGCTTGTAACTAGAAAACTGTAATTTGGCATGGGTAGGTATATAAACCAATCACTCCTACAAAACAGTCGAATAAAAGCCAGTTTTTTTAGGGTACTCCCCCCACCCCCCCTACATGTATAGTGGTGAGGTAATTTTTTTTCTCGTTAAACCTACAGTGTGGGGTATCGTTGAACAGCTTGTTGAACAATCCTGGAGAAGAACTCCCGAAGAGTTCGAAACATGTCGACCGTAGTGACATTTATAACGTGAGATGAGTCCTATTTGCATTATTTCAGCATGTCTCACGAAATTTTAAATTCGAAAATATTTTTGTCTACAACGTTATTTACATTTTTATCAATTTACGTGAGAAATACAGACATTTTAAATAGTGCAGTCCATACTCTTTAATCTGCAGCACCCATCTACTATCCACCAGGCAATTGCTTGACGTCAGATTTCCGTGCGAAACCAGCGCCGAATCGTGCAGATACGTTAGCTTATAGTATAAACACTCACATTTTAAATTGTGCATTCCATAATCAGCAATCTGTAGCACCCATCTACTATCCACTAGGCAATTGCTCGACGTCAGATTCCCGTGCGAAACCAGCGCCGAGTCATGCAGATACGTGAGGCCTCTCAGCAGATCTGCGACCAGACTGGCCACAAACATGTCGTCCAGATGCAGGTCTCGGTCTGCCAGCACCCTGGCCAGAGAGCCGCGGGAGCAATAAGCAGAGACAATGCAGGTGGAGCCGGCTTCAACGCACACTCCGACGAAAGCGTTGATATTTTCGTGACGGAGTTCACGGATCTAGAAAATAGAAAGGAATGGAACAAATTAATTTACGTAGGTATTTAAAACTAGCTTCCGCCCGCGACTTCGTCTGCGTGGACCCGGGATAAAAACTATTCTATATTTTCATCCAGGCGATAAACTATCTTCGCGCAAAATTTCATCCAAAACGGTTGAGCCGATTAAGCGTGATGGAGTAGCAAACATCCAAACATCCAAACTTTCGCATTTATAATTTTACTGTAGGATAACAGAACTGGAACATTATTGAACTCAAAATCGCTTAAATGTCTACTTATAGTATTTGTATACTTACTAAGGTGACTTTTTTCAACCCAAAAGGAATCATTACAATTTGACAACGTGATGACGACTGATCACAAGATTATAAATGTTGTCTAGTACGCATAGTACCAGCTTTGCCTAGATTAGGACTAGATTGATTTCCGTAAGAGAAAGATGTGAATTAGACGACGATGTAGTGACCAGGATTGAAAAAAGGAATGCTGCCTAAACCAGCATTTTCAACATGCTGGTGTAGGAAATGTGAAACTAGACTGACTAAAAGGATTTACGTCCAGGAGATGGATAGAAGAATAGGAAGGGGAGACCAACTCAAGGCGAGGGTATCTTGACAAAATTTCTGCTATACTGAAAAAATGAAAGACAAGAATTACGAGGAGCCTGTAAAAGAAGATGTACGAATGTGAAAAAAATTTGGCGTTCTCTGGTCTGCCTACCCCAATGGGATACGGGCGTGAGTATATGTATGTATTATTCACCCCCCTGATATTGAGTGTTCAATGAAAGATAAAAATCCCTCGAGAAATTACTCATCTTGAACAAGTCATATATTATTTAAGAAATGAAAAAAGGAAACAGAATTCTTAATAATGGTTTAAGATTTATGTCCCCCTGAGGAAAAACAAGGACGCTTTTGAATTTGCATCAATACTGGTGTAGACTCCATTTTTTTATCCTCCAAAAGATAGAATGTAAAAAAAAAAAATACCTAGTAACGAAAATCCCATGGTATCTCAAAGAATTACGAAGCGACAACCGTTTTAATAATATTGCTTGTAGATTATCGGGAGAAAACGCTCGCAGATCGTGACGTTATAATCTGCGAGTGTAGTGTAAATGACAATCGTTTCATATGAAGATGCGTTTTGCGGAAAAGGGACAGAACATACTCCCTCTCAAAACTTTGGACACTTCTAACTTTCTGATTATTCAACCTCATGCGTTGCTTTTTTCTCCTTTTGACTTACATTTTTAACCCCTTTCCGGGAGAAGTCAACATTATTGGTTATTTTATTTATTATTATTTATATATTTATTAAGAAAGAAACAATAATACAACATAAACAAGTACAGGGTCCCGCAAAACCGTTTGCACAGTTTGACTGTGGGATCGAGCAGTTCCTACTCTCTTCTATTTATAATATTTATCTATAAGTACTATTTATCTATTTCTATAGGTACAATAATTATTTTATACTATTGACAAGGTAACTTTTTACCAAGATTAGCTTTATTGGCTTCCTGCCTGATGTCAGAGGGCAGCCTGTTGAGTATATAGGGTAGGCGTTTCCGGAGACACCTGTCGCCGTAGTAATTACTGACCCTCGGTACATCAAACTTGCCCGCCGACATCGACCTTGGTGTCTACCCCTATTGGCAGCGGTATGTCAAATTTCAAATTTGATGATGATTCACTCAATTCTAGTGGCTTTGTGAGCTGAAGAACTCCCCGGCCGCAAGCCTGTCTTTATTTTCAAAAATATTTTTCTATTTTATTTCGAATCCTACTCATCGGGGTCGAAGTTGGACCACGTCCGTAGGAATTACACACCGCTACCCTACACATGATACATGACACACCGATGCCCTGACCCCTGGGCGGTGCTAAAAGTGCAACAATCTGGCAACCGTACTGTCTTTTCCAAGATCTCACGGTTCTAAATACTGATTTGCCATACGATAAATAAACATGTATGAAAAGATGATTTAAACAGCGTCCATATCAGAGGAGCGGCACTTAGAGCCTTATCACACTTGCGATTTCCAAGCGTATTTTGTATGAAGGCGATCACGCAGCGTGTTCGCCGCGACTGATAATTGTATAGAAAATACGCTCGCAAATCGCAAGTGTGATAAGGCTCTTACGTAAGTGGCTTGTAAGGCCGATACGGGAGCGACAGCCACGACCGCATAGTTGGCAAGTAAATGTGCTGCCCGAAGATGAAAGAGGAACGTTGGTGTCTTAATTCGCGCCTAAAGGATAAGAGATCGAACCAAGCTTTATCGTGTTCCACCACTCCATTGCGTAGGGTCTCCCTCCATTGGTCTCGATCATGCGAATGTTCTTCCCAAGTTGTGGGGTCGATTCTAAAGGACACCATGTCCCGTTTAGCATAGCTAAACGGAATCCTACTACATATAATATTATAAATGCGAAATTTTGGATGTTTAGATGTTTGTTCTTCAGTCACGCTTCAACGGCTCAACCGATTTGGATGAAATTTGCAAGAAGATAGTTTATAGCCTAGATTAAAATATATGATAATGGGAATCGGTTGAGAAATGCGACCTGTAGAGAACAGTGGGCCAGACGACGGACGTACGAAATAAATCTTGCCCAAGCTAAAACGGAGCAATTCGTACGCTTCGCTCGCTCTATCAAAAAGGAAAAACCAGCAGCCATTAGAAGGAAGAGGGATAAGGGCAAACCAACTATGGTGATATACCAAATAAAAACAGATACTTTCATTGTTGTAATATTGATATTACACAACCCTGTAACAACATTACGGGTACCTTGACGATCTCATGCACTGAGCTAAGGGGAACAGGGAAAAAAGACCTACATCTACCCAGCACCCAGTGAACGAAAACACCACAGAATGCGAGCTCCTTAAAAATATCTAGCCAAACATGTGATTAAAATATATGCGCATGATCGAACTAAACGGCTGCCTGGCATCGTTTTGACACCGCGCCATCCATGCATAATGGCAATGGCACCCATTCTGTGGGGCCACTTTGCGGCGCTACTTAGACTTCTATGGTTTTTCCGTTCGCTGCCTATCTACTAGTATTTTTGTAAATTATCTAGGTCGAGGGAGTCCGCAGGATGCGGGTGGCGCAGGACAGGCCTATGCCCAGCGGTGGACGTCTTTCGGCTGATATGATGCCCCGCAAAGTAACGCCAGATTCAATCAATTACAGTTGGACTACAAATATAAGTTACATTGGCAATCTTCGTTCACGCCGACGAGTGCTGACAAGTAACGAATGAAATCGAACGTATGACCATTTCAATAAAGACCTTGTTGCACTATACGTAAGGTACAATATGCAATGACAGGTGAACTCGTGCTTTTCCGCTCATGGCGCCAGACAAATCGGCGGCTGCCAGAGCTGCCGGCGTCGCGCGCAAAATTTTGGCCAATGGGCGTGGCATATTTTACCCGCGCAAACGCGCTGACTTATGATTTTGGTTAACATGTTTTCAAAAAATGCTTTCTGCGCAGGTACATCGTTGTAACTTATATTTACGGTAATACTGTACTTGATATGATGATGATGATGGTCTAGGTATTGGACTATTTCCGTAACATTTTCTAAAGATATCCCTGCTTCATGTTAATTAAGCTCCCTACTCATCACATAATAGTGAAATGAGATTTTCACTCAATTATCGTACATGTTAATTACCTTGATTCTTGGTTTCCGCTATACATCTAAAAGCTAATTTTACACTCCGGTTATTGCGCATTTCCGCGGCATAACCTCGTTGATCAAACGGAAACCAGTGGACTGTTTTACGAAGCTACGTACCAGTTACAATTTAATTTGTCTGCACTGACGAATTGAGTCACTTGATCAATAATAACTGGCCTTTTTATAAGTGCTGCTGACCCATCATTTTCATTAGGGCAAAAATCACGACGCGATCGCGAGGGCGAAATTAACTTCTGGTAATATCCTTAAGGGGATATCCAGGCCATTTATTTATAAAATAAATAAATAAATGATTGAATTGAATTGAATTGATATCTCGATTAGTGTACCCGCGTAAGAGACACATTTATGTCCTCCGCGCACGTGAAAACGAGTTGCCTTACTTAACCAAACCTTACTTTTGCGTGGAAAGGAGAAATGTATCTATATATAATCAGAATAATAAACCGCGTATGTACAAACGCCAACACAGTTAATCCTGTATTTAATTTGAACCTTATTTAAATGCACATAAAGTGCACGGATGGTCAGTAAACTGTGTTTGCGATGGTATGTAAAATACAATTTATTTATTCGTATAGCATGGTACTGTTCGTAACTTTATATTGAGAGATTTAAGCCACTCTGTGGCTTCGTCAGTAAGGTACAATTATAGTCAATTATTAGATACATAATCGGAATACGGTACGCTACAAATTATTTTTTTCACTATCATCACGTTAGTTAATTTCTAAATACGAATGTCTAAATAATAATCTTTGTTAGTTGCTTTTATTGCACACAGTAGTAGGTACACAGGAATCAACTACTCAATGAGAGATTGGAATTAGAAGGCCGTCTCATGGGTTCCAATACTTCTAATGAGCCTAAACAGGACTTTATCTTGTGTGACGAGCTGCTAAAACCACCTTTTGTCTCAAACCTTTTGTGCCTGGTGGTCCCATAATATCGCGTTATCACCAAATTTACTTAAGTACTTATACCAAATTTTAGGTCAATCGGATAAATGCAAGTGGCTGAAAAATTGATCACTTTTGAAGGACAGCTTAAGCTAAATACTTACATAATATTACTCCCATTAGTGGACTTTTATGACACTCACGAACATGCGTGGTATTCTAATTCTAACCCGACGCAACAGGGTGAAAAGAACAGTCAAGTTGACGACTGCATTTCACGTTTTCTTTACCTGTTTCAACTCCTTCTTTATAGCCCTAGTGACGTCGATACTCTTCTTCTGTAGCCTCTTCACAGCTACTATATTCCCTCTGTGCAGCGCTATGGTTGTGTGAGCTCGTCTCGCTTCGTTGTCTTGCGGGATCATTGTCTGAAAAGTTTTATAGTGTTACTCTATATTGCACCATCAACATGATTAACGTAAATCATCAAGTCATTTTGGTCGTTTTCAAATGGGGTATATTGTACATTTGACTCATAAGCCTGACATTTTATGTTTTTTTTATGAGTATAATACCATTAAACACGTATTAAAAACCAGAAAATTGGTTATTTTTATTTAAAATCGAAAAATTTGAGATGAATTTTAGTACCCCCATATTGACCCCAGCTGTACAGTTATTTCATGCATGTGTTGTCATGGTAATACATAGTAACAATTACTTAGATCATTTAAGAATAGATTGTCGCCATCTTGGCGATAGTCACGTCTATTTGATTTTATAATGGTTTAATTTATTATTCGTAGTTAATTTATACACAAAGTGACTCTGGCAAAGGCCCTCGAGGCTGCCATTTCTCTTTTATAATAATAGATAATTTAATAGAGAACAGATATTCCAATATTTATAGACTGTAACTCTGTAAAAAACGGAATAAAACGTAATTTTCCACCTGCATCTGCACTTCGAAATCCTGTCTGTTAAGCAGGCCCCGCGGGCTACCACAGACATGAGGTAGCTGTAATTTTATTTCCCACAGCTGAGGGGTTAATTAAGTATTTGTATTATAGTTCAACACTTTTCTTTAACTTATGTGGCAGACCACATCAAAAGGGACTTTATGGCGGAAGGCGCTTCCAACGCACATATTCGCGTTTGTATTAAAGCAACGTCAATAATGGCGTAAGTGCGTACCGCCATAAGGTCCCTTTTGATGTGGACTGCCACATATTGTCTTGCCCGGGCCTCCCCTACTAAACTCAGAAGATCCACTTGAGGACGGAAACTCGATATTCGACACAAAAATACGGAATCATGACCTTTCTGAGTGACGCAATAAGTACAAAGTAACATGATCTGGCCGTAAGTCTATTTGCTGTTGATAGAAAAGGTCGTCCCTAGGATATACTTTGTCCCTTATCTCTATGACGTACCAGGGACTTGTCACAGTTTGTGAATCCAATACGCCCTATTAGTGGGGCAGAGTGCTCGAACAAATTGTCGTAAATGTGGACACGCTGGACAAAAGCACCAATTTTTTTTCAGGCACTTGTTAGGTCATAGCTGTAAGTTTTTGATAGGAACCAACTCCTCCGTCGGCCATTATCACATAAAACTGCCCTACTATATGGCTCACCAATAACGAAACTTAAGGGGCTCCCGTCAAAAATCAACGAAATTTAGTAGTTTTCATTTCGACACTTGTCCTTGGTTTATTGAAGCTAGCTTTCCAGGTGCACATATGGGAAAGTTTGATTCCTGTTTAACATTTTTGATATTGAATAACTTGAAAAACGTTAATACAGAATGAATTATACATTTTTAAAGAGAGGTCTGTAAAAATACAAAACCCGACACTTCATCCTCATTAAAACTTTTATACACCCGAAACTCATACCTACTCATACATACTGAACTTACCTATAAATTTGATATGCGTTTTTATAATCTTACTAATTAAAACAAATGTTATGGCCAGAAAACCAGTTTTTTGGCCTAAATTTATTCAACTTTGATGCCAAATATCTCGAAAACAATGAACCTTAAAGTAAATATGGGATACTATTTTGCCTAAAGCCGTTGTTGTTAATATAATAAGCTACAAAAAACATGAGAAAACTAAGGGATTCAGATCGAAGGTCATTGGCGTATGGGAGCCCCTTAACTTAGATGTAAATAACGATAGACAGGCGGTCTTATCGCTAAAGAGCGATCTACTACAGATAAACAATTATAGCAAAACCTAAATCATTATTGTAATAAGTTCACCGAAGAACCTTAAAACAATTCAAACAAGATTATTCAAAAACAATAGTGGATAACTAGTTACAAATTAGTTTTTCTACTTATCTTAGGTGCTTTTCTGTTGTGTTTAGCAGAACATATATTTCTATGAATTGAATAAAAATGTAATAAAACCTAGACATAGCGCTTAGCTTGAAGCCCTGGCAATATTTTTCAACTGGTCTCAATAATGAATATTCCACGGATTTTCTTGAATCTCTTGACTTTGGAGATTTTATTTCTTCCATAAATGAATATAGGTAGGCGTTTTTTTATGTTTAATTAGACAAAGCTAAAGATAACAGCGTCATTTTTCTCTTATAATTAATTTTATATATTATAATTTAATTTATAAGAACAGAAACCCAACCTAGATATAGCGGATCTTATTGTGTATAAAAAATTTCATGTTATTGCATTCTGGCGTTTTAAAACGAGATGCTGAGTCCATTTGAGTCGACCGCTGGGGACTTCTAACCCTTTTCCAGGCAGAGGCATCATATCGACCTCATACAGATTGTGCGTGACGTGAACGTGCATCTTAATGTCAATGAATAAGATTGACATTTGATTGACATTTTTCAATTGCCGGCCTGGAAAAGGCTAAGCTCATATGTATTAAACAGGACTTAAAGCAGTTACACACAGCGACTTTTTGCATAATACAAGCGCGCCTTTCACGAACGCGGACCGTTTAAAGACAGAAACACTAGCCATACACGCATACACATGTCATAGAGACGTGCATCGCTGCAAAAACAGGCCGTGTGTACCCGCTCTCAATATTACACAACCATACCTTATCCCCATCGTTGCACGCCAGTATAAACGTCAAATCCTTCGCCTCGATCCGCCAGAGTACACTAGCAAGCTTCTGCTCATAGCGATAGTGTCTGAAGAGCAGCGCGAACGCAAGTATGGCCGCTGCAGCCACGGCGGCTATGGCGGACAGTACCCCAGGGTCGTGTGGCAGGGAGCATTTCACTCCGTCGAAGCCGCAAACTGGTTCGGCCGCGGGAGGCTTGCCGTTCAGCCAGACGATGTTGTTGCTTCCCACCAGTTCCTGTCATAGAAGAAACATTTAGTTACAGATGCAGAGTACTACCCGGTCACAATATCTGTGGACCTGGCGTCGATGTATCGTAACGATGAAATGTTCAAATACAGCAGAAATAGCACGAAAATGAACGACGCGTATCGGCAACGAAAGTGCTAACCGTACTGACGCGACGGGGCGAGCGCGGGTAGGTAAAAGGAGAAGGGGGAGGCTTCACTTTCCAGCGTGGTCCACAGATATTGTAACCGAGTTGTAAATAGGGAATGCATACCGGTAAACCGGTTTACCAGTTATGAGGGCGGTAAATTACCGGTAAATTTAAATAATTACCGGTAATTTACCGAAACACGAATCATCGATAAATTAATGCATTTTAATGTGCCTATAGGACCTAAATAATACAATCGTTTGTAGAAGCTTCTTAAAATGCAAACACGTTTTCGGTTCCGTTCTATGAAATATGAATAATGATCTGTTTGAATAAGTACAATAGAGACGCTTTAACAAACTTCAGAGGTTATACTTCATCATCACAATCCAAAGAAATACCTCTCTTCGTCTTACTGGGATCCAGAACGCCAAAGGCAAGGAACAGAGGTATGGTGGTTATTTTCTTCAAAAAGGGTGACAACACCCTGCTGAAGAACCACTGTCACTTCTGAGCCACGTCTATAAGCTGTTTTCGAGGATCATTACGAACCGTCTCGTCTCTAGATGACTTCCAGCCTCCCGAACAAGCCGGTTTCCAAAAATTATTTAGCACCGTAGACCACAACCATACGCTCCGTCAGGTTATACAGAAGACTGAGGAGTATAACTTGCGCCTCTGCTTAGCGTTTTTGGACTAAGAGAAATCTTTCGACACGATCGAAACCTGACCTGTACTGCATTACCTCGAGTGGTGCTAAGTAGACTATCGCTATATCGAAGTACTGAAATGTTTATACAAGAATGCCACTGTGTCAGTACGATTCCAGGATTGAACCTCGAAACCTATTCCGCTGCTGCGGTGTGTCAGTCAAGGAGCTGTTATTTCTCCAACACTGTTACACTACACCAACACCACATCTAGAACGCATCAATCCTTTCCTAAGTCCTAGCCTTTAAATTCCACGTTTCAGCCGCGTATAAAAATATAGAAAAGATTAGGTTCCGCATCAAGTTTATCTTTGTTTTCAACCGTATCCCGCGATTTTTCCATATCTTCTATCTTTTGACAACTGTCTTGGCTGTCGCACCTGTTCGAACCACTTCCATCTCGCAGTCGCCGCCGCCGTTGGAGCGTATTAGGTAATATAAAATCCTCTACGGTGTCCAGAACTTGGACGTCGTGCGATGAGTGGTGATGGACCTGTATACGAACATCAGCTCGATCTTGTTTCCGTTGATCTGTAGGCCGTACTCCAAGCTGACTGTCTCCAAGGTCCTCAACATTTCAGTAGTTAATTTGTGTTGTATTATTTTGATTATGTTATTTTATGCAGTAAATGTTTTTTGTAATAGAAATGGAAATCCGTAGGATTACGTATCTGTAGATTTGGGAGTCAAGACAATGACCGCAGGCACTGTGTGAACCGCCAACGCCGATGAAGGGTGGACGGGAACAGGCAATGCACCATAATACTAATATTTACGTTAACCGTCGTGACTCCATATTCACTACTAGTACTGTTTTGTATTTTACTGATATTGTAATGGAAATATGTAGGACTAAGAACAATTAGTACCTACCTGCTTATTTCCACGGAACGTTTTCAGTTGAGTTTCTGGCCATCCTACCTCTGAGCAAGTTTTAAATATTAATGAAGCTGATTATTACGGCATTTACGGCACATTACTCTTTATACTAAATTTTAGCTTATTTTTACGATAAATAATCGTCATATAACGCTACTTATTAACCAAATTCAATTTACCGGTAATTTACTGGTTAACCGGTTTTGCCTCAATCAAGTCAGTAATTTACTGGTAATGAAATTTTCCAGGTAATTGCATTCCCTAGTTGTAAATGCATATTTAATGTTGTGGTCATATTTTGATTATTCAGCGCTTGTTGGTAATAATAAAATAATATATTTTTAAACGAGTGATGATATTTGATTTATCTGTTGAGAAAGCGAACAGAGAAAATGCCGACGAGAGCTATTTATGATGTCAATTAATTAAATTTTATCATGAAGCACTTGAAATTAAAATGTATTACTTCCGGCAGAGTACATACACTCTACTCCACAATTATTGTGTTTCGTGGAGTACTAAACATTATTCTATTTAAAATTTAAAAACCAGTAAATTTATTTATTTAATAAAAACAACATATTATAATATACACAATAACTTACAACCAAAATATGTACATATTTACAAAATTCCTATAATGTAGTTCCCCAGGTCGGCGCTCTGCGGTAGAGTGCCCATAAGGCTGGCTATTACGTTTCCTCCCTGAATGGCGATGCCAATACTTTGACCGAGGAACAAGCCAGCTTTATGGTCAGCAGTGTGCTCGTGGAGCTGTGTTTTTAAGTCCCGGTATAGTTTCTGGGCGTCTGGACCCCACGGCCCAACCGTCTCGACTACGAAAGCCGCGAACACATGGTTGTAAACGATTTACCTTTAAAATTCCGAAGCCCATTACATACCTAAAGATGCCACAACAAGTTGCTATAGGTAGTTGGAACGAAAAAGCAATAAATCCCTTTCATTTTAACTATAGTGGTTTTTAACACAACTCCCGTTTTATTCCGAAAACGGGTATCCAGCAGCGAACGAAAAAACCATAGAATGCGAGTTCCTTATGCGGTATGCGCAATATAAACCGAACTAAACGGCTGCCTGGCACCGTTTTGACGCCCCGCCCTCATCCCCGCATAATGGCAATAGCACCGATTATGTGGGGCCATTTTCCGGCGCTACTTAGACTTCATATTCATATTAATTACTTCTATAGTTTTTTCGTTCGCTGGTATCCAGAACTTAATGTTAAGTGCCTGATTAACAAGTCCAAATGACAAATGACGGCTTACATTCGAATGAAGAAAAAATCTCAAAGTTCGAATGTAACCCATATTGCTTTGTCATAAAGTGCTCCTGTCATACACCAGCGCAACCTCGACGACTAGGACGTTTACCTTAATTTTTTTATTTCATTTAGCATATAATCCAAAAGATTCGTCTATCAGCCCTTAATCCTCGAAGATTTCGGTAAAGAGAGCAAAAAACCCTTAGAAAACGTTTGCCAACTCAACGAACTCCCGCCTAATCTTCATCTTGGCGGAATTTAACGAGTATTGTTTGAATAATCAGCCTTTAGAACGTGGTTTCGCCGAGCAACGCTACCTGTAAGCGAATGATAGTTGCTATTTTATCACACATCCCTGTGGATAACGGTGGTATTGCACTTGTCCAAGATCTTTGTCTAATGTGCATTTCGTCTCACTCACTGTTGCAAAATGTTATGAACCGTTGCCCGCACGCCGCAGCAGGTTGCGATGGCAGTGTGGTGACCGCCTTACTGGTGACTTACCCCCCCTTTATTCAAAAAGCTTAAAATGCCACTGCTAAATTGGAATTGATGAGATTCCTTCCACTTTGATAAAAAGCTGTGCGGAAATTCTATCTATCCCATATTATAAATTAGTTAATCAATCTTTTTCAGAAGGCATTTTCCCAGACGCGTTAAAAAATTCCTTAACAAAGCCCATTCCCAAAAATGGTGAAATATGAAATATTAATAATTACCGACCCATTGCCCTACTGCCAACATCTGCAAAAATATATGAAACAGGAATTGATAAAACGACTAAGTATACAATTTTTATGAAAAATTTAAAGTACTGAATGATAACCAAAACGGAAAGGAAAAGTCGCTCCACGACACTACCTATCTACAAATGTGTCCAACAGATTCTCAAGGTTATTAACCATAAAAAATACGCTAAGGGCCTTTTACTCGATATGGCTCCATACAAACTTACACCGGGTCAAAAACTATTTTAGGTCCTTCCTCGAGACTCAACTATCTCTATACCAAATCTTATCTAAATCGGTTCAGCGGTTTAATCGTGAAGAGGTAACAGACAGACAGATAGACACACAAACTTTCGCATTTATAATATTAGTATGGACTATCTTTATTCCTTTTAGGGTTCCGTACCCAAAGGGTAAAACGTCTGTCACCAGGCTGTATCTCATGAACCGTGATAGTTGAAATTTTCACAGATGATGTATCTCTGTTGCCGTTATAAGTACTACTACAAATACTAAAAAACAGAATAAAATTAATATTTAAGGGGGCTCCCATACAACAAACGTGATTTTTATGCCGTTTTAATGACTGTTGTCTGTCGTCGATCTTCAAAAGTAGCATGTCCGAAGAATAAAATTGGCATATCGAAGTCACAGTTGCCAGGAGATTAATCAGGGTTGACCTACAAAGGGTACACTCACCGGTAACATGTCTGAAGAGTTGGCGTATCGGAACGTAGCGACGGGCCGCGCTCGCCAGCCAGCCGGGGCGCTCGCGTCCTCCACTAGCCCGATCACCGTGAAGTTACCCTCGGCATCTCCAGCGCTGTCCATGTACACCTGAAAATGTTATGTGCAGTCAAATATGAAGAGTTAGGGCACATCTGAATATATTATAGATAGCCTAACTGGGAAAGTGCCTCCATCGCCTTACAGAAAACCGCCATCATCATAACACCACTAGTTGTGTGTGTGTTGAGGGTCAGGGTGAGAGACTTGGATTTGACTTTAGCTCCCGATACAGCGAGTCTACAAATTTAATCAACATAGGCTCCACAATGCGCTCGTGACTCAATTAACAAGTGCAACGCGATACATTAATTAGCTGCGCTAATACTCGTCCCCTTTGTTACTTATTTTACTAGTATATTAATTATTTATTTATTTTGTGTATACGTTTGTATCGGCGGTATGTTGTGTTGCGTTCCGTGGGTCACGTACGGTGCTGTCTGAAAATCAGCGCTGTAGGTGCCTGTCTGACACCTCGGCATAATGCTGAGACAGCGACCGATTCACTGCCGCGAAGACACACACATTATGTGTAAATTGTATTCTTTTTGTTCTCCCCTTGTCTCTGTGTGTCTTTTGCGTAGTGAATAAATGTCTTCTTTCTTTTTTTGCCCACTTAACAATTACCACCTACCTCCAGGTGTAACCAGCCGCCTAACAAAATAGGCCATCATGCATATCATGAGCAGACATAACCGCAATGAGCATTACTAATAAAATTAAACCAATTAAGGCACATTGTTACCTTTCCTCTTTCGTTTCCTTTTTTGTAGAAACCAAAATGTAGGCAAGTATATATAATGTTTTGAGATTATATTTAATTAAGAAAGTATGAGAAGCTTAATTATCTAAATATTAACAGCGTTCTGAATATAAAATTACTAAGAAAATTAGTAACGTAAGAGTACAAATTAAAAGATTTAATGAGCGTACTTTTAATTGGTACGGTCGAGGTCATAAATACTTATGGCCTCGACTGTACAAGCTTCCCATATAGGCATATTCGAATTTTGAAAGACAAAGTCCACGTTTCGTCGTTTATCTCTGATATCAAAGGGAATTGTACTACATTTATTTATTTCGATCATAAAGTGGTTTTAATTTAATTAATTTTGCATCCTACTAATGTTTAATGGTTGGGTGGTGCGTTTAACGGTTTTTCTTGATATCACATGACGGTTTACGAACGATTTTTCTAATCTTATTTTGAATGGGGTATAGAAATACTAGAAATACGCTCCCAAAATTGTATTTCCCTATTGCCAAGACAAGATGCGTCACATCATTTGTAAAGATTAACTTCAGCCATCAGCGTAGGCTCCCGAGGGATGTCAAAGCCATCGACACAAGGGTAGAGATGGGTAGTGGGTAAAAAAAAACCCATGGGTAAATACAGGGTATTTACCCAATCTACCCGTTTCTTCCCAAAAAGGTGGGTATAAACTCTTTTGATGCGTATTTTTTGCAAAATATTATAATGAAAATGTGTTTAAGTTATGTAGGAATGTAGAAACGTTGTTCTCATTGAAATTATGCATGTAATTAGAAAAGTTGAAAAACCACCGACATTTTCATTTTAAAGTCCAATATCTCAAAAACGGCTAAACAGATTTTCATGAAACATGGCTAAGAATACTCGAGATAAAACTATCTATGACACAAAAAAAAACCGCATTCAAATCGGTCCATCCGTTTGGGAGCTACGATACCACAGACAGATACACAGACACTTTAAGGCGCCGTAGGTTCATGGTCTTCTCTCCCTCTCACTGAGCATAAGCGTGAGCGAGATGGAAGTGCGTGCTTGGAAGCGCGAATATCATGTTTTTTAATTTTAATTTTTTGGCCGTTTAAATAAATAAAAATGTAAACACTGATTTCCCTCAAAAATGATATTGCCGATTTTTAGAAGCAATTTTAATATTTATAGCTTTTGTGCATAATTTGTTACGAATATTTTAAGTGTATTTTTGTGTGTTTTAGACCTATGTTCGTGATTTTTTTCTATCGAGCGAAATTTACTTAACCATGTTTCGAAGCACTGATTTCCCTGCAGAAAAGCCTCAAAATTACTATTCGTATTTTTTTGAAACCATATTATTATAAACAGAGGCATTATATTGTTTCAAAAACTCTGTTCGCTTAACTTCGCTGAACCTTCGGCGCCTTAAACTTATAACACCCCTCTCTTTGCGTCGGGGGTTAAAAAGGAAATTAAATGTTTGTATGTACATTCATCCGAGCTCCGACAGAAGTGTATCAATTACTTAGCGAGTTTTAAATAACTTTGGGATGGAAACAAAAATTGTGGGTTAGTTTTTGTACCGCCAATCCAAATAAAATTTAATAACGTGAGCTTTTACCACAAACAAAACAAAAACCATATTTACCATAGCACGGGTCAAACATCCACACCAATTGATGTTATTTAAGCAGTTTTTTAAGAAAAACTATTTGTTCTAGCACATCAAATATAATATATGTTAATATTCACCATATTTCAAAGACCGTGGACGGCCTCGATACATTATCGGACGAAATCGGCTCGATAGAAAATAATTGCAAAGATTGGTCTTAAATCACATTAAACGGTTCTGTCTTTATTTTTTTGACGTATGGGTCTGCAATTAAAAACATGAAGTCAACAAATTCATACCTAAACCGACCTAAACGAGTCATTTTTCAAAAATAATCCACCCTTTTTTTATTTCAATATTTATGTAATATTATCTTCAAAAACCGGGCCGCCCAGTAACACTCGTTTACTCCGATACAAATAGACAGTGTGCGCGCTATCCAAAATCCTCAAAGGCATTTTGGTATTGACAGCGTCTTAACGCACAATAGTCGTCTCAACCAGGCAACTGATAAACATTAATTGACCGGGTCGGACGCGGTGAAATATCCGCGCGTCGCGGGTAGTACGATCGCGAAGTCGCTACCCCGGCCAGTTAGGGCTGATCTTATTGGTTGTTGAACTTACTAGCACTAATAATTAAGGCGCCGTAGGTTCATGGTCTTCTCTCCCTCTCACTGAGCATAAGCGTGAGCGAGATGGAGGTGCGTGCTCGGAAGCGCGGATATCATGTTTTTTAATTTTAATTTTTTGGGCGTTTAATGAGGAGGTTCTGGATTTAGCCAATGAAAAAAGAAATCTGATAGAAATGATTGAAAACAGGAGAGGAAAAATGATAGGACACATGTTACGCCACGACGACTGGATGAAAACAATAATAGAGGGAAAAATAGAAGGGAAAAGAAAAAGGGGAAGGCCGAGGATATCTTACATGGAGCAAATAAAAGAGAAAATAAACGCTTCATCGTACACAGAAATAAAAAGAAAGGCAGAATGTAGAACAAGTTGGAAGTTACTCCACCGACAAGAGCCTAGCTCTTAAATAAGAAGAAGGAGAAAGGCGTTTAAATAAATAAAAAAGTAATCACTGTGTTCTCTCAAACATGACATTGCCAATTTTTAGAAGCAATTTTAATATTTTTAGCTTTTGTGCATAATTTGTTACGAATACTTTAAGTGTATTTTAGAGCTATATTCGTGATTTATTTCTATCGAGCGAAAATTGCTTAATCATGTTTCGAATCACTGATCTCGCTGCAAAAAAGCCTCAAAATTACTATTCCTATTTTTTTGGAACCATATTTTTATAAACAGACGCATTATATTGTTTCAAAAACTCTGTTCGTTTAACTTCGCTGAACCTACGGCGCCTTAATGTATGTTATATTAAATATAATTATATAAAATGAACGTTATATTATTTTTTATTTAAGGGACCGTGCCGTTTTATTAATATTTCATTTCATTTCATTTATTGCATTTTAAATCATGTGTTAAATAAAAGCTTACAGCTAGCGTTCACATGAACCCTGTTAGGGCATATAGCAATATACTTAACTAAAGTACATACACATTACCTATGTTAAACATTGTCACTAAAAACTTACCAACTATTATTTACTAAATTAATTTTGTATTAAGCATTACGCTGCTAACGAAATTATACATTACACGCCTCCCTAAGGCGTTGTAGGAAGGAACTGATTGAAAGATTTGGTGGCCGAACCGGATTGTTCCGATAGCTCAGTTGGTTTTTAGCGACGGGCCATGAATGCCTGTGGTCGCCGGCTCGAATCCGGCTCAGAGCATTAAATTTGTCAATTTTCCCTTTATTTAAAAATGTATTATTTACTATATTGCATGCCACAATGCTGGGTCTCTATTGTTTCCCATAAAATTTACAATCCGATTTTTTCAGTCCATAACGTTTTCCACCATATTTTTTTCTAGTCATATTGTCAAAAGTCATAAAATTTTACAATATATGTAGATTGGAGTTCCGATTATCGTTAGTCATAAAATTGGTTAGCCATAACATTCAATGTCCCGGTGGTATGCAATTACACAATGTTAAAGGCAATAATCTAGTTTATAATATTTTTTTCGCAAGTCATAATGATTGGTAGTCATCTGATTAGTTAGTCATATTATTCAATGTCATGGTGGTGTCACACTTCATAATGTTAAAGCCTATAAGCACACTCCCAGAAAAATAATGAAATTTTAACTACCGAATGTTACTGAACGCGTTCTTCCAGACTACTTTATAATTAATGTGGGTACTTGGGCAAAAATAAAGAGGGTAAAAAGTGATGCGATTGAAAGGTATCTATGACGCTCACTGTTTTGTTTAGTAATCGCAAAAATGTCGGACGAAGGTGAATGTGATAAGGTGTACTGCGATTTCAAAAAAAGAACAGAAAAATCTGTACTTGTAAAAATTTCGATGTAATTTGTGTCATTATTGGTTCTGGAGCTTCGCCGGCCGCTGCCGCGGCACGCTCGCTTCGCTCTCTCGGCTCGCGCGCTTAGGGTCGCCATACGACTAACACTCCTCCTCGCTTCGCTCGTCGTCGTACCTACACCGACCTGCCTTAGAGGCCTAATACCTTGGCCATTTGTAATTTCAGAGAAAATTTTGTGCGATAAAAATATAAAAAGTACATGCCACAATGACATCGCACAGTAGTACTTATGTATTTCAAATGTATGTCTGGAAATGTTTCTGAGTAATTATCTATATGACTATGGATGATATAGAGTTGGTCTCTTAGACCTAATTCACTTTAGGCATTAAAACGATATGAATAACAACCATTAGTACGTTGTAATATATGCCTTAGAATATTTATGAATAATTATCGATAGATCTTTGATCGTTATGGACATACATTTTCTGACTTTTGTGATTATAATACTTAATATTATAGATCATTAATGTTAGAACTATAAAGCGTTATACTTAACAAAAATTATGACTATTGATGTTTATGTCTATAAATTATATGGATATCAATTTCTGACTATCGAAATTCGGAACAATAAGTTTATGGGAAACAAAGGGACCCCAAAAATTCTATGTAACGTCACAATAAGGAAATTTAAGGGGACCTATTATTGACATGTTATAAGTTTTTACGTCCCTATTTGCTTGATTGACAGTTACAACAATAAAAAAAATTCATTCAAATATAATAATTAATAAACGATTCCATTCATGTCAGGTATGTTAATAAAATTCTTGATTAATTCATTGTTAACAAAGTATTAAATAAAATGATAATAAATAATATTAATATTGAATATTACATATTGTTTCTACATATTTTATTTGGGGAGGTCGGCATCATTTAAAAAATCATTAATAGTATAGGTAATAGTATTTTGGTAAAATTTCACAACCCAAACAAATGTGATTTTTGTCTAAGTATTTATAGTTTGCCATAACATTAACTTGACTAAATGTTTATTGTCTAATGTTTTTTTGCCTTATTAAAGCATTTGCTAAAAGACCAAATGCCATAATGTAATTTTTCATAATAATATTTTGCTGAATGAAAATTTGACGTAAGTAATGAAAATATTCGTCTTAAAAATTTGCCAAAGTTTGCATTGGCAAACAAAATAGTTAAAAAAATTGTTTGGGAAATGAAATTTGACCAAAACAAATTTGGTAAAACGGCAGGATCCCGCCTAGTTTAGTAAATATGGTCATCTAACGTATACACAATAATTAAACTTTACAAACTACAAAAAACCTTTTTTAGAGCTTACTTTAAATATATCTTGCACAATAAGTAGATGGCACCACTATTTTAATATTTTTCTTACATTTTATTTAGGCTTATAGTACTATTCTGACAGTGACTCCCGTTTTACCTTTATCTAATTTCGGAAAAAAAACGTGGTATTTTGAATAAGAAATAAGAAAAATGCATTCTCATGAACTATGCATAATAATGGATATTTCATTAAAACAAAAGTTGTTCAAAATCAAAAGGCATTGAACATTTCTTAAAAAAAACTCACCCCTAACATGTCACTTTTTGAAAAAATCCATTTGAAATAGTTTATACCCACCAATTTGGAAAAATACGGGTATTGACTGGGTGTGTATTTACCCATATTTACCCACCCTACCCATCTCTACACAAGGGCAATCAACTATCACATATCCGAATTAAGGGGAGGCATTGTTTTTACTTCCCTACCCATCTCGCGTAAGTCAATCGATCTTCATATACCTAAGTGTATGGCAACTAGTTCGGATTTCAAAGATCAGTAATGTTTGTGTAGTTTGTACAATGACCTTTTCTTATCTTTATTGAACGAGTGAGCGAACAGAACAAAGTTCTCCGTTTCAGTTTGAGCAAATATTGTTTCGTATGTCGCTGTTCGGCTGTTTCTCAGCATTTCTCAGCCGACTCTGGTGACATTTTGTGAGCAGGTTCAAAGATTATATTGTCTAATGGTCGGTAGTTCTAGTTTACTTACTCCGCTGGCTCAGCGACCCAAAATGAATCTTGGCCTCCGACACGAGAGTGCGCCATTTTTGTCGGTTCTCCGCTAACTCTTGCCAATTGCAGATTTAGAGCTCGCGCAGATCCGCTTGGAGCGTGTCACTCCAGCGGTACCTTGGACAGGACGTCGACCTTGCGATCCTCTTGACTTTTGCAATCTTCCTCCATTCTCTCCAGGTGACCAAGCCAGCAGAGTCTGTGAGCCTTGCTCTCGCCTAAGATGTTAGGTTCAGCCACCACACATTCTATCTACAGGTTCTTTATGACTCTCCAGCTTCCGGCCGGTCGTTGCTTTGGGCCGAGAATCTTACGAACAATGATGTTATATAAAAAAGAGGTAGATAGGTTATAAGCACTCCAAAAGTGGCACACTAAAACTCAGCCAATTATGACTTTTCCTCAATGTCGCGTCGTCATTGGACGCCTCAGCTGTCAGATTTGGTGGCCATTTTTAAACACGAAATTGCACCACGACAAGAGAGAAACATCTTACATAAAAAAATCTTAACAAATAATGGTAACAACAGGCGGTCTTATCGCTTTAAAGCGATCTCTTCCAGACAATCTTTGTACAGTAGGGAACACTTAAACTAGATTTTTAAACAGGTAGTGCAGGAATTCATCAAGAAGAGCATAATAACTCATCAATCTTTCAAATATTACTAAACAGGACACTTTAAAATACATCCCTAATAAGTGAAAAAATACGCAGACATATATACATGTAATATACGTACATACAATACATAAAAGGCAACTAACACATACGTATTGGTATACTACATAAGTATTGGTTCTAGTTTAACTTGCACTATTCGTATGTAAGCATTTACGAGTATGGTGTCTATCAAGAATACTAGAAAAATGTCTTTGGATACCAAAAAACCAACAACGTTCGTGAACCACTAATTCATAGAAAAAAAAGCGGCCAAGTGCGTGTCGGACCACGCACAATGAGGGTTCCGTGCCTATTAAAAAGGTAGTATCGTTACTGAAATCATATGGCACTTACGTCTTTTTCTTTAAGGAAGGCAGTTTTTTAGAAATATCTCAAAAACCTTTGAACCGATCTTGTTCAAAACAATTTTCGCTGAGAAAATTTAATAAGCCCTATGAGCATGATTTTTTTCATATTTTTAAAATACACGGTTCAAAAATTACAGGGGGGGGGGGGACACAATTTTAGTGACTTTCGAGGAGATTATCTCCGACTCTGTTCACTTAATCAAAAAAATTGCTGAGAAACCTTATATTTATTTTAAAAGGCCTATCGATTAATGTGCCACACGTGGACTTGCACTGAAAAAAAAAATGTTGACTTTCAGTTTTATGTATGGAGTGCACCCCTAAAAAAAATATTTTTATTAATTTAGTTACAAAACTATGTAGCGGTTAACAAAATACACCTATCCTAAAAATTGTATTCAAATACACCTTATAGTTTTCGAGTAAAATGCCTGTGACATACGGACGGACAGACAGACAGACAGACAGACATGACCAATCTATAAGGGTTCCGTTTTTTGCCATTTGGCTACGGAACCCTAAAAATAAGAGGGAGATGACCTGGCTACAAACAATATACAATGACCTGAGAGATACTGACACACGCAAAGAGACAACCCAAAATCGCACGCAAATATACTAGGAGGGTTGACCCCAAATAAACTAGGACAGTAGCCAGGAGAAAGAAGAGTTCGTGAACCACTAATTATTTTAGAGTGACATAATGTACAAACATCAAAAAGATTGTAAACAAGAAGATCTTGCGTCGGGGTTAAAGAACGAGTAATTTTTATGACATCATTAGAGTTAGTGACAATCTGTAGTAAAAATATATATTTGTATTCACGTTCTCGAAAATAGCTCTGAGGATTTCGATGAAATTTTGAATATAGAGGTCTGGGGCCGAAAAATCAATCTACCTACGTTCATATCTGGGAAAATTCGTTATCTCCATTACTTTCACTATGTTCAGCCCAGGTACTAATTATAAAAGGGAATTACAAAACGATCGAATAAAAAAAAACTTAGTGACCGATGATGGACTATACTGTTTTAATAACTTGAGCGGTATGAATTTGAGTAAGCGATGATTAATAATAAAATCCAGAACGAGCTTACAAAAAGTGGGTTGTGATTTATTCATTTCAGATATTAAAATTCTATCCGTGCGACTACATTACTAAGTGAGCGACTAATAATAGCTCGCGGATAGGTTAGAAGACAAAAGCGGGAGATTAAAATAAATCAATATTAGGAGACAATCTTACACAAATCGACCTAGACCCATAGTAAGCTCAGTAAGGCTTGTGTTATGGGTACTAGACGACGATATATATAATAGATATAAATACATAAATTCATAGGAAAACTTCCATGACTCGGAAACAAATATTCATGCTCATCACACAAATATTTGCCCTTACCGGGATTCGAACCCAGGATCTTCAGCTTCGTAGGCAGCGTCACTACCCACTAACCGGTCCGTTAAATAAGAGCGGAAAAACCTCTGCTCATTATAGTATTTTTCAAAGTGGTTTTTGTATTCGAAACACTTCATTTAAGATAAAACGCCGCTCAGTATAAAAAAAAGATTTGCCAAATATTGAAAAAAATGCAGGACGTAACGTTGACACTCAAACAATTATTAGGTCGCTCAAATATTATGAAGCTTCTCATTTTGTATTTTAAGTAACTCAAATTAATGTTTGTAAGTTGCTGTTCTGTTGATTTCTCGTCACTCGCAGTCAGTCGCTCGCTTAGTAATACTATAACGTAAGTTAATTATTTTTGACACTTAAAACTTTTATTTTCATCACACTTGCTCGAAAAGGGCTTCATAATGCGCAGACATACAGAGCTGTAATAGCCCATAAACGGGCGTAATGGTTCTTTTCTTAAATTGTATCTGTCACTCATGCGGCAGTTACAAAGCAAAGAGGTTTTATATCAAATACGATGTCTGAAAACGTATTTATAAATAAATTTAAACTCAAAAAACTACTTAAACACGTTTAACTGAATTATTTACAGATTTAATATGTAGTTATTTTAGTGTCTATGTAATTTTTTTTTCAGTGTTTTCAAATCGTGGCTGTATACCGAAGGGTCTTTGCCATACGCGCCTCACGTCAAATTCAACAAAATGGACGACTGACATGTTGCAGTTTTTATTACGATTTGTATTAATTTCATCTAAAATGTATTTGTTTCCTCGCAAATGTGATGAAAAACATTGTGTATAACACGGGCGTAAGAACATTGCAAACTCGAGTCATCAAAAGCCCTGAAAACTTCTGATAGACTCTTGTTCGCAATATTCTACTTACGCCCCTCGTTAAACAATGTACTATTACAGTCACTCGTTTAAATACTACCCATTATCAAAAAAGACAAGACTAATTAAAAAACAGATTATAAGATATTGGGATCAGAACACCCTTATTTACCTACAAAAACCCTTTTAAGAAGGGCGTTTTGTAGACAAGTCATACCAATTTAAACTCAAAAAACTACTTAAACACGTTTAACTGAATTATTTACAGATTTAATATGTAGTTATTTTAGTGTCTATGTAATTTTTTTTTCAGTGTTTTCAAATCGTGGCTGTATACCGAAGGGTCTTTGCCATACGCGCCTCACGTCAAATTCAACAAAATGGACGACTGACATGTTGCAGTTTTTATTACGATTTGTATTAATTTCATCTAAAATGTATTTGTTTCCTCGCAAATGTGATGAAAAACATTGTGTATAACACGGGCGTAAGAACATTGCAAACTCGAGTCATCAAAAGCCCTGAAAACTTCTGATAGACTCTTGTTCGCAATATTCTACTTACGCCCCTCGTTAAACAATGTACTATTACAGTCACTCGTTTAAATACTACCCATTATCAAAAAAGACAAGACTAATTAAAAAACAGATTATAAGATATTGGGATCAGAACACCCTTATTTACCTACAAAAACCCTTTTAAGAAGGGCGTTTTGTAGACAAGTCATACCAACTTAATTAAATCAAGTTTTGGATGTAAAAAAACTCGTTAATTACTCGTAATCCCTTAAACCCGTCCTGATAATATTCGTTAATCTGTCAATTATATTTGTTTAGGTACAAATTTGGCAAAAAATGACTACGGAGTTTATTTTAACGGGAAACAGATTTTGCTTTATTAAATTTAAATTGTTACCTAAAAAGGTTGTTGCACACGTAACCGCTCGGCACCGGACCGGCGCCGCCTCAACTCGAGCGTCCAGGCCCCGTATCATGGTCGCCCTTATCACGCGATAAGTGACAAGATAGAGCGTCCGTCTCGTTCCATCGAACGGTGTCCAGTGACGAACGCTCTATCTTGTCACTTATCGCATGATACGGGGTCAGTATTATTTGTAAGAAATTCCATGCTGTAACGCACACATATCGGCATCGGAACAGTATCACCTGCGATGCCGATATGTGTGCGTTACGGTATGGAATTTCTTACAAAGAAATACTGGACGCTCGAGTTGAGGCGCGCCGGTCCGGTGCCGAGCGGTTACGTGTGCGATAACCTTCAATCGAGTTTTTGACAGTCTGTTTTACCTATTTTTTGTAACAAGCACGTATTCGGAAGAAAGTTACGGGTTAGGCTCGTAAAACACACTTTCCCGAAATGTGCACTTTCTGCAAAGTTGCACTTTCCGCAAAATTTACACTCCCAAAATGTACACTTTCCCA
The DNA here is from genome assembly GCA_947578815.1 of Epinotia ramella. Classification (NCBI taxonomy): domain Eukaryota; kingdom Metazoa; phylum Arthropoda; class Insecta; order Lepidoptera; family Tortricidae; genus Epinotia; species Epinotia ramella. Next base: position 24,813,819 of record OX388211.1, read on the forward strand.
ATTTGGAAACTTTCCCGAAATGTGCACTTTTTCAAACAGTGCACTTTTCCAAAACGCACGCTTTCCCAAAATGTACACTTTCCCATTTAGGGCACTTTCTCAAAAGGTACACATTTAAGCCTTAACACTTTGCACGCCGACGTTATATTCCAATGCCGCACTCCGACAGCCTATCACGAGCTCCACTCGTGATGCTCTTGCACCCAAGTACGCCGCGTTTTTTTAAAGCGTCATCTGTGGTTCGCCGGCGTTTTTCGGTGATATTGTAAGATATATAAAAAAAATATTAGCGTATATATAGGAACAAATCTTTTTGTATTTGGAAGTTAATTTCATATATTTTAAGGATAAAAATAAAAAAATGTGTTTATATATTTTTTATTATTTTAAAACTATAGTAGTGTGAACACGTTTTTTGAAAAATAAAAAAACTCTAACATGTCCTTATTCTTGCTTTTATACAGCATAATCTTTTTGTGTGTGATATTTTTTGAAGCAAGGGTAATTACATAGTGGTACTGAACAGTCGGACAATAAAAAATAGTTTCTTTGCGCCCACGTTTACCAGTTTGCTTCTTTATGGTGTCAGCACAAACTTTGCAGACCCTTGTAACGACCGCCTTTTTTCCGTCGCTGGTATTTTCTCTGCAAAGTGCCTTCCCACTAATCTAGTGCTTTTGCCTACAAAATGTGGCCAGCGGATCGCGAACTGTGTTCGTTATTATGATACAAACAGTATGGAATCTGATCACGAGTACTTTTCGTCATCCGCGACTCTAAGAAAAAAAGTGTAACGAGTGGTATTCGTGATCGGCGAATTACGCGTGGCAGTTATTTAAATGGCCGGCGAAATGGCGGCAAAACTGCGTACCGAATGGTCCTCGTGAACGGCGTGCAGTGTTAAGTTTTGGTGGCAATGTCCAATTCTGTCCGCCTGTTTGCATTTGCACTATTTCATAGAAACCCTTAGTACTATAAACAGGGTCACCCCTACCCCTAAAATGTACTTTCCGGGAAAATATACCTTCTGCGAAAGTGCACATTCTGGGAAAGTGCGGTCATGGAAGTGCCCCCAGATTTAAATTGATTGAAATAATGCAAATTTAAAAATAACATATTTTGAAAAGTTGTGACACAAAGACGCACCCTTTGTGGGTGTGAATTGGAACTTATCGCATGCATTGAAACGCCGCCGTCCTGAAGGTCTGATTTTCAGATATATGATTCTTGACTATATGATTGTTTATGTGATTTAATCGATACTTGCCTAAAATTTCCTCGGAAAAAAAATCTGGGTCTTTTTTTTTTCTTTTCTTAATCAGCCTACTCAAACAATACATTATTTTACGAGAGAATCAGGTTAATACGATGGTATTTTATCCCATCTAAAATCTCACTTAACCCTTAAATGCATAGTGTTGCCAAATGTCTACAAAGCATTAGACAGCTCACAGATTAAAAAAAAAGCTTACGTTCTTGAAAGCACCTTTATACCAAACATTTTTTTCTACCAAAAATAAAAAATCATGCATTTTAGGGGTATTGAAATATAAATAAACATTCACTTAGTTAGGTATTTATCGAAATCTGTCCAAAAAAGCCATTCCCGAAAAGTGTTGCATCTCTTTTTCTCGTGCGCGGAAGGCATAAGCGTGTCTCTGTCCAGGGGGCGTGGTCGACTCGAATCAAGGCATCACCTTAAGGAGCATAATCGATATTTGCAATCAGAGCCCCAAGCTCAGAAGCGCCCAGTATACGCAAAAAACTCACATCAAACCCCTGCACAGATCTGTAGGTTGTGGGCCGGAGTAGCTTCATTAGGGTTGCTCCATCGGTTGGCGGGAGCCCTGCCCGCATCGCCGCAGTGGCAGCCCTGGCCCAAAGTATCACTGCATCGTAGAGGTGAGCCGCTTCGATTGGCACCTATAAAACATAACTACAACTTAGAAAACTCCCGACATTTTCATTTCAAAGTCCAATATCTCAAAAACGGCTCAACAGATTTTCATGAAACATACCTAAAAACACTCGGGATAAAATTATCTATGACACAAAAAAAAACCGCATTTAAATCGGTCCATCCGTTTGGGAGCTACGATACCATAGGCAGGGACACAGATACACAGTTACACCAGTACTCTTTATTATACTGTGGTGGTACTGTGGATAAGAGAAAAGTAAAATTTTTTTTTTTTACGCGATTTTTTTTTTTGTTTGTAGCGTTGGCCGACTGGGGCGAGCTCCCGGCTCTGGCGACCTTAATCACCACCAGAAACAAAACACCATCACATACCTACATCGTACTTTCCTATTCAACTTATTGGTGTGAATAATTCCCATCGGTTGTGAAGGAATTGCGCAGCAGCGATAAGCCTGCCTATTGTCTACCGTTGTTGTATAGTGTAAAGTCCGAATTACAAAACTTACAATACCATCGGCGGAAAATATTTACTCGAAGATTGTAAAAACGATATAAATAGAAAATGGAAAAAAACTATATAAAAAAATTTTTAAGTAGTAAAATCAAATTGTAAATCTCAATATAAAAGACAGCAATTCGTGCACCGGCACGAAGCTTAAATAAATATTATTGCCTGGATTCCTCTTCAATCGAAAAACATAATTGGATAAAATACAGCGTTCATTTACTTGGTATATATTATTCTATTTATCTAAGTTACTACGCAACAGAAGATATATTTTTATACTATTGAGCGTTAAGGCGAAACTTAGCAAGTAAATACACAATCTTGTATTCTTTACTGAATAAATATGTCTATGTCTATGTAGTGCCCTAAAGGAGCTCGGTGTCCGCTTTAACATGTAATCACCAAGATTCGGCATATACACTAGTTATATATACTAAACGGGACTTAATCGCGTATAATTAACTTATTTCACTGAGGTCTACCGACGTTTCGGATGTCTTGCAACATCCATAGTCACGGGAAAACTGGCTTGAGCGGGTATCAACATCTGAGTGTGACGTACACAATCATGCCACAACGGCCGCGACAGAGCGGCGCCGACGCGGGGGACAGACGAGCGGGGAAGAGCGGCAACCGACACGACGCGCCCCACCACAGCACAGCCCGGCCACCTGCATATAAGCGCTGCGCGACCTTCAGAACGCCAGAGTTTAGCTAGCTATTCGCCGTGTGCTCAACTCTTTCCCCTCGCCCTCCTCCCCTCCCCGCCACTGGCCGCTTGGTTAGTGCACTGCCGTGGTATCCTGACTTTGCGGCCAGTTGGTTTCCGAGTGCACTGCCGAAGTCTTCCGCTCCCCTCACCCCTTCCAGGCCGCTTGGTTTCCGAGTGCTCTGGCTGAGGAGTGAGTCGATAGGACATCCGCGTTATTCCCGGCCGCTTGGATCCCGAGTGCCCTGCCGGAGTAACGAACCCGTGCCCGCGATACTACCTGGCCGCTTGGATTCCGAGTGCATTGCCGGAGTATCACAATCCCGCCTGTTCCTGCCTCTTACCGACCCGAAGCGTATCAGTTCGGCAACCGTGCCCAGTACCGCGAGTGATAGAGACCGTGTAGGATATAAGTGCTAGTATTTAAATAAAAGGGCGACAAGACCCAGTTTCTAACCGTTAACCGACTGTTGTTATCATTTGCCCCTGCTTCCGCTAGGCTCCTTCCCGTCTGAGTTGACTAGGAAACCCTCGATAGCCCTTCAGGCTGAGGGATATGTGTGTGTGGCTAAACCCGCACATCACATTTGGCGCCCAACGTAATAACTCATACAGGAGTCTCGTAGTTCTTCAGGAGCCGGGAAACAGGGAAAGTTTAACTTATTTCTTTACCAGACAAAGTGTTACAATTTAAAATCCGAAGTACCGTTACCGACGTGTAGTTTACGAAGCAAGACACGACGCTTCCCGCCCGCCCGATAAACAACCCCGCGTCGCTCCGGAAACCGGTAGGTCCCTGCCGGCAGATGCAGACGGCTTGGATATACCAGCTGCACAAGCCAGAGCTCACGAAAGAAGCAGAAGGAAGAGGCATACAGAGGGCCTAACGGTGGACCAGATCCGTAAACTACTCGTAGAATCCGTCAAAGCCACCGAGGAATTCAAGACACCGGAAAAACCCACATCCAGAGCCATGGAAGACGACCAGGATAGAAGCAAGGCTGACAGGCTCAATAAGGCAATCAGGGAGTGGAATCTATCCTACAGGATGACGGATAACCCGGTAGAGTTCGTCGAAAGGCTGGAAGAGCTGATCGCAGCCAGCGGCGTAGACGAAGAAGACATCCTAGCCGCACTGCCCCGTATCCTGCAAGGAAAAGCTTTATTGTGGTACAGGAACAACGCCGAGTCCTGGAAGTCGTGGGATGAGTTTCTGCAGCTCTTCAAACTATATTATTTTCCGAACAACTATGAGAAGGATCTCATAGTTAAAATAGTGGCTAGGAAACAAGAGTTTCGAGAGAGCTTCACAGACTACGTGGCAGATTTACAAACGCTCATGAGGAGGTACGGAAACCTCAGCGACAAAGAAAAGTTACACCGGATTCACGAAAACATGCAAAAAGAGTACAAGCTGTACATAAAGAAGCATGACTATAACGACTTAAACGGGTTATTAAAGTTAGCAGCCGAATACGAGAGCATTACCGCCCCGCCGGAGAATAAGGTAATGGCAGACCGAGCGTACATCCTACAGACAGCAGGTACATACACAACTCAGCAGCAGAGGAGTCCGCCGGGATATTGGGGACAACCGCAGTCAGACTCAAGGCACACAGCCACAGAAAGGAATAGCTTTCAGCCCCGAGAAAACGACACACAGAGAGCTAAAGCCGACAACGGGATGACAAGAAAGATACACCCAAGATATGACAAAGACACCTGTTGTTGGTCGTGTAGCAAACCCGGACATAACGCAAGAGAGTGCAGGTCTCAACGACAGATCTTTTGCAGCGGGTGCGGGAAGATAGGAATACTAAGTAGGAACTGTTGCATGAACAGGGGAAAGAGAGAATCGCTGGGAGCAGCCGGAGATCAAGAGAGGGAGGACAACCGGATGTACGAAAACGCAACGATAGCGGGGAAAGAATGGGTCTGCTTGATAGACACAGGATCGACGAACACATTGACTGCAGTTGTGGAAGTTCCTACATTGGCGAGACCAAGCGAACCATCGCGGAAAGGGTCAAGGAACATATTGCGGCTGTCAAAAATCGGCAGGTGAATAAGTCTGCGATAGCCGAGCATTTGTTAGAGTCAGGACCAAACCACTGGATTGAGCTTCATAAACCGAAAGTCCTGTCTACGGAACGTCATTTCTACAGTAGAAAAATACGTGAAGCCGTTGAAATCAGAAAACATCGTAATTTCAACCGGGACGACGGTTTTAAGATTTCATCTTCGTGGATTCCTATCATAAGTAAATGCCAGCGTTAAAAAACATCGTCCGTTATATCACCGGATATTATTAGTGTTGTGTGTCGGCCGGGTGACAACCCTAGTGTACAAGTGGTTAATAAAGACCAAATGCAGGTAGTTCGGAAAACCCGCGCAGCAAGAAGATGTTGATACTCGCTCAAGCCAGTTGTCCCGTGACCATGGATGTTGCAACACATCCGAAACATCGGGAGACCTCAGTGAGGTAAATAAAATAAGTTAATTATACGCGATTAAGTCCCGTTTAGTATAAATAATGTGTGAGAATCGTGAAAGTTTAAATCATAATATACACTAGTTTTACGAAAGCGACTGCCATCTGAATCTGACCTTCCAACCCAGAGGGAAAACTAAACCTTATTGGGAATAGACCGGTTTCCTCACGATGTTTTCCTTCATCGAAAAGCTAACGGTAAATATTCTGCACATTAAGTTCAGAAAAAGTCAGTGGTACAGTCGCCATCAGATACATCGCAGCGGCCAAAGTGCTCAAAAATATCTGAACACGTCTCTATTGTCGAGGCATTAGAGACGTGTTCAGATATTTGTGAGCACTTGGGCCGCTCCGATATATCTGATGGCGACTGTACGAGCCGGGATTTGAACCTACGACCGCCGCTTGACAGCCCATGACTGAGCCACTACCACTAGGCTACCGTAGCTTAATACTAACTGTGATAAAATAATAATAATTGACTCAACTAATCACATTGGGCATCTAAACTATGACTTAAGTACACGAAAAGACATAATGCTAGTACAGTCGAGGTCATAAATATGTTTACACTTTTGCAGCTTATTACAAGGCAATAAGGTGCAAAAGTGTAAACGTATTTATGACCTCGACCGTACAACTTCACACACATTCGCATTTCCTTTGAGATCTACACACTTTATAAATTTCCCTTTCTGTAATACTGTGAGTCCAGCAGTGGACTGCAATAGGCTGATGTATAATATATGTGTATGTATTATTTGTCAGTAAAAATAATAATGCTACTTACAGAGGCATCTTCGAAGAGCTTGTGGTAGTTAGGTACGCAGAACGGGGGCGCTGCCGAATGTTCGCGGATCATCTGACACAGCTCCCTGCAACACGATGCTTGTTAGTCACCTCATAATAAATAATGATAAGATACGAAGGTCAGTTCGGGTATGTGCGCCACCGGGGAAAGTGCGCCTCATTCATCATTCAGTCATTTAAATAAATATCAGCACTTACCCCGGGGGCGCACTTTCCCCTGTGGCGCACATACCCCAACTGACCCTAAATGCTGCTGTTCGATTTCGTAACGTTTTGTTCACTAGATAGATTTATTAGTAGATTGTTGTATGTAGGTACCCTAAAGGAACCTGAGGTCCGCTTTGTTACCTAAAATCCCAACATTTGGCGTATATTATTTAAAAAAATGCGGCTGCCATCTGACCTTCCAACCTAAAGGAAAAAAACTAGACCTTATTAGGGTTAGCCCGGCTTCGTCAAGATTATTTCCATCACTGAACATTTTCTGTATATTTATATCAAAATATATTTTGTATAATTTTTTTAAAAAACCGGGAAAAATTTCAGAACATATTACGCATGAAGCGCCAAGATTACCGGATGAAAACAATAATAGAGGGAAAACTGGAAGGAGGGAAAGCGGAAGATCGAGACGATTTTAAATGGAAAAAAAAAAGAAAAAGATACTTCATTATTGAGAAATGTAAGAAAAGATGGAAAATAGAATAAGTTGGACAATACTCCAGCGACAACAGGGAACCTAGGTCTTAAGAGGGGGCGTATCGCCAGGGAAAAATCAGAAATCACCCGCGCGCCCCGCACCTGCCTCGCTGATGCGTCTATTGCTGCCCCGCTCCTTCTCGCATAGTATATGCCCCGACAGTCAGATGAAACATGATGAATACCTATAGATAATTATAATAAGTGGAAAGAAAGACAAAATCTGTAAGTACCTATATTTGAAGATATAATTTTCGCTAGTAGCTAAGTCAGTTTCGAGAGCTATAACTGAAATATGACCTTCCGTTTTTTTACTAAATCACGTAAGGGTTGTAATTTAGCATAATAATGTCTCGTAAAAGGCTAAAGCAAAAAAACAGCTATAATCGAATTTAAACTTTTGTAAGACATATCTAAAATACTACTAATAAATCCACGGTTAAAAAATTAACGTAAATGTCACGGCAGGCGACATGTTTCGAACTCTTCGGGAGTTCTTCTTCAAAACAAACATTGAAAACACTAATCCTGAAGAAGAACTCCCGAAGAGTTCGAAACATGTCGCCTGTCGCGTCATTTAATACGTGAATTTATTAGTAGCATTAAAAAAAAACTGTAATTTATTATGAAAACTTCGATCATGTTTATGAAAGCCAGATTTTCAGGCCACTGAGTAGGGCGGCCAAATTTTTCAATTCTGACCCCGTGTCATGGTCGGCCTTATCACGCGATAAGTGACAGGATAGAGCGTCCGTCACTGGCTGACACCGTTTGATAGAACGAGACGATGCCCCTATCTTGTCACTTATCGAGTGATAAGGCCGACCATGATACGGGGTCTGATCTCGGATTCGTACTTGGAGACAATGGAGACGCTTTGGCCCTTTAGTTATCGATTTTGAACATACTCGTATTAAAGAAAAACTGCAAAATTGTGTTCACTTTTTTTAATATAAAAATGTCCAACTTCGCAGGCAATAATTCGGGTGCAGACTCGAAAATTATTATTACTCCAAAAGAAAGAAGGCAAAAAAATATGCATAGTGATGAAAATCCCATTCAAATATCTCAAAGAATTACGAAGCTACAACCGTTTTAATATTGCTTGTTAGAGAGAGAAAACGCAAACGGTGTGTGACGTCACATTACAGGATGCTGCCGGCAGGCCGCGTCGACGGCGTCGCCGACCACGATGCGCGCGGCACGTTGCCGTCTTCTGTGACGTCACATTCTTCCAGCGTCATCGTTTCATATGAAGTTGCGTTTTGCGAAAAAGGGACAGAACACATCCCTTCTTAAAACTTTGGACACTTATAACTTCGTGATTATTTAACCTTTTGCGTTGATTTTTTCTCCATTTGACAATTTTTTTTATCCTTCTTCGAGAAAATATCACATTATTTTATTTAGTGTCTACGCCCCTATTGTTGGAATCTAAAAGCGTCACCCGTGATGAGTTTAAAAAAAAATGACAATAATTACACGGTTCACCCACGTATTAAACGTCACTACGGGCGACATGTTTCGAACTCTTCGGGAGTTCTTATTCAGGATTGAGTGTTTTCGCGGCGGTGTCGCTTGAATCACGACAAGATTCAAGCGACACCGCCGCGATAACAGTCACTTTATAGAGTACAAATTACTTTAATTACCCAAGGAATACCACTACCTACATTTTGTTGCTTAAAAAACCACCGGAGCTATAACTGAAATATGGCCTTCCGTTTTTTTACTAAATCACGTAAGGGTTGTGAGCTAGCATAATAATGGCTAGTAAAAGCCTAAAGCAAAAAAAAGCTATAATCGAATTTAAACTTATGTGAGACATGTCTAAAATACTACTAATAAATCCACGGTTAAATTCACGCATTAAATGTCACAACAGGCGACATGTTTCGAACTTTTCGGGAGTTCTTCTTCAAAACAAACATCGAAAACACTCATCCTGAAGAAGAACTCCCGAAGTGTTCAAAACATGTCGCCTGTCGTGTCGTTTAATACGTGAATTTAACCGTGAATTTATTAGTAGCATTAAAAAAAAACTATAATATACACTCGCGGTCAAAGAAACCGGGTCAGTGACGAAAACCTCAATATTTTGTAAATCGTTGGTCGTATCTGCATGAAACTGACTCTGTTTTATAGAGAATTTAATATCCTTCTAAATCCAACCTTCAATGTTCTACGTAGTAACTGGAAAAAGGTTTAATTGAAAAAAAAACCAATTAGGTACTTATTTGAAATTGCGTTCGTTTTACTTTTGCTTGTTTTTAAGCAATTGTTTTCAATCTGTCAAAGAACTATGATAAAAGGCTGTCATTGTTTTATTTTGTGGTCATTCTTGAATGTCTATCATGCCGCTAACACGAGATGAATGTACTCGTATCATCACTATGTTAGAAGAAGGAAGAAGTCAGAGGTATACAGCGAGAAGAACAGGTGTGTCACTTTCTACAGTGCAGCGAGTCCTCCAACGTTACCTACAAACTGGGCAGAACCTTAGAAGACCAGGAACTGGCAAAACAAGATGTACTACAGCTAGAGAAGATCGATTTATTGTTACAACCATGCTGCGAAATCGGCACCTCACAGCAGTTGAAGTGAAAAATCAGCTTTTAGAGACCCGAAGGGACGGCATCAGCGAGCGGACTGTCAGGCGGCGGCTCAAAGAAGCAAATTTGACCCCACATAGGCCGGCCAATGGCCCAAAACTTGAAAGAATACATCGAACAGCAAGACGACTTTATGCCCGCGATCACAGATACTGGGGTGATGAAGATTGGGCAAGAATTTTGTTTTCCGATGAATCCAGATTTATGCTCTATGCAAATGACGGGCGGCAAAGAGTTTACAGACGGCCTGGTGAACGTTTTATTCCAGCATGTTTTGAGGAAAAAGTGGCGTTCGGCGGTGGGTCAGTCATGGTTTGGGCTGGAATCTCTTCAGAGAGTCGCTCGGAGTTAGTTTTAATAGAAAATGGATCATTAACGAGTGCAAGATATGTAGAAGAGATTCTTAATGAGCATGTCGGCCCATACTTAATTAATATGGGTGGAAATTCTATGTTTATCCATGACAACGCCAGGCCACACACAGCTCAAATTGTCAGAGATTATTTTTTGGAGGTTGGTATCAACTGTATGAACTGGCCCTCGAGGAGTCCGGACTTAAATCCGATTAAGCATGTATGGGACGAGCTTGGGACGCGTGTAAGAGCTCGAAACCCCGCCCCAGCTACACTTAGAGACCTGAAACAGGCGTTAGTGGAAGAATGGGACAATATCCCGCAAGAACGCATAAAGAACTTAATAAACAGCATGCCGAATCGTCTAGAAGCTGTAAGAAGAGCCCGAGGAGGCAATACGAAGTATTAATTTTTATTTTTTGTGTTGTATGTGAAGTACCTACTGCTTATTTTTGTACGTAAAATTGGTTGATTTTTTGTTTCCTATGTAATTTTATTAAACAAAAGAATTACGATTCCACCATTTGATGTTATTTAATTCAGTATAAAATTATCTACAATATGCAGTTTAATTCATGTCCCTAGCTTTATTATTTTAGGAGATATTACAGATTTTCGTACTGACCCGGTTTCTTTGACCGCGAGTGTATTATGAAAACTTCGATCATGTCTATGAAAGTCAGATTTTCAGGCCACTACTGTGTGGCGGCCAAATTTTTCAATTCTGATCTCGGATTCGTACTTGGAGACAATGGAGACGCTTTGGCCCTTTAGTTATCAATTTTGAACATATTAAAGAAAAAGTGCATAATTATGTTCACTTTTTTAATATCAAAATGTCCAAGTTCGCAGGCAATAATTGTTGGAATCTGCACTCTCGATAACCCTAAAAGCGACACCCGTGATGACTTTAAAGAAAAACAATGTCAATAATGTCACTACGGGCGACATGTTCCGAACTCTTCGGAAGTTCTTCTTCAGGATGAGTGTTTTCGCGGCGGTGTCGCTTGAATCACGACAAGATTCAAGCGACACCGCCGCGAAAACACTCATCCTTAAGAAGAATTCCCGAAGAGTTCGAAACATGTCGCCCGTAGTGACATTTAATACGTGAGTTGAACCGTGTAATTATTAGTACTGTTTCAACACGTCTCACGAAAGTTTAAATTCGAAAAGCAATGTCCGCCATCTTGGAATTCAAAATGGACATCATTTCTAGCATCTTCACCCTCGAGAAGCCTGCCAATGTATGTTGTTCTTAAAAAAAACGCGTATATTAATTTACAACGAATGTTTAAAAAATTTTAAATAATGCGACCACTTTTTGAAATATTTCTGACTATGAATTCGTATTTAGACCTCTCAGACATCGATTTTGAACATAACCGGATTTATTCTCATCTAGCGATCCGCTCCGGCTTCGCACGGATACTATATTATACATATAAACCTTCTTCTTGAATCACTCTATTCTATTAAAAACTCTCTAATCAATCTATTAAAAAAAACCGCATCAAAATCCGTTGCGTAGTTTTAAAGATCTAAGCATACATAGGGACAGACAGCGGGAAGCGACTTTGTTTTATACTATGTAGTGATAGTGATAGTGATAATCTTTCATAAAGTAAATACACGATCGACAGAAAAATATTCGTCTAGTTTTGCATGTACTGCACAAATTATTCTAAGAAGCCGGTCACCCGCCGATCGCTGCGTAATCTTATTGTTGTATTTTGAACTTTAAAATCTATATGTTAAGGTCGACTTTTAAATATATTATTTCAAAATGTAGCAAAATATCTACTGGAATGTAATGATACGTTCATTCACTGGACGAATATACTGGGTCACAATATTATTGAAATAATTATGTTCATCGTGCTGTCGTGAGAGCACAGAACGTAGTCCTCTCGTCTCAGCGGAGCGATTACGACTGACTCCGCCCGCGAACGGCAACAAAAGATATACAGAACCGCACGAAACACGCGACGGGAGAAAGGGTATCGCGCTAAATAAAAAAGGCCTATACGCCAAATACGTTTCACCTCAATAAGTCTGAAAAGGGACTACATAAAAATACCCCGCTAGTACTTTCATTAGGTAATGTGAAAAGCTATTATACACTCAACTTTTACTTAATTTATATGCACGGGAACCTCACACTATTGAAATTGAGTAAAAATAAGACATGTTTTGGCGGTTCTTTTCTATCGAGGCAATTTTGGTTTTGTATGGTTTTGTTCAGACGATTCAATTGCAAATATGATGTAGTTTTGGTATGTTCTTTTTCCTGGCATTCGCTTTAGTTTGTCATAGGTAAATATTCAATCTAAGAACCCCGATTTCGCGGAGCGCCCCCTCTTAAGGGTCCACGCGCTTTTTGACGGATTTTGTCATTTTTTTCACGCCCACCCAGGGAACCCTAGCGGCAAATATTTCATATTCAACTAGGAAAAATGTATAATGTTCGGTTATGGCGCTACGCCGGACGCTACCGCGTCACGCTCACTTCGCTCGCTCGGCTCGCGCGCTGTAGGGTCGCAGTTCACCTAACAACCTAACCGTTTTTTCCCCATGGGGATCGGGCTAGGGGATTAGTTCAGTTCAGTTCAGATTTATTTATTTCTCTAAGATTACAAATCACTTAAGCGAGAAACAAACAACATTTGAGTAAACATTCATTACAAATAATATAAATTAGTAGTTATCTGATAAAAAAGTAAGTGACGGTATTTTTCAATTCAATTTCTTGCAACTCAGTTAGATTAACGTGGATAACAGCGATTTTGATGAGTTTTCAGTTGATACTCCTCCGTCAAATAGATATATTTATGGCACAAAAACGTATCGGTTCTTCAATCCTTTATCTATATTTGCAAAAAGGTATTAGAAAAAAATATGTTTTTTTAATGATTTATTCAAACATGGTCCTTAAAAGCTCTGTTTTCGATATAAGTAAGTATGTTCTTTATGCACTTGTATAGGTATATTAAATCTGCATATAACCGTTCCTTATTGACGTCTCTAAAAACGTAAGTGATTTTTATTTTAACTTAGCATCGCAAAAGTTACGTCCAAAAAACTCGTTTTTTGGCCAAAAATTGCCAAAGTTAGATGTCGTATATCTCGAAACCTGCTGTTATTACGATAAGCCATAAAAAAAACACTAAAAAGGGACAGTTACAGATCGAAGGTCATTGGGAACTAGGAGCCCCTTAACTTAAAATGATGAAATATAGATTGACTATCATATACACCAGTTAGTGGCTCTAAGACCTACAGAAACCGCATGTTCTTAAAAAAACAAACAAAACTGAATCGACAAAAAAAAAACTATTTATATAATTATTGAACGTTCTCACAAAGTTACACGAAAATCAGTTGAGAAATGCGACCTGTAGAGGACAACAAACAGCCGGACATACGAAATTAATTTAGGTAAAGCTGAGACTGAAAACTTCGTTCGCTTCGCTCGCTCGCTCAAGCGCGCGCGCGTGTACTGACGCGAAAGGCAAAGTTCAGGCCAAGTTCTCTACCATGGCAGTGAAACTAGGCCAAGTAGGATAATCAACACTAGTCTTAATATCAGCCACCGAAAAATAAAATTGTTACCAACTAGTCATGGTAGCGATCTTATTACATATTTTAGTAATTCATCCAACGGCACATTTACTAACCACATCTGATTAAAGTAAATAAATGTCTGGACAAGACATTGACATATATACAATACATACATATACAACTATATAGAGTATTTCGTTTATAACGCTAACACTTCAGAAATGTAGATAATATGGTTATAATCAGGGCTCGTACTCGTTTCTATGGCAGAAGCGAACATCTATCAGCATTAAAGACTTTGTCGGCCCTTTTATAACGAATGAAACATGGGCGACCAAATTACGATGGTCGCATATAAACGACGTTGCCTCATCCAAGGCCACAACTCATGTGTGATTCATTTCATACGCTGTGGAAAGAAAATAAATGGTGCGAAACGTATTCGACGATGAGGCAGGCGAGAATGTCGAGATTGGATTGAAGGAAGTTCTTCTGAAGATATTGGCGTTTTCATTAAAAGGACTATTTTAGAACCGCTCAGATGGAAACGAATTTTAAGATATGCTTACGTTTATGATTGCCTAGTAATTGAAACGTGTCCAGTCCAATCTCCGTTAGCTTGCGAATCGATTAATTAAGTGAAATTTCCATTGTTAAGGGTCGCCAGGACGCATGACTTTCCATACAAACGTAGTTTGGTTTTCATTTTTGATCGTCGCTATTAATAATCGTGCAAGAAATTAACAAAGAAAAAAAATGAGCGAGCAGAACGTTTTTCATACAAAGTTGCTAATCGCAATTTTTCTTTCACTATTATTTCTCTTATAATTTACTTATAGCAACAGAAACTTTCCGACCTAAATATGGCGAATCAGCATGCCTAAAATGAGAACCAAAGTACGTTTGTATGGAGAGTCGGCTTGAGTCAACCGTGCTGGGAACTTTTAATATCCAACTTCTAATTTATGAGCCGACTACTTGGCTACTATTTAATTTTTATGACAGTTAAAATAAATCCAACTTGTAATTTATGGGCTACTTAGGCCCCTCGTGGCCCGAGGCCGAGTTTTTTTAATATATATATATATTTTTTTTATATTATTTATTTCAAACATGGTCCAAAAAAACTCTATTTATGAGATTAGTATGTTGTTTATGCGCTTGTAAATATGAAATTTGAGGATGCGCGTCTATTTATGATATTAGCTAGTAGGTATGTTGTTTATGCATTTGTAAATATGAAATTTGAGGATGCGCGAGGAGAGAATTGAAAATTTGTCATACGAATTTCAATTCTCGCCTCGCCTCGTCTCGGTGGAAAATCAGCTTTACGCCTTTATTAACAATCACCTGCCTGCGTAGCTAGGATAAAATATAGTCTTCTACTATCTTCCCACGACTCCGTCCGCGTGGAACTCGTTTATGTCGTAGCTCCATACAAACTTTCACCTCCTTCCCCGGGAGTCAAACTATCTCTACACCAAAGGTCATCTAAATCAGTTCAGCAGTTTAAGCGTGAAGAGGTAACAGACAGACTGACACAATTTCGCATTTATACTATTAGTATTGATATGGATGGCCATCCTCTGATCGTCTATCTGTCATCATTTAAGGGGCTCATAGCTCCCAATGACCTTCGACCTGTAACTGTCGGTTTTTTTGTGGTTTTGTTGGCTTATCGTATTAACAACAACGAGTTTTACCGAAATAGTATTTCATATTTACTTAAAAACCCACAGTTTTCGGGATATATGGCTCCAAATTTTGGCAATTTCAGGCCAATAAACCAGTATTTTGGACGTAACTTTTGTGAAAATGAGTTCAAAATAAAAACCTCTCGTGGGTTGTTAGAGACGTCAATAAGGAACAGTTATGTGTAGATTTCGTACAATTGCATAAAAAACATACTAATATCATAAATAGAGCTTTTTTAGACCATGTTTAAACAAATCATAAAAAAAAAAAAAAATATTTTCATAAAAACCTTTGTGCATATGTAGATAGAAACGCGTGTATAAACGTTGATTTTGAAGTGAAATTTGACAAAGTGAGTGTCGACAATTTGATGATAAACCAGAATATAGTGTTTCTTCAAATAGTTATTTCATAAGATTTTACTGTTTTAAATGTGCGCTCATAATACTCTGCTCATTATAGTATTTTTCAAAGTGGTTTTTGTATTCGAAACGCTTCATTTAAGATAAAATGCCGCTCAGTATAAAAAAAATCATTTACCAAATATTGAAAAAAATGCAGGACGTAACGTTGACACTCAAACAAATATTAGGTCGTACAAATATTATGGAGCTTCTCATTTTGTATTTTAAGTAACTCAAATCAATGTTTGTAAGTTGCTGTTCTGTTGATTTCTCGTCACTCGCAGTCAGTCAGTCGCTCGCTTAGTAATACTATACCCTAAATTAATTATTTTTGACACTTAAAACTTTAATTTACAGTCGCTCGTTTAAATACTACCCTTTAATTTTTATGACAGTTAAAATAAATCCAACTTCTAATTTATGGGCTGACTTTGTATACATCTAAATCTCAAATTGCATGCATTCAGAGGCCCTATCACGATATGATTTATAATCACATTTTCCGTGACGTTTCAGTACATTTTCGCCGTAAAACGTGACGATCGAACCTATCGTGCGTCCTCCTGGGGCCGTAGACAAGGTTACAATCGACAAGCGCTAACGCCGATGCCGACGAAACACTTTTCGTTAACATCTGTCATTCCCATACATTTTATTAGTTAGCGTTACGAGTAGCGCTTGTCGATTGTAACCTTGTCTAGGCCCCCTGGTGGGCAGAACGTTACAAAACAAAACCAGCATTTAATGTATCCTTCGTCGATTATGTGTGGTCTGTGCTGGTGTGGGGCCATCTATTCCGATATATAACCCCGCTTATGATATATTTTAGTATTTTGCTCCAATCATATACAAGTATGCGAAGTTATGGAATGAAAAGATTCGCCATTTATAGACTCTTCGTGGTGGGTGTAATGTATTGATTTGCACAAAAATTATTATTATTTGTGACTGTGTCTAGTAAAAGGGACCACTTTAGCGGTATGGAGTTATTAAAATCTCCTAAAACTAGGTAAAATTAGCTATTCAGCGAAAAAAGAATCATTTTCGTAGGTGAAATCTTTATTTTTTTATAAATATTTAAACATGCAGTAGGCAAAATGTACGAGTTGAGAAAATGTATTTCAAAGTTTATGCTCGTGAAAAATACTCTTTGGCGCCGACTCAAAATTACTTAGGTACACTTAGATTAATTTAAGAACTTAGTTATTAAACTAAATAAAAAAGTTTATTATTTTTTGCATTTCAGGTTTTTTCGGCGGTTTAATTTTTTTATCTATCTCGTTACGCTCAAGGCTCTACTTTAGATCCCTCGCTACGCTCAGGATTCTATTGTAGAATGTTTCGCTTCATTTATTTATTTAGAATAGAATAGAATAACATTTATTCATGACAACAACACATACATGCACATAAATCAACATAACTACAGTCTACAAAAGAGAAGACAACATTCCCACGAAACGGTTCCATCTCAGCGTTGTGCTGGGATGCCGGCCAGCGCTATTTAATCATATGGCATACTTTATTTCGCCATTAAAGTTTGTCACTCTTTAGTACCACCCAGGGGACACGTGCAGGGTTGTGTGTGGTAGGTAGCTCCTGCGGACGCGAGTAACAGTTGTCCCCCCGCTGCGCGCTTCACTCAGAATTGAATATACCGCCTTCGCCGTTAATATATAATTTTGCTCCCTCGAGATACAATTTACTACTAATTTATTTAATTTCATTTCATATTTGAGAAAAACACTGTACTGTACATATTTACTCGTACCTCGACGTGAAAAGGGATTGCCAGCCTCGTGTCGGCAATCCCTATTTTTCGTGTATTGCATTAGTGTACAGTCGACTACAAAGAGATGGAATTGGATGGATTGGATGGCCAAAGTTACAAAAATATGTATACACGACTTTATTGCCTTAACATTATATTTTTGTAACGTTGGCCGTATCGATCTCTTTGTAGTCGACTGCACTGTTATCTCTGTGACAGCTAACGCGACACGTAAATAAATAAATAAATAATAAATAAATAAATATTAGGGGACAATCTTACACAAATCGACCTAGTTCCATAGTAAGCTCAATCAATAAGGCTTGTGTTATGGGTACTAGACGACGACATATTGAATAGATAGAAATACTTAAATACATAGGAAACATCCATGACTCAGAAACAAATATTCATGCTCATCACACAAATATTTGCCCTTACCGGGATTCGAACCCAGGACCTTCAGCTTCGTAGGCAGCGTCACTACCCACTAGACTAACCGGTCGTAAATGTGTACATAAATTTTGTATTTTTACAAGCTTTATATTAAATTGCCCTGTTAGTATGGGACAAATCTTGCAAGTTAATTTGACCCACTTCCCGGTGACCGATTGAGCAGAAATTTTGGGTAAGTATAAGTATAGTTTGGATGACAATTCAGCATTATGGTACCATCGAGCTGATCTGATGACGGAGACAGAAGGTGGCCATGGGAATTCAGTAATTAAAATTTGAGTTTGGGTTCGTTAGAATCGTCTCAATGAGTAGTTGATGATGGTATACAGAAAAGTACAGTCGGCAATAAAAGCTTGTACCAAAAATGAAATTTTTGACAGAAACTTATTTGTATTGTAGTGTAAACTCACGTATAATAAGGGTTCGTAGGAAAAGAGGGCGTGAGTTTCAGCACAGCCCTGAACGCCATGATGTCACTGCTGCTGTTCTGACCCAGGTGATCTGAAACAAGTCAAACAAACTTAATTATTACATACGGAGAATTCAAATTGGCTTGTATGGGTGCTTCTGAAGCTAAATAAATGTCTATAAGCTTGGCAGAGAATATGGCGCACGATTTTAATCATTCCCTTATGCTGAGGATGTTTGTTAGTTTATGCCTTTCACTATTCGCATTTGTTTGTTGAGTCAAGCTGTTATTTGGTAGCAGGTTACTTCATCGGCATTGTTTTACAAAATTGTATAACATAGCACCATAGAGAACGAGTAAGTATTTACAGCGCTGGTTGGGTTCATACTACCAAAATTAGGTCCGCCCGGTCTCAAAACGATGCCAGGCAGCAGTTTAGTTCGATTCGAACATGCGCATACCGGGTTTTAGGCACGTGTTTGGGTAGAAATTTGTAAGGAGCTCGCATTCCATGGTCTTTTCGTTCGCTGATATTTACCAAAAGTGATATGGGGCAATTCTACGGATGCCAAGCGAGTATTCATACTCCAAAAACGCGCTATTCGAATACTGGCTGGAGTAAAGCACAGGCATCCGTGTAAGAAACTTTTTGAAAGTAACGGCCTCATGACGCACTACTCACTGTACATATATGAAGTGTTGATGTTCGTGAGAAAGAATCTGCCAATGTTCAAGCGTGTTGAGGTCACGGGCAAACAGCTCCGATCAACAGGGAGACTCAGAACGGTCCCGCGTCGCATGGCACTTTCATGTAGGAATCCTCGAGTGATAGGCCCAACCTATTACGAACGACTACCCGCCGAATTGCGAACAGAGTCATCTGACGAAACATTCGAACGCCAACTGAGAAACTTTTTATTGAAAAACGCATTGTATTCAGTAAAGGAATTTATGGACATTAAACATTAATAATATCACTGTTTTTGACATTGTAAACTATATCGTTATTTGTATTTTTTGAATTTTTCGTTTTTAGTATAGTTTGTAATCTGACGCTCTTTATGTGATATTATCTTAGTCATTTATTTACTTTTGCCTATTAATTAAGCCAAATGCAACTTGACATTTTATTACAATTCTTATTCTCTTTGACGATCATAATATAAATTCATATAGATTAAGCTAGCTTTAATTTACAGTGTGTAAGTCTAATACGGGCGATAAATTAAATCAGACATAGTATTCATTAGTGCAATCATGAATTAAAAGGTTTTTTTAAGTTACACTTAATTATGACCCCATAATTAATTTTTGAAAAAAATCACAGCAGCAATGTACTGTAAACATGGCTGTGTACCGAAATGTCTCATCTTATTAGCAAAACAACGATAGAATTTAGAAACTTACCTAATATTTAAAGATACATTCACAACACATGTTAGCATTACACTGCGTTTAATGTTTTGTAGTTATTTTGGTAATCTAAAGTACCTAATATTAGTGTGTTAAAGGATATTAAATCTTATTTAATATCATGTTTATCAACAAGAAATTGACTTCATCTATTTAATGTCATTTTAATCAGTCACGATAACAGCACTTGTCATGATGATTCCTAATCTGAGCAATAGACAAGCACCCTTGATAGCACACCTTTTCTCAAAACTCATTTAACTTCAGTATCTAATAAGTGGTTATTGTGTATTTCGTTTTTGATTTGGTTTTTGATACATTGTGTGAAAACGTGGAATGAAACTCTTTGGTGAAATTGCAAGTTTCTTATTTTATTTCAACTCGGATTTGACAATGTCAGTCTTTCAATGCAAAAGTAATCGTATGTTCTGAAAATGCCTCGATTGACTACTATTACTGCTCCTGAATTGATATACATGATTTTAATGTACGGTGAAGCACTCCAAAATGGAAATCGAGCGTTAGCCCTGTACAGAGAACGATTTCCAAATCGAGTTGTACCAAGAAACGCTCGAGTAATTGTAAACGCGATACAGCGAGTTCGCGAAGGATTGCCCGTGACTGGACGGGTAGAGGGAGCAGCTATTCACGATGAGCTTCCAGTTCCATTGCAAGACCAAATCCTTCGCCATTTTGCACTTAATCCTGAAAGTAGTACCAGAAATGCTGGAAGAAAATTTAATACGAGCCATACAGCGGTACACAGAATACTCAAACGTGATTTTATATCCAAAATTATCTGGACCGATGAAAGCACGTTCACCAGGAACGGGGTGTGGAACCAACGCAACTGTCATTACTGGTCAAGATTGAACTTGCATCACATGAAAGAAACTGGTCACCAATATCGTTGGGCCGTAAATGTGTGGGCCGCAATACATGGTGACCAAATCATAGGACCCGTTTTTATCGACGGTAACTTGAATGCGGATAAGTTCATTCAACTTATCAACGGGCCGCTAGCTGAATATGTGAATACGCTACCTGAAGAACAGCGTCGACAAACATGGTTACAGCTAGACGGTGCTCCAGCGCACGCTGCGGTTCGTGTCCGAAACGCGTTAAACGACATGTTCGAGGACAGATGGATCGGGAGGTTTGGTCCAAAACGTTGGCCTGCTCGCTCGCCTGACTTAACGCCCCTCGATTTTTTTCTGTGGGGGGCAGTAAAAAACGAGGTGTACTCGCAACCAAGGACAACCCAAGAAGAACTGAGAAATAAGATAAATGAAGTTTTTCAAAAACTGAGAGATACCGTCAATCTTCGTCATGTTATGGAGTCAGTTAAACGACGTTGCGAAACCTGTGCTGAAATACGAGGAAGGCACGTCGAGAATAGGTATCTACGGCGAAACCGGCAAAACTGAACTCAGTCTTCTCACTAGGTATTTGTCTTGTTGTAAATTGTGTTTTTTAGTTTTCTTTTTAGTTGGTTTTCCTTAAGTATTTCATAAACTTCAGTACAGTTTAGTTGAAATTTCAAAGGGTGGTTATGAAAATAAATTATTGCTTTAATACGTCTGTTGTACTTTATTTTCTAAACTAGGTATTACATTTATCAGACAAAAAACATCATAATTGGTTATTTATTATTTAGTCACTCATGACAGTTAATGACATAACATATGCGATAGGAGCTTTTGAGAGTAACTGTCAACGAGCGTTTAACGTGAGTTACATTACATTGCGGGCTAAATTATTTTGTATGGATTAAATTTTTTTGCAACTCTTTAGTTATTGTTATCTAATTACCTTTACTTTATCCTATACTAACCATCGTTAAGAGATTCGCCCGTATTAGATTTACACACTGTATATTGTAATTGTATATTGTGAAATAAATAAATCGAAATCTAAAGAAACTGAATCTGAAACTATGATTATGTACCTGCGTGAAAAATGACGGCTGTGCTGGGGTCGTAAATCTCGTCGTCCACCGCCACAACGGCGTAGTCTCCCGTCTGCAGCAGACCCCGCTGAGCCAGAACCTTCACGAAGTCCACTAGGGCTATGTGCTCACCCAAGAACACATATACTGCGAACAACATAGAATAGAATATAATAACTTTATTTTGGAACAACAACAGGAATATACATCACGGCTTAAATTTAAAGAAGGAATCTAGTGTTGCTTCAAAAAAGGAGTTCGCTCAGCATGAGTCGTGACACAGAGTGCAACGACGCTGATTTTCAGTGGATCCGATAAACTAAAACTAACGTATTAACCTATCTAAGAGTATATTGACCTAACATATACGGTATATAGAGATAATTGCAGTGCACAGTCCACGCTATGTCCAGCGAAAACCAAATCAAAACCCGAGTTGCAAGTACTATAATAATATCTAAATCAAAATAAATTCTTAGCACAGACACGCTTTGAGACGCAGATCAGCAGATCATCAGGCCAAGGAAATGTGTTGCTAGTAGGTGGAGTTTAAACTTGACATGACTTTTTTATGATTAAGAAGATCGTTGGCATTGAACTATTGAATTATACGTAATAGCAATACCAATGTCAAAGTCAAAATCATTTATTCAAAATAAATTCTTAGAGAACACTTTTTGAAGGTCAGAGGTTAAACAATCTTATATATTTACATTCTGCTTCGGTATAACAGCAACAGCCTTCTAGGGGCGTTGGCCGAGCGCCTCGACTGTCCGCTCATGAAGTATTGGGTGGAGGTAGCTATTGGCAGGGCCAAGTAGA
Organism: Epinotia ramella; assembly: GCA_947578815.1. Lineage (NCBI taxonomy): Eukaryota > Metazoa > Arthropoda > Insecta > Lepidoptera > Tortricidae > Epinotia > Epinotia ramella. The sequence goes on from OX388211.1 coordinate 24,836,404, forward strand.
TAAGTTGCTTGGCACTGCGAAGGGCTAGCCTAAACCGCGTAATGTCTATATCTTTTTTATTTTTGTAATGTATTTTTATTTAAGTTATTTTTGTATTCTTTAGCATATTTTCCTAACATAGTTCTTAAGGTTCTCTGTACTAACAAAATATGGATCACTGGTCTGAAATAAACGATTTTAATTAATTTTAATTTAATAACGATGGCCTTTGCCCATTTGTCTTTATCGTCTAATTATTCGCTGAGTTTATAATAGGCTCTTTTTTCCAGCGTTTGCTTTACAATTGCCTTAAATTTATTTTCTGACATACTCAGTCAAAATTTGGTCAGGTAGTTTATTGTATTAATTACAATAATTATATAAAATGGCAATAACCATAAACATAATATTTTTACAGTCATCCCCGACATATCCTGCACGTCTAGCACACGACGGCCGCGACATACTCTCAATTTTTATCGCACTATGCCTCTTGTTCTAAGTGTTCTAATAAGAGAGAGACGGATAGTGCGAGAAAAATCGAGAGAGCTCGCGCGCCGTCGCGTGCTAGCCGTGCTGAGGGGTATTAAGGGGTGCGTATGACTGTAAATCATACGCCTATATGTAAATGTGTACAAACTGATAACTTGTTGTAATGGTGGGTACACACTGACCAAACGGACGATTAACGAGCGCGAAGCATTTCTGTGACAGCTATTTGTTAGGGTGAGATACATAGCCGTTCGTTGGCTTGCTGTGTACGCACCTTAAACACTTAGATGTGGGTAGGTACTATTCTAGGTTAGCAGTTTAGAGCAAAGGTAACGTTGTTGGTCAAATCTGGGTAAAGATTCTGTACCCTCTCTGACCCGAATTAGTTATTACCCAGGCATCTTATACTTCCAATAAGATTTGACTGGACCAGAGCATTTATACTGCTGTTCCTATCTGTACCTACATAAATAAGAAATTTGTTTGTATTTATGTAATAAGGGCCACTCAACAGCATTTGGTTTTCCTTTTGTGTTTCAAAATGTACAAAGGAATATTAATCCGCAGACAGCATTAAGAGACGCGAGCTGATATGGTTTATGATTTCTGGAATTCCCCAATGTATTGTTATATTAACATACTCGGGATTTTGACAAAACCAACGTCGGCGTCTGACAACACTGGTTGATACCACTTAAGTCAAAGAGAAAACGTGTTTGATAGAAATGAAACAATTAATAATACAAGTTTAAATTACAGGCATAAATATATGAAACCTAAATATGTGCTTAGATGAAAAAAACAACTAATTTTCGCGATGGATTTCGGATTTCTGTTGTCGCACAACCAAAGTATTACAACGGAACAAATTTTGGAACACGCTTTTGTTTTAAAAATTGTAGCTATAAATATAGAATACTCGTATTTCTTATTGGAACTACAATATCGTTTAGACAATTTATCGTAGATTTCGTGAACATCAAATTAATATCATAATAATAGAATATTCAACTAAAATTAAATGTTCAAAACCGTAACTAGAATGTATTTGACCAATAGGACGCCTTCATGAGTACAGAGTTCGAGATTTGATTTGCTGAAATGAACTTCTATTGCAGAAGCATTGTAGGATATATGAGCGACGAAATGTATGCCGTGTTGATGTTCTAAGTCGTCTCTGTAATTTAAAACAGTGATTGGAAGATTGGAATTATGGATTTGTCGCTGCCTGAGAGCTAGAAGTTGCATATCACATGTTGAGATGCGAAAATAAAGTCGACAAGTAGGTAATGAATATTATAGATCTGTAGCAAAATTGTGCCCATTGGGGATAGTTGGTATGCCTCGTCTGTAAAAACTGCCAAGAGTCTCGTGAACAGTCTGTGAATTTACATCGTTTTGCCGCCCGGAGTGTCGCGAACAGTCACTTCGCGATGACTTCACTTCTTTGGTTGTTGGGAGTGTCGCGAATCATATCAGTTGATGATATCGCGATCGCGAGGACTCCTTCATGGTCGGAGCGTGTAATACCGCCTTGAGAGATTATTTACTCTGGCAAGGTTGTGTTATATTTGTCACTGAGGGTAAGCTAAGAATTGTAGTCTTTTGCGTATTTAAACGTATACTTAACGCCTTTAAAGATACCTCTTTTATTGTCTATCATTGGCAAGTCTCGGAGTAAGCTGAGGTAATCTCAACGAGGAATTGGGGACTACACAGCTAATCCCTATTGAAAGCTAAGTGTCTTGTTTCTTCGTTCATTATTGTTCTGCTATGATTGTGATCTAACGTATTCAAGATGTTTTATACTAGTAGTATTTCTGAATCCTGTGTAACGTAATGACAATTAACCGTCGTGATAACATGCTACCAGTAAACTGAACATAGTTACTTCTGAGAGAACGTATGCCCAAGACATAATATAGATGATGAGCTACAGTATTTACTCAGTGTGTCGACCTTTTTGTACTCCCTTTCTATACGAGCTAAAGAGCTGCCCGTCCGTGTGTCGGATGGGAGTTCAGGTTGGTGAGTGGCTGCGGGGTACCCTAATGTAAAGCCTGGTCCAGGTAGACCTTTCTTATGTAGATATAAAGTTAACAAGGGACAGTATAGAGATGAATTCCATCCATAGTTGTTCGGCCGGTGGACGAGAACATGAGATGGACACAGTATAGTAGAGAGTGGAGGCCCATGGTTGCTCGGCCGATAGGCGAGAACCTGGACAGTAATATACAGTGCACACACCTTATGTGACTAATATATCATAGTACAAAGAACTGGCAGTATGTAATTGAGATGCGTGTTACGACGACCATTAATATAGCTACAAGAAGGAAAGTATCTCCCGTTGTTAAGTAGTTAGAACTAGCGTGTGCCAAGTTCTAAGGCCCTAAGTGACGGTGTTTCATATAAAACTCAACCCACAGGTGGGACAAGACGTCAGAAGCGAAGCAGATATTTCCATGGACTGCGTTGGATGATTTAAGGTAGGATTCAAATTTCCTATCCTTAGATCATGTTTAAACCTATCGTGGCGCCCTCAAGCTTAACGCATTCTAATTGTATTATATCATTAATGTGTACCATTCCATTCTAAAGAGGGCGTCGCGACACTCGGTGGAAAGAGAAAGTGCCATACAAATTTCAATTCTCGCCTCGCCTCGTTTCGTCTTGCCCCTCCGGTGGAAAATCAACTTGAGATATAAAAATGAAATCTCTTAACATCAATTGTAATTAAAATGAAATAATACAGCCTTTATTATTTATTTTTATTATTATGAGCCCGTAGTGTCCCACTGCTGGGAGTGCTGGGCAAAGCTTGTCTCTGGCCATTCTTTTAAAAAAGAGTCTAGCTCGTCTTGCCATCGCCGACAAAGACAAAAACTGCCAAATAAAGCCATACGATACAATATTAATTTGAAATGACTTTTACCGTAACCCTAAGTATCCTTCGTGAGATTCTCGGCCTAACCTAACATAACCTAACCTAACATCTTAGGAGAGATCAAAGCTCACAGACACCGCTGGCTTGGTCACCTGGAGAGAACGGGGGAAGATCGCAAAGTCAAGAGAGCATACCGAGGCCGTCCGGAAGGTCAACGTCCTGTTGGACGTCCAAGGGACCGCTGGAGTGACGTGCTCCAGGCGGATCTGCGCGAGCTCCAAATCTGGCAAGAGTTAGCTCAGAACCGAGAAAAATGGCGCACTCTCGTGTCGAAGGCCAAGATTCATTTTGAGTAGCTGAGCCAATGGAGTAAGTAGTTTATCATCCCTTTTCGCACGAAGAAGTAAGGGCGGCCTGTTAGGTCTCAATTAGGTTTACACGTGTATTTATTTTGAGTTCTAGTCGCTTAGTGACGTACCTCTGGTTTTGTCGTAAGTTTGATCAACAATTTTCTCCATGTTGGATATGTTCAAGGGGATGTAGTCGGGGAAATGGTGCTCAGCTGTTACTATCATGCCATGTTGCCTGGCCAGCTCCTGGGGACAAAATTCAATAATTGAATACGAATCCAAAATACCATTATAATTTCATGTGGGCAATACAATTTGAATTGCACAATTGCAATTCCGCAATCAATTATTGCTGAAACACAAATAGCTCTCATATGAACCGCTCGTTGATTGGTACAAAGGGTATGGATAATTTCAATGAACATTTTTTAAGTATTAAAGCTACGGTACCTAAGCGGTAAAGGAAGCTACTGTAGCCAAGCGGTTTGACTTTCTATCTGGAGCTAGTGGGTTCAAACACCGACTTGTCACTGGATTTATAAAAAAACTTAACAACGATTAATAGTTTTTCGACGAAAGGAAAACATCGTGAGGAGTTCTAATTCTATTGTCGGTTCCAGTGCAAAAGTGCCCATGATGCTGGCAGTATTTCCACGTTAGATAAGTTTGCACTAGAGACAACTCGGAACGGGTCTTCCCTAGCTGTTTATATACACGAATAGCGGGGCCACGTTACACGAATTTGTCTGAGCCGACGCCTATGTCGCGCGTGAACTGTTTCGCATCCGATAATGTGGCCAGGTCCCTGGGGAGGATATTACTGTCCCTTGAGATTCAGCATGCGTGAAACGCAATCTCATGATAATGTTATTTATAAAGATTTTGACACTAATTTACTTTAGCTATCTGGAGTCATCAGCCTTCTAGCGTTATCTCCGGTTGTGCCCTAAACGAGCCCGGGGTCCGCTTTGAGACCTAATTAGCTATATTATTTAGCTATCTGGAGTGTGGAATTGAAACACGAGCTAGCGAATGGATTCTAATGTGCTACTACCACGATTTTTTTCACATTCGGATTCATACACCAATTACATATACTTAAAGGTTTTTTTACACATAATCCAGTTTTAGCCGTGGAAATGAATTCAGTCTTCATGCTTTTTTTTACAAGAGGAGCATTGAGCTTGTGCCAACCACACTCGACAATTTTGCGCACCCCTAAACTGATTGTGGAAACTTTGGTTGCCAAGGAAAGTATGGTCTGCTTTGATAAAAAAACCAGCCAAGAGCGAGTCGGACTCGCGCACGAAAGGTTCCGTACCATTATCTATAAAACGGCAAAAAAAACATGTCTGTTGTATGGGCTGAACCGCTAGGTAGCGCATGGAATCTATGGTTGAACCGCGAAGCAGGTGCGTAGCGAGTGTTGCAAGTGTTGCAACACACGAGACGTCAAAAATACTGCACCCGTGTGTAACACAAATCCTTTCTCAAGGAGGAAAATACTACATATATAAGAAAAAATCACATTAAAAAAACATTACAAAAAAAATAAAAGCATTAAATGTACATTACCAAAAAGAAACAAAATATGTAAAAACAAAACAGATTGGCGAAAAGTGTCCTGTCTGGACTGGCCTTTACATGTTTAAAAAAGTATATTAGTTACTAGTTCGGATTTCAAACATTCTTTGCACTCTTGTGGATAAAATTCAGTTTTGCCATCTGTGTTTAAATTATAAAAATCAGCCAAGAGCGTGTCGGGCCACGCGCAGTGTAGTTCCGTAGTTGCCTGTCTGTCTTAGTTACATCGACGTGGGGTGCGGTTGCGTCGGCCGAATTTGTACGACAATTGGCCTTTCCAAGTACACAGTAAGTTGGTCGACTATTACTCGGTAACTACTTATGCCTACTTGTCCGTGATAGTTTTCCTTTTAAATTAATTATATGTACTACTACCAATTTTTTTCAAGATTTTATTGTACTGTTTTGTCGGCGTGATTGATTTATATACCCATGCCTAATTACAGTTTTCTGGTAGTAATGGTAACTGAGCTAAGCCGAGGACGGACGGACAGACGGACATGGCGAAACTATAAGGGTTCCTTGTTGACTACGGAACCCTAAAAAAGGGCCTTTCGAGCTAGTGAGATGAAAAGATAATTAAGTGTTACACATATATTAATACAAAAAGATTAGTAATACCAAAGTACCATTTTAATACTTTGAATGCACTAAGTCCACTCATAGCATTATCAGTATTATCACCACCGTTTAGGCGAACGTATTTACTTTTACGACAGACTTTCATGCTCCTGACACTACCCCACACCAAACAAAAGTTTGTAAGTTATTTTTATCATAGTGTACGTTAGAAGTAAGCCAACTAAGCTTTCGACAAATTGCCATACGATAAATCAATGTGACCGACTTTTTATTTTTAATTGGGTCAGTAATAAGTGTAATAACACAGTATAGAAGTAGTACAGTAGGTAATCAGAGGCCGTTTAGGAGCGTTCGTTACCTACTTTCGCTCGATGCGCAGGGCTGTGTCACGTTTGTGGCTTAGCATACCTATAACACTAATTTTGCTTTTGTTACAGTTTAATAGACAATATTGTATACACAAAGTAGTACAATTATAGATAGTTAGGTATGTGTTTTTAGTTTCCCACTTCATCGAATATTTTAATAACACTATACTATACCTAAAATATCTCCTTGTAAGCATTTAAATAGTTGCTAAACTGCACTAGGTAGGTAGGTGCTTAGTTACAAGCCTATTCGGCTCCTTTTGATATCGTGGCACTGGCAGCTCGCCGTCTTCATCTTCATGCCTACGAGGCGGCTTCCTTTGACGTAGCGAGTGAGAGCGAGCGAACACGGCAACGGCGCGGCCCCGATTGAAGCATTCCCCATCATTCCCGAAGGCTACGTGTGTGTGTGCGTACCGAACACGCGCGCATGTGTGTAGCCGTGCGATGTACCCTTGTTCGATGTTTAAATACTGTTCTATACTGTGGTATTAATCATCGGGCCAAAGACGGAACGACGTGCTGTAACTAAATCATGTTTAAACGCGTAGGGCTCGTATGCGATTTTCATCACATTGCGGTGCGGCGGGCTACCGAAATACGACGCATTCAATCAAACCCTGCATTGTAAGAAAACTTGCGATTCTTGCATCATGTAAAGTGCCCTTTAATGCTAGTCTTTAGTAAAGACTAGCATGAAGACCATTTACATGATGCATATACTTATATGCAAATAATAAAGACTCTTTACACGGTTACTGACATAACAACACTATACTAATCAGAAATAGGATGAACGCTGCGTAACCAATATTTTAATACTAAAGATAAATCACCAAAATAACAGTTGTTTCAATCGGTAGACGCTGTCACAGAAACACGATTCTACATTGATTTTTTTTACCATTGAGTTCACCAAGCTGCGATATCACTTTATTTACCACGTGTATTGATGGACACACAACTTGGTGTGGCCGATGACTTAGTGGGACACAACTTTATACGGTGGAAGAGTTTCGAGACTTGGCCTCTTTTTCAAATGGAATATTTTTTAAGGGATCTCACTTCTTTTTGTAGGTTAATGTGTTATCCATACATACAAACTATGAATGCAGGTCCATTCTTGCTTTTGAATTTTACCATTCACTGCAAATGTAACTTTGTAATCCTATATATTTGTATAGGATCACAAAGTAATGTATACAGTTGGTGTATCTAGAAAACTGGGTTGAAATTGCATTTTTTTATAGTTTTCCCTTTATGTGGCCATTAAACCCTAACTCTGTTCCAAATTTCAGCTCTCTGAGTTTATGGGAAGTACTAGTTCTATTTTGATGATCATGAGTGAGTGAGTGAGTGTCATAAATGCGAAACTGCTTTCGCTTAACTTCGGAACTAAATAACCTACAGACTTGAAATTTTGGATTTTAAGTATGTGATTATAGCTTACTGGATGACAAAAATTTCTGCGTTCTGCTCTTATCCAGAGGTTCTCAAATAGGGGCCTGAAAATGCGGCGAAATGGTTCCCGTAAAGGATGGTACGGCAGTGTTTGCTTCGCGCTCGACTTGGCGGGGGCACTACCGTGCCCCCAGATATAAACTCCCTGGTTGTTTTCCTTTCAGTAAAGTTCAAGTTTCATTACAAATATTTTTGCGTAGCCAGTGCCCTGGAGGATTTCTGGGTTGGACAAAAAGCAAACGAGTAAAATTAAACTGTTCGTTTATTCAGACCAGACAATTTTATTCACTCATGCGATATTTTTCCCTGCGAATATTATAAGTACTGGGCGAAGGAAATTAAAGCCTATTTCATGACAATATCAAATTGGTTCAATGTTAACGTCTGTACATTTCAAAATGTCCAGTGGCTTGTTTCGTTCGGTTGCTTATTAAATAAATCATACATTTATTTTTTCATGCATCTAAGGCCCATAGTTAGAGTGTTGCAACACCAATCGATCGATGCCATCGATCGATATGGTCTACATCGATCTACAGTTTCTAGGCACCCTCAGCCAAAGCTAAAACACCAATCGATCGATTGGTGGGGTAAAACCCTTACAAATACCTTAAAGACTACATACTAACTTACATACAGTACAAATAAAAAATTTAAATTTACTTTGGCGATGAAACAGTGCAACTCCGTTGCGTCGTCAAGTCCGGTGAAGAATTCGGATTATTAAAATCCCAACATTAAATATAGACAACGGAGTTATAATTCAGATTGAAGTACCTTCAATATTTTAATGAAATAAAAACATCTCCCGCGAGTCTAATAACAATGAATAATAAATTTATTCTCTAAGAGATTCATGAACTCAGAATTCAATGTATATATTTAATTTATTCTACTCGAAGGATGGAAATATAATTTTAAGTTTCGTGGTACTAACCAACATCACAGAATAAATAATAGTATGCGTACAGAAGCTCCTCCGTCTGACAAACCCGATGATTCACGACTAGATAATTCAAAACATGGCATCCTACTTGCACGCACATGCCGCACAGCACGTGCTCTTTTGCTCCTCGATCGGGCGTTTCAACACCTCTGAGTTGTGCGAGAGCTGAGGTTATGGTCCAGTCAATGAACTGACAACTTGTATGAAAAAAAAAACAATTTTGGAAATAATTTATAATAGCTTATTTTTTATGTGTAACGGATATAATATCAATTAAATAGTTACCCAGCGACAAAATCCGGCAAAATTTCAGACATCAAAAAAATGATAAGTTAACTAGCTTCTGAAAAGTCAGAAAAATTATTAATAAATATTTTTGTCTTTATTTTGGTTCATTTACATTTGCTCTATTATATTCAAGATAAATCGTACAAAAAAGACAATGCATGCTTCATTTAAATCTACATAGTTACTTCCGGGTGGAAACTTTGTCGGATTCTTGAATAAATCAACTTAGAATAACAATTTCAAATGAAATCAACAAAAAAAAACGCTATTATAAATTAATGTTCTTCAAAACCGTATTTTGCCAAGAGTATTAGCCGAAGGGGCCAGAGGAACCGGCGTAACAAAATGAACTATCCAAAGAAGAAAATAAGAAGATAATGATAGCTCATCCGGGAAGCGACACAGACACAGCTGCGCCAAGAGGATAATCCATGTTCGGCATCTCCAGCTGCAGCTCCAGTCGGCCAACTCGTCGTGAGACGAGGCACAGACACAGACACAGCAGCACCAATACTCCAGGCAAAATACGGTTTTGAAAAACATTAATTTATGATAGCGTTTTTTTTGTTGATTTCATTTTAAAATGTTATTCTAAGATGATTAATTCAAGAATCCGACAAACTTTCCACCCGGAAGAAGATAGATTTAAATGAAGCATGCATTGTCTTTTTTTGTACGATTTATCTTGAATATTATAGAGCAAATGTAAATGAACCCAAATAAAGACAAAAATATTTATTAATATTTTTTCTGACTTTTCAGAAGCTAGTTAGTTTATCGTTTTTTTGACGTCTGAAATTTTGTCGGATTTTGTCGCTGGGTAACTATTTAATTGATAATATATCCGTTACACATTAAAAATAAGCTATTATAAATTATTTCCAAATTTGACTTTTTTCCATACGAGTTGTCAGTTAATTGACTGGACTACAAGGGGATAATCTATCTGCAGTGTCACCGAGAGCCTCGGGGCCCATAAACAAAATTAACGTGTGCACTAATGGGAAACAGATGTTGATTTTGTGTGATGAATACGGCAAATCTCTAGACGAATTTATTAAAACTACGTGTAATTCATATACCTCAATTTTATCAATATGTAAGCCGGGCGCAGAACTTAAAGACATAGTTATAAATATTATGAATCTGACAAGAAATATGCAGGAGTGTGATGATGTAGTAATAATGGTTCCCCTCCGTTAGCCCTAATAATTTCATACCTAATTTGCGCTGTATAGGGTCGCAGTTCTACCTAACACTCCTCCTCGCTTCGCTCGTTGTCGTACCTACACTAAACCCGCCTTAGAGTAGAATAGGGGTAATCTGATGTCTAAATGTCTCTCTCTTATTAGAAAACTTAGAAAGAGAAGTATACATAGTGCTAGAAAAATCGAGACAGCTCGCGCGCCGTCTGTGATAGCCGTGCAGCGAGTCGACGCCACCCCGCTGCGCGGGGTGTCTATTTCTGGTCTGAGGGACACAAGTGAACTCTAACCTAACCGACTTAACACAGAGTTCGCTTATGTCAAGCCATTTTTGTCCGTCCTGATATGTACGGCCCGATAATCCGTGTTCACTTGATATTCATAGAAAACACGAAAAATTCGCTGTTTCGAAGAAATATGCATTAATTAGGTCTAGTGAAACATTAGAGCAAAAGTTAATAGGTCAAGTGACAGATAGGTGTTACGAAATTAGGTGTAGTGAACATTGAACATAGTAATCATTAGGCACATTAATCATTAGACTTAGTAGTCATTAGGAAAAATAATTATTAGTTTTTAATATATTAGCACACTTGATATTTAGTATTAGGAAAGATTAGGAGATATGAAATTAGGCCCAGCAAATAATTATGCCATATAAGATTAGTTATCCGAATATTAGGGCTAATGAAAATTATATCGAACGTTGGTAGGTGTAATGAAATTAGCACTAACGATATTAGGTTAAGTGGGGATGAACCAGTAATAATAGTATCAAATATAAGTAAATACAGACTGTCTTACATAACGCATGCTATCCATCACTGCAATTCTCGGCGACTAAAACTCCAAGTAACAACATTGCCGTATGAAAAAAGTAGGCGTATTAATAATGACAAATACAATATTAACAGTAAATTGCATAACTTAATTTTAAGGTCACAAGGTACCTCAATAATTAATATAAATAAATACACGCGGCGACACCACATAGGTAAAAGGTCGATAAATAGAAACTTTGCCAAGTTTCTTTGTTCTAATATTATATACAACTCGGATACGGAATTCACACATAAATACTGTAATTTAATTTATCTTACACCTACATGCCCCTCTGAAAATATTAATAACAATAAATTAGACTTAACGGAAACTCCTTTTTTAGGCCAGGTCCTGTTAGACAACCTAAAAACATGAAAAAATACATACTTAAGATACTTCATCAAAATTGTCGTAGTATAAGAAATAAGATTTTAATATTGCATTCCCTTGTAAATCAGTACAGTCCTGATATACTTGTTACCTCCGAGTCATGGCTAAGCTCTAACGATGTGGGATGCATTGCTATAAAAGGATTATGTCCGTAAAGAACGCATACATGGTGGTGTATCCATTTTTACGAATAAGAAACTTAAATATACAAAATGTAAAGACATTGATCTCATTTAAATAGAATACCATTGTGAAATATGTGCAATTAAAATAGAATTAAAATCTGCAAACCTCATTGTAATCAGAATGTATAGAACTGGCATGGGTGATTTCACCAAAATGCTCGCGACATTACAAAAACTATTTAATCTGTTGTCTACGACTTATTCTAAGTCCTCCGTAATGATACTGGGCGATTGGAATGTTGACTTTAGCGTCGACTCACCCAGCAAACGAGCGTTAGTTGACTTGATGGCATCATATAACCTACAGAACATTGTTGACTTCCCAACAAGAATTGATAATAACTCCAGTACATCAATTGACTGCCTGGTCACAAATATCCATACTGATAAAATAAGTTTATAGTCAATATCGGGAGGCATATCTGACCATGATGCTCAATTAGCCCAGCTTGATATACCTACAAGAATACTGTAAACCAGAGTTTGTATACATCGAAGGCCGTCAGCAGAGTTTAGAGAACTTGGCAGACTTCTGTACAGCAATGATGTCTTATGAGTGGGAAAAAGTGTTGCTGCTGCACTTGATAATTTCCTGAAAAAAATCTTATACAACATGGACATTCATATACCTAAAAAAAATACTAAAAAGAAATATGTTAACCAAATCCCGTGGATATCAGAAAAAGCTAATAATCTATTACGAGAAATAAATTACCTACACTTACTCCAAAAGCAATACCCTAATATTAAGGCGATATGATTCGACGCGCTAAGCAATCTGAGGGGGTGAGGTGCGCGGCAATCCGTGAAGCGCCGCCCGCGCGCCCCGACCCGCTCGTCGAGCACGTGACCGCGCGGCAGCCATTGCACAGACAAGACGGGTCACAGTAAAGTGATCTTACGATCCCGTATATTAACTGGACCGTGCAAGGGTCAAGTTTACTATCTGTGAAGGGTGTGAACTATGTACGGGTTTCGGACTACAGAAAAAACCCTGTATTGTTTATTTTACTCTTTCACAATTTGTCCACTATAACGGTGCATATTTTAAGATTTTTTGCGGGTTTAGGGAAAACTCAGTTAAAGGTCCGATGAAGAAACAGATGGAATTGAATTGATTGGTATAGACTTAGTAATATGGTTCCGTTTGGCACCCACGGGTGCAGAAACCTATAAAAGAAAACACAAAGTAGAAAAACACTAATTATTTAACAATCATTTTAAAATCAATCACATTGTTGTTTCATAGACGAATTTTAATCAAACCTTTTTTTGAAAATATAAAGGTTTTTGATTAAAATTCGTCGAAATCATAAGTCCGCAAACTTGACAAATATTCCAATTCGAATACACTGTCCTCCGGTTTACACGGCTCGAGTAGGTAGTATTGCGTCGTCTTCTAACGATTGTGGCATCGCCTCATCTTCTACCGATTGTAGTGGCAACCGGATGACAAGACCGGAGCCGCGTAAGCAAGCGAAAAAAAAAACAAAATTGGCAGGAAACTGCTTGAAATTGTCTGTTTGGATAGAAATGGAATCGATTTATATTAAAAAAATACATGTAAAAAAAAAATTTTTTCATTTTCATTCAAATTGTATGGGGAAAGTTTTTCACGATTTATGGCTTTTCTAGCCGGAAATTTCTTTTTGGTCCCATACAAACTTTTTATCCTGGACTGGAATGGGATCGATTGGCATCAAAAAAATAGTTTGTCAAAATAACCATTTTCTCGCAACCTGTATGTTTTTTCCAAAATCTATAAACGCCAATCTTCATTAATTTGAAATCGAAGGAAGCTCTCCTAAGACCATTTTCACGTAGCAACACGGGATCTGGTAGCTGCCCTCACTGACCCAAAATCTATTTCCACCCTGTATACTGTTCGTAATTATTATTTTTCAGTGGAAACTAGTGTGTCGTATCAAGGGTTTTTTTTTAAATATTTCGTAATGCTAATCACATAATTATTATAGTATAAAATATGTTTAGTAGTTCTCGTACTGTTTTTCTCTATACTGTGTAACTGTGGAAGTGTACGCGGTGTAATCTGCGCGCGTGTGTGTGTGGTTGATGTATTTAATACGGGAATTCGTTTTTTTTATGTACTAACCTTTTCTGCTTATTCAGTTTCCGAAGCCCCAGTGACGATATCTTCTTTTTAATTTTTTTGTTACCCATTTTTAACAAATGCTGTGCTGCGAAAATGCGCGTACGTCCGACCTCCAATGCGTTCCGCTCGGGACTGCCGCGGTGCAGCGGGAACGGAGCGGGAGTGAATTGTGCCATAATTTCGTTGATTTTGGGTGAAAAAAGACATGTCTTAATAAATTAAAAATATTATGACCGACATCACTCACATCATCATAGACGCTTATTTTGGTGTAATTTTCTAATCATCAAGTTACGTAAGATTGGAATAATGTCAGTTTTAAGATGAGAATAGAGGTATGTTTGGCATTTTTTTCTATCGATCAAAGTTTATCCAATTATTTAACGGACAATCGACGGAACTAGATAAAGGTCTTAAATATAATAATACAATTTTTTTTAATTTTTAATATGTAGGTTTTCAAAATAAAACCGTTTACAAAATCACATATCCTAGAAGAACCCCGTAGCAACTCGCCTTAACATAAAGGAAAATGTTACTAATAAGCAGGGAGCGTACATTTCATGCCGGTTTCGTCATAATGACGTATTCATATAAACACACAGGATGATTCAACAAACGAAGTGACACGACTTAGTAACCGTAAACGTATTTAGTAACTAATATTTTATTTTATTTTTAATTACTTATACTCGTAGGCCACAACAACGTGTCTATCGATGCTATCATGAAATTGGTCAAGTCTATGTTAAAATCAAACTGTGTTCCTTTATGTTCCTCATGTTCTTTGTGTTTTATTGTTTGCAAATGTAATTTGATGTTGCATGCTTTTGGTGGCAAACTTTGCTGACAGCAGAAACAATAAATTTGTTTATTATCTATAACTAAACATGGATTTATTTGGCACAATAATTTTATAGCCTCCATGGCGACCTAGGCCACTAGCAAAGCATTAAGTTTCCTGATCTTATTAAATTTAACTGAAATGTTGTTTCCGCATGTCTCCTATTTGTGACCAAGAGTAAACTTTGATGTGACAATGTCAGATAAAGTTCTTTCAATGTCCGTCTCAAGGTGGTCTCAAGTGTCAATATATTAGATCTACTTAAACGGAAGAGGTTGATTAGATAACAGTGATAAATCATTGATTAATCACATTTTCCATTATTGGGTACGGATAAATAAACGTTCGTTATGCCGTTGCTCTTTTCAAACTTTTTCCATCCTGTTTGTAGCTTGACGTCAAACGCCTGTCATCGGCATGAAATGTACGCTCCCTGCTAATAAGAAGCTACAAATACAAGAATCACTTGAAAACACGAAATGAAGACATACAGAAGAACGAATTATCAACTCAAATAATCCTAAAAGGGAGATGTCGAGAATAGTTAAAGAAGAGACAAATAACAATGTACAAGAATATAACTGGCACCTTACAGACAGACACACTAAAGAGTCAATCAAGTACACTGAGATACCAGATTATATCAATAGTTACGTTAGACAAATTGGGGAAGACCTGGCAATTAATAACAAACCCGACACAGATCAAGCCATGGAACAACTAATTAGTAATTTCCGTGAAATTAATGGTCAATTCGTTTCTTCAAAAATTAGCTGTGACTACCATCTAAAGTTGGCAAAGAGTAAAATATCACAGTCTCAAACAAAATAGATTTACGACATGTCTGGACATGTGTGGTTTCGTGTTATGCATACTATGTGTGAACATCTTACTTACCTTATAAATAACATCCTGGGCTCCACGATGTATCCTGCATCTCTTAAAAACACCCGTTTATGCCCAATTTATAAAGGTAAAGGTGACCGATAACCATAGTACCTACAATATCAAAGCTAATTGAGTCAATAATGTAAAGTGACCTCGTAAGACACTTCGAACGAAATAATACTCTGTCGGATGCATAATATGCCTATAGACCGGGTCGTTCTACGACGTCAGCTACACTAAAATTTACGGAAAGTGTAATATCTTGCCTGGAGGATAAAAAGAAAGTTGCAGGAATTTTTGTAGACCTATCAAAAGCATTTGATACTGTGAGCCATGAGCTATTGCTAGCTAAACTGCAATCATATGGCATAAGAAACCAAGTCAAGAACTATTAAAATCATTCTTATCGGACCGAGAACAACTGGTTGAGATAAAAGTTGATGGAAAGCGCTACAGATCTCAAGCGCTATTGACCACAATCGGTGTACCACAGGGGTCATCATTAGGAAATACACTGTTTTCTATTTTCTTAAATGACATAGCAAAATTGGACATCGATGGTGAAATTATATTATATGCAGATGATACTACAATTGTGGTGAATGATGACTGTGATGAAAAGATAATTAAATAGATTAATGACACGTTGCTCAAATTAGAATACTGGTTCAAGATTAATGGGATGAAGCTAAATTCGGAGAAAACCTGCATAATAAAATTAAATACATGGCACAGAGATCTAGATACAATTGAAGTAACTCTCCCTAATGGAACAGTAACTAAAAGTGTACATAATACAAGATTATTAGGATTCGAACTAGATCATATATTTTCGTGGAAAAAGCATGTCGACTCAATATGTGGAAAGTTGGCAAAAGGTGTATATTTACTCAAGCAATTAAGACCATTGATTTCGAGAGATAATTTGAAAGAGGCCTACAATGCATACATTAATTCAATCCTGTCATATGGTATTATACTATGGGGGAATTCAACTGATAATGAACGTGTCCTGAAAATGCAAAAACGTGCTATTCGAGTCTTGGTTAATGCAAATTATGATGATAGCTGCAGAGAACACTTCAAGAACCTGCAAATCTTAACATCGGTGGCAACATATAATATCTTAGAAATTGTTATGTATGTTCGAAATAATCCTCGTGAATTTAAACGGGTCGGAGATGATGCCACACGTCCGACGAGATACGCTGACAACTTAAAGCAGATTAATTGTAGGTTAAATATGGCAAAAAAATCCCCCCCCGATTCATGGGTCAAAAATTATATAACAAGCTGCCCATAGCCATAAAATCGGAAATGAACATCAGTACTTCCGTAACAGTGTAAAGAAACTGCTCCTTACGAGAACGCTGTACACTAAACGAATTCCTAGATGCTAAATATCTTTAAATTGATTATGTTATCCCATACCTGTTGTACCTTTGACATTTTTAATATTAGTTCTGTAGATAATAATAATTGAATAATTGAATGAATAATTTATATATTGCTTTATAAATAATAATAGTTAATACATATTAATATGATAATTCTTATTGTACAATTTGACGATCTCAGTATGTGTATGTTCTGTTTTCTGTATATTGAAATCATGTCATATGACTATTGAGAAATAAATAATCTGAATCTGAATCTGAATCTGATATATTCAAAAACTTAGAAAAGATGAAAATCCCCCGACATTTTCATTTCAAAGTTCAATATCTCAAAACCGGCTGAACCGATTATGTTGAAACGTAGCTAAGAACCATCTCGACTACGTAGGCTGGCGAAAAAAAAACCGCACCAAAATCAGTCCATTCGTTGAGGAACTATGATGCGACAGATAGGCACACAGACAAACTGACACTTAAAACTTATAACACCCCTTGCGCTGGGGGTTAATAAGCATAAACTTTATATCGGGGTACCTAAATTAACAACACAAACTCGTTTTCTTACTATTTACAAATTTACGCTTGAACAAATTCTCATAGTACTTATCTACCTACAGCACTTAATTACAATTTACTCATGACTTTGCCTCTGCGTAAACGAATTCAATGGAAACCTTACATATTTATAGACCTATACCTATCCATACTAATATTATAAATGCGAAAGTGTGTGTGTTTGTTTGTTTGTTTGTCCGTCTTTCACGGCAAAACGGAGCGACGACTTTACGTGATTTTTTAAGTGGAGATAGTCGAAGGGATGGAGAGTGACATAGGCAAATTTTTGTCTCTTTCTAACCCCCCACTTCCCTAAAATGGGGGGTGAAAGTTTGTATGGAGCTACGATATAAACGAGTTCCACGCGGACGGAGACCTTATATATTTATAGATATTTACCATACGTATTTATATAATAATTAAATTTAAACTATCGTGCTTCTAATTAAATGTTTATAATTATACGAATAACAAGCTAATAATAATGGCAACGTGGTGGTAAGTTAAGGCGGGTGGAGCAGGCAGTGTACGGGGCGATATCGCCACGAGAACACTCACTTTAATATCAAAATGAAAATATTTGTTCAGCACACAAGGGTATTTTTACGAGTCAAAATGTTTACCTCCAAGACTCTAAGTGTGAATACATACAATTTTGGGAGTCCGCCCATTACCGCTTGCGCAACGCAGTCACTTTGAATTACTACCCAGTCAGTGATCAGAGGAACGGAGTGAAAAAACAGCATCGAAAAATACGCCATGGTTTGGTAGATACGACAAAACACATTTTAAATATTTTAACATAACGTCTATTTCGCCGGGCGACGCCTGCCGGCCGTGACTCATCCTTTGTTTACTACTACAAACGTTTTAATTGGTGAATTACAGGCTAGTAAGCATCTGAATGTACACAAACAAAATCATCTGTTACGTTTAAATAAATAAATAAATAATAAATATTGGGGGACAATCTTACACAAATCGACCTAGTCCCATAGTAAGCTCAGTAAGGCTTGTGTTATGGGTACTAGACGACGATATATTTAATAGATAGAAATATTTAAATACATAGTAAACATCCATGACTCAGAAACAAATATTCATGCTCATCACACAAATATTTGCCCTTACCGGGATTCGAACCCAGGACCTTCAGCTTTGTAGGCAGCGTCACTACCCACTATACTATCCGCAAAACTATCTGGCCGGCAGGGCAATAAATAAACGTCCGCTACCGTTAGGGGTGTAACATGTCGATAACTTATAATTTAAACGTCGATATAATTATTATATTTTCAAATGAAATCTTATATCATTATTGATATTGTTTTTAAAGTTATCTAATGAATAATACTAAATGTTTAAGATATTTCTTAAATAATGCTGCTAGGGTGGACTTTTTACAACAAATGGATCAGTTACGAGTCTCTGGGGACAAAAGACCACGTTTTTATTTAGACGAGACTTGAGTGAATCAAAATCATTCACGTAAACGAATGTGGTTGGATAGTGAAGATAACGGAGGGTTTAAAACCCCGTTTGGAAAAGGTGCCAGGCTAATTATTTGTCACGGTGGCTCAGCCAAAACAGGATTTGTTCCAGAGGCAAAATTAATATTCAGAGCCGTTAAATCGGCGAAGGCTGATTACCATTCGGAAATGAACGCAGAAGTTTATTTGAAGTGGTTTGAACAATTTTTAATATCATTAGAAGAACCATCACTAATAATTATAGATAATGCTAGTTATCACACTAAGGTATTAAATCCGATACTTAATACAAATTGGTTAAAAAAAGATATTCAAGGGTGGCTGACTAAAAATAACATACCATACCTGCCAACGGATATAATAGAGAAATTATTAATGAGAGTGGAAGCAAGTCATTCAAAAAAAATATACGCAGTGGACCAACTTGCAAATGAACACGGTCACGAAGTAATTCGGCGTCCACCTTATCACTGTCAGTATAACCCGATAGAGTTGATATGGGCTCAAGTTAAAGGAGAAGTTGCGACAAAAAATATCACGTTTAAAATGGCAGATGATGAGAAGTTGTTAAATGAAGCGATCGTTCATGTTACAATCGACGACTGGGTCAAATGTGTTCGCCACGCTGAAAATCTTCAGAAGGAAGACCTAGCTAAAGCACTTTTTATTGACACCAACCGTCTTGTCATTAACCTACAAGACGATAGTGACACTGAAGACGAAGAAGAATAACTAGTATTTTCCTTGTTTAGTTATTTATTTTGTTACCTCCTTATTATTTTATTGTAATACTTTATGTCAATAGTTCAATATACTTATTTATATTTCGATAGTAACTATACAATATTGTTATATAAAATACCACGTAATTTATACCTCCTTATTATTTTATTGTAATACTTTATGTCAATAGTTCATTATACCTATTTATATTTCGATAGTAACTATACAATACTGTTATATAAAACACCACGTAATTTATATTCTTTGTTTCATTACTTTATCGACATTCCTTTTTATGCGTAACGCTACCTGCCCTATTGCTGCTCGGCCCGCTCCATAAGCCGTGCAGGTGTGAAAGAGATAGCACGATTCCGATGATTTATGACATGACCGGCCAGATAGTTTTGCGGATAGTATAGACTAACCGGTCGTCAAACGTTTGGTTTGTTCTCAGTTCTCACATACCTCATTTGTGCCATTTGATTGCAATCCTTTCCATAAACACGTCTATCATAAAACACGCTTGGATCACATCTGTGTACAAACCCAAAAATGTATAAGGGGAGAATTACCAGTCCAAACCTATTCAAAAACTCAGTACACATTATTTTATGAGCAAAAGTGAAAATATTATTCCAAAAACTTAAAACAATATAAATAAGAAGCAGCAAAACACAATTCCACACCTATTTGAAAAAAAAAATGAAACAGACCAAAGCTAAGGAAAATATCATACCTGCAACCGTAGAAACGAATGAACAGGAGTGAGTCCGATTTTTGAAGTGAAAACTTCTTTAGCGGCGCTGAGCACTTTTTGGGATGGGGAAAAATTGTATTACGTATTTACGCGACAGATTTTTGTGACGTCAGATGTGAAGGAGGTCACAAACTTTTATATTTTGCTGCTAGCTGATACGACTTCATTCAGAACGCTATTCGTAAGAGTATAAAGCCGTTAAACACTTTTTGCAATAGCATATTCTGCAAATAAATTTGTAATTTTGTCCAAGCGTCCTTCACCGTTTTGCTATTGAGCAAATTCGAATAGTTCAAATTTGGACGTTATTCCTAAAGAGATAAAGCTTTGAAAAATATTTACCAACGGCAAAAACCGATTGATATTCTGTTCGCCGCCGCCGTCTGCTGTTCTTGCAAATTCGAATTGTTCGAATTTGGATGTTATTCCTAAAGAGATAAAGCTTTGAAAAATATTTGGCAATGGCAAAAACAAATTGGTATTTTGTTTGCCGCCGCCGAGAGACGAGCCCAGAGTGTTTTCACTACGTACGAAAGACCGATTGTATAAAGAAATTGTACTTAGAGACGTTGACGCTAGATGGCGCTAATTCATTAATTTAAGTGGGTTCCGCACCTTCCGATTCTATCGAATGGAAAGTGTAGAGCCCACTTTACTGTATTTATTTTTTCCGCTGGTATTATTCATTGATGCTGCTAGCTGGCATCACTGGCATTTACATTTCATTCTATGCATAAACTTTATTCCCAACATATAAAGTTTTATGCGCTTATGTAGAAAATATCCTATTCAAAGTAATCAAAATAAAATACAATAACATGAGAATAGTGTTGTTCTATGAAAATAAATAATTAAGGTCTTTTCAAAACACACTACTCATTCAAATTTTATAAAACGGAACGTAATACTGGTTTTTGTTTTAACTGTCAATGGCTGTACTGTCTCCCGTGTGAAGGTGATTTCTCTTTTCTGTGTTTTGATTATTGGTTACGACTTGGCTACTCTTGGGCTCTGATATTCTCACATTTTACACGAGGACTTTGCTATCCTTGGACTCCGATTTCCCTGCCCTTTTTGACTGATTGTTGTTGTATAGCCCACTGGACTTGATCTTCATGATCTCACACATGATACCGACGACAATGGTTAAAAGAAATGGTTAAATGGTGGTAAAACGCGTAAGTACTTATTTATTTTATCACCTGCTCAAATAAAAAAGAGTGTTCAGCGCAATTAGATCCCACTTTCTCCATTGCATGATCATGGCCATTCTATCCAAACCCTGATTATTGTTAACAATAACATTACTTTATCAATCTTACTACATCTTATTCTGTCTGAGTATTTCTTATTTCTCACTGCTTTCTCATTTGTTGCAGATCATATAATTATGTAACTCATGCCTTGTGTACAGCGGATACGGGAATATGCAAAGAAACTTTTCCTACGCAAAATTCTTTTCTTTTTTTGTTTCTTTTCATTCAGAATGCAAAAAAAAAAAGATAAAAAAAAATACAAGTGAGAACAGAACCCGTGCGCCTATATGTACCTACTGTGCTCTACGTATAGTTATGTTATGGATTTTTTTAGTTCAGGGCGACATCGCTAGGCGCGCTGCAGTCGCTATCCTAGACTGACAACTCTATTACAGGTTATTCATTATACTCTATGGACGAGCCGGCCCGTCGCACCCAACGCGCCCGCCAAAATAATTGATAATTGTTCGTCAAATTCATTTTTAAGGTGACACCGTAAGATGTCACGTGACCTGATCGAAAAACTGTTACAATGTTATTGAGTTTTCACTTCTGCCGGCACTCCCGGAGTGCAACCCGGTCTTTTTTTTGTGAGTAAATATCTAAACCGCGGAGTAGAAAATAACAACAATATTGGTATAATGCACCTCAACACACAAAGCATTAAATCTAAAGCAGACCAAATAGAACTATTGATACATGATAAAAGTATAGATGTATGTTGCTTTCGTGAGACGTTTTTAAAAGACAGCGAATATTTAGAAGGCTACAAAAATGTTGCATACTATATTGTCGTAAACGGAAAAAACGAGGTGGTGTTGCTATATATCTAAAACAAACTATTGATATCGGGATTTGAAATGGATAACCGAAATGTCTGTGGATAGTGATTTAGAAAGCTGTGGGATTGCTTTGTGTAGATTGAGTTGTTTAATTATATGTGTGTACAGAGCACCAAAAAGTAAGTAAGATATTTTTCTTGTTAACATGAAATATATTCTTAGAAAAGTAGTAACAAGAAAAAGGAACAACTACAAACATATTATTAATTTTAGGCGAGTTTAACGTTAATATCCTTGAAAAAACAAAACAAAGTGAACTATTTCTGAACACATTCCGATTTTATAAATTACACCACGCAATAACAGAACCAACTAGGATAACTATACATTCCCAAACATGCATTGATAATATTTTCACAAACGAAAAGCGCTACATACAAGGTTGAGGTACTAGACCCCCGGCATATCTGATCACACTTGTCAAATTATTTCGATTCCCACTGACATGAGTTTTAAATAACAATATTGGCATGTGTACAATAGAAATCCTGACAAATATACAAAAATCTTTGTAAAATATATTATCACAGATCACTTTTTCAGATATTTATTCTATGAACGATTCCAAAAATGCCTACGACGTTTTCATTGATACTTTTAACCTCATTTACAACCTTTGCATACCGAGCAAGAAAATTAAGGTAATGCATAAAAGACCACCAAATTGGAAAACCAAGGGAATGTTTAGTCACCTAGTAAGCGCAAAAAGCAGTTATATGTTCAGTCTTTGAAATTGACCAATGCACATTAAAAAAAAATGTACAAAAAAATACCGGGTTGCGCTCCGGGAGTGCCGGCAGAAGAAAAAAAAACCCTCCACCCCTTTTTTCTAAGGTCTTTGAAAAAGTAGTTGTTTTAAATCAAATAGAAGAGAAAGAAAGAAAGAAAGATACATTTATTCACAAACACACAGGACACACATATTAAACAATAAAATAATCAAAGAACAGATAAAACATGAAACAAGTGTGTCTCTGCGGCAGTGAACCGGACACTGGCTCAGCATTATGCTGAGATGTCAGACACCTGCAGCGCTGATTTTCAGCCAGCACCGTCAGTGACTGACGGAAACGTCATGCAAATGTAATAAATAAACTACCTACATTATTGGGAGTATTGGGACAGGCGAAAGGGAAATAAACATAAATACTTAAAGTGAGATACTTAATACATGTACAGTCAAGGAAATTGAACGTTTAGCACTTCTGGACCTTCTCGTCATTGTAATAGAGTTGACATGTGCCAAACCTTCTTTTTCTTCGACCGTACCTACACACTACCTGGATGCAGCTTCAATAAAATATCTATATTTACCGTACACATTAAAAAACAAAAACTAGATAAAAAATGAGCAATTGGCAATTGGCATATTTATTGCTGGCACAGTGCTGGGGATTAGGATCTTGATTTCTGGAGCTTCAAAAATAGCCTTTAAGCTTACGCTTAAAGGTGTATCTGCTAAGCGCCCCTTGGATAGGAGGAGGGATATCATTCCAGCACTTAGACGCCGCGTACTTGAATTACCTCTGAACGCAGCGGTTCGGTGCATAGGTATAATGGCCAATGCCTTAAACCTGCGCGCACTTTTGGACCATACCAGTTTATGAAAAAGGTAGCTGGGGGTTTCGTGTTTTACTACCCCGAACAGCAGAGTGGCAAGGTGCAGGCGCCGGCGTGCAGTCATGTTAAGCAAGTTAGCGGCGTTCAAGTATGGAGTGATGTGGGATCGGGGAGGGACTCTGAAACAAAAACGAGCACATGCGTTCTGCACTCCTTGTATGAGCCTCTTGGAACAACCAGTAATGCACCCATCATACACGACATCACAATAGTTTAACCTAGATAATATAAGTGATTCACATAGGTCAACACGCAAATCGACACTAAGGTAATCTCGTATATTATATAGAACTTTAAGGCGATAGAAGCAGTTACTCACAACATTTAGTGTGTGGTTCTCAAAGCGCAAATTCCCGTCCATAAGAAGGCCGAGGTTGGTTTCTTCTACCACCCGTTCTATTGGTTCGCCCATGACGGCGACATTCCCGGAAGTTAGAGCTTCAAGGTTATTAAGGGTATTACGGATTTGATGTTTTGACCCCAAAACCACATATTTCGACTTGCTAGGATTAAGAACTAAATAGTTCTGGTCCGCCCAAGAGGAAATACGGTCAAGGTCAGCATTTATCGTGTTTATGGCAGCAGATGTGTCTGACGGCGAGCTAGAAACGTAAAGTTGCACGTCGTCGGCGTACAGGTGATACTTACAGCTCTCTATACTGTTAGTGATGTCAGCGCTATACAGTATAAAGAGCAGAGGTCCGAGTATCGAACCCTGCGGTACTCTTCTTGTCACAGGACAAACAGAGGACCGCAGAGCACTACCATCCACCCTACGCAACGCAACTGCCTGCGCACGGCCAGACAAATAGCTACTGAACCATTTTGTAGCAGTGACACCAAACCCGTAATAAGACATCTTGGATAATAGTAGGGGTACGCTAATGCAGTCGAAGGCCCTGGAGAAATCTAAAAGAACTAAAAAGATACTTTACCAGCATCGCGAGCCTGTAAGATGTTATCGACTACCGACCGTTGTGTTGTACCGTTGTGTTCATTAAGACATTTATGGAAAGGTAGGGCCCATGCCCTAACTTCCCCTATATGCCCAGCACATCGGCTATTTTCAAACGTTTGACATAATTAAGCGATCCTTGTAGGTGTCACTGTAACGTTTGCCTTCTTCGAGAACAGTTGGCATCTCCTGGGGGCCTAGACAAGGTTACAATCGACAAGTGCTAACGTCAATAGAAACGAATAAAATGTATGGGGAATGACAGATGTTAACGAAAAGTGTTTCGTCGGCATCTGTCATTCCCATACATTTTATTAGTTTCTATTGGCGTTAGCGCTTGTCGATTGTAACCTTGTCTACGGCCCCAGGTATTCGTGTATTTCATTGTTCCGCGTAAACCAAGGGGCACCACACAAGACCCTCAAAATATTGTTTTGGGATCGTTGAAGGCAGAGGATGTTCGACTTGCTGGCTGAAGACCATAGCTGGATCACATTAGTCCAAATTGGTTTGATGATTGAGCTGTATACTCTCAATTTATTGCTGAGGGATAGCGTGGACTGCCTCCCTAGAAGCCATAGTAGGTTTCTAAGTCTGGGGCCGTAGACAAGTTTACAATCGACAAGCGTTAACGCCAGTAGAAAATAATAAAATGTATGGGAATGACAGATGCCAACGAAACACTTTTCCTTAACATCTGTCATTCCCATACATTTTATTAGTTTTCTATTGGCGTTAGCGCTTGTCGATTGTAACCATGTCTAGGCCCCCTGTTGTTGATTTCCCCGCGTTTGTGCTTTATGTGATCTTTCCATGTCATTCTGCTATCCAAATAAAACCCAAGATATTTGACGCATGTGGACTTGAACTTGTCAAATTGAACAGAAAACTTGCCAAAAGTTGTTATGCAGTATCTATATCAACCAACATAACATCAAAGGACGTTGCTAAACAGGCGTATATATTATGGCAATGTTTATCCTCCACATAATATTCATCCTGACGTGTATATTTATACAAGAAATTTGTGTATTTGTAAAAGAGCGCAAAGATATTTTTATCAAAAAAAATTACTTTAAGGTAAATTTAAGATCTCAATATACGAGTAGGTATGACTTATGTGCAATCCGTTCTTCTAGCTATATACTCAATAAGAGCACATACGTCCCTGGGATTAAAAGGAAAGCCTTAAGTCGTTGGAAGGGGCACAATTTAAAAGGAAACTGAAGGACTGGCTGCTATGCAAATGTTTCTATGTTCCTGTTTTTATTTCCGTTCTTAATGAATTCAAATTTTATCCTATTATTATTTTGTACGTCCGAAATGGGCAAGCCGTTGATACTAATTATTTTATAACATGTTATCACAATGTACACAGTTCTGGCAATAAATGTATCATATCTTATCTTATCTTAATAAATGAGAACAGAGTTAAACATCTCATGGGACATCTACAGAACAGTGAAATGAAGTTATATATACTTTCATCCCTGGAAACGTGAACTGACCGGACTCAACAAACAGCACCCGTGCACGAGTATGACGCGTATCTAAGCCATTGCCTCCCGAAAACTCCCGAGCGATAGCGAATTTATACCACTTGAAAGCCTTGAGTAGCATCATGATAAACTTGCTGATATTGAAGCCGGGGGGCAGAGTCCGTGCAAACGAGGCGTCATGACTTTCTGGCCTATAGACTGACATCAAGGCTGAAGGACAACGTGACATACCTACGGTTAAATAAAGCTTCCATCACATTCTGACACCACTTGCTAGAAAGTACGTATATCCCAATATTGCCAACCGTGATTACAAATTATGTTTGTGAAGGCATACAAATATTGCTCGTTTAATCCAGGACGTCCAGCAGTGGACTGCAATATAACATACGCTTTATCTAGTTGGTTACTGCGGCTAAAATAATACCTATTGGGTTCGGGTCTACGGTGGCTGAGTCTGTGCAAATATGTCGCTGGCCTCGTGTTTGGAACCACGGGCGCCAGTGCCTTCTTACTTTCTGGTCTTTAGACTCACACTGAGGCTGAAACACAGCGACGGCTACATAAAGCGTCCATCACATTCTACCACTTGTTAAAAATTGTCAGACGCTTAATCAGCTCGCTTGCCGCCACCATAAAATGGGGTTCGGGTTCAAACTACTTTTTACTGAAACTGACCTTAATAGCGTCTTTCTGCTGAGCCGCAGCGCTGAGTGCGTCCCCAGCGACGATAGCGAACTTGTCCCACTTGAAGGCCTTGAGTAGCGCTATGACAGACTTGCTGATCTTGAAAGCGGGGGGCAGAGTCCGCGCGAAAGTGGCGCCCAGACCTGCGCCCGCGCCGGCCTCGCGTGTGGAGCCGCGGGCACCGGCACATTTCTGAAACAAATATAAAAAATCTATGAGTTCCTCTTATCCACTTGTCTTGTCCTATTGAATTGGAAGATGGGCGCTGGTTATCGCAAGCTACATGCTGAATTGGAACCATTTCGTAACAATTTATTTTTCTATATAACACTTTAAAATATCACGTTAGACCCGTGTAAAATAATTACGAGTATTTAAATATAAGTAATCATATTTCTGTTCTCCAGAATTTTTTTTTCTTTGTCGATGTCAATAAGGACGATGCTATTTGCTTCGTTACGAAAATAGTGCCTTATCGACACTAGCAAAGCGGGACTTTTCATTTAAGAATGTCTCAAAATCCATATCCATACTCCACACTAATATTATAAATGCGAAAGTGTGTCTGTCTGTCTGTCCGTCTGTTACCTCTTCACGCTTAAACCGCTGAAGCGATTTAGATGAAATTTGGTATAGAGATAGTTTGAGTACTGGGGAAAGACATAGGATAGTTTTCATCCCGGAAATCATCCCCAAGGGGATGAAGTGGGGGTGAAAGTTTGTATGGAGCTACGATATAAACGAGTTTCACGCAGACGGAGTCGCGGGCAGAAGCTAGTATAGATATATACATACAATCTACTTGAATATAACAAACCAAGGAAGCGTTCATTGAATACAATCATTTGAACAGTTGAAAGGTCACGGTTTGATTGTTTTCATAAAACAAACCAAATGATAAATCGCGGCAATCTATATTAATCTATACTTCTATACTAATATTATAAATGCGAAAGTGTGTCTGTGTGTCTGTTACCTCTTCACGCTTAAACCGCTGAACCGATTGAGATGAAATTTAGTATGAAGATAGTTTGGATCTCGGGGAAGGACATAGGATAGTTTTTATCCCGGAAATCATCCCCTAAGTGGGTGAAATGGGGGGTTGAAAGTTTGTACCTATGGAGCTGCGATATAAACGAGTTCCACGCGGACGGAGTCGCGGGCAGAAGCTAGTATGATTATATGTTATTATTTATAGCTGTTAGCATCCCGTAAATGTATAAATAATAGATGCCTAAGGCCTATATTAAAAGGCATTATTCCCTCTCAAATGGATTTGAACCATTTTAATATCGAACAGTGTTCCATTTGTTTTATTTCGTTCGATTTGAAATAAAAACTCTATTTCCTCTAGCAATGTTTCTTGTAGGGTGTCGGTGGCAAACGGCCCGCCTGATGGTAAGCGGTCACCGTAGCTCACGTAGTTATGGACGCCTGTGGATAACACATCATCATCATCATCATACCAGCCGAAAACCGTCCACTGCTGGACATATGCCTCCCCCAAAGAGTGCCACAATGCGGTGGCCCTGCGCCACCCGCATCCAGCGGACTCCCGCAACCTCTTTACCATCATCAGTCCGCTTACCCACGCTGCACCTTCCGGTACGTGGTCGCCACTCGAGAACCTTTCCGCCCCAATGGCCATCGGTTCTACATCAAATTCAAAATCATTTCGTCATCATCATCATCATATCAGCCGAAAGATGTGCACTGCTGGACATAGGCCTGTCCAAAGAGTGCCAAAGTGACCGGTCCTGCGCCACCCGCATCCAGCGGACTCCCGCAACCTTTACCAGGTCATCAGTCCACCTTGCGGGGGGCCTACCCACGCCGCGCCTTCCGGTACGTGGTTGCCACTCGAGAACCTTTCCGCCCCAGTGGCCATCGGTTCTACATCAAATTCAAAATCATTTCGTCATCATCATCATCATATCAGCCGAAAGACGTCCTCTGACGGACATAGGCCTACCCACGCCGCGCCTTCCGGTACGTGGTCGCCACTCGAGAACCCTTCCGCCTCAACGGCCATCGGTTCTACGTGCTATGTGCAAAATCATTTACAAAAAAAAAAAATCTCTGAGAACCTTTTTAGATGTATTAAAAAGGAAACCACCAGGCCTTTGCTTGTAATAATTGATCGTTTGACGAAATGTAGTCTTTTCATATTTTGTAAAACCCTTGTACTTAATCGTGATACTAAAAATAATCGTCTTGTGTTTGCTAAGGGTCCTACGAGAAAAGAGCATTGCCACATCAATAGGAAAGGAGATAACACGCTGCTTACTAAATAATGTTGGTGCTGATGAACAGGATCAATAGGGGCGTATACTCAAAATGTATTATTACTTCAAAAGAAAGAAGGCAAAAAAATATGCCTAATGACGAAAATCCCATTAAAATATCTCAAAACATTACGAAGTTGCTTGTTAGAGAGAGAAAACGCTGGCAGATAGTGACGCCACGATACCCGAGCGTTAGTAAACGACAATCGTTGCATATGAAGGTGCGTTTTGCGGAAAAGGGACAGAACGTACCCTTAAAACTCTGGACACTTATAACTTTGTGACTACTTAACCTCTTGCGTTGCTTTTTCTCCATTTAACTACATTCTTAATACTTTTTTCGAAAAAATACATCATTACTGATTATTTTATTTAGTGTCTTCACCCTTATTCCCTATGTTAAGGACGGTCAGATCTTTAAGACCAAAGTGAACTAAGCGTGACATCACACCGTCTGTAATAAATAGTAATCGGTGTTCGTTAAATTCTGAACGTATGGTTTATTTATTTTTTTTCAAGTTTCTATGGAATGAAAGTTGCTGGCGCCATATTATAGACTAAGTACTACCTTCTGCCCGCGACTCCGTCCGCGTGGAACTCGTGTATATCGTAGCACCATACAAACTTTCATCCCCAATTTCAATCCCTCCGGGGATGGTTTCCGGGATAAAAACTATCCTATGGCCTTCCCCGGGATCCAAACTATCTTCATTTCATTTCAATCGGTTCAGCGGTTTAAGCGTGAACAGGTAACAGACAGACAGACAGACACACTTTCGCATTTATAATATTAGTATGGATAGTATGGATAGGTCTGTACAGGGGCATTTCACTCAGTACTTATATTAAAACTTGCACGTTTTAGTGTGAACGTAGCTCGATGGATGGATGAAAATAAACTTAAAGCATAGCTTGTTGAGCGTTCTATAGTTTTGAAAAGTTTTTAAACTTAAAATAATATTTATAATTAATTATTAATACGCCAGAATAATATTTATAAAATAACCTAAGCTTATAACATCCGTTCCAAGCTTCGATGGTTGCCGATTCGCCGGCGCAGGGACGTGCATATCCTGTCATTACTTTTCAACACACTGTTCAGCCTACTACTTATTCCGGGGTCCTTATCTTTCTGAGCGGTTTAGTTACATGGCAGACGGCAGTGGCCACCGCTTGCGGTCGACTGCTAACCTTACTCTTGCTGTACCGTCTAAAAAGACGCGAACATACTCTAGATCTTTTACCGCGCGCGCTGTTAAGTTGTGGAATGAGTTGCCTTTGTCGCTGAGACAGTCGCGGTCTGTTGCGTCACTTAAGATGAATTTGAAGAAGTTGTGGCTTTTCAATGACTTGTGAATTGGTTGAATATAGTATTAATTAATTAATTTATTTATTGTATATTTGCGATATATATATTGCATATGATAGTGTGTATTACATTTTATTTTTTATATTTATAATATTTATATATGTATTGGCATGTTTTTATTTGTCTAGGATTAATACCTATTAGGTTTTGTTTTCATTTTCTCTGTGTTTTTGTACACGGTATAAGTTTGCCTATCTCGTTCTACCTACCTTCCTCTCATTTGCTCAAAGGTTAGCTGGAAGAGATCCCTTATAGGGATAAGTTCGCCTTTGTACTTTGATCTATTGTGTGACATGTATATTCTTTAACCTGTTATTGTGTACAATAAAGTGCTTACATACATACATACATAACACGTACGAACTTCTGCCCGCGACTCCGTCCGCGTGGAACTCGTTGATATCGCAGTTCCATACAAATTTTCACCCCCCACTTCATCCTCTTGGGGGATGATTTCCGGGATAAAAACTATCCTATGTCCTTTCCCAGGACTCAAACTCTATACCAAATTTCATCCAAATCGGTTCAGCGGTTTAAGCGTGAAGAGGTAACAGACAGACAGACAGGCACACTTTCGCATTTATAATATTAGTATGGATATGGATTAGTTTGGATGTATAATGTTGACATACGTTTTTCTTTATTATCAATTAAGTATGAGTAATTTATTGAGATGAGATCTGATTTTAAATTCTTATTTTATTTATAAATAAATACATAATAAAAACACAATATAATATATCTGATGTGGATGTACTTATATAAATAAATAAACCTTAGGGCATAAAGCACAGATTAGATTTGTTTACTCGAGCATTGGTCAATAGATGGCGCTAGTACATTTAGGAAGCTGATGACTCTATCTCAGTAATAATGTATATAATAATTTCCTCTATGGGTCTGTAATCGTCATTTGGAGCAACCCACCTTTAGGTAACAATAACCCACATTTAACTAAGCCTCTCTAATATGTAAGAGTATGAACGCCAGCTGTAATATCATTAATTGTCTGCACAACAAGGGACCCACCGTAATTAAACTCAGAACATTTCAATGTTAGTTTACGAGGCATATTGGCCTGTATGTCAATTTCGGTCATTCATGAAATCCATGTATCTACTTCATTTATGAACTACATATATATTAAAAAAGAGAGATGTCTCTGTAATTAAAATATTTAATCATTTACCGGAATGTATTAAGTCGCTTGAAGGTACCCAGTTTAAGAGGAAACTTAAAGAATGGCTAGCTACTAGATGCTTCTACAATTTAAATGAATAATTTAGTACGGATAATAACATAAGTTACGATATTTTTAAGTTAATTTGTTTGTACGTCCGTCGTGTTGTCTATCTACTATCATTCTAAAATGTGAGCTTTTGTACACAGTCTTGTCAATAAATAGATTATGATTATGATTATGATCTGTTATATCATATCTTATATCACTGGAGTCTGGTGGGTGATTGCCATTTGTTTCTTGGTTAGCTTCGGGTACCTCTAATTTCCTGTAACTTACTACTTGATTTAATCTACATAACATAAAGTAATCAATATCAATATAATATATTTAACTTCTCCAATTCACAAACATTCTACATTTTTATAGGCGGAAATTTAAATGTACCTAAAGCTTTTTCCAATGTTTTTTCCAATGTTTACTAATTTGAAAATCTGAATCTTCATTCATGAATTTTTATGTTTTTTTTTTGTTACTCTTGATTGAACACATGTGCGAGCTGTGGTCACCTATAAGTGGCTAAGCATCTTACGTAGATTTTTTTGGTATTTAAGCCAAATGATGTTCAGATGTGTTATCCGTTGGTGGTCCTTAAATAAATAAATAAATAAATGATTATGACCGATTAAATAGCTTATATCCTATGACACGAATAGAGGCACGATCTGCACCCACCTGTTTAATAATAAAAAGTGTTTTATATCGTATTTTTTATTTTATTGAAACACCAGTGAAACCGGGGCACATAGTATGTGCATTAGGCATACAGGTGTATTATTTACCGAGAGATGAATAGAGACCCCGACCATGATATTACAGTAAATTAATCCCATAGTAATAGTGTAGCTATAGAGGCCGGGAAACGAAGGGTTGCAGGCCAAGTAGATATAGACAAGTAGGATAGGGATACGCGGCCGGCAACCCCGTTTCTCGCCGAGATTTGTATAGTGCTTTTCTCAAACTTGCAATGAAATAAAAATAAAAAGTAATCAATTTGTTTTATAAATAATACGTTTCTTCGTGCACCGCCTGCACCGCCGCCGCCGCGCCGGCGCTGGCCCGCGCTCCCCGCCGCGCCCCCCGTTTGAAAACAAAAGAAGGTTGCTTTACAGGCCTAGGTGTGTAAGGCTGTATGGAATGGAATTCCTTTACATATCATCTTCACTCATCGCACCAGATACGTAGTATTTCCGAACCTAATTTGAAGTAAGTCACGTCAACATTTCATTGCAAGTTTGAGAAAAGACTATTTCATCTGTACATCTCTGTGATGACTAAAATAATAGAGGGGTATCCTATCGCAATAGCTAAACTTCATTATTCAACTGCATCGTTTGTCCGAATTTTCATTTCGGCAAAAACCCAATCTTTTCGAAGACACCAATTTTTTTGAATACTCATCGACTGAACCCATCAGTTTTGTTTTATAACATTTATTTATAACGTCAACATTTCATTGCAAGTTTGAGAAAAGACTATTTCATCTGTACATCTCTGTGATGACTAAAATAATAGAGGGGTATCCTATCGCAATAGCTAAACTTCATTATTCAACTGCATCGTTTGTCCGAATTTTCATTTCGGCAAAAACCCAATCTTTTCGAAGACACCAATTTTTTTGAATACTCATCGACTGAACCCATCAGTTTTGTTTTATTCAATTCAGAAAAAAAACGGTTTTTCGCCGAACTGAATTTTCGGGTAAACGATACAGTTGGAAAATTAAGTGATTGCGACAGGTAACCGAGTAGACGTCACAATGAAGCAAAAAGTCATGAAGTCGTAGACGGCGTAAATCATGTCAAAAATAAATACTTAAAGGTAATATCATTGTTGTTGTGTAAGCTACGGTAGCCTAGTGGTTCAGGCATGCGGCTGTCAACTACCGGTTGTGGGTTCCAGCCTCGGCTCCTACCAATGAGTTGTTTCGAAACTTATGTACGGAATATTTACCGTTAGCTTTTCGGTGAAGGAAAAAATCCCGAGGAAACCCAATAAGGTCTAGTTGTCCCTCTGGGTAGGAAGGTCAGATGGCAGTCGCTTTCATAAAGCTAGTGTCTATGCCAAATCATGGAATTAGGTGTCATTGAATATCTTGGTTGTTGTATAATATCCTTAGTTATCAATTATTAATATTATTGACAAGAAAGTAGTGTTACAAAAATATTCGTTTGTGAGAAATTATAAAGGCTTGAAAAACTTAATAACGGTAATACAATAGAAAATAACTACTAAATATTACAATCCCAAAAATTTTGTTTATCTGGTATAATCCGAACCCAAGTTAAGAAGGTACAAAAATACGACGACAAACGACGGCGGTTCCGGTTTTAAGCCGCACACAGACTGGAGCGGCCTGCGGTGGCGGTCAATGGTAAATTTTCACAGCTATTGCCAAGTTACTATTGACCGCCACCGCAGACCGCGCCAGTGTAATTCAGGCCTAACTCTTTCTAATCGGGAACATACATAGGAACGGCAGCCCCCCGACGGATTTTAGTGGTTTTGTAATGACACCTGGAAACCAATTATCCGTTTTTTAAAACCTTTGTTTATATTTACCTTATTGTGCTTATTTATTTTATGGTCAGGGGATTTTCAAAAAAAAAAATTAATTATTTTATAACAAATCCGTCGTGGGTTTATCAAAATGTTTAATTTTGCTTTTTATATTTAGTGTCTTCATAATGGAATTTTATAAAACCTTTAGTCAGCTTGTTATTTCGACGTATACAGCTATAATACAGCTGGTCACCAGCTAAATCTATACATGAAGCTGTATAATTTGGGTCTTCTTTTGGATGTACAATGGCTGTATATCCAGATATATACAGCCCCTAGTTTGCAGCCAAGTTTAACAGCCTAAAGTAAAAAAAGAGTTCATAGTACAACCTTTATACAGTTATAAATGTTACTTGAGAACGATTAAAAATATAATTTCAGAGGAAAAAGCACTGGTCGCCGTACCTCGTGTTCATTAGAAAGTTTGGCTTGGAGAAGACTGTTTTTGAGCGTATTCATCGTAAATGAGCTTTAATATTGTTTTTTATTATTCCTAAAATAGACGTAAAACACGTGCATGGTGGAATTACGAAGTCCGCCTTTGTGCCACATAATACAAATGATTTTACGTCTATTAATAATAGCCATACCATACAATAGGTTTATCACAATCTCGAAAAATGTAAGCCCCAATATCAAAGTACGAAAAGATTATTTTCTTTTCCCATTTTTTCGTTTGTCTGAAGCTCCATTTGATATGTTTTCAGTCGACCGATTTTTATTACCTTTGCTTTTTTTACTTCGCAGTTGATTTTAAATCCCGATGATTTTATAATTCCGCACATACGTGTGCCACATATCTTTTATGTCCGTAGGGCTAAAACTCCGTAATGTCATTATCCAGATATTACATATCTAAAGATAATGTTTGTTTGATTACTGTCCTTCTGCGTAATATGATATCAAATTGATTTTGACCCGCCAGCGAGTTGATAAAAGGACACGAGGCAACGGACGACCCTACCTGGGGAAAACAACTGACCTTTGCTTAATTATTTATTTATTTATTTATTTATTAAGGATTACCAACAGATAATACATCTTACGTGCTCTTAAATCTATACATATAACAATCATGACTGATGCTTATCTATTTATAGGTAACCACAACTTGTATAAGTGTCTTGTACCTGTGAACAATAGTGAACATGCAGTAAACTTATTGTTATAATTGATTACATTTACCGATACGTTACATTAACTAATGCTAATACTTGATAGAATGATGCTAAATAGTTGATTACAATGATTACTACTTATATACAAATATTTTCTACAAATATTTTATTAAGTATTTTTAAGACAAGTGTATGTGATACTGTGACTGCCTACTTTGGGATATCCAGTGAGCCAACATATTTAATCACTTTCCTTTTAAACTGTGCGATTTTGTCGTTAAATATGTCAACTTCCGCAGAGCCTGGGATATGAAAATGAAAAAAATGAAAAATAGTTTATTAGACAAAAAAAGGAATACAATATACTTATCACGACCCTGTGTCCTGAGCTAGGAAACCCTGTGTTACAGGACCCAGTTTCGTGTCAAAGTTTTTACACAGTTAGGTACTTATATTATATTTAGGTTGTACAGATCATCAGTATCTTAAATTAAATCTACTTTACTTGTTTTAATATCCTTTACAGTTTTATATTAGCATTTTGTTTGCATTGTGTGTGAGTGTGTATGTGCGTGTGTGTGGGGCTGTATGTGTGTGTGTAAGAGTGTGTTAATTTGGATATAAATATGTATATAT
Organism: Epinotia ramella; assembly: GCA_947578815.1. NCBI lineage: Eukaryota > Metazoa > Arthropoda > Insecta > Lepidoptera > Tortricidae > Epinotia > Epinotia ramella. The sequence goes on from OX388211.1 coordinate 24,872,779, forward strand.
ATATACGTGTAGTAGGGGCTATAATATATTTATGAAGAATGGCAAAATTATATGATTGTATAATTTTGCCATTCTCAAAAGGGCAGAATTACGACCTAAATTTGTTTTCCCGAATGGAATGCCAAACAGTTTGTACAAACCAGAACGAGGTAGCTTAGCAGGAGCAGTTATTTTAATTTTACTTAACAATTCTGGGCAATCCAGCCCCCTACTATTAACCAATTTGTAAAGGAACATTAAATCTAGCACTTTTCTCCTGCTGCTTAATTATTTTTATAATGCTAAGCGGGATAAAAAAAATGTATCACATGTTGAGCAAATTGACCCGCCAGTGGTTCGACGGAGCCCAGCGGCGCTAGCAGGAAGATCGAAACTCGAAGTTCGTATACATGCATCCCTGTCACTCTCGAGTATGTGAGTGCGATAGAGATGGAAATACCCGAACTTCGACTTTCGAAGTTCGTGGTTATAGCTCTGATTCGCGGGGCTCCTACTTTTCGCTCTCCCTTGAGAGGTTCGTTACCGTGTGTCCTTACACACGGTAACGAACGAACCTAGGGGAAATACGAGACTTATGTCATTACATTTCAGTATCTTTAGCGGTATAATAAAATGAAGGAAACGTTACTTGGTCATTTCGTAATGTCGAAATTATGAAAATATGGCTCTCGAATAGGTTGTCAAATGAGGACATTAGGAAGTGTAAGACGGCCTGTAGAACGTCTGGTAAATGATATTATGCTAATAAAATGAATCAGTGGTATCCATACAACAAACGCGAAAGTGTGTCTGTCTGATGTTACCTCTTCATGGAATTCCGTCAGGATTTGCAATAAACTAAGTACTTGCAAGAAAATCCGACCTTCCGGGTATCGGCACTTTCCGGTACCTGATTAAAATACTTTTACGTATTATGCCAATTAATAGCAGCTATTAAAATACCACAAATCTTCCATTTACTGCATTAGTAAATACAGTCGATGTTAAATATATAATAATGTTATGTTTAAACCCACTATCGGCGACAAAGCACACTGACCTCCGAAACCTTTAGAATAATTCGTTTAGTGCTCACAGGGGATGTCTAAACAATCAAATAATGCGGGCGGTTTTAAGCTAAGATGATAATATTATTATATTATCTGCTCCAAAATACAATAAGTAGCGTCCCAATGCGAACAGCCTTTGTATTCACGTAATATTAATCTGAGCTTATGTCGTGTTTAAGGCGTTAATAAAGACCTTAATCGGCTATTATATAAACAGTATTTAAAAAATACTATTTATACAAAATACAGCACCTGACGAAACAAATTATTTTATTACTTAAATATTTTTTGTTTTATGTAATATACCATAACCAGTTGTATTTATGTCCTTTTAACTTATTAAATGATTGTATTAAATGTTATTGATACGTATTCAGTTAAAGTGGAAGTTACCAAGCTACCACTCAGTCTTTTGTTTCTATTTTACGATAAACATATTATAATTTCAGACACAATGTATATGGTTCAATGAATCAATAAATGAAATGAAATCAAATTTTAATCATTTAATACAGAGAACAAAATAATCGTAATCGAATATTTGCGTTCTAAAAATGATCACTAAGAATGAAAACATCTCACCCAGATCGAACCCAGATTCATTGGCTCTAATAGGCTATGGGCCAGACCACTGAGCCATTGAGGTCGCTGTTGTAAACAATAACTGTTTCATTACCGTGTTGATTTCCATGGTAACGAAACAAAATTATTACCACGTCGCAACAATATCAAAGTTTTGATGACTTCGTTGCCAGTGTGAGTTTCTTGTTAAAACGCCGTTGAGTAAAGTTGTTGTGACAATGTTATCGCAAAGGATACAATCAATGGCGTCGCTTCGCCATTATATAGATTCGTATTTTAATTTACCGCACTTAAAACTTAGCTTTACACATCCAAGACTCAGAAACAAATATTCATGGTCATTGCACAAATAATAAAATTGCCTCCCGGGATTATAATCCAAGACTATCAGTTTCGTAGGCGGGTCACTCTTTTAGCTAAACCATCAAAACTACGTAAAACAATAATATCATAAATGCGAAAGTAACCCAGTCTTTCTCGCTGTTTGCCTGCCTGCCCTGTCTACATGTCACGCTTAAACTACCTGCTGACCCAATTAAGATTAAATTTGATACAGAGATGGTTTGTATCCCAGGGAAGGACATAGGATAGATATCCTGGAAATCATTTCCTAATCTACGGGAAAATACTAGTGAAAAATAAAGAACAGTTGAATGTGTTTAGTGCCATTTAAAAAAAATGCGTTGGCAGCTAAGTTTAGTGCGAGCCACTATTTTGTTCGGTCTTCCGCAAAGCCATTTCCGGAAAAGCCTTTTATCAAAAACCGGCGGGCAATTAATGGCCTTGCTAATTATAACTCTGAAATTAAAGGTGGCCCAAATAGCATGGTAGGGTAATCACGCTACTTAATCATGTTTTTGCATCGCGTAGACAAACTTTTCTAAAAAGTACTTATAATGAGTCCTACAATTCGTGAAATAATGGACCGGGAGAGATATTTTTTCGGGTGTATCCTGCACATTTTTATAGACTTTTGTAGGGTACTTAGTGAAATATTGTGCATCCTCATAGCACAAATTGCACCTTGGAGGTACGCGAGAGCCTAGGTTAGCCGAAGCGACGAAAGGGAAAGCCTGGTGAAGGCACAGAATTGTTTGGTATGGTGATAAAATATGAAATCTTTACTGGCATTCAAATACCTTCCTCAATTTGCTACAATTATTTAACATTTTAAAATTATGACTGACTAAAGCTGGGCATTCACTTAAGCGCCACGCCGTTTGTTTCTGCGATAACCAGATGCATCCAAATTGATGGCCGTAATATTTCGACTACATTCATGGGCGGGCCATTTGTCTCTGCGAGAAATGGATGGACGTAATGTTGTTCCACTTGGATGGCGCGTTGTCGCGTCGCGATGGCTTGCCATCCGTTTGGATATCCAACGGGCTGCGCAAACTATCTTTAAACACTGCAGTTTTGGAATTCAGAGTCCTATTTTGGCGCGGCGCTACTTCATTTACTTGTTTCTCGCCGAGTCTATTACGCCGCTTCTTCTCAGTAGGTAGAATGCTTCTTTCCGAACCAGTGGTAGTTTATCGATATTAATAATTGCATGTACATAGATTACACAGATTCACGTCCTTATTCCCAAAAGGGGAAGGCAAAGCACTTGGAACTTATGTTCCAGTGCCACTTTTAGCATAAATGTGGGTATAAAAGATCGACAAAACGTGATATCGCAGTGATAGGTTGCTAGCCCATCGCCCACATCACGCTTCAACCCTGCTTAGTTGACGTTTATGACACCCACGGGAAGAAAAGGGGTGGTGAAATTCCGACCCGACACCACACGGGGTGCATGTAATATCATCATTATCATCATCATATCAGCCGAAAGACGTCCACGGCTGGACATAGGCCTCCCCGAAAGAGTGCCAAAGTGACCGGTCCTGCGCCACCCGCATCCAGCGGACTCCAGCAACCTTTACCAGGTCATCAGTCCACTATCCACGCCGCGCCTTCATGTAATATGTCTAAATTGAATTTTACTTTTGACTTTGACTTTGTTACAGTGCAAACAACGCCTACACTGGATCCACCGACCGTGATTGAGTTGACCAACTTTTGGCATGTTTCCGGTTACATGATCGACTGACTTTCATATTAACTTTAATATTGGGAGCGCAAAGATTTGCGCACTTGGATGTTGATCGGGAACTTTCAGTGCCAGAAATCCGCTCTGGAGCCCACCTAGCGGGTTTCCGGTTCTGCTCGTAGTCGTTTTCCTTTACATGCGATATCTTCATGTTATCGGCTACGAGTGGCGCTAAGAATCTTTGGTACTAAGGGCGTTCCACCAACTTACCTACGGTTACAGACCGATCAACGTTAAATATGGCGCCGGCAGCTGTCATACCATAGAAACTGGTCAAACTTCCCATACATTCAGATTTTAACGAACACCGCTTACGATGGTGTAACCCACCCTAAATGTGTTAAAACCAAGGCCAATGACTCACATATGAGCAGAGATCGGAAAAATTTGCGACATTGTTTGCAATTATGTGGACATGACTCCAAAATTAATCAAAATGTTAATTAATTATTCATTGAAAGATAATTTGAATTATTGGAGATAATAGTTTATTTATAAAGTGCTTATAAGCACGTATATACTATAATAACTTAAAAAAAAATGACGTTACGACGACGATGAATTACATAAATAATTATTAGCAAAAGGTTCGTATTAAAAATGGGTATCGTTTCCGTAAATATTTATATACAATAAATAAATAACGATTTTAAACTGACACGATTACTTACACTAGAAAAAAAATTGAAAAAAATACTGATATTTTTTTTTAATAAACCTATACTTTAACAAACTTTTGTATTTATTGACTAGGAATCAAATTATATGTCAAGTAAAAAATTCATTAACTGAATAACATTTTGATTGATTTTGGAGTCATGTTCACATAATTGCAAACAATGTCGCAAATTTTTCCGATCTCTGCATATGAGTCATGCCTCTACGAATTATTTCCGCTACCAAGGTGGCTAGATAATGCAGTTACACCTAGCGCACGTAGCGTTGCTTGGCCTTGAATGAGTTAAGTCACATGCAGGAACGTAACGTAAACCGTGCAGTAATGTAAACAGGTGAATTCTAGGGTTCCGTACGGACAGTCATGACGAAACTGTAAGGTTTCCCTTTTGCTATTTTGGCTACGGAACAAGCGTACATTGACAGTTGATATAATTCAGTTAACAATCATTCTACTTTAAATAAAATACAAAATGACAATAAGGTAACTCGCAGTTTTGCTGAATAAAGCTTAATTGAAAAATACTTTTTCAATAAAAAAACATTACTATCACCTTAACGGTACTTGAAATTCCGGCTAACAGCTTGTCTCTGAAGTTCGAAAATGTCTGCATTCTGGGGACAGAAACTTCTCTCGTGTGCAATATCTCTACGGGTAACCCCCGCCCGCACGTATGTGACGCCTTTATTCCGTCGAGGCATTTTTGACAAACTGTATGGCCCAAGTCGTCCAGGTGCGCGCACGACTACAAAACGACATTAAAAATACTGCAAGAAATTGGCAAAACCTTGTCAACGAAGCATGGTGACTAAGGTACGCATCTACGCCCCTTGGTGAATTCACCACGCTTTCAGCTAGACTGAGTCATGTCCATCTGGACATAATTGGCCTGTTACCTCCTTGCAATGGCTTCAACTATGGCCTCACGGACATAGATCGCAACACGCATTGGCCAGAGGTAAGGCTGATGGTAACGATGACAGCGAAAGTGGCTGCAACTTTTACAAGACCCGGCCCGTTAGATTACCCGATTCGGTATTCCGATGGTCGTCAGCACCGATTAAAGCCGCCAATTCGAAATCATAGTTTTTCCAGAAACTGATGCACTTGCACGGTGCCACCAGGTACAGTCAGCGTCATATAGTTAGTAGCAGCCAAGGTAGCCAAATATTTCGGTACACGTCTTTATTACTGTACGAATAAGGATGTGTTTCGAAATATTTGGCTACTCTGGCTGCTACTAACTATATGACGCTGACTGTACAGAACGACCAGCTATAATCCGCAGGCTAATGGAATGATGGAGCGTCGTCGCCGCCAATTAAAGGCTGCTCTGGTGTGCCACGGCAGCTCGTGGTTCAGAGCACTTCTGATGGTACTTCTCGGTATTTGTAGAATTTGTATTTGGAACATTGGTTCTTCTGTAGCCGAGCTACAGCAAACCACTGTGACTTCCAGGTGAACTCCTTGTCATGCTGCATGACATGTAGAACCTAAGATATCGATGCTTATCTAAAACAACTCTGTATCTCAAAAACTGTGTTTTTTCAGGGCAGAGGTTTAAAAAAAACACAAAAAAGATATTGTTATATTTTTTTATTAAGATAACCAATTTAAAATCTTCTTTTAGTCACAGTTTCCTCTGTCATCCAGTTATTTAAACCCAAGAAAATAAAAAGAAAACAAAAAAAACTACACAAAAAAAACTCAAAAATGTACTACAGTTTAGAGTTGTGAAACGATATTTATATACTTTGGATAAGTTTTTATGTGTACTAACGTCTCAATAGAAAATAATTCAAAAAAATATTTTTTTCTTATGAATAATAGTGTATTATTTGTCTTTAAGACAAACGTATATGTAAAATATTAAAAGAATACTGACTTATTTTGCTTTGTTTCTCAAATATTTTTTTTTTATATGGACAATAATGGCCTTAAACGACATACATCACAATAATACTTAAACTTTATAGACAATAACGGTATAGTTTAGTTTACAACATTACAACACTTGGTATGGATGTAAATTAGTAACTCTTTTTTAAAGATTCAATGATTCATAGATAATATATTAATATGGACTTGAAGGCTCCATAAAAAGGTTTTGCACGTCTGCACGCAGGCTGAATGCACTGGACGATTATGTTGTATTTTTAAGAACTATGTAACTGCATTCCGAGCAAAATAAAAATCTTTGAATCTTTGAAATCTTTGAACCTCGTGGGGGGCCTAGCTACGATGCGCCATCCAGTACGTGGTCACATCTCGAGAACCTTTCCGCCCCAACGGCCATCGGTTCTACGTGCAATGTGCCCAGCCCATTGCCATTTAAGTTTAGCGATTTGGAGGGCTATATCGGTTACCTTGGTTTTGCTGCGGTAGCCTCATTTCTGATGCGATTGCGCAGAGAAACTCCCAGCATAGCCCTCTCCATTGCTCTTTGGGTGACTTTGAGCCTTCTTATGAGGTAACCGTCTACGTTTCCGTGTCATACGTCATCACACAGTGAGGTAGTGGCAACACACACTGGTCAAAGACTCTCGTCTTGAGACATTGCGAAGTATTGGACGAAAAGATGTGCCGTAGGTTTCCGAATGCTGCCCAGCCGAGTCGGACTCTTACTCAAAGTTGGACCTATCTAACTTGAAAGTCTGAAGAAGTCTTGAAAGTGTCCGATTGACATGATTTTTGTCATATCTATGTTCATCGTTAGACCAACTCGCTCGGAGGCTTTACTGAGGTCATCGAGCATAGTACTCAAGTCCTCCATGGTCTGAGCCAAGATATATCATCAGCAAACCAAAGGTGATTGATGTACTCGCCGTTGATGTTGATGTCTAGCCTTCTCCAGTCTAGTCTTGAAAACGTCCTCCATTGCAGCGGTGTACAGTTTTGGGGAAATAACATTCACTTGGCTTACACGCCGCTGTAGCGGAATACGTTTCAAGCTCCGATCCTGGAGTGGGACTGACATAGTGATGTTCTCGTACAAACACTTCAGTACTTCGATATAGCGGCAGTCTACTTTTCACCGCTGGAGAGACTGTAGTACAGCCCAGGTTTCGATCGAATCGAAAGCTTTTTCCACGAACGCTAAGCAGAGAGGCAAGTTTTACTTTCCAGTCTTCTGTATAACCTGGCGGAGCGTATGAATGTGGTCTACGGTGGTGTGGTAAACCTCTTCGAAAACCGGCTTTGTCGGGAGGCTGGAAGTCACTAAGCCTGCATGCGAGGCGATTCGTAATGACTCTTGAAAACAGCTTGTAAACATGGCTCAGAAGTGAGATGGGTCGGTAATTCTTCAGCAGGGTTTTGTTCCCCTTTTTGAACAACAGCACCCCTTACCTCTGTTCCACGCCTTTGGCGTGCTCCCTTCCAGTAGGACGGTGTCGAACAACTTCTGAAGGGTCGTAAGGATCGGTTTTCTACCCGCCGTCGTGAGTTTGGCTGTAATTCCGTCTTCACCGGGTGCCTTGCTGTTCTTAAGCTGTTTCAGAACCATTCTAATCTCGTACAGGCTGATGTCCGGGATGTCGTCGGTAAAGTGTCGGGTTGGTCTAGCTAGGGTCTTTCGCCAGACTAACTTCGGGTCTGCGAGTTGACGTGTATACGATATGTATGACGTGTAAAAACGCACTCAATCAAAAGCTCAGGTTTGGAGAAAACGACTCTCCAGTCCTCAGTTTTTTACCTTGCGAGCTGGCTCTGCCCAATAGACTCGATCGAGATCTCGTGCGAACACATTAGAGCCCTTATTTCTCTCGATGGCCTCTTCAATACGGTTCGTAGTGAATTGGCGCAGATCGAGGGTAAGGGACTTGGAGATCTGTTTATTTAGCTGCCGGTATAAAGTCGCATCGTTTGAAGACTGCAGAATCATTTGACTTCTTTCCTTCATGAGCTTCTGAGTGGAGCTAGAGAGCCTTTTTGTTCTGTTGGCCCGCTGGGCCTCGAAGAACATAGACCCAGTGGCACGAACAGGTTCCACAAAACCTAGGCAATGGAAACGGTTTTGGAGTTCCAGCTGAAAGCTCTCGGGGTCACCCAAAGGGCAATGGAGAGGGCTATGCTGGGAGTTTCTCTGCGCGATCGCATCAGAAATGAGGCTACCCGCAGCAAAACCAAAGCAGATTTCGGATATTTTTTCCAGTTCGCGTGTTCATTTCTATAACCAAAGTATAATATAGTCAACTGAAAGAGTTACTGAATCTTTGACACAAATTCATCCACGAAAGTGAGGCAGCACAAACCCTTAAATAGTGTCCATAATAAAAATATAATAATTATTGTTATTATATCACTTTTTATACAAAACAGAGGCGCACACGAGTAATTGAAGTCCCCATGTACATGGAGCATGTAGTAGGTATGTATCTTATACTTATTTTATTTGATATTACAAAATAAATAACCATTAGAGGTTAATAATATCTTACACAAATCGAACTAGGCCCATAGTTAAGTTCAATAAGGCTTGTGTTGTATATTATTATTTTAATTGATATGAATACATACATACCTTTTTTGCAATACATATAACATCTAAATAAGTTTATCATCGTGCTGCTTATCTATTTATAGTGGCTTTTCTCGTTTTGAATCAAGAAACTAAATGCATATTTATGATGAACATAGGCCAAATTCGTATAGTATACCAATAATGAAGTAAGTCTTATGTAGTATAGGGTCTTATTTTGCTTACATGAACAAGCCAACTTTCATTATTTTCGTGAATACTCGTTTATTTGTTGTTAAGTCAAAACATCGGTACTTACTGTTTAACGGAAAGTGTCCTATTCATGAATAATCCTATATTGCACAAAAATTCGCTAGTGTTCCACTGAGCTATTTCGCGTAATGCCGCTGTTGTACAAACAAATTGATGTGTTTTAACGAATTATTTAGGGATGTGCCGGTAGTCAACAAAAAAACGCGGTGACGGCGTCGATCGCTATGGCTCATCTGGCCTACGGACGGTCTTCCAGATAAAATGACGTCGACACCCCACCAATGGCATAACGGCACAATGCTGCCACGGTGGCAATTTTTTGAATTAGAACACGTGAGTCTTAGTCACGATAAACTTTAACGTGTTCTGCGTCTAGTCTTATACTTAGTAGCAAAACGGATTATTTCGCGATACCGACTTGTTTTAGATAAGCGTCGATATGTCACGCCAAAGCGCCTAAATTTTAAGTAGGTATGTATCTGCTTCACTTCAAAAAATTTAGGCAACGACACGTACATGTGGCGGATGTTAGTGTTAACATTAATCATTGGATTTAATGAAATAAACAGTGAGTCAGTGATGTAATTGCACGAGACTTCATCTAATTAAATCTGGTATCGTTGGATTTCAATATTTTTCGACTCCTGCTAGTCGATTGCATAACGCTTCGTATGTACGTCTGCACGGCTAGCACAAGACCGCCCGCGAGCTGTCTCACGGCGAGATAGACTATCCGTCTCTCTAAATGTTCTAATTCAATTTTGTATTAAGCAGTTACGCTGCTAACGAAATTATACATTTTTAAATAAAGGAAAAATTGAAAAATGTAATGCTCCGAGCCGGATTCGAACCGGCGACCACAGGCATTCATGGCCCGTCGCTACTAACCAACTGAGCTATCGAAACAATCCGGTTTGGCCACCAAATTTCTCAATCAGTTCCTTCCTACAACGCCTTAGGGAGCCGTGTAGCGAAATCTACCAGAAGACTTAGGCTTCTTAACGGCACCAACGTCTCAAATTATATTGAGAAATCGTCAGTAACGATGCGCCACCCCATACCAAATTAATTTTGTATTAAGCAGTTACGCTGCTAACGAAATTATACATTTTTAAATAATTATTTAAAAATGTGTTCTAATTCAGCAGTGCAAGCAGATCTCAATGTTTTTTTTTGTTTATTTAATAGCCTCAAGTGTCCCACTGCTGGGCAAGCCTCCCTCTTTTTTTCCACGTATCCCCCCTATCTTGGGCCGTCACCCACCAGTCTTGGTCAAAGACCTCAAGCTCGTCTCGCCATCTTTGAAGAGCTCTACTGCGACGCCCTGTTCTGTCCAAAACCGCAAGTACCTCACGTAGGGGAACCTGGGGATGATTGATCCCCCCTTTTGCTTTTGGACTCTATTTTTTATTTTTCACATTATGGGAAAACTTTTTAGGTCAAAAGATTCAGAATTTATCTATTCATTGATAGTTTGAATTAAAACAAGATTGTGCTATAATTTAACCCATTATTAAAAGAAATACCATACTGTAGACTTTTACCATGTGTCCTCTATGTAAGGGAGACTTGTTTACCCCTAATTGGGAGCCTTGATCCCAGGCGGATCAAATCTCCCAGGTACGTTGGACACTTGGTAAACCGATTTTTACCGTCTCTCCCCATACTTGATGCCCATTTAATAAATAACTCGATTCGCAGTCAGCAATGCATCAAAAAATAGGAAAACGTACAGCGAACAGATAATTACCGTATCTTCCATAAATAGAAGTTTGGTTCCCACCGATCAGATGACTTTATCCCCAGGAATCAAATCTCCCATGATTGGGGACACATGGTAAACAGATTTTCAGCGCGAATGCCATACTCATAGGGTTGATTCCACCTTAATTAATTGACTTGAATCACAGGAATAGAAGTAATCCTGGAATTAAAACCATAATGATCCATATTTTTATAATTTTAATCAATCAATCAAATGTATTATTTTCCAAATAATAACACAGAACTGGTAATAAATTTATTTACCATCAAAAACTAAGACATTCGGTACTTAAAGTTTCATCTAACAATAAGATTGAATTATTTAATCTTTATTGCACAAAAGAACAACTTATCGTACAAAAGGCGGACTTAATGCAGTAAGCAATCTCTACCAGTCAACCTTACACACCAGTACACTTTCTATTTTTATTTTATTATCTCAAAATTTTGTACACTTACACACACATCGATGATATAGCAAAATATTTTTTTTTTCAATTTTTTGCTGTGAAGACTGTAATTTTTTTTCATATGAAATCTCTTCGTTGTTAGCCGGACTATAAAAACGAATCGATTGACACCTCGTTCATCCAAATTGGTTCAGTAGTTTTGCCGCTACGGTGGAACACTTATTTCATTTATTTCACGGGGACACAAGATCCCGGGATCATATCACCCCCCGATCAAAACGACCAAGTCTCCCCATACATAGTGAGGAACATGCGATACTCACCACTAGTGATCACGTATTTTAATGTAATCACAGACAATCTACACTTAAATAAACGACTAACACAATAAACAAACCCACTTATAACATTTCTTAAACTTTTGATTTAATAAATCCAGTCAAAACTTACCGAAAATTAAGAAGGGCACGACACAAATATTCCATCGTCCGCCATTTTCAAATCTCTGACATTAGTCACAACGCGCCATGATAGAACGTAAAGTTAGGCATAAATGAATAAGTGTTGCTAGCGTAAAAAAGTGCTACACGTTTGGTAGAAATAGAAATCAAGTTTACCAAGTGTCCACTAGGGATCAACCATCCCCAGGTTCCCCTACCTCTCGCAGCTGCCAAACTTAGTGGGACTGGGCCGGGCACATCCGCCGCATGCCGGAAGGCTTGTGGGCTCAAATCACCACCAACTGGGTCACACACAACCGAAATGTAATATTGGTACGGCTAAATTCAAGTTGACTTTTCCGAACGCCTGTTCAAAAAGTTTCATAACCAAGGATAGGACAAACGCCCGTCATTTTGAAAACTTAACCCTGTTCTGTACAGTAGACTTCCTTATATTAATAAAAAAAATTAGGTACTAAATAAGAATAAGAATAGTTTATTCGTGACAATACAAAAAAAAGGACAAAAGTAATGTTTTATGTTTCTTTTTTTTTTTGTTTTTTTATGTATTGTTTTTTGTTTTGTTTTTTTTTTTACGTTTCTAAAGTGACAACGTCAATGCTTGACAAAGATGATTAGAATATTACCTATTTTATCTAAATGGCCAGTAGTAATCAAAGTCATTGAAATCAAGTAGTGTCTAATGCGATGATAGAAGAATAGGTAATTTATTGATAAATGTGTTGAAGTACATTAAATTATAATATTTTGAGTAAACTTCTAAAAAAAAAAAATATCATTAGGAAGTCTCTACTGTACAGAACAGGGTTAAGTTTTCAAAATGACGGGCGTTTGTCCTATCCTTGTTCATAACTAAACTCTCCTCTGATCACCAACTAAAAATAAGTTTCTGTCAATAATTAAATTTTTGGTACCTTTGATTGAGGCGAATCTAACGAGCCCAAATTCAATGGGGTTACGTCGGTTAAATACTGAATTCCCATGGCCACCTTCTGTCTCTATCATCAGATCAGCTCGATGGTACCATAATATTGAATTGTCATCCAAACTATACTAATACCTAAAATTTCAGCTCAATCGGAATCGGAAGTGACTAAAAAATAGATTGCAAATTTTGACGGACAACTTACATACTTACATACATACGAACAGGTCAAGTTGATATAAAGCTTGTAATTACCGTGTATATAATTTCTTAATTAAAAGCCCAAAGCAAGCAGCTAACTTTCTTCGTATAGGCAGTACGTACAAAAGTGACTTTCCCGAATGTCCTTCGAGTCCCACTTCAATTTGATCTGTCAGTAATTGCCATGTCTAGACTTGGCAGATGAGAATAAATGGGCGTCGCAATCAAAAAAGTCATTTTCCCATTGGTTATTTCTTAAAATTGAGTGGCTCCACGAACACGATGCTTTAAATAGTTCTGTTGTACTAAACTAAATTTAATTTAATTTAAGTATTTTACATCGTTAAGTGTCAATGCCGATATTCCGTAGAATCCGTAGTGTCTCAAGACAAGGGTCTTTGACCAGTGTGGGTTGCCAGTAATGACATATGGCACCAAAACGTGGTCGCTTACTATGGGCCTCAAAAGAAGGCTCAAAGTCACCCAAAGGGCTACGCTGGGAGTTTATCTGCGTGACCGCATCAGAAACCAGGCTATCCGCAGTAGAAGCAAGGTAACTGATATGGCCCTTCGAATCGCTAAATTTAAGTGGCAGTGAGCGTGGCACATAGCACGTAGAACCGTTAGCCGTTGGGGTGGAAAGGTTCTCGAGTGGCGACCACGTATCAGGAGGTGCAGCGTGGGTAGATACTCCATAAGGTGGACTGATGAACTGATGGCGCAGGACTGGTCGTTGTGGCACTCTTTATGTTGATGAATTTGTAACACTCAATAAAGACTTTAACTGTTTGAATGCATTGATTTAGTATATTACTAGTGTGGTATGCAGCTGTCTCTGCCCTTTATGTTTTTTGCAAGACAAACATATCATATGTGTCAGCACTGGCGCCCCATAGGATAAGTCCATACCGAAGTCATCAAGTACGCTTATGCGTAATAGCTAATAAGCTGACAGAGCTGCTACAAAGTTTGTATTTGTTTTAACTATGCTGATGACTATGCTATATGAATAAGGATATATAGCTTACCTCTTCCGTTTTGTACAAGGGGTTTCCTATATCCATTTGATCAAAACTAGATTCAGTTCCAAAGTAATATTATATATATGCAAAGCTAGTCATATATTAAACTTTCCACTTAAATTTTCGGTTTAGGTGAGCATGTGAATAGTTTGAATTTGTTTCCTTTGATGGGTATGATTTCGATGTGCTGCGTACGCTTTACATCCAATCGAGGCCAAAGGTTAGTATTACCATATCAGGGATACCATACGACATCTTTTTATACAAATATACCGGTATGGAACTACGGTATTTCGCTAATCCATACTAATATTAAAAATGCAAAAGTGTGCCTGTCTGTCTGTCTGTTACCTCTTCACACTTAAACCGCATGGAGATAGATTGAATCCCGCTTTATTTCAGAAATCATCCCCTAAGGGGGTGAAATGTGGGTGAAAGTTAAACGAGTTCCACGCGGACGGAGTCGCGAGTAGAAGTTCGTACTTACTACATATTTTTGTATTATAACCAACTCATCTCATACTACTTTCTTCAACATCTCATCTTACCTAAATAATTATTTTGGTATACCTATATGAATTATTTTTTTATAAATACTGGTTTCAATGCCTGCTATATTATACATAAATCTGCTGGGCAGTCACCTAGGCACCACGCCGCACCGTTTGTCTCGGCGCCAAATGGATGATAATACTTTGACTACATTCACAAGCGCGCCAAGTGGATGTCACTTGCACGTAGTCGTGTGTGTCGTTTCGACATTCACTAGCGCGTAATTTTGTCTTGGCGACGAATGAATGCGTCCAAATGGATGGACATTGACGTTGATGTTCCAATATTAATATTCACGATCGTTCCATTCGGATGGCGCGTTGTTCTCTGTTTGGATTATCCAATGATCCGCGCGAACTGTCGTTTTTCAAACGCTACACTCGGCATTCATGGACTGATGTTAGTGCGAACAACGCGCTTCTTATCCTGCATCCGAAGTAAGTGTGTAAGGCGCATCAAGCTCATATCATATCATTTTTATTTCATAATTGGATTTTACAATCTCTTTATGACGTCAATAATAATAATAAACAAATTACATAGGTACCTACATTAAATTACATATTCATTAACTAATTACAAAAATTAAATTATTAAAACCATACAATTTATTTCCACGGGTTCCGATCTTCATGGTATTCTGATATTCTATAGTAACCTTTGTTACATAATTTTCCTTTTATCATAATTTTATATTTATTTTACAGGCAATGTTTGGATGTCTATCGGAATCTTATTATAATAATGTACACACTGACCTATAAACGAGTTACTTATTTTATGGAGTCTACTATAATTGGCTACAAGTTCATTTTTATTTCGAGTGTTTCTATTATGTATGTCGCATTTCCTTTTAAAAAGATGTTTGTTTCTGTGTAAGATTTTCAAAAATGTATTGACACGCAACAGTCAGGATACCAAATTTTCTAAATTTGTCTCGCAGAGAACCTCTTACTCCCAGGTTGTACACCGCTCGAACAGCCCGCTTTTGCAAAGTAAAGATGGAATTCACTTCCGAAGCGTGCCCCCATAAGAGGATGCCGTATGACATTAAGCTGTGAAAGTAGCTAAAATAGACCATTCGAGCTGTGTTCACGTTCGTTAGGGCTCTAATTTTCTTCACTGCAAATGCCGTAGAACTGAGACGATTTGACAATTTACTGATATGGGCTCCCCACTGCAACCTGGCGTCCAATATTATGCCTAAAAATGTAGTCGATTCCACAAGATCCAATCGGTCACCCCTAATTCTGACGTTTGAAAGAACTGGTTTAACATTAGGTAAAACAAATTTGACACATTTTGTCTTTTTTTCATTCAAGAGAAGATTATTTACTGTGAACCAATCCAGCACATCAGAAATAGCGGCATTAATATCCTCATAATCTCTCTCCTGTCGACAAACTTTGAATATCAACGAAGTGTCATCAGCAAACAATACGAGATCGTTATTGTTGCCTACTACGAGTAAGTAGGACAAATCGTTGATATAGACCAGAAATAGAAAGGGACCTAAGATTGAACCCTGTGGAACGACAATTCTGATCTCTCTGCCCGATGATCTTGCACCATTTACATCCACCTTCTGAATTCTATCGTTTAGATAAGATTCCAAAAGTTTCAACTCCACACCCTTAACTCCGTAGTGGTGCAGTTTCCTGATCAGGGTGTCATTATGCACGCAGTCAAAGGCTTTGGAAAGGTCACAGAAAATGCCTAATGCATCCTGTGACTCTTCCCAAGCATCAAACACAAGTTTCATGAGTTGGACACCAGCATCCGTTGTTGAACGGCCGCGAGTGAATCCGAACTGTGTGTTGTGCATTAAATTATGAGTACGGAAAAATTATTGTAACTGCTGTAATATAAGTTTTTCAAAAATTTTACTAAAAGTGGGTAGGATTGAAATAGGTCTATAATTACTTAATTAGTGGGGTCAGAATGACTCCCCGCTTTGAACAGAGGTATAACTTTACTGCATTTGAAATTACCAGGAAACTGGCCATATCAAGACACTCGTTAAATATATGTGACAGATACGGAGCAATACAATCTATTATTGAGTTAACAATATACATATCGGCATCAGATCAGCGACATACGACGAGACGACAGCAAACCGCGGCTCTTTGAAAGGCTCGTAAATAGCGCGAGGCAAATATAATTATTTTTATCAAACCCAAACACAGCATATCCATTTTGCAGACTCACCCGAAATTATTATTTTCCCTAAAATTTGGTACTGGGGCTCTTTGAGCTTCCGAAAAATCATTATTTTTCCGGGATCTGGCTATTTGTCTAAAAAGTTTGCCGACCACTGACATAGGCTATCCGACTCTTTCTAAGCGTTCTTGTTAGAAAGAGACGGATATTCTATCTCGCCGCGACACAGCTCCCGCGCCGTCCTGTGGTAACCGTGATGTTCCTTGATTACTCGGCCTTAGCTGATCTAATACTGTGTCGAGACCTGTGGGGGAAGCGGTACTCACATGGGATATTAGCGGTAGGTTCCATGCTGCCGCCAGCTTGGCCTCAGTGTGGCAGGTCCCGTCCGGGCCGAAGAACGCCACGACGCCCAAGTCCCGCATTTGAGTCATCACTCTGAAACAAAAAACGTATTAAGTTCAGAGGTTTTATTCAGGAACTAGTAATCCTAACTATTTATAAGGTATGTTAGTACAAGATTCATATAATTATCCATGTTAGTGACAATCATCATGTGGCCAAAAGAGTATTTGGTATGAACGTGGAGGGATGGAAGAGACGAGTTAGGCCAAGGAAAAAGGGGATGGACTGTGTGAGAGACGATATGAGGAGGAAGTAAGTGAGTGACGAGATGACGAGTGACAGAGAGGTATGGAAGAAAAGGACATGCTGCGCCGACCCAAAGTAAATAATGGGATAAGGGCAAGAAAATGATGAGTGACAATCATTTATACGAATCTAAACTATTAGTTATATTATAAAGAGGAAACAAGTCTGTGAGGGTGTTAGTTTGTAAAGTTGTGAGTATGTATGAAGGAGGTAACCTCCAAAACTATTCATCCGATTAAATAAAGTCTTCCACTAGTATTATGGACGTTTAGGATGGGCTTATATTTTCTTCCGCGACTGCATGAATTCACAGGAATACCAATTTATGCATACGGAATATGTACGTGTAGCAGCTTCTTAATTAAAAAGAAAAAGAAAAAATCGGCCAAGTGCGAGTCGGAACTCAGCAATTAGTTCCGTACATTCAGTTATTTTAAATGCTTCATACTTTATCTCCTGATTTTGAAGCTAACTACTACTAACTAAACTGCTTGATTTATTGAATGGAGTTCAACAAAAAATATATTTCTATATCTTCGATTCTCATACAAAGTCGAATCGACGAGCGATAACCTCAAACCAAGAAAAAAGATAGACAGAGCATTACGAAAAACTTAGTGAAGCCGGTTTTCAGCCAAGCCAAATAAGTTTAGCACACGCTCACGCAAACTTATACAAACAAAAAAATTGCACAAAACTGAATATGTCCCCATCATGTCTAATCATGTGATAACTATGACGCCTCTATTTGGTTTATTAACCTTTGGTCTATGTATCAGCTTTAAATATGGAACACTAAAAACAAACATTATAATGTACGGACTTCTTTATTTGAATTGGTACAGATTATGACATCAATAAATCTTATTTTTACTCTTAGAGTATATACCTACAGAGGCGACGTAAGTGTCGCCACAATGAGGGACGGCAACAAAGTAGATGATTCCCGTGGGGTGGCCATGTAACTAAAAATTACCCCATCGCTTCCATATGTTTATTTTAAATAATGCGCTTTTATTGTAAGTAGTTTTTACTGAAGCTTTACACACATTCACTGCCTAGCAGGCGCTCTGTTCGCAACCACTAGTAATATTCAGCTTAATAACATGAAATATGATTCTAGTAACAGAACATGACATGTAGGTAATTAATAGTCCTTGTGCAAGCGGCTTACCTGGTAGTTTCTTATCAGCACAGTTATGACAGGACGCCCGCGAGCTGTGTTGCGGCGAGGTAGACTATCCGTCTCTTTCTAATCGTTCTAACTAGAAAGAGACGGACAGTCTACCTCGCCGCGACACAGCTCGCGGGGCGTCCTGTGATAGCCGTGCTGATCTACTTAATTATTATAAAGCCTGAATCACACTGGCGCGGCCTGCGGTGGCGGTTCATAGTAAACTTGACAGTTAGTGTCAAATTTACTATTGACCGCCACCGCAGGCCGCGCCTGTCTGTGAGAGGCTTAAAGTCTCTCACAGACTGGCGCGGCCTGGCCGCGGCGATCAATGGTAAACTTGTCATTAGCTGTAAAATTTACTATTGACCGCGATGCAGGCTTAAGGCGGGAAAAATAATGACACTAAATACCGAAATGAGACACAACCATATTAAAAAACATTTACTATTCAAATATTCAAATTATTACAGATTAATGATAAAGAGCTCTGCTCGGGTAAAAATATGCTGAGAACGATTTTTCCCAGATATGAGACCTAGCTAGATCGATTTTTTTTATGAGGCACAGCGTGGGGGGCCCCCTACAAGGTTGACTGATGACCTGGCAAAGGTCGCGGGAGTCCGCTGGATGCGGATGGCGCAGGACCGGCCATTTCGACTGATATGATGATGAGATAGATTTTTCGCCCCCATAAACCTCTATACTGCAAATGCCATCAAAATCGTAAGAACTGTTTTCGAGAATGCGATCACAAATATATATATGTAGCCTTAACCCAAATACTACGCGCACGCGCATCCTCATTTAGTGGAAACCTAGAAAAAAAAACATATTATTTTACATAAAATTTTTCAAGCAAAGGGCTTATAGAAAATTATGATTCATTCTAAACCGTCGATCGTCTTTACTTATTACTAGCTGTCCACGCGTCTCCTCTCCACCCGCGTAGTAGAAAGAACACAAGCGGAGGCGCAGATGCAGGATTAAATAAAGCCAGATGAAAGAATTTTTGAAATCGGATGAACAGTCCGAGATTACTCGCTACATAAAAGCTTATCTTTACTATGAGTACAGAGTAAATATACGTATATAAGAATATATCCCATCCATTATATACGAATGTTATGTAATAACAAGTACGAGAATTTTGTTAGAGTATAAATTACCCGAGAAATCGGGTATTTTTAAGTTGTATTGGCTGGTATCCCTAAAATGATTGCAAAGAAGCTAAATCGAGAAGACATTCTAACACCTCTCGCAGCTTACCATAAACAATCTACGTAATTTGGGCGGATAATTTGTTAACAAATATTTTCTTGTACAATGTAAACAATGATGTTATTTCTATTGTAATCGTCAAATTTTACAAGATTTTGAGCGTAATGTAATTTTACCATGCTATTTTTACGTATTGCGTATACAGAAAAGTGAAAGATGTTCTACTTACGTGTGAAAGGTTATATTTTCATCACATTGTTCCGACCGGCTTTTACAGCCAAGCACGCAACAATTAACCATTTTCTTGGCACAGACGGAACACGAGATACCTTGTCGTGCGTAAATTACTTTTAGGACACTATTTTATTCACAATAATATTAAATATTTCGGATTCGTATGCAGCCACGCGCGAGCATTGACAGCATTGTATGCCACAACTGTTGTGCCAAATAGAAAAAAAGTGGAACTATGACAAGGATAACGAATGATATATCTCTGTCTGTCACACTTATCGAGATTTGTATGCTACCAGCTCGCTCGCACGTGGTATTATTATTACCATAGCCTGTCCATACTAAATTATAGGTTCATGTTTTTACTAGATGCAAATTATTCGTCGGATTCATTCGGAAATACGGAAATATAACTATTCACAATCTATCTTTAAACTACCACACACCTCTAGTATATAATTATTGACTCCCAGATCCGCAACAACTACACTGAATCGAAGGTTAGACTTTAACTGGATCGTGGGTAATTGTTGAAAACACCAGACCTGCGTTGTCTAATTACTTGACATCGGGTATTTTTCAGTTTCGGTCGGAACAAATCGGAGACAGGACACAACACGAAATACAATGCTGTTTTCATTATATCAATATTCATTTATCAGACTGCGAAGTGCAATGTACGTTACCAGGCACGGCTATACTTTTGTTTTTGTTGTCGCATTTTGTATAGACCTGTGGCACTGCTCCCAGTTTTTTCAAAGGTTATCGAAAAAGTTATTTACAATTCAATTTATCACGCACTTTATTCACTTTGAGACGAATAACCTTTTTGCACAAGAGCAGATGGGATTTCGCAAAGGTAAAACTATCAATATGGCAATTTTTAAATTGATGCACATAATTTTAACTAATGTTGATAAAAGAATTCCAGTTTCAGCACTTTATATGGATATGTCCAGGGTGTTCGATTTCGTTGATCATCGTATACTATTGGACAAATTACATAAATATGGCGTTATACACGGTCTAATTCAGCCATATTTGAGTAATCGTAAGAAATTAACTCAAATCAATAGAATATGTGTTCAAACTAAAACTGAAAGTACTTATTCATCGAAAATTCAACAAATTCACTATGGCGTGCTTCAGGGAAGCGTTTTAGGCCCTTTACTGTTTATTATTTATATAACTGACCTACCAATAGCAATCGAGTACCCAACGGTTCTTTTTGCTGATACTTTTTGCATGTAAAAATATAGAATCCTATGAAAATTACATAAATATGACATTGGAAACTGTAATTGACTGGCTTACTACTAATTATTTAAAGATCAATTTAGAGAAGACTAAAATCATGTATTTTAAACAAAGAGTTAATAATTTTCACAATTTAAATATATCATATAAGGGACAACATATTGACGAAACTGATGCTACAAGAATTTTAGGATTAAGTGTAGATAATAAGCTGACATGGCGAATTCAAATTGACAAAATGTGTAAGAAATTAAATCAATTCTCATATGCCCTATATAATTTAAGAAAAGTTGTAATTGAGTCAGTAGTTTTAACAGCTTAACACGCTTATGTAACGTCGACTCTTAGGTACGGCATCATTTTTTGGGCAAACTCAGTAGAAAGAGAAATGGCGTTTAAAGCGCAAAAAAGATGTATTAGATCGCTATGTGGTATTCATCAACTCTACTCTTGTAAGCCATATTTTCAAAAAATACGCATTTTGACTCTCCTATGCTTGTATAATTATATATTTGGGGTGATAATGTTTGTGAGACGTAACCTGCACTTATATCCAAGTTTTAGGAGTACACGTCTAAGGAATAAAATATAAGTGGAATGTCCTTCAAAACAGCTTTATTTCGGAAAAATTTACTCGGAATGGCCCCTACAATTTATAAAAAGTTCCGAAAGATATAATAGATAAGATAGTATTGCTGATTTTTAAAATAAATTATTTAAGATTCTCGTAAGGAAAGCCTACTATACTGTTGGATGAACCGATTTTCGTTTAGTTTTTTGTATTATAGATAATTTTGTCCTGAGTCTGAGTGTAAGTCTAAGAGCCATGTTTCATGAAAATCTGTTCACCCGTTTTTGACCGTTTTTTTTTTACTGTGGCAAAAGATTTAGGTTTTTGTGGCAGAAAATTCTGCGTTTTCAAAACATTTTGCGATCTGAATGTTAAAGAGACGAACTGAGGCTTCAACGGAAATTCGCATATGAAATTATAAAAAGCAGATTCAATTGTCACATCTGCTACGGTTCTGAAATACATTTTCCGCCAGATATCGAATTTTATATTCAGAATCAGTTCCACATTTCAGTTTTTTCAAGCGAATTCCTTTAGCATGAGTTTCCTTATCCCTTTTTATGATAATAGGGAACTATATTCTTGTATTTTTCTGCCTCATTTAACTATTCACAAAAATGCTATGTAGTCGTCCGTGAACGTATAGTTAATGCATGAGGCCGAGGTTTGCTCGTCGTCGTGAGTGAAAAAAATAAAGCTGGCCAGATAGTTTCTTTGCCTGCATCAAATTAATGGTTTTCTGGATTATTTCTTTACTTGTCCTTGCTTCTTGCCTTTCATGAGCCAAGGTTAACCGGAGCTGCTCCATAGGTTTTCACTCAAAAAGCTATAGGGTAGAGATCTTACATTTAAAGTAAATAAAATAATTCTGAACAATTAATCAGAATCAAACATTTATTCGTAACACAACACATAGTTTTACAAGACAAAGATAAAAGAAAAACAAAATCTGTGCCGTGTCACGAAATACTGTACCGTTAATGTGTATCAAAATGTTGATTTTTGTTATTGCGTAAATTTTGAAGATTTATTTCCTAAATTATTAACAAGATGATAATTAACATTAACTAGGTAGTCAGCTGCAGAGAAACATGCCCCACCTGCATACCAAATTTCTATGCAGAGGGGGGGCATGTTTCTCTGCAGCTGACATGAAATTAAAACTAAGTCAAATTAAAATAAAGAACCGGCCAAGTGCGTGTCGGGCCACGCGCAGTATAGGGTTCCGTAGTAAAGTTGCCTGCCTGTGTTTTTTGTTCGACACGCGCGCGCCTATTAAAGAGCGGTTGCGTCGGCCGCATTTGTACGAATAAATAATGGTTTATTAAACATGTTTAATTTGCCAGGGCACTCCCTGGAATTGGACACGTTTGATAATTGTAGAGGTGTGGCCCACCTGGCGTCGAGGGGATAGCCAATTTTACGAATTCTAAAAGCTACTCCTTGTTCAACCGAGCGGGTTAGGTGGTTGAGGATCATTAACCAAAAACAAAATATATTTATACATACGCATACATTCACGCCTTTATCCCTAAAAGGGTTAGGCAAAGCACATGAAATTTGTGTTCCAGAACCACTTTTAGCATAAATGTGGGTATAAAAGATCGACAAAATGTGATATCTCTGTGACAGGTTGCTAGCCCATCGCCCACAACACACTTCAACCCTGTTCCCTTAGTCGACTCTTACGACACCCACAGGAAGAAAGGGGGTGGTGCTATTCTAACCCGACACCACACGGGGAACACCAAAATATATTTATACTTCATAAAGTACTAACTTCAAGTTTTAGGACTTCAATATATCTAGAAATAGCAAAATAGCAGTTGAAAGTAGCGTTCAGATAGGATTATTTATATGATGATAGGCTAGCTTTAATTATATTAGGGATGAAGAGTCTAAAACCTGTCAAGCTTTCATAAAAGGGCCTAGGGTTATTACGGTGCACAACACTTCAGGGTTCCTACCACTAGCGATCACAATTCGCCATATTTTCAGGTATTCGTAATGAAAGCACACAAAAAGGTAGGTTTAATTAGTAGGTAAATAGAGAGGAAGTAAAAGTAGAGTATTCAATTTATTAGGTGCAGCTTTATACCTACAATTTTTTCAGCAATACTAAGCGGAATTATTAATTCACTTTGCCG
Source organism: Epinotia ramella (assembly GCA_947578815.1). Lineage (NCBI taxonomy): Eukaryota > Metazoa > Arthropoda > Insecta > Lepidoptera > Tortricidae > Epinotia > Epinotia ramella. The sequence goes on from OX388211.1 coordinate 24,896,669, forward strand.
GCAGTTTTCGGAAGGGCTAATTGGTACAATTTGAAGCCGTTCCCTGGGATATCTTCGGTGTAGCTTAAGTTTATTACAATTCGCCTAACGAAGTGATCATATAATATTAGACATTAAAAGAGTTTATATTATTATTTTACACGGGTCTAACGCGATAGACATAGACATACTATATTGGTAATAACACATTAAAACTAAAAAAATATTCATATTCATCTACAACACAATACATAATTACCATAATTCGATTATAAGGTACAAATTTCGTGTTACATAGTGCTAACATTATTTCTTATTTCTTTAAATAAGTATAATTATAATAGTTCCTTTCTTTTGAAGTAAATAACCCTAAAATAATATTGGTGCAATCGACATCACCAATGACGACCGCTTTAGCCTAGGTTGGTAGTGACCCTGCCTACGAAGCAAGAGGTCCCGGGTTCGAATGCCGGTAAGGGCATTTATTTGTGTGATGAGCACAAATATTTGTTCCTGAGTCATGGATGTTTTCTATGTATTTAAGTATTTATATCTTTAAATAAGTATGTTTATCGTCGTCTAGTACCCATAGTACGAGCTTTGCTTAGTTTGGGATTAGGTCGATTTGTGTAAGACTGTCTGCAAATATTTATTTATTTTTAATTATATTATAAAAAGGTGAAGTTTGTGGATGTAGGATAGTTTGCATATAGGGAATCTTCAGAACTGCTCATCCGATTTCATAACCTTTCACCAATTTATGGAATGGACCTTCGGAATGAAGATAGTATATATTTAATCTTCGCTTCCGTTCTATGTAATACGTGGGCGGAGACCTGCAGGCATCTATTATTATACCTACCTACAAAATAACGGTGTATTGACTTCCTGATCCTATGTAAATACGATATTTAATAATAAAACTGGCTCAAGAATACATTTAGAAGAGGGTATTCAATATCTAAATGACGAGAATCGATAAGAGGGTTAATTTTCCGTGGATACTAGCTTCCGCGCGTGACTTCATCTGCGTGGCCCCGAGATAAAAACTATCATATATCTTAATACAGGCTATAAACTATCGTCCTGCATCATCCATATCGGTTGAGCCGTTTAAGCGTAATTGAGTAACAAACATCCAAACATCTAAAATTTACACATCTAAACATCCAAATATTTCAACTTTCACATTTATAATATTAGTAGGATCTATTTAAAGAATTATATCTGAAGCATTGGCGGCCTGGAGGCGAATCTACCTCAACGTATTGGATTGAAATCATAGTACACTGTATGACAAGGGTCTTAGAAAATTGTTCGAAACCAAGGTTATCCATCGGAAAATATGCGAATAATATAATAAAGCGAGATAGACGGCAGTCTATCCCGCCCAATCTTATAGCTTATGCCATGTATGCAGTCAACCACGCTTGAACGTTTGGACGCGGTTATAGACGGTCACAGGAGTTTTTTTTTGATGATTGTGAATTAGGGTATAGACAAGACCCAATGTTTAATATAAAGGGTTGGTTGATTTAATACGGTGAAGTGTTTTGATTGGTCAAATTGTGTTTAAGACAGGGTTGCACTCCGGGAGTGCGGCAGAAGTGAAAACTCAATGACATTGTAACAGTTTTTCGATCAGGTCACGTGTCCGTCTTACGAATTTTCAGTATAAAAGTACTATCATTTAAAATGTAGTTTAATACAATATTCATTTATTGCGCTATCGTACACAAACATGTCAATTTATAATACCTACATTAAAAATTTAACACTTCAGAACTATCACAATTATTTAACATTAAAAAGTTTATCTCTCAGAAAAATCAACTTCCATCCATACGTCTTACGTCTTACGAATCTCACGGTCACGTGACCTGACGCGAGTTTAACATTTTTTCCCCATCCCAAAAAGTGCACAGCGCCGCTAAAGAAGTTTTCACTTCAAAAATGTCATGCAGCTTGAGCCAAGCATAATATAAGGGTTCGGACACAACTACAACGTTTGTCTCTCGCTCCCACAGCGAACGAAAAAAACAAGAACATAAAATCCAAGTAGCGCCGCAAAATGGCCCCACAGAATGGGTGCCATTGCCAGTATTTAGGGGGCGGGTAGTTTGTAAGGAGCTCGCATTTTATGGTTTTTTCGTTCGCTGCACTCCCATGTATGTGTATCTTTCGCGCGTGTCTTCGCTGCGCCGTAGCGTACCAGCCTCAACTTATGTGGTGTTTCTGGAGGTGAGTGAACCCGGCAGAGATCCTGTGATTGAAGGAGAGGCCTGCATATGTTTCTTGTTGTCAACACAGGGAATCCTCAAATCAACAAAGGTCAGTAAACTTATTTACGTAAGTATGTATGGTTACGCCCGACGGGTGTCGAAGACGTTAATTTAAAACAATTATAAATTCGAAGGACCTTGCCTATCTACCTTAGGTAGATGATCGAAGCGTGAGATTGCCAAAATCAAAACCTTTGCTATTTTACTGCGATTTATAACAATAGTTTATCACCTACGCACACACAATTAGGAACACAGGATAAAGCAAGGAGATTCGCACGATAATCGAAAGGGTACCTTCAGATAAGTTCTTCTGTTGAATGGGTGAGCTTCTTCAGTACCCTGGCCAGGGTATTAAATCACAGTTTCTTCAATCGCGGCGGCGCTATTCATGTATGTCACAAAGTGTCCAAAATGCACTGATAAATACGATTATATCGCGAAGATACACTTCACAAATTAAGTGCAATACAAAGTTCTTCAATATAATTAGCACAATGTATCTATAATTAAGTATTGTATGTATATTAAAAGTCGGAGAGTGCGCGTTCGCGGGCGCAACATCTCCACGCGGAAGGAAGCCAAGTGAGTGCTTTTTCACCAATCCGAATCAGTTATCCCGTGCCTTACTATAAGCTCATTTCGTTAATGAGAGCATGTTCTAGTTGTACTATTTTGACACACGCAGCGCGTCATGCGAGGGAAAGGAACGGATACATAGGTATAATTATTTGCGTAGATAATAAAATATACATCAACACGGGTTGCAAGGTGTGGTCGGTACAGTATAGATTAGAAAAATGAAGTAATCCGCGCGAACAATGTATATATGTTAATACTTTATTGTACACAAGAAACAGGTAATAATACAGACAAAATAGGTTAAATCAGTACAAAAGCAAACTTATCTCTTAAGGGATCTCTTCCAGTTAACCGTTGCGCTTACTTGTGGAGCTCGCATAGGCTTAGTTACGTGTCCACTTTCCAAGCACGCCGTCTGCTTATTTTCCACCGTTGTGATATGTAAACCCACGTATTGCGGAGATCCCAGGCGAAGCCGCCAAATAAAATATACCTTTGCATGATCATCATCATCATATCAGCCGAAAGACGTCCACTGCTGAACATAGGGCTACCCCAAAGAGTGCCAATGTGACCGGTCCTGCGCCACTCGCATCCAGCGAACTCCCACTTTCACACCGCAGGCGAGCGGCGTCTCTATCACACAGTAGGACGGGCACGTCGCGGGCCCGCCGCGGCAGCAACGCGGGCCCGCGCTACTGTGTGATAAAGATAGTGATAGAGATTTTAAATGCGTTGGTAGTGAGAGATATATCAATCGCCTGGGCCGCGCCCGACCCGCAACTGCGACCGGTGTGTGGAGGCCTTAAGATGGTCCACAGGCCGCAAGTATAAAAATATTGGCAAAAGGACATAAAAAGCGTGATCTTAACATCATTGCTGCACTTTGCAAACCTGCACAATATACACCCTCACAAACATTACCACTTTTTATATTAGTAGGTAAGGATTATAAACTCTTAAGGCTTGTTAATGCATTCCAAATTGCCCTTAATCATCTTTAATTACTCCAATCATAGGAATTTACCTGGTACAACAAATCCTCTGAACGAAATTGTAAGTACCTAATCAATTCGTAGGTACGGATTAATATTACCAAATTGTTATTTAAAGGAAGGCCTAAAATTATTAATGAAATATTTGTCTGTACGGTACTTAACAATTACAATATTACATTAATAAAATAAGTTTCTGTTTAAAATAAAATTTTTGGTACAAGATTTTATAGCCGACTGTGATTTACTGTACCTATACCGTCATTAACACATTGAGACGATTCTAATGAACCCAAACTCAACGGGGTTACGTCGGTTAAGCACCTACTGAATTCCCATGGCCACCATCTGTCTCCATCAGATCAGCTCGATGGTACCATAATATTGAATTGTCATCCAAATATACTTATACCCAAAATTACAGTTCAATCGGTCACCGGGAAATGGTCAAATTTAACTTGCAAGATTTCATTACAGACACCCGGGACAGGTAAAAGCTTTTAAAAGTGAAATCTCATTATTTTTAACATTGAGAATGTTTTTTCGATCGCTTCAGTAAGGCCTCTAATTTCAGCGAGAGTGAGACATCGCCCGCGCCCTGGTCTCGTGAGTTTTAGGGCTATGTGGATGATTGAGATGTCAAAAGATGCCCCTTGGCAACGGTTACAAAATGTATCAAAAAAGTTGCAAAAGATAATAACTCATTAAAAAAAATTCTTAACGTCGAAAACGGTCGCATGTTTTTGGGGTACTAAATCGGCAATATCTTGAAAACTATTTTTTGCCTGAAAACAGCAAATGAAAAAACGATAGAATGCGAGTTCCTTACAAATTTCTACACAAACGTAAGTATGATTGAAAATTAACTTCAAATTAAACTGTATTTTTTTTATTTGTTTTTTGCCGTATAATCAGTAATCACTCATAGTCCAGGCAATGAACTGACAACTTGTATGGAAAAAATGACAATATTGGAAATAATTTATAATAGCATATTTTTTATGTATAACGGATATATTATCAATTAAATAGTTACCCAGCGACAAAATCTGGCAAAATTTCAGACATCGAAAAAATGATAAGTTAACTGGCTTCTAAAAAGTCAGTAAAAATATTAATAAATGTTTCTGTCTTTATTTTGGTTCATTTACATTTGCTTTATAATATTCAAGATAAATCGTACAAAAAAAGATAATGCATGCTTCATTTAAATCTACATAATTACTTCCGGGTGGAAAGTTTGTCGGATTCTTGACTAAATCATCTTAGAATAACATTTTCAAATGAAATCAACAAAAAAAACGCTATTATAAATTAATGTTTTTCAAAACCGTATTTTGCCTGGAGTATCACTAAAGGTTTCATCTGAAGCTGGCAGCAATGCCAGCCCCCCTATTATGTAACTTGTTTTAAGCTCACCTCAACGCTCACCCACAACTATATCTTGACACCGCGATGCGTAGTAGCTAAGCGTAGGTAGAGGTCTAGTTTCGTGACGGGTGACCGGCGGGGTGAGCCGCATTAGCGCGTAGCGAATAACAGGGCAGTACGAGTATCATCTAAAACACAATATGTCTGGCACTCTTTTTAGGGTTCCATAGTCACCAAGGAACCCTTATTGTTTAACCATGACATCCGTCTGTCCTTCTGTCTGCGACTTAGCTCAGTAACCCTTACTGCAAGAAAGCAGTAATTTGGCGTGAGTAGAATAAAATCTGTAATTAAATAGTTTTTAGGGTAGCGGTAGAGGGAAGGATAAAGTAGGGATGTAATATTTTTTTCTCGTTAACCCCTTGGTGTGGGTTATCGTTCGAAAGCTTCATTTGATACGGGTTCCCTCTATGTGGCATAATTTTGATTATCCGAAACGTTTTTCGCATTACAGACTTGGCATATTCGGTTTTCGCCGAATGTTATTAATGTGGCAGAAACCTTACTTAATAGAATTTCAAAAATTCCGAAAATGTGTTTAGCCGAATTTGCATACTATTGTTATGGCCGATTATCATCATATCAGCCGAAAGACGTCCACTGCTGGACATAGGCCTCCCCCAAAGAGTGCCAAAGTGACCGGTCCTGCGCCACCCGCATCCAGCGGACGGCCGATTATATTTTCGCATAATTTGGTTTAGTATAATTTTATTCGGCATATTATCGATTGTCCGATACTTACTAAGCATACTTAAAACGGGGTGCGTCTAACGAGATAGAACAACAATATAATTATATGATTTCGATAAGGATTACAATATAATAGATTAGGTCAGGGGAGCTAGAAAAAGGGGGGGGCGGGGGTGGCAAAGCCCCCCACATGGGGGAGGCTCGGGGGGCAAAGCCCTCCCGCAGTTAAAAATCAATTAATCGAAACAATGGTATTAATAGTAGGTTAGGTTAGGGTTAGCTTGTGTCCCTTAGAGCGGAAATAGGCACCCCGTGAAGCGGGGTGACGTCGACACGCTGCCGGTTAGGTTAGGTTTAGGTAAGGTTAATAATTGGCGTTTCTTAAAAAAAAAAAACACCCCAAAAATAATTAAGCTCATATATTTTGTGCGTGAACATGATTCGGAGCATCACAATTATGGACAAATAATATTCGGACTATTGAAATTTGGCGTAATTGAACTATGCGAATCTCGATTCTGCCAAAAAAGTTTATGCGCAAAGTCAATTAGGTATGCCTACATAGATTATGCCAAATATAATTCTTACTAAAAAAAATATGCCAAAACAGGGGGAACCATTTGATACAGATTACTAATACAAAGACAAACTACCATGCAGCATATAGCCTAAGGGGGGAAAGAAAATATTTCATCAAATAATTTGTTTCGTGACAAAGTATAATGTTACATCTTGTTCAAAAAAGGCCGGTTTTTATCAAACGTTGTAATGTTTTTGTCACGAATATTATTCTTATTCCATTAGGTAAATTATCAATAAAATTCCTTCCAGAGGGGTAATCACGTAACTTTTTGAACGCGCGCTATTACACTCAGCTGTCATTTTGAATGGTGGGATCCATGAGGAACTGAGGGAACTCCTCAATTATTTTAGGTACGCGTGTAGTGATTTTGGTATTTTCTATTATAACTTGTGTATTTACACCCGGAAATCTTAAATTTGGTGAAGTGGAATTGATGATGAAGACCACAGATGACTTATGGAATTCCTCAATTATGTACTTAAAACTATAAAAGTAAGTCACAGATTCTGTTATGATTCCGTTGAAATAGCAACTAATGAAGTGCCAAATGTCATCCTTGAGAAATCGACGGAATCCTCAAATATATTCGGCCCACATACCTACAGCGATTCGGTTATTTTCTCTAATAATCAACGCATTTGCTCTCGGAAATCATGTGGTAAATTGGAAAATAAATGTGGAAATGTTCACGTGGCTTGGCGGAGCACTAAATTGAAGTCAGTTAAAACTTTGTTTTATTATCCATAGAAAAAGTGACATTCAGGCCCCGTAGCATGGATGGCGTTATCACGCGATAAGTGACAGGATAGAGCTTCCGTCCCTGGCTGACACCGTTCGATAGAACGAGACGACGCGCCTATCCTGTCACTTATCGCGTGATAACGCCATCCATGCTACGGGGCCAGGTCTACTAGTGAATTCATTCGGCACTTTTGGTTTACTTCATGATCAGACGTGTCACTTCGGGTGAAAGGTGCGGAATGAAACATAAAAATGAACCGTCTGATTCCGCCTAGAATAGTGAATGTTCATTTATATGTCATTTTACCTGAGTTGTGTGAACATTGAGTGAAAGAAAAAAGAATCAATCACCCGAGGGAACATTCATCCGAGTGAACCGTCTGATTCCGCCTTAACACAACACACAGTATTGCAAGACAAAGAAAAAAGAAAAAAGAAATCTGTGGCGTGTCACGAAATAGGGCCCCACTCAGCATGATGCTGGCTTTGCAGCTTCCTGCTGGATTTCCTTGCGTAGTATGACGTAATTGTTGAGGTTTCATGTTGAGCCGCAAGATTGATAAGATAAGATACAGATTTATTTGCAGAAAAAGGGTAAATTACAGGTCTTGGGTTAACAAATTGTCCAACCTTCTTCAGCTATTTCTTAACAGCATGCAATGCTGCATGCATGCAAAAAAATGCAGTTATGTTATGTACACAGAGTACACACAGATATGTAAATTGATTATTACATATCTACATCTAGGTACACGAAGGTTATAGGAGAATCTAATATATACATTTTACCTTAATTGTTTCTCTAAATATCAAAATTATGACTAAAACACCAAAATATGACGCATATTAAGTAGCCGTAATAGTATTATCAGTGAAATTTTACACATTAAGTCATAATTACTTTGTAATTGATGAAATCAATGATATTATAAAAACAGTGTTCTACTAGGAGCCACTTTCTTAGGGCTCGGTTGAATTCTCTGCCCTCTTTTTTTATATTTGCTTAGAGATCGGGCCATTCTATTCAGATATTCAGCGTTGGCTACGAGGAAATGCACGTTTAAGGATGTCACTTATGTATATTTCGTGATTAATTATGTATGACATAAATGTCACATTTCTATAAAAAAATCCGGTCTAAATAAACCTCCGCAATGGATTTCATTCATCATTCTGGCATATTACTTCCGGACAGCGCAAATAGACGTAGGTATAATTTGATTTAGTGTTAGAGATTCTATTTACCAGACTGCCTCGGAAGGAATGTTATGTTTTTCGAGCGTATATGTTTATGTATGTACACGTAGACAAGAAAAAATTTTTTCACGGGCTACAGTCCAAATAGCTTAATGGGTTTTTACATATTATGAGGTGTCGTTGTTCCATAATTCGTGTTAGTTTTATAAAATAAGAAAAAAAGAGGTCCAGTGTTTTTTGTAAAGTCCTTTGATTTCACTTGTTGACTATGCATATCTAATTAGAATGAGTCGGTTTCTATTTGTTGTACGCGCTCGGTTCATCCTACTAATATTATAAATGCGAAAGTTTAGATGTTTGGATGTTTGTTGTCAATCACGCTTTAACGGCTTAAACGATTTGGATGAAATTTTGCACGAAGATAGTCTATAGCCTGGATTAAAATATAGGATAGTTTTTATTCCGGGTCCACGCAGACGAAGTCGCGGGCGGAAGCTAGTAAATAATAAATGCGATACGCGCCAACGCGCCAAAATGCAACGATCGTGAATGTCAAAATGAAACGAACATCAACGTCAAGATCTATCCATTTGTCGTGGAAACAAGTAAATACAATAATAAATTAATAATAATTATTAGGGGACAATCTTAGACGAATTGAACTGGCACTAATAGTAAGCTCAATAAGGCTATTGTTATAGGTACATTTTACTTCGATTATTAAATACAAAAATATATACGCGTTGACTTGAGAACCTCCTCCGTTTTTTTCGTCGTTTAATAAATACATACATACAAAACACCCAAAACTCAGAAACAAATATTCATGCTCCTGCGTCATGGCACAAATATTTGCCCTCACCGGGATTCGAACCCAGGAACTTAAGCTTTGTAGGCAACGTCACTACCCAATAGGCTAACCGGTCACGCATAAATGGCACGCTAAGTAACACACGTCCGCGAGCAAGTGACATCTGGGGGCCTAGACAAGGTTACAATCGACAAGCGCTAACGCCAATAGAAATTAATAAAATGTATGGGAATAACAGATGTTAACGAAAAGTGTTTCGTTGGCATCTGTCATTCCCCTACATTTTATTAGTTTCTATTGGCGTTAGCGATTGTCGATTGTAACCTTGTCTACGGCCCCAGAGCTGTTATTTGCTACGCGCTAATGCGGCTCACCCCGCCGGTCACCCGTCACGAGACTAGACCTCTACCTACACTGAGTTACTACGCATTGCGGTGTCAAGATATATTTGTGGGTGAGCGTTGAAGTGAGCTTAAAACCAGTTACAGAATAGGGGGGCTGCTATCGTGGCGCGCCCGTAAATGAAGTTAAAATATTACGATCATCCATTTGGCGCCGAGACGAACGGTGCGCTGCGGCGCCTCACTGTGGGCTGAAAAACGGCTTTCATAGAAATAGAAACCGAAGTCGAAAATATATTATATATATTATATTAGGGGACAATCTTACACAAATCGACCTAGTCCCAAACTAAGCAAAGCTTGTACTATGGGTACTAGACGACGATAAACATACATATATCGATAAATAAGTACTGAAATACATAGAAAACATCCATGACTCAGGAACAAATATTCGTGCTTATCACACAAATAGCCCTTAACGGGATTCGAACCCGGGACCTCTTGCTTCGTAGGCAGCGTCACTACCAACTAGGCTAAAGCGGTCGTCGAATATCGCGGGTCGCGGTGATCGTAATATTCACTTTATTTTCCTTGAAATCGCATTCGCAATCGCAGTTTACAAAATGAGCCTGAGGTATTTTGGACTTGTTGTTATTTTTTTATAGACAACTTAATAAAAATATGTATGGAGAGTAAAGGTAAAACAGGTGAACCTCTAAAAGTGCATGTCTCACAAATATCCTTGCATATGCGACGACCGGTTAGTCTAGTGGGTAGTGACGCTGCCTACGAAGCTGAAGGTCCTGGGTTCGAATCCCGGTAAGGACAAATATTTGTGTGATGAGCATGAATATTTGTTTCTGAGTCATGGATGTTTTCTATGTATTTAAGTATTTCTATCTATTAAATATATCGTCGTCTAGTACCCATAACACAAGCCTTATTGAGCTTACTATGGGACTAGGTCGATTTGTGTAAGATTGTCGCCTAATATTTATGCGTATAGTAACAATAATTTATGTTTTTTTGTTATTATTTGAATTTCTCCCCTGGGTGCACTTTTTTTTGTTGTAGATGTAGCGGACATTTTTTCTGAGATTTACTACAACTTTTATGTTATTGCTACTCAAAATCACGATCTCTTTCCATTCCAATCGGAGAAAAAAATAAATTTACATACATTTATTACAGTAGGATCATTTGTCTTCTTAAATGAAATCACGTGCCTCCCATTATTCATCACTACGTCCTCTGCTTGATCTATTCATGTTTTTTTTTTTTTAATATATTGGGTAGGTTCCTACATAATATTATGAAAAAGCATTTACTTAGAGTAACCTCCATTTTATTAAACTAGTATCATTTCTCTCTTTCTGTAATTAAATCACGTGACTTCTATTAATTCGTTACTACCTACTTCGTTTGTTTCATCTAATCTTAGCCAGTAATCTCTAGGCCTTGAACGGGGAAACTTAAGGCGCCGTAGGTTCATGGTCTTCTCTCCCTCTCACTGCGCATAAGCGTGAGCGAGATGGAAGTGCGTGCTCGGAAGCGCGGATATCATGTTTTTTAAATTTTATTTTTTGGCCGTTTAAATACATAAATAAGTAATCACTGAGTTCTCTCAAACATGATATTGCCGATAGAAGCAAATTTAATATTTATAGCTTTTGTGCATAATTTGTTACGAATATTTTAAGTGTATTTTTGTGTGTTTGAGACCTATGTTCGTGATTTTTTTCGAGCGAAATTTACTTAATCATGTTTTGAAGCACTGATTTCCCTGCAGAAAAGCCTCAAGATTACTATTCGTATTTTTTTGAAACCATATTATTATAAACAGACGCATTATATTGTTTAAAAAACTATGTTCGCTTAACTTCGCTGAACCTACGGCGCCTTAAATTCGTCATTACCTAAATCAAAACTATGTTACGGGTTATTTAACAGGGCCGATTTTTAACCGAGACGTATTTTCTGTATTACCGTATCATATTATAATATACTTAGTACCTATTAGCTACCCGCGCAATTTCGCCTGCGTATTGCAAAGAATACTGCCAGTAGATTTATATTATGGATAAGTAGTAGTTCACTCCCTAAATGCAAACTAAGAAAGCTAGAATCTCACGGAATTTACCTCTTTATTGTATTATATAGATTGGCTATAGTAAACTTAGGTAAACTTGATTTAAAGATTTACGACCGAATTCATAAACTTTATACAAGCCTATTTTAACTAAACTGGCGTTTGAATTCGTTAGTCTATCTGTCACTGACATTTGTGTTCGTAAGAAAGGGACAAAGCACATTTTATTTAGCAGAGGTACTTTAAGTTTTATGAATAGCGTTATGAATAAAAAATGTTTACAGAGTGTGACAACACTTGCCAGTATAGCTGGTGTTATTTGATGATGGCTCGCCTTCTTCGAGGTCCTCACCTTAAGGCGCTCTTACACGGGCAATTTTTCGGGCAATTATTGCCCGGCGACACGTTGCCGAAATTAATGGAGCAACTAATTGAGCAATATGGGGCAATTTATAGAAATTGCCGCAATATTTCGGAAATATTTCTCGAATTGCTCCATTCATTTCCGTGTACAATCGCCGACTACAATTTGTTCCACTGAATTTCTCGTGTATGAACGTATTGCCTAGTTTCCCGAGTTGCGGCAATTCTGGGGCCAGAATGGCGCCATACTGGAGCAATAATCGCTCCATTTTGAGCAATATTCGAATTGCTTGAAGTGGCCGTGACGTCAAAATTGCCCCGAATTTCCGGCAATTCGGCAATTTTTATCGCCCGTATAAGAGCACCTTTAGGCTCGACCCTCGAACTCATTCTTCTTCTTCTTTTTTTTTTGTGGCGTTCTGGCCAACTATGTCGGCTCAAATTTGCCAAAAACAAGTCGCACGAGAGCTGCTCATGACCTGCGAACAAACGGACAACACAAACACATAACGACTACCAAACACCATTGTTAAAAAAACTACAGATTAAAAAAAATATATATATATATATTATAAGAAGCAAATGACACAAACAGGGTGTTAACGGAGTTAAAAAGGTTAAAGTTTAATGTTATTTTTATCTACGAACTTGGCAAGTAAACGAAACACTTTTTTATTTTCTGTTAAACAGATTAAAGAGGCTACATTCGAAGGGAGGGGGACATTTAGTTTTGGCAGCATAGAATAGAGATTAAAGGAGGGGGAATTACGTGGGCAGTTGAAAAATATATGATCTATAAAACCAACCTCTTCACCACACTCACACAGAGGGGAATCTCTTATCTTAAATTTAAAAAGAAGCTCTGGCGAGCAAACTCGACCAAGGCGCAGTCACTCGTCCGACTATTGCTTACTTTGTAGCCTCTACAACCAGGGGTCGGCAACCTGCGGCCCGCCAGCCCCTTACTTGCGGCCCGCGAGCCTCCCTAGCTGGTTTGCATGTAAACATCGTTTTATTCAGAATGTTCAAATTGCCTGTTAAAGTTACAACATATGAAGAAGTGCGGCGCGCGTCAATTTCGTTAGCGAATATATGGCCCTTGGTAAGTAAAAGGTTGCCGACCCCTGTTTTATAACAATCCATACTAATATTATAAATGGGAAAGTGTTTAGTCTATCAGTCTGTCTGCATGTCTGTTACCTCTTCACGCATAAATCGCGAAACTGATTTTGATGATTTAGTATAGAGATAGTTTGAGTCCCGAGGATGGAAATAGGATAGTTTTTGTCCCGAAAATCATCCCCACAAGGTTTGAAATAGGGGTGAAAAATCGTATGCGGCTACGACATAAACGAGATCCACGCGGGCGGAGTCGCGGGCAGAAGCTAGTGTACTACATATGCCCCCTACCCCGGCACACGACAAGGTCGTCACTCATTATACAGTAATAATGAAATGTCCTTCCACCAGATAGGCACTGAGGCTTAGAATAGCACATGAAGGGCAAGCTACCTCTTCCCGTGGGAACAATCAAATGGTTCAATGGCATGAATCCTCAAATTACCGAGACTACGTAAGGAACTATCAATCTTATTTCCCCTGTAACAAGGTTGATTTTAAGTTATAGCCTAGATTCTAATCTAGGTTATGTAATTCAAACATTACGATTTGCCCACGACTAAGAGAGGCGGCAGTGGATATATTATAGAGCAAATGTAAATTAACCAAAATAAAGACCAGTAGCTCAGAGTAATCACGTAACGTTTTGTACGCGCGTTAGGTAGATCAGACTGTCATTATTCCAAATAAAACCGGCCAAGTGCGTGTCGGGCCACGCGCAGTGCAGGGTTCCGTAGTTGCTTGTCTTAGTTACATCGACGTGCGGTGCGGTTGCGTCGGCCGAATTTGTACAATTGGCCTTTCCAAGTACACATTAAGTTCGTCGACTATAACTACTTATGCATTCTTATCCGTGATAGTTTTCCTTTTAAATTCATTATATGTACTACTACCACGATTTTTTTCACATCTGGAGATAGTAGCAGTAGCCATTTAGCCAGCAGGGGGGAGGACACACGACTCAAACAAAAATTAGGGCGTTAAAGCCCAATATCTCGCAAACGAATCACTGATTTCAAAAATAGTTTTAAAAAACCTCCAATCGTTTTGAACGAGCTATCCAACGATACCCCACACCATGGGTTTAACGAGAAAAAAAAATTACATTCCCGATTTAGGTGTAGCGGAGGTACCCTAAAAAAATATTGTAGTTTACATTTTTATTGTACTGTTATGTCGGCGTGATTGATTTATGTACCCATGCTAAATTACAGTTTTCTAGTTGTAATGGTTACTGAGCTAAGCGGAAGACGGACAGACAGACAGACAGACAGACGGACATGGCGAAACTATAAGGGTTCCTTGTTGTCTACGGAACCCTAAAAATTTACATTTAGATCAACCTAACGTACGTACCCAATGCGTTACGTGATCGACCTGCTGGGAGCTGTAGGACTCACAAGCTTGTCTATTTTCAAAAATATTTTTATTTAATTACGAAAAAGTGACTCGTAAAAAATAAACTACGTGTTTTTTAACCGTCTTACAGCCGAAGCCCAATTAAAGTATCCAAAACAATATAAATATTTATAAGTATTTTTTTCCGACTTTTTAAGAGCTAATAAAGTTATAATTGTTTTATTGTCTGATACCTATTTTGTTGGTTTTTGTCTGTAGGTAATTATTTAAATGATGACATATCCATTACTCAGAAAAAATCTGCTATTATAAACTATTTCCTATATCAAACAGATCCCATTTTTTTGTTTTTTATTGATTTTCTCAAAAACCATGCGTTTTAGAAAAGAGAACCTTTTACAAAAAATAAAGCTGATAACATTTTTCACAAAATGCCGTCTATATTTTTTTTAAAGATTAATTAATAAGGCAGATACGGGAGGTGAAAATGTCAAAAAATATTGTTATTGCCCACTTTACCTAGAAAGAAAGGAAAAGGTTATTTAATAGTGACTACGGTAGCCTAGTGGTTCAGGCATGCGGCTGTCAAGGGGCCGTCGTGGGTTCAAATCCCGGCTCGTACCAATGTGGTTTTCGGAACTTATGTACGGAATATTTACCGTTAGCTTTTCGGTGAAGGAAACCATTCAACGGATTCAAAACCATGCTACTACCAAATGTCTCTTAAATAATGTAGATAAATAGAAATGATGAGTAGGTACGTACAAAGTGACATTTTGAGATCAGGAAAAATAAATCGAAATCTAAATCTAAAATTCCAAATATGAACGCTAGCGAAAAAAAAAACCATAAGTATTATCCAAGAATAAGAATTCCATGAACGCTAAAAGTAACTGCAGCGAAAATATCAGGAAAAGTGTCTAACAACTCAACGCCGTCAGTATCATGGAAACTTTCGGTCCCTTTTTAGGGTTCCGTAGTCATCAAGGAACCCTTATAGTCTCGCCATATCCGTCTGTACATCTGTACGACTAGAAAACTGTACATGGGTATATCATAGGTATATAAATTACGCCGACGAGTTTCAGAGGTTATATTACTTATATTATAATGCAAATTAAAACGTCATAAATGGCTCTGGATTCTGGTGTTCGGCGGATTCCAACACAATATTAGCGGGATTGTCATTACGATACGTTCTACAATATAGCGGTAATCCGCCGTATTACATTACAGCTAGCTGTATTACAATATAGCGGCAATCCGCTGAACATATTCCAGCGGATTTTCATTCAGCGATATACAATCCGCCTGGTCGTCAACCCGCCGTATTATAAAACAGCTAGCTGTTATGTAAAACGGCTTAGTATACAATATGCCTTCGCCGTATATACAAGAGCCACTCTTTTCCGCTTTTAGACTTGGGTTTGGTATATTTTTGTGCTCATTATCCTTGTAGGTACAAGGTTTTATGTAGGCGGCCTTTAAGGTTAATGCGACTTAATCACGTAATGTAGAAATAAGTATCACACGACATTCTGCATTCCAATTTGATAAACGGTCACTCTCGTTCTGTCATGATTGCTCAGCGTGTGCGAAATAGACTTCCTATTCGTCCCGGTAGCGGTAGAGCCAGTTCAACCCAAGTCGGGCCTAGCTGAGTTTCTTGCTGGATTTTTCTTGGCTAGGCTAGGTTTAGCAAATCAGTGACTAAACTCCCATAGCTTGACATAACGCGCGTGGTGCGCGTGCCGCGGCCGCTGCAGGAGACCATCGCATGTGCTGACTTCTGGCCGAAGGGTGTCGTGTTTCAACGGTTCCGGGGCAATCTGCCGAATCCTACACCAGAGATGACGATGCAACGGGGCCACGCCGTTTCGTCACCTAAATAGTATTATTTGTTGCTTTTAGTTTCGTGACGCATTGGTTATTACTGTAATGTCACGTAAATGTATTTGTCAACAAATAAATAAATAAATAACTTACACCCTAGATTCGGTTGAAACAGTTCAACCAATCTCTCAACCAAACTCGTAGAGTCCGGTGCTTAAACCGTTCATCCTATTAAAGCATCAGTCAGAATAAAAAATAGCCCCAAACTTTAATAAATTCTGGCCAGTGAAAGATGCGCCGAAAAAAGCTGCAATGAAAAAAAAACAGAGTGTCGCAACACCGTGTATAACGCAATAAAATAGTAATGATACTGGAACACTTATACTTTTTATTCAATATACCTACATAATGATACTGCTCAAGCAAAAGGAAGTAAAGGTTCATATACTACTACATATCAAAACTCTTTTTCTACTCCTGTACCGTTATCTGTCATTTGTATAGGCTTTAGCTCAAATACAATGTCACCGATAATAAGTCGTCGAAAAACTCTATGCTCTATGGCCCATAAACGAACTGTTAACCGTACTTTTATGGTTCATACATTTTTCATAAAAGCACTGTGTACCACGATGTCAAATCATCTAACTTTTTTTAAATCGGCCTCTATATTGCAGTGTAGCAGTGCAGTACCAACTTCATAAGCAAATTTTTGAAATAAAAAGTTTTTATTTACTGGAAAACATTTTGTAGAACATAAATTATTTACTAATATAAAAATAAATGATCGTGTATTGTGTGTTGATATATATATTTTACCAATTATTGGTATTATTTATAAACATAAACCGATCCGATTCGGTTGGCAAGTGCAAGGAAATTAAAAACAAAACAGACCATAAACAAGAGGTGTCAATGTGTCATGTTTTTAATTTCCCACCAAAGTTTCAGTTCAAAATTAAAAGACGAAAGATGATAACTATTCGTTATTAATAACTTATTAAGATTTAATACGTGTTTGTGAAGTGAAGAAAAATGTGTATGTACGTTCCTTTTAAAATGGACGAAGAAGAAAATAACTGCAACGCTGAAGAAATTGCGTGAGTAGTAATAGAACTAACGGAAAACTTACTGCCTGAGAAGTTAATTGCTATTTATTTAAAATTAGTCGTAGAAAAAGTATTGTATGCAACGGTGTATAACTTGGTCTTAAAACGCTCGTGGCGTCTTTAATTGCGATGTTCGCCAAGGCTCGCATCGCAACTCACGGCACTCGCGTTTTAAGACCCAATATACTACTACTTGAATAAATTACTTGCATAAAATACTATTAACTTCATTCTACTTTACATTTGAGAAGAATAATCAAAAGCAGTACAAATTTGAACGAGACGTAATAATGGAGTCTTTAATGATATTCCTCAAACGTTGGCTTACTTTCTCGACGGGACAAGAAAAAGAGGCATCCATACACAATGATATGCGTCTTCATTTTGCAACATTCAACCATTCATCAACCCCACCAACGACAGGGGGCACAAAGAGTTGCCTAGATTCGAGATGTGCAGCAGCTCTACAAAATCTAGAAAAATTGGTAAAAACCTCGGAAGACGATTTGGAATTATACAACGAACAAAGCGCGCATCTTAACACAAAACTTGAGTTGCTGTCGCGATCCCTAAGCACATCCGCCGTCAACCTCCAAAATCAAACCCCCCAGAAGGAGACTCTAGACTGCCAAGAGCAAGATCGTAACAGTAATACGCCTCTTTGCGACAACGACTTCCCCTGCACTCATCCTGCCCCAGGCTCCAGGGCTGACAAACCCAAACATCAGTTGTGTATTCTGAGTAACCAGGGCAGCAGCGGCATTCTGAAAGCCTTAGAATGTAATTTTGATAGAGATGCCAAATATTGTCATTATCTTAAGCCAAACGGTGGCATCACAAATATACTTTCTAATTTGGATGTAAAATTGGACGGCTTTACCGTCAATGACTACTGTATAATTTTGATTAGTGAAAATGATATTAACAGGGCTGAAGATCGTATGGATTTGGTGAATTTGGTTAATGTTATTCGTGAATCGCTGCTAAACGTTACACATCCGAACAAAATAATCTGCCTTCTGACGTATGTATAATTATGTACGCGGAGCTCTTATTTATACAGTGGAAATGTTCGGTAGTTTACCGGCAATGGATATGCAAAGTAATGACTATGCTTATTTATTTGACACAAACCGGGACCTTACTTTGAATATGTTTTCGTACTATTCGGGAAAAATAACAAAATTAGGTATGAGGTCTGTTTTTCTAGCCTCAGGGAGTTTATGAGACAGGTGCGCACTTTCTCAAATGTTGCTGATAACGCTCCTTTAGAAAAACAGTTTTTCGTGAATGTAATGTCTAAAGTCAACGCTATTATTTTTCACCAAAACATTAGCGGCCTCCTCAGCAAGAAAGAAATGCTTGAATTATGTATACAAGATTTTTTAGATAAAATAATTGTTCTAGACATTATTTGCTTATCAGAAACTTTCTTAAAAACAATTGAAGAAAAAAACGTGCTTATAAAGGAACACTACGTGCCACATTTTCAAGAAAACATCAGAAACGTGGCGGTGTGTGTATATTATGTAGAAATATAATTGAATGTAGGAAAATTAACTTTTTAGAGGACTGGGCGATTGAATTCAGTTTTGAGTGCTGTGCTATAGAAATTCCCCAATATATGTGTATTTTTTTAATCTATTAGAAAATATGCTTCATAAATTGTATAAGAGACATCAATATAAAATAATTATAGCCGGGGTTTCAATATTAACACGCTAAAGGATTCAAACGACACACGGGAACTTGTTCGTATATTGCAAAACTAAAACTTCCAGTTTCATATAAAAGACCCCACTAGAATTACGTCATGTATAGATCATATAGCAAGCAATATGACAAATGTGAAAGCTAATGTTCACGAACTCGGATTATCAGACCATAATGCGGGCCAAACACTGAGTTTTCAGTATGAGAGCAAATCAACTCCCATAGAAAATTGGTACATTCATAGACGAGACTTATGCGATGAAAATATTAGAAAGTTCTGCGAATGTATGAAGAGCTTATCTTGGAGTGAAGTAGGGTAAGTGCACCAGTGAATGAACGCTTAAGGATTTTTTTGATTTCAAAAATTGTTTTATGTAAGATAGCTATACTTAATATAGGCCATGACTGTTTGTATAGATCAAACAAGTATTCTAGTTTGGTTAAATTACTTTGCTTTTGCAATAATTTTCCATAATTTTAAGTTATATGACCTTTTAGGTAGAAAAATGGGAAATCACCGGTGAATGAACACGGTTTTCTAGTAAATGAACAACTAAAACCAGTGAATGAACTACTGTTATAGTTATTATTTATTGGTTTAAATCGTTGTTTATCGATTTTGTTTGGCTTAATATCGATATACCAACAGACGGAATAGCAGTTATTGGTTTACTTTTTCTACAACAATTAATAAACTGTAACAAATGTACGTTCATTAACTGGTTCCAAAAAAAAATGTAAAACCAATAAATGAACTAAGTAATTATCGGTTGATGTTCATTCACTGGATATCTGTAAACCAGTGAATGAACCAACTTCATGTTCGAAAATGAGGTTTGTTCGAACACTGGGCCAACGATAGACAAGCCATTACTGGTTATGTTAATAGAAAGTAAATCTTATTACAATCACTAGAACATAAGATATTGCGAAAACATTAAAACAGTCGTGGCCAGTGAATGAACACTGCAGTTCATTCACTGGATTTGGGCGGTTTTGAATTCTAGTTATAGAACACCGACTAAAAAATGAGAATCTACACTTGAATAACGTAAAACGTTGTTTTAGTAGCACAATTTCACTCTTATGATTTCCGAAAACCAAACACCATAAGTCACAGGTTTATAAAACTAGTACAATGGCACATCAAATAAATGGTGACATACTTGTCCCCTTATTACCGACTCATACAAAACATCCACGCCCGTAGCCCGCGAACTTTAAGCTTCTCTCATTTAGTAATTGTTGCGACTGAGTTGATATAAATGTTACAAAACCCTTACAGTGAATGCTTCTAATCGAGAAAAAAATACCTGGTATGCTAGAAATATACAGAACTCTTAATTTAAGCAAATAAGCAGCGTTTCGTTCATTCACTGGATTCGTTCATTCACTGGAGCACTTACCCTATACAGCTTTCCCAACTTAAATCATGCTTTTGACGCATTTCATGATACCTTTACCTTATTCTACAACTTATGTTTCCCTGTTATTCGAGTAAAAAAGAGTAATGCAGAAAAAAAATCAAGTTGGATAACCAAGGGTATCCAAAATGCAATATAAAGTTACGAAGAGACGTATACGTTTCAAATATTACAAAACTAAAAAAGAACCGTCCAAAACATTTTATCATAGATACTCAAAAATATTAAAAACCTGTATCAAAAATGCACAAAAATCTGCGAACATCCTGTATTTACAAAGAGCAAAAAATAAATGTAAAGCGTCGTGGGACTTAATTCAGAATAAAACAAATCACTCCTGAACTACAAATAGAATTGAACAGGTTTATTTGTTCAATTCTATTTGTAGTTCAGGAGTGATTTGTTTTATTCTGAATTATTAAATGGACAATTAATTCAATGTAAACAAGAAATAGCAGAAACATTTAATGATTACTTCATTAAGGGGCTACCCGAGGTTTTCATCGATTTTTGACAAGTTTTGAATCGTATCTACTACTTTTGCACTACAGATAGAATCATAAATCAAACGGCTATCGGTTCTTCAATCTTTTATCTCCATTTTGACAGACCGGATTTTGAAACAAATTAATACTTAATTTTGTATGATTTTTTTAAACATTGTCTAAAAAAACACTTATTTCGCATCTCTATTGACGTGAAAGATCTAACATATACGAAATCTACAGGGTTCGTCTATGACGTCTCTAAAAACTGGCAGAGGGTTTTAATTTTAAACCAATTAACACAAAAGTTATGGCCAGAAAACCAGTTTTTTGGCCTAAAATTGTTCAACTTTGATGCCAAATATCTCGAAAACAATGAAGTTTGAAGTAAATATGGGATACTATATTGCTTAAAGCCGTTGTTGTTAATATAATAAGCTACAAAAAACATTAGAAAACTAAAAGATTCAGATCGAAGGTCATTGGCGTATGGGAGCCTCTTAACGTAACAAAAAATGAATATAATCACAAATATGAATACGCTGCTAAATTAATTTAATTTAGTATGGGGTGGCGCATCGTTACTGACGATTTCTCAATAAATATAATTTGAGACGTTGGTGCCGTTAAGAAGCCTAAGTCTTCTGGTAGATGTCGCTACACGCCTCCCTAAGGCGTTGTAGGAAGGAACTGATTGAAGGATTTGGTGGCCGAACCGGATTGTTCCGATAGCTCAGTTGGTTAGTAGCGACGGGCCATGAATGTCTGTGGTCGCCGGTTCGAATCCGGCTCGGAGCATTAAATTTTTCAATTTTTTCTTTAAAAATTTATAATTTCGTTAGCAGCGTAATTTGTCTATGTTCTCAGAAGACTGGCTACATTGGTAAATAAACCTACAACTCTAACTGCCTATCACGGTTATGTAGCCTCAGTCTTAAGGTATGGTCTGCTACCTTGGGGTAACTCATGGAACATATAGAGTGTTTGTCAGTCAAAAAAAATGCGTCCGAGCTATCTGCAGATTACCACCACGAACCTCATGCAGACCTCTATTCGAAGATCTTGGAAAACTGACCCTACCTTCGCTCTATATTTTTGAGGCTCGCAAATTTACTAGATTACATCCTGACCTATTTATTAAATTAAGCAGTGTTTGTAAATTTCATGTCAGGGATACTGAAAAACTTGTATTGCCAGTAACTTATAAAACCAAGCTTTGCAGCAAAAACAGTTATGCCATGGCAATCAAATTGTATAATAATTTACCAATTCACATAAGACGGCTTGCCCTAAAACCATTTACATCTGCATTACACAAATGGCTTATTGACAAATGTTTTTACACAACACAATAATTTTTTAATGTATTTAAAAAATAATGTAATGTAATTAAATACGGAATATTATTATAGTTATAAGTTTGTAAAGTTTGCATGTCCAAATGTTGGCGAGATGTGCTGATCCTAACAAAATTGTTCCACCTTATTGTTAATCATGTCACAAGCAAATAAATTTCATTTCATTTCATTTCAATATTAATATGTAAGCAACTGATTAATTCCCTTAAAAAGTAAAAATCGTCCACTTTAAGACGCTGTCAACACCAAAATGCCCTTGAGGATTTTGGATAGCGCGCACACTGTCTATTTGTATCGGAGTAAACGAGAGCGAGTGTTACTGGGCGGCCCGGTTTTTGAAGATAATATTACATAAATATTGAAATAAAAAAAGGGTGGATTATTTGTGAAATATGACTCGCCAGCGGTTTAGGTTTGAATATTTTGACATCGTGTTTTTTAATGCAGACCCATACGTCTAAAAAATAAAGACATAGGACCGTTTAATGTGATTTTAAGACCAATCTTTGCAATTACTTTCTATCGAGCCGATTTCGTCCAATTATGTATCGAGCCCGTCCACGGTCTTTGAAATATGGTGAATATTAACGTATATATATTTTATTTGATGTGCTAGAACAAATAGTTTTTCTTAAAAAACTGCTTAAATAACATCAATTTCACCAAATTAGGTCTTGTCAGCCTCTTAAGAACAGTTACTTTTTCAGTTAGCATATCAAGTATCAAAATTAAGACTTTAAGACGGACACATTTGACAATGACAATAACTGATGCCATATAAAAAATTTTAAAGAAATCTCAGGCTCATCTTTCATTAGTAGTAGCGATAAAACCGCCTGTTGTTATTACCATTGTTTTTTTTGCATGATCTTGTAAAAATCTCTGTTATTTATGGTGCAATTATTATTATTATTTGTATGTTTTTTCCATATCTCTGGACCATGGGGTCCCGGACTTTTGGAAGGCATGCGTGGGGCCGAAGCCAACACCGCATAGGCCCTTTAAAACAAATATAATATAAAGCGAGGGATACACACGGCGGATACCATCTCCAAGCGCACAACATGATGATGAACCGGTGATGGTCCCCGCCCGGTGCAAAGACTATTGCAGTGCAACACTGTGCTGCGATGGAAACTAAGGTCATGGGTTATTGGGTTGAATGGTGGGTGGTCTGGAAAATGCGTAATGGGAGGAGACTAGCGGACACCTGCCGTGATTATTATTATTATTACCCTCTAGTGGATTTTGATATTGTAATCGGAAACGTCGAGTAAGTTTGTCCTTGTAGTACGAAATACATTTTCTATCTATCATTTTCAAGTGAGGGCTTTTCTAGCTATCTCGTTCAAGTGAGGGCGTTTATTTGTCTGTTTACCTACGCGCTGAAACGTGGGTGGGAATTATGCGATTAAGAGTAGTATGTTACGTTGACCCTAAGAAAGTGATATATTCTACTATAAAAATAAATCTCTGAGCGTCTTACTGTAATAATCGCTACCTACGTGGATAAGATTTGCTAACTTTGTTTTTCTATGCTTAGAAGCCATTAAATATTTTGCTTGCTCCATCATTGCATCGTTATTATGCTCAAATACTATTAGGTATTTTTATTTGCATCTCAAACGTTCTGTCTATACAGAGTGAGACATATTTAAGACGGAAGACAATTTGTGTTTTTTGGCATAGTTAATGGCGAATAATAAGCTATCTCAATTGTTTAAACCTTTAGTTATCTTTAGATCTGTATCCTAACAACGGCAAACTAACTGAAATAAACAAATTTTTTTTCACACAAAAGCCCATGTCAACCGGAGCTTATTTTCGAATCGATTGCTTTGATACCTCATTCTTCAAAATCGATTCAGTAAGTATCTTAAACGTTACGATGTCACACACGTGAATACAAAAATATGTAGACTGCTAAAATTATATCCCCAATCTGCCGTAGTCGGGTTAAAAATAACTAGAACCTTAAATTTTGGATGCACTATATTAAGTACCTGATACACTATCCGTTTACAAACGTGTAAATTATTTGATATAAATAAAATAAATATTTTCGGACAATCTTACACATATCAACGTAGTCCCAAACTAAGCAAAGCTTGTACTATGGGTACTAGACGACGATAAACATAGGAACTTATATAGATAAATAAATACTTAAATACATAGAAAACATCCACGGGGACTCAGGAACAAATATTCGTGCTTATCACACAAATAAATGCCCTTACCGGTATTCGAACCCAGGACCTCTAACTTCGTAGGCAGGCTCACTACCAACTAGGCTATACCGGTCGGATATCTCTCATCACTTCGGGTATCGTTGACGAATTATTAATTAAGACTACGCGGTAGCCATCAGAATCCGGGAAGAAAAGTGCAACTTTGATCCCTCAGTTGGCAACAACGAATCTTTTCTAAATAGAAGGTGTGAAACGTCCACTTTATAGCAGCTAGTGCACAATAGGGCTGTAGATGTCGGCGGCAGATCGTTAAATACGCCAGATCACGAAATTCCTAGGCATATCGTGAAACGGCGCCATTTCATGATATGCCTAAAAGTCGGCTAGGCTTATCACGATGTGCCTGATAAACAATACGGCAGATCGATTAGAGCAACGCATTCGTCGATATTCCTAGCTCTATACCGGGCACATCGTAAAATAGTTTCTTTCTTGGCCACTGGTGGCGCTGCACATGCGATGGCGGCCGTTTTTGTTGGGGGCTAATAATCAGGGCGGACAAAAATGGTTTGTCATAAGCGAACTCTGTCTTAGGTCGGTTAGGTTAGGGTTCACTTGTGTCCCTCAGACCAGAAATAGACACCCCGCGCAGCGGGGTGGCGTCGACTCGCTGGAGATTATCAGTCCGCACTTCTTATTTTTTTTAATTTACCTAATTCAATTTTGGACACCCTACTTACGTATAACGGTGAGTATTGAACGATATGCCGGCGTTTCATGATATGCCTAGGAATTTCATGATGAGCCTAAACGTGACTGGCTTGGCCAAATCATGAAATGCCGGCGTTTCATGATATGCCTAGGAATTTCATGATCTGCCTAAACGTTAGACGTTAAGTTTTGAACGATATGGCGGATGTCCTTTAGCCAAATCATGAAATGGCGGCGTTTCACGATATGCCTAGGAATTTCGTGATCTGGCGGATTTTACGATCGGCCGCCGACATAGACACTAAATAAAATAATCAATAATGTCATATTTTCTCGAAAAAGGATTAAAAATGTAGTCAAATGGAGAATAAATCAACGCAAAAGGTTAAATAATCACGAAGTTATAAGTGTCCAAAGATTTCAGATTTTTTGTGAAGTTTTGTGTTCTGTCCCTTTTTCGCATAACTCAACTTCATATGAAACGATGACGCTGGAAAATTCTGACGTCACTAGAAGACGACAATGTGCAGTGCCCATCGTGTTCGTGTCGATTTTCTCTCTAACAAGTAATATTAAAACGGTTGTAGCTTCGTAATTCATTGATATATCAGAATGGGATTTTCGCCACTAGGCATATTTATTTGCCTTTCTTCTTTTGGGTTAATAATTATTTTCGAATCTACTCCCCTATTTACGATTTCAACTTTACTTAGCTTACAAGACTTACCTTAAAGTCATGCTGTCCTTCTCCATCGGCATGAGCGGCCGCGAGCGGCCGATGTCGGCCGCTACGAAGCGCAGACGCAGCCCCGGCAGCAAGCTCGGCTCGCGATTCACGGCAGCTACGGCCAATGGTAGGGCGCCAAGTATAGTCTGTAACAATAATTATCACATTAGTTTGGCTTATGTATACATTCACGCCTTTATTCCCCAAAGGGGTTGGCAGAGCACATGATACTTATGTTCCAGTGTCACTTTTAGCAAAAATGAGGGTATACGGGGCGGGTGAGGGGGTGAGTGGGGCTTAAATCTAAAGCAGGAATCTAGTGTTGCTTTAAAAAGGAGTCCACTCAGCATCAGTCGAGAGCGAGACACAGAGTGCAACGACGCTGATTTTCAGTGGATCCAATAAACTAAAGAAGATCGACAAAATGTGCTCCCTTAGTGAACTTTTACGAAGCCCACGGGAAGAGGGGGTGGTAAAATTCTAACCTGACACCACACGGGGACACATTCATAATTATTGTTTTGTTTGAAACGAATGCATCTATGCAATGATGTAATATAATAACCCTCCTCTCCTTCGGCAGTCGGGTAAAAAAGAGGTATAGGTAATATAAGCGCTCCAAAAGTGGCACACTAAAACTCAGTCAATTGCATGAACTTGCCTTAGTTTACGCGTGTAAACATGTCTCAGCTGTCAGGTTTGATGGCCATTTTAAACACGGAATTTCGTATGGGAAACGTATCTATCTCTTTTTAATGTGTATACTTTAATTATTTTTTGAATAAATTGTGTATTTATAACTTTATTTATTAAAAACTAAAATTAGACAATTAATCGATTCTTAAATCTAGCTTTTTGGTTTAGGAACAATGTCCACGGGCAGAGTGTTTAGTATATCATAAGGTATGCGTTTCTTTAGTGTCCTATCACCATAATAAGATTTTACATATTTTAAACAGTTTTAGGTAGTTATTTTTACAGTTATCTTTTGTCTTCTTATTCACAAGTAATTTCAAAAATCGGATTTGTAACATTTCAACTATTTCAATATTAGTTTTGAAAGTTAGTCTATAGCTATCAAGGGCATAGCAGAGGACGGATTCTACTATTGACTTATATAAATATTTTAAATACTGGTAGGACAACTGTAAAATTTGCCTAAGAGTATTCTTAATTTGCAACAAATAAAATCAATGTGTGGTGACCAAGAAAATTTTTCATCGATTTTTTAAGCCAAGATATGTACCAGAACTAACTTTTTCCATTGGCTTGCCATACAGTTGACTAGGATAGTATTGTTGTGGAGGCAGGTGAAGCTGTGAGTAAATATGGATGGGCAATATCCTTAGGAATCAAATATGGAGAGTGAATAATCATTAATTTGGTCTTATAAGCGTTCAACACGATCCCGTTATCGTGAGACCATTTGACGACCGCGTCCACATCCTCCTGCCCTGCACAAGTCGACACGTCAGCACACGAGGTCGGTTCCGGCGCGCAGCGCGCACAGGTCGTCCGGACACGGCGCCAAGCAGTAACTTAATTTATTAAACAACCAAGGCTGCGAAAAGAGGTAGCTGTGACGAGCGATGGGCAATTTCTGAAACATTTCTTAAGTTTGCCGTACCTAGCTCACAAGCATGTGTAACGTTGGAAACTTTACTTGTTAAATTTCACTTAAGTTTCTGAAGTCCATCATGCTACTTTGACTGGGACTAATGCGTACGTAGATAGGTACCCATCCATAGATGGTGTCCTAGTGAATGCCCGAAAGGGTTATGTAAATTGGACGGATATTTTTTGGTCTGAGGTCGTTGGGAGGTCTTTAGCCTTCATAAATGACCTGCGTCAAATAAAAGACAGAAGGTCCGATGCTCGTACGGTTTCATACCTGAGGGGTCAGGTTACGTTTTGAAAGCGCTTTAGGACAGTCCAACTTTCATTTATCCATATAAAAAACCAGCCAAGTGCATGTCGGGTCACACGCAGTGTAGGGTTTGCTTGTCTTAGTTACATCGACGTGCCGGTGCGCTTGCGTCGGCCGAATTTGTACAATTGGCCTTTACAAGTACACATTAAGTTCGTCGACTATTTCTCGGTAACTACTTATGCCTTCTTGTCCGTGATAGTTTTCCTTTTAATCATTATATTTACTACTACCACGATTTTTGTCACATCCCCAGTAGTAGCCATTTAGCCGGCAGGCGGGGGGACACATAACTCGTACAAAAATTAGGGCTTTAAAGCCCAATATCTCGCAAACGAATCAATGATTTCAATTCAATTCAAATCAATTCAAATAATTTATTTCAGGCTTGCACCCATAAGTGTTAGTAATATACAATAAAATCTTAATCTATAGTTAGCGACAAACAATAAATTTCATAAATAGTATTTTAAAACCCATATGTAATAGTTTTGTTTTCATATGCTGTATAAGTATGTGTGATTTTTGCTATTTCTGAATACCTACATTATAATACTAATATTATTGCGAAATTGTGTCTGTCTGTTACCTCTTCACGGCTGAACCGATTGGGATGAAATTTAGTATAGAGATAGATTTGAGTCCCAGGGAATGACATAGGTCCCGGAAATCATCCCCTAAGGAGGGTGAAAGTTTGTATGGAACAACGATATAATCGAGTTCCATGCGGACGGCATCGCGGGCAGAAGCTAGTGAGTAATATTCGTATAAACCGAAGACAGTATCATACATAGTATAAAACAAAGCGGGCTGTCTGTCCCTATGTATGCTTAGATCTTTAAAACGACGCAACAGATTTTGATGCGGTTTTTAGTCTTCCGTACCAAAATTGGTCCAACGGAACACTTATGCGATCACTCTGAGGCTGTCCGTCTGTCACAGCCAGTTTTCTCGAAGACCGTTTGACATAGGAAGCTGAAATTTGGTATAGATATAGAAATTTATGGCCTGATTACCTACATAAATAAAGTCAAAAAGGTGTAAACCCCAATAAAGGGAGCAGTTTGAGGGGTAATAAGGGGTAATAATTCGCAATTCTTTTTTAATAGATAGAGTGATTCAAGAGGAAGGTTTATATGTATAATATAGTACCCGTGCGAAGCCAGGGCGGGTCGCTATAGCGATGATGCTATTATACAGGCAAAAGCGTAATGCGCAGCTATAAGTTCACGGTTGAACCATATTAAATGTTTATTAACTCTTAAGGTTACACCAAAAGTGGTATTTTATAATGCTATTTGTGTTTCTTGGGTAGTACACGATAATGTGTTCGTCTAATTATATGCTCCTCTTATGTGTTGTATTATATGTAAGCGGGATGAGGGAGTGCCGTGATTAATATGATTGGCTCATCTCTGGAGGGATATTATATTACTTATGTCGGTGAATTTTAACCTAATTAGGTAATTAATATTTTTAATTCAGTGTTTGCAGGCAATAAGGCAGGGGCACAATTGAAAACCATAATAATAATAATAAGAGACAATGTCCCTCAGATACTCCGAAGCCGAGACCTATAAGTACCTCGGTATGTCACAGTCATTGGGAGTTGTGGGTGAGGACGTAATGCGGGTGTTGAAGGAGCGTTTACTTCTGTCGCCTCACAGAAGTAGTTAATAGTCTTTTGTCGGGTGGCAACAGGGTGCGCGCCTTCAACGCCTGTGTGATGCCCTTGCTCATTTACTCCTTTGGCATACTAAGGTAGACTCAGACGTAGCTGGTTGCCCTGGACCGAAGAGTCCGTGTACTGCTCACTGCGAATCGCATGCTCCACCCGCCGCGCTCGTCTGTTATGAGACCGTATGCCTCGCGGAAGTGTGGAGGTCGCGGCTTTTTAAATGCCAAAGACCTCCACAACCGCGAGGTGTGCAGTCTCAGGGATTATTTCCTAAACAACGAGTGTGGGATGCTTCGTGACGTAGTACCTACCGGTAGACGGAAAGTTTACCCCGCTTTCCTTGGCAAACGAGAACTGGCGTCAAGTTAAAGTGATGACTGTGTGGAAGTGCATGGAGCTACACGGGCGGTTCTACAAGGCCCTGACGGGGCCAGATGTAGATCAGCTCTCGTCGGTGAACTGGCTACGTTTCGGGGATCTCTTCAGGGAAACCAAAGGTTTTGTCTGTGTAATTGCGGATGAAGTCATTATGACGAATAACCACCGGAGGTATATCGTGAAGGACGGTTGGGTCGACATTTCATGATATTCAACAGGAACTGTCATTAGGCGCCCAGTTGAACGAAGCTCTTTACCCGTTACATTCACACGCGCAAACTGGGAGATGTTTTTTTTTATAAATAAGAGAAGCTCGAACATTATGTTGTGAGTAGTGCGTCATTATGCATTGCGTCGAGAATAACTCCCGACAGGGGTGACGATGCTTGACTCCTACAAGTACCCGAACTGCACGTTTTTGCATTACAAGAACTCTTTGCGCATCCGTGGAGTTACCCCATAGGAGGGTACCGTAGGACATCAGGGAATGAAAATATGCGAAGTAAACCTGTTTCAGTGAATCACCGGAGATAAGCGTACAATGCGTTACGTGATCGTCCTGCTGAGGGGTAATCACGTAACGTTCCGAACGCGCGTTAGGACAATCCAACTGTCCTTTTTCCTTATACAATTTGACATGTAGATCTACGTTACGTACGTATACGTACAATACGTTACGTCACCATTATACTATATACTGTTGGTCAATTATGTTACACAGTGTCTACTACGTGCGTTCGAAACGTTACGTGATCACCCCTCTGGTTTAATTTAAAATGGAGTGCAGATGCAAAAAGGTCATTTTGTGTGATGAACACGAATATTTGTTCCCGAGTCAAGGATGTTTTCTATGAATTTAAGTATTTATTTATATATATAAGTATGTTTATCGTCGTCTAGTATCCATAGTACAAGCTTTGCTTAGTTTGGGACTAGGTCGATTAGTGTAAGATGTCCACTAATATTTATTATTATTTATTATTTATGCGTTTTGTACTTAGTGCGTTCGCTAGAATGATTGGGAAAATGTTCGTTGTTCAGATCGAAAACGTTCGTTCAAAACGGCGAATACTCGATGTTCTGTCACATTTTTATCAGCACCTTTAAGATTGAGATACTGCGTTAGCTGATATTTACTGTGATGAAAGGGGTAACATCATTTGTTTTGTATCGAATCTGAGCGTCAATTCGGTTCATCTCTTTTACATCCCGATCTTATTATGATAGAGTATCGCGCTCTCGTTCTGGCGCGTTAGCTCGGCGCCTGTGGAAATGAGATCGCTAAAAAGAAGGGAGTTGGCTGCCAGGTAGGCCTTCCAATTTACGAGTAGGTTCTATTTCTTAACCATGAAGATAAGTTTCTGTTAAAAAAATAATATTTGGAACAATATTTTATTGCCAACTGTTCTTTTCCTTCTTTATACTGTCATCAACTACTCATTGAGACGATTCTGACGAGCCCAAACTCAACGGGGTTACGTCGGTTAAGTACTGAATTCCCATGGCCACCTTCTGTCTCCATCATCAGATCAGCTCGATGGTACTATAATATTGAAGTATCCGTAATGATATGTTTGAATAGCACTTAGATTCGAATAAGTAAACTTTATACAATAAAACCCTAAGATATCCTAAATAAACAAATCATTTTTTTTGTAAGATATTTTTCGCATCGTGGTGCAATAAAGAGTATTGATTATTATTATAAACGAAAAAAAGGAAGAATTTGTGCGTTAAAATTCTAATGTTAGGGGAAAGGAAGGTATAACGGACCATGTGGGTAAGACGGGTGATTCGACTGAAGTGTTTTTTTTATAAAATTTGTTTATAAAATGCTCCATTATTAAAAGTCAAAGAAAAAATTAAAAATACATACGTTACTTTTATTATGCATTGATTTTTCCTTGAGTATTTCCATAATTATTTTACCTACTAGTAGTCCGATTCACCTTCGCTTCTCCTATATGGAATGGAATGAGGTATATATATGGAATTTGGTCGACAAAACACGTGTCATACGTGTAACGTCTTTGCAGCCGCAGATTACTGGCAAGGCCAACGTTTCACTCTAGCTTTCTGTTCTCAATGGAATTAGGTACCGCACCTTTACGGATCCAATTAACGATCCTATTTGATGAACAGTCCTGCTCTTCGAGCGAAATCGATTACTTGGAAGTTTCCGCGTCGTTTATTCGCTATGGACTTAGGTTAACGTATAATTTCTTGAGTTCCAGTGCAGTCTCATTCGTAGACAACAAACTGCAATCTTGATACCTGTTTAAAAATAGTTATTTATGCTACAAGTGTGGAAAGTAGGTGATTTCCGACGAGTGTCATTTTTATACATGAGCGAGTGAAGCGAGCGAATGTATAATTCGACACGAGTCGGAAATCATCTTTACGCGCGTGTATCATACAACATTTTACTATGCCTTGTGTGAGGAAATATATTAAATGTTGAAATGTTGGTTTAAAATAGATCTAGGTTAAAATTGAAGAACCCAGGTAGATTGTCAGGTACCTACTTACTATCTGGAATTGCATTTAACAACTTCTACACATCTTTTGCTGTCAAGCTTATTCACTTAAAAGTTAAAACCATTGTATTGTGGTTTTGGAACACAATTAATTTTGAGTAACTCAATATTATATTAAACAACAAAAAGACGCTTTACCGTCGTAGTTCTAAGAAACATACTGACACTAAACACTATTGAAACGCAATAAATCATTATTATTATTGATTACTCACTTTCACTCGACCTTTTTAACATATTTACATGAAATAACTACACAAAACTCACAATAAACAACAATGGCGGGCTTTTAGATACATATGCGCATTGCGCATGTGCAAGCCGCCATACTGTCGTATTGTAAAAGGCATAAGAAAGATATGCGTTCAGCCAAACACATTAAGTGAATATTAAAAATTAATTAATTTATTGCCCAAATTCAAAATTCATAAACATTAATAAATCATTTTATACGTTATTAGTATTTATATACCTTTTATATGAAAGAAAACGTGTAATTTAAATAATTGTAAAACTTTTCTCGAGTAATAAAAACTCTTTGTGTCAGGCTGACGACGGACTAGAAAATTAAAAAAAAATTGAAAAGTAAAAAGCACTAGTGCGAAAAAGTGGCACTTTCCGCACGATTTTAGTGCTTGGAAAACGCTCTTTTCGAGCACATGCATTGGTAAGTACTTTTTTGATAGTGGTTTAAAATCCTACAATTAAATGTTATGATGGACGTATGGGACATTAAGTATTTAGACAGCTTCTAGGCAGGAAAGAATTCTTAAATTTGGTAAGGTTAGGTTTTTTTTGTATGGCACGTTATAATTGAATGGAAGGTTCTGTATACTCGTAATCCAGATCTTGTTACTGTTTCCGTCAAGATTATAAAAGGCCGCCCTATGTAATATTATCTATTTCATTATATATTTTTCTAATGAGTACCTATTTATAATATAACTTACTTCCGCCCGCGACGTCGTTTATGTGGACCCGGCATAAAGACTATCCTATATTTTAATCCACGGTATAAACTATCTTCATGCAAAATTTTACTTAAATCGGAAAAGCCGTTTAAGCGTGATTGAGTAACAAACATCCAAAGATTTAAATACCAGCGCTTCGTAACGTAAGATTCTGATGAAAATAATGAAAAATTACAATATACAATAAGCAATTTTCTATAGCAATTTCGAGCATTATTCCAGTCATTATATGTCGCTATAGTCTTTTGTATTTATTAATTACAATCCTATTATACTATGAAAAATGTAAATATGTTTGGTAGAAATCATTTAAGGTGACCGACATTTTTAAAAACTGCCATCCGAATTTGAATCTAGTAGCCAAAGTGGTAGAGTCGCTTTTTCAACGGAATCGATGATGCAACTTGGTGAACTCTAATATTATTTTTATACTAGTCCAATACAATAGTGGTAATTTACTGTTTGATTTGTTTTTTGATTTAAGTATATAAATTAATTATACTAAGTTATATTGTAGGCTTTTAGTACTTAAGTATAATTTTGTGGCAATAAATAAATTTCTGATTCTGATTTTTAATGCTTGAATTAAGATTCCGTACACCAAACTATAATCATATACTTTTTTCTAAGGAGCTTCCAACTCAACTCTTTGCAACTGTTTAGACAACTAAAATGAATTTGAACAATCACGTGGCGCCTTTATTGAAATGAATTTGACTAATACTACTGTTACGTCGTCTTGGCTACAGAGGAAAAGACATCAACGAATACTAAGCCGTTGGCTGCGCTTCGTTTCTGCAGGGCTTAGATTTTCAATAGATACCAAGTTTGTTTAATTAGTTCAGTTGACTCGTAGGAAAAGTATTGTATATAATAGTTATATAATTAGCTTTTTAAGTCTCGTACTTTAATTAGGCCACTCAGCAAGCTTCATGGCCTAAACGTGGTATTCGACTGAAAAAGCATATATTATATACCGATTGCATAAAATACTATTGTATACTTGGCTAGACCGCTTCATTTTAGGTTTTAATTTTGTTTCTCATGTTTGATTTAATTGCAAATTTGATTTTTATTGACTATTATTTACTATTGGTTATTATTCTTATACACTGACGATCTTTTTGTGAACCCATGCTATTTTAGTTTTATGAAATGACATGTAAATTTTCAGAATGAAATAAAATAATCTAATCTAATCTACTCATTATTGGCGGTAGTGGAAACTTTGACTGCATGCAAAAATACGAAAGTAAGTACATCTCATTTGTCCTTATTACTAATAGACCTGCACGTTCTTTAGCGGAACAGCAAATAAATATTATAAGCAGTAAATATTTACTAAGCAGAAACGATATTCCAAATTCCAATAAAAGTGATGTTTATTTTATTATTCGCCACGAGCGGGTTTTGAACCCACGGTCTCCGCATACCGTGCATGTGTGAGAGTGATACGTCCTTCAATATCTTCACTTTTCTATATAAGCCTTAGGCAGGCTCGTATAGCAACATCTACCGCGATGTTGTTATAACTTATGAAAAGGCACCAACGACTAAAATTATATTGAGAATCGCTAGACTACATAGTATAACAATGATCTACCCCATGTTTCCAGTAAATTTTTACTATTCAGAAACGTCTCCTATCGATATTCCAAATTCCAATCAAAGCAAAAAAAAAACACCTCTCTTTTCATAATAATAAATTTTATTTATTTGGGGATTTGAACCCACGACCTCTATATACCATGCATCGCTCTGAACCAACTGAGCTACCGTGGGCTTAGCTCGTAGTGATAAATCCGTCAATCTCTTTACTTTTCTAAATACACCCTGTTTCCTGTCACATCAATTACTTGGCTAGACCATCGGATAGACATCACATGAATTAGTTATTTATTTATTTATATCTTAGCCTAACACTCTAAATAATGAGAGAGAATGAGAATTACGCCCCTCATAATAATAAGATAAACAAGTATACTTGTATAAGCCTGCTTCGCCTTTTTAAAACCACTTCGATATACCTGCCTCATTGCCAGCGATACTATTCAGTAGATTCTGGTAGGTCTATGTTTGTTAAACCTTTTTTTTAAATTATATATTTGTGAGCTTTTTCGCTATTGCGAATATCAGTCCTTCAGACCATATTTTACTAGGGCTAATAACTTTCCGACCATCTCAGACATTGGATTGGCCAAATATGTATTACATAATCCGATAGAACTGTCCCTGAAAATAACATATAATTATATATTTCGCCTAGCTGCATCATTTCGGACACACTCATGGTACAACAACATTGGCAAATAGCATAACGGTGAATTTACTTTACAATGGTATGTGTCCAGAACGCAATCGCAAAAAAAAGGAGATCTTGTCTTTTCATAGGACTGTTATCAATCAATGGAATGCGATTATGTTATATAGCCACATTGTACAGTCATTGTCAAAGAGATGGTTATGTTTTTCCCCTTATTACAATGATATTTAAGGTGCAAAAGTGAAAACATAATTTTGGCGTCGATTGTACTGTACCTATAACTACTCACTGAACAACTGAATTGCTTGTGTCAAACACAGTTGGCAATTTCGCGCACCCCTAAATTGATTGTGGTAACTGTGGCTGCCAAATAGAACATGGGCGGCTTAGAAAAAAAAACGAAAATTATACTGCTTTATTTAAAAACTGAATTCGAGTGATAATAAAGTTCAAAAAAATCCATACGTATGTTATCCTTAGTTACACAGTGACAAAATACGCGGTGACCGACTCCACTCACAGGTTACTGATACCGCGATACCGTACCGAATCCGCACCGCAATATGCGGAAGTCTACCGATCGAGCTCGATCTACGCTTGACAATATATTCTTCAGTCTGGGTACACCAAACAAGGCATCAATTTCAAAACATGCATTTAATCACGTAAATAATGAAATAATATTAATAAACTCCTCATTTATTTAAGAGCCGATGCTATATTATTACACAAGAGTGCACCGTTATCGGAAACAAACTTCGATCCAGTAATGCTTCGAGCCTTCTCGCTGGCCAAGAATAGAACCAAATCAGCAATTTCTTCAGGCTCCCCTATTCTCTTTAGCGGAGCAATGGCTTTCATGGACTCCCATATTCCTTCCGGGTTCTCAAACCCTGAATTCTCCATTATATCTGTCTTGACCGCTCCTGGGTTGATGCTGTTCACCCTTATCCCCTGCCCAGCGAATTCCAAAGCAACACACCGCGTGAAATGATCCATGGCTGCCTTCGAGACTGCGTAAGCCGTAAGCGCGGTCGGGTTGCATGAACCAGCAATACTTGACACATTAATGACGTTACCCTTACTCTTGACTAGGTGAGGAGCAGCCAGGTGCGTCAAGAGAACGACAGAACGTAAATTCGTGTTCATGACGAGATCGAATGTTTCCATAATTTTTTCGCTAAACATTGACTCTGTTCTAGCTATTCCTGCATTGTTGACCAAGATATCTAACCGGCCGAAGTGGTCAATAGTCTTTTTCACTATAGTCTTGACTTCTTCATCCTTGGAGACATCTGCTTTGATGACAAGAGCTTTGTTGTCATGCTGTTGGCATTGCTTGGCTATTTTGTTTAGTTTCACTTCGTTTCTGGCCACTAAGGCTACATTGGCGCCTTCTCTGGCCAGGGCTATGGCGGTGGCAGCTCCTATTCCAGAACTCGCACCCGTCACTATGGCCACTTTACCGGAGAAACTCATTGTGTTGATGCTTGGTGAATGCTAGAGAACGACTGTGAATTTATAATGGCTACCATGTCATTATAAATGATCGGTACGTTTTATTTAAACGTGATGAGATTTCGTCGTAAACAGATTTAATCCAAGTCATTCAGAGTCGGCAAATTTATCTTGTATCAGTGTATCGCAAAGTTGTCTTTATATAAACGCACGTGTCATGGCGTGTGACTATAGGAGAATACCTGATTCTTAAAATAAGTCTTAAGTGATTTAACCTTGACAATTCATTTAATTATTTCCGCTAGCCGCGATGACCTATCGTAAACCGGATTCGCGATGATCACTGTCCGGCTCGGCATCGCTTAGATTCATATGCGTCTCTCTGAGATCGATTGACACAAATTGTTGTTATTTAATTGAAATTAAAAACTAAAATAAGGAATAACTGTATCAGTTTTACTTTGTATGGGTTACGTTTGCATTAAAA
The DNA here is from genome assembly GCA_947578815.1 of Epinotia ramella. Taxonomy (NCBI): domain Eukaryota; kingdom Metazoa; phylum Arthropoda; class Insecta; order Lepidoptera; family Tortricidae; genus Epinotia; species Epinotia ramella. The sequence goes on from OX388211.1 coordinate 24,934,485, forward strand.
TCATTGGCGATAATCCTCAATGTGAAAAATAATAATATAGGTAACCTACTACTTACCTGGTTGAGTCAATCTAATACTATTACTTCCAAAATACTTACCTACCAGTGATTCTCATTGATAGAAGGGATCCCGTACAGCGATAAGTTCGCCATTGAACCGACTTAACAATACACTACAAAATCTATAAAAGAGTCGGATCTGCAAAACCGGTACTCCGACAGAAGCTGTAAAAGTATTGAAAAAAAAAACATCATTATCATATATCAGCCGAAAGACGTCCACTGCTGCTCGGCATAGACCATTTCCGCCCCAACGGCCATCGGTTCTACGTGCTATGTGCCCCGCCCACTGCCACTTAAGTTAAACGATTTGGCACTCTTTGGGGAGAGGGGGGCTATGTCCAGCAATGGACGTCTTTCAGCGGATATAATTATGATGATGATGATGATACTAGAGTGTGCTTACCTAGTGTGTTTCATAATTTAAAACAAAAACGACCTTAAGCTGGTTTGAGGGGGCTCTTTTATTTTAGCATTATTCATGACAATGGGTTGCCACACAAAGTCATTCTTACCAAGGAGTTTTTGAGGAGTACTGAGATCCAAGATTTATGTCTTCCTCCATATAGCCACGATTTGGCTTCTAGTGATTTCTTCATCTTCCCGAAAATCAAACTTGGATTTCGCGACACGCGATTCAACCTTCCTGAGGATGCTCGAAGAGCCTACTTGCAGGCTGTAGAAGAGCTTCCTAAGGAAGAGTACAGGACATGCTATAAATGATGGTTTAGGTTAAGCGGATAAACTTATTAAAAAAAAAGCTAAAGCAGTTTTTTTTTAATAATAATTTAATCACTTTTATACTTTTTTTCACAATGAATTCCACGGAGTTTTATTTATTTATTTATTGACAAATTAAAACCAATGCGTCACGAAACTAAAAGCCTCTGTCAAAAATATCATTTTTGTTACAAGCTTTTATTGCCGACTGTACTTTTCTGTATACCGTCATCAACTGCTCATTAAGACGATTCTAACGAGCCCAAACTCGATGGGGTTATGTGGTTTTATTACGGAGTTCCTATGATCACCTTCTGTCTCCATCATCAGATCAGCTCGATGGTACCATAATATTGCATTGTCATCCAAATTATACTTTTACCCAAAATTTCAGCTCAATTGGTCACCGGGAACTGGGTCAAATTTAACTTGCAAGATTTGACGGACAACTTACTAGCTTGTAAAAACAACAAATAATACTATTTAGGCGACGAAACGACGTGGCCCCATTGCATCGTCATCTCCGGTGTAGGATTCGGCAGGTTGCCCCGGAACCGTCGAAACACGACACCCTTCGGCCAGAAGTCGTCATGCGATGGTCTCCCGCAGCGGCCGCGGCACGCGCATTTTATCATTCTTGTAGTCTTGTGTGCTAATAAGCTTTCGAAATAAGTTCACGCTTCACATATTTCTTGAATTTATTAATAGATAACTCAGTTACGTTTCCTGGAAGTTAGTTATAAAACGTTACACAATACCTATAGTCGATATTGCATTCATCAGGCACAACATTCACGGCACACGTCACACTATCAAAAGTAATTAAGTTACGAATGCATTTAGCTTTGTAGTGGCCGTTATTGGTTTTGAGAATTAGGGTGAGCGTCCATTAGAGCTGTGAGAGGCTGCAAAGGAAAATCCACTAATCTCACACATCCTCTTTTGTATACTCACCTTTACAAGGGTGTTAGGTTAATTCAATTAATTCAAAATTAATTCATTGCTTTTTGAATGTCAAGTTTTTATATATAATTTTGTTAAATAGGTAACTTGAGTTTGATATTTGTCCATCATATCCTTGTCTGTAAAATTTTCGTCCAATCTGTAATAAGCCTCCATTCCCTGCACGAGAAAGTTTCATTGTACAGCCATCAGATTAATCAGAGCGGCCAGTGCGCACAAATATCTGAACACGTCTCTATTGTCGAGGCATTAGAGACTTCTTCAGATATTTGAGAGCACTTTGGCTGCTCCGATATATCTGATGGCGACTGTACCTATCTTGAATAATGAATATATAATATATACCATAGTTATTTATTTTGGTAAAAAATATTTTTTTCTCTCGAACATATTTAATAGCAAAAATGGATCAAGTATATGTGGATCGTTTATAGCAAAAAATTAGAACATAATATATTATAATAAAACGTATCAATTTATTTAGAACAGTATTCGCAGCTTAAAAAAACAGTATGGATTAATCTAAAAGGTTTCAAATTACATGGAACATTTTTGCAGAAATGAAAAATGTATAAAGATTTTGCAAAAACGTTCCAACCCACATGGATTTACTTTATGAATTTAGTATAATGTTCCAAGACAAGTGGAACATTATAACGATATGTTATTCTATTAAGAGTTTTTAACAATATGTTTCAGTATGCATGTAATGTTTTTACTTTATTTTGAGTACACGTCCTTGGCATAATGGTGGGTTGGAACATTTGGGTCAAACTTTATTGATGAAACTAACCTAAAAATACTAGCATCTTTGTGTGCACATGATGTAATATGTCAAAAATAGTACCCTGGTTATGGTAACTCATTTTCGAGTGACTTGTGGGTTGGAACGTTTTCGCGTAACTACGTCCATATATAAGATAGGATATTTGGTATAATACCTATACTAAGTAGGTATAACTTAACCCCCCGTTACCACAGATTAAAAAAAATGCTTGTCACCTAAGAGCTGAGGGGTAGTCACGTAAAGTCATGAACGCGCGTTAGGTCAAACTGTCTTTTTTCCATATACCATTGATACAATTTAAAACCGGCCAAGTGCGTGTCGGGCCACGCGCAGTGTAGGGTTCCGTAGTTGCCTGTCTGTCTTAGTTACATCGACGTGCGGTGCGGTTGCGTCGGCCGAATTTGTACGAAAATCGGCCTTTCCAAGTACACATTAAGTTGGTCGACTATTACTCGGTAACTACTTCTGCCTACTTGTCCGTGATAGTTTTCCTTTTAAATCCATCATATACACTACTACCACGAATTTTTTCACATCCCCAGTAGTAGCCATTTAGCCGGCAGGGGGACACATGACTCGAACAAAATTAGGGCTTTAAAGCAAACGAATTACTGATTTAAAAAGTGGTTATAGGAAACCCATAATATTTTTAAATGAGCTATCCAAAGATACCCCACACCATGGGTTTAACGAGAAAAAAAAATTACATCCCGCTTTAGCTTTTTATACCGTTTTGTTGTCGTAATTGATTTATATAGGTACCCATGCCGAATTACAGTTTTCTAGGAGTTATGGTTACTGAGCTAAGCCGAAGACGGACAGACAGACGGACGAAAATGGCGAAACTATAAGGGTTCCTTGTTGACTACGGAACCCTACAAAAATTGATGCAAAAGCACCTACTTGAAATGCAAAGGCAAAGTTGTACAAAGTTGGAAATTTAAACTTAATTATTAAGTAAGTATAGATATAAACCTACAATTAGGTAACGTACTCACACACATGCTCCTTGAAAATAGCGTCGTTTGTTGGTATTTGATATTTTATGTGTAATCGTGTATAGTGTTAATATTGCGTTGTTGAATATGAATATGAAAAAAAAAAAAAAAATCTTCTTTTTTTTTTTTTTTTTCATATTCATATTCATATTCATATCATTTATTGCACTAAATGGTAACAGATTAACATGAACCCATTTTTATGATATAGGAGGCAAACGAGCAGACGGATCACCTGATGGTAAGCGATTACCGCCGCCCATGGACACTTGAAAAACCAGAGGTGTTGTGAGTGCGTTGCCGCCCTTTAAGATGGGAGTACGCTCTTTTCTTATCTAATGGAAATACTTATAATAGGTGGACTGATGACCTGGTAAAGGTCGCGGGAGTCCGCTGGATGCGGGTGGCGCAGGGCCGGTCATAGTGGCACTCTTTGGGGGAGCCCTATGTCCAGCAGTGGACGTCTTTCGGCTGATATGATGATGCATGGAAATACATCGATCTATACTTACTATACTTAGACTTACTTACTGTTTGTAATGAATAGACTCAAAAACTACTGTGCCGATTTCAAAACTTATTTCACCATTGGAAAGCTACATTCACCCTGAGTGACATAGGTTACTTTTTACCGCGGGAAAATGCTTAATTCCTACGGGAAAACGGGTAATCCGTGCGAAGCCGGGCCGGGCAGCTTTATTTCTAACTAGCTAGTTAGAAATAAAATAAAGCGATTAGGGACTTCGTACAAAAAACGTTCCACTCGTTAAATTTTTTATATATTTTTTCTAGCAACAGAAACTAGTTTCTGACCTAGATATGGCATATAACATTGTGTATTCAAAGTTTCACGTTATTCTAGCACCAGGTTTTAAAATGGGAGCCAAACTACGTTTGTTAAGAGTGTCGAGCGTGCGCGACCTTTAAGCTTGGGACACACTTATCCCACGTACGCAACGTATGCAATGCAACGTGGGAGAGATTCTGTGCACACTTGTCCCACGTATACGACGTGTATTTAATTAACATCAGACGCTGTTGTTAGTTCTCCGGGTGCAGTGCATTTTTGCAGCGCGAGCGTGGTTTTTTTGATGTCTGACGCGCTAGGAACGTAAGATCTAGAAACACACTAATCCTACGTGGGAAAGCGTGTGATTATCCCCTCCACGTTCCCACACCGATCTTGCGCGAACGTTGCATGGGACGCGTGGTAGTAGCAGGTAGAAGTATACAGGAAAAAACACCTGGGGTCTCCGGACACACTATTGAACGCAGTCAGCAACACCAAGGCACTCACAAACTTCCTGGAGGAGCTGGGGTGGTTAGAGTAGCGCTACCCCACCGATTCACGCAAAATAGGCACACTGGATGTCGACTTGCGGAAAAAAGGCCAGTAAAACTAACTAACTATGGGACGCGTGGGATAGCATTGCGTATGACAAGTATGTTTCTAAGCATACAAATATCAGGGTCCAGATTTCATAATGCATTGCATACGTTGCGTACGTGGGATAAGTGTGTCCCTACCTTTACAATACTGGTTAAAATTTCAACCTTGATATTCAGGATAGAAATATTGTGAAAAATGCCAGGTTTATTAACAAAGATTGATGATACTTGATACATCATCGCTCGGACTTGATTGGCAACTGGATGCTTGTTAGTCAACTCAAAATATTGCCATTGGTCAACGATATAACTGTCGATCAGAATTATGGCCTTAATCGAATTTAACTTTCTCGAGTCATGTTTAAAGTGTATCACATAACTGCAAGCACGCTGGCAAAATAACACCGTAGGTACAATGCCTCCCGTTTATTTAACTTAGATTTGATTTAATTTAGTTATTACATTATTTAATTGGACAAAGGCCTCCCCCAAAGTTGCCAAAGTGATCGGTCCTGTGCCAACCGCATCCAGCGGACTCCCGTAGTCTCTGTGGGGAAGGCCTATGTCCACTAGTGAACGTCTTTCGGGTGATATGAAAATGATGATTATTTTATTTAATTGGTATGTGGAAACTTGTAAATCTGTAATGTATGCTATTAAAACCAAGCTTTTTTACGCTCCGTCGTAAAATTGGAAAAGTTAGTTACACAGAAAAGGCTAGTTTTCACATTTACCAGGAGATTGACATCACAAAATTCAGAAAATCCCATGCATTTTTAAAGCAAAATGCTTTGAAGCTAAAATACGAGGACATTTTGCACCGCGCGAAGTTCCATCCAGTTGTGAATAAAAGTCCGCGTTTGAAGTATCTTTTTGTAAATAATTATTCTTGAAATGTTCAGGGCAGAAACGATTGTGTTATGCAATAAAAGCTCGAATTTCATCCTTGTTTTTGAGTAATTACTTAATATGATAGTTCTTTATGACATTTTTATGTAGGTACCTAAAATTCATATACAATGTAAGTAAATTACATTATAACGTAATGAAATGAAATATACAATGAAATACACATATAGATAATTAGTATCTTAATTTAAATCCTTTCTCCGATGATCACAGTGGTGGAGTCAACTAAAGATTCTATTTCTATGTAGCTATCTTTATATATACTATTATTATATAAATTTATATACAAATATACTAAACGAGCAATATTTGTATATAAATTTGTAATCGTGTTCTCGAAAACGGCTCTCATTGAAATCGTTAGAGCCGTTTTCAAGAACGGTATGGCATTATCCCTATAATGCCATACCGAGGGTTTACGGAGGCGAATTCGTTTTCTCTATTTTCACCCGGGTAGGGATGAGAGTTCAGGTATCTAATAGATAAATAAAAATACCAATTGTAATTCTGGTTTTAAGCAGACGCATATGCCAAAATAAATATATCATTTCAGTAATCATACCATACAAATTGGGATTACACTCTTCTTGAGATTCACTAAACCCTTGTTTGTTACGTAAATATCTTCCTGATTGTAAAGAAAAAAGAATAGTCATTTTTTGCATGCCATTTCAAATCATGTCGTTCCAAACGGATTGCTTCATTCCAAATTTCTTTTCTAATTGGATCTGTTGGAAATCTAAATTTTTTTTTTACCTTTTATACTTACAAAGACATCGATAAATGCTACTAAATATTGATATGATATTCAATGGTTAACATAGAAATCGACTTATTAAAAAAATTATGTCTGTTGGCATGATACCATCCCTATACAAAATGTGATCATAACAATAAAATCAAAATAATATGTTTATCGCTGTACTTACTTGTGAAAAGTAATTCCATCTCTTTTGTTGTGCTTGTCCGAACGACTCACACACCATTTTACACCACAACAAGGCATATTTAATGAAATTGAACTTTTGGTTTTCTTAACAGTGTGTCACGGCATGTTCGAACTAAACGGCTGCCTGGCATCGTCGCCGACGGCCCGCCTACCATGGCACCCCTTCTGTGGGGCCATTTTACGGCACTAGTTAGACTTCTATGTTTTTTTCGTTCGCTGTATAAAACATTATTTTTGCAGCATATGTAGCTTGTGGCTTTGTGTTTTTGCAGCATATGTAGCTTGTTGTTCAGTGAGCTGTAGAAATCACGAGCGTGTCTTTTTAAATTTATTTTTGAAGTGAAAACTTCTTTAGTGCTCAGCGCCCTTTTTGGGATGGCGAAAAATTGTTAAATACGCGACAGAGTTTTGTGACGTCAGATGTGAAGGAGGTCACTTTTTGCTGCTAGCCGATTCGACTTCATTCAAAACTGAACGCTATTCGTAAGAGTATAAAGCCGTTAAACACTTTTTGCAATAGCATGTTCTGCAAATAAATCTGTAATAATACCAACGCATCCTTCACCGTTTTGCTATTGAGAAAATTCGAATAGTTCGAATTTGGGCGTTATTCCTACAGAGATAAATCTTAGAAAAATATTTACCAACGGCAAAAACAAATTGATGTTTTGGTCGCCACCGTGCACCGCCATCTGCTGTTCTTGCAAATTCGAATAGTTTGAATTTAGACGTTATTCCTAAAGAGGTAAAGCTTAGAAAAATATTTACCAACGGCAAAAACCAATTGATATTTTGGTCGCCACCGTGCACCGCCATCTGCTGTTCTTGCAAATTCGAATAGTTCGAATTTAGACGTCTAAAGAGATAAAGCTTTGAAAAATATTTGGCAATGGCAAAAACAAATTAGTATTGTGTTTGCCGCCGCCCGTCGGCGCGCCGAACCCCGGCACCGTTGCGCCGCGGCGGCGCGTTGTGCCCGTCGCACCCAACGCGCCCGCGGGCCGTCTGCCTAAATAATTGATAATTGTTTATAAATTTGCGTCAAATTCATTTTTAGGGTGACACCGTAAGATGTCACGTGACCTGATCGAAAAACTGTTATAATGTTATTGAGTTTTCACTTCTGCCGGCACTTCCGGAGTGCAACCCGGTTTTTTTTTTACGTAGAAAAACTAAATCATCTTTTTTTTTATATTGAACCTGTTCACAAAATTTCAAGAGAATCGGTTGAGAAATACGACCTGAGACTCTAGTATAAGTTTTACCGAAACAAAACGTTACGACCGCGTTTGCGTTTAGCTGTCAAATCCCATACAAATTGAGGGTAAAACGCAAACGCGATCGTAAAGTTTTGTTTCGGTAAAAGTTATACTAGAGCCTCTGTATAGAACAACAGCCTCATACCGAACATACGAAATATTTTTCCCCAAGTCAAAACGGGGAACTTCGTTCGCGTCGCTCGCTTCAATTCGTTCAATTATGAATACACAAAGGAAACTTTGTAAATATTCCCAAGAGCGCCAACGTTCTCGTTAACGTTGAGGCAATGAATTTTAATATAGGTACTTCAATTCATATATCGCTTGTTAATAAGTATACGAAAATGTTTGAAGAGATAAAATGTTGTGTTTAAAATCATAACTTAGCGTTTGCTTCAACAATAAAATCACTATCTCCTTTTTGTTGATGTTATTAAACAAATTATCGTCAAAGAAAAATGTAATACTTACTGGTGACCTGAATATTAACATATAAAAGGATAATTACGCCTCTGTAAATTTTGTTAATCTACTACATAATTTCAAGATGCGATTAAATATAAAGGTTCCTACTAGACACAATACATGTCTTGGTTTATTTGCAAGTAACATAACAAAAGATGTAATTGGTAAAGTACATACGCTTCACCTGTCGGATCATGACACTTGCCAAACATTGGAATTTATATGTGATAACAAAAAGGCAGAGATTAATTCATGGTATAAGTATGTTAAAGACTACAGCGAGGCAAATATCAATATTTTCAAAGAGTGTATGAATAATTTAAGTTGGAAGGAAGTCTTTAACGAATCTGATTTCAATAAAGCTTTTTCTCTGTTTCATGATGATCTATGTATGTTCTATGAATTGTGTTTTCCGCACAAAAGAATTAAAATTAATTCTAACAATTCTAAACCGAAGTGGATCAGTAAAGGAATACAAAAATCTTGTAAAACAAAGCGGATTCTTATGTCTCGTGGCTTCAAGGGAGAAAACAGGATAAATAACAAGATATATTATAAGAGGTACACTAAATTGCTAAAGCAGTGCATTGTGCAATCTCGGAAAAATATTAACCGTAAATATTTCTTAACCGCAAAAAACAAATGTAAAGCTGCATGGGATGTAATAAAGGATAAAAATGATAGTGTTAAGCTAGTAGAATGTGTAGAATCCCTACAAGTAGATACAAAAAACATTAAAGATGCACAAGCAATAGCCGAAGCTTTCAATAATTTCTTTGTCAGCATAACCAATAACACCTCAAAACAGAGCAGGAGCCACAGCATTGTTAGTATTGATAGTGTCAGCAATAGTTTATTTCTGTCACCCTGCACAGAGGATGAAATTGAGAAAGTAATCAAATCTTTGCGTGATACGAATGCAATAGGCATCGATGGAATATCTACTCGCATATTAAAATCGATTGCAAAGGAGATAAAATCAATACTGAGTCATTTGATTAACCAATCTCTTGAGCAAGGTTTATTCCCTGAAAGATTAAAACGATCCATTGTAAAGCCGTTATTTAAAAAAGACGACAAAAGAATCCTGAATAATTATCGTCCCATTACATTAATTCCAATTCTCTCTAAAATATTTGAGAAGATTATGAGAGATAGGATCGTCAATTTTATAGACAAAAATAACATATTGGTGAAGGAACAGTACGGATTCGTGAAGGGCAGATCGACAACACATGCTGCATATTCATTACTGCAGAGCGTCACTGAAAATATTGATAAGTATAATTCTGTAGTAGCTGTATTCTTTGATATGTCGAAAGCATTCGACCTCGTTGATCATACGATATTACTGGAAAAATGTTATAATTATGGTATCCGCGGCGGTGCTTATAACTGGATACAGACATACTTATCAAATAGAAGCCAATGTGTACAAGTTAGTAAACTTAACAATAAAAATGAATTGACACAATATAGATCGACGTTTCAAAATACACAAAGCGGCGTGCCCCAGGGTAGCGTTCTGGGACCGTTACTTTTTGTACTCTATGTAAATGACATTCCTCAAGTGACATCGAATCAAATTATTATGTATGCTGATGACTTATCAATTATTGTAACAGATAATAGGGACATTTTGACATTTGAAAATAGAGTAAATAATGCAGTTAATGACATCGGAAAATGGTTAAATAATAATAAATTAGTATTGAATATAGATAAAACACATTGGGTTCAATTTTCTAATTATAGGACTAATCCAGCATCTCTAGCTGTGAATTGTAAAGGAAAACCCATAAATAGTTGTGATGACGTATGTTTCTTGGGTCTCACACTTGACAGGTGTCTTAACTGGAAGCAACAAATTACTAACACCTGTAACAAGTTAAACAAATTTGTTTTTGCCTTAAAAAGACTGAGGAGTGTAACAGATGAGTCAACCGCTCTTACGGCGTATCATGGCTACGTTGCATCTGTTCTCCGCTACGGAGTTATCATTTGGGGGAACTCGACAAATGTTAACCAAGTGTTTGTGACACAAAAGCGCTGTATTCGTGCTATCTGTGGAGTTGGATCTCAAATATCTTGTAGACCGCTTTTTAAAAAGCTTAACGTCCTTACATTGACTGGAATTTATATCTATGAGCATGCAAAGTTTGTAAGAAACAACCCTGAGCTATTTGAAAAAACAACCCAACATCCACGTTTACGCAACAGGGATTTGTCCAGGTTTAAACAACCCGTTTTTAAGACAGCCTTGTACAACAAAAACTGTTACATGATGTCTGTGAGAGTTTACAACAATATTCCCATAGACTTAAGAAATCTGCCATATACATTGTTCTTGTCAAAACTTCGGCGTTGGCTCCATGACAATTGTTTTTATAATATGAATGAGTTTATGCATTTTAGAACGTAGAATTTTTGATATTTTTGATTATAATTTGTAATTTGCATGCCACTAAAATGGTGAATTATGCTGAACATATTATTTCTAAATCCATCAATGTAATGTACCATAATTCTGCAAATAAATAATTTTGACTTTTGACTTTTGAATTAACTCCCTTGCACAATAAACGAGTATATGTGTTCGGTACGTGCAAAGCTATTTAAACCAGGGACATGATACTGCCTGATGCATATTAGTATTCATAAAAAATATATATCTTCCTCATTCAGCGATATGTTTTCGTTATTTCAAAATTGTAGGTACTTAGGCTTACGCTAAATACGAGTCGGTAAGAATACAAAATATGGAATAACTATTTGTCCGCGCGGGCTCGCTCATGGGTTGGAAAGTCAGATGGCAGTCGCTTTCGTAAAACTAGTGCCTATGCTCTTGGGGTTAGGTGTCAAAGCAGACTCCCGGGTTCCTTTAGGGCAGAACGGGGAATAACTCTAGGAGGAGGTATAATCAATTTTCCTTTTTTCCTTCATGTTCTCTTGACAGATATTGTAATACTCTTTTCTTTACACCTTTTAAAAAGCTCTGTTTAGCCCCACGGTTAGCTGGCAGAGAATGCCATTTGGCATTAAGCTCGCTCCAAAATAAAAATAAAACCGGTCAAGTGCGAGTCTGACTCGCGCATCGAGGGTTCCGTACAAAGTATCAATTAACAAAAGGTAAAGTAAATGTCCCAATATTTGTTAAAGTAAATTACTTATTTTAACCCAACACAACAGAATTCAATAAAGACCATCGAACTACCTAGACAATTGGATCGCGAACTTTTTTTTAGACCTGCTATTGAAATATACCCGTCCCAACCCCATTAATTCTAGAAAAATCTTAACAGCGCGAAGTAGGAATGGGGCCATCTATCGGCCCCATTTGGTACTAACGTGCAAGGGCAATCAGCTTAGTATGTATGTTGGTGTTTTAGCGATTATTGTTTATCACGTGAACAGATCACGATTATTATTTTTTTATTTGAAAGAGACTAGATTATAGTTTTATAGGAATTTCAAAACAAAAAAATACTTATAAAGTCGATTAAAATGCAAAAACTAGGAAATTATTTTTGAAAATAAAACAAAAAATACGCTAGATACAGTAAACGTTATACTTTTCCGGTAATATTTATGTTTATCTTAATCACAAGTAATTATTTTAAATATTTCGCTTAGATAACTTCGGAGATAAGGAGGGGGGGGGGGGGGGGGGGGGAATGGTAACTGTTTTAAAATGTCCAACTCAAGCCCCTTCATATGATACCCCACTTGACCTAGTAACTAAACTTTGATTTTTTCCCCCCCTCTTATCCGTAATTTTAGATAGATATTAAAAATATGTATTAACATTTTTCATGTTCCATACACGTGGATTAACTTTTTTTTAAACCATTCCAAATTTCAAATGGATAGCATTAGTAATTCCTGAGATATTTAACTTTGTGACAGACAGACAGACGGACAGAGTCGCACCATAAGGGTTCCGTTTTTACCTTATTGGTCCGGAACCCTAAAAACCGAAAATACGCTACAAGCCGAAAAAAAATACCGGTATTTTAAAATAGAATAAATCTGGTAGGTATACGGTCCTTGATTTAAATAAGCGTCCAGCGTATTATATTTATACACTAGATAACTTAAACGCCTCAATCTGTATTAAAACCGACTGTGTCACTTTTTTCTACCTACTGTGACGTCGCAAGGGCGAATTAGTGATGTGAATTCCCCGTTGTCCACGCAAAATCTTAATATTCACGGACAACAGACGCGCGCGGAATGTCAGTGGGACGGCCAGCTCGGAGACTGAGTTCGGACACGCCAAGTAGATGCATTTGCGTGATCTATGTATATCTATATCTGTGATCCAGCACGACAGACAAAGCAACAATCATTAGCGACTAATAGCAATCTTACCTGACTCCACCCGTATGCGCCGAGGAATCCAATCGTAATTGTATTGTCCGAAGTCCAATTCAAGCTTAAACTGGGGCATATCTTCGCCCCACCGCAATCGCTGCTCAGCAATTCGTACAAACTCACGCCATCCACTTCAATTTTACCCGATATCTCCATCAAGCTGGTCATTCCGGTGTATATATTATTTAAATACACGGAATTTATCTTCGGGCGGGGTACGCGCTCGACATCTGATAGATTAACGTTTTCACAGGAACCTTTGGCTGTTTGTAGACCTGCTTTGGTTGTCGGATCTGTTTCGATGTTTGGGTACTCTGTGGTATGTGGGGTGTCGCTTGAATTGGATTCGTAATCGGAGTAGTCGTAGTCTGAAATCCGTCTGGCGGTGAAGTTACACCGGGCGGTGGTTAACAACACAAGCATAACGTAGAGTGTCTGGACCGCCATTATTATTAATTTGTTTTCATTGCGGCTGCTCTCGGTTCCTGTAATAGATAATTGGATTAAGATTAAGACTGTTAACTTGATCAAATAAAGTTAAGGGGTAAATTCTGATTACTGGAAGAGAAATTGCTCGTCTCTTTAAGTGCTCAACATACGAGTATTATATGAGAGAGAGAGTATGCATATTTAATAGGGTCGTCAATGACCATGTGACACATGTACGCAAGTGTCCATAGACTACGGTGACCGGTTATGATTATAAAGCGGGCAGTACGCTTGTTTGCCAGCTTCGTGGTACCTATTTTGAAGAAAAAATAAATATTTATCCTGGTACACGATACATGGCTACCAAGTTTAGAATATTTCTTAACAATCACGTTGCAGAATATGCTAAAGCAAAGTAATAATCTCGATAAACTGCTAAAGCGGAACAATTTGAACGGGTTGTATTGCGTATCAGTGTCACGCAACTAGGAACAAAAAGCAGAATGACATCCATTTGCTCAAATTCAGCATCAAATCTGACAAGTGACAAGTTTTCTATCTGTGCATCTATAATGGCGCACCAACGGCGGACACATGCTATCTCTTACTTCCGTACTTTCTCCTTCTGACATTCTGTCAAGTCTTGTCATGTCGTCAAGGCGTCACACGCAACGTAGGTATACGTATTACAAAGTAAAATAGTAGATTTGATTGAGATTGCCTAGATATAATACGCAAGAACACGCTCCTATTTACTGGTTTACACAGAAAATACCAGCAACATTTTCAAGAAAATGCACCGTTTTAAAAAAAAACATATAGTAGAAAAAAGCGGCCAAGTGCGTGTCGGACCACGCACAACGAAGGGTTCCGTGCCTATTAAAAAGGTCGTATTGTTACTGAAATCTTATGGCACTTACCTACTTTTCTTTAAGGAAGGCAGTTTTTTAGAAATATCTCGAAAACCTTTGAACCGATCTTGTTCACAACAATTTTTGCTGAAAGAATTTAATAAGCCTACGTCCATGATTTTTTTCATATTTTTAAAATACACGGTTCAAAAATTGGAGGGCATCTCCGACTCTATTCACTTAATCAAAAAAAATGCTGAAAAACCTTATATTTATTTTGAAATCCTATCGATTTGATGTGCCAGACGTGGGCTTGCAATGAAAAAAAAAATGTTGACTTTTAGTTTTATGTATGGAGTGCACTCCTAAAAAAACTTCATTTTAGTAATTTAATTACAAAACTATGTAGCGGCTAACAAAATACACCTATCCTCAAAATTTTATTTAAATAAACCTTATAGTTTTCGAGTAAAATGCCTGTGAAATACGGACGGACAGACAGACAGGCAGACAGACATGACGAATCCATAAGGGTTCCGTTTTTTGCCACTTGGCTACGGAACCCTAAAAACGGCACTAAAGAAAGTTGTTGTTTACATTTCCGCCAAGTACTCAAGTCTATCACGATCGGTAAGCACAAGACTAGCCTATTCCTCATTTTGTACATTCATAAAGACTTGAACGATACGTAAACTTTATACATTTTAGTTTGCATCGAAAAGGTAATGATGTCCATCGTCATTATCGATAATCACGAGCCCCACAGCTCACTTCTGCCCCGTCGCCGTAATCGAACACTACGACACCCAGGGGAAGAAACTTGATTGTGAGTGGCTATTCAAATCCGACACCATACACCAGACTTGTAATAATTTAAAATAACTGATGAATGTAATTGGGTAGGTACTTATAATATACCTAAATACCTATCTTTGACTGTAATTATTATTAAACAATTTAATTACTGTGAATAAATGATTATTAAGTACGTACGTAGTACTTTAAGTTTACCAACGCCATGGTATAAGCTGTTATGTTGATAAATTGTATTTGCAAATAAATAAATAAATAATTATACTATTATTTTATTCCTTTGCCTATTATTTATTACTTAGTTTTGTAAAACCTGAATATAGCAGCGGCGGCAGCGACAGTAAATTTTACCATACTTTTTTGCCACAGTGTAGCAAACAGATGTACCTACACTGGGTACCCTTATGAGTAAACGGGCTGGTTTAATTAGTCAAGGGCGTTATATCTAACCAGTCGAGTTAGGTGTAGAACATCAGACTCAAACCCGAAATGTTAATAACTGGGGTTTGAATCACATGTCCACTAGACAGCAAAAGTCCATGGTCAATTCAGAAACAGTTTCGCTTGTCCGCCGAATCCTACGCCATCTATGAGCACAACGTGTAGTATTATTATAGATGTAAATGTAAGCCTCAAAAGTTAAGCGAGATTTCACTAGATGGCGTTGTTAGCTGATTTTTAATGAAATAAAAATTGTTTTCGTCCGCGTCTTCGAAATTTCTATTTACTTGGATAACCACCACCTACTACTATTTTTGTATATTTATCGAGTCAACTTTAACGCATTCCCGATTTTTTGTTTTTAACAACACACCTTCGTGGAGGTATTATTAAATTTTCTTCTTCTTGTTAGTGTTTTGCACTAAGAGCGAACTCCAAACATCGAATAAATTACAAAAACATAATTTGGCTGGACGCGGCCGCGGGTTTGAACCCGAATTCTCAGGTCGACTTTAAACTGCAGTCTATTTGCCACTGGGCCATTTGCCATTTGGATGGTAGATTGAAATTAATCATCAGTTTGTTTTTTTATACCTACAGATATCCATTACGACTACGTTTAGTATAATAATTGAAGAAGGTAGATAGATGACATATAACTACCGTAATCTTTTTTATTACACTCACTTCGTATTCATTCGTTAGCCGTTTACCAATTGATTCCTTTCTTTACTAATATAGCAATGAGTTATCGATTGATCTTTAAAAGATCACAGTTAATTGCTATTTAATATAATGTATAAGTAGTTTTTACATGTTTTGTAATATTAATGATACTTAATCTAATTACCTACTCGTATCTTACATTGTTGTTATTATGTAATACTGTTGTTACAGCGAAAAAACGGTTGTTTTATGGGCACAAAAGGAAGGATCTAGTAGATCAGGTCTCAATCATACCATTATTCAGCGTGCAGCTATGGTGAATGGTGATGACCTACGAAGAAAGTTGCTTATAACCGATAAGCCACTTCCACGCAAGTGAAGAGTTGAAGACACAGTTCGCCGTTGCTAACAGATGCACAGAAAACGGCACGGTTGTAATTTACCCTATAGAATTTAAATGATGGTGAAGTGTTTTAAATCCAGTGAACACGGCCGTTTAAGTTTATGATATCGTAATAATACGTATGATAATGTTCGCGTAGTTCCTAACATGGAGAAGGTGAAGAAGCCGACCAAACAGTGCAGTGCAGTTTACATTTAGATTTATACATTATGTTTTAGGAAAAGGCCGGGTTATGCTAGACAAATTAAAAACAAAAACATTGCTTAGTAGGTATGATGTTTGCATTTTTTTTATCGCTTTACTATTCGAAATGTGATTGTGAGTTATTATTACTTATTATTAACTATATAATCATAAGTTCTAACTAGTGTAAGTAACCGAAGTCCGAATAATATTATTATCATTATTAAAAAATCAATAACAGTTTTCATTATTTGAACGCTCACATAGGTATAGATATATATATGTATAAGTATGTCAATTAACATCTAAATCCGTTCGATTGATTTGAATGTTAGATAACCCGGCCTTAAGTTAATAATTGTTAATGTTATATTTATTGGGGGTATAGCTTCAATCTTTTTCCAATTTTCGGAAATGAAACTTAAGCTATCACCTTAATTAAATGTTAGAAAAGTTGCTAAGTAACCATTACTAAGTTCTATTAAAAAACTGCGTTAGCAGTACTGTAGTTAACGAAATAAACACAATAAAAACAAAAAAAGCTGTCTTAATTATTTAAGTTATTAATATTTTATTTCATTAAACGATTTTTATTTATATCTAAAAAACTTCCATCTAGAAATACAAAACTATAAATAAGCAAAAACATAACTTATTCTACCATTAACAGGGAATCGATCTTCGATCGATCTTGGCTGCCGAGTTTATAGCACATGTCTCAATCCACTGGGCTGTCGCATCATTTTGATTACTAGTGGAAATATAGCATTCACATATCAGTTGTATCACACTTAAATAAAGCTATTGTAAATTGGTATTTGCTAATAATTAGTATAATTACACTATTAGGAGAATACTTCTGGTGATAATAGGTGTAAATTTATAGTAAATTGGCTTATGTTCCGCGATGTTCAAATACCATCGCCAAGAACGCCATCTAGTTTATTTATTGCACACAACGTGCAACTATGTGAGTTGAAGACGTCAAACCATTCAAGCGAAACTAGGCCGTAAGGTGTCCATGCATTATTGCAGCCGATAGTCCATGTGAAATCTTTTTTCTTTGTGCAGTGGACAAACTATGTCCCTGGCCGTAATTTATCGGATATAATACTTTTTCGGCGAAATATATTTCGCCAAATTTCACTTCGCAACCAACTTTTTTGCAGAAGTTTAATTTGGCAAATCAATCGTTGGCATAACTTTACTTCGCACTTTTCTTATTTGGCCGAATTTTTATATTGGACCCGGAAGTGCAAAACGACCTAGGACTTAAAAATCAAAAATGCCCGAGTTATTGTATTTTATGTGCATTGGACACGCAAGTAACAAAACCGAATCGGAGCACCCCGATATCCACGTGGTCTTGTCTACCCTACCCCTAGAGTGTATATAAAAAGCCGGAGGCGCCGAGGGGGAGCAGCCCTCGCCCGCCGTGACGCGTGGAGCGGAGCACGGGCCACCGTGCTTTGTCACGCGAGGGCGAAAGGGCTGCTCTCCCCGCAGCGCCAGAGCTAAGACGGAGTCCTGTCACTGTCCAGTCGACACTGTCACAGCATTTTAAAATTCGGATCATAGGTACTTAATTCGTGTTTGTTAGCCGCGTTAGGGATTTTAGACGTTGGGGGTTGTTACTACGTTACATTTTATAATGCCATTCAATATGATGCTAAAAGTATGAAAAAATGAAAATTGAGAATGTATGTATGGTATGCCAATCTATTAATTTGACGAATACTTATATGACATCTTAAAAAAATCCCAGGTAATAATTTGTCTAACAATAATTGATCATATCAATAGTTGCGAAATTATATCAGTGCTAAAAGTATGTATGTTGCTAAAAGTATGTTATGCCAATCAATACATTTGACGAATACATAAATGACGTATTAAAAAAATCCCGGGTATTCATTTGCGTATCAATAATTTATCAAATCATTAGTTGGGAAATTATTTCAGTGCGAAACGTTTGGAAATAAAACGTCGCCCAAATAAAAATATGGGTTATAGTTTGGGATTTAAATATTTGCTAAATAATTTTCGCAGAAGCATTAGCGAACCAATTTATCGATATCGATAACATTTTAGTACTACATCCCATATCGACCGTATCGTCTATGTTATGTTGGTACGACTTCCTGCCGCGTTAGACGTTTATTTTCGACTGTATTGTGGTATGGCAAAATAGCTAAATCATGAATGAGTTATCATGTCAAAATCAAATGACAATGTCACTGTCATCCAATACTTAGTTCGAATTTGACTGATTTGAATTGACGACCGGTTAGCCTAGTGGGTAGTGACGCTGCCTACGAAGCTGAAGGTCCTGGGTTCGAATCCCGGTAAGGGCAAATATTTGTGTGATGAGCATGAATATTTGTTTCTGAGTCATGGAAGTTTTCTATGTATATAATTATTTATATCTATTATATATATCGTCGTCAAGTACCCATAACACAAGCCTTAATGAGCTTACAATGGGACTAGGTCGATTTGTGTAAGATGGGGTCCCCTAATAATTATTATTATTATTTGTATGTTTTTTCCATATCTCAGGACCATGGGGTCCCGGACTTTTGGAAGGCATGCGTGGGGCCGAAGCCAACAGCGCAGAGGCCCTTTAAAACAAATATAATATAAAGCGAAGGATACACATGGCGGATACCATCTCCGAGCGCACAACATGATACACCCGGTGATGGTCCCCGCCAGGTGCAAAGACTATTGCATTGCAACACTGTGCCGCGATAGAAACTAAGGTCATGGGTGGCCTCGGAACCCGCCTAGAGGGCGGCTACGCGGTAGCGCTTTCCGGTAAGTACATGCGGGAAACATGTACCGGAAAGCGCTACGGTGTAGCCGCCCTCTAGTCTTATCCTAAAATTAGGCCGATCGGCATTACGAGGTTAACCAGGATTTTACTGTAATTTGTGTGGGCTCGGGGCGGGTCGTTTGTCAAAGTAATTAACAAGTTAAAATGGTAATTAGCGTTCACGTGGCAACCGAAATATTATTAGGAATCAGATATTTAGTTACATTGTCGCCAGCTTTTTGTAAATAGCGCTGATTATTATTCAACCAATGCGATTATTCTTTTGGTAGTGAGATCTTTTGGTACAGCTGGGATTATTTGTGAATGGCACTTTTTTTGGTATATTCTCTTCTACGTCAATTCGCGAAGAACTAGGTTGGTTCAATATGTTAGGTAGCTTAGATGCCCTAAAGTCAAACTGAATATTCTATGTTCAGTTTTGAATTATAAGGTTATCTTAGGGTTTGCAAGATCTGCCAATATTTCGGATCCGGATATTTCGAATATTTAAATTGGACAGATCCGGATATCCGGATTCTCCACAAGGTTTTTTTTGGTTTAAAGTAGGAATTGTAAGGCCAAACTAAGAAAAAACTAAAAACGGCTATACCACCATATTTATATACCTGAAAGATTTTAAATAGATACGCATTCCCGTGGTCATAAGGGGTATAAAACTTTATTTTGTTTCAACTTATAACTTACTACTACAAACTAACTGGTAAAGTTAGTTTAGTCACTGAAAGCTGTCACTTGAATAACTACAATCAGGTCGCGTTAACTCCGTACCTGGTGCTCGTACTTACACGTCAATGAGCTCCATGTATACAGTTAATTCGATAGGGTTGTAAAAGAAATTGACATGATGACTCGGACGCCTTACTCAGTAATCGATTGGAAGAAGAGCCAACACGGAAATCGTGAAAATCAAGGGAAGGGGTGTCTGTTCAGAAAGGGACATTCCATTAGGCCATGGCCTCCCAACTCGAACAACGTATAATTATTACAAAATAGAACTCATAGATGGCGACACAGGTACCGAGCGAAACATTTGAACCAGTAATCGTGAAGATAGAATGATTTTTACACCTTAATAAATTCAACGTACCTTAATTATATCGCAAACATCCTTCCGTACATAAAATAAAGGTAAATTGTATAAGTTTAGTAAATGCAATAAAATTGGTACTAAATCCATGTAACTCGTACGTACGTAATACGTAAGTTTGCTCAGTTTGCTACACGTATTATTGGGTACTGTCACTAGATGGCGCCATCACTGGTCGCGAAAGTTCTATGGAACCACAGGCTCCAAGCGTTTGGTTATGTATAATTTTGTGTGATATTGTCTTGAAAATACTACTTTTATATCAAAAAAATCAAATTACTCGATTTGTTGCCCGGGAAGTCAATGCCATCTGGTCATAGCTCAATGTATTACTAAAACTATCAGGTAGGCTGACAGCGTCATAGCCGTGGTAGCTCGGATACTGCATCTACTGGTGTAGCTACGGGACTAAAATTGTCTACAGAGTTGCCTACATTAGGACGGTACGCTTTTGCTCTATGAGATTGGGTATCTGTACTTGTATTCTTTAATCTGTGATTAGGCTAATAAGACTAGGTATGTCTAGATTTGGCAAAAACGGTGAACTATATATAGCGCACTATTCTTATTTCACATGATCATATTATAAGTCAAGACAGTACTAAAAAAATATTACAATTATAAAACGTAGGTATTGTTGCTGCATTCACTTTTTACTTCCTGTGTCAAATCAAAGACTACAGTGTGTCAAATATACTTCTTAAATATTTCTTGGTACATCTAAACTGAGTCTTTAGTAATGTAGGGGTAGGTACATATAGTCATAGTAATATTGGATTTATATAATTACTTAAGCGGCAATTACACTGCCTCGTTCACCTAATGCGGTCCCCGACTTCATTTCAAACTACTTAGGCCAACAAACGTCGTCTTCACATAATTCTGTCCGCCTACTACGGCGACTTGGCAGCTGTCGATCGCCGAATGCGGCCGACTAACCTGCCCCCCTATTCTGTAACTTGTTTTATGCTCACCTCAACGCTCACCCACAAATATATCTTGATTGATATATGATTTAAACATTCTGAAAAGAAAAGCCAATTTTTCATAAAATGCCCCGACTGTCAATGAAAATAAGGAAGTGCCTACTCCTTTTCTATTCTAATATATTTTCTAAACTGTCACCTCCATTTTTATTCTAGTCGCGCTTTCCATTAGATAACCTTCAGCGGATATACAGCCTACCTACCCTACATACGTAGGAAAAAAATAGCATAAGTACCTATGTAGAGTGGTCTCTTTTTTACATTCTTAAAGTTGATAAACTGGGTAGTTAGCCTATAATATTTTCTAGAATTAAGACCGCCTTTTGTACTGTTAGTGATTGTTTTGGACACTTAAGATAAAATAAATAAATAGTCGTCTGGCCCATCGCCCGGAACACACTTCAAACTTACTCCCATTATCGGATCAAAATTAGTTTCAGTAAAATATAATATCAAATTCTAATATTCTAATTTGAATTGTTATAATCTAATTGGAAATAATTATTAGTAGGTATTTTCTAAACCATTTGAGTAAACATACTTTAAAGCACGTTTCAAAGACATTAAGGCTGATCTTAATGCCTTTGAAACGTCCTTAACTTGACCTATCTCTCATCAAGATCTCATTCGCCATTCTATAACGTGACCCCTAAATCCAAAGTAAGTATATACAATCAGAGCTCAGACTAACTGGATTCTGGAAGGTAAACGAGAATACCCAGATAAATACAATAGCGTATTATAAAAGCCATGATTATGCAGATAATATCTCAGAACCCGAGCAGATTATTCATAATTTATTCGTGAATAGAGTTTAAAAGTCAATATTTTGTTCAGAGTGGAATACACATGACAGCAAGACAGGCAGAGGACAACTAAAGTCAGAAGCACATAATAAATAATATTCCTGATGTACTTTAAAGGGCGTAGCATCTTGTCATTTTATCTCTTATCGCTGTAGATAAGACATCCTTCACGTTGTAACAAGTATGCGAGTGCGAGAGTGACGGATGTCCACGACTATGAGTGATATAAGTTTCTATCAAAAATTTCATTTTTGGTACAAGCTTTTATTGCCGACTGTACTTTTCTGTATACCATCATCAACTACTCATTGAGACGATTCTAACGAGCTCAAACTCCGTGGGGTTACGTCGGTTAAGTGCTGAATTCCCATGTCCACCTTCTGTCTCCATCAACAGATCAGCTCGATGGTACCATAATATTGAATTGTCATCCAAACTATACTTTTGTACGCCCGAAATGGGCAAGCTGTTGGACTTTACTCTATGACATCATCTAATGTACCTACACAGTTTCTGACAATAAATGATTCTTATTCTTATTCTTATAACCAAAATTTCAGCTCAACCGGTCACCGGGAAGTGGGTCAAATTTAACTTGCAAGATTTGATTACAGACAGACAGAAAGACAGACAGACAGACAACGGGACAGGTGAAAGTAAATAAAAGCTTGTAAAAATGGCAACTATCTTAGGCCCACAGGTAGGTACAGCAATATTATTTGGACCCTCTTTCTAACAAAACCAATGGCTGAGATACACGTCATACTCGTGAACGGGTGCTGTTTGTGGAGTCATGGGTCTGAGGCTCTACTGGCTCTAGTATAAGTTTTACCGAAACAAAACGTTACGACCGCGTTCGCGTTTAGCTGTCAAATCCCATACAAATTGAGGGTAAAACGTAAACGCGATCGTAGAGTTTTGTTTCGGTAAAACTTATACTAGAGCCTCAGTTCATGTTTACAAGGACGACAAGCATAACTTCATTTCACTATTCTGCGGAATCGATTTGAGAAATTTTACTCTGCCTTTACTGGATCGTATTATTTTATTACTTAGTTTTTGACACTCAGAGACTTTATCCATCTTTATGGATACCTATGAGTTTTAATTATAATTATTTTAATGTTGACACTTGGCCTTATACATCTCTATGGATACATATGGGATTTAATAACCTTTTGTCAATTTTTGCTTATGTTCTCCTAAGAACTATATGTATTTTACACTAGTTCGTTGTGACTTATGTCGTTGTCTGTGACTAGAGAGATATGGGCCATTTTGCCATACTGCCCAAAAAGTTACATATAATTTTCGGTTTGCCGTTCCGTCACCACCATACAAGCTTAGTATGGAAACGGCAACGGAATGGAATACAAAATCTTGGGACACTTTTTTTCTCCTATTAGGTTTGAAAGTGCTCTCGATTCTGAGTCGAAAAAACCCAATTATATCAAAATTTAAAAATAAAGTCGAGTGTACAACTTTCCGTAAAATGGCCCATAAACCAACACATAGACAGCACATCGACGAGGCTACCATAATAAAATGTAGGTAATGTAATTTGTAAGTGCTCGTAACTTACAGAAATTACATTCTCTTTATGTATTACTTAGTTACCTACATTGTCTAATTTCTGACTACGATAAAGTCTCTTCTTGTTTCATCCAATAATTTTATTGGCATTTATACATTTAGGCAATATATTAAATGCGTTACCGGCATACATTTTCTAACATAAATTGCCAATGTATATCAAAGTTAATTGACAAGTAAGTGTGAAATAGCTGTTCATACTTTTGCTGTCGTCGTACACCTAGTATATTTTGGAAAATAATAGGGATGATGACTAAGATTTTTTTATGAGGTCATTCGAACCAGTTTTTGGAGAGGAACAAATGTTTGTATGGGAGCAACTACAATTAAAGAACATAAATACCCAAAAAATTGAGACAAAGATTGACCTCCCTGGCGGCAGTGCAAAACGATTCATACTGATAGACACAAAAGTATGACGTCACCATTGTACAAAGTAGTTTTATAGCTGTATGGAAAAACCGGTAAATTTTTGTTTCGGTCGCGAAATACTGCGTTTAAGTACATAGTTGTCATACAATTTTGTTTCTATAAAAGCGTAAGGATTCTATTGGCAGCTTTTACTCTTGGACAATAAAAAAAATGCATAACTTTTCTAAACTTTCAAGGTTCATATCTTTTTATGATTTTAATTATAATTTATACTTTACTACGATAATTTGATGGTTAACTATCCATTTAGCATCACTACGTTATCAATTTGAACATGGAGGCATCATGCCTATTGTGCAGTCAATTTGCATAAAGAACCTAAATTACTAAAAATACAATATGTATTTTGGTTCGTAAAGCGTTACACAAAACAATACTCACTCAAATAAACTATACTAAAAGAAAACCAAGCAAAAAATCCAGCTTCGAAATGCGAACGATCTAATTTTGCTTTCACCCCGAACAAACTATGGGAAAAAATGCTTGTTTTATGATCAGTGTATCGTTTCAAAAAAATGCTCAAAAAACATATACCTACTAAATATTAACACAAGGAAATGTATATTGATTTAAACTTTCACGAACACATTTTCTAAACAAAACGAGACTTAATCGCCTAAACGATATTATATTATAATCTATTATATTTACATCGATGTTTTGAACGTGTCGTAACTTCATAATAATAAAAACTATATCCAATAATAGTAATTATAACATACCTACCAGACTTTCACATACTTACCTACATAATATAAACAAAATAATATAATATAAAAACAAACCACACAGAAATAATGTTAAGCAAATTAACATAATAAATATAAATACTATAATAATGCAAATTTAGTATAGTTCAAAACAGCTAGACAAAACACGCAAAAGCAACTTAGACATAAGAATGAATTGTTAGTGACCAAAATGTAATTTTATGTATTTCGATAAAAGCCTAAACAATACCGCAATTAGAGTATATAATAAACTAGACGATAATATAAAACAATGTGATGACTTCCGAACGTTTAAACGAAAATTGAAACAATATTATATTAACCGACCTTACTATTCAATTAAAGAATTTTACGCTAATGCATTAGATTAATTAAGATTTACAACTTTATTATTTGAATTTTACTGGTTTTTCACGACATGACTAATATACATAATATATATTATAATTAATTTTCATTCGAACCTTACGAGACATAACATATTTTATTATTTTTGTTTGATTGACATGACATATTATTTATGACATGTTCTTTTATTTGGTACTGTTTCTCTCTATGACATTGTATAATTATTGTTTCAACTCTTGCTTCCTATTTCCATTGTATTATTACCTATTATTATTTTTTGATTTAATTTAATTTAATTGACTACATTGTGTTTGCATGCATTGAACTATGTTTTACAGCAAATAAATGATTTGATGCTGTTGTCCACGTTAATCCCCTAGCCTGATCCCCCAGGGGAAAAAAACGGTTAGGTTGTTAGTTGAACTGCGACCCTACAGCGCGCGAGCCGAGCGAGCGAAGCGAGCGTGACGCGGTAGCGTCCGGCGAAGCGCCATAACCGAACATTATCATTTTTTCCTAGTTGAATATAAAATAATTGCCGCTAATTCCCCTGGGGGATCAGGCTAGGGGATTAACGTGGATAACGTGGATTTGATTGATTGATTGATTGAATGATATAATATAGAGCTATGACCTAGTGACAAAACTAAATACCTACAAACAATGATGTTATATAACAAAGAGGTAGATACCCCAACTAACAAATTGGTCATAGAATCTGAACCTTTTACGACTGATTCATCTTAGGTGCGTCGTAAATAAGCTAGTTTTAAAACGTGACGTTGTATAAATGTCATCTATACCGCACTATACTAGATACAAATTGTTCTTAAATCGCAGTTGTACAGACGTTTGTACAACATAGTAATAAAGCAATTTAATCATTGTCGTACATAAGTTTTAACCAAGACCCCGGTTTTACAACTTCGATATGACATCTTACAGCACTTTGGTCATAGAAAAGCTTTATGAGTGACTACTGTACAACTAATCATAACATCAGCTTTTTACAGCTGTTAAATTGCTAATATGCCATACAACAGTCATAAACACGACCGTCTTATGGTTAAAAGATAGGGATTACGGCTTATTTGTTTCATTGTTCAGTTCTTATTAATACAGTATCAATACGCAGAATGTTAAAATTAGATTGGAAAAAGTGGAAGCAGTCCAAAAGGAGTGGTACGCAAAGTTCGTCAGAATTGTGCTTCTTTACTTACTAGCACTGACATAACTTCAAAACGCTTTCTTTCGCCTAGTAGTGTAAGTACCGAGCACCTGCAGCCAAGAGAAATAAAGTACCGGAGAGTAATGGTTCCGTAGATATTTTTTTAATTGTAAGGAGGTGTGACGTGGAGGTAGGTCCACATCCATAAAACCGTCATTTGGTGTTATTCGATCGTTCTACAAAAATTACGGTTAAGTATTTAAAAATAAAAATCATTTAAAAACGTTTTGAGACTTATGGGCAATTCATTTCTTCATGACTATAAGGTTCACCGGTTCACCAAGGGAACCCTGAATTAGGGTGATGGCGGCCGTATCGTGTCGGCTTAGGAGTTTTAAGTCGTAAGCTAGTGCTTTTAATTATAAATAAGTCATATAACTACTCAGAGATAAAAAAACAATTAATTTATTAAATTAATTATAATAAATAAACAATATTTAAAGGGGGCATTAAAAATTTCTTACAAAACCTTGTAACATTCGTCGAAAAAATTATGTTTGCATGCGTATCTGATTTTGATTTGTTATACTGTATTCCCCATTTTAGTTACGCATTTTAGTTATACGTACTTAATTAAAATGGTAAAAAGTATAGGCGTATAGTATATAGGTACTGTTTTTCACCAATTGTATGACCGGCGATTCATTGCATGCACAACAAACATGTAGTTATGTTATGATTGAAACTTCTTCGATATTGCATTTCACCGACTCATTTGTCCTACAAACGTCTGCGTTTTGATCACTCTACAAGCAATTGCACTTACAAAGCGAGAATTTACGATACTTTTCCGACTAAAAAGTCGTTTAATATGTTTTTTATGATAGCTGTAGGACTAAATATGCTTGCTTATGACGATCGAGGACCACTCTACGACTATTTAGCCATAAAATCTGCGCCCAAATCGCGTCATATAAACGTTTGTATATGACGCGATTAAATTGCATACCATCAAGTTTTAAGAAAAACGTTTGTACAAAATTTATATGACTTATTTTTGCTAGTTGGGACGTTGTCTATATGAAATTCCGTGTTTAAAAATGGCCACCAAATCTGACAGCTGAGACACGTTTATACGTGTCCATTGACGACGCGACACTGAGGCAAGGTCATCCAATTGGCTGAGTTTTAGTGTGCCACTTTTGAACCTATCTACCCCTTTTTTTATATTACATCACTGCCTACAAAGCAAATACGCTATGCCACTTCCAGTCTACGTAACTCAATGATTTCGTTATCTTACAACTTGGCGCACGGATCTTCTAGCTTTGTTAACAATATGTACCGGCAGAATGCTGTCGAAGTATTGTGCAGAATTACCCACTTTTTATACTTTCTAATATGTTTAATTTTAAGTTCTCGTATTAAGTGAATTGTAAAATTCTTAATGAAAATAAATTATCTTTAAACCTCAACCTAATTATGATTTGCTAATACGTGTAAACACTTGGTAATGGAACATATTATTATCAGAGGGGTTACTCCCATTTTTATTTAATATTTTAATATTTGCGGACAACCTTACACAAATCGACCTAGTCTGAAACTTACTAAGCAAGCTTGTACTATCGGTACTACACGACGATAACCATTAGTTCTAGGCAATCTGGCTCTCCTCGTAAAACAGTCAATTCCAAAGAATGGAAAGTCATTTCTAAAAAGAAATTCAGTCAACTTCTTGGAAAGTTCAAGTAATATTACAGGTACCCAGAGATTGCGAAGCAAAATGGGTATAATGATGTTCACGGATCAAGGAGCTTCAGAATTAATTATAGATCCTTAATTTCAGGATTATGTCATTTACGACTGTACAGGGTTGTACCTTAGGGTCTCGAAATTAAAGCCGGTAATACTTTAAACCGCTATAATGCTCTTAAAACTCCAAAACAATTCTCACAAACAAAATATAAAAATACACACTTAATATTCTACGACGAACTGGCGTTAGCTAGTTTGCGCTAGTGACACCGACATCTATCGGTGCATTGTCACACTAATCGCCAGGGTATGGGTTTACAAGTTACGAATTGGACATGCCGCCCACCAAGGACAGAATGTCCTTTCTGACCGCCCACCATAGCAACGTTAGCAACTTTTAACTTAGACTAAAACATCAGATCCACCATTAGACACAGCTGGCAGCAATTAAATCTATAACAACAAAATATTTTACTTATCTAACACATATTGCTTTGCACTTATTCACTAATTGGTAATACACAAATTTTAGAAGTTGGGCGTTTTATCACGGAGTTCTTACATTTCAACGACACCACTCTAGTCAATCCGTCTGAGCCCGGATGTTTTGAAAGGATCTTACCAAAAAGCCACTTACTAGGAGGTAAATCGTCCTCTTTCACCAAAACGATGTTTCCGACTTCTGGTTCAGGTGTCTTGAAGGCCCATTTGTAACGATGCATGAGATGTGTTAAATATTCCTTCGACCATCGTCTCCAGAAATTCTGTAACATCTCTTGAGTGATCTGCCATCTTTTTAAGGTACTTATGTTACAGTTCTCATAGTTTGCCTCAGGGACCGTTACAAGTGGCTCTCCTACTAAGAAGTGACCTGGGGTTAAAGGGACGGCATCTGTTGGATCATTGCTCAAGACAGGCAAAGGACGCGAGTTCAGGCATGCCTCTATTTGACTGAGCAAAGTGCTCATTTCTTCATACGTCAAAGTAGATTCGCCAATGACCCGTTTGACGTGGTATTTAACCGATTTTATGCCCGCTTCCCACAACCCGCCGAAATTGGGTGCACGGGGAGGGATGAAATGCCATTTAGTGCCATGGACAGCTAGACTGTCAGCCACTTCTTTGGTCATTGTCGACGTTTCCGTATGAAATAATTCTTTGAGCTCCCTTGAAGCTCCTATAAAATTATTCCCGTTGTCACTGTACAGGTTAGCACAGTGACCGCGCCTAGCAACAAAGCGTTTAAACGCTTCTAAAAAACCTCTGGAGGTAAGATCGCTTACCACTTCAATGTGTACGGCTTTTGTAACCATACACACGAATAAGCTTACATAACCTTTAAAAGCCTTATGGCCTCTGCCTTTGGAGGTTCTCAGCATGATTGGGCCCGCATAGTCTACACCGCTATTTAAAAACGCTCTGGCGGGGGTAACTCTAACGGCAGGTAGAGTGCCCATAAGTTGGTTCTGCTGTTTAGCCTTGTATCGCACACAAGTCACACATTTGCGCACATGACCTTTCACAAGTGTCTTGACTCCGATGATCCAGTATGCCGATCGGATAAAATTTTGCATCAATTTTACGTCGCCGTGTAAAGTTTTCCTGTGAGCGTTGTCCACTACTAAATCAGAAAAGTGTGATCTGTGTGGCAATATTATAGGCTCCTTAAAGCTTCTGGATTCCTGTGCGTGAGTGATTCGTCCATTCACTCTAAGTAATCCCTTCTCATCGATGAAAGGTGTTAAGCATAACAGCTTCGACGATTTGGATGTGATCTGCCCGTAAGTTTGTATTTCCTTTATTTCAGCTTGAAATTCCGTACATTGGCTAAGTTTAATACAGGTCACTAAGGCTTCATCTAGTTCCCATGTATTTAAATGTTTGACGTCTTGACCCCTTTTGACTATTTCCTTTTTTGTAACAAACCTTCTACAGAATGCTACTACTCTAATGAGCCTTTGCAACGAAGAATATTTGTCCACGATAGACTCTTCTATCTTAGCGATGTGAACTTTTATCGATTGTTCTTCATTTGTTTCGTTGGTTTTTAACTTCTTATATGCTATGTCTTTGTCCCGTAGAAACTTCGGGCCAAACTTCCACAGCTCTAATTCTGCAAGTTCTGATGGCTGCACTCCTCGCGAAGCGCAATCAGCTGGGTTGTCCTTCGTGGAGACGTGACACCACTGCGAGGTTTCCAATTTGGAGTGAATTTCGGCAATTCGGTTTGCCACGAACGTTTTCCAATTACTTGGATGCTTATTTAACCACGCTAATACCACGGACGAATCTGTCCAAGCTCTTATATTGTTCCTCGGAGTGTTCAAAACCCCAGCTATCTCAACCAACAGCTTAGTCAGTAAAACAGCACCACAAAGTTCCAAGCGTGGAATGCTGACTTGCCGAACGGGTGACACTCTGGTTTTGGCGCTAACTAGGACGACATGGACTTCTGAATTTGCATCTATGACGCGCATATAAACAACCGCGGAGTACGCTACATTGGATGCGTCAGAAAATCCATGCAATTCAGTGACAACATCATCTACCCTTGTGAAAATCCACCGTGGAATACTGAAGTCGGTAAGTTGCTCTAATTCATTACGGTAAGTATACCAATCTTCTAAGATGCTCGTTGGGGGTTCCTCATCCCACCCTGTCCCTGCTATCCACAATCGCTGTATAAATATCTTAGCCCTTATCACGCATGGAGCTATCCACCCCAGGGGGTCGAATAACCGCGCAACGTCGGATATAATCTTTCTTTTCGTTACAGGTGCAGACAACGGAGGCAGCTTCACTGAGTATTGAAATTCATCGCGACTTCTGTTCCAGGTGAGTCCTAATATTTTTACTACATTGTCCTGTTTAAATTCTAAAGCTTTATCCTGCTTTTTCTGTTCCCTATTTCCTGAGTGATCTATTATCTGTAGTAATTCGTCTTTGTTGCTTGACCACTTTTGTAAAATGAATCCACCTTCTTTTAGTACTGCAGTCATCTCCTGGTATAACTTTGCTCCTTCTTCTATGGTCTGACAGCCCGTCATCAGATCATCCATATAAAACTCCTTTGCGACCTTCTCTGATGCCATAGGGTACTCTTCCTTATGATCTATGGCGACTTGATTTAGAGCTTTGACTGCTAAGTACGGCGCTGAAGCCGTACCGAAGGTGACAGTGAGCAGCTTGTAGTCCTGTATATCATCTTCAGGATGACTTCTCCACACTATGCGTTGAAAATCACAATCTTCTTCTGCCACCTTCACCATTCGGTACATCTTAACGATGTTAGCTGTTAAGCCCACTGGATGTTTCCTCCAACTCATGATCAAATGTCGCAGGTCTGGCTGCAATGTAGGTCCAACCATCAGGTTGTCATTCAATGACACGCCGTCTTCATTCTTGCAGGATGCATCGTAGACAACTCTAACCTTGGTGGTGGTTTTATCCTCTCTAACAACTGCATGATGCGGCAGGTATGCTGATCTCTTTTTATCAACTTCTTGTTTAGGTACACGCACCATGTGACCTAAGTGTAAATATTCGTTTATTACCTCCGTGTATCTTTCTTTTAGCACTTTATCCTTTATGAACTTTCTTTCCAGTGATTTTAACCTTTTTATTGCTATCTCACGTGAGTTTCCATTTTTACAGGTAGGCTCCTCATCGCGGAACGGCAACTTCACGACGTATCTACCATCTTCATCTCTACGTGTCGTGGCTGAGAAGATGTCTTCACACCTCTGTTCTTCCTTTGTTAGAATTGGTGTACTCAATAAAGGCTCGTTTTCCAATTCCCAAAATCTTTTTATTATTTCGTTGTCCTCCACTTGTGTATGGAAAACGGATATTTGATTCTCTTTGCCTGCGGCGCCCATTGGCCCAGACAGTATCCAGCCAAGAGCAGTGCACTGAGCTACCGGGGACCCAGCTGGCCCTTTCAGTACACCGTCCTTTAAAATCTGGCTATAAACTTCTGCTCCCAGTAAAATGTCGATTTTATTGGGTGAATCAAAGTTTTTATCCGCCAAACACAAGCCTTTTAACTGTAACCAATCCGGAACCGACACTTGTCTCTCGGGGAGCAATGTTGTAATTTTTGTCAAAACAAAACATTTTAGCTCCATTTTAAAGTTTGGATCCGTTAATGACTGAAGTTTTATCGTCACTGCTGCTTTTGATCTCATTGACCTCTGATCGCCTCCTACTCCTGAAATTGTAAGGTTGGCAGATGTTTTCTGCAATCCCAACCCTTGAACTGTGGCCTCCGTAACAAAGGAGGCCTGTGAACCCTGATCCAATAAAGCTCTGACTGGCCGGTACTGACCTGTTTTTGACTCAACATTCACGATTGCCGTGGGTAACAAAACTTGGTTTCTTACCTGACCTTTCATAAAACAAGTCACTACCGGTGTGTTATTCTTTGACAACTGGCTGGACTCTCCATTTGAGTGTCCGTTAGTTGCTTTCTCACCTGAACCCTCACCAACTGACTGACCTGAACTGCCTGAATTACCCGTTGGAACACCCCTTGGATGAAGTAAGGAATGGTGTTTCTTCTGACATACTCTGCAACTGGTGGCTTTATGGCAAAATCTTACACCGTGATTGCTACCTAAACAATTATAACAAATTCTATTATGGGTTACAAACTCGTGCCTTTTTTCATAATCCTGGTTGGCGAACTTCTTACAAAAACATAATTTATGATCCTCGCCACAAAATTCACAACTCATTTTTACTATATTCGTCGCATGCAACACCTTTGTGTAGCTTTTACTACTGGGAGCCCTTGAACTGAATGTTGTTGCCTTGTATGCATTTTTTGGCTCAATGAATTCCAAAGCCCGATACCTATTGGTTAAAAACGTTTGGAATTCCTTGAACGTCGGCAACGCATCCGATTGCACATTAGTTGCAACATTCAGCTCCCACTGCTTTCTAGATTCGCAATCTAATTTAAGTGAAAGCAAGTGAATCACAATTAGGTCCCAGGACGAAACATCGATACCTATATTTTGTAAAGCGTTCAAACAATCGGAGGACGTATCCATCAACTCTTTTAAGCAACCCGCTGACTCATTAGTAATATTACGTTGACTAAGCAGTCGCTTTAAAATGCAATTCGAAATATATTTTTTATTGCTATAGCGTTCCTCCAATTGTTTCCAACATTGAACATAATTTGCGTCCGACACAGGTGTGTGCCGAATCAATTGCTCAGCTTCTCCGGCCAAATAACCCTTAAGATATTGCAACCTTTGCACATTATCTAACTCCGTGTTGTTGTGTATCATTGACACAAATAAATCCCGAAAAGTGGGCCACTCCGTATATTTCCCTGAAAATGTGGGAATACTAATCTTGGGTAGCTTGACCAGAGTTGACCTTTTGTTTACATTTTCATTCGCACTCATTTTTAAATCATTTACATTAGACTGCACCTTAAAATCAGTTAAAATGCGTTTTAACTCGCACTTGTATGTCATATACTGCTCTTCTGTTGATTCATAAACATCATCTGTTGTGTATCTCAGAGAGCTTAATACCTTAGCATCAGCTGTTTGCAGTAGCTCTTTATGACGCTGCCTAAAATCATTCCACAACTGTTCCAATGCCTCGAGTTTACTTTCGACATAATATTCCGTTATACGGTCCTTAGGGGACTTTCTGAAATTGCTTCTAGCCTTAGTTACACGGCTTGACAAATCGACTTGAAAATTTAACAACGATTCCATGTTGGAAACAAATAACCAAATCTATAAAATTTCGCAAGTTTAAATTGGCACAACTATTTCATAAACAAGCTAGGTACCAATTTGAAAACCCAAGTGTGCACTTGACACTTAGAAATTTTCGAAGTAAATTTTGTGAAATATTACAAGTGTTTAAAACTTTGGGACTTGGCGAAATCCGGCATGGATTCCCCGTACCTCCGTTTTATCACGAATTATTCTAAGTCCTAAATCTAATGAGGCTAAATATTACAAGTTATATTTCCGTCCAATATTGCACTAAGTCCAGAACTCCTTGATTTTAAGGTTGAAATTGTCCAATTATCTTGCTGAATTTCACTGACTTTAAAGTTTTGAACTTCTTGAAAATAAGGTTCAATTTCGCGTACTAAATAATATAAATGTACTCACGGTTTGCACTCAACACCTCACTCACACATGCCAACTTTCCACCTTGATCTGCTGTGACGCGCTGCTTGCGCACTCTCCACTGTCCTCCTGGCGACACCTTTCTCAGCTTGGCTCACGCTAGATGGCGCCACCGTCGCTGCTGCCACACCAATCGAATCCCTCTGAACAGCAATCCACTGCTACTATGGGATCGATGCGAAGAGTAGCTCTGCTCACACGCACTGAACTACTAACACCGCTTCCGATTCGATGGACCATGTACAGGGTTGTACCTTAGGGTCTCGAAATTAAAGCCGGTAATACTTTAAACCGCTATAATGCTCTTAAAACTCCAAAACAATTCTCACAAACAAAATATAAAAATACACACTTAATATTCTACGACGAACTGGCGTTAGCTAGTTTGCGCTAGTGACACCGACATCTATCGGTGCATTGTCACACTAATCGCCAGGGTATGGGTTTACAAGTTACGAATTGGACAACGACTTAGGAGCCATAATATTTAAGGCTTTCTTTCAGTGATAAATCTGTAGGTAATACTAATGTAATGCTTCCTGACGCCATAAATTCATAATAGCGTATAAACGCTAAACTCGTTTGCAAGATTCTAATTCGCATAAAGATTTCACGATGCCATTTGAACCAGTTTTAGAGAGGTATACATTATTTTAAGGAACCAAATCCGATTAGAGCAACAAAAGCCCGAAATCAGAGTCATTTCTGTCTGACAGGCAATGCTACATCATTCATTCGAAACGCCCAGCTAAAAGTGACGTCACAACGCTAGAGTACCGTCGGTTCTATGGAAAATAATTACTGAAAATGTGAATTATTTATTACAAAGAAAAGTTCCAGTTACTGGAAAACTAAAATATATAATATATATTTATTTTGCTAGAGATATTTTAATAATAACGGCCGGTAATATCTCGCCAACATGTCGCCTCGCAAAAATATTAAATTTACTTGATACTAGACAATAGACATGCTAATTAATTCATTAAAATTGGTACCTACACCAGTTTAGTAATTACATAATTACTAAATTACAACATAAAATTAATGGCAATGAGAACTGAATGAGTTAACTACTAGGAATTGCCATTTTTTTGTTTTAACTTTTAAATATTTTCACGAATCACGTAGGCAGTAGGGAACAGGGACTTTGTGGCAAAACCAACTCGGATCGCGGATAGGTTAGAAGACGAAAGCGGGAGCTTTGCTCCCGCTCCCGTCTTCGAGCTTATTTTTTTTATAAAAGAGCAGAAAACTTGTTTTAATATCAATAATAGGAATAGATTAAATAAGATTACAAAAAACGATTCTGCCAAAGAACGTTGTGCCAAATGACAGTATGCCAGCTAAATATTATGCGATACAAATTTCGGTGACACGATTATTCGATCATAGGACTATTATTACAATCGTCATTATGCCAATGTACAGTCGAGTTCATAAATATATGTACACTTTTTTACCAACTCGAATGCGGCCGCTAACAATTAGTATGCAAACGCGTTCGATTAGGTAAAAAAGTGTACATATATTTATGAACTCGACTGTACTATTCTGCCAAAGGAAGTTATGCGAGATGACTGTATGCAATGAAATTTAATTTTTGACCTAAAAAATAACAATAAATTAAGCTACCATCCACTTATACAAAAAAAAATTGAATCTTAAAGGAGCTGGGACGATATTTAGGTCCAGATCGCGCAAAGCTTTTGGCGGTCGAAGCCAGAGAGTCTGGTCACTAGCTGCATGCCCATCCTTCACCAAATACCGGTTTTCTCGCGCAACGCATCAGCATTGCTGTCTACGACGGACGAGCAAGATTGTGATCGTCCTAGTGTTTAAAACAAAACAAATGTCGAGTACATAAGCACCTAGATTGTATAAGTAAATAAAGAGAACCCCCAGATAGAACCCCATTTACGCAGGTCAAATAAAATAACATATTGTGACTAGTAATACATGGTAGGAAAACAGAACAGAATAAATAAACGCATGTCAATGTAAGTTGTATTTAGATAAAAAATAAAGGTCACAGTTGAAAATGTGTAAATACCTAAGGCATATAGGCCAAATATATGTATGTTTAAAATCTTTGAATTCGAGTAAATCTTAGAGGCTTGATCATAACGTAAGCCACCGTAAAGGGCATTTATTTGTGTGATGAGCATGATTATTTGGTCCTGAGTCATGGATGTTTTCTATGTATTTTAGTATTTATTTATCTATATAAGTGTGTATAATCGTCGTCTAGTACCCATAGCACAAACTTTGCTTAGTTTGGGAGTTAGGTCGATTTGTGTAAGATTGTCCCCAAATATTTATTAATTTATAAAAGATAATGTGAAAGTATATATACTGCCTTTGAAAGAAAACGTTGAAATATATTTCAGGTAACCTATAAATATCACCGCTTGGCAAGTCTCGCAACATTTTCTGCAATACGTTTTCTTATTTCCACATATTGCTTGAGAAAAACACTATAATTTCCTTGGCGGAAACAGAGATTGCCTGGCCCGTCTCTTGGCAGCAACCTTGTCAGGCAACGCCTTATTTTCCGCGCTTCAGTAATAATGTTACTATTCCTGTACTCGTAGCAATTTATTTTTAGGTCCTCATCACAGCGGGGGCTATTGTTCAATTTCAATGCCATCCTAACCTACAATTATTTTGACTTTAGGGAACGTCTCGTTCTCGAACTCAATTACCATCTGGCAATCATTATTGAGCTACGGTAGCCTAGCGGTTCAGGCATGCGGCTTTCAAACGGCGGTTGCGGGTTCGAATTCTGGCTCGTAGCAATGATTTTTTCGGAACTTATGTACGCAATATCATTTAATATTTACCGTTAGCTTTTCGGTGAAGGAAAAACATCGCGAGGAAACCTGCGTACATCCACGACGAAATTCAAAGGTGTATGTGAGGTCCCCAACCCGCACTGGGCCAGCGTGGGGACTACTGCCCGGTCCCTCTCATCCATGAGAGGAGGCCTGTGCCCAGCAGTGGGACGTATATAGGCTGATTGATTTGATTTTGATTTGAATCATTATTAAAATTAATTAAGTTCTGTTGTCGTGTGATAAAGCAGCTTTTGCAGACATCAAAAGAACCTACTGCATAATTAACAATTAATTGAACCCGAATAGTAATTATATTGTGATAGCCTCAATCATATATTGGATTATGGTTAATTTCACTCGAAACGTGGTCCAAAACCAATAACAAGGCTTTAATGAAGCTCTAGGGAGATCATAACCCGGAGCGCTGGGAGAGTATCTCATAAACCTAAATTAGAGATATATATATGGCACCTATTTAATAACTACAAATTACACCAGTTTTTTATACACAAAGATTATACTTACTTACCAAGCATACGTCGTATTTAACGACCGCTTAACCTAGTGGGTAGTAACGTGCCTACGAAGCTGAAGGTCCTGGTTTCGAATCCCGGTAAGTGCAAAAAATTGTGTGATGAGCAATAAGATTTGTTTCCGAGTCTTGGATGTTTTCTATCTATAATATATACATTTTCATCATCATCATATCAGCCAAAAGACGTGCATTGCTGGACAAAGGCCTCCCCTAAAGAGTGCCAAAGTGACCGGTCCTGATGCGCCACCCGCATCCAGCGGACTCCCGCGACCTTTACCAGGTTATCAGTCCACCTTGTCGATGGCCTAGCCCGCCGCGCCTTCTGGTACGTGGTCGCCACTCGAGAACCTTTCCGCCCCGACGGCCATCGGTTCTATGTGCTATGATTTCATAGTATAAAAGCCGAGAAAAACTCGGTCCCAGATAAAAACAAAGATTAAGCATTAAGAACAATATTGATGAATGTGGATTTGAATG
The DNA here is from genome assembly GCA_947578815.1 of Epinotia ramella. NCBI lineage: Eukaryota > Metazoa > Arthropoda > Insecta > Lepidoptera > Tortricidae > Epinotia > Epinotia ramella. Next base: position 24,972,901 of record OX388211.1, read on the forward strand.
CATTCATGCAGTCTTAGCGTTTTTAAGTTATGCCGATTTTAGTCAAACACGACCCCAAACTGGGCCAAACTTAATTACAATATGAACTGATAAAATGTTCTGTTTGCGAAGTTACTGAAATATTGTATGACATTATACTTACATACATTTACAGTTAGATTAGAGTTAATTATGTAGGCTGGGGCATATAACAAGTTCCTTTCATAATTTTAGAATCAAATAAAACCCATTTAATACTGTTTGGTATATTATTTTTATTAGTCTAAATAAAATCAAAAACATAATACATCATCACTATCATCATCGGCATCTATCGCGCTGAAATTGGACTAAAATTAAGCTCGCTAGATGGTGCAAATCGACAACTAACATCAGCGACCTCTATCAAACTGAAATTGTATCAAAATTATGCTCGCTAGATGTTGCTATCATTATATAATTCAAGCATTAATAATGTTTCTTTTTCATTAAATTTGTGACTCATAATCATGAATAATATATTATTGTTAATATTCGTTGTAAAAAAAGATCTGAAATTGCGTTAGTTTTAACACGTTCAAAGGCACCCCCGGCGCGTTTTACCACTGCGTAAGTCCGACTCGATCTTATCCCTTATTTAATAGGTTCTTTTTTAACTAGCTTCCGCCCGCGACATCGTTTACGTGGACCCGGTGTGGATAAAGCTAGGTATCCTATATTACAATCCAGGCTACAAATTACGAGTATCTTTGTGTAAAATTTCATCCTAATCGGTTAAATGAAATGAAATGATTAAGCGTCATTGTTTTAGTTTGGTCTAGGAAAGGGAGAATTTCGCGAAAATGGAAAGCCAATTTATAAAAGTCGTGTTTACATAAAACTCTAAAATACCACGCTGCGAATGTCAAAAAACGTTTTGTATGGTCGTCGAACCATCTTAAGAAGAAATCAACTTTAACTAATGTAGTAAATGTCCATGTCCGCCGGAGTTTTTTCGTCTTCTACGGATGTCGAAATCAGCATTCAAATCACATCTCCACCCACACAGACTCGAATCGTCTTCACAAAGTACTTACTTGAATATACAAGCAGTGGGTTTGTTAATTTCTGTTTATAATAAAATACCTATCGCGTTAAAAGTCAGTTGTTAAGCAACGAATATTATACCGTGAATGTTTTTTTAAACGACAAAGACGCCTTTTGAGCCTGTAGTGTTTAGTTATTTATAAATACAAGATTACACGGGGATGTTACATTGTAAAATTAATCACCCATACATGTAACATGTGAGCACATAATGAGTTTTCTCATTTAAAAGTTATTTCAGTATTTAATTGTGTATATAGCTCATAATAATACGAATGTCCTGGCGGCTTACTTACGGTGGCGTCGTTGATCGGGTCGCCACCTTCCCTAACATATGGTCGAGGGAGGCCATGGCTGAGATACGCGTCATACTCGTGAACGGGTGCTGTTTGTGGAGTCCGGTCAGTTCATGTTTGCATGGACGACAAAGTAACTTCACTCTAATGTTGCGCGCAGAATTGACATGAGAGACTTCAACTTCTGTTCTCTCGCGACATTATATATCTCATAGACTTTATACATCTCTCAGTATTGATTAGTGTACTTTACTATTTTATTTTGACTCTTAGAGACCTCGTACATCTCTAACAAAGTGGAATTGCTTTTATTCCCCTCCTATTGTTTTTGACATATACAAGTTTTGTTATGTTAATACTCGTACTATATTGTATGACGTATGATTTAGATTTCATACATATTAATTTTGACTTGTAAAAGCCCTTATACCGTTACTAATTTATATGTAGTGTATTTATGAATACAAGTTTAAGTTGGCAAGTTAATTTGTATAAGATAATTATAGTTATAGTCCTTTCTTGCAACATCTGAGCACATAATGAGGTTTTGCAATTTAAAAGGGGTTCTTAAGATTGTTAATTTAGTCTGTATGAATGTCCTGCGCTTGAATATGTCATGCTCGCCTAAAGGTCTTTGCTTACGGTGGCGTCGTTGATCGGGTCGCCACCTTCCCTAACATATGGTCGAGGGAGGCGATCGCTGAGATACGCGTCATAGTCGTGATCGGGTGCTGTTTGTGGAGTCCGGTCAGTTCATGTTTGCAAGGACGATAAGCATAACTTCATTCCACTGTTCTGCGGAATTGATATGAGAGATTTCACTCTGTCTTCACTTGATTGTATTATTTAATTACTTAGTTTTTCTTCCTACAAAGTTTCAAGTCTCTAGTTCAATAAATTATGTTTCTCTCATACAAATTCCTCCCCCTCCCACCCCTATTTAACCCTCTTAGGGATGGAATTTCCAAAAATCCCGTCTTATCTTTTGCCTACGTCATAAAAGGAAGTTCTGGTGTAAATTTCAAGTTTCTAGCTCAAAAAATAAAGTTCCCTCATACAAACTTTGCACCCCTATTTAACCCCCTTAGGGGTGGAATTTTCTAAAACGCTGAAAGCAGTTTTTTTTATCCTAATAAGTAATCTTCCTATAAAGTTTCAAGTCTGTAATTTAAAAAATAATGTTTCTCTAATACAAACTTTGGACCCCAATTTAACCCCTTTAGGGATGGAATTTCCAAATATCCCGTTTTATCTCTTGCCTACGTCATAAAATTAAGTTCTGGAGTAAATTTCAAGTTTCTTGTCCCAGTAGTTTCAGATACAAACTTTGCACCCATATTTAACCCCCTTAGGGGTGGATCATTCTAAAACGCTGACAGTTCTTTTTTGTATTCTAATTAGTTATTTTTCTACAGTTTAAATTTTGTAGCTCAAAAAATAAAGTTCACTCATACAAACTTTGCACCCCTATTTAACCCTCTTAGGGGTAGATTTTTCTTAAACGCCTAAAGTACTTTTTTTGTATCTTAATAAGTAATCTTCCAACGAAGTTTCAAGTCTGTAATTCAAAAAATAATGTTTTTCTCATACAAACTTTGGACCCCTATTAACGGTGTGATATTGGCGCCGTAGGTTCATGGTCTTCTCTCCCTCTCACTGAGCATAAGCGTGAGCGAGATAGAAGTGCGTGCTCGGAAGCGCGGATATCATGTTTTTTTAATTTAAATTTGTTGGCGGTTTAAAAAAAAAAAAAAAAAACCGAGTTCTCTCAAACATGATATTGCCGATTATTAGAAGCATTTTAATATTTTTATCTTTTGTGCATAATTTGTTACGAATATTTTAAGTGTATCTTACACCTATGTTCGTGATTTTTTTCTATCGAGCGAAAATTGCTTAATCATGTTTCGAATCACGCTGTAGAAAAGCCACAAGATTACTATTCGTATTTTTTGGAATCCATAATATTATAAACAGACGCATTATATTGTTTCAAAAACTCAGTTCGTTTAACTTCGCTGAACCTACGGCGCCTTAAGAAACTTATATATCAAGCTTTCATAAATTGGCTTTCCATTTGCGCGACACTGCCCCTTTCCGAGAATAAACTTGTATAATCTAGAATAATTTGCGAAAATTCGTTTTCTCAAAGTAACGTCCCAAACTAATTTCTCAATTTATATGTGTAATCATAAATATATTATATTTATAGTAGTAGTTAGTTATTTTATTTGTACTTGCTTTTAGTATACTTATTAAGATTAATTTACTGTAGCGTAAAAGTAAATACGTCTCTGCACACGTTTTAGTTTATCAATCTTTTTTCTGATCTCCACTAAATTGCTCAAATGTTAACTGGAAGAGATCCCTGTAGGGATAAGTTGGCCTTTGCACCGATTTTACATATTTTGTGTGTATTTTTACCTGTGTCTTGTGTACAATAAAGTATTGACATAAATACATACATACTTTGTCATGAAGACAGCATGACAAAGTATGTTGTCTAACCGTAGAGAATAACATCAAGTAATAGGAAACTGTAATTTATTTTTCAACACATTCGCTCGTAACGTACCTCTTATTATGTCGCTTTTAGGCTCATAATCCTGGGTATTAAACACGCGTGTTTTATAACATTACGACACTCGTTATGGTTATATCCCGATTAAGTCACGTTGGCACCTTGCAACCGGGTTGTACAGAATGTACAGCTTTTTTTTAATTCTAGGCAAATGGATTCTTACTCGAGTAAACAAATTAAATCCTTCTTTTTCGTTAATTAACCATTTCTTTTTTGGTTATGATATAGAAACGTTTAATTTAGTAAAACTATTCTCTTGATAACATTTTAAAACGAAAATATTTATTTTATTTTGTATTGGCTGTTTAGAGATTTCATTTAATTCTGGCTTAACACACGCGCGCGCACTGCGCAAACTTCACGAAAAAAAAAACTGTTGCGCGCCATTATAGGTTATTTCACAAAGATTTGTAAACATTGTTAATGCGTGTTTGGTTATTATCAAACATGTTGACTCGTGGTGACTAGAAAAGTGATAAATAGAATGGATACATACATACATACATATAATCACGCCTCTTTCCCAGAGGGGTAGGCAGAGATCACGGATCTCCATTTGCTACGATCCTGACAAACCCCTTTCGCTTCATTCACTTTCATAACATTTCTCATACATGCTCGTCGGTTTAGGGTACTTTTGACCTGGCCTTTTATTAAGATTTCACCAATTTGATCGGAGAAAGTTCGCCTAGGTCTTCCCCTTCCAACTTGCCCTCCTACTCTTTTTCCTCTCTACATGCCCAAACCACCTTAACATACCCATACATAGAATGGATGCCACTGGAAATTCTTGGCGATGTACAATATGTGTATTAAAACCTGTTGCCATAATAACTAAAGAAAATAACTTGGCAGGCCTATAAAATTTTCATCTTATGAAAAGGATTTTTTCCTCGCAAAATGTGTTGAAAAACGTCGTATGAAACGCGTGAGATTTGAAAATAGGCATGATGCCTCATGTTCAAATTGGTAACGTAGTGATGCTAAATGGATAGTAATTCATCAAATCATGCTAATAAAGTATAAATAATAAAATATGATAAAAAGATATGAACAATGAAAGTTTAGAAAAAATATGCATTTTTTTTATTGACCAAGAGTAAATTTAAAGCTATCAATTGAATCCTTGCGCTTTTAAAGAAACAAAATTGTATGACAACTATGTACTTAAACGCAGTAATTCGCGACCGAAACAACAATTTACCTGATTTTCCGTACAACGATTAGTACAAAATGTCAGTTGTGACGTCATACCTGTGTGTATATCAGTATGAAGCGCCAGCGAGGTCAATCTTTGTCTCAATTTTTTAGGTATTTATGTTCTTTAGTTGTAGTTGCTGCCATACAAACGTTTGTTCATCTCCAAAAACTGGTTCGAATGACATCATAAAAAAATCTTACTCATCATCCCTATTACATCCTCGGCTCTATTATCACCTCCTCTCGTGTAATTATCAACATACCTTACTTGTACTAAAACAAGCTCTTAACTTAATGTACTAAAACAAGCTCTTATTGATTTCTCTCGAGTAAATGAAAATTCTTGGAATACAATTGACTCAATGAAACACTTCAAGCTTGAGAAAACTGTCGTTTTTGTCTTTTGTTCGCTTAATTGTGTTCGTCTTCAGTGCTTTTATTCATTTCGTTTTTACGTGTGTTTTGTTTCGTGTTATATTCAATGATTGACCCGAGTATTCTAGTGAGGAGATAGTTAACTAAGTACTTATATTCAGTTTTTCGGTAAACAGTGATTGCGAGTTTATTTAAATACCCAATACGGTATTTGACGAAAGTCAAATCAGCTTCTTTTTATGAAACGTCGAAAACGCTCCGTTAGTATGGAATTTGTAAGGATTACTTGCTTGTGACGTCACAATCAAACAACGTCCTTATTGTTAGTTTTTATGAATTTAAAAATCTTAAAATAGCAAATATAAATTGAAAATTAAAATGAAAAATGTTTTTATTTCATAAGCTTTGTTCTGTTACAATTAAAGGTTGATACTTTCCGAGTATTTTCTTAATGTTTATCTGCTGCTAATGAAAAAACAATTAATTTACACTGTTGTCAAATACCCTCTTAGTTTAGCTTAGCTTGTGTAATCGAAAATAAAAATAAATAACAGCATGGCATGAGTCATGGGCTGGTATTAAATATTGGTATAGAATTAAATTAAATAAATATTAGGGGACAATCTTACACAAATCGACCTAGTCCCATAGTAAGCTCATTAAGGCTTGTGTTATGGGTACTAGACGACGATATATATAATAGATATAATTACTTAAATACATAGAAAACTTCCATGACTCAGAAACAAATATTCATGCTCATCACACAAATATTTGTTTTACCGGGATTCGAACCCAGGGCCTTCACCTTCGTAGGCAGCGTCACTACCCCCTAGGCTAACCAGTCGTCAAATTGACATGATAATAAATAATATGCAATTGTGATTAATAATTATGTGACATGTAATAATTTATGATTATGAATAAATGAGTATGTATGAGTATTTCATCTTCGATTAGGACAGAAGGGGGCAATTATGGGAGAATTGCAAAAAAAAATGCAAATGTATTACTTTAAAATTCTATAAAAAAGTAAGTTTTGAAGTAGGTAACATGTATTCCAGATATGATTTCACATAGCCTTGTTTATAGTTTAATAGGATTTGTACAGTTTTATATTATAACATGCATAAAAACATGAAATGAATGCATTAACCAAATGGATTATTGCTCCCATACAAATTTCATCTGTTTTTTGTGTAACACACAATAATCAAACATCATAACTTTGATTTAAACAGCTCTGACCAAGAAATTTGATTGTGGTTTAAATACCATGCAAAACTTCAAGGAAATGCTTTTTCAGGTCTCTAGTACAAATATTTTATATTGATATCTTATATCAAAGTTCGGGGAAAGATTTCATTCCTTTGTGTTACGTCCATTGTGTAACGCTCCATTTTGCGTTTTATTGCAGACAATAATAATTTCTTTGTTTTTTACTGCTGTTTTTGCAAAGTTGGGTGGTGAAATAAATATTCGAATTTAAAAATTCCTTACGGTAATTATGATTGATATTTTTATAAAATTATAAAAGACTGTCCAGTGATTGACCCTAGTCTCACTTCATGGTAAGCGACGACAGATATCAACCATCTCTTACAATTATGTGAGCATGTTATTACATTATTACTAGGTATCTCTCTTGTTGGTTCAAAGGGCATTGGGTTGTATGAAAAAAAAATACTTTTTTTTTGTAGCGGACAAGTATGGTTTTTTTTCTAAGAGTTTAGGACCTATAACGCTAATTAAATGTGTTTAACAATAACGGAACCCTGATATTTAAGTTATTTTTATAACTTTTCAATTTGTCCTGCGGAAATACATAATGCAAATAACTCGGCTCCGATACAATTTAGAGTATAACTAAAACGTGTTAGTTTTGAATAGATCTACCGTAATCTACCAGTTTAACAAGTAGCCGCTCTCCTAAAAAAAATACAACACATTTTTTCATACATACACGACCGATAAGCCTAGGGGGTAGTGACGCTGCCTACGAGGCTGAAGGTCCTAGGTTCGAATCCCGGTAAGGGCAAATATTTGTGTGATGAGCATGAATATTTGTTTCCGAGTCATGGAAGTTTTTCTATGTATTTAAGTATTTATATCTATTATATATATCGTCGTCTAGTGCCCATAACACAAGCCTTACTGGGCTTACTATGGGACTAGGTCGATTTGTGTAAGATTGTCTCCTAATATTTATTATTATGTATTTTATTTTATTTATACAACACATTCGCCGCATCTTTCGAACTCATAACTATTAACATACCTGTAAAATTAATCCTCAATACAGATAAGTCCTATTCTTTCTGTAACCACAAACTTTTTGCAAACTTTAACCGTTACTTCATAGTTTTTAAAAACACCTATCAGTCTAAAACTCGCACTAAATACAAAACAATTATTAAACTTGGTTTAGTTTAAAGTTTACACGCACTGTGGAAATCCAGCCGATGTGAACGCAAGTTCGGAACGGTGTCAGACAGTCATCTGTTCAGTCCCAACGCGCGCAAGCTACTGAAGGATGGTAGCCTTTCCGCCGAAGCCTTCGGGTAAATAAATAGATAGAAGCTCCGCTTATTTGTCTAACGTGAGCGAAGCGTACTAATCAGGGCGGGAGTTTGCGTAACACTACAACATGTGTGATAAACATTAATGGCCGGTTCCAATAATCAATCCACCGATAGTTTTCCTTACCGGCAGTTACATTTTGACAGATTAGCCGTAGAAAATGTGTCAAAATGTAACCAACTGTTACAAGGAAAACTATCGGTGGATTGATTATTGGAACCGGCTATAAATCAACGTTTACCTAACAGACACTGTATAATCTTAAGAAGATTCATAAATTCGGAAATTCGGCTCGGCAGCGTGTTTTAGGACTGAATAATTATTATTTAAGAATATTTTTACGCCGGCGAGACTGCTCCATTTTTAGGTATAATAACTAAATCGTGGATACATGGTAACAATATGTTTTATTACAGTTTGTCTCCGAAAATCATCTGTCAATCATACCGAATCCGGAAAGCGTAATAAACGTTTTGAAATTAATTAAATGAATAAATTAATTAATAAATTAATTAATTAAAGCCAAAGTTACTACGGAACTCGGTGAGGTATTTATAAATGACTTAAATAAGGAGGTTCTCAGTTTGAGCCGTATGTTTGTATGTATGAATGTTTGTCTGCGATTATGTTGCGTTTGGCTCAACCGATTTTGATTTCTGTGTGATTTTGAAAGTTCTGTGAGGTTGTCGAGGGGTAATCACCTAATCACATTTTACTGAACCACTTTCAATTCTTTCATCTGCGTATAAAATTAAGTTTTTGTATGGATGTTGGTTCTATTTCATCCTACAGCTCCGCCTGGGATTTCTGCAATGTGCAGCTAGTTTTTACTATATAGATCACGTGTGATCGTCCTGACATGCACAGACGATGCTTTGACGAGCATGTAGTGAGTGCTAGAAATAAAACCCGATTCTAATTGATACGTTAAGTTGAGTGGCACCTTAAGGGCTCGACCATTACTTTGAGTAGCGGCGATAGCAGCAGCGCTGCGCCATACGAGGAAGCGAGAAGCCGAGCTATAAAAGAAATAACGCAGTTACTTAATCATTTACTTGTATAAGCTGTAAACCTTGAGTGTTTACGTTCCAAACGAGATATAAAATATTTACCTACTCCTACGCTAAGAACACCATGCAATCTCATTATCACATTTATAAAGGACCAGACAATTTGCCCGAGACACTTAAGAACACAATGTGTACCTTATAACCTCAGACATAGAGTCCTTATTGTGTCGGACTACCCACTGTATTTCTAAAAAAGGACCGCGGGCAATCCAATGATACTGCGTAGCGGCGGCGTAGCGTCGGCTACGAAGGCCGTCTACGCCGTAGCCGTTGGCGTAGTAAGCCAAGGAATAATCGTAATTCATCGTGATGTTGCTACGAAATAATTACCAAATAAAAAAAAATTGACGACCGCTTGATAGTGACCCTGCCTATGAAGCCGGAGGTCCTGGGTTCGAATCCCGATTAAAGGCATTTTAAATAAAATTAGTGTTGGGTAGGACATGAAATTAACTTGAGTTTGTATGAGCACCTCATTTCTAAAATGAGGTGGTACAATGTCCTACTTCAAATGAGGTGAGGTACCATCTAATAAATAGCATCTATGGGCAGAAAAACAAGGTTTTTCAAGTGTAGTGTACAATGGACCACCAATTACTTTCATGTTCAATGCTCTTAATAAAATTTATTATCATGTCAATTTGACGACCGGTTAGTCTAGTGGGTAGTGACGCTGCCTACGAAGCTGAAGGTCCTGGGTTCGAATCCCGGTAAGAGCAAATATTTGTGTGATGAGCATGAATATTTGTTTCTGAGTCATGGATGTATTCTATGTATTTAAGGATTAATATCTATTAAATATATCGTCGTCTAGTACCCATAACACAAGCCTTATTGAGCTTACTATGGGACTAGGTCGATTTGTGTAAGATTGTCCCCTAATATTTATTTATTCTTATTATTTATTTATTACAAACAATCGGATCGCTTAACTTAAGTGGCAGTGGGTGGGGCACATAGCACGTAGAACCGATGGCCGTTGGGGCGGAAAGGTTCTCGAGTGGCGACCACGTACCGTAAGGCGCGGCGTGGGTAGGCCCCCGACAAGGTGGACTGATAATGACCTGCTAAAGGTTGCGGGAGACCGCTGGATGCGGGTGGCGCAGGACCGGTCGCTTTGGCACTCTTTGGGGGAGGCCTATGTCCAGCAGTGGACGTCTTTCGGCTGATATGATGATGATGATGACGACAAACAATATTGTATTGTAGACGGAGGAAAGGCGCGGGTGGCGAGTCCGGAGCTGGAGGGGCGAGGCTTGGAGGTTTGAGGGATAAATGAAGCGCGATGTGATGACCGAGCGAGTAAGGAGCGAGTCGGTGCCTCAGCCTCAAGAGGAATGAAGTACATTTTTCAAGCGTGAAGTGAAGCGACAATTTAATGAAATGAGTATGACAAAAAAAAAGAGTAGACAATATTTGTGTGATGAGCACGAATATTTGTTCCTGAGTCATTAATGTTTTCTATGCATATTAAGTATTCATTTATCTATATAAATAAGGTATGCTGCTCCCGCATTGGCTTACGTAGCCATTGGAAGACGTTGCTTGTATAGTCTGAAAATAGCGCTGTTATTTTTAGGTGCCGAGATAATTGAGAAATTGGTATTTGTAAAATGTATTGCTGTCGCGCAGTGCCTGATTAAGCGAGCGCGAGCGCGATAGAGACAACTGCAGCTTGGACCAAAAATAACTATTAAAAGTAAATGCAATCAACGTTTTGTAGTCCCCTGATTTCTTCTCCAAAACTTGACCTATTTAACTATTTCTTTTATTAATAATTAAAGAAAGGCTTTGGCCGTGTTCCTATGTTTTTCCTTTTTTATTAATCTAGTCAAAATTATTTTCTGGATGTTTTAACACAGCGGAAAATCTGGCATTTGTTTTAGGTTTTTGAAGGTTAATATCTCTTTTAAGAATAAATTTATGAAAAAAAAGAAAACAATAGGAACATGTCAATAGCCAATATTTATGGAAAAAAAATATTGCTCTACTGCCATAATTCAGGGAGAAAACAGGTGACTACGTTTGTATGGAAAAACGGCCCTTGTGTTTCCTCTTAATAGTTAAGATTATTTTCTGAACTTTGTGACTTAAAGGCCATCGATGATGAAGTAAGTAAGTATATAAAATCATAAATGTAAACGATTGTAATAATACAGATGTAATGTAGAAATAAATCTTCTTTATTGCATTAATCAGCTTAAATTTAAATTTATTTTAGTAACATCGCCTAGTACCCATAGTACAAGTGCTCCTTAGTTTGGGACTAGGTCGATTTGTGTAAGATGCCCCCAAATATACATTTATTTATGATATATGTAATAGGTATTTTTATTTTTGCTACTAAATCAATTAGGTTGGACACAGTCATAAATATATAATCGTTCTGAAAGCTCGGCGCGAGCGAAAATATTGAAATCAGATTATTATCTACGAAGTGACGCGCCAATAGGGATGATGAATAAGATTTTTTTATGACGTCATTCGAACCATTTTTGGAGAGGAACAAATGTTTGTATGGGAGCAACTACAAATTAAAGAACATAAATACCTAAAAATTTGAGATAAAGATTGACCTCGCTGGCGGCAGCTGAAAACGCTTCATACTGTGTGTCTATACAAATGTGACGTCACATTTGTACATTTGTACTGATCGTAGTATGGAAAATCAGGTAAAATGTTGTTTCGGTCGCGAAATACTGCTACTAAGTACATAGTTGTCATACAATTTTGTTTCTATAAAAGCTTAAGGATTCTATTGGTAGCTTTTAATGTACTCTTGGACATTAAAAAAAATGCATGTTTTTTCTAAACTTTCAAGGTTCATATCTTTTTATGATTTTAATTATATTTTATAATTTATACTTTATTACGATAATTTGATGGTTTACTATCCATTTAGCATCACTGCGTTATCAATTTGAACATGAGGCATCATGCCTATTGTATATCGATCAATTATCAATAAATTGATAAAATACAAATATTTTCATTTGACCGTTTCAGACCAGTCCTTCTTACCACTACTTACACTAAACTTGGCTCTCTCACCTCCGAAGTGCAATACACCCGAACGCAGTTGACGCTCATTGCGCCAGAGTGTACCAAAAATGGGGTGTGAACCGATAGGGCATAACGAAAAAAAAAAAAAAAAACCTGATACCTGTTAGGTATCGTGTTCTGATAAAAAAAAAAACCAGGAAATATTTTTTACGCGATTTTTTTAAGTGAAACCTTCTTTAGCGGCGCTGTGCACTTTTTGTGATAGGGAAAAATTGTTAAACTCGCCACAGGTTACGTGACCGTAAGATTCGTAAGACGTGAGATTTGAGACATATATGCGATCTGGGGCTTTAAGAATTACCGCCCGTGGTGCGTTCACAATTTTAAGTCTTCTCCTGGGTGTGAAGTGAGATTTGCCGCTGCGCCCGTGTGAGATAAATCTCACTTACCGCCCAGAGTGACGTAAAGATTATTATTATTATTATTGTTTATGTATATTCCCCAGTTACTCTAAGACGCCTAGACCGATTTGGATTCTTTTTTTGGTTGAAAGGGTATCGTTCCTGAGTAGTCCCATGGTCAGGTGGTCAGCTGGTCAGGATCAGATGATGGTATCCTGGAAAAATCGAGGGACATCTCCAAATTACGTAGGCAGGCTTGAAGCGATTTGGGTACCGATTAGAACTCGGTAAAAACTTTGTTTTAAAAGTTCTTTCATCTTTTAAGGGGCTCCACGCGCTTTTTGGCTAATTTTGACGAGTTTTGAATTGATACGAGTATTCCTCCGTCAAAACTATAGATATATTTATCTGCATTTGCACGAGTAATTAAGTAATATTTTTTTTATGATTTATTCAAACATGGTCCAAAAAAGCGGTTTTCGATATTAGTATGTTGTTTATGCACTTTTATATATAAAATCTACGTATAACTGTTCCTTATTGACGCCACGAGAGATTTTTGTTTTTACTTATTTTCACAAAAAACGCTTTTTTTGCCGGAGATTGCCAAAGTTTGGTGCCATATATCCCGAAAACTGTGAGTTTTGATGTAAACATCGGATACTATTTCAGTAAACCACGTTGTTGTTAATACGATAAGCCAAAAAAACACGAAAAAACTAACAGTTACAGATCGAAGGTCATAGGGAGCTAGGAGCCCCTTAAATATTTATCGTGTTTATTAGACAGAAGATTTACGGTACTATTAATTATTTATTCTGAGGCTGTATTTACTCTCAAGTCTGTCCCCGAATGACACCTTCACGATCCCTTCTAGATATAAATAGCTGCAAGTCATTGACATCGCTGTGATAGCAACTCGATATGACTGTGTTCACTTCACAATCTATGAATGAATTATGCAAATTAAGCTTTGGCTTTACAAAATCGCAACATTTTACATAGTGGATATACTAATCTTCAAGGAATTAATTAATCACGTCTAATATCGAAAGAAATAACGTTACGCTCACTTACGGATACTTTACGCTCGAAGTTGTAGATGATTATAAATACCTAGGACAGACTGTCCAGTTAGGTAGGTCTAACTTTGAGAAAGAGGTCAATCGTCGAATCCGACTCAGCTGGGCAGCATTCGGGAGGCTACGGCACATCATTTCGTCCAAATTCCGCAGTGTCTTAAGACGAGAGTCTTCACGTATGGCACGGAAACGTGGTCGCTTACTACGGGCCTCATAAGAAGGCTCAAAGCCACCCAAACGGCAAAGGAGAGGGTTGGGAATTTCTCTGCGCGATCGCATCAGAAATGAGGCTATCCGCAGCAGAATCAAGGTAACCGATATAGCCCTCCGAATCGCTAAACTTAAGTGGCAGTGGGCGGGGCACGTTGCACGTAGAACCGATGGCCGTTGGGGCGGAAAGGTTCTCGAGTGGTGACCACGTACCGGAAGGCGCAGCGTGGGTAGGCCGGATAAGGTGGACTGATGACCTGGTAAAGGTCGCGGGAGTCCGCTGGATGAAGGTGACGCAGGACCGGTCATTGTGGCGCTCTTTGGGGGAGGGCTATGTCCAGCGGTCGCGGTTTGAAAATAAATTGGAGGTAAAAGCAATACAGGTAAATTACTTTCGGGACGTTTTTGCATTTGTAGTTGTGACCTCTGTAGCCAGCCTCACACACACACACATAAGTGTGTCTGTGTACGTCAACGTGTACGTGTGTCCCAGTAAATATACATATACTACTACAAATGCAAAAACGTCTCGAAAGTAATTTACCTGTATATACCGCGTCGTAGAAAGGAATTTCCAGTCTCGTATCTCCACTTGGCTGGCAATCACTATTTTTCCGGTATCTGAAGTACCTATATTATTTATAGGTACTACATAGAGCAATATTGTATTTTCGACATGTTTGGGGACAGTACATGTTAAGGGTCTCAATTTTCTCGATGAAAAGAAACCGTGCCGAGATTTTCTATTATATCACGTACAACAGGAAAAAAGAAGGTGACCCATAATGAGTACCTACCTAAGCCTACATGGAGAAAGAGTACCGAAAATAACGAAATTTTATTAATCAACACCATTAAAGCTAAATACCACGTAGAACCGATGGGCGTTAGAGCGGAAATGTTCTCGAGTGGTGACCACGTACCGGAAGGCGCAGCGTGGGCAGGTCCCCCACAAGGTGGACTTATGACCTGGTAAAGGTCGCGGGAGTCCGCTGGATGCGGGTGGCGCAGAACCGGTAACTTTGGCACTCTTTGGGGGAGGCCTATGTCCAGCAGTGGACTTCTTTCGGCTTATACGATGATGATAATGAAGAAAGCTATATATAAGGTACTTGGGAGAAATACAAATATTTCTACAAACGTATACATTTGTGTAGTCATTTAAAGGAATGATGGCCTCGGGTCAGTTTTGTAATGTATTTTTTTTATCTAGTCTTTTTTAATAATAAGAGATAACAATCGTGCTGGAAGATCGATCTTAACGCCAGGCAGTACTCGTTGACTTCGTCATTCCTCATGACGAGAACAAATGAAGGCTGAGAAGGACAAAGCCAGCAAGTAACTTGGCTAAAGACTTGGCTCACGAGGTAACCGTCATGTGGTATGTTGATCCGACGATTTTGGCGAACGGTTTAATAGCGAAGAGTCTCGACCAAAACCTTCAGAGACTCTAGCTAGATGGCTGTGTCTAGTCAGACACAGAAGGCGGTAGTCCTGGACACAGCGCGGACACTCAGGAGGTTCCTCTCTCTCTCTCTGTCTGACCATCGGTAGTTTAGGCGCCGCCCCTCGGCACCCTAGGTTAGATTTTATTGTAATGTGTTTTTGTTTGTATGTTATGTATTTTTCTTTTTACAAGCTTTATAATAGCTCCATCATCAAATCAGCTCGATGGTACCATAATATTGAATTGTCATCCAAACTATACTTATACCCGAAATTTTAGCACAATCGGTCACCGGGAAGTGGATCAAATTTAACTTGCAAGATTTGACTGATTTGTTTGATTTGTGTGATTTGTATGTAGATTATGATTGAGCTGAAATTTCGGGTATAAGTATAGTTTGGATGACAGTTCAATATTATGGTACCATCGAGCTGATCTGATGATGGAGCCAGAAGGTGGCCATGGGAATTCAACACTTAACCGACGTAACCCCATTGAGTTTGATTGATGATGGTATACAGAAAAGTACAGTCGGCAATAAAAGCTTGTTAGAAGATTAAATTTTTGATAGAAGCTTGTTGACAAAATACCTTATCATTCTTGTTTCTTATACTTAAAATAAATTTTATCAAATAACTAATGATAACAATAACAAGCTTTATACATACGATTATTTAAGACGCTCTCCTGTAAAGTTAATAAAATGTCGCTTCAAGTGTTTCACCTTTCCACCATCGATGTCAGTCTGATACGTTTCGAACTGACTTGCATCGTCTGTAGGCGTATGCAAGGTCGTCGGCCTTAAACGTAAATCATCTCTAAGTGCATACAAAATATTAATCTATTCAGCAGTTAAAACATGAAGTTTCTGGGTAAGGCCGCCGACATTGTCAGTTTTGGTCGGAACAAAACTTTCCAGCACGTTTTCTCCAAATATGTAAGCACTACTGCCGTTGTTGTTAGTTGATTCTATAAAGCAATTATTGAGCTTGTTTCCCCATTTCGCAAACTGAATAAAAGTTGTTGTTTCTATAAAATACTTGCATTTATGTTCATCAAACCCCCCTAATTTTGGTCGAAAATGACGTGTCGCTTTTTTCCGAGTACTTTTCAACTACGAATTATTTTCATATTTAAACATTTAGAAAAAAACGTTTGAATACGTTTGAAAGGTGAGACACGTTACTTTCTGTAAGACCAAAAACGGTGTTTAAATACTTTGTTTTGCGTATTTTATAGGTCTTTAGATTAGTGGGCAGAGTTTTGCCTTTCGTAACACAAATTTTTGTGTTATGCATAATTACCCCTAAATATTAACAGAAAACTGGGGAAAAACGTATTTTGGCACAGCAACACCGTAAGCTGTCAATCAATGTTAAAAAAAAGAAACTGCCATTTTTAGTTTGTCTATGAGAAAAGTTGAAAGTGAGTCGCATATTTTCGTCAGAATTTGTGTTGATGAATATCTCAAGTAAGTAAGCGTTTCAGAAGTTCACTTTACTATGGTTGTTTTCGTTTATGTTTAAAGCTTACATGAAATGAATGACACACATGAAAATGTACATGACATTTGCGTCTAGTTTGACTTAATTTGGTTTTATAACCTAAAACGCTTGTAAAAAACTGGTTTTGTGTTATATTATGGTGTTTTTTGTTAGTTTTGTGTTATGCATAACACAAATTTTTGTGTTCAGTAACACAAAACAAGTGTAAAGAGTC
Source organism: Epinotia ramella (assembly GCA_947578815.1). Taxonomy (NCBI): domain Eukaryota; kingdom Metazoa; phylum Arthropoda; class Insecta; order Lepidoptera; family Tortricidae; genus Epinotia; species Epinotia ramella. The sequence continues at coordinate 24,989,930 of OX388211.1, forward strand.
ATGCAGATTGAGAATACTGAAATAGTAAAGAAAAACATTTTCATATTATCGTGAGATTTATTCGAATTGTTATTTTGAATAGTACTTACAGTCTAATAAACGTATTATTCTTACAGTATGGTCGTCGGGTGACAACCAAAACTCACTATTTAGTGCATTTGCAAAAAAAAACAAATATCTACTGTGTTAACGTAGAAATAAGGTCGAGTTTTCATGTACCTACTATTACGTGTAATTAGACAGTTTAGGTTCTCACCGGACGATGTACACCAGTGATGCCGCATTCGATCAAACTTGAATTAGGTCTTCTATTATATAATTCCGTGAATCGCGGCTATTATTATTTCAGACAACCACGTGAACTTATGAAACATTTAGTTTCTACTTGAAATATATTTTTAAATTCTTTTATGTTTGCAATAATTCTGAAAACTTTTTTGTTTCCTAGGAATAATGCTCAATTTGTCGTATTTTTTTATGATGATCTGTTTTTTATACAGAAAAGGAAATTATCTTTTTTTTATAAAAACAGATCATCATAAAAAATACTGATTTAGTCAAATACCGATCGATCACGTATTCTAAAATGTTGTCATTATAAATATATTAACATACGTAAAAAAAAAAATGATATTTTTTCCTTACCCTTTATTTTAATACTATTATGAAACAACCTTTACAAAAAATAGTGTTACTTTTGTGTTATATTTGTGTTACGGTATCACAAAAGTGATTGTGTTATTTTTGTGTTATAAGTGATAATCTCAACGGCCTTACCCTTCTACTATTATGGATTCGCTGTTATTATGTTTGTAGAGTCCTAATTGGTTTACCAAATAATACGGTATTTGACAAAAGTCAAATCAGCTTCTTTGTATGAAACGTTTAAAATGCTCCGTTACTATGGAATTTCTAAGGATTACTGGCTTGTGACGTCACAGCTCACAGTCAAATAACATCCTTTATATTGTCAGTTTTTATGAATTAAAAAATCTTAAAATAGCAAACATGAATGAAAGATTGATACTTTCAAAGTATTTTTGTAATGTTAGAAAAAAATAAAAAAACATTTTGTTATCACTGTTGTCAAATATCCTATTATGAGAAATATAATTAATCCTCGATGGCCCGCGGCATCGCGTAATTTTACGCACGCGCGTTAGGATATTGCAACTGTCTGAAGGTGAAAACGACAGTTGATATATCTTAACGCTCGTTCGAAACATTACGCAATTAGAGTAAAGCCAATCACAACATAATATGAACGTTTCTCCTATTATCGGCATAGTTCAATGTGTTCAAACAAAATAATATTAAATATAATAGATAAATAAATATAAATAAATATTAGGGGACAATCTTACACAAATCGACCTAGTCCCATAGTAAGCTCATTAAGGCTTGTGTTATGGGTACTAGACGAAGATATATATAATAGATATAAATACTTAAATGCATAGAAAACTTCCATGACTCAGAAACAAATATTCATGCTCATCACACAAATATTTGCCCTTACCGGGATTCGAACCCAGGACCTTCAGCTTCGTAGGCAGCGTCACTACCGTCTAGGCTAACCGGTCGTCTAAATATTGCAACAGTATATGTGTCGAATTACATAGGTACCTACACTTTCTGAAGTGTTTTCTCTCATAATATTATTTCTGAAGTTTTACAACAAATATTTTGCTTCCCACATTCACAATGTGAATTGATTGTTTTTACTCTACCCTGCAGGTAGGTAGAGTCGTCATCAGATATTTCGGAGCGTCCAAAGTGCTTACAAATATCTGCACATGTCTCTATTCTCGAGGCATTAGATACGTGTTCAGATAGTTGTGAGCATATATCTGATGGCGACTGTACATAATAGAGCGAGCGAGCAAAGCGACCTAAGGCACTTGTCCCACCGCCGACAAGTAAGCGAGTGTTACTACGTGCTACTCGCTCAAGCGAGTAAAAGCGAGTAAGAATTACTATGAGACTACTCGCTACTCGCCGGCAGTGGGACAAGTGCCTTAGTTGTACGCTACAGCTTGGGCCGAAAATCATTTGTCTGTCCCCGTCCAGCGTGTGGTGTCTGCCTGCGGTTCTCCTCTACAGCCCTGGCTATTCTGTAACTTGTTTTAAGCTCACCTCAGCGCTCACACACAAATATAACTTGATGCCGCGATCGTTAGTAACTAAGCGTAGGTAGAGGTCTAGCTTCGTTAGGCGTGACGGGTGGAGTGAGGCGCATGAGCGCGTAAATAATAAGGGGAATTATAAAACGATCGAATAAAAAAAAAATAGCGACTGATTATGGACATAGTGTTTTAATAACTTGAGCGGTATGAATTTGAGTACGCGAAAAATTCACTAAACTAACGACGAATATTGATTAGTAATAAAATCCAGAACGAGCTTACAAAAAGTGGGTTGTGATTAATCCATTTCAGATATTAAAATTCTATCCGTTCGACTACATTACTAATGGCCGATTCCAATAATCAAACCACCGATAGTTTTCCTTACCAACAGTTACATTTTGACATATTACCCGTAGAAAATGTGTCAAAATGTAACTGTTGGTAAGGAAAACTATCGGTGGATTGATTATTGAAACCGGCCATAAAATGAGCGACTAGAAATAGGTTAGAAGAGAAAATGCTCCCGCTTTCGTCTTCGAGGTTATTTTTTCAAATATAAGAACGGAAAAACCTCTGCTCATTATAGTATTTTTCAAAGTAGTTTTTTTGTATTCGAAACACTTAAGATTAAATGCCGCTCAGTATAAAAAAAACATTTGCCAAATATTGAAAAAATGCAGGAACACGTGGACACTCAAACAAATATTAGGTTGCTCAAATAATATGAACCTTCTCATTTTGTATTTAAAGTACATAACTCAAATTAATGTTTGTAAGTTGCTGTTCTGACCCCGTATCATGGTCGGCCTTATCACGCGATAAGTGACAAGATAGATCTCGTTCTATCAGTCAGCCAGTGACGGACGCTCTATCCTGTCACTTATCGTGTGATAAGGCCGACCATGATACGGGTTCTGTTGATTTCTCGTCACTCGCAGTCAGTCGCTCACTTAGTAATACTATAACGTAAATTAATTATTTATGCAGGGCACGTGTCCCCTGGGTGGTACGAAAGTGTGACAAACTTTAAAGGCCAAAATAATATATATACCAAACGATTAAATTAAAAAATACGCTGTTGTCCACGTTAATCCCCTAGCCTGATCCCCCAGGGGAAAAAAACGGTTAGGTTGTTAGTTGAACTGCGACCCTACAGCGCGCGAGCCGAGCGAGCGAAGCGAGCGTGACGCGGTAGCGTCCGGCGAAGCGCCATAACCGAACATTATCATTTTTTCCTAGTTGAATATAAAATAATTGCCGCTAATTCCCCTGGGGGATCAGGCTAGGGGATTAACGTGGATAACGTGAAAAATACGAAGCTACTTTTTTGAAATTAAAAACATTTTTATTTTTTTAAACAGATATTTGCAGCTCACAGAGCAAGTAGTTATTTTATTCAAGTTTCAAGATTCTAGCGCCATCGCTAGGTATCGCCTCTAGGAACGTCGGCTTTCCTTTGTATTGACTCAGAATCCTGGTTTTTAGCTCTCCCACCGCGTTCTTCTTTACCTGAAAATAAGATAACATCAAATAATTGCACGAGCGAGCGAAGCGAATAAAGTTCTCTATTTCAGCTTGGGCCAAAAAAACAATCGAACTTTAATTAGGGACCCACTTAAGTTTGACAATCCTGTCAACGTATATTTTTGCGAAAAGGGTCCTAAATTAAAGCTTACGGCGTCCGGATGTCCGAATTTTGTGACTAAGTTCGTTAATTATATAATCGTTTTTTTCCATACAAAAATTTGGTTAAAAAAAACTTGGTTAAAAAAACAGTCGCAAGTTTTACATCTCAAAGGTCCAACTAGTCATTACTAGTTACTGTATGGGTAGATTGCAAAAAAACATAGTGAACTCCTTAACTCAATCTACGCTTTATTTGTTTCCATTGCGTTACGGAAGGATACCCTGAGATAATATGACTTACGCTTTCTGCACAACTAAAGCGTAGATTTAACTGAGACATTTATCGTTTTCTCTTTCAATTCATCCATAATATATTAATACTACGTTTTCATAATTGCTCTTCTTAACTTATTTGTGTCTAAGCTGTCAAAGTAAAAGTAGGTACGAATGAGTCAACATTCAACTGAATTTCAAATCATCTTTCAGTATTTAAAGAGAATGGCCTGGTTTGTGCATCTAAGTGAACTAAACTGGAAGAGATCTCTATAAGAAATAGGTTCACCTTTATACTTAACCCCTCTTTGTTGATCGTATACTTGGTATATTATGTTCATGGGTCATTCTTGAGAATTGCATTATTCATCTCATTCCCTCGGCGTTTTTTATTTTAAGAAATTTCTACTAAGTTACAATAAAATCAAATTAAGTATTTAATAATAAACATATTTATCGAATAGGCATCACTTTGGGTCAATTAGGTACGGAAATATACCAATTCAAAGTTTAGCTGTCGAGGGAATGAGAAAAAATGACGGGGGAATGATAAAAAGTACGAGGGAATGAGTAAAATAACGGGGGAATGATAAAAACTACGAGGGAATGATAAAATTGACGAGGGAATGATAATCTTTGGTATTAGATCAGATGTTTTATTAAATAATACAAAATATCAGTTTAAATAAAGAAAAAATTCACAGGTTTTTCTTAATAATCTTATAGACTAAGTACCATAATTTTAGACTTCAGTCTTAACCATTAATTGACATTAATTCTTTATCCTAGCGTTTTTCCCGGTAGTGCCCTACACGAGCCCGGGGTTCGCTTTGCAAAAATACTTCTACAAATATATATTTTTCTTTTGCTTATCACAATCTAACAGGGAAGTAATTTTAATAAAATCTAACTCACTTAAATTCAAAAACTTCTGAAAATGATTATCATTAGGTATACTCTTCGTATCAAAGACTAAAATAGGTACTTTATGTTTTTTTCTCAAATACTTGATTTAATATTTGAGATCCCATAAAATTGCATGCATGGTTAGAAACAAGTGAAACAACAAACAATAATAGGTCCAGTTCAACAAAAATAACACAAAAATCGTTTTGTTTAACTGGACATTTGTTTTAAAGCAATTACATTATTATAAGTTACATTTGTTGATAAAAATCAGACTTTTAATTAGTTACCTAAGTATTAACATCTTTTTGGTTTGATTCCTAAAGAAACTAAAATTCACAACTTTACTTATAGCATTAATATAATATTTTTGAATTACTGGAATAATACCTTTTTTTACTATAGTCGTAACATTTTTTTATTTACTACGTAATCATAAATATCACTTGAGATCACAAATAAAACATATTTATAACATTTATATAAAAATCAGACTTAATTAGTTATTAACGTTTTGATATGAACAATTTAATAATAAATGTATATTTTCTAAATTCTAAAGTAACCTAAATTGACAACCATGCTTATACTTAGTATTGATTTCAAGACCTTCTATTTAACAGAAAATGTAATGTTACGTTCATGATATTATAAATAAATTGTTGAATAAATGAGTCGAACATAATATGTTATAAGTACGGTTTAAGGGTTTGGCCTGTAATAGGAGCAATAAATGAAACGGTGGATTACTAACCCAATCAGCAATCAGTTCTAAGTGGCTTAACAAAAAACAAACAAGAAAACACTATTAATCACTATGACATATATATTCTATGGAGTCATCCTCTAAATTTATTGTTCCTATTACAGGCCACACCCGGTACATATGATAAAATATTATAATTTTCAAGAAACTTCAGAAATCTATCATTACCCCGTTCAGAAAACCGAGGGAATGAGAGTCGAGGGAATGAGAGTCGAGGGAATGAGAGTCGGGGGAATAAGAAAAAGTATGTTTCTTATCGATTATGCCGAAACTGTTATTAATATAAGAGTAACTATTAAATCAACACATGCAATCATTCATGTGTTATTCTCTACACTAAATATTGTATGCCAATTGCAGGAAATAGATTTTATACGTAAATATAGGGTAATGATATTCATAGTGAACCAAAGTTAGGGGATGATATATCTACCTTCATTGCTCCAAGCTCCAGCGACGAGACGCGTCCTCTCTCCGTGGTGTCGGTAGCGCTACAGACGAGGGTGAGACACGGCCGAGATTACGCGTCACAAGACGTTGCAGTAGGGATGTACGCGTTGTTTAGTCAGGCATTAGGGAAATGATAGGTTAGCTCTGGACAAACCTTTGATATAGATTCCTATAAAAACTATGATAAATAGGGGAACCATATTTATTTTTAAATCCTTAACTTATATTCTAACGATTTAATCCGATACAATATTTGATTTTGATCCATAACTAATTGTTTTCAGAGTATATTGTTCACAAAATGTCGGATGGACGCACCGGGGGAATGATAATTTAGGTGTTTGACATTTTTTTATGGCTAATTCTACTTACCTTTAACTAAAAGTAAATCCTGCCCCAGTTAGATTAAGTGTTGAACTACTGAACAAAAATGTGTAAGGTCAATTATTTTATTTTTTCGGGTACTTTTTCTCTCTGGACACTGAAAATTGACCCTCTCAAGAATCACCCTCATGTTGTTATTGTTCATACTTTCTAGAAAAGCACAATGAACATTATTTCTCCGAAGAATAATATACAAAAGACTTGAAATATATTCAGCTGAAAGATAATCTGGTTTTAAAATGAGGTCTCGTCCTTATGAATAGATTATCCTTGCAAAATACTCGTTTTCTGTAGAAAATATGTTTATAGATTGCTGGTACAGAAACTCTAAGCTTAGCATTTTATTTACGTAGAGCGGGTTGCACAAACATACGATTAAAAGCCGATTAACATTTAATAGTGCGTGTCATTCCATAGAAACTTGTCAAACTTTCCATATATTCAGATTTTAACGAACACCGCTTATGATTACAGACGGTTCGGTGCAACCCACCCTTAGCCTGTTTTTAGGGTTCCGAAGTCGACTAGGAACCCTTATAGTTTCGCTTTGTCTGTCCGTCCGTCCGCGGATAATCTCAGTAACCGTTAGCACTAGACAGCTGAAATTTGGTACTAATATGTATATCAATCACGCCGACAAAGTGGGAAAATAAAAAGTGTTTTTATTTTTATTTCAGGGTACCTCCCCTATACGTAACGTGGGGAGTGTTTTTTTTTCATTTCAACCCTAATGTGTGACATATTGTTGGATAGGTATTCAAAAAAGAATAGGGGTTTGCTAAAATCATTTTTTGATAATGTTAATATTTTCAGAGATAATCGCTCCAGAAGTAAAAAAAATGTGCCTCCCCCCCCTCTAACTTTTGAACCATTACTTTTAAAAACATGAAAAAAATCTCAAAAGTAGAACTATAAAAACTTTCTAGGAAAATTATTTTGAACTTGATCGTTTCTAAGCTACTGTACCACAAACACATCCCAAGTAACACACAAGAGTTATAATAAGCGCTAAAAGAGCGGTATAAGGGCTGTTTGTAACGGCTAAGCCTGCACAAGCAAGCGCTACAATAGCGATATAGAAGTTCTATATCGCTATTATACCCCTAAAAAGGACCCAGCTTATACAGGCTTAATTGTCATATATCGCTAGAGTCGCTTTAATACGAGCTTAAGCGATACAACAGCGCTACAACAGAGTTAGAGAGCACCTAAAGAGATATAATGGCGCGTGAAGAGCGGTAGTAAGAGTCCCTAAGGGGGTGAAATGGGGGGTGAAAGTTTGTATGGAGCTACGATAAAAACGAGTTCCACGCGGACGGAGTCGCGGGCAGAAGCTAGTACTAAATACAAATCTGAAAATACCGCTGCTAAATAAGATATCCTTCGTCCCTTTTTTACGAACACAAGTTTCAAAGTGACAGATAAAGACAACCTAATTTAAACACCATTTTAGTAAAAAAAAGGTTCTCTTATTTTTCGCAGAAAATTGTTTGGCCAATTATTAGTTCCCAACCAACGTTTCGCAGAATATTATTTCGCCAAATAATCACTTGCCAACTCGTCATAAGATTTCGTTTCGTTTCCCAACCTCACAGTTGCCAACTGTACGTTTGGTCTGATGATTATAAAGTAAACTTTCAAAATGCCAAAAATCGTTTAACAGAATGTTTTAGTTGGCTGAATAGTCATTTCGTTGTATAACGTTTCCCAAATGTTTCACGCAGTAGGGTTCGTACAGTTACTATATAATATAATTTACAATGTGGGTAAGCGCAACTGCTCACTTCTTTTAATAACTTTGTGGGTGAGTAAGAATAAACTGACTTATTAGCGATAAGTGTTTACGTTATTACTTGCGGGACGTTGCTTTTGGAATGTTTCCTTGTTATTATTTTAATACAAAATTATTTTTCATTACTTATTTTGAATATTAATATTCGCTCGGCTTCGTGCGCTGTAAGATCGCGGTTAACCTAACACGCTCCTCTTCGCTTCGCTCGTAGTCGCACCTATCTGGACTCTGTCACAGTTATTATTTCTGTTGCTATACTTATCACGAAACTGTTCTTTGTTTCAGGCAAGTTCAACAGATAGGTTTCGCCAAAAGATACGCACTTCTTAATTTTATTTTCACCGAAAAAGTGGGTACTTTAATCCAATACTTAAAAAATAACGTATATTGCTAATTGAAATAATTCATCGTAACTTTTAAGTTGGCTTATATGTTAAAACGTAACTATTGCACTGACGAAACGTTGTTCGATCAATAGTTGTTTGGCCTAGTGAAATAGTTGGCAAGTGATAAGTTTTCCAAACATTTTTAGTCATTGTGATATTCTGCTTTATAAAAATTAGACCAAGTGTCAGGTTGTCATACAAAAAGTTGGTAATGGTTAGTTGTCAAAGTGAATCATTTTCGAAATGTTGGTTGGCAAGTGATGTTTGACCAAAGGAACTTCTGCGAAAAGGCAGAACACCAAAAAAAAGGTTTGTTGAACCCTTATGAATACGGGCCCATGGCATAGTCTTTAAATATAAATAAATATTTAGGACAATCTTACACAAATCGACCTATTCCCATAGTAAGCTCAGTAAGGCTTGTGTTAGTGGTACTAGATGACGATATATATAATAGATATAAATACTTAAATACATAGAAAAACTTCCATGACTCAGAAACAGATATTCATGCGCATCATATAAATATTTGCCCTTACCGGGATTCGAACCCAGGACCTTCAGCTTCGTAGGCAGCGTCACTACCCACTAGGCTAACCGGTCGTCAAATATAAATGGTACTTTGCAAGTTACTTAAAGCGAGCTTAGCAACTGACAAACTATTCTTTCTGATCGTAATTATAGGACAAGGTAAGTTACTTAAAAAAATACGTCAGAATAATATACATATATCATACAGGATAATCAAGTCCATCGTGTTCCATTCCCGGGCGTCTTTATACCTTTTTAAAAATACATAAGGAAAATGTATGTTCGCTTTTTAAAACCTTCATCTAAACGCGCCGTAAGAATTAAGAACCTTACACACTGAAGCTAGTCGATAAAAATATTGAGTAGGTATTTTTTTCTGGCTCGGAGACATACGGCCGTATTCATAAACGTCCTACAAGCCTGTTTTAACTAAAATGGCGCTAAAATTAATTTGTCCTTATCTGTCACTTTGACATTTGTGTTCGTAAGAAAGGGACAAAGCACATTTTATTTAGCAGAGACATTTTAAGTTTTATGAATAAGGGGGTTAGGCTACCCAAAATTTAGAGGGCTCTAAGAGTATACCTTGGCAGACCTGGGGCGCTACCGCAAAACGAAAACGAAATTCGTTCGTTCATCTCCCTCTCTGTCGCACTTAATGTTTCGAGCGAGAGAGATACACGAACGAACCTCGTTTAAGTTTTGTGGTAGGGCCTCTGTTCTTCTCGCCGCTTCCTCGTACCTCGGTTCTCGCGCACCTCCCAAGTGTCGATATGCCCGATCACGGTAAGAGCTCGTTCCCACTATGTCGTATGTCGGATTCCGATTTTAATCGGGTGTCGGCGCCTCTGTTCATAGTTCATACTAGTCGGTTGTCGCCCACGACCGCAGCTGGTGCCATTACGACAGTCAAACGAGGCTTCTGTACACGATGGACGTCGAAGAAGCTTTTGTTGTAATGACGTATTATTTGCGAATGAAACGAATAAAGACAGCTAAAAATAGAAGATGGGTGCACCCAATCGTGAGGGAAAAAAATACTTTATATTTTGTACTAATGACAGCACGCCTGATTGAAGCTCTAAAGTTTCATCATCAAAAGTAATGCCATCATTACGAAGTTCCGCAGCATAAAAACACAACAACTCTGCATGCGCGATGCGATCCTCGGCAGCGACGCGCGGGCGGCGCAGGGGGCGCGGCGCGGGCGGGGTCGGCCCGACATCCGGCAAATCTGAACAGCGAGACCCAACACGATTTTTTTCCGAGCGGTCGGCTGGCAAAACACCCGACATTTCTTGTCGGATCCGACACAAAATCGTCCGACAAGTGTGAACAGCTTCATATAAAATGATCTGCCACTACGATACACGATAAAAAATCGCCCCGACAGTGGGAACGGGGCCTAATGGTGAACACGTGCTGTGTGGCGCGCCCGTGCGAACGGGACGACATGATTTGAAGCTATTAAAAATGGGTTATCGTTTTTCTAAACCAAGATATCGATATCAAAACACTTATAGTAATTGCATTATGCCAGTACGTTTTTCTGTGTAATATGTACATGCCTTCATTTAAATCAATCCTGTGTATATTTTGCAAAATAAATAATTTCATTATGACACCAAAACATAACTCCATAAATAGTCGTATGTGCATCTACCTTTAAAGATCTTTTTAAATCACGACACATTTTCCACTAGGTCAGGACAATTCCCCCTCAAATAAAATATTTCAGTAAGTACATCAACGTCCGCGTACACCTTACAGAAAAAACCTTTTAAGTTCATCAAGCGATAAAATTTTCCTTACGTGTAAAAATACATCATCATGGCTTAAGACTTTTGGTAGCATACCGTGCTTCTAGAATCCGTGGAGTCGTCATATGTTAAAATATAATTTTGAGTCAAATTCAAAATCTAAAAATAAAACGTTAAATATTATTACATGTCATGATTTTATGTTGTTATATCGTTAATAAACGAATTTCCTATTTTCTGCACTTACATGTATCGTAAATAACTATTATAATTCATACAAAATAGTAAATGATTGCTCGATTTTCTCCAAGTGATTATTTATTGATTACAAACATTATACTTATTGTGTGAAGTTTCAAGTAAGTGAAATTATGCCTTACCGCTGACTCGCCAAAACATGCCCGTATTGGGATGATTATGCAATGCTTACACTAACAGCATTGAACCCGACTTAAATATATTTCTGACAGTGAGTATTTTTTTTGGTACAAGTTTACTAAAACTGGTACAAGTTTTTATTGCTCACTGCACTTTTTTTGCAAATTTATCCACTGCTAGTTAAATAGGTTTCACTGAGCACAAACACGACATGTTTATTTTGTGTATGTTGTGTTTATTAGTTGGTTATTGCCTTGGCGACATGAGACCTGTATCTTTAGGCGTACCACAAGGCAGCATTCTAGGACCTACACTTTTTGTTGCAAGCTTTTATTTAACTTGACCTGTTCGTTTGTTTGTTAGTTAGTTAGTAAGGGACAAATCCTTGAACTGAATTTTTAACCAGTTAACCTGAACTGATTGAGTTAAATTATTATGGTATAGCATCGAGCTGATCTGATGATGGACACAGAAGGTGGCCAGGGGAATTCAGTACTTAACCGACGTAACCTTGTTGAGTTTGGGCTTGACCTTTCGTCTGTGATGGGTTAAAAAAATAGAGGGTTCAAGCCTCGGTCGCCCCGCATTAGAGAAAATAAATGATGTCTTAAATAAATGCAAAAAGGTGACTAAAAATGTGGGCGGGATCCTAATCAAACACAGATGAAAGGTTAAAATTGTCTCAATGAGTAGTTAATTACGGTGTACAGAAAAGCACAGTTGGAAATAAAAGCTTGTACCAAAAATGAAATTATTAACACAATGTACTTATCTGATACTCTTTATTGCATAAACTCTCACTCACGCACTCACTCTTCAATCACACTACTCACACAGTGGATACACAGACACACACACTATTCTAGATTAGGTTACTCCTGAAAGCTGAAAGCTGTGAATAAGTTCTAATGAGGATACAGAGAGGGAGCTAGTCTTAGCGGGAATGTAATTGAAAAGTATACAACTTCCGTCACTGTCCTCGTAGCTCAGTTGGTAGAGCAGTCTAGCGTTAGTAGAAAGGTCGCAGGTTCGAATCCTGTCGGGGGCTACAGACGAAGATGGTATATTTTTCCATTATATTCTTTCTCTCTGTATCATATCGTTAAACAAATGATCGGGGTAACTTCCTCGTTAAAAATAACACGAAACAAAAATATTTAATTAAATAATTTGTTTCGTTATAAAGGTATATTACTCCTGTTTTAATTTAAGATTATAATTATGTTTGCTATTCCAGTAGCGGTGATGAGATGCACCTATTTGCGTATTTCGGCATGCGGTTAATGTGCCCTTTTTCCCACCGCACGTGCAAATAATTACAGCAAACCACCGCCAATAATGTGAATTGCAAAAAAATTGCACATTCCAAAATTGGAATTGACCTCCTACTTCAAACTTCTATAAAAAAATAAACATAGAAGTAACATGTATTCTAGATGTGATTTCACGTAGTCTTGTTCATAGTTTAATAGGATTTGTACAGTTATACAGTTTGTATATTATAACTTCGATAAAAATATGACAAAAAAAATGCATTAATGAAAAATAAAAAATTTGGCTCCCATACAAATTTATCTATCTTTTTGTGTAACACACAGTAATCAAAAAATTATAACTTTGATTCAAACAGCTCTGGCTAAGAAATGTGCTCGTGGTCTGCTTAACACAAATATTTTATATCAACATCTATTACTGTAACTCAATATAGATAAAAAAATACATAATCAGAAGAATACAACAATACCATAACCTGCCAAAAAGTCAAATAGTAACTAAGATAACAACAACATCAACATCTTATATCAAAGTTCGGGGAAAGATTTCGTTCCTTTCTGTTACGTCAGCTGTGTAACGCTACATTTTGCGCTGTGTTGGAGATAAAACTGCAACCGAAACATTTTTATGTCGGGCAACAATTAAGCTACAACCAACAGATGCGCATGTGTCGATAGCCATATTCGTGTTTATGTTGTGGCACGAAAATTGAAAAAGCATATTTACAAACCAATATTGTGATAACACAATATTGGTTTGTAAAATATATGCTTTTTCAATTTTCGAAACATAAGTGTAAAATAGGTAATTTATTTGTTTTATACTGTTGTTTCAACATAGTTGGGTGGTGAAATAAATAGGTAATCAAGGGGGCATATTATAATTTTAAAATACCTTTCGGTATTTTTTTTATTTGCTTCCTAACGCCAATTTTGCTTTGTTTGTGTGACGTTTTTGAGCCATTTGTGTGACGTTTTGGCGTTACACCATTTTTTTTCCATACAAATTACCAAATTTGTGTAACATTTTTGAGAATATTCCTCCCCAATCCCAAAATATTTTTGTAATAGAACGGCACGTTTTAGCGGAACAGCAAAGGAATAATTGCTCTGTAAGTTATTGGACTTCAGCAAATTAACGCCTGATTCAATCACTTATGTTTGATATAAGTTAAGAATGTTCTTACCTTTTATTAGTTAGGATGATTAAGTCAAGTAACCTATTTGTTTTCAAAACTACGCCGTCTGTTTATAAGTATAATAATAACATAAAAAATTGTATAGTTTATTTTTGCCAGTAATCGGTAAACATATTCTGTTTAACATTGTATCTCCTCCACGAGACAGGCCAAAATAGGTTTAAATCCTTTAATTTGTGAAATAAACTATTTGTACAATAAAAGTAATATAATTTCAGTTGCTTTGGCAAGATTCCGTCTCCAAAATCTGATCAGCGGCCATAATATTCCTTGTCAGCTTGTCACCGAATCTACATAAGTATGCAAAATTACAGCTCAATCGGGTACCGACCGACCAGTGGCTGAAAAATTGCAAATGAAGGACAAATTACATACTTACCTACGAACAGTAGGTGTTAAATAAAAAAAGACCGGGTTGCTATCCGGGAGTGCCGGCAGAAGTGAAAACTCAATGACATTGTAACAGTTTTTCGATCAGGTCACGTGACACCTTACGGTCACGTGACCTGTCTCAAATCTCACGTCTTACGAATCTTACGGTCACGTATAAATAACACAAAAAGTGCACAGCGCCGCTAAAGAAGTTTTCACTTCAAAAACTTGTAAAAAGGAGGTCCTTTTAATTCAGACGTACTTATACTTAACTTAACTTTGAATAGTATGTCATTAAAAATATGAATGTATTTTGCAAAAGTTATTGACGGTACAAACTTTTCTAGAAATGCTCACGGACTAAATAAAATAAAATAAATATTGGTGGAATAAATCAAATTGACGATATTAACTTTCAAAAAACTTCCTAGTAAATTATGAATCCAATATATTGGAAAGTGTCCGTCTATTCGTGAAGTTATGATTGGCATTTAAGTGACTTTGCAGTGAAAACAAAATTCGATTACATTTTAGGGTTTCGTAGTCAACAACCCGTACATTTTTTTTTGATATGACAATACAATACCTATTAATTCCTAGCCGTTTAAGCCACGACGACACCTCTTTTCTCAACAGTTTTGCTACTTCAACCAATTAATCTATATGTCAAACAATATAGATTCCAATGGGCCTGAGGTCACGGGCAAACAGCTCCGATCAACAGGGAGACTCAGAACGGTCCCGCGTCGCATGGCACTTTCATGTAGGAATCCTCGAGTGATAGGCCCAACCTATTACGAACGACTAGCCGCCGCATTGCGAACAGAGTCATCTGACGAAACATTCGAACGCCAACTGAGAAACTTTTTATTGAAAAACGCATTATATTCAGTAAAGGAATTTATGGACATTAAACATTAATAATATCACTGTTTTTGACATTGTAAACTATATCGTTATTTGTATTTTTTGAATTTTTCGTTTAAGTATAGTTTGTAATCTGACGTTCTTTATGTGATATTATCTTAGTCATTTATTAACTTTTGCCTATTAATTAATTGTGACTATAATTTAAACCAAATGCAACTTGACATTTAACTACAATTCTTATTCTCTTTGACGATCATAATATAAATTCATATAGATTAAGCTAGCTTTAATTTATATTGTAATTGTATATTGTGAAATAAATAAATCTAAATCTAAATCTAAATCTAAATCAATGTGACTTACAAGGAAAACCGCCGCGGCACCGAAGCCGAGACATCTTGCGCCGTATAGACGAACTGCTACGGCAACCAACTAATCTACGGGAATTACAATGTAACTTACGAGGATAACCGCCGAGCCACCAAAACCGCCACCCGTCATTCTCGCACCATATACGCCGTCCACCGTTTTGGCTATGGCAACCAGCTGATCCAGCTCCGGACACGAAACCTCCATCAGGGTCCGTAACGTCTCGTGGGACTCGTAAAACAGCTTACCTACCTAGAAAAAAGGGATAAATATTATACAGGATGAAGGTTAGATCAGGTAAAAACCAGCCGGGAAGTATTTTGCGCAACAGTACGAATTGGCGTTAGGATTTCCAGCAACGTGTATTTTTTTTTCAAACTACGACGGTGCCAAACGTAATGGCTTGCCTAATGTATAAAATAAAAGTACCCAAGCTAAGCAAAGCTTGTATTATGGGTACTAGACGGCGATAAACATACTTATATACTCAATACTCAATAGTTTATTGCACATAATGACATGAATAAATAAGGGTGTTACAATGTGGAGTGACGTAACCATTATGTATGTACCCTGAGAGGGCGCTGCAATTATGGGAACGGAGCACTTACATGCTAGTACAAAAAAATCTTATTCTAGTATTATGGCTACTTATCTATTATTTTAATTTTATATAATGACGATGGATTTGCAGTCTATTCTAACTTATCATCTAAATATACATTTATAGTATAATAAGACTTCTCTATAAGCAATTGTTACTTATTTAAGAAAACTGTGTTTTTTATTTCTTGTTTTATTTTTTCGGGTAGTTTATTATAAATTTTAATGGACATTGTTAAAGGGCCCGATGAGTACAATTTAAGTCGTGAAAATGGTAACATTAGTTTATTTCTAGAGCGTAATGTGCAGGAGTTAACAACATTATTTCGTTTTGTGTAGAATTCGGGATATTTTTTGACAAATTTACAGCATTCTAAAATATATATACACGGAATCGTAAGTATATTTTGCTTTATAAAATGAGGTTTGCACGTATCGGTTTGTTTGATATTAACTAATATTCTTATAAGTTTTTTTTGTAGGTTAAATAGGCTTGGTGCATCTGTACTGTTGCCCCAGAATATGATTCCGTAGTTAAACCAGTTAAAGGCATAAGCATAATAGGTTATCAATGTAGTTTTAAGATCAGTCGTTTTTTTAATCTCGCGAAGTGCATATGCGAATTATGAAATTTTGCTTTTTATATGTGTAATGTGCGGTTTCCAAAATAAATGTTTATCTATTGCTATACCGAGTAGTGTAAATGTATCTACAGCTTCTAGTTGTGTATCCTTATAGCTACAGTTAATATTTAATGGAGCTTTTTGGTATGGATGGAAGGACATTAACTTTGTTTTTGAAAAGTTGATTTCGAGATTGTGTTCATTTAGCCAGTCTGTTGTTCGATCTAATATGGTAATTATTTGCTCACTCAGGTTTGAACTTGTATGACATGCTGTTAATATAGAGATGTCGTCGGCAAACAATACACATGGTTCGTTTATGACTTTCGGAAGATCGTTGATGTAGATCAGAAACAAGAGACATCCGATAACACTACCTTGTGGAATAGAAGCGTTGATTATTTTTATAACTCACTGGACGTGTATAATTTCACCCGTCTTGAAGTCAAAGTGTTCTAAGTCTACTAGCTGTTGTCTGTCTCTTAAGTACAGTCAGCATCACATAGTTAGTAGCAGCCAATGTAGCCAAATATATCGGAACACGTCTTTATTACTATAGGAATAAGGAAGTGTTACGATATATTTGGCTACTTTGGCTGCTACTAACTATGTGATGCTGACTGTACGTGGTGAGCCATTTATGAGCCATACCACGAATCCCTATTCCATGTAGTTTATTTAGTAATATAATATTATAGATAAATCCATCATCAGCACATCCCTGACTCAGGAACAAATATTCGTGCTCATCACACAATTAGATACCCTTACCGGCTTATTCATATTCATATTAATTTATTCGTAATTGTCATATTACATGTCAGAATGTTTAAAAAAGAAAAATATAATAATATTAGCATTACACAAAAAGTGTCTTAACAAGTTAATAAATAATACAATAGATAATAATAATTATTATAATATTTATAAGTCATCCACAAACAATATTTAAATAAAAATATTCACACAATATTTACAAATTCGTCGTAGCTATAGAATGTGTTCAGAGAACCGAATCACACGCCTCCCAAGGCGACTACGGTTGCGACATCAACCTAGTATAAGGTTAATCTTAAGATCCCGCACATTTGTACATAACAAGTCTAAAGATCAAATATAAGTAACTCTGCACCTTTTTAGGGTTCCGTAGCCAAATAGCAAAAAACTGAACCCTTATAGATTCGTCATGTCTGTCTGTCTGTCTGTCTGTCTGTCTGTCTGTGTGTCTGTCTGTGTGTCTGTCTGTGTGTCTCTCTGTCCGTCCGTATGTCACAGGCATTTTACTAGAAAACTATAGGGTGTATTTCAATAAAATTTTGAGAATAGGTGTATTTTGTTAACCGCTACATAGTTTTGTAATTAAATTACTAAAAAAAAGTTTTTTTAGGAGTGCACTCCATACATAAAACTGAAAGTCAAAAAAAACATTATTCATTGCAAGCCCACGTGTGGCACATCAATCAATAGGCCTTTCAAAATTAATATAAGATTTGTCAGCAATTTGATTGATTAAGTGAATAGAGTCGGAGATAATCGCCTCGAAAGTCACTAAAATTGGGGGCCCTCTAATTTTTGAACCGTGTATTTTAAAAATATGAAAAAAATCAAGCTCATAGGGCTTATTAAATTCTTTCAGCAAAAATTATTTCGAACAAGATCGGTTCAAAGGTTTTTGAGACATTTCTAAAAAACTGCCTTCCTTAAAGAAAAGGATTTAAGTGCCATAAGATTTCAGTAACGATACGACCTTTTTAATAGGCATGAAACCCTCGTTGTGCGTGGTCCGACACGCACTTGGCCGCTTTTTCTACATCTTGCACTTTACGTATACTAAGAAAAATATATAATAGTGTGCTCTTGTGTAGGCTAACATTCTATATAAAGAATAGAAAGTAATAAATCTAGTGAGTTACCAATTGTCCGTTGGTGTTTTATTACCTAAAACCCTGCACTCTTCCGGGAGTGTAGGGTCTCACCTTACAGCATCCTCTCAGTGGCGAAGACACCTTTAAGCCCTCAATCGATCAAATGAGCCTGTTTGATCGGCTGTGAGAAAATCACCCTTCGCTAAACCCAATTTCCTCCCCGTAGGTATCCATCTGTTGCCTTAGGTCTCGTGGTAACAGATATCCCTGTCTACATATGTACGTGTGTGTAAGGTGTGAGTCAAGGATAGGTTAGGGCCTTAGGGGCGTAGGTTGGTAGGCTCCCTTGCATAAACCCACCCCATCTTCCACATTCTGTGCAGTCCCATGCTGGATAACAAAATTCCCATCCTAGGGTAATTAGTGTAATTACTACTAAACCCGATCCATGGGTATTTCTACTAAATACTGTGGTACATTATCCAGTTTGTGATTGTACAGAATATGTGCCCGGGAACCTTCGAACCCGGGACCTCCGGCTTCCGGCAGGCACTACCAACTAGGCTACAGAGGTCGTCGATAATAACATTAATAATCGTAAGCAGGTACCGTCGCCTATGGACGCTTGTAACATCAGAAGAATAGGCATGATGCCTCATGTTCAAATTGATAACGTAGTGATGCTAAATGGATAGTAAACCATCAAATTATCGTAATATAGTATACATTATAATTAAAATCATACAAAGATATGCCCCTTGAAAGTTTAGAAAAAATATGCATTTTTTTTTATTGTCCAAGAGTAAATTAAAAGCTACCAATAGAACCCTTACGCTTTTCTAGAAACAAAATTGTATGGCAACTATGTATTTAAACGCAGTATTTCGCGACCGAAACTACGATTAGTACAAATGTACACAGTATGAAGCGTTTTGCGCTGCCTATAGCAAGGTCAATCTTTGTCTCAATTTTTTAGGTATGTATGTTCTTTAAATTGTAGTTGCTCCCATACAAAAAGTTGCAAAATACAATACATAATGATTGGTATAACAACTTTTGATATATTTTCACTGGATATAACAACATTTAATATAATTTCATTGGATATAATCTCTCAAGGGACATAATAAACTTTTGGTATACCAACAATCAGTATAATTTCGTGGCGTATAATGTTCAAATAGTATAATACATTTATGATATAACGTTTAATGGACATAATGAATATTGGATATAAGTATTAGTGGTATACTGTTTTGTAAGATATATTTTTTTTTCACACACTCGTTCATTATTTTAACCTAACCTAACCTAACCGCCAGCATGTCGACGTCACCCCGCTTCGCGGGTTGCCTATTTCCGCTCTAAGGGACACAAGCAAACCCTAACCTAACCTACAAATAATACCATTGTTACAATTATTTGTCGTTTTTTTACTGCGGGGGGATCATGCCAATAGTACATTATACCAACTGAGTTTTATATTGAACAAAGTTATATCCCATGTATGTTATACGCTATGACTGTTACATTAATAGTTGTTATATTACAAGTTCATTATATCTGTTGATAATTCAACAAATCACTAGCTTCAGGTATATTTCCCACTGAATGGAAAAAGGCAAAGGTTGTTCCTATATATAAGTCCGAAAAAGATGACATAGTATCAAACTACAGACCAATTTCTATCTTGCCTTCAATTGCAAAAATCTTCGAATCACTTGTTTGCCCATACATTCAGAATCACTTCAAACTTTATATAACGAACCACCAACATGGATTTGTTGGCGCCAGGTCAACGTGTACTAATTTAGTTACTTTTACCGAATATTTAGCAGACGTTATTGATCGTGGCGGACAAACCGACGTTATATATACAGATTTTAGTAAGGCATTTGATAAAGTTCCCCATAATATTTTAATGCACAAATTGTCTGCTTATGGAATATCTGGATCCTTGTTGGAATGGATTTGCTCTTACCTTAATGATCGGCAGTTCTATGTAGTGGTTAATGGCTACCAATCAACCGCCCGTAACATAGTTTCAGGAGTACCACAGGGTTCCCACTTGGGACCTTTATTATTTAACATATTCATCAATGACGTAACGGACTGCTTTCATAATTCTAGAGTATTTATGTACGCCGATGATTTGAAATTCGCTCGTGCTGTTACCTCACCCGTAGACGTCACATTACTTCAGGACGATATAAACAGGCTCAGTAGATGGTGCCAACATAATCTTATGCACTTAAACCCAAAAAAGTGTGTCCACTTGAAATTCACTCGAAAACGCACAGTGACACCATCCAGCTATCATATTAGCGACCATAAGCTAAAAGAGGTTGAATCTATTCGGGACCTGGGAGTACTGTTTGATGCCAAGCTCACCTTTATACCGCATATCGAAAACACAGTTAAAAGGTCGTCTAAAATGTTAGGATTCGTAATAAGAAATGGGAAATCCTTTAAACGAAGCAAAACAAAACTAATGCTGTATAATAGTTTAGTTAGGAGTATCATGGAGTACTGCAGTGTCGTTTGGCGACCCCATTATGCGACACATTCACTGCGACTTGAGCGGGTGCAAAAACGGTTTGTTCGACACATGGCTTTTCATGAGCGAACTACTGCACTGGCTAGAAGGAAAACATCGTATAAACGTAGATTGCAATATTTTAAAATTGATTCCCTTGACACCCGTAGAAAAATTCTAGACGCCTTATTTTTACATAAAATTCTTCATCATAAAATAAACTGTCCGCAATTATTAGATCTTTTTCAATTTCGCGCTCCATGCAGATTTCCTCGAAATTCTATTACACCGTTATGTCCACCTATCAGAAGGTCAGTGTTAGGTAGGAACTCGCCAGTAAGCAGGTTATGTCAGTTGGCCAACAGTTGCAGTCAAGACATGGATATTCACTTTGACCCACCCAGCGAACCACCGCAGTTACGCAAAGCCATAAGGAAACACACAAACCCTTAAACCTTTAAATTGTATCGCTCGGATTTTATTGTCTTAATAAGCACTTATCTTTGTTTGTACCTATTAGTTGTTGCTAGTTACTGTCAATTTTAGTTTAGATTAGTAATCTTCACAAGTTTCGCACGTGGAGTTTACCTTTAAGTAAATGTTACGCTACTCTTTAACACTAATTATCATGTAAACTATGTTTAGCACTGGTGTAAACATTTGTTGGTAAACCTTGATTAAATAAAAAAAAAAAAAAATAATAATAATAATTATATTACATGAGAATATAAATAAATGTTGTTATATCAAAAGTGTATTATATCCTTTAATCGTTATATCCAGTGAAAATATATTAAGTTTTTATATCGATCGTTACGCACCCCTACATGCCGGCCACCAATTTAGTTGGTAGGTACGTTAGTGGATGCCCCGTGCAGCTTCGGAACGCAGGCGTTCGCCATTATTCGTTTGTCAATGCAACTTTGAACAGATTTGTTAACAGTGAACCTTCTGTACGTGTAGTACTATTATTTATTCTGTGGTTAAACCACTGGGTTGCCATAACTTATTAACATTGAGCTATTCAAAGATAAATCTAGTGAATGATCTATCTAGCATGCAAGTCCATTAAAAGCATTATTAATAGTCACTGACACAAGAACTTAGTCTTACACGCGTCAAGTCTCCAACCCGCAGGCTCTCGGCGCACTCCGATGTGCGTCGTATCTCCTCCACAACGTGATGTGCCCGCTTTATAACATCCAGTTCGCACTTCTTTCTTTTCAGATCTGTGAACAATACAAACGAAATACCAAAGTCAGAAGATAAAGTCAAACAGACTTAGAAGGAAGTACAGCTAGCAGCTCGCGACTTACAATAGAAAGAAAAGAAAGAAAGAAACTAAATCTTAACAAATCACTTTGGTTTTGATGTCGATCACTTCAGCAGGTTTATACTCGTAGGTTTAGCAATAAAATGAAAAATAAAAATTTAGGTGCCTATAACTTTATTTTATTGCAAATTTTCAAACAAGGAAAACCTAGAACCCTAGTTATTCACTGTGCCAATAACGTACTAAAAAATCATTGAGATTGGAAAATATTTAGAAGTGGAAAAACGTTTCCTCTTTTTGTATGGACGTGTACGTAGTATTCCAAACGTATACTTCCCTCTTATTCGAAACTTAGGTGTAAGTATTTACAAATAACCTGTGGCTTCTTCAATGAAGCTAGCTTCTTTTAAGAAGCACCTGAAGATGCGCTGTATCACAAGATATATGGTTAATAACAGTAAAACAAATCTGTACTGAACACCCGGTTCGACACGGTTTGATACAGTAACCAACTTAGAAAAGTTGAAAACCCCCAAATTGTTCATTACAAATGTTAATATCTCTAAACCGGCTGAACCGATAAAACGTAGCTAAGAGCCATCTCGATTACGGAATCTTTCGGATAAAAAAGTCCTCTCGTTTAGGAGTTACCATGCCATAGACAGAAACGTTACACAGATACGGAAAATCTTATAACACCCCTCTTTTATTTAGATTTAATTGGGTACCTAATACGAGATAGTTAGCCCCGCCCACTGCCACTTAAGTTTAGCGATTCGGAGGGCTATATCGGTTACCTTAGTTCTGCTGCGAGCCTCATTTCTGATGCGATCACGCAGAGAAACTCCTAGCACAGCCCTTTCCATTGCCCTTTGGGTAACTTTGAGCCTTCCTGTGAGGCCCATAGTAAGCGACGACGCATTTCACGTAGAACAGATGGCCGTTGGCGCGGATATGTTCTCGAGTGGCGACCAGCTACTGGAAGACGCAGCGTTAGTTGACAAGGTTGACTGGTCCTGGTAAAGGTCGCGGGAGTCCGCTGGATGCGGGTGGCGCAGGACCGCACACTTTGGCACTCATGGGGGGAGGCCTTTGTCCAGTAGTGGACGTCTTTCGGCTGATATGTTGATGCGATAGTTTGAGACCTTGGGATGGATATGAGATAGTCTTTAAGCCAAAAATTATCCTTTTAAGAAATGAAAGAGGGAGTGAAATGAAAGTTTGTATGGGAGTGCGATAATTGATGCTAATACGCTTGTGGGAAATCTAATGACTTATTTGGTATTCGATTTTGCACGGGGTTAGAATTAATCCCTTAAAGTGATTAACGAGTATACGCCGACAAAGTTATAGAAGCTAGTAATGTAATAAGTGGGAAGTTCTCACACACGAGTTAATACAGTTTTGCAGGAAAATTTAATATAATAAGTGGGTCTTAGCATAGGTCGTTCGATTAATTTGTAATTAAATATATAAATAACGTTTCTATATTAGTTTCTGTTGTCTCTACCCATTTTTAAAACTAGACTTAAGGATTACTATTTTTCTCTTCTGTAACTAGTCATTCGTATTTGGTGTGTGCTGTTTGTTTTCAGCTGTAAGTGACACTGTTTCTATGACATTTAGTTATTGTATGTGTATGTAGGTTTATATATATATGTATTTATGTAAGTGTATAGTCTTTCTTATAGTTAAGTTGTTCTTATATTCTGTTTTTCTGTTTTCACCTACTCAAATCATATATTTTCTTGCATCGTCTCCACCATCCAAAGGTTGTCTGGAAGAGATCGCTTGTTAGCGATAAGACCGCCTGTTGTCTACCACTGCTTATGTTTAATTTTACCTCTATTTTTCTATTTTGTTTTTACTATGTCTGGTGAGCAATAAAGAATATTTGTATTGTATTGTATTGTATATTACGACGGTATTAAAAAAGCATTACTAAAAATATGTGTCGTGATCCCATTATGTCCTATGTTTTAAGTCATTGTCATTCTCATTATAAAAGACTGAGAGATGAAGTTAGGCCTTAATCACACTGGCGCGGACTGCGGTGGCGGTCATCAGCTGTCAAGAAGAAGTGGGAACTGTTGAGGACCTAAATGCATGTTCATTTGAAATCTAGATTGTAAGTTACTATTAGGTACATTTATCGCTGTTTGTTCTCAAAATGAAAATAAAATGATAATAAAATGAAATAATATAATATTACTATTGACCGCGCCAGTCTATTTGAGGACCGAAGCCCGCATCACACTGGCGCGTCCTGGGCCCTGTTCAATAAACGTAACAAATTGTAAATTGTAATTGTCAATGACAGGTGACAATTCTACATATTTCTATTCAATATAAATTACCAACTACAAATTTGTAAATTTCAGAAAAATACAAAATTGACGAATTGTAGCGACAATTTTACATATTTCTGTTCAATAAAAAATTACACTTGACAGGTGAAAGTTTACAAATTTGTCAAGGTAACTGGTTTATTGAACGCGTAATTGTAGTTACTGATTACAATATTGTAGGATTGTCATACAATTGTGACAGACAACCACACCGTGTGTCAAAACGTTTGGAAATTAACGGCTGCTATTTTGATTGAAATAATAAATAGAGTAAAATGGTGCTTACGTCGTCGTTTAGTAGTGAAACTAGTGAGGAGGAATATTCAGTTGTTATTGGGAACAGAAATATTTCGAATTTCTTTTTATTTGACTGATCAAAGAAAAGTTTCGAGTCAGCTAGACCACTGTCGAATACTCACTTACTAAAATCGGCAACGAGCTTGAACATAGCACTAACAGAAACGTATATACAAATATTTTCATCTCATGGGTTAGTTTGTCACTAAATTTTCTAAACATACATCATTATTTTTATAAATAAGCGACAATATCCTAAGCAAGTCACTATCTTAAGTAAATGACTTTACAATTAATTGTAAATTGTAGGTAATTTACCAAGACAAATTTGTAACCGAGACGACCGAAATTTGTCGGTAGTTTTTTTTATAATTGTAAGTTATATTGAACAGGGTTAACCTGCGTTACAATTTCCAAATATGTCACTGTAATACAATTAAAATTTTGTAGCTTTATTATTTGACAATTCTACAATTATGTCGTATTTTTACAAAATTGTCGGATTGTAATCTTTATTGAACAGGGCCCTGGCCGCAGCGGTCAATAGTAAACTTGTCATTAGATGTCAAATTTACTATTGACCGCCACCGCAGGCCACGGCAATCTGTGAGAGGCTTTAGGGGTATCCCTTTGAGATAATAGAGACATACTCACATTTTTAAGAATTATTTTTGGCATATTTTCCTCAGAAGGTTAATGAATTTTCCCATTATTAGGAGTTAACACAACTTCCAGACTTTCCCTAAATCCTATTCAACAATTTTCACAAGTATTAATTACCCTGTAGTATACTTGAAACACTTAGCTTAATTCACCTGGGTGAATCAATTATACTAATAGTATCCTTTATTCACTTTGTGCACCCAGTGAGTGCATCAAGTTTACTAAAAGTTGACTTGATGTACTCGTCTGCTGGCATGGGTGCATTAAGTTAACTTTCGGTGTACTTTGCGCACCCAGTGAGTGCATCAAGTTTACTAAAAGTTGACTTGATGCACTCGTCTGCTGGCATGGGTGCATTAAGTTAACTTTCGGTGTACTTTACACACCTTTGAATTCTAAGGCCACTGTCTACAAAACCCTTTTTAGGGTTCCGTAGTCAACTAGGAACCCTTATAGTTTCGCCATGTCCGTCTGTCTGTCTGTCGGTCTGTCTGTCTGTCTGTCTGTCTGTCTGTCTGTCTGTCTGTCCGTCCGCGGCTTAGCTCTGTGATCATTTGTATTAGAAAGCTGAAATTTGGTATGAATATGTTTATGTACCTATCAGGCCGACAAAACGGTAAAACAAAAACTAAAAAAACTTTTTATCGGGCACCTCTGGTAACTTTTATTTCGTTCCAACGCTAGTGTGTGGGGTGTCGTTGAATAGGTCCTTTAAAAAATAATAGGGGTCTTGAAACATTATGTTTTTATTAAGTCGGCAGTTTTGTAAATATTCGCTCTGGAAATCCAAAAAATAGCGTACCCCCTTTAACTACGGGTCAAAAAATTATGGAAAATGACGTAAGTGCCGCGCGGTGCCCTTATACTGCAAACGTTATTAGTTAAGCGCCATACTGAATTAAAACATTTCCCTCAATCTGGCGCGTATAATCGATAAGTTCCAGAAGGTAATAAGTAATTACAGTTACTTTGGCGTTTACGACCTTTATATAGAGCTTGAAATCTTTCTCGTAATTTAAACCTTGTCTATTGTGAAGGATGGGCAACCACGGAAATCTACACTGAGCGTGGCCCGACATGCACTTGGCCGATAACGATATATAAATAAAAGACCTAAAAATTTTGATAATTTCAATTGTTTTCGTCATATTGAGACCTTGACTGTAAAGTCGCCTTCAGGCATAACGCCTCGAACGCACGACTCTATTTTCAAGGCATTAGAGTGCATGTTCAGATATTTTTGAGCACCCTGAATAAATAATATAGATATTTGTGATGGCGACTGTACATTGACATTAAGAATAATAACGACAACGTTTTTGTTTGGTTTTGTTTTCTTGGAGCGAAAAAACTAGTATTTAATAATTAACTGAATGCACAGTCAGCATCACATTGTTTGTAGCAGCCAAGGCCGCGAAATAGATCGGAATAAAGGTGTGTAACAATATAATAATTTGGCGGCCTTGGCTGCTACGAACTATGTGACGCTGACTGTACTTATGCCACAACCAAAATGCACGTGTGGACAACACCACAGTGCACAAAATTATCTTTCAGTAAACTTAATGTACCTACCGCCTACTCAGGTGCACAAAGTTTACTTGAAATATCGATTCACCTGGGTGAATCAAGCTGAGTGTTTTAAGTATACTACAGGAAAATTTTGCCAAATGCCCTACTGAATCCCTAACTGTAGTGTAAAATGTAGTAAATTATCACCGAAAACTTCCCGCCTACTCTATTTGTTAGATGTGTTCCGCCGCTATTGTCTTCTCTTACTTATAGCAAGGCTTACTAATTATTTGTTTAGTAACATTTACAACACGATACGAAAATTTTCCGTGACCTGAGGGGTAATTACGCAGCTTTCGAAAGAGCGTTAGGACAAAATCACTTTCATGTTACAATAATGATTTAAACATGGAATTGAATGGAATAAGCATTTATAAGTGACAATAACAAATAAACATGGACAGAAGTTAGTATTTTAGCATAATAAAAAACAAAAGAAGGTTGGTCAAGCCACGAAAGGGTCCCATCTCAGAAAAATGGTGGCTAAATAGGACCGTCAAGTAAAATCACGGTGTAACACATACAAGAGTGATAAAAAATATATATTTAAAAACTTAATTGACTTTTAAATCTACCTGCCCAGCTAGCATAGGTTTTACCGTCACGTTTTACAGACGAAATATATTGAAACGTCAGGTCCAACATAACGGTAAAACGAATCATGCTACTAAGCCTGACCATGGCCTCCCAACTAGAACAACGAATAATTGATACTAAAAAGAACTCATAGATGGCGACACAGGTACCGAGTGAAACATTTGAACCAGTAATCGTGAAGATAGAATGGTTTTTAGACCTTAATAAATTCAACGTACCTTAATTATATCACAAACATACTTCCGCACATGGGCATTTCTATCTACCGTTGTACCCTCCACTTTTTTGGATGTCCCCTTGTATTTTTTGCGATTTACTCATAAGATGTTGATTTATCCAGTTAAATGTTGCGTAATCCGTAAACTATATTAAATAGTCGCATCGTTTATTAAGTTAAATTCAGAATAAAACTCTTGTTTCCTGCCTAAAATCTAGTTTTTAAATATGGTATAATCGTGGCGCCATACTGTCCCCTTCACAAAGTTCCATTTTAGAAGGGCATTTTACGCATATTTTTCTATAGCGGTAACACCAAGTAAAACATTTCTGGTAAAGTTTATGCTTTAGGCAATGCGTTTTTGATGAATAATAGCTTTTATAACATCAGTATTAGGGTTGAATTTAGATTAAAACGTTGTCCCCACGAAATCGCGATTTGGACATAGTCCAGGTTGGTTACGCAATTTTCGCAGTCTTAGCGAAATATTTTTACCAACGATTTAGGTGATTTTTGATCCTGGCAACGCTGTGACCATATACAGAGCTTGTAACGTCAAATTTGATTTTAAACAGTCAAATCGCGACTGTCGTGGCGTGCTAGAGTTTGTCACTAGTAATTTTATCATTTTTTTTGTCCGGTTGGTTTCACTGTTAATGCGGTTTAAACGTTAAGTAACTAAAATTATATTTATATAGAATAAAACCGTGTTTCAAGCAGTTATTTGTCAATTACATAGGTTGAAAATAGCGGTTAGTTTTGTATTGTTTTGAATAGATTTAATTCAGCTTCACGGAAGTCGTTACGACCGTTTGGTAACGATTTGTCGCGTAACCTATAACCGGACTTGCAAACGTAACCAACGGACACGGTAAAGTCGCATGCACATTGAGTATAGATAGTTTTTCTTGTGACTTTGTCTGTACGATTTATTTCGTAAGTTTTTAAGGCGCTTTAAACTGTAGACATGTCAAAACTTATATTCAGTTCAGACAACCCGGTTTAAAAAAAAATACAAATTATTTCCTTTTAAATGTTAATTTTCATTGGATCACATTCGTCATAATTGCAGTAAGGTTTTTAAACCTAAACTGGCGTTTTGAGTTACATGACCACCACCATTTCACCTGTCTTTTTTAAATAAACAATAAGGCTTAAAGATTATATAATATCTTGAAGCCTTATTATTGAGAAATTGGATAGAATTGAGTGGGGCATTTTGAGCATATTTGAGTTTACTATCAATCTAATCATATATCTTAATGTACATATGTACATGTAGAAAGTACATACGTTTTCGTTTCTTTATGTTTTATAATTTATAAATGTGGCATACGAAAGGTAGCTCTTGCATAATCTCATGATAACACGTATCTGAATTGGTACAAAATACCTTGGTAGTCATACTATGTTTTTAAAATATGTTAAATATGCTATGTTGTGATGTTACTCTAGAATTTCAGTAGGTAAGTACTTTAATTTTTGATTAATCAAAGCACCTTGTTATTTATTGAGTATTTTGTGCAAGTTGATGACTATTGTGATCTCGTCTTTACTTTGTCCATTGAGTTACATAGATGTCCATTTGGAGAATGTCCCCTTGATTTTAGAACAGATTTTCGCGATTTTACAGAGATTGGAAGCTTAATTATTTATTCTTTTGGATAATAACTAAATGTTATTTTTAGGTCTACCTTTTGTTTTTTATCACTTAACAATAATGCCAATGATTATTCAAATAACTCAAACATTAAGTACGGTTTGGACCTAAACCGTAACCAAACTGCCTGAGATTCCATTTTATGTGAAAAGGTTGCTCTAAATTGTGTTTTTTTTATTGTTTTTAGTTTATTTGATTATAACTATATTCAATAAAGGGTAAAACATTTAGTTTAGGTACGTCTCTTGTTAACTACATGCAAAATAAATTGTAACCAAACGGACCATCAAAAACCTCCCTCGTCCTATTAAATAATTATTTTAACGTGTTTACCCTATAAATATAGCGAATCTCTTTAGTTTTTAGTAAACTAGAATATATTTACTCTTAGAATTAGTTATAGGAATAGCAAAAACCTAAAATTATATTTGGCACTCTTCAATTCAACTGGGGTACAACGGTAGATAGAAATGCCCACATACAATAAAGGTATATTTTATAAGTTTAGTAAATGCAATAAAATTGATACTAAATCCATGTAACTCGTACTATACGAGTGAGCTTTCAAGCTTGCTACGTATTATTGGGTATTGTCACTAGATGGCGCCATCACGGGTCGCGAAAGTTCTATGGAACCACAGGCTCTAAGCATTTGGTTATATATTTTTGTGTGATGTGTAATATTGTCTCTAAAATACTACTTTTATATCGAAACAATCAAAAATACTCTATTTGTTGCCCGGGAAGTCAACGCCATCTGGTGATATCTCAATGTATTACTAAAGGCTGACAGCGTCATAGCCGTGGTAGCTCGGATACTGCATCTACTGGTGTAGCTACGGGACTAAAATTGTATACAGAATTGCCTACATTAGGACGGTACGCTTTTGCTCTATGAGATTGGGTATCTGTACTTGTATTCTTTAATCTGTGGCCTGACGTACATAAGAAGCGTTGGGCAATCGACCAGCCGGTGTCGCCAGCGTCGTCAGCACGGTTATCACAAGACGGCATATGCGCTGTGTTGCGGCGAGATAGACTATCTATTTCTTTCTAACTTGTAATAACTGTGCAAGCGACATCGCGTGACGTATCCAGCAACACGACTGTTAAGGTCACAGCTTATTAGAGCCACCCGGCACCCGACCCGCGCCTCCTCTAACTAACTGCGGAGTTGATGTAGTGAGCGCATGCCCATACAAATCCATATAAAGAATACTAACCGCTCGAGGCGAGGCGGTGCGGGTCGGGTGCAGGGTGGCTCTAATGAGCTGTGACCTTTATTCTTCACGCGCTCATGCGTCTTACCTCACCCGTCACGCCTATCGAAACTAGACCTCTACCTAAGCTTCGTTATTACGAATCGCGGCATCAAGATATATCTGTGGGTAAACGTTGAGGTGAACTTGAAACAAGTTACATAATAAATAATGTCGCTGATAAACATTTGCTTAAATTGGTTTACTTAGCTTTGTGTCAGCCAGTACTTAATTATTGCATCCTGGCCTGGGGAGGTTGCTGTAAGTCTACTCTAATCTCCTTAGAAAGAGCACAAAGAGCTGTGTTAAAAGTCTCCTTGCGTAGACCAAGAAGATTCTCTACTGACGCTTTGTTTATGGAGGCAGGTGTGTTTAGCGTTCGAAGACTATTTCTCTGGCGGGATTCAGTCTGAATGCATAAAATGGTAATAAACTCTACGTCCTACCCACATATGCTACAGCAACGCGTGCTTAGGGCTCTTGTGCTTCGAGTACGCAGTAGGTTCGCTAGACGCTTTAAGTCGTTTATTTTTCCACACGTTTATAATGCTGTGTACTCAAAGTGTGCTCAAAGTTTGTGATGTGAAGCGCTACCACCTCGCTGAAGCTAAGAGTCAAATGCTTAAGTTTTTACTGCCATTGACCTACAAGGAATCTGAGGATATGCTGTCCTAGAATCGTGGTCGAAGCATTGTTTCCTAAGTAGCTCTCCTAAAAGTGACTTCTTGCCAGGCCAAATTTGTCCATTGTCTACTATCACTTCTACACCCACATGTCCCACATTCACACCACATCACTCTCACACACCACACTCCACACCAAATCATTTACACACACTAACAGGCAGTGAAATATAGTTTTTAATAAACACCTGTTCTAAGATTTATTTGTTAGAAACTGTCATGTTATTGCGTAGGTTTTTAATTGTAAACCATTAGTATAATATTTTATAGTTGCATGTACATTTTTGTGCTTAAGCCGCTATGTTTATGTTTATGGTAACCGTAAATGTCTCTGATTCCCACGATACAGGCTTAGCCTAGTGTGGGAGTCGCCGATAAAAACTGTTAAAAGTATATAAATTAATGTTTTGGTAAATAAATATTTTTTTACTTTTTTTTTTTTTTACTTTTTTAATACCTTGACCTGACCCCGTATCATGGTCGGCCTTATCACACGATAAGTGACAGGATAGAGCGTCCGTCACTGGCTGGCACCGTTCGATAGAACGAGACGACGCTCCTATCTTGTCACTTATCGCGTGATAAGGCCGACCATGATACGGGATCTGCACGTCAATAGGGATAGATGAGGCGCGGGAGGAGCCCTGTTAGTTTTATTATTGTCAGTATTATTATTGTTAATTGTTTAATTTTTATTTATTTTGTGTGTCTAATATATTTTTTAAGGTAATTGTTACTAACAAAATTATAGAACCATGACTTCTGAAATAAATGATTTTTATTTTTTATTCTTTTTTTATAATAGCGGGGCAGCGCGTGACACGTTACTCGTATATATTTCAGTGCAAAAAAATACTCTTTCCCGTGGTCAATAGCAGCTCTTGTACATTTATCATCATCATGATCATCATCATCATCAAATCAGCCAAAAGACGTCCACTGCTGGACATAGGTTTCCCCCAAAGAGTGCCAAAGTGACCGGCCCTGCGCCACCCGCATCCAGCGGACTCCCGCGACCTTTACCAGGTCAGTCATCA
Source organism: Epinotia ramella (assembly GCA_947578815.1). NCBI lineage: Eukaryota > Metazoa > Arthropoda > Insecta > Lepidoptera > Tortricidae > Epinotia > Epinotia ramella. The sequence goes on from OX388211.1 coordinate 25,022,628, forward strand.
GTCCACCTTGTTAATTTATGGTTGAGACTATTTAATTTATAAAACTGTAATTGAAATTAGCTTATACAACTTCTCATTTGACATTTCCCGCCCATGACCTACGAGTTATTAAAAACAAATTAATTTTACGGAAATTGGGAGTGATTGATTATAGCAAACAGTTGAACGGATAATAAGTTTGCACTGCGCGTTTTCAATATTCCGGCCAGTTTATTTGCCGAAAGAACTTTAAAATTGAGTTATTATAATTGATTGTCAGCTGGCCTTGATAAAGTTTAATCCTGTCCTATCCTAGCCCTCCAGACTCCAAATGACGATGTGACTCCAGTTGCTGACCCTTTATAGATTTGAGGATTCAATGTCACTTATTGTTGCCAAACAAATTGTACTCAAAACTTTAGTAATCAAATCACATCAAGTTGACATAGCTGCTGGAATGAAACAACATTATACCTGTCTTTCATTCGAACTACAACAAGTTGGTGAGACAAATAGCATCGCTTGTAGCTTTACTCACCTTCCACACGCTTCTTCACGTTAGAGTTGATCGGTTGACGGTGTCACCCATGGTGATGGGAACCTTTTACACTTACAACAAGTTGGTGTGACAAATTGCATCGTCTATTTTACACACCTTCCACATGCTTGTTGGTAACGTCTCTCAGCGAAGGAAACCCTAGAATGTCAGCGGCCTGCTGGCACTGCGCGCGCCGCTGAGGATACTCGCTGCCCGTCAGTTGGTGCTTCACATTGGAGTTCACAACCAGGATAACGGTGTCGGTCGTGGTGATGGGGACTAGCGTGGATTCTAGAGAGCTGAAACAAAAAGGGGGGTCACAAAAGTCACGCAGAGTAAAAACAACTGTTTTTAGGGTCCCGTGGTCAACAAGGAACCCTTATAGTTTCGCCATGTCCGTCTGTCCGTCCGTCTTCGGCTTAGCTCAGTAACCATTACTACTAGAAAACTATAATTCGGCATGGGTATATAAATCAATCACGCCGACAAAACAGTACAATAAAATCTTTAAAAAAAAATCATTGGGGAGCTCGGTCAAAAATATTATATGTTTCCTAAAACTATTTTTCAAATCAGTAACTCGTTTGCGAGATATTGGGCTTTAAAGCCCTAATTTTTGTTCAAGTCATGTGTCACCCCTCCTGCCGGCTAAATAGCTACTACTGGGAATGTAAAAAAAAAAGCCGCCAAGTGCGTGTCGGACCACGCACAACGAAGGGTTCCGTGCCTATTAAAAAGGTCGTATCGTTACTGAAATCTTATGGCACTTACGTCATTTTCCTTAAGGAAGGCAGTTTTTTAGAAACATCTCAAAAACCTTAGAACCGATCTTGTTCAAATCAATTTTCACTAAACGATATTTAATAAGCCCTATGTCCATAATTTTTTTCATATTTCTAAAACACACGGTTCAAAAATTAGAGGGGCAGGGGGGACAATTTTAGTGACTTTCGGGGCGATTATCTCCGACTCAATTCACTTAATAAAAAAAATGCTGAGAAACCTTATATTTATTTTGAAAGGCCTATCGATTAATGTGCCACACGTGGGCTTGCAATAAAAAAAAATTGACTCAGTTTTATGTATGAGTGCACCCCTAAAAAAATTTTTTTTTTTTTTTACTTTATTTACAAACCTATGTAGCGGCTAACAAAATACACCTTTCCTCAAAATTTTATTCAAATACACTTTATAGTTTTCGAGTAAAATGCCTGTGACATACGGACGGACAGACAGACAGACATGACGAATCCATAAGGGTTCCGTTTTTTGCCTTTTGGCTACGGAACCCTAAAAATCGTGGTAGTAGTACATATAATGAATTTAAAAGGAAAACTATCACGGACAAATAGGCATAAGTAGTTACCGAGTAATAGTCGACCAACTTAATGTGTACTTGTAAAGGCCAATTTTCGTAGAAATGCGGCCGACGCAACCGCACCGCACGTCGATGTAACTAAGACAGGCAGGCAACTACGGAAACCTACACTGCGCGTGGCCCGACACGCTCTTGGCCGATGTTTTTGTTGTTGTTTCATCATAAAGTACCTACACAGTATTAGGGTTTGGTATGGATTAGTGCTTGGGATAAATGATCTCCACGGCTTTTCAGGGACGTACTCGTACGCGCTCTGTCGATATTTTCTATTACCATTTTGCAAACAAGTTTGTGAATATCGTTGGAGCAGTTTTGAATGTGAACTCGTCTTTAGGCCTAAATGGTTTGAAATGTTAGCATATTTCTTACTGTACACTGTTTAAATTTTCTGTTATATATGCTAGGTATGCTGAATTTTGGGATCAGGTGTCAAAGCGGACGCCGTGCACCTTTAGGGCACAACTGGGAATTACGCCGGATGATGTTGATGTGCTAGGTAAGTAAATCCACAAAAGAGTAACGCTCATAAATTATGATACGTTACTACAATACAATACAAATACTCTTTATTGCACACCGTAAAACATGAAACAAATAGACATAACAACTTATAAAAAAATAGATGTTAACAACAGGCGGTCTTATCGCTAAAGAGCGATCTCTTCCAGACAACCTTTAGGTAGCGGAGAAATAGCAACAAAAAAATACAAAATAGGTAGGTGGCAAAATTGGAAGTAACCGAACTGACAACATACACATTAATAATAAACATACACACATAACATACAAATAAACATACGTAAATTCCTACATAAATACTTATACATATAGTGTTAACCATAGAGACGAAAAATTAATAAATACAGAGAGACAGATAGTGCTCCTTTAGGTGAGCTTTGAAAGTAGCGACAGATTTAGCACGCCTCAAGTCCACGGGCAGAGAATTCCAGAGTCGAATGGCTTTTAATGTAAATGAGCAGTTATAAAATCTTGAAGAGACTACTACACTTGAGTTACTACTAGCTGTTTGAATGCAATTCAGTAACCTAATTGTCCTATAACATTGTCTTAATAACAATGAGGACTTGAGGACGGACTTGTTAAAGTAAAAACCGCTTAGTATAAGATTACAAGAAGCCATTTCTTCCAAATTACTTCGTCAGGTCACAAGTCGTTTGGCCTTTTTATCAACCTAAACTTTACGAGAACCCTTACATAACAGCCTTTTTGCGGTCCCGTCGCAAACTTGGGGCTTGGGAGGCTCAGTGATGTGATATTGCCAATATCCTTATTCCTAATATAATAATTATTGCCCTAGACAATATTGCCGGTTATTTCCGGAGACGGAGTATAATATAGGGTTGAAGTGTGTTGTGATGGGGTTGAGATGACTATATCTAGTGGGTCTGTGAGCAGTAAAATTATCGAAAAACCCCGCAATTGAACTAGCAAATCGGTAGCAGATGTACGTCAGGGTTGTTACCAGAGGCCGGAATTCTCGTGGCACTTTCGAGCTGTCATAGGGACTTGTCATTTATCGACTTCCGATATTCATATTATATCGATAGATTTGACTGTAAAATAAGTAAATTAAAACCAGATAATTTGGAAATGATTATGACTATCTATTTCGTTTATAGAGAAACTAATGTCAAAACACTTATTAGCACTGAAACAGACTTTGAACATGAAATTGATAAAACACTGATCTGACCCCGTATCATGGTCGGCCTTATCACACGATAAGTGATAAGATAGGAGCGTCGTCTCGTTCTATCGAACGGTGTCAGCCAGTGACGGACGCTCTATCCTGTCACTTATCGTGTGATAAGGCCGACCATGATACGGGGTCTGAACTGATTATATGTGACAATGTTTACTTTTCATTATTTTCGTTTGATTGCATATATATTTAGCGATAAGACCGCCTGTTGTTTACCTCTACTTTCAATCTTCTTTAATATGTTGTGTTATATAATTAATATAATATATCGATATAATATGAATATCGGAACTTCGGAGGTCGATAAATGAGAAGTCCCTATGACAGCTCGAAAGCGCCACGAGAATTCCGGCCTCTGTCTGGTTGTTACTATATAGGTACAGTAGAATTATTTGGGGTTTACCACTGACAGATAGTTTGCCTACATTTTATTTTCAACTTTAACCTCATTCAAATTAAGTAGTTACTTCTAAATCGGTAGGTGGGAACAGTATTCTGAAAATTGCTTTATTTGAATGACATTAAAGTTGAAAATTAAATGAAGGCAAACTATCTGTCAGTGGTTAACTAACAGTAATCGTACTGTACTTGGAACAAAATAAAATACACTTTTATTTAAATCATCAAATTTATTATTTAAAATATCTCTATTTACCTCGACATCATTTTGAAACAAACTATGTTCCTGTATTATGACGTCGTCTTCCATAAATGTAATGAACGAAAGGCACCATCTTGAATTGTATACAAGCTGTGATCCATCTGAACCTTCTTCTCGATTGTATATGTTCACTTGATGTTTCCAATTCATTTTTGTTCGTTTTTTCCAGACCAATATTTTCAAGCAATAAGGATTCCATATTAATATTTGAATGAATTACGGAAAATACGTGATTTCTTAAAACAAAATGACAGACACATTGAAACGCATTTCACATTGATGATATTGACATAATTAATCTATTTTCTTTGATAGAAAATTAAACAAGGTTATTCAAAAGAGGGTCAGTAAGGTTATCAATGTTATCATTAAACAGTATTAATCATACGTACAATAAAGTAAGAAAATGATTCATCGTAATCGCCAACCCTAACATGAAACTGTCAAATGCTACAGTTTTGCTACCTCCGTTGCGGGGTATGATTATCGAGCCAGTCTTTAAAAAAAAAACGAAAAAGTGACACGCCAACAAGATTCTATATAATTAACAAACCTGCTCACAAACTTTCACGAGATTCGGTTGCGAAATGCGACCTGTAGAAGAGAACAGCGGGAAAGCGGGACATCTGGACATCCGGCCACCTGGACATATCTACAAACGATTTTCGGCCCAAGCTGAAGCATACAACTTCGTTCGCTTTGCTCGCTCGTTCGATTATATTACTGCAATATCACATTTTCTACGTCTTTCTACAATTGTCAGAAGCGTAAGTATACTTCTGTGTTTACTGAATGTGTGTTTTTGGTGAGGTAGGGCACAGCGAAATGTCATCCCGCTCGAATTTGGAGCAGCCCAACTGGGGAAGTACCTCCGCCTTGTAGAAGACCACAGCCATAATAACACTGCTACTTGCTCTGTAGTAGTGTTGTGTTCCTGGAGGTGAGCAAGGTCGCCAGAGCTCCCGAGGATGCGTTGTGTTGAGAGCGAGGGAATTTGTTCCTTCAGCTCTCAACACAGCGAATCCTCAAATATATCAAGGGTCGGCAACGGCCATGTTACTCCTTTGTAGTTGCATGCGTCTATAGGCTGCGGTGTCCGCTTACTATCAGGCGGTCCGTACGCTTGTTTGCCACCGTCGTTGTATAAAATAATAATAATAATAAAGTGTCTGTAATTAAAGAAGTTAGAGTTGCTATAATTTGCGCATTACTTTAAGCTCTTGATAGCAGTGTATATAATCGGAAAATTTACTCGTTAGTAGCAAGTTGTTTACAAAATGTTAAAGTCCTCAATTTCCAATATTGCCGGCAAAGTTGACAGCCCACAATATGTCAGCAACCGTCGCATCACTAGGCGGCTACCAAGCTATCCTGCGGGTAATTGTTACCAGTGGTCTTTTTATAGTTAGGCATACTTAAACTTTGAACTGCTTCGTCAAGGCGTTTCGGTTTATAGCTAGCACCGTTGACCTTGATCGTGAACTTGATAGTATCTTAACTCTCGTACTTCCCATACAAACGTTTAGTTAAAGTAATGTTACGGCTACATTATCGGGATTCGGCGAATGTTCGACCTGTCGCGACGTGTACAGCCACAGTTCGCTGAAACGAATTATTTGGGCGAGCTCGAATGTTGTTCGGACTCCCGTTGGTTTTCTACCGCACATCAAGGGGATTTTCGCGACAAAGATTAGTTGGCTACACTTTCTAAACTTCTTATTTTCTCTTCATCCAGTTGAGCCAAAGTAGTTCGCCCGTTATCGTTACATATGTGCCTATATAGTTCGCCGTAGAAAAACCACGAAGATTTTATCGCGACAATGCGATACGAATCTTCGCCCGACAATATAGCCGCAGTATATAAAGAGTATATGAAAAAAAGAGAACAATAGCTAGATCGGATCTCCAAACTGTCTTATTCCTCGTAGATTATTTGCCATTGCGCTTTTTCCCTAGTCGTGTTGGGACCTGTACATCTTTATTATCATTTGCTTTGTTTTTCTTTTGCGTTTATTCCCTGAATTTTATTTTTCCCTGTCGCTTGTTTTCCGACCCCCGGATGAATTTAGGGAATAGCATATTAGGAAAAGATAAGAGGAAGGATATAAAATGTGAAAGGATTAAATGGGAAGAAATATCGACAGTAATCTTTGAGACTGCGACGAGCTCATGATTCTCATGAATGAAGCAAACAAGCATAGCATAAAATTAAAGTGGGGATTGCGAGTATACATTTTGGTACGCAAAAAATTTGAAAACCGATTTCACTGTTTATCTTTTAAACTGTATTTTGTCTTGATTCATCATCCTCTTAGCGTTATTCCCGGTAATGCCCCTAAAGGAGCCCGGGGTCCGCTTTGACACCTTATCCCAAGATTTGGCATAGCCACTAGTTTTACGAAAGCGACTGCCATCTGACCTTCCAACCCAGAGGGAAAACTAGACCTTATTGGGATTAGACCGGTTTGATTGACAGCCGCATGCCTGAACCACTAGGCTACCGTACGTAGCTTTTTGTATTTTGTCTTATTATATCGTTAAATATATTATTGTTGCATTTAGTCAATAACGTTATTGATTAACCGAAAAAAAAATATTTTGAATTTTTTGCAATGCAAAGATTAATCGTAGCTTTTTTAACCCCCGACGCAAAGAGAGGGGTGTTATAAGTTTAACTTGTCTGTGTATCTGTGTATCTGTCTGTGGTATCGTAGCTCCCAAATGGATAGATCGATTTGAATGCGGTTTCTTTTGTGTCATAGATAGTTTTATCCCGAGTGTTCTTAGGCATGTTTTATGTTCAGTCGTTTTTTGAGATATTGGACATTGAAATGAAAATGTCGGGGGTTTTTCAACTTTTCTAAGTTGTATTTTTTGTAAGATTTATCAATTTGGCAGTAAAAAAAGTGAATTAAAAGGGGGCATGAGCTCGACAACGGCTTTATAGGCTAAGGTGTCTTCTTGTCACCAGGCAGGTCGTATGCATGTGTATCACACGTCGCAGTATTAATAACTACAACTGAAATTTAGAAAAGTTGAAAAACCCCCGACATTTACATTTCAAAGTCTAATATCTCATAAACAGCTTAACAGATTTTCATAAAACATGGCTAAGAACACTCAAGGCAAAATTATCTATGCCACCAAAAAAACCGCATTAAAATCAGTCCATCCGTTTGGGAGCTAAGATACCACAGACAGATACACAGATACACGGACAGACACGTTAAACTTAATAACACCCCTCTCTTTGCGTCGGGGGTTAAAAATAGAGATTAAGGAGATGACTTGATTCAAGACGATTCGCTAAGAAGTTTCAGGAAACCAGCTCCGATCCACTGGAAGGCTAAGAACAGTAACGCGTCGCATAGCACTTTCAGTAAAAAATCCTAGGGTATGGCCCAACGTATTACGAGCGTCAATTCGCCAAATTGCGAACTGAGGCTCTAGTATAAGCTGTCAAATCCCATACAAATTGAGAGTAAAACGCAAACGCGATCGTAGAGTTTTGTTTCGGTAAAACTTATACTAGAGCCTCTGAACCATCTGACGAAACATTTCGTAAACGTCAGCTGTGAATCTTTTTATTAGAACATCCATTGTATTCTTTATGTGAGTATATAGACATATAATATATTTTACATGGTTAATTTAATTTAAATTGATAATGTTCTAGTTTTTATTGTTTTTAATGTATTGTTTGAGTTGAGTTCAAAAACGAAAATTGAAAACCCAGCATTGGTTTTTTTTCTATTGAGGATATTTGAAGCAATCAGTCATGTATCGATTAAATCAGATAAACAATCATATTAAGTAGTCAATAATCTCATATCTGAAATTCAGTTCTTATAGTTTCTTAATCTGGTCAGAAGGTAGTTTCAAATAACGTGACAATTTCCAATTCTAGCCCTTAAATCCGCCTTTTGTATTTATCTGTTTTATAATAATAATAATAATTCATTTAATTGAGGCATCTAAGGACCATATAAAAAATTTATGCGGTAAAGTATAAATAAACCATGTTAAGGCACTTGTCCCACCGCCGGCGAGTAGCGAGTACTCTCATAGTAATTCTTACTCGCTTGAGCGAGTAGCACGTAGTAACACTCGCTTACTTGCCGGCAGTGGGACGAGTGTCTAAGATAAAACTCACCGGCAATCGATGAGAATAGCGTGGTCTCTCTTCCCCTTGGCCACCACGTACTGATCCATGATGCCGCACGGCATACCTGGGAAATCGTGCTCGGCTTTCTGGCACAGCTGGGCTTTCTTCACTAGACTGGGAAAGAAAAAGGAGTTTATTTCGACGGTCACGGAAATCATACCTAAAACAAGTGGTAATAGAAGTTCCAAAAATACATACAAACTTATAAAAAACAGGTTTTATGCTCATTTTGTCAGTCAATTTTAAGTGTTGTCAGTTTTTTATAATTTTGTATGTATTACTAGCGGCTCTGGGAGCTCTAGAATTCGCGACTATGTTTTTTTTATTTCCATAGACTGAATTGAAAAAAAAAGAATCTCTACAATGATCGAACCTGCTTACTAAATTTCACGAAAATCTTTTCAGAAAGATGAGAACAGCTGGAGAGCCGGTTGGCAGGACCTCCGGATATACGAAACAATTTTCGCCCGAGATGAAATGGCAAAATTGCTTCGCCTCGCTCGCTCGTTCGAAAATAATTGATTGAATCTCCGTCACCACAGATCAAAATATTATCTACTATTAGAGGTACTTTGCTTTTATGTCACGGACGTAAAACACCCTGTATATCTACTGTGCCTCAAGGCAGGTAATTATATAACATCTAGAGGTGTGAAATTAAATTTTTAGGGTTAGGTACTTTAGACTAGGATCCAAGGATAATATTTTCAAGCTTAATTTACAGTTCTAATTAGTGTGTTCATTTCATTATTAGAAGGTACGGAGCTAGCCATTTTCGTTTGATCCGCTTTGCTTTTGGACTAGCATTCCTAGGAGACAAAGTGGAGCTTGAATTTGTTGGGATAAATAACAAAAGTTTCTCTAGCATTAGGATAATTCGATTTAGATTAGAGTCTTAAATTAATAAATTTACTAATATATTCGGCCGGGAGTAACCTTATTGTTTTACTCGCTTTGTTATTGGGTTAGTATTGTCTAGGAACCAAAGCGAATATCCTATGAAATCTAGCTTGATTCCATTGGATTAAATAATCAAAGTTTCTTTAGCTTCAACATAAAATACTACTTCCAATGTTTAATGAGCAATAAATAATGATTTGTTTCCCCTCATTACTTGTTTAATTATTTACCTTTAGCTACACCTACAGGTAGGCTACCTTTACAGCTAGGCTTTAGGTTAAGTTCAGAATAGGATATATAGATTTTTAGACATTTAAGTAGGCAGGACCGTCACAGGCCCTACCGAGTTTCCACGGTACCAAAGTTACTCCGTCCGGGCGCTTGCCATCGTCTCTCGTCATACCAGGAGGTTCTAGTGACGAAGGTATGGAGGCAGTGGCGAGCGCCCGACGCAGCAGGTCGTTTATGGTACCGTGGCGGTACATGCGGCCGATGCTTCTGTTACATGAGAGGCCATAGGAGTAGACCCAGCTGGTCCACACCTTTGCCGCAGACACAGGTGTGCGGAACACATATGTTGTATCCCAGCTTTAAACATATAGCTATTCTTAACGTACCTAGGTAGAGACTGCTAGAATAGCTAAAAGTATTGGACACGCAATTTTTATTTTATCAATTAAACAAGCTTCTGTAAAAAAAATCATTTTTAGTACAAGATCTTATTTCCGACTGTACTTTTCTGTATACCATCATCAACTACTCATTGAGACGATTCTAACGAGCCCAAACTCGACGGGGTTATGTGGTTTTATTACGGAGTTTCTATGGCCACCTTCTAGCTCCATCATCAGATCAGTTCCACGTCATCATAATATTGCATTGTCACAATCGGAAACCGGGAAGTGGATCAAATTTAACTTGCAAGATTTTATTACAGACAACGGGACAGGTGAAACTAAATAAAAGCTTGTAACAAACACCAAAAATTTCATTTTTGGTACAAGCTTTTATTGCCGACTGTAGTTTTCTGTATACCATCATCAACTACTCATTGAGACGATTCTAACGAGCCCAAACTCAGTGGGGTTACGTCGGTTAAGTGCTGAATTCCCATGGCCACCTTCTGTCTCCATCATCAGATCAGCTCGATGGTACCATAATATTGAATCGTCATCCAAACTATACTGATACCCAAAATTTCAGCTCAATCGGTCACCGCAAAGTGAGTCAAATTTTACTTGCAAGATTTGATTACAGACAGACAGTAAAAGCGTGTAATAAAAAATATGATGATATAGCCCGTTAAAATACCATGTTATATTCATCTTATTTTGTTTGACATAATAAAATATACGTGTCCATATTTTTTTGAAAATCTAACTGACGGACTAAATATAATTATAATTTTTTACCCACCCAATTAAAAGGATGATTAGTTTGTTTAAAATATAGTGGGGTCAAAAATATGGCGTGGAACCATTTAGTGCGTTCGCCCGGCTCGCACTTGTCCGATTTATTATTTGTTATGACTGGCAACCACACTTAATTGTATAGTATCACCCCGATACCAAATTCCAACGGGCCTAAGGGCGTCAGAAGGGTCTAATTAAAGGCGCATGGCTGTCAAATTATTGAATTCATAATGTGGATATGCCGCAATAATATAATAAGGTTACAATCACCTTATTATATTATCGCGTCATAATTTTGTTTGTGATGTTATTAACATAAAGACTTACATACATAGGTTAATACTTAGAGGAACATGCAATTGAAAAACCCTACTGAGACAGTCGTAGTCAAGTATAACGCACTGCTTTTTCGAGATTGGATTCGTATGAAATAGAAATAAATCATATAATAATAAAAATAAAATAAAAAATTGACTCCCGACGCAAAAAGAGGGGTGTTATTCGTTTGACGTGTCTGTGTATCTGTGTGTCTGTTGGTGTGTGTGTGTTGTGGCATTGCAGCTCCTAAACGAATAGAATCGATTTGAATTTGGTATTTTTAGTCCAAAAGCTGACGTTTTGAACAAAATCGGTTTAGCCAGTATTGAGATATTGAACTTTGAATTGCATTGAAGTCCGAAAAGCTAAAGGTAAATATTAAATGATATTCCTTACATTAGTTCCGACAAACTTATTGGTACGAGCCGGGATTCGAACCCACGACCGCCGCCGTTATACAACCGCATGCTTGAACCAGTATCAGTAGGCCACCGTAATAGCTTGTTGATCATAAGTCATAACCAGGGAGCGTACATTTCATGCCGGTTTCGTCATAATGACGTATTCATATAAACACACAGGATGATTCAAAAAACGAAGTGACACGACTTAGTAACCGTAAACGTATTTAGTCACTAATATTTTATTTTATTTTATTTTTAATTACTTATAGGCCACAACAACGTGTCTATCGATGCTATCATGAAATTGGTCAAGTCCATGTTAAAATCAAACTGTGTTTCTTTATGTTCCTCATGTTCTTTGTGTTTTATTGTTTTTTTGCATGTAATTTGATGTTGCTTGCTTTTGGTGGCAAACTTTGCTGACAGCAGGAACAATAAATTTGTTTATTATCTATAACTAAACATGGATTTATTTGGCACAATAATTTTATAGCTTCCATGGCGACTTACGCCACTAGCAAAGCATTAAGTTTCCTGATCTTATTAAATTTAACTGAAATGTTGTTTCCGCATGTCTCCTATTTGTGATAAAGAGTAAACTTTGATGTGACAATGTCAGATAAAGTTCTTTCAATGTCCGTCTCAAGTGTCAACATATTAGATCTACTTAAACGGAAGAGGTTGATTAGATAACAGTGATTAATCATTGATTAATCACATTTTCCATTATTGGGTACGGATAAATAAACGTTCGTTATGCCGTTGCTCTTTTCAAACTTTTTCCATCCTGTATGTAGCTTGACGTCATACGCCTGTCATCGGCATGAAATGTACGCTCCCTGGTCATAACCAATATTAAAAAAATACAAATAGTTTATTTCTTAAAAAAAAACATAGCCTATTACAATTATGCTGACCTGACACTAGGCATTGCCTGTCCCGTGGGGGATAAGATAGGTACTAATACGGTTAACTTAATAATTTGTTGTAAAAGCCGTGTTATGTCCACCTTATGCTTCGTCGCCTAACTTGCATGCGTCAGCAGCTAATTATAATAATCGCTTGGATTTTTTTAGAGTCCAGCATTACAGACTTCCACTATTTATTTTCAGTCGTATTTAAAAATAAACTATTTCAGCATACCTACTCCATTAGCAAGTTGCCAACAGCAATGCAGCAGCAGTTGCCAACCCTATGGTTGACTGGTTCGGAATACCTTGTCGCCCTTTAAACTTATTTATTTAGTGCGAAAAAGATAATTTCGCAAAAGATAGGATAACAACGACTTTCTATTTGTGAGAACTCAGACATCTTTCTAGGTAATATTTCTGCGCCGGAAAATCCCCTATTGTAACTTGATTAACAACGAAAGAATATTTCATCACTGGAGGAGAAAGAAAGCAGTGAAATTATAAGATTTATATTTAACCTTCCTGCTACATATTTTATACCTACGTCACTCCCACGCCTAAGAGGAATCTAACGACCTCTTACATGTTAAAATCCATGAAGCCGTTTAAGGGGATGCCGTGAATCGAGTCGACCACGCCCTTTTGACAGAGACACGCTTATGCCTTCCGCGCACGAGAAAAAGAGATGCAACACTCTTCAGGAATGGGTTTTTTGGACAAATTTCGATAAATATCTAACTTACTAAAGTTTTATTTATATTTCATTAAGTGAGATTTTAGATGAAATAAAATACTATAGTATTAACTTGATTGTGTCCTAAAATAATGAGTAGGCTGAGTAAAAAAAGGAAAATAAAGACCCAACTATGGTTTTTTTTTTCTATCGAGAAAATTTAAGGCAATCATGTATCGATTAAATCAGATAAACAATCTAGTAATAATATATTCAAGAATCATATATCTGAAAATCAGACGTAACTGATTCTTAATCTAGTCAGAACGGCTTTTCAAAGCAAGCAATAATTTCCAATGCACCCTCTTAAACTGGAGAGCGTGCCAAAGGAATAGAAATTGGGACATACATACTTTACATATTTACAAACACTCAAAAAACATAACCCTCCATCCGCCGCAGTTGGGTAACAAACTCATATCTATGAAATACAAGGGACACGTGTATACTTGAAATTATTTCACTTGGCCGCATTTCATCAAAGTAGTCTATTCAAATAGAAATTCTACTATCCAAGGTAGAAGATTCCGTTTTCAATGACAGTTTTACAAAACATACCACATTACATACATCTCCACCATAAACGAAACACTGGAACAAATAGTCAGAAGCCAAACTTAAAACTCCCGACTCGCGCTTGGCCGATATATTGAAATTACATCGCCTACGTGAGTAAATCGTCATTACACTAGTAGACAGTGCAACGTACACTGCCGATATTTTGATCATCTGCAATTCGAGAACCATGAATCCCAGGTATAGCAATCAGTTGTCCTTATCCCATTTATAAAGGGTCAGCGCCGCATGTTTTGTTCTTTCATAATATATATATACTCCAGGAAAAATACGTTATTGAAAAACATTAATTTATAACAGCATTTTTTTTTTGTAGACTTCATTTTAAAATGTTATTTTAAGATTCCTTTATTCAAGAATCCGACAAACTTTCCGCCCGGAAGTAATTATGTAGATCTAAATGAAGCACGAATTGTCTTTTTTTGTATGATTCATCTTGATTATTATAGAGCAAAAGTAAATGAACCAAAAGACAAAAAAAAACATATTTTTTTCTGACTTTTCAGAAGCTAGTTAATTTAATTCATCATTTTTTTCTTGTCTTAAATTTTGTAGGTTTTGTCGCTGGGTAACTATTTAATTGACTCGTTTAATATCGTAGCTCCATACAAACTTTCACCCCCCATTTCATCCCTTTGGGGGATGATTTCCGGGATAAAAACTATCGTATGTCCTTCCCCAAGACTCAAACTATCTGACAGACAGACAGACACACTTTCGCATTTATATGGATGGATGGATTTCCAAAATAGTATTTTTTCCATACTAAGTTGTCAGTTCATTGACTAGACTAATAACTCTCTATAGTCCGTCAACTCATCATACACTTGCTTCCTATTCAATATGGTTTCTCAGGCAGTCCATCCTTTTTCTTGGCCTACCTCTCTCTTACAACCCTCCACATTCATACTCAATACCTTTCTAGCAACATGACTATCATCCCTTCGCATAACAATCTTATCTATTTTGCTCAAAAAGCGATTTTGCTATTTTCTATGAAACTTCTGGATTCCCATTCACACACTGCCATGATTGTAGCTTTTTTTTCACGCAAAATATTTGTAAAACTGATACATTATTATTTGTAAAATTCATCGTTGGATTGGATTGTATGAGAAACGTCGTTCTTTCTATGAATATAGTGGTTTAGCACCATTTTTTTTGCGAAGTCGAGCTCATGAACTTGGCATTGCGAAAGCCGCAATTTCCTCCCAAGTTTAATAAAAGCTCTTATATAGATATAGATCAACTTATATGCGTATGTATACAATACAGACTCGTAAAGCTGAGAATTCACGTAGCACCGTGCCGTGCTGTTTGTCTGTGCGACAAATGTATGCTTCCAAAATATGGGTGGACGTAATAATTTTGACTACTTTTCCGGAAAAGTACTGAAGGTACGCACCCGGGTGCACCACGAAACTGTCACTTGGTCGTGGTCGTGTGTGTTGTATTCATCGGCGCGCCATTTGTCTCTGCAACAAATTGATGGGCGTAATATTGTTCGTACGTTTAATTTAGCCATTCACGAACACATTCGCTGTCAAGAATCGCTACACACTACGCTCGTAGAAAATTCCGTGGTTTCCCCGTATGCAGCGGAAAGTGACAACGGCGTAGGCGCTACAGTTTTGACATTGAATTCATGGTCCGATTTTAGCGCGGCGCTATTTCATTTAGCTTGTCGAAGCGGCCGTGAATAAATAGACCCAGCTTCAGCTAACCTCCCTTTAAAAGTGATGTTTATGTATTGTTGTTGTTTTAGGATGACGACAGAAGTATTTGACGTGGACTACATGAGGGTGATCCGTTTTTCTCTAAACACCATCGTGCAGTGGCCGAACGAAGCGTTCGGGACCCGAAATCAATGGACAAGATTATTGTCCATATATCAGTTCATAATGATTACTATAAGCGCTTCTCTGGAAATCTCCTGTATGGTGTACGTCAAAGTTAACATAAAAACTTACGATTTCATCGATCTGGGACACGATTGCTTCAATATTTTGATGGGAGTCGTGATCATTGTAAGTACTTCTCCTTTTACTTTTCTGGGATATTATTCCCGCAGTTATATTAATTATTGTGAAACCTTTTTTAATAAGTAAATACAAAAGCGTTTCTCCAATTTCTTATACCTAAGTAAGTATCCTTATCGACAAAGGCAGTCTATTAAAAAAAGTAAATTAATTTCATTTGAACACCGTCACTTTCATTTCACTCACTTCAGTTCAGGCGTACTTTTCATTTCAGCAAAGAATGACATTATCATTTCAAAAGAAATACTGCTTACTTGTGCGAAAATTCGTTAAGGAATTTCATTTGAAGAATCATCAGCATAAAACAGATTTCGCTATCAAAGTAAGTAGATCAGCAAAATACACACACTGGTATTCTTTAGGCTGGTTGGTAGTGACTCTGCCTGTGAATTTGAGGTACTAGGTTCGAATCTGGGTAAGGCCATTTATTTGTGTAATGAGGCACTAATGTTCCTGAGTCATGGCTGTTTTCTAAGTATGTGTTTATTTATCTATATAAAATTGGATGTCGTCGCCTAGCACCCACAGTGTCAAGCTTCGCTTAGATTGAAACTAACTAGGTATATTGGCGTACCGTCCGTAAATATTTATTTATATCTACTTTAATTTTGTTTGAGTATAATAAACCAGGACTTTTTACAAGCTTTTATTTAACTTGCCCTGTTATTATGTTAGTATGGGACAAAGCTTGCAAGTTAAATTTGACCCACTTCCCGGTGACCGATTGAGCTGAAATTATACATAGTTTGGTATAAGTATAGTTTGGATGACAATTCAATATTATGGTACCATCGAGCTGATCTGATGATGGACACAGAAGGTGGCCATGGGAATTCAGTACTTAACCGACGTAACCCCGTTGAGTTTGGGTTCGTTAGAATCGTCTCAATGAGTAGTTGATGATGGTATACAGAAAAGTACAGTCGGCAATAAAAGCTTGTACCATCATCCTCCTAGCGTTATTCCCGGTTGTGCCCTAAACGAGCCCGGGGTCCGCTATGACACCTAATCCCTTACTTGTACCAAAAAATATTTTTTTGACAGAAACTTATTAATTTCAGGAACAGGACCGAATTGATAAAATTTGCAGGATCGCAACAGTAATAATCCAATTCCAGATAATCGGTTCAATGACGATGTTTAATATGGTCCCGTTCTACAAAAACGTCAAAGCAGGAATGTTCTCTGCTAACAGGCCCCAAAATGGAACTTTCGTGCACTCGGGAAATTACCTTCCAATCTTAGATCAATACACTGACATGACTGGTTATTTAATTGTGTTCGGTTTAAACTTTTATCCGTCCTACAATGCAGCCACTACGTTTTGTTGTGTGGATCTATTGATTTTTATAATGGTATTTCACATTGCGGGACATTTGAACATACTTGTGAATAATTTGAGGAGCTTCCCTCGACCACCTCGTTCAAAGTCTACAGAATCATCTAATCGCAAATATAACGAAGAGGTGTTCACCCTGTTAAAGGATTTGGTAGACTATGACCAGTTTATTAAGGAGTAAGTACAATGGATATGACTATGAGTAGGTACAGTTGAGGAAAATGAATGTTTAGCACTTTTGGACCTTAACGTCATTCAAATAGAGTTGACGTGTGCCAAACCTTCATTTTCCTCGACCGTATATCTGTTATATCTGTTACTTTACGACTTTATACCTACGTACAGTCAGGGAAATATCACGTACCTTTTTATGCCTTATTGTCATAGTAACAAGAGCTAACAAGGTACGTGAATACATTTCCCTGACTACTATGGTTTGCAATAAAGAAATGACGTTGATTATGAAACGATGTTGTTGTCATGAATTAATGTTATTCTATTCTATACTATTATCATTCTAAATTAACACAAAGTTGCGTTTTTGTTTTATTTCGTTCGATTTCAAAATAAAAATGATCTCTATACTCTATATCTTAGAGGACTCGACCAGGCCAAGGCCCACCCGGGGCTATAGAGCCTTCAGATGATGATGATAACTAAGTATATTTTATTAAAGTTAGTTAAATTTTCATCAGCAATCTTGTAAGGCAGACAGCTTGAGCAAGAGGTTAGAAGAGGACAATTTATCGCCATTGAATTCTGTTTATTTTCAGATTCATGACCAATACTTCAGAGACGTTCAGCATGACATTATGTCTCTACCTTGCATTTTTTCAAGCCACTGGATGCGTGTTGCTGCTAGAGTGTTCTCCAATGGTACCTACCCTACTTTTTACACTAAAAGACTGGTATGGTGGCCAGCACCACAGAATTAATAATGGTATTGTTGAACAGAAGGTTATCTTAATGTTGTATTAAGCAGTAACACTGCTAACGAAATTATACATTTTAAATTAAAGGAAAAATTGGAAAATGTTATGCTCCGAGCCGGATTTGAACTGGCGACCACAGGCATTCATGGCCCGTCGCTACTAACCAACTGAGACATCGGAACAATATGTCTCGGCCACTAAATCTTTCAATCAGTTCCTTCCTACAACGCCTCAGGGAGGCGTGTAGCGACATCTACCAGAAGACTTAGGCTTCTTAACGGCACCAACGTCTCAAATTATATTGAGAAATCGTCAGTAACGATGCCAGAAGGCTATCTATCAAACAAAACCGCTAGAAAAGAAAACTCAAGCCATCTCATTCCGCTCTTGAATTTGAGGATTCAACTTGCGTTGGCCGGACTCTAACATTATAGTCCAATACCGGACTATTTCAACAACAATAGCCGAGCGTTCCTCTGAAATATTGAAAAACTTGCAGACATACGTTAGTTTCTAATTATTATCCGACTGCCGAAGGAGAGTAGTATGTATATATGTGTGTGCCGTTTTCGGCATATGAGGAGTCGTTGGATTCCTACTAATCGTTAGAGTGGCATAGGTTATAATATTTGTAACAATGCAGTTGGGTTTTTCGAAAAATCTTTAGATTTCACTTGTTATAATATAAGCATAGCACCACAGAACAAGTTAATACTTATTTTTATGTTTTCCTTAATTCGCATGGAATTGATGATGCGGCAAATATGAAGGCCACTGATGATAAGTTTTTTTCTGTTATAGACACCGGAGGCTCTTGGGAACTACGGATTGCTAACATTGATGATGTTTCAACAGTTGATACAGACGTCTGTGATATTTGAATATATAAGCTCAAAGGTGGAATTCTACTTCCTGCGGGATGTATGGTTGCCAGTTTATCACTTATCGCCGTGGATAAGAGATACGTCACGTTCTGACAAGTATGCGAGTGCGAGAGTGACGGATGTCTTATACACAACGATACGTGATATCACTACAACTTAGAAAAATCGAAAAACCCCCGACATTTTCATTTCAAAGTCCATTATCTCAAAAACGGCTTAACAGATTTTCATGAAATATGGCTATGAACACTCGAGATAAAATTATCTATGACACAAAAAAAACGCATTCAAATCGGTTTATCCGTTTGGGAGCTACGATACCACAGACAGATACACAGATATACAGATGTACACATAATACACAGACACGTTAAACTTATAACACCTCTCTCTTTGCGTCGGGGGTTAAAAAAGGCAACCATAATACCCCGCAGGGCCCTGTCTTATAAATAAGCGACAAGTGTTTTTTATTTCTCCCTAAATTGTAATTTTCATTCAGAAATATCAAACTGAAAAGTAGCGAATTCAAAAAGGTCGTAAGTAAATTATGACGTCAATACTACGGCTCTGTATGGCAGTTTGCACACCTTTTACATGAAAGACGTAATATTGACGTCACACACGGTAAAACCACCTTTATATACATTTTCGCAATTTTCTTAAAAGCGAGCAGGAAAAAAACAGAGAACTACTTTATAACGTTCTAACATAATTACCGAAATGGTTTTCCATTTAGGCGTCATTAGATATTTTGAAATGTCAATTACAATTTATAAGTGACATATTACAAGTTTTAATGGAGTTTACGTCCGAATTCACTAAGGGCTTAACAACTTTGTACCGTGTCGCTTTAACATCATGTTTCAAACTGCCGTACGAAGTTATCGGACGGATGAAAGCGACAAGTTATCAAGGTGTTTAGCGACTAACGAGTTCGACTGTCCTAATACTATTTGGTCGACAATTTAACAATTTTGTCGACTTGTAGGTAGGTACTCCTTTCAAGTTTCTAAATACGATCCAGAAACTAGACTGCTTGCTCAGGAATTTAATTACGAAATCGTATTGGTCAGTGTTTTTTCTCACCTCATACACTTTTCTATGCTCTATCACATGTGCCAATGAACAAATCAGCCTAATCTCAATACGTTAGTAGCGTGTTCCAAAATTAAAACTCTTTGAACGATTGATTCCCTTGGCTGTTTGACATTTTTATCTTCGATAAACGGAGAAAAAGTGGTACCAGTGTAATCAAGCGTTAGAAACGCTCCAAGAACTACTTACTGTCGGTACTACTCATGTGTCGGTTCACTGAAAGTACATTATGTATTTAAGAAAAAAAAAAATATGAAACCGCTCACGGACTACTATATTATTATCAAACGCTCGCTGTGCGCTGGACACACAATGTAGGAACGGGACGTTGCCGTCTCCCGGTCACCTGCCATGATTTGTGCGCTAGAGAACAACATATACTATGTCCAGAGCGATTAATCACGTTACTTTTCGAACGCACGTTAGGTTCACACTCCACTCTCATTTTCCAATACAAAAAGTGACATTTAGACCTAACGTTAAATGCGTTTCACAATCTACCAGCTGTTCCTCATTCTATGGCGTGCTATACTGCTTTTGATAATAAGTATAGTAAAGGCATGGAACAAATTATAACTACCCTCAGAAGTAGTGAACTCTAAAAGAGTTAACCAGTTTAAAAACCGACTCGACAAACAATCTATAGCAGCATGAAACTAAAATAATATAAAATAATTTGTTTCGTTAAGAGGTGTAATGTACATCAGCACCATCTCTCTCGTTAATCTGAAACCACCTGATGTGGTTCGATTAGAATGGATCAAGCGCATAGCTTGCCCATTAGAGCTTTGGCTGTGACTGTGAGCCTTTCAAAGAAATACAGATAGCTCGCTAGTTGTAGCGGTGATAGAAATGAATATCTAAAGATACGCTATATCAGACTGTCTGGGCAGCTCAAAGGGAGAGCCCTGTACCGGCAATACACAGGACAGAAGTTCGAGTCTTGTCCCATGCCATTCAGACGATAATGGTAAATTTATACGTTATATTTGTTCTCTGTATCTGTATCGTTTAATATTTGATTGTGGTAACTTCCAAGTTAAGTTGACACGGAACAAAATCATTTAATAAAACAATTCGTTGCGTTAAGAGGTGTAGCGTGAACCTGTGCTAAGTGAACTGTGATTTAGACCACGGTATAACAACACAGGTACTCTCTTTCGAGACTCGTGAACCACGTGACTGACACAAGCCTACGTCATCATCAGAGCCCGGAATTTTCACGGCAAAACAAAAGACTGTCGCAATCTTACTAGTGTTAGAAACAATTTTTATAGATATCGAGTAATTCGCGACGGTTAGTTTAAAATATAATATACGAGAAATATCTGAAAAACTTACTCAACCTGAACAACATACCGATTACAATGAATTTTATAAATTTGCCCCCTTGACGTCGAGTGAAGTCGATCGATCATTTAGTATACAGAAATGGCTTTGTAACGAAACGGTCTACTCCCAGAGAATGTCGAGAAATTAATGATTATCTACTCATAAAACTAGACTCAGAAACCAAATAAAATGTCATGTGCTGCTGTGTGTACTGAAGTCGATTTCTAAGAAGAAATTGTATCTTTTTCTATGTATTTTTATACAAACATGACGTATTTTTTTTTCTTTTTATTCCACAATTATCGATATCGATAAATACGTTTCTAACACTAGTAAGATTGCGACAGTCTTTTGTTTTGCCGTGAAAATTCCGGTCTCTGGTCATCATGCTGTTAAATGCCGTTTGATGACGTAGGCTTGTGTCAGTCACGTGGTTCGCGAGTCTCGGAAGAGAGTACCTGTGTTGTTATACCATGATTTAGACGTATCAGCATCAGCTGCCTGTACAAACACATACATATATACATTCAAGCCTTTATCCCTAAAAGGGGTAGAGCAGAGCACTTGAAAATTGTGTTCCAGTACCACTTTTAGCATAATGTGGGTATAAAAGATCGATAAAATGCGATGTGTCCTGTGTGTTTGTGAATAAATTTATCTTCTTTTTTCTTCTTTCTTATATCGCAGTGACAGGTTGCTAGCCCGTCGCCCACAAAACACTTCAACCCTGTTCCCTTAGTCGACTCTAACGACACCCACAGGAAGAAAGGGGGTGGTGCTATTCTAACCCCGATACCACACAGGGGCCTGTATAAATTTGGATAATAATCAAATTATCTTCACAGAGCGACACTCTCGCGGACGAGGTTTACGCGCTGCCATGGGAGTCTATGGATGCAAGGAACAGGAGGGTCGTGTTACTGTTCCTGAGGAACGTGCAGACCCCTAAAGGACTGAAGGCCGGCGGTGTGGTAGCTGTGGGGGTGCTGACTATGTCTGCGGTGATTATTATTGAAATGGGCTTTGCTCAAATTTGGTGCCTTTTTTTTTGATGGCACACTAACGCCACCTTGTTAGATGTGTAAAGTACTTCCATACAAACAATAGTTACTATGGCAGCTCAGCTCTAAAGTACATCCGTCTTGAGTTATGCGTCCTAATAACGCGTATCTAATTATGAAAACCGAGAACATGAGTTACTTTTAATGGTCGAATACTATTATAGATTAGGACGCGTAACTCAAGACGGATGTACTTTAGGGCTGAGCTGCCATAGTAACTATTGGTTGTATGGAAGTACTCTACACATCTAACAAGGTGGCGTTAGTGTGCCATCAAAAAAATGAAAGGCACCAGTTGTCCATACATTTCCAGCTAAGCCCTTTTGACGACTGTTTAGCCAGTTGACAGTAACCCAGCCCACGAAGCTGACGACTGTCTCTTTCTCGGATCCCGCTAACGGCATTTATTTCTGTGATGAACATCAAATATTAATGTTCCCTCGTTTTTAATATTCCTTCATATTCGAGTGTGTATTTATGTAGGTACTTATGTACAGTAACTATTTTGTCTGTCCTTATACAAACTTTACTTAGTTTGGGACTAAGTCAACTTGTGTAAGGTTATTCCCAAATTGAATTAAATTAACCAGGACATTACTATTAAGGGGAGAAAAATACAATGTCTCAGACCGCAAGTATTGGATACCAAAGCCGCAGACAAAGCTTTCTTTATTATCGCACGCAGTGTTTACAACGTAAAACCATTGCTTTTCCGTGAACCATGGCTTATTATATTGTTACAGATAATAAAAACTTCGTGCTCTTATTTCGTCATGTTAAAAGCATTGGCAAAATAAATGGGAGAGTGACGATTACAAATATATGCTTATTATAGTTTTCTAAAGAAAAAATAAACGAAAAAAAATATAAAAAAAATATAAAGAGAGAAAATAAACATTTCATCGTACAGAGAAATAAAAAGAAAGGCAGAATGTAGAACAAGTTGGAAATTACTCCACCGACAAGAGCCTAGCTCTTAAATAAGAAGAAGAATATAGTTTTCCATGTACCTAGTTGCCACGCTTTCAGTGTTGTTTAAGATTTATATAGCAGCATTACATATCTCTGGATTTTATATATAAATATATTATGTACTTATTCGCAGATATCCAAGTTTAATAAACATTGTACTTCACAATGAAATCAGTATTTTTATTGTAAAGGTACTAGGTATGGAATTATAATAGGATTTACACACAATCATTTCTTCCTGTATTCAATTATTTGCAAAGGTCATTTTTCACAACAACAACAACAAAGAGAAAATCTTGTGAAATGTTGACGTAGTTACATAAAGGTGCAAATGTTAGCATATTTCATTATTGTAAACATCTTTCGGAAATCTGATGACTGGAAGTGATTTAGGAAGTTAATTCGTTCCAAATTTCTCTACAAAATTGAATACCTACATACGTCAATTGTTTTGATGAAAGGTTAGCCTAGCGGGTGGTGACGCTGCCTACGAAGCTGAAGGTCCTGGGTTCGAATCCCGGTAAGCATAACACAAGCCTTATTGAGCTTACTATGGACTAGTTCGATTTTGTGTAAGATTGTTCCCTATTAGCACCTGAAAAACAACCATTCCTTCAGCGGAATACGGTTACGGTTTTCAGAGTTATTTCACAATTCGGAAAAAATACACTTTCGGACAAATGACACTTCAAGATTGTGTAGGCAGTGTTAGTGTGTCCCCAATTGTACACATAGACAATTCTTCTCTACATTATAACTCACCACGGCCATTAACAAAAACATAATATATTTACGAAGAATCCCGTGGGAGATATTATGTCTGCCCTCTACTGTGACATTGAAACCGTCGCTTATCTGCCGGCGTCCACTCAATTTGGCCCTTTGTTTAAACAGCTTGTTTTCTCGACATCATATTGGATCTGTGCCTCCTTCAAATGTGAACCGTATTGGTTAAACTGTAAGTCTATATCTAGTGTAATGTTGACTCGATATGAGCTTGGGAAAGGAAGGAGATATATTTGCATTAGGCGATATTTCCTTTACGGTACCCTGCCACCGGACACCTGATGGATGAGGCAGAACTCAAGGTTAAGGGTACAGTATCGCGTGTGATAGTAGAAAATATTAATTTTGTGCACTTACATAAAGTAACATTACAAAATGTTAATAAAAAAATGGAAGTTAATTCCTTAATTAAAACTTCAGTCATTTATTTTCTAGCGTATATACAAGATGATAACTAAGATTAAATAAATTAAATTAGAAGTCATCATCATCATCATCAGCCGAAACACGTCCACTGCTGGACATAGGCCTCCCCCAAAGAGTGCCAAAGTGACCGGGGAAAAAAAAAATTAGAAGTAAATAAGTTCAATCTAAAAAAGGCCCTCGAGGCATTTTCCTCGCTGAATTGCATAGCTGATGCGTTGCGCGAGAAAGCTGCCATAGATTTTTTTGCCAAAGTTTTAATATTATTAAATTATTTTTAGAATAAACAATGTTTTTATAGTATGAAGGACTTCTTTTAATATAAAAAATGTAATGATGATAATAGTGATATTTAATGAAATGCAATGTATTTATCTTATTAGTGTTATCTAAAAAAATATGTACAATCAATGTGTTGTAAACAGTGACCTACGATAGCTTATTAGCCACTCATTTGCTTTCATATTTTAAAAAAATGTAGCCTAAACTGTGCCACCATCAGCTTAAGAGTCTGCGAAATTGGCAACTGTGGTTGCCACAAGCAAGTGAGTGGTTAGTCTTATTACCAATAAATCATGTATATGTATAGAGGTGGGAGGAAACTAAGTATTTTTTGGCCTGAAGACGAATCTCAGAAACCAATAAAATCAGTTACCTCTGACTGAAACGAACATGCTTTTACACTTACCTCTTAATTTTATAAAGGTTGAAGGATACTTCTTGAGGTTGCGATAAATCCAACTATAAACCTTCACGTTACAAACACACGTTATTCGGTATCACAAATAACTAAATATACAATACCTACATTCCGGCAAAATACTTGACAAGTCTCAGCTGTCATCTCTATCGGTAGACAGTGCGATCAGCGGCTAACAATCTATAGAGGTTTAAATCGCTGTCGCCACAAGGCCCTTTAGACCTTTGGTCAGTAATGCCAAAAGTTGTTAAATATTTTGATCTGACAGTATTTGTTCTAACGCATATTTATAAATCCGGCCCGACCTACTCCGATTCTGTAATCTGCAAAGTGGTCACCAATAATAACATTAATTACACATTACACAACATAAAATTTACTCAAATGTAGACACCCAAAACCGGAAGGCGCGGCGTGTGTAGGCCCCCCACAAGGTGGACTGCTGACCTGGTAAAGGTTGCTGGAGTCCGCTGGATGCGGGTGGCGCAGGACCGGTCACTTTAGCACCCTTTGGGGGAGGCCTTTGTCCAGCAGTGGACGTCTTTCGGCTGATATGATGAGACACCCAAAACCGGCATTGCAAAACTCGCTGAAATTAACCTGTCGGCTAAAAGTCATCCTGCTCTTAATAGTACATTACTACACAGGCCGGGAAATAAGGGGTTGCCGGCCGAGTACGTATAGACAGCCGAGCGTAGCGATGGTCGGATAGTTATGAGGCTGGCAACCCGTTTCCACGCCGAGGTATGTATAGTGCTTTTCTCAAACATGAAATGAAGTAAATTAAAAAAAACTCCAAGAAATCAAACTTTAATTTTCATGGCTGAACGCCGTGATCCTGTGCCACAAATTGTGGAATGGAAATAAAAAAAACCATCTTGCAATTTTGTATGAAATGCCATTACGGGTCTCTCGTCTCGCTGCGTCCGAAACGTGACACTTCCAAGCCCATTATGAAGGATATACTCTCGATTTTCCTCGCACTATACCTCTTGTTCTAAGTGTTCTAATAAGAGAGAGACGGATAGTGCGAGAAGAATCGAGAGAGCTCGCGCGCCGTCGCGTGATAGCCGTGCTGCAAGTCGCCGGCGCGCCGTTATCCTCATAACCCCTAGTAACGAATAAAATCCCTCATCTTAACTGGAAGTGACATGTAGACAAACTATGCGATAGATTGAGTAGTGCAAGATGACTGTAGTCTTTGCTTTGCGTAAGTTAAAACCTTTAATATCTGACGATGCCATGAAGCAGGTTTATTTTGCTCATTTCCATTCGCTGATGTCCTACGGTTCGCTCATTTGGGGAAACTCAACGGATGCCAACAGAGTGCTACTTATGCAGAAACGTGCCGTACGTGCGATGATTGGGGCAAAATCGAGGACTTCGTGTAGAGGCTACTTCCCAATGCATGGTATTATGACGCACTACTCACTCTATGTATTCGAAATTATAATGTTCGTAAGGAACAATCTTTCTTCTTTCGATACCGTAAATGCGAACAGTTCCCCATCGCATGGAACTTGCAGGCAAGAAACCGCGTGTCATTGGGCCTACCTACTACGAGCGACTGCCCGCTGATCTTAGACAGGAACCATCTGACGAAGCATTTCGACGCCGCCTTAAATACATTTTATTGGAAAATCCATTATACTCAGTTAAAGAGTATATGAGTCTGGACTTGACATGTTAAATTATTATTATTACCTATTTAAATTTGTATGATTATGATTTGACTTTAAGGCGCCGTAGGTTCATGGACTTCTCTCCTTCTCACTGAGCATAAGCGTGAGCGAGATGGAAGTGCGTGCTCGAAAGCGCGGATATCATGTTTTTTAATTTTAATTTTTTGGTCGTTTAAATAAATAAAAATGTAAACACTGATTTCCCTCAAACATGATATTGCCGATTTTGAGAAGCATTTTTTTTATTTTTAGCTTTTGGGCATAATTTGTTACGAATATTTTAAGTGTATTTTTGTGTGTTTTAGACCTATGTTCGTGTTTCTTTTCTATCGAGCGAAATGTGCTTACTCATGTTTCGAAGCACTGATTTCCCTGCAGAAAAGCCTCAAGATTACTATTCGTGTTTTTTTGAAACCATATTATTATAAACAGACGCCTTATATTGTTTCAAAAACTCTGTTCGCTTAACTTCGCTGAACCTACGGCGCCTTAAATGTATTGTGTCACGTATTTAAATATTGTAAAAAATGACGATACCCAGTGGTTGATATATTTGTGTTCTTTTGCTTTTGGTTTGTTTCTTCTATTTCCTTGTTATTGTCTTCTTACATTTGTTGACATTGTCTTAATATTTCTCTGTTTTTGACGATCGTGATAATAATTCTTATTTTTTTGACATGTATGCAAATCTGTAATGTAAATATTTATCATGAAATAAATAATCTAATCTTCCGTCGATTCCACAAGGATAACCTTTGGCACTTCATTAGTTGCTATTTCAACGGAATCTTATCAGAATCTGTGATATACTTTAGTACTTTTAAGTAGGTACCTACATAATTGAGGAATTCCATAAGTCATCTGTGGTCTTCATCATCAATTCCACTCCACCAAATTTATGATTTCCGGGTGTAAAATACACGAGTTATAATAGAAAATACCAAAATCACTACACGCGTGCCTACTATAATTGAGGAGTTCCCTCAATTCCTCATGGATCCCATCATCCAACAGATTTTTTTTAAAATGGGACCCACGTACAAACCAGGAAGCATATACAAACAAACAAAAAAACAATTACGAATCGGCTCATCAATGACAAAGTTCTGACGTAACAAACATTGAAAAAAAAAAAAAAAAAAAACAATACAACCGAATTGAGAACCTCCTCCTTTTGTTTGAAGTTGGTTAAAAATGTGGTATTTTGGGAATGCGATATTTTGAGAATTTGTCATTTAACCCAATGTGGTATTTTGCAACTATTGTATTAACGCCACGAGGGAATAAAATATAGTTAAGCCGTCGATCTGCAGCTGTCAACACAGCAAATCCTCAAAGCCGTAAAGGGTCAGCAACGCGCTTGTGATTATTCTGTAGTAGATGGCTTACATATGCTACCACTGTCTGTCTGCTCACTGTCAGGCAGTTGTAGCATAAAAAAAATCCAAGGGAAAGCTTGGATACGGAGTACGGACGCACTTACGATCGAATTGCTACGCTTTAACTTGTTATGGATCCTGACTCCGCAATGATAACAATCTGTGATACTTCCACCTAAAAATCGGCCAAGTGCGTGTCGGGCCACGCGCAGTGTAGGGTTCCGTAGTTGCCTGTCTTTCTTAGTTACATCGACACGCGTGCGCCAACTAAATGGTTGGGTCGGCCGAATTTGTACTCGACTATTACTCAGTAACTAGGCTACTTAGCCGTGATAGTTTTCCTTTGAAATTCATTATACGTACGGTCAAGGTCTTTAATTGTTGGGCCATTTATGTGTCAACTAATTTTGGTTTTTTATAGTAGCTTTGAAGTGTCCAGTATAAAGTGAGCTCTAAATGGCTCAATTATTAAAATCCTTGACTGTACTACTGCCACGATTATTTCTCATTCCCAGTAGTAGCCATTTAGCCGGCAGGGGACGACGACGACGACTACACATGACTCGAACAAAAATTTGGACTTTAAAGCCCAATATCTCGCAAACGTATCACTAATTTGACCCATACTACCCATAATATTTTTGAACAAGGTATCCAACGATACCCCACACTATGGGTTTGACGAGAAAAAAAATGACATCCCCACTTTAGACGTAGGGTAGGTATTCCAAAAAAAATTTTTTTTTTCAAGGTTTTATTCTTCTGTTTTGTCGGCGTGATTGATTTATATGTGTATAGTATGGTACCCATGCCGAATTACAGTTTTCTAGTAGTAATGGTTACTGAGCTAAGCCGAACACGGACGGCCAGACGGACGGCTAGACAGACGGACGGACGGACGGACGAACGGCCAGACGGACATGGCGAAACTATAAGGGTTCCTTGTTGACCAAGGAACCCTAAAAATGAGCCATGAAGCATGTCTAGACATGATTTTATTGAGTTAGTCTGCAAATGGACAGTCTCGAACAGTTTCAATCGCTAAAGAAGCAGAAATACCTACTTACTTTTATTGCGTCCGTGCAAATTTGACGTAATGAAGTCCCATTACAGGGTCTCAAAGCTCTCAAATCAAATAAACGAATATTTTAGGTAATTAATGTAGTTTATATTATACTTCAACATGCATCAATATCTACGTAAAACTGGCCCAGAACTGTTGGCCGTTGGGGCGGAAAGGTTCTCGAGTGGCGACCACGGTACCGGAAGGCGGAGCGTGGGTAGGTCCCCCACAAGGAGGACTGGTGACCTGGTAAAGGTTGCGAGAGTCCACTGGATGCGGGTGGCGCAGGACTGGTCGTTGTGGCACTCTTTGGGGGAGGCCTATATCCAGCAGTGGACGTCTTTCGGCTGATATGATGATGATTAAAATAAGTTTATATTTTTCTTCAATATGCATCAATATCCACTGCTTCAATATTGCTTGTGTCGCATGATAATCATCACCAGACCCCGTATCATGGTCGGCCTTATCACACGATACGAGACAGGATAGAGCGTCCGTCACTGGCTGACACCGTTCGATAGAACGAGACGACGCCCCTATCTTGTCACTAATCGCGTGATAAGGCCGACCATGATAAGGGGTTGCAGGAACTTTTGGTACCGATAACGTAAAAATTACGTATTGAATGAGTGTTCACGGGTTTAAGGCGCCGTAGGTTCATGGTCTTCTCTCCCTCTCACTGAGCATAAGCGTGAGCGAGATGGAAGTGCGTGCTCCGAAGCGCGGATATCATGTTTTTTAAATTTAATTTTTTGGCCGTTTAAATAAATAAAAATGTGACCACTGATTTCCCTCAAATATTGCCGATTTTTAGAAGCAATTTTAATATTTATAGCTTTTGTATATAATTTGTTACGAATATTTAAGTGTATTTTTGTGTGTTTTGGACCTATGTTCGTGTTTTTTTTCTATCGAGAGAAATTTGCTTAATCACGTTTCGAAGCACTGATTTCCCTGCAGGAAAGCCTCAAGATTACTATTCGTATTTTTTTGAAACCATATTATTATAAACAGACGCATTACATTGTTTCAAAAACTCTGTTCGCTTAACTTCGCTGAACCTACGGCGCCTTAAAGGTTTTCATTTTCACTGCAGTTTCTCTACACTGTGGCGTCATCGCTCATTGAGCATAAGACAATCACGATAGCCACTCAATCACCGTGTTCAAATATTCTATTACCTATATCTCGCAAAAACATCGGAATAGTTTGCCGTTACAGGAAATGCAAATAATAATCAATAAGCATGTGTACGTGTGATATAACTGATAAGACACTGCCACCAGACATTTTTTCTGGACAAAACGAATAAAGGGAAGTTTCTCCTCATGCTTGATACGTTCATTTCAAAAAGTGTTGGTGACGAGCACTGGGACTTTTACGTTTGAAAATGTTTAACGTAGTGAAACATATGCACAACTTTCAAAGTCAAAGTCAAAAGTGTTTATTTCGTAAACATAGGTACATCAATTAGAGGTGTATAGTAAGAAATATTGTTCCACTATGTTTTGCCTTTCAGCATACAAAAACATGCTACATACTAACCTAATACTATTGTACAATATATACTCCAGGCAAAATACGGTTTCGCCAAACATTAATTTATAATAGCCTGTGTTTTTTTTCTCCGTCATAAATACATATTTTAAGATACTCTATTTACGAATCTTACAAACTTTCGACCCGAAAGTAGGTATAAAAAAATACTGTCAAATATACGCCGATTTTATTAATTAAAATTAATAATAGTTGTCTATAATCGTCAAGACAACAATATTATTGTCTTTAACCTGTAAACAATGAAATCCGACATTTTTTTTACATGTAAAATCAATATATTAACAAAATGCATGGCTTGGGTGACAGGTGACAGAAGTTGGTAGAAAAAAATTGTAATAAGTAGTACTTTGATTTGATTTTCATAAAAATAATTGATGAACCTATTTTGCTAAAAATCGTATAGATTTTTGTTTAGAATTGCATATAAATACATTTACTCCAATAAACTATCGGTAAATATATTTATAGGACCAAATTGTGTCCAAATTTAATTTAACTATATAGATTATTAAAGTAGTACACGAATCCTACAGAAAAAAGGTTTATGTAAAGCATAATACACATTTGAATAGTCCTGTTTAATTCTACAATTGAACTTGAGCTCTTTCCGCGTGTGTTAACGATCACATTCGCTCGCAAAGGCGGCACGCAACGAGTCTTTTCTGTGACGCGAAGTAGATAGATACCTACATTACCTACGCAGATTATTTGTAATCATTTATATCGTCTTCGACGATGTACTAGTAGGAGAATGCGACTATTCACGGTGTAATAATGGCGTAAGCGGGAAACGCGCTAACAATTAATGAAATAAACATATTTTAGTGAAAACATGCCAAGAATTTAGTACATTTCTATGTTTGGTGCCTCAATGCTTCATAATTATTTACTGATAAATGTCATCATTATAAAACAGTGACGACAATTTTAACAGGTGATTTCCTACTTAAAGTAGTTAATTTCCCACTTAATCTGCGTAGGTAGTACACAGACCACTTAACCTAGGTTAAGTCGTCTGTGAGTTTGTAGTACAAGATCCATCTGCACATCATTGTAGTAACGGAAGTAGGTACTTTATTATTGGAATGGGTAAGAAAGAACACGCTGCTAAAATACTGCTTAGCTGCTATAGCTATACAGAGTGGAAAAACCTATGGGCCCTGAAAGAAAACCACCGTAAATCCATAACATCAGTGGCGTGCACCACGTAAAGGCAGAAAGACACTGCCTGCCCTACTCAAATCTGTGATATTGTTTTACCCGAAGGGTAAAAACGGGACCCTATTACTAAGGCTCCGCTGTCTGTCTGTCTGTCTGTCTGTCTGTCTGTCTGTCCGTCTATTGTAGGTAGTTTGGGCTAATTTGGTTTATTTTTACTAATCATATGTTTAATCTTGGTGAAAATTTAAAGTCAGGCATTAATATATGTACAAAAAAACGGCATAAATATCTGTGTACGCCTCTATGTCAGTTTTTATCCTTACTCTGGTACAAATATTAATATCCCTGACTGGTAAATTCGATTTTCAGCTACGTTACGCGTGTATCGACTCGATAAAAATGCAATACTTGAGTACCATTTGGTTTTGGTATTCGATGGTTATTCTCGCCAGTTCCCACCAATTTGCTAACACTAGTAACGGCTGTGAATTGTTTCCTATGGAACTGGACTGAGAAAAGTAACCCTAAGTAAAACCATTATTGTCCGCTAATCTAACTTTTTAAATTTGCTTACTAATATTAAACTGACAAAGTAAAAATTACATACTGCCAACCACCACTAGACTCTGTTCTGTAAGCAAACTTGTGACATAAAAAAAAAACGATGGTACTATACCTATGTGCGGTTAAACATAGTGCTCGAACGGCTTGTTTAAATGGCATGTTTAAAAAATAAAAAGGTGGCAAATTACCTATTATTTAATTGATTACCTTGTATTTATTTTTATTTTAATATTTCCTCACATCGTCTGAGAAACGCACTATACAATCCTCGGCCGGAACATGGATTGCTGGACTCGTTGTATCCGGCCTCGTCTACGACTCGGCCGTTTACCCCAATCTCGTCTACTCCAGGCAAAATACGGTTTTGAAAAACATTAATTTATAATAGCGTTTTTTTTGTTGATTTCATTTGAAAATGTTATTCTAAGATGATTTGGTCAAGAATCCGACAAACTTTCCACTCGGAAGTAATTATGTAGATTTCAATGAAGCATGCATTATCTTTTTTTGTACGATTTATCTTGAATATTATAGAGCAAATGTAAATGAAGCAAAATTAAGACAAAAACATTTATTAATATTTTTACTGACTTTTTAGAAGAACTTATCATTTTTTCGATGTCTGAAATTTTGTCGGATTTTGTCGCTGGGTAACTATTTAGTTGATAATATATCCGTTTTACATAAAAAATAAGCTATTATAAATTATTTCCAAAATTGACATTTTTTCCATACAAGTTGTCAGTTCATTGCCTGGACTAGTCCAGCAATCCCTTACTTCACTGCCTCTGCAGTAATGTACTATTATTCAAAATAACACACGTATAGTCTGGCCAGGGAAAGATGAGCCTATATTGTTTGCATATTTAGCAAGTAACCAAGTAAGAAAATCTCAATGAGAACAACGTTTACGTTTACACATTCCTATATGACTATGACGTAAGAAAACGTATTAACGTAAACGCTCAAAAATGCGTACAGATCTCCTTTACCCGTAGTCTGTCTCCTGTCATTTTTCAGTACAAAATCGGAGATGAAGTAATACAACGTGTAAGTTTGATACGGGACCTAGGTGTACTCCTTGACGCGAAGCTAACTTTTGACCAACACATTGATAACATCGTGAACCGTGCTCAAAGAAACCTAGGTTTTGTTGTCCGGGTTTGCAGCGAGTTCAATAATACAAGTTGTATTAAAGTTATTTATAATTCTTATGTCAGGAGCATACTAGAATACGCCAGTTGTATCTGGTCCCCTCAATATGTAACTCATAAAGAGAAAATAGAGAAAATTCAGCGCTGTTTTCTTCGACACTTGAATTTTCGGCTCAGAAAGTGGGATACGTCCTACGAGTCAATGTGCAGCCGTCACCATCTTTTGAGCCTTGAAAGTAGGCGCTTGTCGCTTGATATGTCGGTTTTGCATGACATTTTATTTGGACGCATTGACAGTTCCGAGCTGCTTGCGGAAATTAAATTCTCCGTTCCTGCAATTCGAACTCGGCACACTGAGCGCAGTCTTTTCAGTATACCAGTTGTGCACACAAATTATGCCCAGAATTCGCCTCTAATTCGTATGTTAGGAAATTACAATAAAAAGTTTAATACTATCGACTTATTCAATTGCACCAAACCTACTCTTAAGACGCGAGTTAGTCTGTTATTAAAGGACAAAGGATAAGGAATAAGGAATAAGGATCACTGCAGAAAAAATAAGCTAATAATTATTATACTTAGTTAATATTCCGACTATCACTTTTTACAAATATATACATTTTCCCTCGCACCTATACACACACACCTACACACCCACACACACACACACACACACACACACACACACACACACACACACACACACACACACACACACACACACACACACACACACACACCCACATGATATTTTGTATTTACCGAGCATGTTATAGATTTAATTTTTTAGTTCGTTTCTTAAATTACTCTGTGTTTACGTTCTTTTCCATTCACTGTATTTCGGTGGACATCTATAACTGGCTTTGTTATTAGCTTTTAAGCTTTGTAATATTTTCCTGTAATGCTGTTGATGCCCCAAATAAACAAAAACAAAACAAAACAAGAAGTTTCATTATATTTTGCAAAAATGCTTCACAAGACGACGTTTGGGATGAAATGGGTAACTCTGGGTAGGTTGGGTAAACACCATCTCTAGGCAGGGTGTTCTTTAAATAAATTGATACTAAATAATTACAACATTTGGTTTATCAAGTTATTTCTTCCGACCTGACCCTTACTTATACAGTACATATGTAAATATTAAGTAGTAAAAAAGTGTTCGGTTCTGGCGCTTCGCCGGCCACTGCCACGGCACGCTACGCTCGCTCGGCTCGCGCGATGTAGGGTCGCAAACTCGCAGTTCACCTAAAACTCCTCCTCGCTTCGCTCGTCGTCGTACCTACACCGACCTGCCTTAGTCTCTGTAAAACTACTTTGAATTTCATTCAAAATGAACATTTGACTAAACGTATGAAATGCGGAAAGTAATGCTGGATAAGTCAAAAATTGGCTATGAAACAAAAGTTGTAACAAAGCTCAAAAGACTGTAGTGGTAAAAGTTTTTCGGACAACTGACACATTTGGATAACATCAAATGGTAAATGAAAAAAGTAATGAATTGTATATTCGGAGAAGTCATAAAAATACGAAAAGTTTTCGGACAAAAGATATTCGGTCAATAAATTTTAGTGATTGCGATAGTAAATTGTAATTCAAATATAATTCGGGCTAAAACTACGTAAATTATATTTAAATAGTGTTCATGATAATGAGAGCGAGAGAATGAGCTGTCTTAAGGGTTTCCCTTCAGGTTCCATAGATTTTTTCACCCTGTATATTATCTAACGTGTAATATTGGGCATAATAAAAATCAAATAATAGGTAAGGGTATAAATCTCTCTAGTTTACTATTTTAACGAATTTTGCTCTATTACAATTACTACACGCCCACAATCTGTCTGCTTTGCGCAAAGGTTGACTGGTACAGAATGCTTACGGCATTAAGTCCGCCTCTTGTACGATAAGTTGTCCTTAGTGCAATAAAGACTAAATATATAAATAAAACTGAACCAAAAAAGAAATTAATGTAAACAAAGCAAGCATCTTCCTCTAGTCTTAAAAAGTCCATCACAAACTACATAATATACACGTGTGCACAATCTTTGAAGTCCCTTTTTCCAACTTCCACTACCTACGTCAAAGTTAAAAGTTAAATTGCATAGGTATCTTCATCCCACGCTCGTCAGTGTCACTCATTGATAAATAAATAAAAATACTTAAATATTTTCATAATTCGTTTCACAACGAGTATATTAAAATTGAACTACTATCAACAACTAGATCTTAGACGCGTTAGATGGTTTCGCGAATCGTTGCGATTCGTGCGGTACCTACCTAGTATGTAGTACCTACGCGGCGAGCGGGCGGCCGGCCAATCACGTTAGCTCTGCGGCTCGCGCGCGGCATTTTTAAACCTATTTTAACAGGTGTTTGTAATAACATTACTTGCAACCGATTTTATAAGGGGATTCGTACATTATTCGATGAAAAATAGCTTATAATGAAAATCCCAATAGTAACTGATCAATTTGCATTTTTTTAAATAGTTAAACAGCATTTAACCCCTAAAATCCACCCTCCGTTGTTGTTTAGTGTGCGATTCGTTTCTAATGTTTGTGTCCACTACATTCATCAAAGAATGTAGGAACCTACAGCCAATTATTATTTTTGGACACGGAAATATGGTAAATGAATAAAATGTTAGGGATCTACTAAATAGAAATGTAATATTCGGAAACATTTTTTGCCTGATTTATCATCAAACTTATAGAGGAAATATTAATTTATCAAAACAAAGAATAAAAAATGAGTTAATTTTTTTTTCCGATTTTACAGGAATTTATAAATTTTCAATTATTTATTAAAATATCTAAATCACAAATATTTTGTCGGATTTAGTCTCGTCGTTATTAATACAATTATAATTTATCTGTTACGCAGAAAAAAAAAGCTATTATAAATTATTTCCATTTCGCCATACTAGCTTTATTATATAGCTAGCATATTTTGCCTGGAGTAATAATAATAATAAAAAATAATAAAAGAGTACATTCTACAATAATTTAAATTAATTTACTTTATGCAATTATTCAATGTCAACGCAATAAATTATTATAACATTATCAATTATTCCATGTCAATCCCAATTTAATTAAATTTATATTATGAAATCTTTTAACTATAAACTGTCGTATGTAAAGAAATCTGATAGGGAATAAAAACATTTGTCAGTAAGTAATTTTTTTAACTCTTTCTTGAATATTGGCAATGGTATGTTTTTGATCCTATCGGGAAGCTTATTAAATATTTTACTAGATATACTTTCTTTAAGTAGATAAGTATAATAGTTGCATTTTTGGTCCTCGTTTATATCGTACCCTCTATACAAACTTCCGCCCCCATTTCAGCTCCTTAAGAGAAGATTTCAGGGATAAAAACCTTATGTCCTTTCCAGGGTGTCAAGCCATCTGCATACTGAATTATATCTAAATCGGCTCAGTGGTTTAAGCGTGAACAGGTAACAAACAGACAGGCAGAGTTACTCTCGCATTAAAAATATTATCGCCTAATCATTGTGTGCCTTGTCGGCACAAAATTGGTACTCACTCGACATGTGTGCCAGCCAGAGCCTCCAGCAGGGTGAATGTGGCGACTTCAACTGAGGCACTGCTGGACAGCCCCGCGCCCATCGGCAGGTCCGACACGATCACTGCGTCGAAGCCTTCTACAGTGCCTGGGTACAAAACAGTTACCAATAAAGTTTTTGCTTAGCCCAATGGTTGACTGGTAGAGACTGCCTGAAGGCATTGCGTCTGCCAATTGTACGGTGTTAGTATTTGTGCAATCATCATTTATTTAAGAGCTTGGCTCTTGTCGGTGGAGTAATTTCCATTCTGTTCGTATTCGTGCAATAAAGTTTGAATAAATAAATAAATCAGTACATAGTATTGAGATTATATTTCAAGAATGTTATTAACTCGAGTCATGAAATATATACAATAGACTCGTTTGTAACTTCATTCTTACCGTTCGTGAGAAACACAATTGCGAGGAAAGAAAAACATGTTAAGCTCAATAAATAATTGCAATAAAAATTATGAATGTCAGTCGTCAATTATGTTATTGTGCTTTTGACGTAAGATGTTTAAGGCAAAGAAACTTAGGAAATTATTCAAACTGAAAATTACTGTAAATAGTATGTAATGCAGAGGCCGAGAAAATTGTGATTGCCGACCAAGTAGATAGAAAAAATTTCGTCACGTCACACAACTTGCGGTAAATTTTTCACGACCAACCCAGCCTTTGGAAACTCTCTTATAATGAAAAAATGTACGGGGACGAAGTCCCATTGCAGCCAACCTAACAAAACACAGAATACATGGGCCTAATTACATACTCTAATACAGAATGTAATATATTGCCAATATTTTCTTTACGTTAGTAGTAGACACAAGATAATCTTAAAACAATGTATGAAGTTCCGCCTCTTAAAACGTAGTGCTTATATTCTCTTTGGACCAACCGGCAAATTCAGACAGCTGCTATATTTGACATTCCGTCATTTCTTTCACGAAATCTTGAAAATGTGGCAACAGACCGGGTATACAAGTCTTTGAGTTCCAATTATGTGGCAAAACGCTCATGACACCCTTAGAGTTACCATAGGCGAAAACATGCAATTGTGTCTCACCCGGGAAATTTGCCACGACACCTTTCACGTAATTAGCCCACGCGGGCTCGCCGGGCGTCAGAGGGCGGTCGGGGCGGGGCGCGAGGAACGTCGCTTCCTGTCGCGTCGCACCCTGTACCGATACGACGCGACACGCGTCTGTGCCGCTATGCGCGCCCACTACCACGGTCAAGAACGGTAGCGCCTGTGAACGGAGAACACATAGATTGGTATTTTTTATTGAGTTATATGGTATACATAGAGCAGACATCCCCGAGCATAAGTTTGCGCATGTAAGCCTACTCTAGTGGGAGTACCTTTGCATAGTCTGCGGTTGGCGCTTGTACTGAATTCCAAGATGGAATAGCCTGTTGGAAGACTTCAAAAAAAATGTTCTAGATGGCCAGTAGGTACGAAAGTAGTGTTAGTAGCTCAATGGTATTTTCAAAACTTAGCCCGTGACTTCATCTGCGGATTGTGCTGTGGTCAAACGCCTTATAAAATCGAATTGCAAATATGCTGTTAAACTCCCCACAGGCGTACCCACAGGCGCAGCATCAATGACTCCTAGCTATCCCCCTTATCACCCCTCGCAGGGGTGGCTTACGGGATATAAACTATTTCATGTCCTTCCTAACTAACAGAAAGGACGGACAGAGTTACTTTTAAATACATATATTAATATGTAGGTATTCGTATATGTATCACAACCTTAACCAATACCAAGCTTACACAGACAAGTTCAACAGTTTGTTATTGCAAACTTTAACCAAAGTGAATCAAAAGAAGGCCAGGGAAAACGGACCGAATCAATTTTCAGATAACAAATAAAATGCCTTACTTCACCGCAATTTAGGAAGTATTCGCAGAAAACGAAGGAGTTTTCCATCATAAAACGAAATAATGAAAGTCGTTCACCTTGTTAATAAACTCCGTTTGGACCATTTTCGTACCGTTCACAGAAAGTTTTATTACGAGAAATGATATTCTCTTTTAATTAAATTTCCATCTTACTGAATCCC
This sequence comes from Epinotia ramella, assembly GCA_947578815.1. NCBI lineage: Eukaryota > Metazoa > Arthropoda > Insecta > Lepidoptera > Tortricidae > Epinotia > Epinotia ramella. The sequence goes on from OX388211.1 coordinate 25,062,086, forward strand.
ATTGTTGTATAACTTTTCTCATAAACGTATCTGCAAGGCCATACAACATTTCAGGACAAGATACAATAAAGCTCTAATAGGTAATCGGGTTTCAGGCCCAATAAGTTGTAGTCTAGGTTAGTAGGGTTACTAGTTCTTTTAACAATATTTAGGGATATATTGTAGTTGATAGAGTTTTTAAAAGGAATTAAAGGCCAACCACCTGCGGGCATACAATTTTCTCGGAGGGGTCCTGACATGTATTTTGGTCGCACATTTAGGCGATTCTCCCACTGCACCGCGTCCCGCCGCGGTGCACGGAGCGACAGATTTCACCATTGTATGCAAGAATCTCAAGTCTCTCTCCGTCGACATGAGGGCGGGTCATAGGTTATTCAAGTATTAGGCAATTCTCAGCAGAGACAACCTTCATTTACATCAATTAGATAGGTTCGTTAGTTGCCTTTTGTCCCTCAGAGCAGAAATAGACACCCCGGGGTGGCGTCGACTCGCCGCACGGCTATCAAACAACACACACAAGCGAACTCTGTTTTAGGTCGGTTAGGTTGCGGGGCTCCGTCGACATGAGGGCAGGTCATAAGTAATTTAAGTAATAGGCAATTTGACCAGATCCAACCTGCATTTAGATTCGGACAATAAATTTAGGACAATCGATATAATATATGCGTAACAAAATGTATGCACAACATTTTTAGAACATTAAATATTAGTAAGTAACATAAAAAGTTATGCACTTCCATCATTCTAAACAAAAAACTTTGACACAATAAACATTCGGACAATAAATATTTAGGACAATCGATAGTAGGAACAACAATTTCGGCAAATAAAAAATATGCACAACAGTGTTTATGCCATACGTTATTCGGCATAAAGTTGGTATGCGACAAAATAGTAGGACCAACAATTTTATGCTACCCGATATAGACCCACCAGCGAGCTCACGGAGGACGCTCTCATTGGTCAGTTTTTCTTTTCTTTTATCTAGGCGCCGCGGCTGAAATCGGCCAGGATGAGGCCGATGATGAGGGTTTTGTAAAAGCTTTGTAGGACCGTCTTCAGCGGGCGTAGCATGGTTGCCACTTTATACTTATCGTTGTGGACAAAGGGAATATAACCACTACGTTTTTTTTTTAATACAACGGTGGCAAACTAGCGCACGGACCGCCTGATAGTAAGCGGACACCGCAGCCTATAGACGCATGCAACTCCAAAGGAGTAACATGGCCGTTGCCGACCCTTGATATGTTTGAGGATTCGCCGTGTTGATAGCTGAAGGAACAAATTCCCTCGCTCTCAACAACGCATCCTCGGGAGCTCTGGCAACCTTGCTCACATCCAGGAACACAACACTACTACTTGAACACTACTACAGAGCAAGTAGTAGTGTTATTATGTGATAAGACATCCATCAAGGTCTGCCAAATATGCGAGTGCCAGCCGAGTGCGACCAAGAATCTATTTCGTGACACGGCTTAGGGTGAAGTCACATCTATCAGCATCGAATCGCATTTTGTAATACAGAAACGTAATTTTGTATGAAGATGCCTCCGCATGCGGAAGGGTGAATTGATGCGGACGCATCTTCATACAGAAATGCTGATAGATGTGACTTCACCCTTAGTGTAAGGCCTGAGTGGACGCTCCGCTCAGAGCGGGGCGTCGAGCGTCCATATAAATTGCTTTTGTTTTATATGGACGCTGCACGCTCCGCTCTGAGCGGGGCGTCCACTCAGGCCTTGCACTTAGGCGGTATACATTTCTTTTTTCTTTTCCATATATATATTAGTGTGTATTAGCTGTCACGAATGTGATTTATAATTTATTATCTATTATCCACAACAATAAGTATTATAATAAAACTAGACGTACCCGCGGCTGCACCCGCGTGAATGAATTATATGAATGTATTTGTCACAATTGTATTAAATATGTTCATGAGCCCTGATTAGCAACGTAATTATACTAATTATATGGAAATGAATGAATGAATGAATGATCTTTATTTCGTGTAACCATGGACACATATTTTATTAGTAGAACTTACAAAACTACGGGGTTAGTTGGCACATCTAAACTTATAATTAAAACAAAACAACACTGACAGGGGAGTGCAATCCCTCGCAGTGCGACATGTAGGGACAGTCAACCCTGTCCGCTATCATGCGCAGGATGCTGTGCTGTAAATAAGAGTATATATTTTCATATAGATACATTTATTAAAATGTCAACATGAAACTCAGTAATAAAAACCTCTTGTACTCTGTGGCCACCGTTCCATCACTGGCCACATCATACTAAAAATTAACTCTATTCACTTAACTAGCTGCCCGGCCCGACTTCGCACGGATTACCCGTTTTCCCGTAGGAATGAAGCATTTTCCGGCGGTAAAAAGTAGCCTATGTTCATCAGGGATAATGTCGGCTTCTAATGGTAAAAGATTTTTTCAAATCGGTCCATTCGTTTCGGAGCCTATTCAATACAATCAAACAAACAATCTTATCTTTCCTCTTTATAATATTAGTGTAGACTTTTTTTTAGTATTTGTGTATTTTCATCTACATTTATTTAAATTTCAACAGTAATAAATCATTCACCTGCCGTGCCAGTCTGCTAGAGGCGTTTAGTTAGAATTTGTCATAAATACAATTAGTTTAAAATAAATACAGGGCCCTGAGTGGACACCCCCGCTCCTTGCAAACGGCATGGCGTGAAACAAAATCAAAAAAATTAAGAAATGTAAAGAATATGCACAGGATAACTCGTCAATTACTGGCCACCGTTCAATAACTGGCCACCTCATACTAAAAATGAACTCTATTCACCTATAATAGTTTTTAATATATAAGGTGTTAATTACGTGTAACTTCATAATAATTCTTATTCGATTACTGTTTCCATTAACTTGCGTTTGAACTTGAAATTGTCTCTCCAAGTATCCAAGATCTATTGTCCAATACAAATTAAATTACATTCCGCTGAAAATTGCCACGAGCTTCATTCTTAATTACAGTTTCTTGATCAATGAAAGGATTATAAAACACTGGAGGGTTATTCACAACACGAGGTATAGAGTCCGGCCCGAGCGCCGGTCGACACTCCCGCTCCGCTGAACAGATTAATATGGAGTGTTTGTCCTGAAAATCGGATGTTAAACGGCTGAAAAGAGGAGGGGTACTTTCTATGGGAGTAAGATAATTAATGCTGCATCTGTGAGAACTCTAATAGTATAATTATTTGCTATAAGACTTTGTACAGGCTTTCTCTTTCCATACAAAACGTTATTTTATTTCACATTCGCAGATTTGAAGGATGAATAATCCGCCGTTTTACATTACAGCTATCTGTTTTACAAAACAGCCAGTTTTGTAAAACAGCTAGCTGTTATGTAAAACGGCGGATTGTACTATTCCACTGCGACAAATGGAAAGCGAACCACCAAGCGATTCACGAGTATTCAGCGGATGTAACTCATAATGTTCAGTGCATTCAGCTACATCCGTGCGCAAAATGTTCCGTCTCTCTTCCGCGGCCGATTTGAGCGGTACAGGTCGACATACGTGTGTCGAAAGAGCTCTGGCGGCCATACATTTAATATGGCGCGCAGAGCTCTTTTTACGTACTTTTGCGATACAAACGACCGTTTGATAAAAGCGCGACTGTTTTGCAATACTAGCAATAGATCATCTGTCAAAAACACCTGTATCCATACCGTAAGACTGCGCTGCAAATTGCAAGCGTCCATAGGCTACGGTAACCACTTACCATCAGGTGGGCCGTAAGTTTGTTTGCCACCGACGTGGTATAAAAAAAACGTTCAGTTCTTCAGTGCATTTACTATTCAGTTACGCGCGGACCCGCGCTCAAAATAGACACACCAAATAAAATAATAAATAATGTTGAATTTTCTCGAAAAAGGATTACAAATAGTCCTATGGAGAAAAAAACCGGAGTCAGACTCGCGCATGAAGGGTTCCCGTACCATTCGTATCATCTATTAAAACAGCAAAAATTCCCGTTTGTTGTATGCTCCCCCCTTAAATATTTATTTAATTCTGTTTTTTAGTATTTGTTCTTATAGCGGCAACAGAAATACATCATCTGTGAAAATTTCAACTGTCTAACTGTCACGGTTCATGAGATACACCCCGGTGACAGACGGACGGACAGCGGAGTCTTAGTAATAGGGTCCCGTTTTACCCTTTGGGTACGGAACCCTAAAAAGTAACACAAGACAGTAAATAATCGCAAAGGTCCCTTTTCGGAAAACGCACCTTCACATGAAACCATTGTCATTTACTATGGCGCTCGAAACCCATGTCCTCACGGTACGGTACGGGTCTCAAGCGTTGACCTACTCTACATCAAGAAATATTAAAATGTTTGTATCTTCGTTATTTTTTGAGATATTTGATCCAGATGTTCGTCACTAGGCATATTTAATTTTTATTTTTTTGAACTGAAATCTTCTTTAGCGGCGCTGTGCACTTTGTGCTGGGGAAAAATTGTTAAACTCGCCACAGGTCACGTGACCGTAAGATGTCAAGTGACCGTAAGATGTCACGTGACCGTAAGATTCGACAGATTGAACATGCGTAAGATGGACACGTGACCTGATCGAAAAACTGTTACAATGTTATTGAGTTTTCACTTCTGCCGGCACTCCCGGAATGCAACCCGGTCTTTTTATTTATAACCCAAATAATTACACAGCTTTTGTACGTATACACAAATCTTCGCCAAACTGCGAGGCAGTTTGTTGGCGAATTCACTCTTTACACTCCCTGTATACCTACTGTGTAAGAAAATTAATTTAAAAACACTAGATAGTATGTTTTGCTTTCTTTCTTTTGGAGCTCATATTAATAAAACTGGCGTCCCCAACCTTATGCTCGGTACCGCTTCAACGGCTGGTCTATCAGGGCCTTAATTAACAGCGAAACAACATGTTTTTAACCGACTTCAAAAACAAGGAGGAGGTTCTCAATTCGTTTGTATTTTTTTTTTTTTTTTTTCAATGTTTGTTACCTCAGAACTCCGTCATTGATGAGCCGATTCGAAAAATTTTTTTTTGTATGTATGTATATGCATCCAGGTAGGTCCCATTTTTTTTTAATTTAGTTGGATGATGGGATCCATGAGGAATTGAGAGAACTCCTCAATTATATTAGGCTCGCGTGTAGTGATTTTGGTATTTTCTATTATATCTCGTGTATTTACATCCTAAAATCATAAATTTGGTGGAGTGGAACTGATGATGAAGACCACAGATGACTTATGGAATTCCTCAATTATGTACTTAAAGTACAAAAGCACGTCACAGATTCTGATAAGATTCCGTTGAAATAGCAGCTAATGAAGTACCAAAGGTGATCCTTGTGGAATCGACGGAAGCCCTCAAATATTATCGGGCCACATACAGCGATTGGGTTTTTTTCTCTAATAATCAACACATTTGCTCTCGGAAATCAGTTCATGTGGTAAATTGGAAAATAAATGTGGAAATGTTCTCGTGGCTTGGCGGAGTACTAAATTGAAGTCGGTTAAAACTTTGTTTTTAAAGTAAATTATTTAACAAGTGATTGATAATTGGTCCGGTATCTAGCCGGGCTCGGCACTGCGTATTGTGGGCCATCCTTTACTTAACTCCGTTTTATTGAACAGTGAATCGCAGCTGAGGCGAGCCATCAATCTGTATTTGCTTTAATTTTGTTTTTCAATGTCACTTGGAATTTTCCTGTTACAAACATCTGGAAATATTGTTTTGAAATGGTGTCTCTGTTTTTAGAACAATGAGGAGATTATAATTGTTTGTATTTAAAGAGCCATTAACTAATGAAACAATATGAATAAAATCAAAGTATATCATTTGAGGAGAAAATGTCTCAGAAAAACAGTGTAGACTTTCTTAGTTTAAGTAGTTTAGTTTTATTCATTAGTCATTACACAATTTTCATATAATAATTACATTTTGCAAATACGTATTACTTACTTACTTATTGTAAAATGATCGTTAGGCACAATAACGCAACAATAATAGGAAAAAACATTAAACAACAAACAGAACATAAAAAAGAACGTCAAAAACTTTAAGATATTTTATAAACAATATAAAAAAACCGGCCAAGTGTACCGTTATCTATAAAAACGGCAAAAAAATCGCGTTTGTTGTATGGGAGCCCCCTTAAATATTTATTTTATACTGTTTTTTTAGTATCTGTTGTTATAGCGGCAACAGAAATACATCATCTGTGAAAATTTCAACTGTCTAACTATCACGGTTCATGAGATACAGCCTGGTGACAGACGGAAGGACGGACAGCGGAACCTAAGTAATAGGGTCCCGTTTTTACCCTTTGGGTACGGAACCCTAAAAATTAATAATTAGTGTACGGCGAAGTACCTTATCACTAATTGGAGTACATAAAAATACTAGGCCAAAAGCAAAAACTCGTCCCTTAGTCAATTAAAAATACACTCAAAGTCTTAACGGTACACCCCGAAATTCAGTAAAATGCTGCCAATGGTGTTAAAAGCATGAAAATCGGAACGATTGATGATCTTTAGGCCATACGATTCAATTTGACCCGTAGCAGGCGCGGGACGCTCCGCGATTTATGTTCATCGCTACACGTACATGCCGGTGCCCCAACGTTGGGGAACCGACATGTACTTGTAGCGATGAACGTCGACGTCGTCGTCGACGACGTCAGAGGGCCATAAATCTTAATGTTTTGGCTGAGAAAAAAAGCGCCTTTTGTAAAGATCAAAGGAGTGTCCCTTCTGCACTTGTACTATTATCTATTCTGTGCCCGTAGCACGAAAAAAAAACATAAAAGGAGAGGAGTTATAACGTCATCTTTTTTTAGTATGAGAAATAAATATTTTTAGTTCTGAAACACCATTTGCAGCATATTTTTGCGTACCGCTAGGACTATCAATAATAATGAGTGCCGGTAGTATTTATCAATTAAAATGTCGGTATATATTTAGTATGTCGAATAAAATAAAGAAAAATAAAACAAATTGAATCATCATCACAGCTGCATCGTCGACTATCCACAATATGTCAAGACCGTATTCGCACATACTTCGAATACCTCTCACGTCGTTCTTTGGATAGAATGGAGAGGATTATTATGACGGGAAAAGTTGAGGGCCAGAGGCCTCGAGGCAGACGTCCCGCTAGACGGAGCACACAAATCACTGCACTCTTGCAAGTACACCTGCACGAGGCCATACATAAAGTGGGTGATAGGAGCCCTTGGAGAAGTCTGGTCAAAAAGAAAAAAGACATGATGACAGGATCCTAAGTATTGAGGGAACAACTGATGATGACGAATCATCATACAGCGACCGATTCACTGCCGCGAAGACAACACATTATGTGTCAATTGTAATGTATGTCTACTCCCTCTGTCTCTGTGTGTCTTTTGTGTAGTGAATAAATGTCTTCTTTCTTTCTTTCTTTCTTTATACCACATAATTACGTTGAGAATTGGAGACGGTGTATGAACTGAGACCCAAAACAAAACTGCAAATTCGCTGTACTTATTAGTGTAAAACTTTCCATTTGAGTACCTATCGTATTTCTATCCAGCGCTTGACTAAGAAATGAGAAAACACTAAAGACAACCTTTCACAGTACAATTCTAGCTTCTAAAAATATACGTGTTCATATTGGTAAAATTGTATGTGTACAATCTAAATACACATTTGTGAGCATTTATATTCGCAGTAGGAATATTCCTGTTACACTTGAATAAAATATTTTTCAGACGGTACGAAGTTTCTTACGGAGTGCAATATCGAAGGAAGGAGTGTGAATATCGAGTTCTATTTGAGTAAGATTGTCCCCTAATATTTATTTATGGAGACGTGGTAAAGGTCGCGGAAGTCCGCTGAATGCGGGTGGCGCAGGACCGGTCATTGTGGCACTCTTTGGGGGAGGCCTATGTCCAGCAGTATACGTCTTTCGGCTGATATGATGATGATGATTATATTTATCATTATTATTGTGTATCGTTTTCATGCCGCGCAGTAAGTAATATCTCACTAAATCTCACATGTTCCTCGAAACGTTACTTTACATGTGCGAAATTAAGTCAAATTCGTTTATTTTCAACGAAACTAACTTATGTCGTCAAATAATCTAATGATCCATAGTAGGACACCCCGCTGATCCCCTTTACGGCTCGGCCTTGACTTCGAGCAGCAGTTGTGCGCCAATGCGCCATACATAGGAGCGAGAGATCGGAATGCGTCCTCTCGCTCCCCCGTATGGCGCACCGCTGCCGCTGCCGTTCGAAGTCATGGCCAGACTCTTAGCATGTACCTGTCCTGCTTGTACTCTCTTTGTTAATCTTACCACAGGTACAACATAATCTCCGCTTGAACTTCTGTATGTAAACCTGAAGCAATCAGTAACTCTGACCTTTCAATCACGTAAGCTGTTCCGCCAGGCAAGAGACTTTGCGGCTGAAAACAATTTCAGATTCTGCTGGACCTCCCGTGGAGTCGTGTACCTGCGGCGCGAACAAGGCGCGCCTGCACTCAGAATAACCACGGACAGTGACATCGCTGCCATTAAAAATACCACCAAGTGACTAGCTCGTACGTACTTAACGACTTATGTGTCTCCGTGCCTAAGCACTATTACTGTCATTACAAGTTTTCATTCTAGTTTTGTATATATCCATAATATGTTATTTAAAGTAACTAACGTTAAACGCATGCGAATGTATTTCAAACAAGCTAAACAATGGCTATTTATCTTAATTACTCATTCATATAATCAAATCACACCCTTTCACTCACACATACAAACCACAACTATACATCCTTACTCCCAACATATACATACTTGTACCACACTCACAGGTTTCCCAATTAAAAATAATATAAACTACTCTATCGTCCATATATTCTCAGCTCCCAATTCAGTACCCCTAACACGAATCAACTTTTCTGCCCCAGTTCTTCTCAGCTATAGCATTCGATAATCAAAGCAAATTGAATAACTTACATGAAGATATCGACAAGCACGGTCTTCCCAATTGCTACAAACTAAATACACCTTCTGATTACTCGCGGCCTAACCGGTTCGGTAACTTTACAGTATTAGCAGTTAACATACGTAGCCTTAATTGTAACTTAGATAAATTTCTAGTATTCGTCTCGTGTTTTGATATTACAGTCGATGTACTAGTACTCACCGAATGTTGGACCAGTGACCAACGCGTTCCCCCGAACATCACAAACTACAACCTGTACTACACTAAAATCCACTTAAATAAAAACGATGGTGTTGTAGTATATGTGCACAACAAACATAATGTTCTATCCCAAGAACCCATGGTTAATGAAGGCAACTGCCTAGTATTAGAGATCAACAAATATTACACTTTAGTTTGCTCCTATCGTCCGCCATGCTACAGTAATCCTAAATCTTACTTGGATTCCCTCGACTCTATTCTGCGCAGTATACACACACCAAGTGCTCGTGCTTGCTCGTGGGTGACATAAACATCAATATTCTACCTGGTCAGATTACGAATCATGGAGCCAATTACCTTACATTAATGCTGTACTATGGTCTATTACAGGGAGTGGACAAACCAACTGCTGGCCCTAACTCCTGCATTGACCATTTTATGGTGAAATGTAATATGACCTGGACCACGCACATCTTTGACCACCTTACTGACCATTGCCCTATCTTGTTAACTGTTTCCAATGATACAAGTCCAAAACCGCAGAAAAAATACCATAAAAACAAACATAATTATAATGATATCCGAGAAACCTTGGCCTTGGAAAATTGGACCCAGTATTATAAACTTTGCGATGCTAATGTAGCCGCTGAAATCTTGGTCGGTACAATAAAAACGGCTATCGACTTAAACACGTCTATTCAAATTATCCCTAAAAAGAGGAAGCCGTTGAAACCATGGATTACTGAGGGGGTGGTTAGATCAATACGAAAAAGGAATAAATTACAACGTAGCTCTAATCGAATGCCTAACGATATACAGCTAAGAAATAAATACTGTAGATACAGGAATATATGCAATAAGTTAATAAAGTCATTAAAAAAAGAATATTATCAATCACAACTACAAAAATACAACGGAGATATAAAAAATACCTGGAAAATTATTAAAGACGTATGTAATTTAAACACAAATAGAAATAATGCTGAAGTTTTATTAGAATTAGGCGAAAATAAGACTGACTCCTTGAACCAAGTAAATAGATATTTCACATCAATCGGAAAAACCCTCGCTGACAACACACTTGCTAATCTTAACACCACTGACATCCAACTAGCTTCTAAAAGTTCAAATATATCTAGCGCAAACACTCGTTCCTTCTTTCTTTATCCTACCGATAACACAGAAATATCGTCTATAATATTATCTCTAAAATCTGGTAGTGCTCCAGGGGAAGATTGCATCTCGTCTGACATGCTCAAATTGTGCAGACTGTCCTTAATATATCCAATAACTCACTTATGTAATCTGTGTTTCTCCTCGGGAATTTTTCCGAACATATTCAAACGAGCTAAAGTCACGCCAGTCTTTAAAAACGGTAGTAAAGTTATTCCTAGCAATTACAGACCCATTGCACTTATATCTATTCTGTCAAAAATAGTTGAAAAACTAGTAAATAAACGTCTCAAAGGCTTTTTGGAGGCACACGACATTTTAGGCAGTAACCAATACGGTTTCCGTACAAAAATCTCAACTGAAGACGCAGTTCGTAATCTTACCAAAGTTATTACGGAACATCTAGATGCTGGGAGGAAATGTTTAGGAGTGTTTCTTGACCTTCAAAAAGCCTTCGACACGGTTTCAATACCAATTCTATTGGCTCGTTTGCAGAATGTTGGGATAAGAGGCATTGCGCTAGATTTCTTCACTGATTACTTAACTGGAAGAGTACAGTGTACTTGCATCAACAAAACTAATAGTGAATGGCTTCCAGTGGAGTATGGTGTCCCCCAAGGCAGTACACTGGCCCCAACTCTTTTCCTGGTATATGTGAACGATCTCTGTAAAAACAGCATAGCTGGTTGCGAAACTTTTATGTTCGCAGATGACACAGTTTTGCTGTTCCAGGAAAGGAGCTGGGATAGAGTACGCCTGGTAGCTGAAAATGGCCTTAGACTAGTCACCGCATGGTTGGAGGATTCGCTACTCTCTCTTAATGTTTCTAAAACAAATTACATTTGCTTCAGTAAGACTGCGGCGACTAAACCTGGAGGTGATTTTAAAGTCGCAATACACACATATCCGTGCAACAGGAACAGGGTTGATGATTGTAATTGTAGCCCATTGACGCGCGTCGACCATCTTAAATACCTGGGTGTTCTGATTGATGCTCATCTAAATTGGAAGGAACACATTGCCGTTGTTTCATCGAGAATTCGGAAGCTCATTTATGCCTTCAGAAATCTAAGAGATGTGGCAACTAAACCTCTTTTAATACAAACTTATAAAGCGCTTGGAGAGTGCATTATCAATTACTGTATTACCTCCTGGGGCGGGGCTGCTAAGACACACTTAATAGAACTAGAACGAGCCCAACGAGCACTTTTGAAAGTTACTCTTAGTCTACCATTCCGTTATCCCACTTTCGACTTGTACCGCATATCTATGGTCCCCTCGGTTCGCAAGTTGTACATCATGCAATGCCTAAAAAGATATCACCGTAAAGTAATTCCCTCGTTACCTAAATCAAATAAACGTATTGATCGTTGTCCTATTTCTACATGCAAAACCATATTTGCGCGACGAAATTTCCATTACACTGCCCCTTTAATATACAATAAAATTAAACTAGATTATAAAGCTATCAAATCCTTCTCTAACCACTCCTTTAAAAAGACAGTATGGGCCTGGTTGTGTGATATGAACTATGATGAGACTGAAAAACTTCTAGATCGGGGTTGATTCTGCAGGGTCTCATTAGTAATGTCTCTTATCTTAAGATCCTCATACTCACGCACGCACACACACACACACACACACACACACACACACACACACACACACACACACACACACCCTCACGCACACAAACACACACACACGCATACACGCACTCACACACACGCGCACGCACACTAGTGTACATACGCATAGTTCTCTTGAACATGATACAACTTACTCTTATTAACGTGTAATGTAAATGTGATACCTATAGTTACTTCATTACCATTATTATAAGTCTGGATGTTCTTATCACCAATCTCTGACCATGTAATTGGGCTTTCACTGGGGGCTGCAACACAGTGCAAACTAACGCAGTCGCCAGGGCTCCAAACTGTACCATGTATCATAAGTATGAACAATAAAGATTTTTATTATTATTTTAATTATTAACTTTGTTTCCCTCGATATCATACGACTGGCAGAAGGTAGCCCTCGTAGTAGTTCACATGTACTCCAGGCAAAATACGGTTTTGAAAAACATTAATTTATAATAGCGTTTTTTTTGTTGATTTTGATTTCATTTGAAAATGTTATTCTAAGATGATTTAGTCAAGAATCCGACAAACTTTCCACCCGGAAGTAATTAAGATTTAAATGAAGCATGCATCATCTTTTTTTGTACGATTTATCTTGAATATTATAGAGCAAATGTAAATGAACCAAAATAAAGACAAAAACATTAATTAATATTTTTACTGACTTTTCAGAAGCCAGTTAACTTATAATTTTTCGATGGCTGAAATTTTGTCGGATTTTGCCGTTGGGTAACTATTTATTTGATAATATATACGTTACACATAAAAAATAAGCTATTATAAATTATTTCCAAAATGGACATTTTTTCCATACAAGTTGTCAGTTCATTGCCTGGACTAATGGTACTTTATGAGATTGACGCGACCCGGCGCTGCCGCAGCAGCGGTGGACTTGTCTAAGAAAACCTCGCGCAATCTATAACATTGTCTGTATATCTAATTATCACTGGTAGGACGTAGCCCTCGCAGTAGTCCACATGGTCCCCTATGAGGTTGACGCGGCCTGGCGCTGCAACAGCAGCGGTAGGCTTGTTTAAGAAAACCTCACGCAATCTATAACATTGTCTCTATATCTTATCACTGGTAGGACGTAGCCCTCGCAGTAGTCCACATGGTCCCTTATGAGATTGACGCGGCCCGGCGCTGCCGCAGCAGCGATGGGCTTGTCTTTGTAAACCTCGCGTAATCTATAACATTGTCTCTATATCTTATCACTGGTAGGACGTAGCCTTCGCAGTAGTCTACATGGTTCCCTATGAGGTTGACGCGGCCTGGCGCTGCAACAGCAGCGGTGGGCTTGTCTAAGAAAACCTCACGCAATCTATAAACATTGTCTGTATATCTTACCACTGGTAGGAAGTAGCCCTCGCAGTAGTTCACATGGTCCCCTATGAGGTTGACGCGGCCTGGCGCTGCAACAGCAGCGGTAGGCTTGTCTAAGAAAACCTCACGCAATCTATAACATTGTCTGTATATCTTACCATTGCTAGGACGTAGCCCTTGCAGTAGTCCACATGGTCCCTTATGAGATTGACGCGGCCCGGCGCTGCCGCAGCAGCGATGGGCTTGTCTATGAAAACCTCGCGCAATCTATATTGTCTCTATATCTTATCATTGGTAGGACGTAGCCCTCGCAGTAGTCCACATGGTTCCCTATGAGGTTGACGCGGCCTGGGCTGCAACAGCAGCGGTGGGCTTGTCTAAGAAAACCTCACGCAATCAATAAACATTGTCTGTATATCTTACCACTGGTAGGACGTAGCCCTCATAGTAGTCCACATGGTTTTATAAGGTTGACGCGGCCCGGTGCTGTCGAAGCAGTGGTGGATTATCACTTGAACGTCTCAATGAAAACTTCGCGCAAACTATAACTATCTCTATCTTACCACTGGCAGAACGTAGCCTTCGCAATAATCCACATGGTCCCCTATGAGGTTGACGCGGCCCGGCGCTGCCGCAGCTGCGATGGGTTTCCGCTTGAACGTCTCTAAGAACACCTCGCGCGCCCGTCGCATTAGAGCGGCCTCGCCGCATGGTACTGCGTCGGTTGATGGCATCTGGAATCATCATCAGAAAATGAGGTTAGAGTTTTTACACGGTGATTTAATCGAAAGTACGGTTCTAGTGGAAGATCAGCGCTGGAAGCAACGCACAATGACTTATGTTTTCTCGAACACAGGATTATTTTTATTATTCTTACCACGGTTGCTCTGAAAAGAGGCTGCCTAATAGAAAATTACTTAAACATATGTATACTAATCGATGTGTTACTGTACATAGTGATAGGGATCATTATGTCAATTATGTCGGTGGCGGCGCGCGGACGACTGCGCAGCACGCCACTGCTGGCAACGCCGCACGCGCACCGAGCCACGCACTGCTCCCCACCTGGCGCTACTCAACTCTGTGAGTCTGTGCTCGGCGCCGCTAAGCACGTAGATTTGTTCGCTACCCGATGGCCGCTACTGGTAGCGGAATGTAAACGGGTCTTAGAATCCTTATATTAAATATATATTTTTTTTAATTTGAAATGTATGTACATTTCAGTTTGTAATGTTTTTGGCGTAAGCTGTAATTGCAAATTGTACTTTCTTAAATAAATACATGTATGTGTTATTCATGCTAGCGAGCACGCTATTATGCCGGCGAGCACCTTCCTCAATTAGGTCATCAACCAAAACGGCAAAGGACATTTCCTTATACAGGATGTAATCCATTCCCCACATTTGATTGATCATCATCAATGGCCTTTAAGTCTATTACAGACTATACAAGCAGTGTCAAGAAGGGCGACAACGTCTTCCATGGCTGTGTAAGCCAATGCAGGAGCGGCATACACGACCGCAAGCCTGGCAGGTTTAATTTGTAACATCCAGTATACTCGTATTACACGACATTGCAGGCCTCAACAGTATGTGAACAAAATAATTACTACCTCTTATACAGGGTGTTTTCGGGGTCATGATCCGGAATGACAAAAAGCGAATAAGATGATCATACTGAACAACCTTTCCCATGGGACCAACCACGAAATCGCAAAAAAAAAGAGCCAATTAAGAGTTAACTGTGAGTTAACTGCGATTTAATTGAGAGTTATGTATGGAATACCTGGTTTTTTTTTGCGATTTCGTGGTTGGTCCCATGGGAAAGGTTGTTCAGTATGTTAGCGATCTGTAAAATAAAAGAGGTCGTGAACGCCGATATATCAACAATAACGTTGGATGAGTGAACGCGACCAGTGGCTGTATGGCCAAAACGCAAGTCTGCGGACGGTTTTAAAAAGAAAGCATTCCAGAGAGCGGAGTAGGAGAAGTGTCAAGCTATGTTGACGCTCTCGACTTTGAAAAAGGAAATAAACTAATTAATCAGTTAACCAGTGACTTTTATTATATCAGAAGTGGTGACGAATAGAAGAAACGCCAGTGTCAATCGATAAAACAGGTGAGGGCTTCTGATTGAAATATAAAAGTAACCATCTGAAACAATTTTGATTTAAAGACTATACTTAACATTATTTTCTTAGTAATCAGTACACACCAACTATGGGTATATGTTTCCTTATTAATCAGTTTAGTATAGGTACTGTATGTGTGTTTTGTTTGTTTCATTGGATATTTTAATATTTCGTGTAGTATTATTGAAATACATTAATTTTAATTTTATTAATTGAGAACTAGGACACAAACATCAGTTGTTCAGTCAGCCACACCCATGTCAGTAGTAAAAAAAAGCGGAGAGGATACAGTCCTTTTGTTTCGGCTGAGAGTTCGCTTAGGCGGGTCAATCAACTATTTCTTGTTGTTAATCTGTCATGTTAGCCACGAGACAAAATTACGGATTTTCTAACATGCTTTAACAAATTAACCATACAAAAAGTGGTTGAACATGATAAGAATTAGATGACAACACAATAATAATTTTGTAGGTCTAAATACTGAATTATTTTGTAAATAAATTATAAAACTTCCCTGAAATAGAAAGCTTGTAAGAATAGCCCACAGAAGAAGTTGTTAACTGTGCAAAGAAACTACAGTAATATGATGTGAGAAGAGTTTTGTAAAACCCTATACCACTACAGAGAATATACAATAGGCAAACATGGGAGGGCTTAAAAGAAAGAATGAGTGGATTCACATTTAGGGATAGAAAATAAAGCTTGAACATTTGAAAGACGGCAACCAGGAAAGTGAAAATAATGGATTAAAATTTGAAATTAATTATCTATCTGAGAAAGTTAAGTATTACGGAAAGGAAAACATGCTAAAAAAAAGGATAGTAGAATAGCAAATATTTGGAAGAGATATTGGCCTTTTGGTGAATTTATGCTCATGCATCCTACTGAAAAACTATACAAGCCTAAAATACTTATGATTTAATCTTTGGTGACTCAATTACTAGTGATTCGGTGCATTCGTCACTTGCCTTCAGTGGCTAGTGGCAAAAAGACAGCGCAGATTCTGCTGTAGTTGATGGCATTTAATTATAATGAAAAATACTTCCGGAGGCCAGTAAAAATTCAATCTTGTATTGAATCAATATCATGAGGCTGACAGGGAAAATCTGTCTCTATAGCCTGAAGTAGATAGGTGAAATAAAGAAAAAAACAACTGATCATTTAGTATTTTTGTAATTAGATAATTAAAAACATATTGATTGTTGACCGAGTAAAAAAAAAATAAAAAAAAAAAATCCTTAAGGTAAGGTTAAACATAGGTCCCACAGGACACTTCCTTCAATATATCACTTCGACTTCCACAATAGTTCTGCATCATGTTTGTATTTGTAACTTAATAGTGATCATACACTTGTTACACGGCAAAATGCCGACTTATAAGGGAAATTGCGGCACAAAACGTTCAATTGTATTGTTTCTTCCTGTTGAATTGATAGACACATGAAGATCCAGTTAACACGATAATGAAATATCGAAATTAGTTCTTAATCACTTTCCATTGCTGTATTGTTTAGGTTTTGAAACGTGTTAGGTATCTGTTCATAGTAATAAGAACTGTAGTCAAGTCTGCAGCAACGCAGCTCGGTTCTCGTCTAGGAAATCAGTATCCAGACCACTTAGGTCTTAGTCCAACTTATATTACACAAACAAAACGAAACAGGCAATAATTAACTTCAAGTCTTCAACGATGTAAATAACTAAATATTTCGAATGTTTGACATAAAGTGAAGTGTCATTAAATAAAATGACGTCTAAGGAGATCCGTTTTGCGTTCCGATACTTACCAAATTCATGCTAAAATAACGTTTCTTTGATTTTCACTTTATTCCATTTACTTATTTATATAAATCAATAAGGAGATCTAGTTTTGCAGATAAAGATAAAACTGAAACATTTAGACGAATGGTTTTGGACGTTTAATGGTCGGACCCTCAAAGTAATCGTAAAAATGTAATGTATTATAAGCATGCGAATGGATGGTGCAACGCAAGAATGCGTACATAAAGAATTCCATAGATGGAGCTCTAGCGGACCTAGCGAGTCCCCGAATATTTCCTTTATGCCGACAGAGACGAAGGTAAATTACCCTACCTAATTAAATTGAGAATTAACAGAAGACCAATATCCTTGACGTCTTATGGGGTCTATACATGTCATGATTTGTCAGCCCCAATTTATCAGAATCTGACTAATTGCTATCGACTGGAGGCATGTTGCACTGCTGAACCAACTGTCGAAGTAGTTGTACTTGCAAAGTGCATAGTGCATGCACATCAAAATCAACACAATTTGGACCATGGAAATATTTATGATCAGCCATGTTTTCTGTCAGATAATTTTGAAGTAAAATATTTAAAATATTATATAATCATTTGTTATTAGCCTTTCCACAAAAAGTTTGTATTTTAAATGTTATAGTGCTATAAAAACGCGTTTTATAGTCGATTTGAGTGACGCTTTGATGTCTTTGTATTAAAAAATAAACAGGTTTGAATTTTACTGCAAATAGCGATATCTTAGGAAAAATAAATAGTATCACAATCATGAGACAGTGTTTTTGTATGGCAATATTATTTTTACTAAATGGTACATGATTCGAACAAAACTAGTGATTAACACAAAAAAAAAACCTTTGTTATGACTGTTATGAGGAACAGGAAATCCGACAGACAATTGGTATTGGAAGACGAGACATTTAGTATCGGTATCTAGGTATTTTGTTCCCACTTGTGTATGTGTGTGTATAGTCTTTCTACACAAATTGAATTTACGTCCGTCAGCGCGGTTATTTAACGTTGATTACCTGTAAATGAAAGTACCGAACGAATTTTGATATAAACGATATGATACAGAGAAAGAATATAATGGAGAAGTGAACCGTCTTCCTCTGTAGCCTCCGACAGGATCAGGACAAAAATATTTAATTACATAATTTGTTTCGTGATAAGGGAATTTTGATATCATAGCATTAGGGATCTTGGAATCACAGTAATATTGATGAGACAAGATAATTCAATTGTAGATCAAATCAAATCAAATCAATTATTTATTCTGCAAATAGGCCACAAGGGCACTTTTACATGTCAAACGGTAATTTACAATAAAATAGTAATCTTACACAATAAGAGGTATTTAGATGGAGTTCAATGTACAGTACAACTATTAATTATACCTACCTACTTAAAGACATGGATAATAAATCAGGCAACCCAAACTTGACCTTCAGACTTGCTAAGAGATACCTACTAAAGTTGAGAAGAAAAGTAAAATATCTAATAGCCATGATTCCCTATACATCGCAAATCACATACAATTTGCTGTTTGGAATTCCGCTCCATTTTTATTGTCGTATCAAATGATATCGACTACCTACCCTACAGTTGTTAAAAAATAAAGTAATTCATCGAGGTGTGAATGACATCAAATCCGGAAACGGAAATAACAGAAAAGCACAAAAGAAAGCTACAAGAAAGAACTGAACATGAAATACTTCCAGATAGACTACAATCCCTCTAATCTAGATGTAGACAAAAGAAGACTATTACTCACTACGGAAACTGTCAAATAAGCTTGAAGTGGCCCTAATCATCCATACCATCCTTACAACAAAACGAGGGGGCCAGGCAAAAAGCTTCAAGGAAAAAACAAAACTTGCCGGAGGATGTGTTTCAGTCGATTGAACGAGATAGCAATTACCCCAAGATGTCATTGGTCCAACTGTCAATATCCATGAGCGAGCTATCACTTCCTATAAAACTAGCGTGTAGAAAGAAAAAGAAAAAATGTCAAGCTTAAGTAAGCGAAAATCCAGGGATAAGACGTCATCATACCGACCTACCACAGTCCCATGAGGTCACGAATGCTTCATATAAGAAAAAAACACAGAAGATCTTGACTATACGCAAACTCAATGTAAACTCTAATCAAGTGGGTCTAGTAACAAGCACTTTTGAATCGTCAATTAGAAACATAATCTTAAGCTAGTTGCTTAGAGCAATTTATTAATGCACTTATAATTCGCCAACTGCCTATATTAAATTGATATTATACAGTTGGTGCCATAATAATTATTTGTATATAGATATTATCTGGTAATGCCAATAATCAAAGAGGATATACAAGGATGTTGAAAAACATAGGAGCACAGCAGACTAGCACACCGTTCTAATATTTGTTTAAAATTTAACCAATACTTTATACTACAAATTTTGTCAGAAAAGGAAACATCTCACAATAAGTAATACAAGATATAATTAGGGTGTACAAAAAAAAAATGTTGTTTAAGCTAGAACAAATTAACAATGCTCATATGCATACTTCAATAGTCTATATCTAGTAGGTACTAGATTAAGCTGTTTTATCATAATGTTATAATTTATATTGTTATTATTCAATAGATAATATAAATTCAATAACTGATTAATTTTCTTATATATCGTCATAGTATTATATAGTATTTGATTAATATCTGAACATATTTGTTTGATTATGTTAAAGTTGTAGAAATCGACTTTAACAACGCCTATGCTATTTATAATATTTGAGTTGATAGGCGAAAGATAGATCCAGGTCTTAAGATAAGCTGTCTATTTAAAAGACCTAAATGTGGGCAATGATTCTGCTTGGAGTATGTGTTGTTTTAGGGTGCAGCAGGTGTTGGGAGTGAGCGTGCACTAACACTGCTGAAGACTTGATCGAATCGCTGGGTCTTGAAGTAAATCAACTACCGATGGCAGGAAATGAGTGCAGCAGGTGTTGGGAGTGAGCGTGCTCTAACACTGCTGAAGACTTGATCGAATCGCTGGGTCTTGAAGTAAATCAACTACCGATGGCAGGAAAGCAGGTGCAATCTAACCTTTGAGACTTCTAATTTAAATTATTTAATGTTGAAAATGATTCTGTTTGGAGAATTTGTTTATTTTTAGGATGCAGTGCAGCAGGTGTTGGAGTGAGCGTGCTCCGACACTGCTGAATAGATGAATTACTCGCTGGGTGTCGGAGTGAGCGTGCTACCGATGACAGCGCTAGATGAATTACTCGCTGGGTGTCGGAGTGAGCGTGCTACCGATGACAGCGCTAGATGAATTACTCGCTGGGTGTCGGAGTGAGCGTGCTACCGATGACAGCGCTAGATGAATTACTCGCTGGGTGTCGGAGTGAGCGTGCTACCGATGACAGCGCTAGATGAATTACTCGCTGGGTGTCGGAGTGAGCGTGCTACCGATGACAGCGCTAGATGACTTTCTCGCTGGGTGTCGGAGTGAGCGTGCTACCGATGACAGCGCTAGATGACTTTCTCGCTGGGTGTCGGAAAGAGCGTGCTACCGATGACAGCGCTAGATAACTTACTCGCTGGGTGTCGGAGTGAGCGTGCTACCGATGACAGCGCTAGATGACTTTCTCGCTGGGTGTCGGAGTGAGCGTACTACCGATGACAGCAGCTAGATGACTTACTCGCTGGGTGTTGGAGTGAGCGTACTACCAATGACAGCAGCTAGATGACTTACTCGCTGGGTGTCGGAGTGAGCGTGCTACCGATGACAGCAGATAGATGACTAACTCGCTGAGTGCCGGAGTGAGCGTGCTACCGATGTCAGCAGATGATCGATTCGCTCGAAGATGAGGAATAATGATACGAGAAACTGATAGAATAGGGTCATTCTATGATTGAGGGATGGCCGAAGCACTACAGGAATACAGACTTGAAGATTTAACCCTTTTCGAATACCTAGATTTAACAAGTCAGATTTGAAGTCCAATCGAGTTGAAATATTGAAAATTTTACGACAACCTCTTACCTTTCGAAAAAGACTTGGGTCTACATTTACAAAGTCGCGTCCTTCACTAGATTCATGATCACGTTTTAGCCAGCATAACATCATTACTTTTACAGTATTAATTAAGTTACGTTTTGTTACTAGTAGGTACGGAGCTAGTCTTTTTCGTTTAATTCACTTTGCTTTTGGACTAGCAATCCTAGGAGACAAAGTGGATTCCTAATGGACTCTAGCTTGAATTCGTTGGGATAAATAGCCAAAGTTTCTCTAGCTTTTGGATAGTTCAATCCAGAATAGGGTCTAAAACCAATAAAGTCACTTAGTAGATTCAGCCGGGGCTAACCCTTTTGTTTTATTCGCTTTATTATTGGGTTAGTAATGTCTAGGAACCAAAGCGAATATCCTATGAAATCTAGCTTGGTCTCATTGGGTTAAATAGTCAAAGTTTCCTTAGCTTCCAAATAAATCACACCAAACCCAAAATTTATTATCACAGTCTTCTGTACCTATCTAATCAGTGAATACTTGATGATTAAAAAATAAATAAATAAGTACAGTCGGCAATAGAAGCTTGTACCTAAAATGATTTTTGTCACCCTTATTTGAGTTTCCGTATCGTGGTCTGAGGACAGACACGAGTCAGAATGGCCGAATGTTAGCGATCTGTAAAATAAACGAGGTCGTGAACGCCGATATATCAACAATAACGTTGGATGAGTGAACGCGACCAGTGGCTGTATGGCCAAAACGCAAGTCTGCGGACGGTTTTAAAAAGAAAGCATTCCAGAGAGCGGAGTAGGAGAAGTGTCAAGCTATGTTGACGCTCTCGACTTTGAAAAAGGAAATAAACTAATTAATCAGTTAACCAGTGACTTTTATTAAGTATGATCATCTTATTCGCTTTTTGTCATTCCGCATCATGACCCCGTTAACACCCTGTATATGACCAGTGATATAGGTACTATCTGAGCGATAATCTTCCGGTAATTCCTTAGGGCTTAGATGATACTGCATGTCGGTTTTATAATCATATTTAACTGTATCACATGTGTGTTTTATGACACGTATATCATTATCATTAAATAAATAATATTTTTACGAGCTTTTATTTAACTTGCATTGTTAGTATGCATGTTAGTATGTATGGGACAAATCTTGCAAGTTAAATTTGACCCACTTCCCGGTGACCGATTGAGCTGAAATTTTGGGTATAAGTATAGTTTGGATGACAATTCAATATTATAGTACCATCGAGCTGATCGGATGATGGAGACAGAAGTTGGCCATGGGAATTCAGTACTTAACCGACGTAAGTTTGGGTTCGTTAGAATCGTCTCAATGAGTAGTTGATGATGGTATCCAGAAAAGTACAGTCGGCAATAAAAGCTTGTACCAAAAATGAAATTTTTGACTGAATCTTATTTGAAGTCAGTTGTGCATAGCACTAAAACATTAGTGCCAAACACTGGCACGTTTACTTAACATGCTTTATTTTAGCTAGCCAGCTTCATTTGAACTCTCTCAACCTACGTTTTCGATTGTGCAAAAAATTAAAAGCTGAAATAATGAAATGATTAACAGTTTTTAATAGGATTCTCTAATGCAAGGATTTGTTAAAACTATACCCACTAAGATCATACTAACCTTGTTTTAAATGTTAAGCATAATAACCGGCCGAGCTGTGTAGCTGTTTTAACTGGCCGAGTATGAACTGTGTTACTGTCTTATCACCACGTTCCAAGCGCGTAATAATGAATAATATGTTGGTTCGACTGCGTAGACCAACTGATAACGGATTGGCTTAAGGGGATGCCTTGATTTGAGTCGCACACGCCCCCTAGACGATACGCTTATGCCTTCCGCGCACGAGGAAAAGATATGTAATACTCTTCGGGGAGTGAGATTTTAAATGAGATAAAATACTATCGTATTAACTTGATTGTGTCGTAAAATAATGTATCGTTTGAGAAGGCTGAGTAAAAAAAGGAAAATACAGACCCAACTTTGGTTTTTTTTTCTATGAGAAAATTTTAAGCAATCATGAATCGATCAAATCAGATGAACGATCCTATAGTCAAGAATCATATATCTGAAAATCAGACCTTATTGTTTCTTAATGTAGTCAGAACGGCGTTTCAAAAGCACGAGATAATTTCCAATGCACCGCCTTAATAAGGCGACTGTCCAAAAATGAGTCGCTTAACTTCACACTCGGGTAAATCCAATAATATATTTTTTAAGATATAAAATAAGAGGGTAAGAAACTAGTTTTGTTACAATTTTATCGGTTAAGTATAATTTAGTGTAGTTTTTGAGAAAAATACAGTTGAAATAATAATATTAAAAAAAAAAAAAACTAATATTTTATCAAAATCAGATAAAAATCAAATAAGTCCATCCAAGCCAATCAGCGTAAGAAATTTATTCAACATGGCTGTAAGTTGACGTAAACGCTGCGATAAAATTTTTTTTTTCAAATCTAGATATACATATAGGTAGAATAGGTCTGTTATAAATCAAAATTATATAAATCCACACCGATTTTTTTCAAAGATAGACAAATTGTAATCGATTATATGAAATGGAAAGGGGTAGGCAGATTTACAAACGAGTTCTACTCGGGCGGAGTCGCGGGCAGAAGCTAGTTCATGACAATTCAAAGGATAATTACATATTTATTCCACCAGATTAGCCTTAGCGTTTCAGAAACGATCATCTAGCGTAGAATACCCCCCTTAATAACGGCCCGTGAAACTGCGGGCGGCGACCTTTAATGGCAGATGATACCCCACTTATGAGAGTGTTTACTTGGCCATCTAGCTGACTGCATTAGGTAACATACTTACCTACTGTTCTCCTGTAAACAAGGAAACTATTATCCTGTTTATCGTCGACGTAAAAATGTTCGTCCTTCGACCACAAGAATGTTTCCAATTAATGAATGAGATATATAAATGCTATTGTTCTAATTCTTACCATGCCGATACTAAGAACCACAAACCATCAATCTCTTCAACACTTGTAAACTTGTCAGTTATACGATTCATAAACTAGTCTAAATTTGTCTCTGAACCCTTCCAATTACAATAGGGGTGTAGACACTAAATAAAATAATCATTAATGTCATATTTTCTCGAAAAAAGGATTAAAAATGTAGACAAATGGAGAAAAAAATCAACGCAAAAGGTTAAATAATCACGAAGTTATAAGTGTACAAAGTTTTAAGAAGGGGTATGTTCTGTCCCTTTTTCGCAAAACGCAACTACATATGAAACGATGACGCTTGAAGATTGTGACGACACTAATAGACGGCAATGTGCCGCGCCCAGTCGTGTTCGGCGCCGCCGTCGACGCGGCCCCCCGGCGCTCGACGCGTAACGTGACGTCACACACTGTTTGCGTTTTCTCTCTCTAACAAGCAATATTAAAACGGTTGTAGCTTCATAATTATTTGAGATATTTGAAAGGGATTTTCGTCGCTAGGCATATTTTTTTGCCTTCTTTCTTTTGGAGTAATAATAATTTTCGAGTCTACACCCCTAGTTAACACCCATATTCGTAACATCGCACCCCAGAGATCTCAAGTTCTCTCGGCTACCAAAACCGGCTTGGTCCATAAAACGTAGACCCCTGAGTTTAAGCAATTACTACGAGACTAGGGATCCGTCTGTAACTACGCTGTGACAGATTTATGAATGAAGGCATGCACATCTAGAAATTTGTCACAACTAGAGTTGCTTCAAGTAGTAGGAACACAGATATAGATATACATAGATCACGCAAACGTATGTACTTCGCGTGTCCGAATTCGGTCTCCGATTCCGCGCGCGTCTGTTGTGGTAGCCGGTTGTCCGTGAATATTAAGAAAATTTCTTATTGCAGAATCGATTTTGCGCGGACAACGGGGAATTCACATCACTAATTCGCCGTTGTGACGTCACAGTAGGTAGAAAAAAGTGACACGGTCAGTTTTCATACAGATTGAGGTGTTTAAGTTATCTAGTGTATATCTATATCCGTGGGTAGGAATGAGACCGCAATACATACCTTTCATTCTAACTATAGCAAGCAAAGTAAAGAAGCGGGTGTTATCCATCAGGAATAAGAAATCAATTTTCTTTATTTCCGTATTTCCTGTATAGGTACATATTATTAAAACGTTGCCTTGGCAATGGCATTTTCCGATTTGATTTTATAAGTGTTCGTTCACCTTATATTTACGTTCCACTTTACTTTGTTATAAGTAGGAAAGTACCCTCACTTTGTGTACATAGATATTATAACTTTTTCGGAATATTAAGAAGTATTATCGACTTCGACATATGAGGAAATGTGGGACGTTTAAGAATGCGCTCGATTGCCAAGCAACTTTCTTTATTAATTTATTTTCCTCATCGCCCGGTGACTCGAAAATGAACCTTCGCTATGTCTTACGTATCGAAAATTCGCTATGTCTTACGTACCGTTATTGAATGTAATCCAGAGGCGTTTTATCACTTTAACCACAACGATACTAGCAGAGCCCACGGTCAATGGGGCGCAACTGAGCCCGTTGTTCAGTCATAACATAATGATGAATGAATTTATCGCTTAAGGGGCTTACAACGTGTGTAAGAAACGAATACTCTACTACCATTGAGTATTAAATACGCCATTGTTTTGTTTGGTGAGCGAATATACGGATAATAGCACCACTAGGTCAGAAGATATGTCCCTTATTAGAAAATAGATAAGAGCGAGCGGGACGAAGGCTTTATGTCTGACATAAAAGCAATCATGCTAGCTAGTCAGAGCTGGCGAGGTTGCGCTGTATTGACAGGTACCAGCTGTCGCCATAACGAATCCTAAAATAAATAAAGGGTCATGTCGTCGCAATGTCGCTTTAAGATTATTTTGTAGTAGCAAGCGTCTATAGGCTACAGTAGGTATCTGCTTACCATCAATCAGGTTGGATGATTGTTTGCCACAGTCGTAGGATAGGTATTATATACTTATATATGTTTCCATAGCTAGCCCTCCGAATCGCTAAACTTAAGTGGCAGTGGGCGGGGCACATAGCACGTAGAACCGATGGCCGTTGGGGCGGAAAGGTTCTCGAGTGGCGACCACGTACCGGAAGGCGACCAGGTCATCAGGTTGCAGGAGTCCGCTGGATGCGGGTGGCGCAGGACCGGTCACTTTGGCACTCTTTGGGGGAGGCCTATGTCCAGCAGTGAACGTCTTTCGGCTGATATGATGATGATATGTTTATATATCAATATTATAAATTCGAAAGTAAAACTCGAAGTGATTTAAATGAAAGTTGGTTGGTTGGTGGAGGAGGTAGTTTGAGACGGTTTCGGGACGCTAATTCCGGGATAAAAACTATATTTTGTCTTTACATCATAACATAACTTTTTAACGCCCGGCTAGCCCCTAGTAGGTAGTGACGCTGCCTACGAAGCTGATGGTCCTGGGTTCGAATCCCGGTAAGGGCAAATATTTGTGTGATGAGCATGAATATTTTTTCTGAGTCTTGAATATTTTTTATTCTATTTAAATATGTATTATATTTATCGTCGTATCTATTAAATATATCGTCGTCTAGTACCCGTAACACAAGTGTCATTGAGCTTATGGGGCTAGTTCCATTTGTGTAAGGTTGCCCCAAATATAGAAAGAAAGAAAGAAAGAAAGAAAGAAAGAAAGAAAGAAAAGAAAATTAGTTTCTTCGCAAAAATACAGAATACAACAATATTATCATACATTTTGTCATTTCGTGAAATGAGAAAAAGGAGTCCGCGAGTGTGGGCTGCAGCATTTTTCCGCCTATCAAAGTGATAGAACCTTAGATCTTGTATGTAGTGGCCGTGTTCGGTAAGTGGGTATCAGCCCGGCGGAATCCGGGGACCGAATTCCGCCTGCGAGCATGTTTTTTTTTTAATACAAGGACGGTGGCAAACAAGCGTACGGCCCGCCTGATGATAAGCGGACACCGCAGCCTATAGACGCATGCAACTCCAAAGGAGTAACATGGGCGTTGCCGACCCTTGATATGTTTGAGGATACGCCGTGTTGACAGCTGAAGGAACAAATTCCCTCGCTCTCAACACAACGCATCCTCGGGGGCTCTGGCGACCTTGCTCACCTCCAGGAACACAACACTACTACAGAGCAAGTAGTAGTGTTATTATGGCTGTGGCCTTCTGCAAGACGGAGGTACTTCACCAGTTGGGCTGCTCCAAATTCGAGCGGGATGACATTTCGCAGTGCCCTAGCTCACCAAAATGTCGCATGTGGCGAGCCTTTGGTAGATTTTACAGTGATTTTTATAATCATGTATCATCAAAACGTGACAACTTTGTTAACCAGTTAATCTGTCCAACCGATATTATAAAACAGCCACGCCAATACAGGATGCGAGGTTAGGTTCTCCCGTCGAAAACTATGTATAGTCGAGGAATGAAAAGGTTGACCACTTTTCGGCCTTATTTCAAAGCTATTAAGGTCCAAAAGTGGTCTGCCTTTTCATTCCGCGACTATACTTAATTAAGTTGTTGCAACACATTACAATATGGACCCAACGTGTTTTATTTAGTCTACTTTTCACATTAATTCTCAATCCGTAATCATCATGAGGCTACTGCCGATCTTACTAGACATCGCGGAAATTATTTATTTCAACGGGTAAATATACATATATAATATTAAAGTAAAGACTTGTATTATATAGAGCATTGTTCTCCTTAACATTTATCAACTGTACTTATCAAGCAACTGTTTATGTTTATTGCCCGCACTTGATCTCCGATAACATAATCCGTTTAAACAAACACTATCTTCACTTCTGTTATGGCAGTGTGGTCATAGTTCAATGTGCTAGAGTTATCAATATGTGAAATATATTATATTAGTTTCACCCTCGTCAAGACCATGGTTAAACCAAACAGTGTACAGTCCGAAAAGTCCGCGGGTGGGAGTTTAAAAGGGGTTGAAAATATGGGGTACAAGTACTTTTTGAAGTAAGGGAATTCTTCGGTCAGCAATGCTCACAAACCGAAAAGAAGGTGATGCTAGATTAAAACTGCGGATCATTTTGTTAATTTAAGAAGTTAATTTTGGCTAATCATAATAATTTATTCTCTAACACCGTTAAATGGGGACTGGGGATGGAGATGGATGCGTCTTTTGGCATATGATCATTTTATTTTCAAAACTATACAGGCAGCCCGGACTAACGTAAACGGATTAAGGCATAAAAAAACAGTAGGTAATGTAGCTTAGTATAGACAAAAAAAAATCCTTAAATACATTATGAAAAACAAACAATTTAAGTAATTAGAAACGTGTGATAATACTCAAAATATGTATATTTTTAAAAACGGACATTTCAATTTAGGTTTAGTAATTTAACCTTTTACTCCTAAACCCAGAACGGAATTACATTAACATTGGCATAGAGATAATTTAAGACCCAAGGGTCTCAAAAGAAGAAGGGTCCTTCCAAGGAAGGATTTAGGATTGTTTTTATCTCGAAAATCATCCCTTAAGATGGTAGAAGTTTGTTTGGGACAGCGATAATTAAGGTTACGCCTACAATAATTTAATAGCAATATTTTTTATCAAGTTCTACGCAGACGAAGTCGCGGGCAACATAGTCCAGTCAATGAACTGACAACTTGCATGGAAAAAAAACAATTTTGGAAATAATTTATAATAGCTTACCTTTTCTGTGTAACGGATATATTATCAATTAAAAAGTTACCCAGCGACAGAATCCGACACAATTTCAGACATCAAAAAAATGATAAATTTACTAGCTTCTAAAAAGACAAAAAATATTAATAAATATTTTTGTCTTTACTTTGGCTCATTTACATTTGCTTTATAATATTCAAGTTAAATCAAACATAAAAAGACAGCTTCATTTAAATCTACTTACTTCCGGGTGGAAAGTTTGTCGGATTCTTGGATACAGCATCATAGAATAAAATTTTAAAACTATATTAACCACAAAAACGCCATTATAAAATATGTATTTTAAAACCTTATTTTGCCTGGAGTAACAGCTAGGCTAGTAAAACTTCACACCCGTATGCCGTTCACGAGCTGTACTTACTTGTGCCATACCCGTGTCAGCTTGTCACGTCAGTGTCTCTGACCTACGTCAAAGAGCTAGTGCGGCTCAGAGCACGGCCTTATATGGGGCGCCTATACGAGTCGACACTCTCTCAGCGTCCAACAAGACAATACTCCGTAGGCCGCAGAGAGCGATTTCGTTTAGGGCGGTCCAGGGATACCGGACGGTGTCTTATACAGCTGCGATGATAGCTGTCGACGTCCCATAGGTACTGCCAGCGCGGGTGCTAGCTGTGCTCAACCAATATAAGGCTGGGAAAAGTGTAGCAGGGGAATTCCCTGGCTGGAAAGAGATAAAGCGCGCCTGGGCTTCGGCAGGCGGCGCGATACTGCCGCATCTGAAGCGCTGGGTCAAAAGGCGACACGGAACGTTGACGTTCCACATGGTGCAGATACTTACTGACCATGGATGCTTTGGTAAGTATCTGTACCGCATAGGAAGAGAGGTAACCCTCTGTAGTCATGAGTGTGGCGCGCCTGTTTACACAGCGCTTCACACTCTGGAAGAGTGTACCGTGAGGCTGTGGGGACCTCAGCGGACCAACTTACAGACGGCAATAGGGGCAAACCTCTAGCTGTCAAGTGTCGTCAACGCCATGCTCGACAGCGGGGAGGCGTGGAGAGCGATGGCCTCCTTCTGTGAAGACGTAATATCACAGAACTCCTCGCGGATCCGATTCGCAGCATGATCACCTTTATGTTGGTCATAAACCATTCGTCCCTCTCTCACTCACATAGTTGCTTCATGTCAGATGCATACCTAGATTACCTAGTTGATTAGCCTAGATATTAATTTATTAGGTATTCGTGACTAGGTATAGAATAACTCGTAAACGTGTTACTCACCTATTTTATAAATGATGTGTCGTGATTGTGACTAATTATATATCTACTCGCTATATTGTATCACGTGGAGCCACGAATGTGCATAGGGTAATAGGGATATGGTACTGTGGTGCAATTACCTTATTTTACACGGGTGTAACGCGATATTTCTATACCTTTTCTCAAACATGCAATGAAATATTGACGTTGTGTTCTTCATAATGGGCTTCGAAGCGTCACGTTTCGGGCGCAGCGAGAAGAGAGACCCGTTATGGCATTTCATACAAAATTGGAGGCCTAGGCCTGCAGATCACGGCGTTCAGCCATGAAAATTAAAGTTTGATTTCTTGGAGTTTTTTAAATTTATTTCATTGCATGTTTGAGAAAAGCATTATATGTACATACCTCGGCGTGAAAAGGGGTTGCCAGCCTCGTAACTAACCGACCTTGCTACGCTCGGCCGTCTATATGTACTCGGCCGGCAACACCTTACTTCCCGGCCTCTGTAGTAATGTACTATTATTTCTGACGTTTCGACACGGCACGGGTTACACTGGTCACGACAGTCATCTGCTACCAGAAATAAAGTTAAGAGGAAATACAACGGCCGTTTTTCCATACAAACGTAGTCCACTGTTTTTTCCCTGGATAATGGCTGTAGAGCAATATTTTTTTTCCATAAATCTATGGCTACTATTGACATGTTCCTATGTTTTCCTTTTTTCCATAAATTTATTCTTAAAAGAGATAATAACCTTAAAAAAAATGCCAGATTTTCCTCTGTGTTCAAACATCCAGAAAACAATTTTGACTAAATTATTAAAAAAAAAGAAAACTTAGGAACACGGCCAAAGCCTTCCTTTGATTGTTGATAAAAAAAATGTTAAATAGGTCAAGTTTTGAAGAAGAAATCAGGGGACTACGAAACGTTGATTTTATGTTCTTTTTGCAGTTGTCTCTATCGCGCTCTGCGGGGGGAGGCTTGAGGTTGGCGCGACAGCAATACATTTTACAAATACCTATTTCTCAACCATCTCGACCTTTTTGTTTTCTCTTAAATAAATATCACTTATCAATTCAACATTTTGGTTCAAAAGCGGTCTACCACTTCTTTGGCTGATTATACTTTACGTATACATATTTACAACTTTCACGATTCTCACACATTAATTTTACTAAACGGGACTTAGTCGCGTGTAATTAAATGATTCAAAACCGTATTCATGCCGTTATCTAAGGTCGCGGGGCAACTAAGATCACCGAAGGATGTTATACCCTTTCAATCACCTGGGGTTTACAAGATTGACTAAGTACAGCGGTGGGAGTTCCTACATTGGTGAGACCAAGCGAACCATCGCAGAAAGGGTCAAAAATCAGCAGGGGAATAAGTGCAAAAGCCAAACATTTGCGGGAGTCAAGACGAAACCACTGGATTGAGCTCCATAAACCGAAAATCTTTTCTACAGAACGTCATTTCTATAGTAGGAAAATACGTGAAACCGTTGAAATCAGAAAATAGTAATTTAAACCGGGATGACGGTTTTAAGATTTCATCTCCATGGAATCTGGTCATTATAAAATGCAAGCGTCATAACATAAAACATCATCCATTATATCGCGGTACGTTGTTAGTGTTGCGTGTCGGCAGGGTTACAACCCTAGTGTACAAATCGTTAATAAAGACTAAGTGCGGGTAGTTCATAAAACCCGCGCAGCAAGAAGATGTTGATACCCGCTCAAGCCAGTTGGTCCCGCGAGCAGGGATTTTAGGAACTTGGGACACATCCGAAACGTCGGGAAGCCTCAAAGATGTAAATAAATCAGTTAATTACACGCGATTAAGTCTCGGTTAGTAAAAATAATAAACCTTACGTACCTACTATGGAGTTCGATTTGTGTAATATGTAATCTTCATAATCCTCTCAATCATAACTATAGTGGAATAAGAATGCTTGCGAAGGTTGTACACATTTCCCGTTTAATAATACCGCATTCAAAACCTCCTTTGCACATCCTAGTCGCGCATTATTTAAAAAAATAGCTCCACTCCGTGCCGCCCTGCACCGCTACCCTATTGTCCGCGGATTCTCGCGTATTTGCCAAACAATAATAGTGGCCTTGGCACGTTTAGGTGTTTACTTGTCTCAGTGTGTTCTGTGGCTGAGTGGGCGTAGACGGGGATGGTTCTGACATGGGCTGCGTGCCAAGCACACCGAAGGTTCACGCGGAAATATCCTCTGCGGTAAGTTTTTAATCCTTTTTATAACAAACTGCATTAACTATTTCTAGCCTTGTTCGTTCGTTCGTTATGGTCAGTATACTGTGAAAGTCAAATCACAGAGTACTTAATCACTACGTTTTATTTAAGAGTCGGCACTCTCATAGAAGCCCTGTACCGAATTATGAACGTACTTTGTGCCAACCCACCAATACGTGCCCAAACCTACCAACATATAAAAAAGAACGCTAGGGCTTGACACTTCCAATACCTACGTTTATCGATATCGATAAATGTGCGATACGTGCTGCTGTCCTATACCAGTAAACTTGAGTATTACTGGTATTAATAAAATAAAACTAAGCTATAAAATCATTTTATTTATCATTTTCACCGCATTAACATCAAAATCGAGAATGTACAAGAAATGCAACTTATAACAAAGTAAAGATATAGCACAAACACATGCATTACTTTGCGGCACTTCTCAGTTGAGCTACCTTGGAAGCATTCGCAGAAATTTCCTCTGTTTTAATAATATCTGAATTCAATATTTGGCACTGTCTCCTAATTAAGATTTTTGCAATGAGCCAATATAATTGTTTTGTCATGATATCTTTATGGTCATTGCATGTCCACCAGGTTAAGTTAATATTAACCGCAAAAAGAGTGCAGAACATTTGCCCAACATTTTCTTCATATAACATTTAAGTGTTCTTTTCAAAACAGTTTTTTGCTTCCTCAACAGTACGACACAGATGAGTAGATGGGTACGTCAAAGATTTCTTTTCTCGCCACCATTCCCGCAAGCTTATATATTTATACATTGGATGATCTGTACCATCTTCCAGTTTAAGTAAATTGGAACACATTTGACAGCTTTTATTCTGCAATAGTCTGTAAGCAATATAACCGCTTAAATATACAATCGGTTGATTTTCCATTTCTGTTAAATCAGTTTCAACTTCCTCCTCATACTCATTTTCTGGCATCATTAAGAGAGGATACTCATCTTCACTGGCAGTCGTTTCAATATTTGATGTGAACTTCTCATCAGCATCACATGATACAAGTTGATTTGATGGATAGACAAACAATAACTTGTTCAAATCTTCTTCGCAATTAGATCCTCGGTTATGTGGTGCGTTCATTCCAGAAATATGAATTGATTTTAATGCACTTACAAAAGGCGTGCAGGTAGGGTTTCGATTTGTAGGGCTACTCTGTCGTATAATGCCGAATAAATTTTCAAGAGCGTCTTGATTGAGTGACCGTAGGTTCAAATAATTAAATCCTTGATCTTGACAATAACGCCAGATATCTTTAAGCGAATTTATGAACAAATGAACTTGTTTTCGTTCAGCCTTTGTATAGGTAAATACGCCAAATCCTCATTTCCTGTTAGTTTTACCCATAATCGACATCTGAAATAAGAGGTTTATCGATAAGTTATTCGCACACTATTCGTGTTTTAGGTTTTCTGTTTGTATTTTAGACAAGAAGTACTTTACTCACATAATATTTGTACAATCAATGACTAAATCTACTTCGGACTAATTAAATTAGTAACTTTTAAAGCTTTAAAGTCAAGAATGATTGAAAATATCATATAAAAACATCAGTTTACCGACCGGTCCGGTTCAAGTGGAAATCTGGCCAAAAATAGGTCAGAACTTAATCGTCTCACACGCCTGATACCACAAACTTCACATTTTCTCAAAGATTTGCCCCCCATTTAAATAACATCTAAGGTAATTATAACTGAAACACAATAAATAACAAATACGCGGCAAACCACATTCACGACAAATAATCAGACATTTAATCAATCATACCAACCTAAAGAAAAGTATAATACGTCTATGTTTGATTAGCAAGTATGGTATTTGCTACCAAAATGCATCAGCAGTCATTTTAATTCGATAGGATTATTTCTATGCCTCAACGTTGGTACAAAGTACGTTCATAATTTATCATACTATGAGGTGTCGATGGGCTGAGTCAAATCTTGCAAGTCTACGGGTTGAAATTGAGTACAATTATGTAAGTCGGGTGGACTACTACGGCACCTTAGAGCTGGTATGATGAAGCAGGCAGAAGGTGAGGCATGATAAACCTGTATATGGGCTCATTAGAATTATGTATTTATGTATGTATGTAAGCACTTTATTGTACACAATAACAGGTTAAAGAATATACATGTCACACAATAGATCAAAGTACAAAGGCGAACTTATCCCTATAAGGGATGTCTTCCAGCTAACCTTTGAGCAATTGAGAGGAAGGTAGGTAGAACGAGATAGGCAAACTTATACCGTGTACAAAAACACAGAGAAAATGAAAACAAAACCTAATAGGTATTAATCCTAGACAAATAAAAACATGCCAATACATATATAAATATACAATATAAAATATAATACACACTATCACATGCAATATATATATTTCAAATATACAATAAATAAATACTATATTCAACCAATTCACAAGTCAAACATCTTAAGTGACGCAACAGACCGCGACTGTCTCAGCGACAAAGGCAACTCATTCCACAACTTAACAGCGCGCGCGGTAAAAGATCTAGAGTATGTTCGCGTCTTTTTAGACGGTACAGCAAGAGTAAAGTTAGCACTCGACCGCAAGTGGTGGCCGCTGCCGTCTGCCATATAACTAAACCGCTCAGAAAGATAAGGACCAGGTAGGGCTGAACAGTGTGTTGAAAAGTAATGACAGGATATGCACGTCTCAATGCATAGGCGATGACTGTGCAAAAACTACGAGTACAATCTGCTAAAAAGCTTGTAGACTACAATTTTGACAGAAGCTTATTTTTAAACCATACTCAAAGGTCTCCAACCAGTATATAAACCGAATTGGTGATTTTTTAGCGGCAGTAGACGACGTTGCGCCAGTTGCCCAATTTTCCAATGTCCTGATAAGCTGACTGTGGTGGTCTAATGGTCGAAATATTTTGGAACAACCTGCAACAGACTACTATAACCACTATTTTTCGCACCAGATGGCGTGGAAGTCAGCAGCCAAGGGTGAAACGTTGGTGGCGGCACTGGCACGACTCGACGACGAGATCGCGAGCAGCGAGCGCTCGTACCCAGCCGCCAGACTAGCCGCGGTGTCCGCCGAGCTGTCCAGCATACAGGAGGTAACTAATCACACCAGTCAGCTGTCAAGAGTGACACAGCTGGCGAGACTCGATGTTAAGATCGCGAGCAGCGAGCGGACGTATCCAGCCGCTAGTCTAGCCGCGGTGTCCGCCGAGCTGGCCAGCATACAGGAGGTAACCAGTCACAACAGTCAGCAGTCAAGAGTGACACAGCTGGTGAGACTCGATGTTGAGATCGCGAGCAGCGAGCGGATGTACCCAGCCGCTAGTCGAGCCGCGGTGTCCGCCGAGCTGGTCAACATACAGAAGGTAATCAGTGACAACAGTTCAGGGGTGTATGATGGTTGCTATTTAACTATTAGTCGCTGTGCAGCATACGACATCCGTCACTGTCACACCGCATGGTTTGCTTGGCTTTTTGGTCATAACTAACTATGACTTGGCGAGTGTTCTATCCACACCGATCTTACTCTTGCAGTCTGTAACAACAGAATTGATAAATGAAAAACTCCTAAGGAGTTTTTGTCCTTCATTTGTGACATCTTTCTCTATTCAATCATCCAATAAAGTAAGATTGTCGAGGTCCAAGGAAACACTGTGCCTTGGCATGAAAATGCCTGAAGCCTACGATTGGAGGGCAATAGCAGAAGTTTCATCAAAAACTGTTTAACCCCAAAAAATATGTTTATTTGCATCGATTCTTTTTAGGAGTTGTATCGACACTGATCTAAAAAAACTTCACACATAATTCTTCTTTCAAGGAAATCAAAACTTTCGAGGACGCCACGACCACGATGACGAACAAAGACAGCTATGCAAAGACGCTTCATCAGGTGAGTGGAACAACTGCAACAACATTGGCCCGTAATCCACTTTTAAATCCCAATTCCAAAACAACAATTTAAAATTTTACATTTCCCAGTGCGTTTCGGGGTCGATAAGGACGATAAGTACCGACCGACGATGTCCAGCTAGTATTTTTACTTATAGACTAAGCCCGCACCTCATATAGTGAGTATTATATTTTTTGCTTAGCACATTTGCAAATTGTCAGTGTTCGCGTAACAATTGTCAAGTTGTTGAAATAGCATCGAGATATAATTGTACAATCGCTTCCATTAACATCAATGCTTGCGCTATTTCTTAGGATTTAGCAGCGAGCGGCTCTCGGGGTTCACAGCAATAACAGGAAGGTTGTCTGGAAGCGATCGCTCTTTAGCGATAAGACCGC
Organism: Epinotia ramella; assembly: GCA_947578815.1. NCBI lineage: Eukaryota > Metazoa > Arthropoda > Insecta > Lepidoptera > Tortricidae > Epinotia > Epinotia ramella. The sequence continues at coordinate 25,098,865 of OX388211.1, forward strand.
CTGTTGTTGCCTATTATTAATATTTTATGTTTTGTTTACAGTTTTTTCTCATTGTGGCGCACAGTAAAGTGTACTATTATTATTATTAAGTACTGGCTGTTGCCCGCGACTTCGTCCGCGTAGAACTTGAGAAAAAATATTGCTATTAAATTATTTTAGGCGTAACCTTAACTATTGCTGCCCCAAACAAACTTCTACCATCTTAAAGGGATAATTTTCGAAATAATAACTATAGTTCAGTTTTCTAGTTTTTTAAACAGTCTCAAACCGATGTTGCATAACCCTCTTAGGAGATAAATAAAAAAACGCAGAAATTTGTTTTGCAGTCTTTTAGCTACAGGCTAAGACACAAATCACTTACTTTAAAATTTTCTTGTTCTCCATACAAAACTTTAACCCCTTTTTAACCCCCTTGGGGGTGGATTTTTCAAAAAACGCTTAATGTTCTTGTTTTGTATTTAAATAAGCAATCTGTTTACAAAGTTTCAAGTTTCTAGCTCAAAAGGAAATGTTTCCCTCATACAAACTTTGCACCCCTATTTAACCCCCTTAGGGGTAGAATTTTCTAAAACGCTGACAGTTCTCTTTTTGTATTCTAATAAGTAATATTTTTACAAAGTTTAAAGTGTCTAGCTCAATAAATAAAGTTCCCTCCATACAAACTTTACACCCCTATTTAACCCCCTTTGGGGTGGAATTTTCTAAAACGCAGAAAGTCCTTTTTTGTATCTTAATGAGCAATCTTTCTAAAAAGTTTCAAGTCTCTAGTTCATTAAATAATGTTTCGCCCATACAAACATTGCACCCCTATTTAACCGCCTTAGGGGTGGAATTTACGAAAATCCCGTCTTATCCCTTGCCTACGTCATAAAAGGAAGTTCTGGTGTGAATTTCAAGTTTCTAGGCCCAGTAGTTTTGGCTGTGCGTTAATGAGTGAAAGAGTGAGTGAGTCAGTCAGGACATAAGCATTTATATGTATAATATGTACATTAAAATACTGGAGATGAGAATAGATACTTTGTGTATTCCACTATGGTTTTATAACAAACTTCCACGAAACGTAACTTAGTTATCTATTAATAAATTCAAGAACTATTTGAAGCGTAAATTTATTTCGAAAACACCCAAGACTACATGAATGATAAAATTCCGTGGAATTCATTGTGACAGTTTTTAAATAATGACGATTTGAAAGTGCTTGCGTGCGTTTCGTTACTAGGAGGCCTACTTGAATAAAGATTAATTTGAGTTTGGGGTTAATCATTATCACTTAAATGTACATGTTTGTTCTAGGTGTTTGTCAGCTTAGACCTGTATAGACGTCCTGCGCTGGCGTCGGAAAACGAAGACTTCGTAGCGAATATTAACAGAAAGGTAAAAAACCTGTAGACTCTATCGTCAATACATCGAAAACGTTATTTTTTTATTACTTCTTGGGAGCTAACACAGAGTATCCACCAGAACTAAGCGAGTTAGTGGAGCGGTGTGCGAGCAAACAATTCAGTAACAGCAATTGCTATCGTCGCTCCCGAATCACTTCCAATTGGTAGATGTTTTCCTTGAACACCGTTCTGACCAAGTCACGCAACTTACTTCACTCACTTCCACCTCCACTTTGTGCTATTTAAAAATGGTGGATTAATCTTCTCGTCTCGCTTCACGTTGCGCTGTCACACGACCAGTGCGCTAGTCCTCAAGACTATTAACTGGATATGTCTATTATATTCAGGAGATGCGACGTCTTGAGCTGAGCTGGCTGCAGACACGGCTCGGCGAGCTGCAGCGCGAGCGGCGCACGCTTCACGCGCAGATACTGCGCACGCGCGCGCTCTACGCGCGGCTGCAGCAGCTACTAGGTATTTCAGTCTTATCTATGTCGCAATGAAATATATCACAGTTTTTCGCTTGCTACACAATCGTGAGAGCTAACCGTACATATTAATGTATTTAATAATGATAACCGTAGAAATAACCAAGGCAAGGACTCAATCTAAGATTCTGAAAACCTCTTCACAGACCTTTCGACACTTGCTTCAGCTACAGGTAAAGAGATGACAGTCTCTTAAATTTTAATCACTTTTCTTTTCTGGAATGTATTATCGATCGACTAAATTTTCATTTTGACAAAGATTTTTTCAATACTCATGGTCCAAAGAAAAACGTCTTTTAGGATAAAAAATAATTCTGAAAAAACTATTCAGTCGGGTAACAATTTTTTGTGATTTGGATAGGTAACCTGATGCCCGATGATCTATTTTTGCAGACAATGTATGGTCCAACACACTTCGTCCCGGCACCCCGTTAGAAGACGCGTTGTCCCGCGCGCGCGGACTACGCGATGCGTTGGCGGCGGTGAGCGTGCGGTTACGCGCGGCCGCCGAATACGCACACGCTGCGGTGAGGTTATTGGACGACGCGCTGCCTGCGTGGAAGCTGAGTGGTGTGGGCAAGTTAGTGCAGTTTTTAAGAAAGTCTGACGGAATGAGAACTCAATGTTACTATGCTATCCATTGTTTGGTAACGCTCGAATTATTTTACTCATTCAAGGTCACGCAACCTACGTGTGCAGCATTTTTCCATTCTGTAGCGGAAAATGCTAGTAATGCGCCTTAAATGGGTTAAGCGTGTACCTACTTGCCACTGGAGCTTCAAGGTCACATGCTGTATAAGTTCCACGTTTGGGGTAGGTTAGGTAGGTACCTTGTTAGTGAATTGAACATTTTTTTTACACAGGACCGGATGGGAGCGCACATCCGCCTGCGCGGACGCTTGCCGTCTGCTAGTGCAAGCGCGCTGCTTAGAGCGAGGTGCGCGGCGGGTACTATCTTCACCAGCGGCGCCCCGCGCAGCGCGTTCACTTCGGCTTGCGCTTGACTACGCCTTTACAGACACCGCGCATGACTACAAGTGAGTACTGTACTGGTAGTACAAACGCTGCTTGGAGCGAGGTGCGAGGCGGGTACTATCATCACCAGCGGCACCCCGCGCAGCGCCTTCACTTCTGCTTGCGCTTGACTACGCCTTTACAGACACCGCTCATGACTACAAGTGAGTAATACTTACTGTACTACTATAGGTACAAGCGCTGCTTGGAGCGAGTGAGATGCGCGGTGGGTATTATCTTCACCAGCCGCGCCCCGTGGTGGTCACTGACACCGCGCATGACTACAAGTGAGTGACTGCCGTATAAATACAGATTATGGTAGAAGTGATAACGCGCTTATTCTTAAAAATTACACGAATCGGTTTTCAGCGCCAATATTACTTTACAAGTTTACATTGAATACATTCCTATTTACATTGCAGTAATTCGATATTTATAGAATAAAAACGAAATTTTATTTATAACAAAAAAGAACATCTTAATGTGTGCTTCGACTGATGACCTCGTGAAGGTCGCAGGAGTCCCGTGGATGCGGGTGGCGCTGGACCGATCGCTTTGGCACTATTTAGGGGAGGCCTATGTCCAGCAATGGACGTCTTTCAGCTGATATGATGATGATGAATGATGATCTTAATGTGTACTGCGTTTATTTATTTTCAGGTACCAGAGAGCTACGGAAATATTTGTTCAGTTCAAAGAAGCGCTTGTTCAATTGATCAACTCGATACACCAGGTAAGTATTTTTTCATCTCTCACACTCTGAAAGTAGGACATTGTTTATCTAAACAGCGGGTTGAAAGTGAGGCATGTCGCCCCTAGGGCTGAAAAGTCATAAAAAATAAAAAAGCAATGGCAGAAACCGGTACAGCCACAGTTTCAGAAAATTGTATTGATTTTTGAAATTGGTGGACACCCATGCGTTATTTTTTTAAATATTAATCATAAATTAATTCTTGTATGACTATATATTATTGCAATTTGAAGACATTGAATTATTTTTTAAGTGTTCGTAGTTCAATGTAACCGCTTCAGGAGCGCGTCTTAAGTTATTAAAAATGGCAATACCTATACTGCCACACTTCTATAAAATTGCGTTGATTTTTCAAGCTTGTTGATAAGTATGACGGTTTCAATTCTTTATTGCTAGGTATATGGTATATATAAATACATTTAATGATGTAATTTTTCATCCAAAAAACAATAAAAAAAATGTTTTTCGATATAACCGCTTCGAAAGGGCGTCCAGAGGGGCTACCGCGAAACGAAAACGAACTTCGTTCCTGTCTCTGTCGCTCGAACTAGCAAGTGCGACAGAGAAGGAGATACACGAACAAAGTTAGTTTTCGTTTTCCGGTAGGCCCTCAGGAAATGGTCCACACACAAACATTATTAAAATCTGTCAACAGTTCCCGCCAAAATGGTCCTCGCACAGACGCTTCTAAAATGGGTTCTATAGGATCTGACTGACTCAAATAATATTTAAGTTTTTGGTTTTCGTTTCATTTCCTCGTATTCGAAATGCAAAGTAGAGTGTTTAACTCGGGGAAAGTCACCCATGTCAGCCTCGAACTATTGGCGCTCTCTCTTCGTTCGAGCGTCAAAATATCTCGTCAGGAATGGGTGGCTTTCAACCCTCGGTTAACAATCTATTATAGTAATTAAAGCCTTATGCACATCGCGTTTTCAGCGACACGATTTTTTACAAACACGCGTCGACGGCGCGTTTAATAAAACGCGGTGTGCCTACGCCCTTACGTATGGATCGCTCGAACGAATGCGAGTGCGAATAAGATGACAAGTCGAGAGGATAACTGGAAGAAATTTGAACTCTATGCACATTAACATAAAGTTTAATTTTCTTCCATGTTACATCTCGAGTTGTCAACTTATTCCCGCCGTGTACTTTATTTATTAAGTTTAACGTGTCTGTGTATCTGTGTATTTGTCTGTGGTATCGTAGCTCCCAAACGGATGGATCGATTTGAATGCGGTTTTTTTTGTGTCATAGATAATTTTATCCCGAGTGTTCTTAGCCATGTTTCATGAAAAAAAAATCAGGCGTTTTTATATTGGACTTTGAAATGAAAATGTCGGGGGTTTTTCAACTTTTCTATGTTGTCGTTATTGAGTAAAGAGCACAGCTTACAACTTTCTGCTGTGTTATCAACTTGCTGTAGTGTCAACCTTAATTTAAATACTAAATGGATTTAATTAAACTAAAATGCGTTTCGGTTTTATAATTATGTAGGTTCAAATGTATTTCCTCCCATTTCACTAATCAATTTAAATAAAATCCTACTAATATTATAAATGCGAAAGTTTGGATGTTTAGATGTTTGTTACTCAATCAATGACGCTTAAACGGCTTAACCGATTGGGATGAAATTTTGCAGGAAGGTACTTTATAGCCTGGATTAAAATATAGAGTTAGTAGTTTATATTCCGGGTCCACGCAGATGAAGTCGTGGGCGGAAGCTAGTAAATAAATAAATAAATATTTGCGGACAATCTTACACAAATCTACCTAATCCCAAACTAAGCAAAGCTAAACACACAAGACGATGATAAACATACGTATATAGATAAATAAATACTTAAATACATAGAAAACATCCATGACTCTTGAACATATCCGTGAAATGAACATCAGGAACAATATATGCCCTTACCGGGACTCGAACCCAGGACCTCTTGCTTCCTACCAACTAGGCTAAAGCGGTTGTCAATTGCACAATATCAATGTTATACAGAATTGAGGTAATCATATTAAAAACTATTTATGACGTTTGTCAAAAAAATAATTGACATGGATCTGTCATCTTAAGTTCACGTTCCGCAATCATACGTAAATAAACAAAGAAATACTTTTATACTCAATTTATACGATACTGTGGATTCTTCACAATGTTCAAAACGTCCAGAAACTTATTGAGACGCAGCAAGACATTCAGTTTGCTAAAAAGAAACACGGAGACAGCAATGACGCCGATATTTATAAACGGGAAACCTGTATCAGTACCGAGTTACTATAGCATTCTCCAGGCCTGCCGCAGCCAGGGTATTGCTATGCCCAGCTTCTGCTACCACGAGCGCCTCTCCGTAGCTGGCAATTGCCGCATGTGTCTCGTCTCCATCGAAGGCATGTGGAAACCACAAATAGCGTGCGCCGTGGGGGTCGCCAAGAATATGAAGATTCGCACCAACAACCCTACCGCCCTGAAAGCGCAGGAAAGCGTCCTTGAATTCATCTTAGCCGACCATCCTTTGGACTGCCCCATTTGCGACCAAGGCGGCGAATGTGATCTGCAGGATCTGTCAATGAAATTTGGAAACGATCGCACTAGATTTACGGAGATTCACTTTACGGGAAAGAGATCTGTTGAAAGCAAAGATTTAGGGCCGCTTATTAATACAGAGATGAACCGCTGCATCCATTGCACTCGCTGCATACGTTTTGCGTCGCAAGTGTGCGGGATGGACGTCCTTGGTTCGACTGGTCGAGGACACGACATGCTCGTAGGCACGTACGTAGAGAAAATGTTTCTATCAGAGCTATCTGGCAACATCATTGATCTTTGCCCCGTTGGGGCGCTGACGTCTATCCCATACAGATTCAAAGGTAGACCATGGGAGATGAAGGCAACAAATTCAATTGATGTGACCGATGCTACAGGAACAAACATTGTTCTTAACAGCAGATATAATAGAGTACTAAGAGTCATGCCTAGAGAACATGAGGAGATCAATCAGGAATGGCTGTCAGACAAAGGTCGATGGGCGATAGACTCCACAGAGATGCAAAGATTAGTAACTCCTATGATTAAATGCGGCAGTTGTTTGAAACCTATCGAATGGGAGAAGGTATTATGTGAGATCGCTAAAATAATTTGCAAAACTGATCCCAAAAATATTATGGCTATAGCAGGTCCTCATACTAACGTTGAAACTCTGGTAGTTGCTAAAGATTTTCTCAATATGCTCGATAGCGAGAATACTTACATAGAGCGTAGCATAAATTACACTATGACAGGCATAGATATAAGAGCTGCGTATGGCCTGAATCTTAACATGAAAGATGTTGTTTCAGCAGACAAAATACTGTTAGTTGGGACCAATCCCCGTTTTGAAGCCCCCATACTAAACGCGTGGATACGCCAAGCATACAGAACTAACGAATGCGATATTTATGCTCTAGGACCCTGTTGTGAATATAACTACCACGTCACATATCTAGGACAGGATATAAAAAAATTAAAATCTGGTGTAGATTTTTTGAAGAACGCTAAAAAACCGCTGGTATTTGTAGGTGTATCCCAGCTGAATTTGAAGTCTAGCTACGAGCTTATGTTTGATGTTTATAGATATACTAAGGATTATACGAAAGATGGTTGGCAAGTTGTGCATATAATCACGAGAGAGGCTAGTTTTGCGGGGGCCCTAGAGGCGGGCTGGAAGCCGAACGCGCTGGAGGCTTTGAGTGCGCACGCCCCACATGTCCTTATTTCGCTAGGAGCGGATGAGATATTGTACAAATGGACTCCGCCAGCGAATTGCAGCTTGATTTACATCGGTTTCCAAGGCGATCGTGGTGCAGAGAACGCGACAGTTGTGCTTCCAGGCTGCGCGTACACTGAAGGTGGTGGTGTGTATCTTAACATGGAATGCAGATCCCAATTTGCGTATCCGGCTGTTTCGCCACCTGGAAAGGCTCGGCTTGACTGGAAGATTATCAGAGCTATAGCTGAGGTCTGCGGCCTGAGCATGTCTTACTGTGACGAGGCGGGTTTAACCGTGCGAATGGCACAAGTCAGTCCTAACTTCAACTGTTTGGGCAGTTACCAGCCGAAGTTGTTCTACGATCATATTCCCACGATGCTATGCGGTTCGAAGAGCCAGGGAAGTGAAGCCTACTCCCTGGATATAGACTTGAAGAAACTGACGGACTACTATTGCACCGATATTTTCTCGTGTAATTCATGCACTATGATAGAAGCTACGAAGGCAGCGACAAAATTTTTGACTCTGCCCTATAACAAAATATGAATGGTTCAAAATTAGAAGAATAAAAGACGGTTTTAGTAAATACACAATATAATTGCTTATATATAAACGGTGGCGTCTCCTTTTATATGATTACTAGCTTTTGCCCGCGGCTTCGCCCGCGTAGTGTAATTTTGCAATACCTGTTGAATTGTTACGCCGGCAACGGCATACTTACTACTTACTTCCCCTATATGAATTTAACCCTTCGTCAAAACCCGTTATGGTAAATTATTTTTTATTTCCTATTATTTGTATGCCCGTGTGGTGTCGGGTTAGAATTTCACCAACCCCCTTTCTTCCCGTGGGTGTCGTAAAAGTCGACTAAGAGAGCAGGGTTGAAGTGTGTTGTGGGCGATGGGCTAATAACCTATCACTGCAATATCACATTTTGTCGATCTTTTATACCCACATTTTATGCTAAAAGTGGCGCTGGAACATAAGTTTCATGTGCTCTGCCTACTCCTTTTGGGAATAAAGGCGTGAAGGTATGTATGTATTTTTTTATTTTTATTTACTATCATGATAAATGAGAATCTGTCCTCTGCAATAAAAGCTAGTATTATGTTCATGATAATACCAAAATATCTCCACGAATTTCAAGTCAAATTTGTGGCCCGGACATTGCTAACTATACTATAGGCTTGTTTCCTATTTTTTTTCGATGCCATTCGAACCAGTATTTGGAGAGGAACAAAAGTTTGTATGGGAGCAACTACAATAAAAGAACATAAATACCCAAAAAAAATATTCAAAGATTGACCTCGCTGGCGGCAGCCGAAATGCTTCATACTAATTGACATTAGATTGTGACGTCACAGTTGCTATTTGTACTAATCGTTGTATGGAAAATCAAGTGAATTCCTGTTTGGGTCGCGAAATACTGCGTTTAAGTCCATTGTTGTCCTCCTATATATAAGAATTATTTTGTCATTATATAAGAAAGGTCGTCGTATCTATGAACTTTCCCATACGACCATCTAACCGCAATTTTATTTTCTTCAACAATCAAACAATAATTTATTTGTAAATATTGATATATAAAATATCAAGATATCAAGTAAAAAAAAAAAAATCTGTATAGATCTACATATTATAAAAGAAACCTGCTGTCCCGCTTTCATGTTTCTAGCCACAGTTTATCATTAAAAATCACACATTACTTGTGAAGTTTCAACCCCTATCTTATCCCATTCAAGGGATGAATAAGAAAAAAAACCCTTATCAATATTTTTGACTGTACATTAAGAGCTTGTGCCCGAAATTTTGAATGGCTAACTTTTAAAACGACATGTTTCCCATACAAACTTTCAACTCTTTTTTAACCCCCTTAGGGGATGAATTTTTATAACAACAATAATCGTTTGTTTTGCTTTTTAGTAAGAAACCTTCATACAAAGATCCAAGTCTATAACTTTCCAAATGAACGATTTCCATACAACGGCTCGACCCCTATTTCGCCCCCTTAAGGGTTGAATTTCGAAAAATCCTTTTTTAGTACACGTCCACTTACTGTAAAGAATATAAGTTCCAAATGTAATGCTTATGTCGTTAGCGGTTAAGGCTGTGCGCTGTCTGCCAATAGATTAGTTACGCAAAAGTTTTATAATATTATAGCTGTTGCCCACGACTTCGTCCGCGTAGAACTTGTTATCGTCCTAGAAAAATGATTGGTATTAAATTATGTTAGGCGCAAGCTTAATTATCGCTATGGATGGCTAGGGATGGTTTTCGAGATAAAAACTATCCCATATCCTTCCAAGGGTCTCAAATTATCTGCACGGAAAAAGTCATCTAAATCCGTTCAGAGATTAAGAGTAAAAGGTAACAGTGCGATGAGTTCGTTAGTTTAAATTGCTAAATCTAAATTAAAAACTCCGTTTTTACAAACATAAATAAATATCTTAAGAATCATCAACAGACGTTACAGCTTACATTTTTCATAAAGTATTAAAGATATTCTTTTGTCTACTAAGTTACATTACTGGATTTTTTTTGCCGAAATCCTTCCTTATTCACGTTAGTCCGGGTTACCTGTATAGTTTTGAAAGCAAAATTATCTTATGCTAAAAGACGTAAGTAGAACTTTCCATCTCCATCCCCAGTCCCCATTTAACGGTGTTAGAGAATACATTATAATCCGCAGGTTTAATCAAACGTTACCTTCTTTCGGTTATGGGAGCATTTAATAAGTAATCCTCTACAACGTTGCAAGTCTCTAGCTCAAAAAAAAAATGTTTCTCATCCTAACCTTGCATTCCTTTTTATCCCCCTCAGGGATGGAATTTTCTAAAAGGCTAAGGCTAGGCTTTTTTTTATTGTATAATAAATCTTTCTACAACGTGGCAGTCTCTAGCTAAAACAAAGTTTCTCATCCTAACCTTGCATTCCTTTTTAACCCTCTTAGGGGTGGATTTTTTTAAATGCTGACAGGTCTTGTTTTGTATTCTAATAAGTAATTTTTCTACAAAGTTTCAAGTTTCTAGCTCAAAAAGTAAAGTTACCTCCATACAAACTTTGCACTTCTATTTAACCCCATTAGGGGTAGAATTTTCTTAAACGCACAAAACGCTTTTTTTTGTATTCTAGTAAGTAATCTTTCTACAAGTTTCAAGTCTCTAGTTCAAAAAATAGTGTTTCTCTCGTACAAACTTTGCACCCCTATTTGACCCCGTTAGGGATGGAATTTCCAAAAATCCCATCTTGTCCCTTGCCCATGTCATAAAAGGAAGTTCTGGTGTAAATATCAAGTTTCTAGTCCCAGTAGTTTCGGATAAAACTTTGTACCCCTATGTAACCTCTTTAGGGGTAGAATTTTCTAAAACGCAGAAAGTACTTTTTTTCTATCCTAATAAGTAATCTTCCTACAAAGTTTCAAGTCTCTAGTTCAAAAAATAATGTTTTCCCCATACAAACTTTGGACCCCCATTTAACCCTTTTAGGGGGTGAATTTTAAAAAACCCTTTCTTAGTGCTCCCCTAGACCTTATAAGGAACCTACGTGCCAAATTTGGAATCTCTATAACCAGCGATTTGGGCTGTGCGTTGATATGTCAGTCGACAGTCAGTCAGTTTCTTCTTTTATATATTTAGAATTTGTTCTTTATTATTATTTTATTCGTTTATATCGATTTCTCAACAAACATACAATAAGCTGCGAAGTATCACGTATAAGGTGCGGCGAGACAAAAGGCCCATAGTGAATTTTCATATAAAATTGGAGAGTTTCATTTTTGATTGGTGACACAACGTTGTGGCATTCAGCCATTATAATAAACTTGGGGTATTTTTTATATTTCACTGCATGTTTGAGAAAAGCACTTTACATACCTCGGCGTGACAAGGGATTGTAGTGTACTTAGTACCTACTCTTAGCTATAATAATTATTAAATAAGTTTTATTAATTAAATGTGTTAACTTAATATAAAACTTAAAACTAAACTCAATTCTAAAAACTTATTATTATATAAACAAATCTATAATTAGGTATTTACAACATGCACTTAAATAATGTAACATTAATACTAACTAAATAACTAAACTTAATATTTACATCTAATAGTTCGTACACGCGGACAAGCAAACCTAATTTCATATTAGATGCGGCGTCCCGTTATCTGCGCGGACGACGGCGGCCGGAGGTCGATCGCGCGCCCGCGCCAGTACTTATGTCGCTTCGCCGCTGTGCGCACGCCGCTCGTATGCAAAATATTGTACTCGCTCCCGCTATACGCTTGCGTTCATATTAGCCTTTAATTATTGTGCTTTGTGCTTGTACTGCTTGTGACTTTCTTCTATGTGCTTTCGGATATTCTATGGCAAAATTATAAACTTTCTCCTTCTATCTTTGTACCGTGTTTGTGCAAATTAAAAGTGATTGTTGGAACATTCGGACGTTTAATTTATATCTACGCCCGAGTCACGACCCGACCACTACAGGATTGCCAGCCTCGTATCTACATAAATATACTTATTATACTCTTTGTCCCTATCGTTCGTCTATCTACTTGGCCGGCAATCGCTATTTTCCCGGCCTCTGCAGTAATATACTCTTATTATCTCAACACTGACGTGTATAAACTCTGTTTTCTGCACAGGTGCTTCTCACCAACCTGGAGAACCTGTCTCTGGCAGCAAAAGACGTGAAGGAGCGAAGACAGGAGCTGCGGGCCGCCCGAGTCAACGCCATCGCGGGGAAGGGGCTCGCGGAACTTCGATATGAGCCTGCTAACTTGAAGATTCAGCGGTAGACTGAGGCGAAATTATTATGTTTCTATGGTAGATTGGGGTGAGATTGAACTGGTGTCTCGGGGGTTTTTTTTGCTCCAGTCTACCGGAGCAAAATGTAACTTGTTTTTAAGCGGTAACCTGGTAAGTCCCCGCAAGATTGTACTACAAGTACAAATTAACAATAGTACTTTAGACCTGTCATTTTATATGCAAAGCAAGAATAACTACCGAATGTACTTCAACAAGTAGAAATAAAAAAAACCGCCTCTGGATTAAAGGTGCTTGTAATGCGCTAATTAAAGCTGGTAAAGCGTGCGGCCCCCAGGTAAATCAAAAATAAAGTATACGAGTTCATTGTTACTATACCTACGTGTTATTAGAAAGTTAAAGTTACTGTTACCGTTAAATGTTGGAAATAAAAGTCACGTTTATCAAAACACAATCAAATTTTATTAAATATCAAATATTGTATTGTCTAACACGATCCCTTAACTATCATGTTTCACATCAATATGTTGTATGCCGTAGGTACATACCTAATGATATACATGGTTACAATACAGTACACGATTCACAGGGCGGAAACTATAGTACAGTGACAAGAATAGAAAATAGACAGTAGCGAATCTCTCAAACAAATGCCGCTTTATAAAAATAATGTGTAGATATATATTGATATTGTCATAAAGGAACGAGACGAGGCAAACGTTTTCCCGCAAGCAAGTAACATTATATTTTTATAGTAAACATGTATAACTTATGCGTATCGGAAAATAAATATATTTCGTTACAATAGAGATTCCCTTGATGGACGAAGACCGAAGACGAACGGAAAGGATGAGATGTGAAGGAAGTCGAGTACACACTCACAATAAACACCCGTCACAATACATGGGCTTATGCAAAATCTACAAAAAGTGTTATACACGATTATTATCTCGAAACTGTATGATCAGGTTAATATTACTTAATCTATCCATAAATTAGTTAGGTATTTGTGCGCCAAAGCTCTACGCATGATATCAGAAGCATTTGTCAGAGGGTAGTCTTCTGTGGACCAGGGCAATACCGCCCGGGTCTGACCTAGCTATCAGTCGATACAGAAGACTCGATTTACGACGACTATAAATTTAGCTGATATGTGGAATGATGTGTCACGTCTTACTTGGTCTCTAGGACAATCTAATCAAATCTGCTGGCCTTACACTATCGAATTACCCCACAAACATGCCAAAAGTCTAAAGGACGATGGGTCTTATATCTTCGGGCGGATCCCCTCAACTCCACGCTAAGTGGCTACGACCACTACACAAATACATATTGTCAATCCAGAAGCCCAATCGGCCGTCACCCGGTTACCGTTTTCGGAAAAGTTATCAAAACCGTCTAATTAGCATATACGTCGTAAAATGGAAGCACTCCTGCGGACAGACTGTTGCTGACTATAGTTGATATATCAATAATACTATCGTTATATGTCATATTCAGTGTAAATGTGTATCTAAGTTACAGCTGATATGGTTACGGAATCCCTAATTCGCAATACAGGTAACAAGGAAGATAGCAACATATCACGAACGTTTAACGTAATGTTTGGTACCTAAGCGAACAGTAAACTTAACTGGACATGTACAGACACTTAAAACATTGGATAGCTTAAACAGACAACAGAGGGACATCAGGTTCTGAGTGAAGGGCCTGGCGAGGGTGCTCAGGGCGACGAGTCACAGAAGCGGAGTCCCTGTGGCTTACACCTTGGTCACAGTTTTCAGCTGTCGGCTCCGGAGACATCTGTGCAGGGAATTCAAATATTGTTTTTACAATGAAATGAGCTTCTACAGAGTATCTACTCCAAAGGGTATATCACACCATTATAATTTAGTTACTGAGGCACTTGTCCCACCGCCGGCGAGTAAGCGATGAGCTATTGGTGATTTTCTTTCCCAAGAAACGAACAAAATATAATCGCTCCCGTGTAAATAAAAAAGAGATGTACTCGTATATTTATCGTTCATCGCTGGCTGTTCACACTGCCGGCGAGGACTCTCTCTTCACTAGTTGATACTCACGCAGCGATAAAAGCTATCAACGATAAAACTCGCTCAGTGGTACTCGGAGATGAACGCTTGGCGATCAGAGCGATCATTCTACCGTATTCTGAGCGAGTGGTGCGAGTAATCGCCCGTCGCACTCGAACACTCGCTTATAGCCGAGCGACAAAACTATCGAAACTACACACTCGCTTCTCGCCCACTCGTTTCTAGTTTCTAGTTCTACTCGTTTATCGCTCGTCGCCGGCGGTGGGACCAGCGCCTGATGAAAGAGATGCAGAATATTGGAGCGAGAGCAGACTTCTTCAATCCAACGTATTTCTGTGTTACTCTCGTCTTAACTAAGAAAACCTTAATTAGAGAGGTGAGTATAACACACTCAAACCATACTTGCCGTGAAGATTGTTATAACTATATACCTCCCTATTTTTTCTTACGGTCACACTTCTCGCTAATAATGGCTGGATGACCGAGCTCTGCTCAAGTGAGAAAAGAGAAAACAATTTCTCCCAGGTAACAGACCTAAGTACCTTTTTCGCCACCGTAAACCCCCGTTTGCAAATTTCATGGATATCGTTTGGGACGTTTTCGAGAACGAGATTACAAATGTATAGTCGTTGAGATTGCCAAATCCGTTATGTGCATAAGTTACGTCAAAGAAAATAATGCTCTACTAATTACACGTATATGGTATTATGTCTCTTAATTAAAACCGTGCGCATTTGGCAATCTCACCTATGCACATAATACTCATTAATAGTGGTTGTTAGTGGTGGTATTTGGCTATTGGATCGCCAGGTTGGTTGTCATCATCATACCGTACCTGATGAGTCCACGGTACAGCATAAACGCGCCGTAAAAGCTAAGCACGATGGTGGCTGTCCACACCACCGCCAGCAGCGAACTGCTGCCCTCTGTCGACAGGACATTATAATGGTTATGGTTTATGGATATTTCAATATATAGGGCCGGTTGCAAACACATTTACAGACTGGTTAACGTTAATGGCGCCGGCAGCTCTCATTCCGTAGAGAACTATCAAACTTCTTATACAATCTGAGTTACTTTGGTGTAACGCATCTTTATGAAACCGGACCAGAAAGGTGGCAATATATCCTACAAAAATTGCACTACAGTTTTGGATTTTGGTAGTCAGAGCTGCGCGGTAAGTAAAAAATCCACCAAGAGCATTGCTATAGGTAGACCGTTTCACTCAGCCCTCGCCTGCGCCGCGCGCGGGTGCAGGGGCGCGGGTGACGTCCCACTCACAAACCTCTTCCTGTTGGTTTGATTTTTCTCAGGCAGACCGCTCACAGCTTTAGGCTAGTCACTCGCCTTTAGGCAGCCGGCGCCGAATTAAAAAAATGAATACTGTTAGGACCATCCTATAAAGATAGAAAAGAATATAAGCCTTACCGATATATCCATCATGGTAGTCGGTGTCGAGCCAAGCACGGCGTGGCGTCTCGTCGCGCGGTTCATACACCAGCAGGTCAGTCTCTTCGCCAACGGTGCAGTTCGCCCACTCAATGGTCACGTATCTGAAAACATTATGTTGGTAAGCACTTTACTGTCCACAAGAACAGGATAAAGCAATATACATGTCATACAAGATGAAATCACAAACGCGAACTTATTTTTAAAGAGCTCTTCCAGCTAACCTTCGAAGTGAACCCAATTGAGTGGAAGGTCGGGAGAAATGAGATAGATAAACGTACACCAAGTCTGTTGTATCGATAATGGGTATTGGCAACACTGCGTTGAAAACTGTCAGAAGATATATTTGGTATGAAGTGGTCTGTCTGAATAATAAACGTGTTTTTCCTTAAGCAATCATATAGGGGCTTTAAAATGATTGCCATGTTTTGTAGGAATCGATTGTAATAATTTACTTTTCCAAGGAATGATTTCAACATTTTCGTATTTTCAGGCTTTGGCAACAACAGTAATGGTTCAATTTTACTCTTCATAATTTTTACACCCATTGTATTTACCTCAAAGCCAAAAATATCCAGCTTTTCCTCAAAAAATTTACATTTGCTCATTTTTAACTTTAATCCTGATTCGTTAAGCCTTTTAAGTACCTGTTTTAATTTATTATTTGTCTCAGTTAAAGTTTTTCGACATATATATATGTTATCTATATAGACAATGACATCTAATCCATTAAGTTTTTGTGTAATCAGTCTCTGAAATGAGCCTGGCCCGGTACTTACACCGTAAGGTAAGTATAAGTATTTAAAGATACCTTCTTCCGTTACTATAGTAACTAATTCCTGAGATTCCTTGTCTAATGGAGCCTGTAAATAAGCCTCCTGCAAATCCAATTCACAAAAATAATTATTTCCTTGCATTTTCATTAATATGTGATTAATGGTGGGCAAGGGGTAGTGATCAATCTGTAAATACTTATTTATTGTGATACGGAAATCACCACACAGCCGGACTGTTCCATCTGGTTTTAACACTGGTACAACTGGGGTACCCCATTTTGAGTACTCTACTGGTTCAATTCGCTTATTTGCAATTAATCTTATAATTTCTTGTTTGACCTTATTTTTTAATGCAAATGGAACAGTCCGTACTGGCATGAACACAGGCTTTACATTGGGTTCAATAGACAAATGGATTGGCTCCCCTTTGAAATCCCCCATTCCTGGCTCAAATAAGGTACCATATTCACTTTTAATGTTATTTATTAAATGATCTTTAGAGATTTCTCCGCACATTTTTTGTTCAAATCTTGGTGGCCATAATTGCAAGGAGTAGAGCCAATCTTTGCCTAGTATTTTTGGCAATCCGTCTTTGACAACAAATAATCTTTGATTATTTAGATTAACAGCCCCATATCTGATATTTAAATTTTCAACCACTCCTAATGGGGTTGAGGTTGACTGATCAAAGTTGGTGAATATCACATTACGTTGTATAATTTCTAAATCTGGGAAGTACTGTTGTTTATCAGACCAAGTAATAGTACTCACGTCTGCTCCAGTGTCCACCTCAAACTCTATGATCTTGTCATTTACTCTAACCTGTAAAGTTGAAGGGGGAATTTTGTTTTTGTCACTGAAATAAAAAATATCAAATGTTTCTGTTTCAGCTCCCATGTTCTTGTTGTGTTCATTGTCTTTGTCCTCTTCCCCAATTGTAGTTTCCACCATATTTAAATTTTTTACCTGTGAAGTAGCCTTGTTTCTTCTGCACACTTTGTAAATGTGTCCTTTCGCACCACACTCACTACAGAATTTATCTTTAAGCGAACATTGTGCTTTTAAATGTCCAATTTTTCCACAACAATAACATGTTATATCTGGTTGGTTGAAGTGTTTGGTTGAACTCCGCCGCTCCTATTATTATGATATTTTTTTCTTTGAAATTGGAACATCTGTGTTTGATCCTGTTCTTTTTCATGGTTAAATGCTAATTTATAGGCAATCTCTGTTGTTTTCCCAATGTTAATTAACATGTCTAATGATTTATCAGCTTCTTTCAATAACTCAAATTTGACAGCATCACGATAGGCTCCGTTCAATAACCTTTCTTTAAGCTCTTCGTTTAAGTTCTTGAATTCACAATTTTTAGATAGTTTTTTTAGTTCTATGATGTATTCTTCTATAGACTCATTGGGTTTTTGGCATCTTTTTCGGAATTCTGCTTGATGTAATGCCTTATTTTTTATGGGATGATAATATTTATCAAGTTTCTGGCATATGTTTTCGTAGGTTTCGTTTACAGGTAAGGTTGGGACACACAACGTTGTTAATAATTCATAAACTTCTGTGCTTAACTTGGTAATTAGTAAAGGAACTTTCTTTTCTTTAGGTATGTCATTTATTAACACAAAACATTCAAATTGTTGTTGATAAGCCTTCCAATTTATGCCTTTAAACACCTCTAAACCGGTAATCGCGCTCATGATGACACTGCCGCTTCGCAACCTGCCTCCTATTTCTCCTTCTTGCTTCTTCTCAACTATGTACCCGCGCAAGTATTTTGTGACTTCATCAATTGAACAATTTTTATCAAATTTAGTGTCTTTTGCTAAATCATTAGCGATGTTTATCAACTCTTCTTTAGACTTCTCTTGAATCCACGCCTTCTTTCCTTCTTTTATTAGTTCATGTGCACTCATATCATAATTTTGAGGTTATTTTTGGTAATTGTTACTGCTACACTTTCTGTTTACGTTTGTCATGGCCGGCAAAGTACGTGAAATAAAAGTTCGTTTCGTACGCTCGTCGCCAAATACGCATACTTGCATACGCAAACTGAAACCGTTGATTTCTTGTAATGCGCTGAGGCAAGCATACTTTGCTCACTTCCATTCGCTCATGACATACGGCGTAATCCTGTGGGGGAACTCAACTGACGCTGGCAGAGTCATGCGTATGCAAAAACGAGCAGTGCGTGCTATGCTTGGCTTGAATCAGCGACAGTCGTGCAAAGAGTTGTTTGTGGAAGACAGGATTATGACACACTACTCCCACTACCTCTACGAGATCATTATGTTCACGCGGAGACATCTGGCTGAGTTTAAGCGAGTGGAAGTTATGGGCAAGTGCCTCCGCAGCACAGGAAAGCTTCGGACGGTGCCGCGTCGCACAGTTCTGCACGAAAGAAATCTGTGTATCATTGGACCAACGTATTATGAGCACCTGCCCGATGATATAAAGACCGAGAGCTGCGACGAAACAAAGCAAACTTAAAGACCACTTATTGAAGAAGTCATTCTACTCCGTAAAAGAATTCATAGAAATTAAGAAATAGACTATAAGGAAATTGTGAATTTGCTATTTTTATTATTTGACATATTAGTTTTGATTATTTATTTTATTTGGTACTAGTAGGTATTAAGAGTTGACATTATTAAATATTTTATGGTTATTGATGGGTACCGCTGGTATTGCAATTACTAATTGTATTATTAATTATTATTTTTTACGACATGATTTATTTATTTTAATTTATTAAAGTTATTGAAATGAATAGTACCTGTATCTAGGTATGACCATATTGTTATGTTTCATCATTAATATGTATAATCAAATAGTAAATTGCGAAATTTTGTAAACGATCGCTATATGAAAAGTAATATAAGATTTGTAGGTACCTACTTATGTGAAATTTATATAATGAGATTTAATAAACTAAACTAACTAAACTAAACATAAAATTTATTATTTATTTCTTTCAAAATCCGGTAGACAAAAGTGGAGATAAAAGATTGAAGAACCGATAGCTTGATTTATAATTCTATCTGTAGTGCAAAAGTAGGAGATACGATTCAAAACTTGTCAAATATCGATGAAAATGCGCTACGCTCGTACCCAATCCCGTGGTTTTCCTCGTATGTAGCGGAAAGCGACTACGACGGTCTGACGCATATGTGTCGTCATGGGCCCTGAATGGGTTAAAATGAAAGCTCTAGCCGCCACAGACAGGCAGGACAGCCTTTTTCTTTTGTCATCATTTATGATAGAGTAATGACCTCCTCCTGATTGGTTGGTGTATGATATACCTAGAGGGTAGTGCCCCGCGCACCAGGCTGCCCCATCTAAGGCTCTTTGCATCTACTTCATACGCCTCCTGGTAGCGTTTGTAATGTACCTAGAGGGCCTCGGCGGCACGACTTGCTGTTGCGAGCGACACAAGGCCCTAGAGTCTTCCAAGCACTACGCCATAGTTGGCTGATCCTGGGCTTTCCTTCAATCGCTAGGGAAATGCCATAACCTCCGCTAAAAAAGAGCACTGGCAATCCTTTAGTCTTTACCTAAAGGGCGTGCGGTATGGGCACCACGCGCCCCACGGCCCGTGCTGGCCTATCTCGAACTCCTTGCAGCCTCTAGGGTCATTTTGCTGGTTAGCGACCACCTAAGTTCATGTGCCGGTTGGCGACCACTTAGCTTCTTAGTTGGTGAACTGAAGGGATATTTTCTCGGTTTTTTAGTAGCTTTCTATTCTAAAACACCAAAAAAAACCAATGTCTCAATAGGGTCTGTAAAGAATTGATGTTATCTTCAATAGAAGAAAACCTTCTCCTTCAAGTGGTCGCTAACCGAAGGTGGTCGCGTAACCAGCGTAATGACCTACTACTACTTCACTCGTCACCTGACCGTGTATGGTTGGTGTACGTACCTAGAGGGCGTGCGGTAGGCGTCTCTCGGCGGCACGAGCAGCTGTCGCGAGCGGCTGCGCGCGCCGCCGCGGCACGGGCCCTACACGCCCCACGGCCCGGGCTGGCCTGTCTCGGACTCTTTGCAGCCTCTACTTCACTTGTCTCCTGACCGTGTATGGTTGGTGTACGTAGCTAGAGGGCGTGCGGTAGGCGTCCCTCGGCAGCACGAGCAGCTGTCGCGAGCGGCTGCGCGCGCCGCCGCGGCACGGGCCCCACGCGCCCCACGGCCCGGGCTGGCCTGTCTCGGACTCCTTGCAGCCTCTACTTCACTTGTCTCCTGACCGTTTATGGTTGGTGTACGTACCTAGAGGGCGTGCGGTAGGCGTCTCTCGGCAGCACGAGCAGCTGTCGCGAGCGGCTGCGCGCGCCGCCGCGGCACGGGCCCCACGCGCCCCACGGCCCGGGCTGGCCTGTCTCGGACTCCTTGCAGCCTCTACTTCACTTGTCTCCTGACCGTGTATGGTTGGTGTATGTACCTAGAGGGCGTGCGGTAGGCGTCCCTCGGCGGCACGAGCAGCTGTCGCGAGCGGCTGCGCGCGCCGCCGCGGCACGGGCCCCACGCGCCCCACGACCCGGGCTGGCCTGTCTCGGACTCCTTGCAGCCTCTACTTCACTTGTCTCCTGACCGTGTATGGTTGGTGTACGTACCTAGAGGGCGTGCGGTAGGCGTCCCTCGGCAGCACGAGCAGCTGTCGCGAGCGGCTGCGCGCGCCGCCGCGGCACGGGCCCCACGTGCCCCACGGCCCGGGCTGGCCTGTCTCGGACTCCTTGCAGCCTCTACTTCACTCGTCTCCTGACCGTGTATGGTTTGTGTATGTACCTAGAAGGCGTGCGGCAGGCGTCCCTCGGCGGCACGAGCAGCTGTCGCGAGCGGCTGCGCGCGCCGCCGCGGCACGGGCCCCACGCGCCCCACGGCCCGGGCTGGCCTGTCTCGGACTCCTTGCAACCGCATTCTACTTCACACGTCTCCTCCTGAAACGTTACAAACAATGGAGTATATGTTGAGACATACTTTGAACGAGTTGTGGGCCAAGGAAACTATCGACAGGATCCCAACAAATAGAGTTCCGCGTAGGGGCAAGACGAAGAAAAATGGCAGACGGAGATGATGGGATGACCTCGACGTTTTTCGGCAGGACTGCTCTGTTTAGCAGTCGATAGAGACGCGATGACTATTCTCTCAGTGCCATGCCATTTAGTCCAAATGCTGGCTTCACTGAAAATCAGCGTCACGGAATGTGTCCTCAGCTTACTCCGTGACATTAAGCTGAATGCAAGCCTTTAGTACAAATTACTTAAAATAATGTGTATTAAGATAAGTTTTGTACTTTTATTTATGTGTAGTTTTCGCACTATTTTTTTTTCTTTTCTTACAGGGTAGGTCTTTATCCAGTAGCGAGGTAGAAATCCATCTAAGACGAAAACTATCAATTTACTGTAATTATAGCGTAAGGAATAAATAATCCATACTAATATTATAAATGCGAAAGTGTGTCTGTCTGTCTGTCTGTCTGTCTGTCTGTCTGTCTGTCTGTCTGTCTGTCTGTCTGTCTGTTACCTCTTCACGCTTAAACCGCTGAACCTATTGCGATGAAATTTGGTATGGAGATAGTTTGAATCTCGGGGAAGGACATAGGATATTTTCATCGTAGAAATCACCCCCTAAGAGGATGAAATGGGGGGTTGAAGTTTGTATGGAGCTGCGATATAAACGATTTCCACGCGGACGGAGTCGCGGGCAGAAGCTAGTGTATGTATAAATGTAGTACGGAGACGATGTGATATTACAGTGGCAGGTTGTGGTTGGGAAGGGACCCATGGGAAGAAACGGGACGGTGTTATTCTACCGCTACACTGCACGGGAACCGTTCTCCTACCATCATTAAAGTACCTGGTAGTGTAGTGGCGGGGCTACAATCCTTCCAGGCAGCGCGGGGGCGCAGCGCCAGGGCTCCAAGTAAGCGTCGGTGCCATCGTCACCAGCACCGGCCAGCTCACAGCGTACACGAGAGATCTTCACTCCCCAGCCACAAGCACCGTCAGCCTCCTGCCCTGATGATGTCTGTGGGACGTTAACATCTTAATTGGAATGTCTTTTGGTCTTTATATGAATAGAATATAATAGATAAACTTTATTTCGCAAATAACAGTAAGTACATTTTTACATTTACACATCTTATATGCGGTTAGCGACCACTGAAGGACAAGGTTCTTTCTATTGAAGATAACATCAATTCTACAGACCCTATTGATACAGTTAGTTGTACATGCATCTTTTTGTCGTTATAGAATAGAAATCTACAAAAAAAAAATGAAAAAATATCCTTTCAGTTCACCAACTCAGCTAAGTGGTCGCTATCTGGAATATGAAATTAGGTAGTCATTAACCGGCGAAATGACCCTGGTCAAAACTATGTGCCAATCAGAACTTCTTCAACATTGGCCCTGACGCAATTTATCGTTACGATAACCGCTGCGTAAACTAGGATGATCAACAAATACCTGGAATGTGGTTTTTTCCTCTGCGGGACTAGGGTATATCTATCATCGCAACGCGACAAGGGACGAGCAAATATACCCTCATCTTTCTAATGGACACTGTGCTAGTGAGAGAATCAAATTGTGCTGGACCTCCTGAAAGTTTTAGTCCTGAGAGTTGGCTGCTGAAACCAACAGGATACCTCCGAAAAGTTTCCTTCTTCTTCTTCTCGTGTCGATGGTTTCCTATTTGAGCCGTGGTTAGATTGTGCGGGACCAGAAATTAGCGATGGCTAACGCCCTATCTCTTGCGTCACGGAGGTCTTATCTGGAGCATGTGTACGGGCACACTGGGCAGGACAGCATATGCGCCATAGTTTGAGGAGTCGTCCCGCACACACACCGGGCGTCTGAGCCACTCAGGATACCCCATTTTATTAGGTTTTCCTTGCTGCGGCCTACCTGGGAGCGTAGTCTGTTTAAGGATCTCCAGGTAGGCCACGGCTGTTTGTGTCCTGCGGGAAGCGCTTCAGCAGGACGGACAAAGTCGTCGGAAGGAGCGCGTGTCTTCTGCCAGTGTGCGAGTCTGTTCCTAGAGGGGGGAAGCTTGGCAGCGGTAGTATACCTTATAAAACTTTTACGGCTCTTAAGACGGGACGGAGGTAGCTTGTGGCCGTAGAGGGGATGCCTGGTGTCGTCTTCGTTTCTCGACACTGCACGCCACCTCTCTGCGGGTCTCCGGGGGAGCAATTCCTGCTAGTGGGTATAGCCTGTTCAGCGGAGTGGGTTTGAGACATCCAGTGATTATGCGGCAGGTGTCATTGAGTGCTGCGGTTACTTGTCCTGCGTGGGTGGAGCGGTGCCACACCGGGCACGCGTATTCACTCGCTGAATAGCAGAGTGCCAGGCCCGTGGTTCGAAGGGTGTGTGCAGTGGCACCCCAGTGCGTTGAGACAAGTCTTCGGAGCAGGCTGTTGCGCGAGTTGACCTTTTGGCGTGTTTTGACGCAGTGGGTCTTAAACGATAGCGTCCTGTCAAGCGTAATGCCCAGGTATTTCGGGCATGAGCAGTGTTATATGACACAACACATTAAGTTGTCTATTGGCGTCCGGGTTTCGTAGATGGAACTCTCAAAATTATTGCTTTGTGAGCCGAGTGCTCTAGCGCTCGTCTGCATATATGAAACGTTGAGTGTTGGGCATGATTGGCTGGTCGTTTGTGTGGATGTTAAATAGGATGGGTGCAAGCACACTGCCCTGCGGGAGTCCATTCTTCTGTGAGTGCCAGCGGCTTTTTCCCGATTGCATATGGACTTGGAATCTGCGGTTATGAAATAGTTCGCGGATAATGTTTATGAACCCAGCGTCCGCAGTCGTCTTGCCAACTTTTGAGAGCAGCCGCTGTATTTTCACAGTGTCATAGGCAGCCGTTAGGTCTACGAAGACTACCCCCGTCACCATACCCACTTCGTAGCCATCTTCTATGTACTGCGTTATCTTTAAAGTTTGGCTCGTGCATGACTTTCCAGGTCAGAAACCCGCTTGTTCTGGGATCAGGTGTGGCTCAACTATGGGAGCGAGGCGGTTAAGAAGCAGTCGCTCCAATAACTTGTACGTGTGACACAACAGGGATATGGGGCGATAACTTTTTGCATTTGAGGGGTCTTTTCTAGGCTTGAGAAGGGCGATTACCTTGGACTTTCGCCATACTTTAGGTATTTTCAGGGACGATAGACAGTTGTTGTATAACTGCAAGAGCCAGTTCCTGGCTTTCGGTCCAAAGTGGATGATCTTCTCCACTGTTAGGTCGTCTAAGCCGGCGGCTTTGCCATTTTTCAAGGACTTAATGGCAGTTTCGAGTTCATAGTCGGTGAAGGGCTTGCTGAGGTTGGTGCTGTCTTGTTTTTTGGCGAGCGTCGTTGCCAGTTTGGATATGCGGCTCGTAGGTTTCCCATTTAGCAGAAGCTGGGTTGCAACCTTATTAGCAGATATCACTCCCGGATTTGTGGGTAGGGGTGGGTCGCCTGTAAGTTGGCGCAAGTTTGACCACGCTCTCTTGCTATTGTGAGTCATGTCGGTATTGGCCACAGTTTCACACCATTTCTGCCGTCTGGCCGCCGCTATTTCCCTCATCAGCTCTTCCCCAGTCTGTGTCGTTTCCTCAGAGAAAGGGTCATTGCAATACAGTGACTCGTAGGTTCTTAAGAGCTCTGTAGAGCTTGGATTGAGTCCGGAAATGTACTGGGTACGACATCCTCGCGGTATGCACCGGCACGACACCGTTCGTACGATCTCGATGAATTGGTCGTATTCCGATGCTCGCGGCGGCAGTCCATCTAGGTTCTTGTATATATCATCTGTGTACTTAGTCCAGTCCGCCTTTTGAAAGTTAAAACGGCGTCGGAAAGAGGTTTTGACGGGTTGAATGACCGCTTGGATCCGGCACATGAGGGGCCTACGCTGCGTTCGAGGTATGGGTTTGCAGACGGTTTTAACACATTGAGAGCTTATCTCCTCAGACGTAAAAATTAGATTGGGGTTGTACCCTCGCTTCCAGCGTCCACTGTTAAAAGATGACGGTAGTTTAGGGTTGTGTAGAAGTGTAAGATAATTATCTTCTGCCCATGCCTCGACTCTTTCACCAGCCGGGTTGGATTCTCGGTAGCCCCAGGAGGTACTGTGGCTATTGAAGTCGCCTACCACGATTTGAGGTCGTTGATCTCCAGGTGTAGATACCTCCCATGGCTGGAAACATTGTGGGGGAGGTTTATAAACTGACGTTACCGTACATTCCCCAATGTTTATGACTATTAGCTCCATAGTTTCCCGCAAAATACAAGAAGAGGTAGTGACACGAGTTTCAGGTCTTGTGAAGATAGCGCTGCCGTGCTTAGTGTGGACAGTTTCGGCAGCGAGTGTAAGTCCGGGTATTTGCGGCCGTTGGTGGCCTTTGTCACGGTGGGTTTCCTGGACGCATAATACGTCGCAATGCGTCTCGCGGCACATTTCGGAAAGAAGTTGTGCTTTGTCTTCCGAGAAGCCAATAATAATAGAGATGGGATGAGATGTTAATAGAGATGACAGTCAGGGCTGGCGCTGAAGTGCCGTTTTTGATCGCATGTTTTTTTTCGCATTGGAACTCGGTGAAACCATCGTGGTGGAAGGATTAGCCGGTCAGCATAAATGTTGACCGTTGCCCAGGGTGCGCCAGACGCTTAGATATCTTAATCAGTTGCTCAGAGTGCGTCGTACGGGGAACGGGGAAGCTCCTTCCATGCACCCTGAGGCAGGAGGAAAAGTTTCCTGAGTGCATACAATGTACGGTACCTGCACGTGGCATCCGAGCACGGGGCGCGCCAGCAGGCGCAGGCAGGGCGCGCGCGGGCACGGCGCGCGCTGCTCCGTGGCCGGGCACGCGCGCCCCGGCCACACCGCCGCCGTCAGCCGCTGTCTGCAACCAATAATGGTACATTACTACAGGCCAGGAAGAATGAGATTGCCGACAAAACTTCGTTCCTGTCGAAACTTCGATCTTTTTTCGAATTTATGTGAAACTTTGTCGTTTGTCAAAGAGAAAATAAATGTAGCGAATTGGGACCTATGTAGTACCTATATATGAAGATAATTTTGAGCGTGCTATTCTCCTTGATATTAGAGTTCGTGTGTAGACAATTTTGAGCACTAGGCCCGCGTAGCTATTTCTGCCACTAACTGAACAGCAACAGTTTCAAAGTCGTTCAACTTACTTCTAAGCAATGAATTTACGCTCCAAATGAAGCGTAAGTAAATGAGAATAGGAATTCGAAAAACAACTGTGTAAGAAGTGCATTAATTCGGCAATATTTGTCTCATTAAGAAGGTCTCAGCTTTGGTGGAGTCAATAATTTGAAACTGTCCTTATTAAGATCGACAAAGAGGGACCCTTTACTTGAGAACGACACATTTTGAGTATTCAATTAAGTCGTCGTTTATTACCTGACGCGGCGCATGTGGCGAGCAGACGCGTCTCCGCAAGAACAGGCGGACGCGTCCCAGGTACTCCACTCGCTCAGCTCGCAGTCCACTCCGCAAGGCACATAGCACCACGACTCGCCGGCCTCTGTCGATGTTGTGTTCTGTAAATGGAACGAGCTATTGGATGAGAGCATCGACAGGGTTATCCCTCTTCGGTAATCTTTGCTCTTATACAACACTTAAGAGCAATTTCACCCGAACGTTGGACAGGGACACTACCACTCGCACAAAGTCGCCAGCGTTATCTTATCATCACTGTCACTTGCACACAAAACGCGATAACCTTAACTACATCAAATAGCACATGCTATGCGGTAGAGCGGGATGGCATGATTTGAAGTTATTAGCTTTCAAACATCGACTTTGTTGTTACATACATAACCTACGTAGTATCGAAGTGGTGGCATATACTTCGTCATCATCATGGTATCGATCGATGCACTGCTGAAAATAAACCAGAAAGGGTGCGATCGTTGTTTTCGTAAACCCTTAGTCAAATACGCACTATAAACGTCTTGCTGTGATAAACCTAAATATACTAATTGTACTTACGGGACAGAAAGTTTCGTTGACAAATACTCCATCGCTTCGCAAGCATCGGACGGATCGTCTTTTGGTTCCCTCGCCACACGGTGAACCACCTACATACAAATAGACACTTGTGTTAAAAAACTTTAACGGGTACAATTACGTCGTGTTATATTATATCTCGCGCTCTCGCTCTCGTTATTATAAATAGCGGGAGTCCGCTGGATGCGGGTGGCACAGGATCGGTCATTGTGGCACTTTTTGGGGGAGGCCCATGTCCAGCAGTGGACGTCTTTCGGCTGATGATGATGATGATGATAATATTATATCTATTAAGCTACACAGGCTTCCAGTTCCACAACGACCATGACTTACAGCGGCAGTGGCAGCGACAACAGTCCGCCATACGTCAAAACGGGGGGCCGCGCTCTGATTTCTTGCTCCTACGTGTGAAAATCGTGAGAGTTTAAATTAATATATTAAGAACAATTTTATTAAACGTGTGGAACGTATGAGTCTCTAGAGGGCTACAAGCCATGTAAAAGGAACACATCCAATGCCAGGAACCCGCCTAACGGGTGCTGTTAGTAGGCGCTTTACCTTATTTGGCGGGAAAACCACGGTATCAGCTACGAACAAAAAGCACTAAGTACCAATTCGTTGAGAGTAGCAGCTCCAGCTGAAATGGAAGTATGTATATAAATACCTAGCGGCTGACAGTCATCCCAGGGCGCCACGTGCCACGAGTAGGTGTGCGGGGAGCAGGGCTCGGCGCCGACTAGCGGCGGGCACCCGGCTCCGCCCTCCGCGGCCGGCCGGAGCACGACACGTGTGCGGTCGCGGCGGCCGCCCCACTTTGTCTACAAATAAGAGTTTTTTATTGGAGTTGACGACAGAAGGATCGTAAGATGCACGTAACGGTTACCTTGAACCAAAGGAATTCAAAGTACTCCCGCTGAGCTCAATCACCCGGTTTATAGAACAGTTGGAGCGCGTTTTGCAGAAGTTACAAAGGAAGACGGCACAAAAGATCCAATAGAGCAATAATGGCAGTTGCAGAAAAGATCCCATAGGGCCGAAGCGCATCCGGAAGGGCCTGCATCCCAAAAAACATAAGATAACACGGTCAGTCACCTGTTCGCAGGGGCTCCAGTCGGACCAGGTGCTGACGACACAATCCCCGGGGCAGGGCGCGTGGCACCCCGCGTCTCGTGAGGGCGCGCCGCCCGCACCTGCCGCCTCACACACCGGTTCCTCGAGGGCGTTGCCTTCGTCGTCCTGGCATCTGTAATACCAATGAAGTATAAACTTAGTGGCACGTTTAGAGAGAGGTGGGGGAAATCTCGGAAAATCCGGAACCAAAGTAACGGTCTTGTCACAGCTATACCGTAGCCGTTTTTGCTTGACGCAAGTGTGCTTTGAGCTCCTAAGCACATTTGCGTCACATTTGACACATCATCGCACTGCGGCCTTATATTACACTGTAGTACCGATATATTGTAGCTTGATCAGTATCACAAATTAGCCATCGGCTATAAGGCCTCGTTGAGTGTAAAAGTCTAAAGAAATGTGTAACGAACGCCGGTCGATGTGGGTCTCGTGCAGGACGCAGAATCGCTAAATTACCAATGATTGATTTTGCTATGTTCACCAAGCACCACAGGTAGCGTTGAAGTGTTTTCTAATTCCTGACTAGTATTGGTATAACAGTCTAAGATGATGTGGCATGCATGTGAAGTTTATCACAAGTGAAAATATATTTCGAATCGATCTGCTCTTAAAGAGGTGTACATACTCGACGGTCCGGTTGATGATGGCCCGCCCGCACAGCACGCGCAGCGGCGCGCACACCGACCACTCGCCGAGCACCCAGCGCGGCTCCGACACGGCGCACGTCGCGCGCTGCAGCGTCGCGCCGCACTCGCGCCCACCTGCCGAGCCTTCTTCTAGCACCTCCCTGTTACAGACAAGAATGTTTACAGATGAAAGATTAATATTTAAACTGAAGTTATGTGAATCAAGAATGAAACATTTATTCGTGACACAATACAACAAACAGTAATGCAAGACAAAGAAAAAAGGAAAACTGAGTATCTATGGGTGCTAAAGGGGGTTCGAGTTATGAGAATGGCAGAAATGCCAGGACAAAAACAGTCTACTTCAAACGGGAAAATTATGCTGATTGGTGATTTTTTACCCCCGACTGATACCTACTCATTGGTCAAAATAACAAGCAAAAGTCTTACAGGTACAATTTTACAAGCCTAAATCAGCAACTCAGTGGCCCGTGATCAATAATGACTGGCCTAAATTTGATATGTGTTGCCTGTTTAGACTTGTAAATAACTTGTAGGTTCGCGAAACGTTGGCGAATTAGTTCCTTGGCTTGCCGACTCGTCGAAAATTTCGCACGTGCACGGATCACTTGTATACAATACACACCACATAAGTGAAATTATTATCAAGTCGCCTCCCGTCGAACCCCACTGACGTAGGTACTGTAGTACAGGCTACGCAGTACGCACCTGGTCCGGTACCGGAAGGCGGCGCGCGAGCCGGGCTCGGCGGCGCAGGGCCCCCACTCGCCCCACGCGCCGGCGCCGCAGTCGCGCGCGCACCGCACGCTGCACGCGCCGCGCAGCAGCATGGGGAACTCCGAGTCGTATGTGTAGCCGTCCGTCGACGCTTCGCGGACACGGCTTGGGCCTGGTGGCGTTAGTATATTGGAAACTACAAATACAAAAGCACCCACGACACAACAAACATAGCTAAGAACCATCATTTAAGACGAGAAGATAAGGTATGATGACAGACACACAGATAGACATGCTTAACTTATTACACTCCTCGTTTTCCTTGTGTAGTTAAACAGCATAATATTAGCCTTCACTAGCAAATCTACATACGGTCCGACTTGACCAGTAGAAAAACAATATTTTGGCTTCCTGCTACGAGACAATGATAAAAGTCAAACTAGCTATCACATCACGTAATGGGTAACAACGCATTAATCTGACTTATGCGTTGATTACTGACTAACTACTTAACTAACTATATTAGCTCAGTAATCCAAAAAGAGGTCTTGGCCTCCGAAACGAGAGCACGCCACTTATCCCGATCCCTAATGATTACTGATTAGGATGACATAATTATAGGTGGAGCTAAGTTACCAGTGAGCGGGTGGAACTTCTTGCAGACGTCCACGGGCACGTCTCGTCCGCCGAACATGCAGCGCGCGGCTCGCAGCGCTCTGCCCTCCCCACACTCCGTGCTGAATCACATCACCCACATTATACACTCGTTTCAAAACATTCAAGAGGAACCAACCCACACTGGGCCAGCGTGGAGATTATAACCCATTCCCTCTTGTTCATAGGTCAGACGCATAAGGGTAATTCTCAGAGCGTTTCAATCGCTCTCTTCTTAATGTAACATTTTTTGACGAAGTCGCTGTATATTTTTGTTGCATTTCTAGTTATTTGACAGTGGTTCGTGGCCTCCATCAAATAACCAGAAATGCAACAGAAATCTACGACGTCAAAAATTCTGACATGAACAGGAGGACAGTTAAAACCACGTTAACATGCTCTGAGAATCCTATAAGAACCGATGATGACGATCATAGATGGGTAAAGATGGGGAAGGTCTACATACGATTTTTGTACATTGAAAATAACACCATGGTTAACATACACATTAATAATATAACCATATTAATAGTGTTTCTTTTTTCATGTTTTTGTCATTCTTTTTAACTCTTTAAGTCGTCCACGAGCCTGGTATTTAAAGTTTCTTATTAATTTGCCTAGAAAAGGATTTAATAACATAATAATCACAAATAAAATATAAAAAGTTACCCGGGAGGGAGAATGCAGTCCGAATCAGCCGGCAGCAGCTCCAGAGACACGTTCTTGCAGGTGCACGTCGGGATGTCCGGGTCAGACGCGTCCAGGTATCTGGAACATTCCAACAAATAAAAATACATTACTACAGAGGCCGGGAAGTAAGGGGTTGCCGGCCGAGTACATATAGACGGCCGAGTGTAGCGGGGTCGGATAGTTATGAGGCTGGCAACCCCTTTTCACGCCAAGGTATGTACATAGTGCTTTTCTCAAACATGCAATAAATTAAATTAAAAAAATCCAAGAAATCAAACTTTAATTTTCATGGCTCAACGCCGTGATCCTCCAATTTTGTATGAAATGCCATTACGGATCTATCGTCTCACTGCGCCCAAAACGTGACACTTCGAAGCCCATTATGAAGAACACAACGTTAATATTTCATTGCATGTTTGAGAAAGTATAATAAATTGGTATTGTGATATTTCCCCATGGAGTCTAATTAATAATACAATGTTGTCCAGCTTAATTTTTGCGGTAATTCCGGACTACGATTTGGTTATTATTCGTGTCTCGAAATCCGTCATACGACCGGTCATAATGTATAACTGATACTAACTTGGAGTTTGACGCTAAAGTACGAGAACAAGCTTCTCGTCGCTGAAAGAAAAGTCTTCAGTAATATTTTGGGACCAACTAGGTGAGAATATGGTAGTTGGAGAAATTGAAAAAACCAAGAAATAGAGCACATATATGGTATCGTAACTCAATATCATCGGGAAAATCAAGTCCACTAGCTAGACTCCCGCTGGCTCGGTCATCTCGAAGACCCTACGTGGGATGACCTTTGTAGTCGACAGCCAGTTGATCGGCTTGCAAATACCGACGGTAGGGTGTAGTGGAAGAAGCACAGGGCTTCTAGAACACAGAAGACTGAGAGAACATCGCTCAAGACTGAACGTCCTAGCGTCTACTCGTATCGAAAGGTAAGATATACGTCGAGTTGCTGAGGCAGCGGCGTAAGTAAGTAGCAAGTTACCTCAAAGGCTCCGCGCAGACGTTGTCGCAGGTGACGGTGGTGACGACACTGTCGCAGGGCACGCGACACGCTGCCACGCTCTGCGGCACGAGCTGGCCGGCGCATGCGCCAGCGTTCACGCGGTGCGAGGCCGAACCACACCAGATGCCTGCAAACCACATAACAATTTACTTTTAGGCTTCATATATTATGAGATATAATGACACGTATTGAATAGCTTATAGACTAGCATGAGATCCATAGAAAAGGGTGCACACATCATGAATATCATGATCACTTGGTCAGCGACTTGAATAAGTTTCTGTCAAACTGATCGTCCTTTTTACGCACATTCAACAAGTACTTGAGAGGATTCTAATCATATAAACTAGACAGGCCATCTTCTGTCTCTAACATCAGATCAGCTCTATAGCGCCATAATTATTGCGTTGTCATCGAAACACGCTGTGGAATGAACTCCCTGCCATGGTTTTCCCGAGGGATTTCAAGGTTCATCAAGATACGAGCGTAGAGGTTTTTAAGGGTCGGTCACGCGCTTGCGAGTCCCTGGAGATGCAAGCTTCCATAAGCTACGGAAACCGATTACCGTCAACCTGGCCGTACGCATGCATGCCACCGAGGTGGTATTAAAAAATATACATCATCATCTGCATACTTCTAACTCTGTGCCCTGCGCCGCACCGCACCCCGGGCGGCAGACGACACGTGCTCCACTCGCCGGCGACCCACGCGGCGTCGCGCGCGCGACACGACCGCGCGACCGGGCAGTCGCGCGACT
The DNA here is from genome assembly GCA_947578815.1 of Epinotia ramella. Lineage (NCBI taxonomy): Eukaryota > Metazoa > Arthropoda > Insecta > Lepidoptera > Tortricidae > Epinotia > Epinotia ramella. The sequence goes on from OX388211.1 coordinate 25,131,926, forward strand.
CCTGCGCAGGGCCGCAGCTCGGCCCGCCGTGGACCACGCGCACGCGGATCTGCTTGCCGGGGTCTGAGGAAGATGGTGTTGAATTATTGTCTGATGTGAGATTTCGGGATGCGCTGAGATGATCATAGATTATCGTTTTGTAAAAAGCTATTGGATTTACTAATCCGCCACGCAAAACAAGGCGTGTTATAGTTTTACGTGTCTGTGTATCTGCATGTCTGTCTGTGACATCGGCATCATCATACAGTTTTTTTTTGTCCGAAAGATGACGTGATCGAGATGGTTCTTAGCTACGTCTCAACAAAATCGTTTCAGCCGGTTTTGAGATATTGAACTTTGACATGAAAATGTCGGGGTCTTTCAACTTTCTAAGTTGTTCGTTACTTCCATTACAATCATGTTCAAAAATACATTGTGGTTAAGTGTTAGTAGGTACATGATGTCCTACTAGTGTGCACAATATGGAAAAGTTTGGGTTTTGGGATTTGATGAGATACGAGTAGGTATAGTTCAGGGTGGCAAAGCCGGATTCATATCTGTCTGACGTGACGCGTCGTGACTTCTTTTGTGACGTCTTTCATCTGGTGCTCTCTGATGTGCCTGCTCATCAAAGCGCATCACAGAGCATCACGTCAGATAAATATAAACCCGTCTTTATGTTCCATAGCCAAATAAATAAAAATCACAAAGTTTATTAAAATCCATTGCAAAACACTTCAAAACTGGAATGTTTACCGGCAAAGACAAACTATTAGCAGACAGCTAAAAAGACTAGTTTCCAAACTTTCCAACAATGTGACGAAAAGTTGTTCTTACCACAAGTGTTAGGGCAAGGCGACCACGGCATCCAGGCTTCCACGCGACACCCTCGGTGACACCGCACCGTGCACGCGCGGTGCGAGGTAGGTCGGCGGAGCGGGGCGCATCTGTAGACCAAAGATAAAGAATTTGTACAGTCAGACCAACCTTAACGTACATTTAAGAGAGTCGTAAATTGGGTACACGTTGCTAAAATATTCATTCATCCCTTACATACCTACACTTTTTTACACTCGCTGTGCATAAAATGTGGGAACGGGACACCTCTTTTCCCTCTTCGTTTCACTTTACTTGTCATGATTGGTGCGTCAGAGAGCGCAGCAGAGGTGTTTCTTTCCTACATTTTATGATAAATCGTTTGATATTAGTATGGGCTAAGAAAGAACGAACAAGAACGGACCCGAACAATTGGAATTTGCAACGGATTTGTTAATTTTGTATTTTAACTAGGGTTAAAAATATAACTTTTGTGGACTTACAATGCTTCGCGGACGACATCTGCGTTGTTCTGAACGCACATCACGTCTCTGGTCATTTCGCCTTCTTCTACGCAGGGCTCTTCGTCGTCACTCTCATTGAAAGTTTCTCCATCCTGCAAAAGAGTTCGACATCTTTACTTTGAAGAAGATAATAAATATAATAATGATCAATTCTAGAAAAGTTCGCTGTTCCGTGAATTCTTAAATATAGTACCTACATTACTGCCAAGGCTGGGAATATAGAGATTGCCGGACACAAATAATAATACAAAATAAATATTAATTAATTAATTAATTCATTCCCACGTACCCAATCGGACACTGGGCTCCTTTAGGGGAGTGCCGGCAGTGACCGGAAATAACGCTAGGGGGATGATGATGATGATGATTAATTCCCTGCTTTACTCAAGACTAACCCCCTTATTCATAAAACTTAAAATGCCTCTGCTAAATAAAATTTGTTTTGTCCCTTTCCAACGAACAGAAATTTTAATGTCAAAGTGACAGATAAGGACAAACGAATATTAACGCCATTTTAGTTTAAATAGGCTTGTAGAACGTTTATGAATACGACCGTAAATTGCTGAACGCCATGATGACTTTGGATGGAATGAACTTCTCGTCTCGCCGCACCCAAAACGTGATAGTTCACAGCCGTGGTAGTTATAAGGTCCATATTAAATTGCATGTTTGAGAAAATCTTCTTAAGTGCTTAAACGGTGGTCCGTTGCTGTCCTGCTGATATTATTATCCATAATTCACCCATTTTCTGCCAAATCAAAAAAGATCGCACTTGAGCAAAAACGTGCGCATAAACTGTAGTACCAGCACGACGTGTCTTTAGTGTTATATCTCTTGTAGTGTCCTCAAGCTCCATCGTTCTTCCAGTCTATCCCACCTGGCAAAGGAGTTACTCACGAGTAAATCCGTGTAATTGGTAACCGGCATGTAGTCCTGGCGACGGCGTTCACATGGCCCCCACGGCGTGGCCAGCCAGGAGTACGTCGCGCAAGCGTGAGTGTTGCACGTCTCGTGTTGGACTAACTGTTCTTCGGACGGACAGGGCCAACCATCTACAAGAGTTGACAACAATTATTTAACTAGTAGAGTAGTGTTGTAAAAAAGAACCGAGCTGGAGTCACGGGATTGAATCGCGTGACATCCCCTATGTCCGTTCTGCAGGCCCTAGAGATTTTTTATTTTTAAAGTTAAGTAATTAAAAATAAGTGAAGATACCCATTAAGAGTCGTACTATTCAGCGTTTTTTGTTTATCTTCGGCTACAGAAGACATTCTTGGTGTTATACGTTATGAAAACTGGAGAAATAAGAATTGCCGAAGAGCATCACTTTAGCCATTGTACTGTACCAGCTCAATGAAATAATGAATAGGGAGATAAAATAAAACCTTGAGAAGTATCCTAAGAGACCTCTCCATAGACAAACTACGCCGCACTCAATAGACACCATTGTTTTCCAACTACATTATATTCGACAAGGCGCAAGCTTTGCCTTGCATTCAAGTAACCAGACTTACTAGGTGAAGCATGTGCCAGTATGTGCCTCCTTCTAGTCCTGGTAGGCGGTGGGCGCGCAGCAGCAGCACAAGAGGCGCTACAGAGGCCCCAGGCTCCCCAAGCCGACACCACGCAGTCGCCGGCGCAGGCGATGCGGCAGCGCTCGCTGCGCGCCGGTGCACCTGTGTCGCTGCACCATGCGCGAGGGGCTTCCTTCTATTGAAGATGGAGCATTTTTAGTTCGTTTTATCTTCCAACGACAGCGTCTCAGAACAACTACATAGAAGAAGGCGCGGCGCTAGTTCTATTGTCTTGTAGCAGGGACGTTGTTAGTCACTGTGAGCTTCAGAATATGTTGTGAAACCTCATTGTGTCTACTACTACAGCTACATATATATAGCTCGCAATAAGGAATTAATAAGCTCAGCGGCTTGCACCCTCTGAAATGTGTTTTACTCTAGTCGCGCGTGTACACCGCAAAGCGTGGCACTGATCAATGTAATTTTATATCGGAATGTGGTGTTCACTAACCTCATTGCGTCCCAAGCATCACTTGGTCACATGGTAGATAATTTATTTGAAAAGTGGCTTACAGGCCACCTGATATCTTACCCCATTATGTCCTACGCAACGCAGTTCACGACTCCTCCTCCCAGGACCACAGGTTGTATGAGGCTGGTTCAGCACACAGGAGCCCCAAGGCAGAGGCTTCCACGCTGCGCAGCGGGGCGCAGCGCAAGTTCTCTTCTCTTCTAGAGGCGGGCACGGGGCTCCACCACCGGACGCGGCTGCGGTCACGCGGCGACGCCGGACGCTGTAACCTTTGTGAGAATATCAAGTTAGTTTGTTTAACTGTCTTTTAACACATAAGTTAACTCCTTATTCTGAAAACGTGTTGCGAGTTAGAACTTGGCCGAACCTTGAAGACTCGAGCAGTCTAGGTTAACGCGAGTCCTCTTAGTACCGTAAAGGTTAGTCTTACTTTTAACAGCTCGGTTCTTCAAGGTTCGGCCGAGTATTAAGTCACAACACTAGTGGAACGCATCAAGACCTCTTTCGAAAGATTAATGTAGATGAAAATTTCGCGAGGAGTTGAAGGTAATTGGTGAGTCTTATTTAGATCAAGTTAAACAAGAAGGATTCTACCAAGTCATAACAGAAAGTGATGAATGTTGTATTGCTTTAATCATGTGATAGATTTGACGACCTAGATTTTCTGATAGTAGCGCTTATCGTCATGAAGTCATGACAGACAGATGACGGGCGTTTCGTATTTGTCCATTTCTGACAAGTATGTAAATGTGACAGTCTCAAGATTTCAAGTAAATACCACTGCTGGTTAGCTGCTGCACAGGATTCAAGGGGCACTTGTCTGTAGGCTGGCAGGCTTCCCATTCGCTCCACTCTCCAACTTCGCAGTCGCGCGGGCATGGGACCTGGGAAAACGTATATTTATACTCATAAATATATTTAAATATTCTTGTGGACGATGATGATGATTGCGCACTGCAAAACCAGTGAATCAAGTCTTCCTCTCTCACAATTTCACTGTCCCACTCTCACCTCACAAGGCTGCACGAGCGTCGGCATCGGTGCGTGAGCACACTGAACAGGATGCAGCGCGCGTCCGTCTGCGCGCACGCAGGTCGCCTCGCGCCGCTGCACGCCGCCGCCGCAGCTCGCGGGGGTCGCGTCGCGGTCGTCCATGTCGTCGGCCTCGTCGTCATCGTAGATCGCGTCGTCGTCTGTCTCGTCGTTATCGTCATCGTTGGCTGGAAATTAATTAGTTTACATCCATACAAATAACATGTACTGTCGCGTCATTCTCATCTGCTTATAAGTGATTTGAATTTTCATTGCTAAGAATTATCTCGGTTCTGTGGACCACGTCACAGAACCGTACACGGCGTCTCGGTAGACCACGTAGGAGATGGCGAAACGAACTTGACGGCTTTGACCAAAACTGGTGGGAATCTGCCCAGGACAGGGATATGTGGCAGAAAAAGAGGGAGGACTTTGCCCAGCAGTGGGACACTTAAGGCTCTTAATAAATAAATAATAATAATAACAATTATCTCAGAACAGGAAAGATGAAGTGCAGTAATCGTATGTCGAAGGACAAAATCATAAAACTGAGCTGCGTGGTTGTACGTTAGAGCAAGAGTTGTTGCAAGCCCATTACGAGGGGGGTATCTACCAGATAAGGACGAGTATCTACCAGAGTTGCGCAAGAGAGCGGCGCGGTGTGGGTGGAAGTCCAAAAAAAAAACTACATAGCCACGCTCACGCATCTCTTTGAATTCGCCCATTTCTGGTAAATACTTACCCCGAGAGTACCTTCGGCACCTCGCATTCCTCATCGTGATCTGTATCGTTTTCGTTTTCTTGGAACATAAGATTGCATCTACTTACAAGGTTTAGGAGTAGCAGTCAGCTCCACGGCTACTCGGCACTCGGCCCAGGGCCCGGGCGTCCAGTGGGCCGTCGCTTCTAGGGCTGCTGGTCGCACCTCCTCAACCACGTCACATTCCTTGCCGTTGCCTGGGAAAATAAAGCGAGGCTTAAGTAAATGTTACAGTACAGTAGCATGAAAATAAAATAGCAATGCAAAATGTCGGTGACGTCATTCAGATTCAGATAATTTTATTGCTAAAAGTAGCGGTACATTTTACATCTCAAATTGTTAACGTTTATTAAGTGAGTATTTATACTATTATTCTTATTTATTATTCTAGAGTCCCTTTTTCCTTGATTAAAGTTCATCTAGGCTAAAAAAACATTATAGGCCATGAAGAAGTGGTAGCCTAGCGGTTCAGGCATGCCGCTGTCAAACGGCGGTCGTAGGTTTGAATCCCGGCTCGTACCAATGAGTTACCACGTCGTGACTACGACGAAATTCAAAGATGTATGTGAGGTCCCCAACCCGCACTGGGCCAGCGTGGGGACTACTGCCCGTTCCCTCTCATCCATGAGAGGAGGCCTGTGCCCAGCAGTGGGACGTATATAGGCTGAGTCATTATATTATTATTATTATAAAACCATTGCAACGATTGAACTATGTCTCAGACGCAAGGAAGAACGTTTTTGTGAAAGGCACAATGCTACACGGCAGTTCCTAAAACTTGCTTGAGTTTAGCTGCAGTATTTGTGGTGTGGAACTGAATCTGTCAAGGACGGGTTCCTTAACAGAGTCGAGAAACCGCGTAGTCCAATTTGATGGGAGTCGAGTTACTCAGCTATGATGTAGTCTTAATACAATTTCAATTCAACATCCATACTATCCATCCATACTAATATTATAAATGCGAAAGTGTGTCTGTCTGTCTGTCTGTCTGTTACCTCTTCACGCTTAAACCGCTAAACCGATTGCGATGAAATTTGGTATGGAGATAGTTTGAATCCCGGGGAAGGACATAGGATAGTTTTCATCCTGGAAATCACCCCCTAAGGGGATGAAATGGGGGGGTAAAAGTTTGTATGGAGTTGCGCGATATAAAAGAGTTCCACGCGGACGGAGTCGCGGGCAGAAGCTAGTTTTATTCATAAAAGGATACCTACAGGAGAACCAGTTTTGTGTTAGCATAAACGTGTCATTTATACCTACAAAAAGCGCATCGACAAAAATAAGTTATAAGAACGAGAAAAAATCAAATTTCAATCAGTGAAAAATTGTTTTTTTTTTTTTAGCGTACGTTTCTGCTTAATAAAACATTTAAGGAGAAAAAATCAATACGTGTGTACAAAGAAAAGACACGCGTTGGCAGTGGAGACCGCGCCAGCCTTCAAAAGGCAAAGGTGCCGCTGAAACTCCAGCGGTCTTGTCTTAGGGCCTACTCAACCATAAACACTCGACTAACCGTACTAGGGCAAACATGTTGAGCGACACCAGTCCCTTACTGAGTGCTCGTGCAGCGAGGTAACTCACCGTGCGGTAACCGCCGAACGCGCCTAGTCCGCACGAGCGCGCCGTCCGTGCGCGGCCGCCACGGCATCCATTCAGCTAGAGAGCAGTCTTCCCGCAACACGCACACTCGAGAGATCCCGACACGCGCTAGAGCTGTGCCGCAGTACCTAAAGAGTTAAAACATACATAAGTTTCTGTCAAAAATGTAATTTGCTGACCTCACGACGAGCTTCAACACCTTTATTTGTCGAGCAGGTGAAAGTTACAAGATTAAAGTAAAAGTAGATAAATAAATAAATATTTTGGGGACAATTTTACACCAACAGACCAGTCTAAACTAAGCAAAGTTGTACTTAGTATACTAGACGATGATTATACATACTTATTTAAATACATAGAAAACATCCATGACTCAGGAACAAATATTCCTGCTCATCACACAAATTAATGCCCTTACCGGGATTCGAACCCGGGACCTCCGGCTTCGTAGGCAGGGCACTACCAACTAGGCTACATACATCGATCGATTGACTAAAGTGTTCAACAGCTTAGGAGTTCGACTGTACAAGCTTTTGTTGCTATCTGTATTTTTTTGCAGAATCGTCAACTATAGTCGTTGAAAGGGTTCAATAGAAGTTGCTACGACCACCTTCTGTCTCCATCATCAGATGATCAGAGGTGACCTAATATTGTCATTATCTGGAAGAGATCGTTTTAAAGTGATAAGGCCGACTGTTTTAGTCAGTGTTGTACCATTTGTTATTTAGCAAATTTTTGTAAGATGTGTCTCTTATGTGGTGGTGCAATAAAGAGTAATTATTATTATTAGTGTGTTATCACCAAAAGTAATTTCAGCTCAGTCGGATATTGGCATGAGGTTGAATGGTTTGAAGACGTTGAACGACACCTTCCATACTTAATTATGAACAGTGCAAGTCAAGTTTAGTGTGGTGGTTAATTACCTACTATAGCTTTAATACGAACTATCGATCACCCCTTTCTGACAAAGTGATTTCTGATCCAGTGTAAATTGCCACCCCGTATAGCTCGTATAGTTAATAAACGACGTCGCATAGTGTCCTGCCATTGTCACGAACAGTTTCACGCCAGTTGGCTGCCTGATAAGAAAACCCAGTCGTGTGCATTGTGCACTCAATTTAAGATTAAATGCTCCAAGAAATAAGGTGCATTTTAGCTCGTATATTAAAAATAAGCTTCTATAAAAACATTGCAGGATAAAAATATGCAAAGCTTTGCTTGCATACGTTCTCCGTAAACTTCTGGATGCGAGCGTTAAGAAAATGAAGTTTTTTTTTAACATTAGGTACTCTTGTTAATGTTGTACTTACATATTATAGGGTGTTAGGAAATAAATTAACAATTTGTGGGCTTGTGATAAACTGAACTTAGATTATTCTAAAGAAGCTGAGAACAGTTTAATAGAAGGCACACCATTTTTTGGTTTTTATTAGTAGCTAAGCCTCTGTTAATCAACCCATTCAGACCACATTAGAGTCATGCAACTCATCCATCTACGAGCGATATTCGCTATAAAATTGAGTGGAAAAATGCTGCTACGCGCTACGGCGTAGCACACGTACTTAATGGGTTCTTGTCTCTTACAAACAAAAACCGGCCAAGTGCGAGTCGGACTCGCGCACGAAGGGTTCCGTACCATTATCTATAAAAACGGCAAAAAAAACACGTTTGTTGTATGGGAGCCACCCTCAAATATTTATTTTATTTTGTTTTTAGTATTTGTTATTATAGCGGCAACAGAAATACATCATCTGTGAAAATTTCAACTGTCTAGCTATCGCGGTTCTTGAGGTACAGCCTGGTGACAGACAGACGGACGGACAGCGAAGTCTTAGTAATAGGGTCCCGTTTTTACCCTTTGGGTACGGAACCCTAAAAAGACGGAGACAAAAAATGATATGGCACACATTTCTGAACTTAATCCAAATAAAATTCTGCTTACTAATGCGAATATTCGGTTACGCAACATATAAGTCAACAAATATGTCGGCTAAGTATTTCCTCCTAAAAGCGACAAATTTTTGTAATTTAGCCAATAATTCGTATGAAAAAACCCTAGGCTTTGTACAGAACATCACCAAATGTAAGTAAAGCCAAATAAATATCTTGGTCAACAACATAAACTTCTCACGTGCCATTTAAGGAAACTTGCATTTTGCGTCTTATGCAGTAACGATAGAGCTTATATTCCTTTTTAGTCTTCAATGCACTTAGGTCCTTCTTCTTAAGACGCATTATTTTCGAAACATCGGAAATGACATTTCAAGCATTTCGGAATTTGACCTTTATATAGTTCTAATAGAATTGTTGTTCCTTCAACATCTTCACACCAGTTGCGACATTGTTGTGTTAAATTATTACACATTCGCTGCACAAAGGTTCTTTGTAGTCTGCATGCTCGAGGCAAACAAATACTGACCGGCTTATGTAAAGGCTAGTTGTTGTTAATATATGTAGGTATATAGAGCGCTAGCTTTGTATTGGAAATTCTAGAATCAAGTTTACTGGAAAGCTCGAATACCATGTACCTAAACACAGTTAAGGTGGTGGTGGTGGTGGTGGTGGTGGTATACAGAGATACAATAGAGATGCTCTTACCGTACTACTATAACACAATATCGTTTTTAGGGTTCCGTAAGAACGTATAAGGAACCCTTATAGTTTCGCCATGTCCGTTTGTCTGTCTTCTTATTTTCTCGTTAAACCCATGGTGTAGGGTATCGTTGGATAGCTTGTTCAAAAATATTTTTCAACTCAGTGATTCGATTGCGAGATATTGGGATTTAAAGAATTTAGGTTCGAGTCATGTCCTCCCCTCCCCCTACCGGCTAAAGGGCTACTACGGAGGATGTGAAAAAAATCTTGGCAGTAGTACATATAATAAATTTAAAAGGAAAACTATCACTGATAAGAAGGCATAAGTAGTTATCGAGTAATAGTCGACCAGAGTCAGAGTCGAATTTAATGTGTATTTGGCCGACGCAACCGCACCGCACGTCGATGTAACTAAGACAGACAGGCAACTACAGAACCCTTCACTGCTCGTGGCCCGACACGCACTTGGCCAGTTTTTATTTTTTATAGTTTTGGTATGGCTTTTTTATTACTTTACAGATGTTTTATTTTTACAGTATGCTGACAATTAAATCAAGCATTTGCGGCTAAGCAACAGCATTTTCCTGCTTTGTAGCGGAAACCGCTTGTAGAGGCATGATTCATAAGTTAGCTAGGGATCGCTGCATATTTGTTACTGTATATCTTCTAGGCCCAAACGGGCGTTGACCTGTTTTGGGTTTTGTTTGTATGTTTGTCTTTGCCTTTGTTACCCTGGCGTGGCGATCGATAAGGGTTGCGGCCTGTAAAATTAAATATTCCTCATAATTGTCAGCCGCACTGGTATGCTAAACTCGACGCCATTTATGTAATGGGTCTAATGGTCTATTTCGCTAAAGGTATTGACTTTTAATTAAATTGACATTTGTTCCACGCAATTTTTTTTACTACGAAGGTGGCTAGCTAGCTTACGTCCTGCCTGATGGTAAGCAGATACCGTACCCTATGGACGCTAGCCTTTATTGGTTATGATGATAGCTAGAGACGATCGCAGCTCTCTCGCTCTCAACAGTCTCAACACAGCACATCCCCGGGAACTCTGGCGGCGTTTCTCACCACCAGGAACACAAGCGGCGTTGTTATGGCTGCGGTCTCTTCCACACGCGCCAAGCTTAACTTGGCGTGAGCATTCACTTGGCATGAGCATCGACCTGGCGAGAGCATTCACTTGTCGTGAGCATTCACTTGTTATGAGCATTGACCTGGCGTGAGCATTCACTTGTCACAAGCATTCACTTGGCGTGAGCATTCACTTGTCATGATCATTGACCTGGCGTGAGCATTCACTTGTCATAAGCATTCACTTGGCGTGAGCATTCACTTGGCGTGAGCATTCACTTGTCGTGGGCATTGACCTGGCGTGAGCATTCACTTGTCATAAGCATTTACTTGGCGTGAGCATTCACTTGTCATGAGCATTGACCCGGCGTGAACATTCACTTGTCGTCAGCATTCACTTGTCGTGAGCATTACATCCCCACTATAGGTGTAGGGGAGGTACCCAAAAAAAAACATTTTTTCAAAGTTTTATTCCATTGTTTTGTCGGCGTAATTGATTCATATACCGTTGCCGAATTACAGTTTCCTAGTAGTAATGGTTACTGAGCTAAGCCGAAGACGGACGAACGGACGGACGGCCAGACGGACATGGCGAAACTGTAAGGGACTACGGAACCTTAAAAATCTATCACCACCTTAACGTGACAGAGCGAGTGCGCGCAATAAGTAGAAATTCGATTTCCATTCAAAACGTTAAGTTGAATAGTGCCAGCTTGACCTACTATGTGACTTATTGCAGGGTATTACACCGTGTTGGTTACGATATGTAATACGAGCTGTGAATACCAATTTACGTGTCACATGGTGACAATTTACATAATGTATCAGGCCAATTATAATATAACATTGCTGGCGAGACGTTTTGATCTACGCGATACTTGCTATCTTAAAATTTTATTTATTTTATTTTATTTTATTTCAATATAGCAACTATTTTTACAGGTTAACCTAATGCAATAGCGCCTTAAATACTTAATTGATTTAACCTAATTATTATACTTGCACAAGACACACAGACACACTTTAACAAATTCGGACATTGAACAATGAAAAATATCAGTTTGGTCAGCAACAAGGTTTAGTGTGTGTACGGCTCGACTGAGAGGCGCTTTACGAAGCAAGTTGGTTCTGCCGCTCGGCTCCACCAGCAGCCGCGGCCGCCGCCGCCGCCCCGCGTGAGAAATGTGAGTACCACCAGAGCGAGATTGCGAGGCGGTGAGCGAGGTTTTATTTAAATCCACCTAAAATAATGATTATAGCACCGTCTAGAACGGCCAGCTGGCCCAAGTGCCTAATAGATGGGGCTGCCTGTATTTTAGATCGCGCATGCAAGCGTTTTTTCACCGTACAATGTAAAAGAATCTCAAATGTCATTTGTTATTCAGTTAACATTACACGGCTTAATAGTTCATGCTTTCTGTCTGCTTCCACTTAGGGAAGTTCGGAGACTTTTTCTATTAGCCAGCGGTTTACATGCGCTTCGACACTTCTTCGTACTTAGAAATAGGTGTTGCATTCGTTTTGTTTTAGCTTTGTTCAGTAATAAATCTTTTCCGTTACTACATCTCCTTTGTTTCGCTGAAATTACGCTCCACGGTCCTGCCACATTCTACATGCTTAATTTTCCTATCCTCGCTTAGCGAAGCACTGGCGGTTATGGGCACAGCAGAGCGAAGTTTTTTTTACATACAAAAAATGCACAACCTCGCAACACATCCTCGCACCGCTCATCTGCACACATTTCACGCTCCGCTAATTTCCGTCGCACAACTCTGATGGATGCGGTTACACCGTTACACAGCCTCGTTACGCATTCTCGTTTCACTCTGTTTCCTCGCACAGCTCTGTTGGATATACAGTCAGCATCAAAAGTAACAGCGCAATTGACGTCTCCAAAAGCTCTTATTCCCTTTTAATAAAGACTTTTGATGTCTTCGTTTGCCCAGTTACTTTTGATGCTGATTGTACACCCTTAGCATATTCACTGCCAAGAATCGCTACGCTCGTAGACGAGGGCGTAGTTTACTCGCTAAGTACGAATACTACAGAATCTACAGATACATGTTCCTTTGTGTATCTGATTGGTCATGTGCTACGTGCCACGCGTAGACATGTACGGCTACGTACTCTACGCCGTAGCTCGTAGCTTCATCCTTCTATTATACATCGATAAATTCCCAAAAACCAGTAAAACAAGGGTTCATCTCACTAGAATCTCTGCAGTTAGTTACAACCATGTCGTAGAGGCACGGCACAAGTGCGATTTAATCTCGCGTAGAGAGGGTTCCGTGAGGTAGGTAGTTTAATTCTGTACCTGGTCTATCTAGCTTATTGGAGTCTTTATTATTTACTCAGTTTGCACCAATTAAAAAAAGGAGGAGGACCGCATTTGTTCCCCTATTACTCGAAGATGCCAGAACCCATTTGTATTTTTTTTTAAGTGAAAACTTCTTTAGCGGCGCTGAGCACTTACTGGGATGGGGAAAAAGTATTAAAGTCGCGACAGATTTTTGTGACGTCAGATGCGTAGGAGGTCACGTGACCGTAGGATGGAGAGAGTCTCTCTCAGAGAGATTCGGGACGAGGTTTGGGGTTGGGGGGGGGGGGGGGGGGGAATTGTTTGATGCAAGACGTACGGGGCTTGGGGGCGGGGCGGGCGGGGGGAGCTGTGTAGCGCGGCCGCTCGCATGCCGGGCTCAGTTTTCACTTCTACCGGCACACCCGCTCTTTTTTTGTTTTAAAGTGTATTTTTCTCAGGTGGTCCAATGGCCGTCATGTCAGGCTTTGATAATAGGATCCTGGCCCCGTGTCATGATCGGCCGTATCACGCAATAAGTGACAAGATAGAGCGTCCGTCTCGTTCTATCGAACGGTGACAGCCAGTGTCGGACGCTCTATGTTGTCACTTATTGCGATAAGGCCGATCGTGATACGGGGTCTGGAGAAATCAAGAAAACTCTTCAAATTTTATAGGCACACTTGAAACGACTTGGGCGCTGAATTGAAGTCGGTTAAAACTTTGTTTTTAAAGTAAACTATTACAAGCTTGGGTCTCATATTTAAATTGCTGACTACGTATGTTGTCTTCAAAATTTATAAATTATTTAGACGACTAGTTAGCCGCTGCCTACTGAAGATCCTGGGATCGAATCCCGGTAAGTACAAATATTTGTGTGATGATGAGCATGAATATTTGTTTCTGAGTCTCGGATGTTCTCTAGGTATTTAAGTATTTCTATCTAATCAATATATCGTTGTCTAGTACCCATAAAACAAGCCTTATTGAGCTTACTATATGTATGTTTGGTGAAAACACAATGTTAGCACTTGACTGCCGAGCTGCTGATCTCACATGAGCCATACACAATACGAACTTGTGTGGTATTTATTGAAACCCCTTCAATAAGTAGTTAAGAAAAAATTACAGTAGGTAATAAAAGTTTGTACGAAAATAGTTATTTACGATACAAGTGCCGAAAATAGGAAATTCGCAACGAGTGGTGATAAAGTAAAACACGACCGACACATATTCGCACGTGTATCGTACAACGTTTTACTGTACATATGGCTCTTTAAAGTTTCGACATATGCACGGAAAGTGCTCTTTTCCGCACTAGTGCGGGAAAGTAGCACCATATGTACTATAAAATATTTTACAGTACCTACATATGGTAAATAACTATTTTTAACCGACTTTAAAAAGGAGGAGGTTCTCAATTCAACAGAATCAATTACCAGACCGATTTGGTTTTTTTTGTTTGTTTGTATGTTTTCCAGGTGGTGGTGGTAGGTACGTGGTTCATCCTGGACAAATTGAGGGAACTCTTCAAACAAGGCGAAGTACTGAATTGAAGTCGGATAAAACTTTGTTTTGAAAGTAAGAAAAATATTTATTCAAATGCACAGAACCCTAAAAAGGCGAATGCAAATGCGGCTAATAAAACAAGCGAGTTCGACGCGAGTTCAGCCTCAATAAAACCAGTAAGTGGTTACAGTGAAGTTGGAGGATGGATTTAGTTTTATATTCCGTGACCCGGTTGTTAAAGTCGTAAGAGTGCACACGTCGGGAATTGAGATTAGTTTGGGTAAGTTTGTTTTAGTTGTAATGTGGTTGCATAATTTGCAGCAACTCATGTCTGTCTTTGCCTCACCATAGAACTATTTCAACGTAACCTAATCCTTGATTGTATCATTTAGGGACTATGCACGCCGCTTTTTTTAAGCGCACCGTCGAAGCTTGTTTGTATCGAATCACGTGCAAATTGAAACAAACGCGCGTCGACAGCGCGTGTAAAAAACGTGATGTGCATGTGCACCTCAGGCTGCCTCCTTGTCTTTCGGTCACGGCATCGGCAAATGTTGGTGCGAATATCCGGCTGATGCGCGCTGACTATTGAGGTTATATGAAGGCGAGCGAAGCGAAGAAGTTCTACATTTCAGCTTGGGCCAAAATTCTCAACCAATTTTCGTAAAATTTTGAGAACAGTTTTAATAAAAATTATATGGCCTATTCAGCATTTCCATAACCCAAACAAATCATTTTTTTTTAGTTCTGACTGAGCTCTACAGCTCACAGAGCCACTAGTTAGTAAATAAATGTTAAGGGATCTTTTACATAATAGGTTTATGTAATAGCAGATTGTTTAACGAGGGGCGTAAGTGGAATATTGCGAACCAGAGTCTATCAGACTTTTGATAGACTCGAGTTTGCAATGTTCTTACGCCCGTGTTATACACAATGTTTTTCATTACATTTGCGAGGAAACAAATACATTTTAGATGAAATGAATACAAATCGTAATAAAAACTGCAACATGTCAGTCGTCCATTTTGTTGAATTTGACGTGAGGCGCGAATGGTAAAGACCCTTCGGTATACAGCCACGATTTGAAAACATTTAAAAACATTTTACATAGACACTAAATAACTACAGTATATTAAATCTGTAAATAATTCAGTTAAACATGTTTAAGTAGATTTTTAAGTTTAAATTTATTTATAAATACGTTTTCAGACATCGTATTTGATATAAAACCTCTTTGCTTTGTAACTGCCGCATGAGTGACAGATACAATTTAAGAAAAAAGCATTATGCCCGTGGGCGTAACACAGGCTATTACAGCTCTGTATGTCTGCGCATTATGAAGCCCTTTTCGAGCAAGTGTGATGAAAAAGATCATTTATCAACTCCATAGTTAGCTCAATAAGGCGTATAATCATCCTTAAAGCGTTATTATTAGTAGATGATATTTTAAGAATTGTATGTTAAACTTGAAATCACAATCGAATATCAACTCACCGGATCCCACGTAAGCAGTAATAGGATTAGCTAGGAAACTGATTTTACTCCTTAGTTTCTATTACGAAAGCATTACTCCTTTACTATTCTGCAAAAAAATCCTTGCGTTTTTTTTTTGCGGAGTAAACTATTCATTCAGCCATTTCAGAGTCTAAGCTATTCTTTAATTCCAGATATACTCTGTTATCCCCAAAGATTAGTTGTTTTACCACCACGGGATGATTACGGCTAGGTTCTACAGTGTCAAACTGATACTTATCTTAAACAGGATTTGGGCCGTTTCAGATACACTTCAACCCAGTGGGATCTTTTGTGCATTTTTCTTTTCCTGTATGCCTACTCTCAAGCTCGCTCCATCATTTCTACAAACTGGATGACGCAGCTCAGCGGAAGTACCTTGAATTCCTTTGCCAACACTTATACTTAGTATGCAATCTAACTGGAACTCACAAACATGTTCTCCACAAACTGTCCGTCCTTCTTCCGACACTGCACCTGCCTCCGTTAGAGTCCCAGCCGTGGGGAGTGCACGAAAGAATCAGCCTCCACGCGTGCGTTGAACCTGTCAACAATCTAACAGGAACTCACATGCTCTCCACAAACTGTCCGTCCTTCTTCCGACACTGCACCTGCCTCCGCTGCAGCCCCAGCCGTGGAGAGTGCACCAAGGAATCAGCCTCCGCGCGTGCATTAAACCTGTTAACAAACGTTCCTGCCAATTATGTACTTTAATCAAACATTTAGGAACCCTTGACCACAGATAGGTTAAACAGAGTGAAAAAAACAAAAGTCGTCTTTCCTGTGGTGAAAGTTTTACTTGTAAGTTATGATTCAATCACACAGATTTATACAAGATAAGACGCCGCTTTGGCAGATCATAAGTATATCCAAAATTGGGCTTTAAATTTTGAATATCTGGCAAATGCAACTGTCTTTGTGACCTGGGTCACCAGAATATACAAGATAATTATGGGTTATAGATATCGTTTTTGAATTCAGCATGTCTCAGAATCAGAACTTTATAAACATGGTACAAAATAGGTAACTTAATCAAAATATACAGATCTACATATTTGGTCATACAGACATGCAAATATAACTTAGTCATGTGTAGGTATCGCATGCACAAGTTGTTCCAATCAGTATCAGTATCAGTATCTTTATTGCTTTCATGGGTAAATACAAGATGGTACATTATATTTGTTCAGCTATGAAACCCTGGTAGGGCACAATACTAAGTTCAATCCCTAGGTAAAGAATGAATTTCATTTAAATATTCTTGAATTGTGTAATTAAGCCTTGAATGCTAAAAACGTATACTTACAATGTTTTCTTAAACTCTATTAAGTCATCTATCTTTAAAATTGCCGATTAATAATTTGTTCAATATTTTGGGTGCCATTCCAAATATACTTTTCGGCATAAAAGCTGTTAAAGATGGCCCACATTTTTTTTTTCCTTTTTGACGCACGCTATTAAATTTTGCAAATTGGTCGATGTTATATTTTACATAGATATAGGTCGAATATATATGTAAAGACAAGGCAATGTTAATATTTAACTAATGAAATGTGCTTTGCATGTTTCCATTTGTTTAAGCAAACTGCTCTTTAGCATTTCTTTTGGCTCCTGAATACTAATTTACATTCCCCCAAAATATCACACCATATCTTAAGGTAGCAGTAACATATGCTTGGTAAATTGTCAATACTGCTGACTGGTTCACTATTCCTTTTCCAGTTATCTGGAAAATAGTGAACCAGTCACTGAACCAATGGTAAACTTAACCAATTTTGTTATGCTTAATTTAACCAATTTTGTTATGCTTGATATAAATAAAAAAATTGGTTAAGTTTTTTACGCTCGTTTTCGAGAGGTAGAACACAGCGCAATAATGTGAGTTCGCTCATATTTGAAACTGCCCATCTGTGGAAATACCTACACCGTACGGAAGGCCACAGCTATAATTACACCACTAATTTCTCTGTATCTATCTGGTTCTAAGTGTACTTCCGGTATCCTTACTAATATTATAAATGCGAAAGTGTGTGTGTTTGATTGTCCTTCTTTCACGTCGTAACGGAGCGTCGTATTAATGTGATTTTATGTATGGAGATAGTTTAGAAGCTGGAGAGTGACATAGGCTACTTTTTCCAGCGGGGAAACATCTAATTCCCACGGGAAAATTCAATATGTTACATTTTCCTATAACCACGCGGGCGAAGCCGCGGGCATCAGCTAGTAGTAAGTATAATTTGTTTTGAGAGTTAGTGACATATATCTGTCTCTAGCTGTCGACACAACGGATCCGCAGATCAACAAAGTTCTCTGTATCAGTCTCTTTTTACGCGCGCGGAATGTCAGTCGGAGTGCCAACTCGGAGACCGAGTTCGGACACGCGAAGTAGATGCATTTGCGTGATCTATGTATATCTGTGCTGCGAGCCAAACATCACTACAATTTTTTACGATCTTTCTGGCAAAAAATCGAGTAAATTCTGAGCTAGATGTGAGTGCAGGAGAATACAATAACAAAATTGCTAGGCTCGGCAAAGGCTCGAAAGAAATTAACCGTGGTTTCACTAGCATGCTCGCTAAAATGCTCTTGTTTTTTTGTGACCTGTAATGTTAAGGCGGGATTCCACCAGTGTGCGGCACAAGCATATTCAGTATAAAAGTGCTTGTGCCGCACATAGCCGCACACTAGTGGAATCCCGCCTTCACATGCACTTGAATGCTCATTACAAGTGAATACTGAAGTCTATCAGCACCTTATGACAAATCATCGCTCAGCTTCAACAGAATTCTGAAGCCGTAATTGGGAAAACGCGTAGTAACAGCCTTGTATTATTGGATTTTCAATGAAACAATTCCAAAGTTGGTTTCCCGATAAATATTCAATAAGTCGAAGCGGAGTGGTTTCAACCGAGTTAGTTGCCAAGAGCTAAGATAATTTTCCAGTACTCTTCTTAGAAACCTTTGCCGTTTCTACATACAATATCGTTAACAGAGGATTTTGATTCGAGATGATTTAAGAATAGGTAGGTATATTTAATGTAAGTAGTTTAATAACAGTGTGCAGATTTATAACTCTACCTGTTTCTTAGCGGGACGCAACTAATGGCATTTGTAGGTTGGGAAAAAAAAAATCCTCCCGACAAAGGCTAGCTAGATTGCATTTATGTTGGACATAAAGCTTTTGCTCCTGTCAAACTTAAATGCAAAGGCTAGTAAGATATACCGTGGTCGCGGCGCGGTATGTATTTATTTGTAATATGAAAGTTTATTTATAATAAAAACAATAAGAAAACGAGAATTAAGTATCAACTAAACTAATAATAAAAAACTAAATTAAAATAAAATAGCCGCTCATATGACCCTGGGTACAAAAATGGCCCAATTTGAAAATTCACTTGTCTGCCCCGGTATTTTAAGAAAAAGAACCTTGTCTGCCTATCTATTTGTCTATCTATTTGATGTTAAAATCACTGTTGCCGCAGAAATATAATAATTTTCGCAGCAGCAAGCGTACCAGTTGACACTTGTTTGAATCGCGAGCCACACACTAAAAAATCTGGCGAACTATTGGTCAAATGCTGGTGACATGTATGAGCAAAAGTAAGGCAATATTATATGGAAGAAGAAACGAGACAGAGATTATGGATTGTTGTATAGGGAAGACGAGGAAAAATATAGTTTAACAAGCTAGGGCTGTGGGATAATGAAGTACCCGCGGGCATACAACTCCTTTTTGATTTTGGGTATGAAAAGTAACCGCGGGCGGACAAGTGTCGTTTTTTTAAAGTTGCGGGTCATATGAGCGGTTATAATTTATTTGTTAATTTATTATTACTAAACAACGGGATAGAAGACTTAATCTATTACATTTCCCTGCAAAACTGTTTTTACAGTTTGTCTGCAGGTACGAGTCACAATATTGTGCTACAATATAAATACATACTTAAACTCATAGGTATATAACTATGAGTTTAAATACGTATTTGTATTGCGAAACATAAATGCATAAGTAGGTACGCACAGAGCATCGTGCTAAACATTTGAGTGACATTTGCCTGTAAGCAATTGACATTCAAGTGTTTGGAGTAAGTACTTTTTCAAAGCTTTTTTAAATGTGAGCTAATTTGGCTCGGTAGAATGTCTTCGGGCAAGGTATTTAGTAGTTACGGAAGTCGTTTAGCTAACATTCTATCTCCAAAATAGTTATTTACACGAGGTACTTCATGCTTAGCCGCAGACAACGACCTAGGTGCCATGGTTGTGCTCTATAATAATGCACCTGACTGCCAAAGTTGTTTATTGTAAGTAGAATATTTATGTTTCAACCTCGTATTGTATTCCTACTGTCCCACTTCCGGACATCCCACGGCGATCAGGAAGCACTCATTTAAATGTAGGCAGCATTAATCAATCTGTACTGACCCCTTACCATCACCAATTTTGGTAAATTTATCAGATTCCAAATGCCCAAACAGCAATAACTTCAGTAATAGTTAAAATTTACTTATAATAGAAGTTTACATCTGTTCACTGGCCTACAAACGAAACAATAGCTAAACTCATCATTCAGAAAATACAAGCAGCTCATCGAAGCGCGTCCTTTTAAACTTAGTTTCCAAGCCGATGAAAGCCTTAAGACAAAGAGTGCCGGCGGGATCGCTACCGTTCTATTCTTAGTACAAGTAAACAATATCGATTGAATTTGGAGGTCCATCTGACTCTTACATTTCGCATTCCAATTGATCTACAAGTTTGTATGTAGATCCGAAACCACACCCAATAAAAAAAAAACGTATGTACCTACCGTTCTGGATGTTCAGTCAGGGGTATTAATATACGTATATAAATCCTTATCCTTACTAATATTATAAATGCGAAAGTGTGTTTGTTTGTCCTTCTTTCACGTCGCAACGAAGCGTCGTATTAATGTGATTTTTTGTATGTAGATAGTTTAGAGGCTATTCCCACGGCAAAATTAAATATGTTACATTTTCCTATAACTACGCGGGTGAAGTCGCGGGCATCAGCTAGTAAGGACATATATCACAAACTCTATTGTCAATGTTTTAAAGGCGTGTACAGATATTTTTGTCCTTATTTATGTATTGTGTTTCGTGCATGAACCAAGTTGATGTCGATTTAGAATGTGAAAAGTATCAGATTAATTTCCATCATTTCCAGTTCTCTGTATCATCATTAATTACTATTGCAGAAAGACACACGCAGTGACTCGGTCTGTCTATTTGTTTGCGATAAACTTGAAAACTACCTTCATTCGCATTTCTGAATAACATCAAGATTGAAAACCTACTGCCAAATTATTTGCACCCCAATCAAAACAAAAAGACTGCGATCAAGTTTTTAAATAAAACAAATGATTGCTGAAAGCATTTTCCGATATTGATATACAATAAGTAACTTAGTTATCGAGAAACGAAAGACGTTGCAACGATGGCGAGGTTTTTGCTTCTATTTTGCTTTCAACGTAATCTTGGAAAGACGTATTCTGGAATACGATATCATTAATTTTATTGTAAACAAGAAATCAATCAATTTATTAATTCGAGTTAAATCCTACTAAGCAGCTCTTACCTTTCTCGGTCAGCTAACATTTTTACGTTATGATACAGGGTAAAAAATATGAATAAGCTTCTGCCCGCGACTCCGTCCGCGTGGAACTCAGCGTTAATTATATAGCTTAGCTCCATACAAACTTTTGCCCCCCATTTCAACCCCTAAGGGGCGGATTTTCGGGATAAAAACTATCCTATGTCCTTTCCCGGGACTCAAACTATCTCTATTCCATATTAAGTTCTTGTTCTTTCATATCGGTTCAGTGGTTTAAATGTGAAGAGGTAACAGACAGACAGAGAGACACACTGTCGCATTTATAATATTAGTATGGATAGTATGGATTGGATGAAATTGAACTCGGGGAGGTAAGTGGTGACCAGAAGACTGGGACTGGCGGCTATCTCGCGCGGCCACGTCACCTTGCCGCACGGCGGAGATTTAGAGCCTTTTATTTGTAAATATGTCGTTTTCTTTTAATTAAACAACAGGCTGTTTGTATTTACGTGTGTCGCACCATGTAGCGTTTAAAACACTGAATCGATGTTGGTGAATGAGGTATCAATCGATTCCGATAATTTTGGAATCTACGATTCTAATGCTGCGTTAGTTTAGTAAACTATAAAAACGGCAAAAAAAACATGTCGGTTTTATGGGAGCCCATCGACTCGCACTTGGCCGATTTTTTTTAGTATTTGTTGTTATAGTGGCAAATACATCGGCTTTGAAAATTTCAACTGTCT
The DNA here is from genome assembly GCA_947578815.1 of Epinotia ramella. NCBI lineage: Eukaryota > Metazoa > Arthropoda > Insecta > Lepidoptera > Tortricidae > Epinotia > Epinotia ramella. Next base: position 25,153,984 of record OX388211.1, read on the forward strand.
AACTATTACGGTTCATGAGATACAGCCTGGTGACAGACGGACAGACAGACTGACAGACAGCGGAGCCTTAGTAATAGGGTCCCGTTTTTACTCTTTGGGTACGGAACCCTAAAAAAACAAGCTACAAATATTTAAGGGGGTTTTGTAAACAATTCACTCCTTCAAACGTTAAGGCAGAGGCGCATCCAGGCTTTTGGGATAGAGGTGGTCTCTACACCTTTGAAAGTAAGGGGAGTTAAGGGGCTCCTAGCTCCCAATGACCATCGATCTGTAATTTTAGGCCAAAAAAAAGTTGTTTTGAACGTAACTTTTGTGAAAATGACTTAAAAATAAAAATCTCTCGTGGGTGGTTAGAGACGTCACTGAGGAACATTTATATGTAGATTTAATATATACAAGTGCATTAACAACTTACTAATATCGAAAACAGAGGTTAAATAAAAAATAAAAAAACATTATTTTTTTTAACTCGCGCAAGTACAGCCTTATACAATAAACGTTTTTCATTTTTTAATTTTCATTTTCATAGAGAAAGGATTGAAGAACCGATAAGCGATTGTGCCATAAATATATCTATAGATTTGACGGAGGAATATCAACTCATAACTCGTCAAGACTAGTGAAAAAGCGTAAGATTTTGGTAAGAATGCAGTTGCTTTCGCCCCGTGAGGCTCTAGTAGTCTTACCAACACAAAACGTTACGACCGCGTTTGCGTTTAGCTGTCAAATCCCATACAATTTGAGGGTAAAACGCAAACGCGATCGTAAAGTTTTGTTTCGGTAAAACTTACACTAGAGCCTCTAGATCTGCTAGTAAGGGCCCCCCCATACTACGTCTTGTGAACGTTCTCATACAAAATTGTGCGTTGCGTCGACGTTTCGTATGAAAACGTTCACAAGACGCCGGTAGTATGGGGGGGGCCTAAAGGCTCACCTGAGTAGAGATCCCGTGGCGTGTTCGCCCTCGCCCAGCGGGTTGCACACCGTCCAGCGGCCCACGTGCACCGAGTAGTCAGCGCTGGTCGGTTCTGGAACAAACAGAGAGTTCATACTGACAATTTTCATTTTGGCATTTGATATTGACATTGGAACAAGATTTTGTTTTATAATTTTTTACTGAATATGGATAATGCGACACATCCGAAATGTGCGAGGTAAATAAATAAGTTAATTATACAAGTTTAGGGGCCTGTTTCACAATCGCCGGATAAAGTTATCTGCCAGTTAAAATTATTGCTATCCTTTTCTCCCGTCATATAAAACAAAAGGGACAGCCAAGATTTATCTGACGGATATGTTTTAACTGGAGATTGTGAAACAGGCCCTCAGTCCCGTTTAGTAAAAATATTACATTAGAATTTTGTATATTTCATTACAGGATAAAGCCTAATGTAATAAAGTAACAACGTAAATGTAAAAAATAAATACTACTCGTAGAGTATATTATTTATTAAATGTCATTAAATTATGCATGAGAAAATTTTACGTAACTATAATTGCCAAATTATACCAACTATATATACGATTGTATATACGAAACGTACCACCAAATCGTCTTTTCCAAGATCTCACGGTTCTAAATACTGATTTGCCATACGATGAATAAATAAATAACCACCAAATTTTCACCTAACGCATGCTTGTACATTAAGTGTAAAAAAATTTTTTAATCATTTATTTAGTAAAAATAACATGTGAGAATCGTGAAAGTTTAAATGAAGCTTGTGTTGCCGACTATACTTTTTTATGCACAGTCATCAATCTACTCGTTCGAAGGGAAAGGCGAGTTTATCTGGTGTAGTTTAGGAGTTGCTCGGGCCACCTTCGGTCACCATCATGAGATCAGCTCGACGATGCCATAACATTGTGTTGTCACCAAACTTACTTAAGCAAACACTAAAATTCAGCTCAATCCCATACCGGCAAGTGATTGCAAAAAAATTGAGGAGTTACATACGAAAAGTGCAAGTTAAATATAAGTGTTAAATATGTATAGACTTAAACATGTCAATAATTAAATACGGTAACTGATTCACAATTCGGGTCTAGTCATATTTCCAACTTTGCCTGACTGAACAATGTTATTCACTACATCTGTACCTCAGGGGGTAATCACGCATCGTTTAGATGCGCGTTAAATACAATACAAGTATCATTTTTCTATATAAAATATGTAATTTCGATCTACCCAACGTACGTACAATGCGTTACGTGGTCGACCAGCTCAACTTGTGTCAATAGCATCTAACGCTCTCAATTTACTTTTTAATTATTTTATCCGCTGTCGGTTTATTTTGTAGAGGTCAGCGTCAATGCAGAATAACCGTAACCGCAATTCAAGACTAAGAATAAGTAATTCGACAACCTGAGAGCGTCTGAAACGTTTTAAGATGGTAGGCTCATAATTATAAACTCATTTTAAATATGATAGTTAGTTACATCAAACAGCGGGTCTAGCACAACTGACGCCGCGCCGCAACGCGAGTTGAGAAAGATCTACCCTCCTCTTTCTAATTTGCACGCTGCGAGTGAGATAAGAGACGCTCAGTCGCGCGCGAAGCGACAGAGCAGCAAGTTGTGCTAGACGTACTGACCGAGTGAACATAATTCCATCGCTCATATAATTAGTTAATTAGTATGAAAACTCCGAGGGCGCTCCAAAGCGCCTGGTAATAAGGGTAGAAGCTTTATTGTCTTATGTAAGCATAGGTAATATTTAACTAAATAAATACAGAGGCGGGCTAAAATAGCTACAGAGCGCGTGCCACACGAATCACACGATGGGCAACGGCGTGGTGGTCGGCCGAGAAGCAGATGACGGGATGAACTGGACGTCTTTCAAAGTGACTGGCCAGAATTGGCAATAAATTGGGATGGTTGGAAATCTAGGGAGGAGGCCTTTGCCCAGCAGTGGGACACTACATGGGCTCAGAAAAAAAAAACAGATAAAGTAAGGAAAGTTTTCCCTGTCAAAGACTTTATAAACTTCGTCTTACATTTTACCTGGCATGTATATATATATATATATATATATATATATATATATATAGTCCTCCTCATCGGTTTCGATGACGGCGACCCTTACATATTACGAATTCTGATTCGCCCTATTATGAGCTCGTATATGGCTAGCTAGGCCAAACTTGCTCTAGTCCAGAGTTCAGAGGATCGCTATACTGGAAATTCTATATGCGGACGACGTATGCCTTACCTGGCATGTACATAGTACCTATAGTACATTACTCACCAGCGCTTCTATCATGAGACGGCTGCGTCATATTCTCGATTTTTCTTCTTCTAAGTGTTCTAACAAGAGAGACGGATAGTGCGAGAAAAATCGACAGAGGTCGCGTGCCGTCTTGTGATAGCCGTGCTGGGCCCTAAAACAAAGACCGTCTCAGATCGCAGGAAAGTACTCCATTAGAGCCGAAGGCAAGGATGTTAAAATACGATCTAAGGTTTTTTATTGTCACCGACCGCGGTGAGTTAGAAATTTTACGTCTTCTGTTGGCTAGGCAGTGGGATTTGGTAATTGTCACATTATAGCCATGTGTGACGCAAGAGGGTTTTTGCAATATAGTAACTGTAATAACTTTTATTCGTGAAACTTTTTAAAGAGCCAGCGATGTCAGGTTTTCACGTCTGGTTTCCTGTCACTCAAATACTCTTTATTGCACACCTCACACAAACAAAGCAGTTAGAAAGAGAAACAAAACAATAACATGTAGTTGGAGGTACACACTAGCTAAAGGTACATACTACTAAACAATTACAAATGTACGAAAATCGAAGAATTTTTTAACTTTATTACTACCTGCGTAAAACGAAAACAGCTATCAAAAGTAGGTTCACAAAGTCCGTAAAAAGTTAAATTCACGCCACAAAGAGCATTTGAGTAAAAACAATAAAATCTGAACCCTAGCCCTAGGTCACACATAAAAATTCGAGCACATATTGAAGTATTTACTTTCCACACACGCACCAGACTAGTTCAAACACCTCATGAATCGGATTCATGCTGACCACGCAGGTATATGAGTAGTAGTCGTTTTTTTTTATTAATCTGGGATCAGTCACTTCAAATATCAGCTGCAGATCTGATGAGTTGAAAGAGGTTGGCGATTGGCATGGTAGGGCCATTGCCCTAGCTTCCCCCAGTCACGCAGCGCACTGGCTCACTTGAGTTTCTTCATTGGGTTTGCCTTTAGAAGCATCTGTGATAGCGGGTTTTGCCACGTCGAGTATGGTTGGGATTCCGAATTACTCATGGTTTTCTAAGTAGCGAGCGTACCAGGGTGTTGATGACAAAATCCAGATGCTGTTTTGAGCTCTCTGGAAATACGATATACTGGATTTGCTGGACGATGACCACATTTGTAACGTTTTTACTTACATTAATAACCGTATTCCAGCAAATAAGTGAAAACGGTTTGCAAACTTTAAATGGAAAACTTATCCTGGGGAATGATAAAAAGCAAAGAAGATGTTACCTAATTACTGAACAACGTTTCCTTTAGGACCAGCAATCACTGAAAAGCAAACATTTTTTTTTTCCTTTCGTGGCTCATTAACTCTCAATTAACTCAAAGTTAACTCTTAAGTTGCAATTTCGCGGTTGATCCCATAGAAAATGTTATTCACTGTGACCATCTTCTTCAATTTATGACGTTCCTGATCTTAACCCTAACCCTGTACCTATGGATATTTACACACGAACATTGTAAGTCAAATAATAGTTCGTGTAACTATAAATACTTTGTGTTACAAACACATAACAAATACAATCTTACCCGAAGGAGCTCTTGTGCCGAAGGAGCGCGCTGTAATCAAATTGCGCCATTTAAGAGCTCGGGCGAAGGTTTTAGTAATTCAATTCCTGCCATGACATGCTTGTTTGTTACAAGCAACTTCATTATAGCAGGTTAATATCTATTTAATGTACATTTATGAGTCTTTGCGAATTAGTTTCATCTTATTGATATACTTTTGATAATTAAGATTAATTATCATTGTCTACAGTGTTTTATCCAAGCGGCAGTGAGGATAAGACTGAAGCTATAAGTGCAAGGCCTGAGTGGACGCCCCGCTCAGAGCGGGGCGTGCAACGTCCATATAAAACAAATGCCATTTATATGGACGCTCGACGCCCCGCTCTGAGCGGGGCATCCACTCAGGCCTTGCACTAAGAGATACGGATTGGTATTGAGTCCCGAGGCCGAATAAAAAAAAACCTGCATTCGAAGACTTTACAATAACCTTGTACACGGCTGAAAATCGAACCGCGTCAAATATGTGGAAAAATCGGAGTTTGTTTTACAATCGGAGGAACAATTGTTGCGTGTATCTTCGATTACAGAAGAAACGCTATTTAAGCAATTGATTTATGTACCTACGGGATCTCCCCATTATACTAACCAGACATGGCTTCGTATGAAGAAATCCCATTCCACTAATAAAACTATCTACAGTATTGGTGTATCCATTTAATCCATTATCTCCAAACGAAAAAAGATACTTAGGTATTGAATTAAGATGATTTCTTCGAGAGTAAAACTCTAGGCTCAAAATAATTTCGCTTCATTCAAGGTCGAATAATTTAAAATCTTCCTAACGACTTTTATATCATCATCATCATATCAGCCGAAGGACGTCCACTGCTCCCCCCCCCCCCCCCACCCCAAAGAGTGCCACAATGACCGGACCTTCGCCACCGCCTTCATATGGTCAAAAATATTTACCTTGGATAAAGTTTGTTTTTGCTGTGGTGTCGTGCCCGTCGCCTATTACTTATGAATATGAAACTAAATTAGGTTAATGTTGGCAAATATTTATAGCCAATGTTGACGGAAGCTAACGACTAATATTAGCGACCCTATTTCAGAGGCATCGACCTTAGATTAAACAATGGGTTCACATTAGCTTACTTACTTAAGAAAATAATTGGCAATAAAAATAATACCATTCTTACAATAAATAAGAACACGTGGCATGTGTGTGGTACAAAACGGGGCAAAAGTGGCCACTGTAACTGTATCAGGCTCGAAGGACCTTTTATTTATGATGTTAATATGACTGTTTTCGGAAGTTTGAGTTGAATTACAAGTCAGTCTATCTAACACTTCATTCCATATAATATTAGAATTTTGACGGACAATTTCGTCTACGTTTTCTCGTTTATACTCATACAATACAATACAAATATAATATATAATAATAAATAATAATATATGGGAATATGTTGCGCTGTTGGTTTTCCATGTATCAATAAATAAATAAATAAATAAATAAATATTCTTTATTGCTCACCAGACTTGATAATAGAAAAATAGAGTAAAATTAAACATAAACAATGGTAGATAACAGGGGTCCTTTCGCTAAAAAGCGATCTCTTCCAGACAACCTTTGGGTAGTGGAGACGATGCAAAAAAAGATATGATTTGAGAAGGTAAAAACGGAATATATACAACTTAACTATAAGAAAGACTATACGAGGGGTGATCCAAAAGTTTTGATAATCGGTATAAAAAACAGAAGTTATCCGTTATATATAATTTTTAATTATTAAATACACTCTTTATTAGTTTACTTACCTATATAATATATTAAAAATGTTTTAATTTAGCTACATATAAAAAAAAAAACTTTGGATAGACGAAATGCAGACTAGTTTTTAAATCGACGCAATTCCACCGATTTTATTGACGAGTTTTCAATATCTAAGAATAAGAAGTAATAGTAAAAGAGTTGGTCTAGATTACACTGTAGGTAACTAGTTTTATAGAATTCCCAAGCCTGAAAAACGATCCTGGTACTCGGCAAGCTCGGCCAAGAAAAAAAAAACATACAATTGGTACTTTTTTTTCTTTGGTTTTTTCTGAGACAGCCTCACTTATTTGCTATAGAATTATGATGTATCACTCTCCCTTCGTATTTATATTCATATATTTGTAACCCAGGTTCACCCTGTTTAAAAAAAAATATATAGATATATTGATGGCCAGAAAAACCTACCTTGAACTTTGTTACGTGAGCTGTGCTTAAAAAAAAATATGACATGAGTTTAATTAAACTCATGTCATAAATTAATAAATTTATTAATTTCGTGGCATCAAAATAAATGAACTTTAAATTTTATTAATTTTTTATTTTTATTACCGCACCAGAATTTTGCCAACACCGCCCCAAACATGTAACAAAATATCCTCCGATTTTACTGACGGCAGAATATATTCCATACCATCATATTTATTTAGCTATTAAAAAAAAACAAATGAATGATTTTTTTTTTTAAGTTTTTAGTGTATTATTGAATAATTGCACAATAAAAATGACAATCACAAATTATCATCACGAGACCTAATCATGCTGATTATCATTACTTTTGGATCACCCCTCGTACACTTACATCAATTCATATATGGACGTATTTATGCAGAAGGGAACCAACCCACACATCACCCAAAATTGAGTTAAGTATGCAGAAGGCTTTAAAAATGTGCCTTATACCCCCTACATAAAGATCAAAGTCGTAAGATCATTCGACATATGAAAAGATTCCGTTGATAAAGTTATCAAACCACATTATCATTGTTTCATAAAACTTTAAAAAGATCCATGCTGTATGGTAACTTGCTAATTTTACATTATATTTATTTGAAAAGATCCATATCACGTGGTTCACCGTTACAGTATCGTTTCATTTACTTCATAAGAGTCCATGCGGGTTGGTTCTTGTTTGCATAATGAAAACTGCAAAAGTTAACACTTTCACAATGATCCACATCACATGGTTCCTGGTTAAAATAATCTAGTCTATATAAAGTAAGGAACCAACTTCATTAAATCTGGTTTGCATAATCGAAATTGGACGTATTTGTACCAAATGGAACCAACCTACACATTACCCAAATGTAAGTTACATGCAAAAGGCTTTAAAGATCAAAGTCATACGATCTGACATAATTGGACGTATTTATGCACAAGGGAACCAACCCGCACAATAATAGTTTTGAGAAAAAGAGGTTTTTGTAAAAAGTGTACCTATACATTTTTTTTCCATATTTTTTAGCAAAGTTGGATTGCCAAGCGTTACAACATGGTATTGTTGATATTTTGTTGTTGATATCATGTCAAGAATATGTAGTTTTAAGTGTAGTTTTCTCTTAAAAGGGCAATGGTTCCTTTAAGCAAAAACATTTAAGTGAGGGTTGGTACCTCGTAGATTTAATAAAAAAATATACACACTAGTTTGAATGTACTTTATTAACAAAATGTTTACTAAACAAAAGGTCTGCAAATGTTTGAAATATTATTCTCTAATCTAATCCTCCCCAAACATCAAACGCTTTAATTAATAAATTAAGAGAAAGATTTTATCACAAAGCTTTCTTAGTTACTCGCTAGTTTCATCTTCCACTTCAAAGTCAGGTTTACCCGAAAAGCCTTCCAGATCATCCTCGAAGCTTTCATCGACAATTAACGGAACGTAAAAATTGGGATGGACCTGTGGAATCAGATGAAGAAGGCTCTTCAGATATTTAACTTTGCGTCGGCAACAGGCTTTCGTGATGGCCAAAGGGGTTCCATTAATTGCTTGGTAATACTAGATGAGACCCTTCCCCGAATATTACATTTTTTCATAATATCTACTTCCTTAAACTCTTAAAAACTCTTCCAACTTCTGTAATTTTTTTTCTATTGGTAATATTTTCGCTAACATGAATGGGAACGTCTTATTTTATGGAGCGATTCATGTAGCGGCCAAAATCGGAATATAAAGCTTGTGTTGATGCTTAAAGCGATCTTAAATGAACATCCAATGCTTGAACAGATTAATTTACGATATCTAGAATTGGGATTAGGACACAGCTTTCTTCCAAATGATACGGATTTCGGAAAAATAGTGAATGCTTTAAAATGGCTACAAATAATTTATACGCCGGAAGATTATATGAATATAATAAAAACTTGCAAGAAAAAAAAATGCCATGACAGGACACCACCGCATGGATCCGAAAGAATTTTTGTCCTCATTAATGTTGGAGAAGAATATTACAAATAGAAAAAGAGAAGTACAGATGGAACGAAAGTGTCATGGCTGCCCACAAAAGAAATAGATTTTAGAAAACATGAAATGTTTCAAATTTACATGAGATCTAACTTCATTGAAGAATTTAAGGAAGTAGATATTATGAAAAAAGTGCTCGGGGAAGGGCATCATCAATTATTTAATAATAATAATAAAGCCTTTATTCTACCATAATTCCGTTTGACAGTATTTTACAATACAATACAATACAAATACTCTTTATTGCACACCTCACACAAACAAAGCAGTTAAAAAGAGAAACAATACAATAACATGTAGGTAGAGGTAGACAACAGGCGGTCTTATCGCTGAAGAGCGATCTCTTCCAGACAACCTTTGGGTATCGGAGAAAGAGATAAAACTAGATTATGTAGTAGGTGGTGCAGAGATTATAATAAGCCAAAAATCAAAATAATTATATCAATACACGTACATAAATAGCTCTATATATAAACATACATACACAATCATACATATATACAAATAACACAAATAAAAATATATAAATATAATACATAAACAGTCAGCCAATAATAATAATAGTAAGACAATCGGGGTTAGGGGAGAGACAAATAATGTTCTTTAAGAAGAGATTTGAAGTTACCGATAGATTTAGCTTGTCTTATATCAAGAGGGAGAGAGTTTCCTGCTGTTTATTTTACCTGCATGCTGCATGCTAAAATCATGTTGTATTACTAAATTGATTCCATATTCATTTCATTTGTCTTCTTTCAATCTCAAATTAACATATATCTTATATTTATCTAGTAACATTACAATAATAAATAATTTAATTTAATAAAACATTCATTTCGGTTTAACTTACCAATACTTACAATGATATTTGATAACGTTCATGAAAATTAATTAAACTATAATTCAAAATATAAGTTAAGAACCATTTTTTTTTTTAATACAATTAATTAAAAATATAGTCATCATTCAACATATAACATTATTCCTCATTAATTATGGAAGTCGCCTCTTTGGCGTAGGCCTCCCCCAGCCTTCTCCATGTACCTCCGTCTCTAGCTAGTCTAACCCATATGGCACCACAACGTTTTCTGAATATGTCCTCCCATCTCTTCTTAGGTCTACCTCTCTTTCTCAGTCCAGTTCGTGGTGTCCATTCTATGACTTTTCTCGTCCATCTATTTTCCTTTAGTCTGCAAGTATGTCCTGCCCAGCTCCATTTCAGTCTTCTTATTCTTTCTATAATGTCAGTAATTCTGTTTTTTTTTCTAATATCGGTATTCTTTACTCTATCCACTATTTTAATACCTAGCATACTACGTTCCATCTTCCTTTGTTGTATAGCTAATCTTCTTTCGTCCTTTTTGCGAAGAGACCATGTCTGGCACCCGTATGTTAAGCATGGGAGAATAGCTACTTCGTATAGTTTCTTTTTAATGTGCATTGATATTTTTTTGTTTTTCATGACTTCACTTAAGCACCAGTACTTTTTCCAAGAAAGGGCAATTCTGCGATTTATATCATTTTCAGTCTGGTCTTTGAAAGAGATAAGCTGACCCAGATATATGTATTGTTCCACATATTCTATCGCTTGCTCGTCTACATATATTGCTGTTTCTGTACTGTTTGAGACATAATTTTTGTTTTTGAAGTATTCATTAACAATCCCACTTTTTTACTCTCCTTAGCCAGGTCTTGTAGCATTTCATCTAACTCAGAATGGCTATCTGCAAAAATTATAATGTCGTCGGCAAATCGTAAGTTGCTCAGGTATTCGCCATCAATTTTCAATCCTTTGTTCTCCCAGTTTAGGTTTCTAAAAATCATCTCTAGCACTGAGCAAAATATCTTAGGTGAGATCGGATCTCCTTGACGAACACCTTTCATAATAGGGAACACTCTTCCTTCACGTTCTAACCTAATCTTTGCTGTGAGCTGTGAGTACATCTTGTGTAGTAGTTCTATATAATTTACATGTATTCCTTGTTGTGACAATGCTTTCCAGATTGCGTTGTGTTCTAACGAGTCGAAGGCTTTCGTGAAGTCAATAAAGCATAGATATATAGCTTTCCCATATTCGTTATACTTTTCAATGATCTGTGTAACTACTTGTATATGATCCGTCGTAGAAAATCGTTTACGGAATCCTGCTTGCTCGCGGGGCTGATTTTCATCTAAGATATTTGAGAGTCTATTTAATATAATTTTTGAGAATATCTTATATAAATTAGACATAAGGCTAATTGGTCTATAGTTCTCTAAGTTACCTCTGTCGCCTTTTTTTCATCAATTATTACCAAGCAGTTAATGGAACCACTTTGGCCATCAGGAAAGCTTGTTGCCGACGCAAAGTTAAAGACCTGAAGAGCCTTCTTCATCTGATTCCACAGGTCCATCACGAGTTTTACGTTCTGTTAATTCCCGACGAAAGCAAGGAGGATGATCTGGAGGGCTTTTCGGGTGAACCTGACTTTGAAGTGGAAGATGAAACTAGCGAGAACTAAGAAAGCTTTGTGATTAAATCTTTCTCTTATTTTTTTAATTAAAGCGTTGATGTTTGAGAAGGATTAGATTAAATAAAAATCTTTCTGATTTTTTATAACTTTTGTATTGTAAACATTTTGTTGATAAAGTACATTCAAACTAGCGTATATATTTTTTTTGTATACCTGTCTATAGTCCCTATTAAATCAACAAGGTACCAATATATACCCTCACTTATATATTTTTGCTAAAAGGAACCATTGCCTTTTCAAGACAAAACTACACTTAAAACTACATTTTCTTAGCATGTTTAAGTAAAAAAATATCAACAATACCATGTTACAACGCTTAGCACTCCAACTTTGCCAAAAAACATGAGATTTTTTTTTGTATACACTTTTTTAACAAAAACCTCTTTTTCTCAAAATTATAATTGTGTGGGTTGGTTCCCTTGTGCATAAATACGTCCATATATAAGGTGCTAACAAATTAGGTACTAATACTTTTAGAGCTGATAATACTCGTCTCTAGGAGTAGAGTTAAGTATGAAACATTTAAAAGTGTGTATCACTTTTTGGAGATAATTAGGGATACAACGTTACTGCGTAAAAACACCCTGTTAATGAGATAGTCAACAATCAATCATTGACGTTTGTCACAAACGACGATGTTCACTTGACAGATAGTGTTTTAACATCTTGTCAGTTGAATGCACAGGCTGATTATGTTTGGTCGAAATTTTAATTTATTTATTTTGTACCGGAAATTAAAACAAAAATATCATATGAAAAGTTTTCTTAATTTCTATTTTAAGTCAATTGTTTTGATGTAATGTAACACCTCTTAAAATATTGGTACTTAATTTGTTAGCACCTTATATATATTTTTGGTTTTAAGTATTTCTAATAAAAAAATATGTTTATTGGATGACAAATAACAAATGGACTACAATCAGATCTATCATATTTTATAATAGCTATGAGCAAATCATTATATATATATATATATATATATATATATATATATATATATATATATACCTAAATGTCATAGTATCACTAACAGTCAAAAACATACAGCACACAGCAAGTAGGAATGACTAGGTTATCTAGGATATCAAAGGGAAATATTGCACTAGTTGTACTATTCTCGATCACTAAGAGTTTGTCATACTAATTTCTCTAACGTTTCACGATGGCTTTCCTTGAAATCGTATGACGATTAGTGCACGATTTTTCTAATCTAATATGGAATAGGGCGTAAATTAATAATTAGCTTTTGTAGCGAGTATCATAAACATTTCTCTCACATTCTAGTACTTTTGTAGGTGTCGACAAACATCGCGCCGAGTTTGGCCACCGTTTAACGCTCACCTAGCACGTTGGGTCAAATAACCGCGGAAAACAAAGGAGAAAGCGGTGAATCGAATAGACCTTGCGCGTAGAAGCGGGGGTGACCGACAAAGCAATTTTTCCGCAAAGTTTGTAAGACAGTTTTCTAATTCCAGGAAATCCTTTCTGAACTTTTACCAGGACCAATTAAATTAGCACTGCTCCAGCGAATTTCATTAAAGGAAAACTCAGTTATTATCGAAGCGGGGAAAACTTATGTCATCCCGACAATGAACTGCGGAGTCCATTTCGCAATGCGCTAACGACGTACTGAAATTAGATTGTAGGCATATTGGTTAGTGCGCTCTTACATATTTGACTACACAGTAGCTCAAGCGAGAGCGCATACATCAATATGATTCCAGTTTGACTATCTAATCTCAATTGAAGGCTACTCGGCTACGATTCAATTTGTGGTTATTTACTGAAGGAGACATCTCTAGAACATCGCTCTAGTTTTATGTCTTTACCATTCTAATTTTCAAAGACAGAGTAAACATGAGGTATTATTAATCCCGTTTCGTACTATCGACAACACAGCTAACTGACCATCCGTGCACTTTATGTGTGTCAGTTAACTGTGGCGTTTGAACCAATGAGTTTTCCGGAACTCATGTAGGAACGGAATATTTACCGTTAGTCTTTCGGTAAAGGAAAACATCGTGAGGAGACCGGTCTGATCCCAATAAGGACTAGTTTTGCCTCTGTAGTGGATGGTCAGATGGCAGTCGCTTTCGTAAAACTAGTACCTATGCCAAATCTTAGGATTAGGTATCAAAACGGACCCCGGGCTCCTTTAGGGGCAAAACCTGGAAGACCGCTAGGAGATGATATTTAAGTGGAGATTACGCCCATTAATCAGGTCCCTGGAGGGCAATTTGAACCTATTCATCATAAAACTATGACGACACAAATTGCAAAAAAAAAGCTATCACGCATAGGATACATGAAATCCTCATTTACGTCTATGAAATAAGCGCCAGTCGATCGATGCTCTTTTGTTTTCGCATAAATGCGGCATAGGTAAGGGCCTATGCAAACTGCGATTTTTAGGGTTCCGTAGACAACAAGGAACCCTTATAGTTTCGCCATGTCCGTCCGTCTATCTGTCTGTCCGTCTTCGGCTTAGCATTACAACTAGAAAATTGTAATTCAGAATGGGTATATAAATCAATTACGCCGACAAAACAGTACAATAAAATCTTAAAAAAAAATTTTTTTTAGGGTACCTCCCCTACACCTAAAGCGCGGTCGTAATTTTTCTCGTTAAACCCATGGTGTGGGGTATTGTTGAATAGCTCCTTAAAAACTATTATGGGTTTTCTACAACCATTTTTGAAATCAGTGATTCGTTTGCGAGATATTGGTCTTTAAAGCCCTAATTTTTGTTCGAGTCATGTGTCCCCCCCCCCCCCTTGCCGGCTAAATGGCTACTACTGGGGATGTGAAAAAATTAATGGTAGTAGTACATATAATGAATTAAAAAAAAAACTATCACGGATAAGAAGGCATGAGTAGTTACCGAGTAATAGTCGACGAACTTAATGTGTACATGGAAAGGCCATTTGTACAAATTCGGCCGACGCAACCGCACCGCACGTCGATGTAACTAAGACACGCAACTACGGAACCCTACACTGCGCGTGGCCCGACACGCACTTGGCCGGTTTTAAGCATGCCGTCGACACGCATTTAACGATTTACACATGATTTGACACAAATGCGGTTTAAAAAACGCATTCTGCATAGGCCCTAAGTAATGCCTTAATTCATAAGGTCGTTAGCGAGTATGCAGGATACTCCAATAGGGGACAGTAGGGGAGAGATTATGTATAATATAATTATCCTGTATATCGCATACAAATATATAAGGAGGAAACGCCGTTTATGCGGGTTAAGAATTCAACCAAAAATTTGCCTTTGTACCCCTTAACTTTGATAATGTCCACGGATAAGACCCGAAACGAAGTCGTATGATCCTTTTATCGGCTCTGATTATATTTTCATCCTATAATACTTTCATCTTACATTTAATAGATTTTTTAACAAGTAAAGTAATAAGATTTTAAGATTATTACGAAAATGTATTACATTTTATAAATGTTTTTCACAGAAAAGTATTTTTATTTCACATTGGGTCATGGGTGCTATAGTCAAAGTAGTTCGCTAGAACATTACACATATCCGGTAGACACTCCGTATTATACGAATATACATACTACGTACTCGTCCTATAGAACTGGAACTGTACATTACAAGTACCATGGCTGTATGGTTTGGAACTGGAGTTCCATTCACGACGAATATCACGCCAAGTTGGGATTCATTTAAGTTTTAGTTCGTATGGTGGACTAAAGTTTGAGTGGGAAATAATGTACGTACTTTAATAGTTATGGAGCAAGTTTTATGGGCGTCAGCTTTTGTGTGGTGTCCAATGTACTTAGCAGTATTCTGCTGTCCTCAAACTAATAAACTGCTGAATTTTTTGGGACTAAATTTTTGCGGCGTTTTATTTGTAAACGAAGTACTGTATTTGGATCATAATATAGTTAATTGAATGGCTGGTTTTTTTTTTTAATGTCGGATTAGCTTTGCTCGAGTCAAGAAATGACAGGGCGTTCAGCATGTACATTTTTTTCACATTTTAATATTGTTTGATTCGTTTCATACATAAATTCACGCCCGAATTCCCAAAAGGGATAGGCAGATAACTATGTACGTGGAGAAAAAAAAATATTTTAGGGATATGTTGCTAGCCCATCGCTTTGAGTATCACACTTCAAACCTGTTTCCGTAGTCGTTTCAAGCGCATTGAAATGAAATCAAAATTGTATCGGAATGCATTACAAACATCTTGAATATTTAGACCCTATTGTATTGAGTAACGTTTTGAAATGGATCGAAAATGCAAACAACAGCTCTGCTGTAGTTAATGAAGCTGTAGCATTATTCTACTGCGAATGCGAATAATTAAATTTTTCATCCTACAAAAACGGGAAATACGCCTTAACATTTAAATTCGTATTTTATGAAGTAAAATTAAGCAGTATTGCATTCCGTAGCCGAATGCGATTAAACATGACTGTTTTAAACGGGAATTGATTAAATGCAAACTCATATCTGACGACCTCTGTAGCCTAGTTGGTAGTGACCCTGCCTACGAAGCCGGAGGTCACGGGTTCGAATCCCGGTAACGGCATTTATTTGTGTGATGAGCACGAATATTTGTTCCTGAGTCATGGATGTTCTCTATGTATTTAAGTATTTATATCTATTATATACAGGGAGGAACATTTCCTTGGACTAAGCTGAAAGGACAGTGTTATATAAGTGACGTACAAACGATCTATTATAAATGTTAAGCTGGATTTAAAAGAAAAAAAAAAACATAAAAATCGAAATATTTTATCTTAGTGACAACCCTAATACTATACATAGTTATTATTTTCATTTGAAATTGACACATGTCACAAGTCACAAGAATCTTGCTGACTTCATTGAATCTGCTGGATAGGGTTGAAACATACAGTTTTTTTCACCAAAGTTTAACAAGTTGTATCTCGGTAACCGTTAGAAATATTAATATGGTTACTAGGTGAGAAGTAAAGCACTAAACCTGATCTATATCCCATTTGCTTAAAAGTCCATCGATCTGTTCCACCCAGTATATCGTCGTTAATAATAATAATTATTATTATGTTTATCGTCGTCTAGTACCCATAGTAGAGGCTTTGCTTAGTTTGTAGTAAGCCGATTTGTGTAAGATATTTATTTAACAACGACATAGCGATGATCGATGGAGAGGATGCACAAAAATAAGTTTTGTCTCGTCATCTTCCTTATTTCTATTGTTTCTTTTTTTTTGGCCCTGTTTTGGCTACGCGACAAATGGCAGATATATTTATGGTCAACCTCCTTCAGCGGAGGAAAAGTTTAATCTGAGCTTGAATGCCACCAAACAAGAAATTAAATTTAATTTAATTTTCGTTACATACTGTTATACTTAAGCATATTATGGAAAAAGCATATATGGAACTTATTCTAGAATAAGCTCTATGCGTATTTGGTCTCATTGACTTTTTGGGCCAGTTGCATCAACTTACGATTACGGACCGTTACGGCGGGTGGCCCCAAGCCGCCTGTATTCGTAAGCAGTATTCATTAAGGTGGTTCGCTTTCCATACAAAACGTTATTTGACATTCGCAGGCTAACGGCGTGATTTTTTAAGAAACTCATGTTTCTAACCTTCTGGCTTTCCATTTGCGTGTAATTCTTCCTTTCCTTGAATAAACTTGAGTAAACTAGAATAATTTGAGATATTAGTTTGAGACGTCATACCTTGAGAAAACTATTTTTCTCTTAGTTTAGATTCTGACAGTTAGTTACATAGGTATCTTAAAAAATCACGCCGTTAGCCTGTGTGAATGTCAAATAACGTTTTGTTTGGAAAGCGAAACACCTTAAAATCTGAATGTATGGAAAGTTTGACAAGTTTCTATGGAATGACAGCCGGTGCCATATTTAACGTTGATCGGTCGGTAACCGTAAGTTGGTGCAACTCGCCCTTAGTGGGTATATTGTTGACAATTATTTATGTTCGTACACATATAAAGCACGGGTACAGTTGCTATCACATATATAAGCGGCCAAAGTACTCACAAATATCTGAACACGTCTCTAATACCAATATAGACGTGTTCAGATATTTGTAAGCACTTTCGCCGCTCCGATACATCTGATAGCGACTGTACCTGGTTATTAAAAATGCAGAAGTAGTCCGGTTTTCTGTAAGGTACAGTCGCCATCACATACATCTGAGCGGTCAAGGTGTTCACAAACATCTGAACACGACTTTATTGTCAAAGCCATAGAGTGCATGTTCTGATATTTTTGAATACCCTGAAGAGTACAGATGTATGTGACGCTGACTGTACACCCCCAGTTGGGCTGCTCCAAATATGAGTGCAGTGATAATCCCCTGTATGCCACCTTTCTCGTAATGCATCATTTCGCGAATTAAAAGTTCTATATATTTATTGAAGACCATTTGAAGTGCGAGAATTTCATATCGCAAGTAATTCAGTCATATTGCTTTACTAATTTCGAATAGACACAATTAGTCCGCAGTTCAACCTACGCAAGAACCCCGAGAAAACAGTAATTAAAATGCGGACGAGCAGTGTATTACGTGCCCAGAAGACCGGCCGGCGGGAGGTAAAAAGCCTCATAAATTCAGCGGAGAGGCCGTGCCTCACCGATGGAGGATACCTACTCTAGTTACCCTGAGGAAAATATTTATGGACTTTCCTGGTATTTTAAAAAGGCTTATCAGACTGTCATTTTGTAGTAACTTGCGACTTTTTGCGTAAGAGGAAACAGGAAAACGATCGTGTTAATACAGTCACGTGTTGGAGACGTGAAAAAATATGAAGTCGGGTTTTATCGGAATTTGTGCTGAGGGCGGATACAGTGTAAATTGTCTCAAAATACGAAATGTAAGAAAACAAAAACAACTGAAGCTAGGTGAAGCAAGAGAACGCGTTTGTAACGTATTGAAAATGAAATGTGTCTTTCTAAAAGAAAAATACCATATTGTCGTTGCCGCTTATGTCATTATTCTGCAAGAAGGTCCATTTTGCCTGACAATAACATAATATATATGTCGAGTTGGTTTCGCATCCCTATTATAACGCATGCGCAAGCTACATAATTATACATAGTACTTGTGTGCAAAGGCGACGCATTGTGTTGAGATGGGTTACTTGGTTACTGTGATACAATAAATCTAGTCATTAAAATAATTATCCATCTTACTTAGAATGAGGTGAAAACTTTTTTTTTATTGAATAATAATAGTTTTACACAGTATGTACACAAACATTAACAGTCCTAGTTAACTCAACGATAAATTGATTTCCAAGGTACGTAATGGAAGTTATGAAAGTATGTCATTTAACCGCCTAAGTCGGGGCGGGCTGCGGCATGATATATTAGGGTTTAATGGCTTAATTTCAGCCATTCAATAATGGAATCGAGGGCTAAGATTACAAGCGTCAGAATCGAAATTGAGACTTCATCTGTACAGAATAAGATTGAGTTTCAAATCACTGAATCTGTTACGAAACAAAGTTCGAAATTGTTTGTATTAATGATTGCGTTGAATATCTTTAGGTACTGGACTTCGCAGTATTTTGAGGAATCATTATTAGCTACGCCCGTTACATGTCACAGGTTACTAATTTTATATCATACCTGGCCATAAAGTAGCAATTACCATACCGCGGTAATAAAGAAAGCCTCAGATCGAATACTTATCGCCCTTGTCTTCGGCTCGGGCAGTCATATCGGATAATATATTGAACTGGGCAGGTTATAATATTCGACGACGTAGATATTGGCATTTCGGAAGTGACCCAGCCTACGAAGCGGGCGGTCCAGGGTTTGAATCCCGGTAAAGGTAAATATTTGAAATGAAATATTTTATTGATAACATAGTTACAGGTCATAGGTACAGGCGATAATATTATTCATAATTATCATTTTATTATGTATTAGCAGCCCGGCTCGGCTTCGCACGGATTAAGGTAGGGTGGGGTAAGACTAACATTGTTTATTGTTAGAAATTAAAGATCGGTTTTATGACGAAATTTTACGCCTTACTTTTTAATGAATAATTGAACTAACTTAAGATTTTTGTACACTTTTACAAAAGTGTAGTGATTTTTACGCGTGTTTACCCAAAATAAATATTTAGAGAAAACTAAATAATGTTCAAACAGTTAGTCTTGCCCCACTTACGGGGTAAGACTAACAGCAGCCTTTTATTACCTTTTATCAAGCAGAGTAAGGTTCGTTTTCGTATTTGTGTGTTTTAATAAATTAGAGGGAATAATATATACCTAACGTACGGTAAAAATCAGGGATGTACATAGAGCCTGGGCAGTCTTATAATAAAATTAGAGAAAAAAACAGAATCTTTTCTTAATTAACGGTAAAACAGGTAGGTACTTATTTTATAATAGTACATTACGTACCTAGGGCGGTGAATTCGTAAAGCCCCAGATCGCATAAATATGCGATCTGGGGCTTTACGAATTACCGCCCGTGGTGTGTACACAATTTTACGTCTTCACCTGGTCACAATGCAAGTTTTACCGTACGCGCAGCGTGCAGTAAAACCCGCATTACGGCCAGGTGTGACGTAAAATTATTTTTTACAGTGCGTATAAGAAATTTATATAATATAGTTCTTACACAAAAAAGTTTATTACATCCGATTCGGGGTAAGACTAAGTATATATGTTTGTCTAGCCCCAGATGGACTGATAGTCTTACACCGGCAATAGTCTTACCCCAACTTACCTTACCCGTTTTTCCGTAAGAATGAAGCATTTTCCCGCGGTAAAAAGTAGCCTATGTTCATCAGGGATAATGTCGGCTTCTAATGGTAATAGTAGATTATACACTAAGGGGATAAAGCACTGTTTTATGTCACGGGAGCGAATTGAATCCCGAACGTAACGAAGGACTCATAATTTAACTCCTGAGCGTAGCGAGGGAGTTATAAGTTAATTCCTGAGCGAAGCGAGGGAATTAAGACTGAGTCCTGAGTGCAGTGAGGGGTTCAACCGCCCAAGACTAAAACAGTCTTATCCCCGAGGTGTATACTCTACTTTTCACACCTTATGCGAGACAAAAAAACAGGCTCAGTAGATAAATAATGTTTATTTAGCAAATTAAAAGTACATAGTAACATTAGACACGTTAGTCCAATTATGGAAAGATAAGGTAATGTTTTTAGGTATTTTTCCTTTGACTTCTCTGGCAGCAGATTGTTGACAATGCCTATGGCATCTAATTTGATAAACTCAGGAGTCAAAACACTTTCATCACTCGACATTTTCAATATTATTTTTGAAATTAAATCTTCTATAGGCATCTACAAGAACTCGATTTGTTCGTCACGCGTGAACAAATGAAGGCGCGCGACGTTCCAAATTCGAAAGCACAAGCCGTGGTCCTAGATTCGAAATTCGAATTTCGAACACCGCGCTCCTCCGGACCGGGGTTCACACGGAGGCAAACTTCATTTATTTTGTCAAATCAAGTAGGCCATGGCCTAGGACAAATTGTGTTTAGCAAAATTAAACTTTATGCATATAGTAATAAGAATTATGAAAAGTGAAATCATATTATTAACCAGCGGGTTATAATGAAATTCAGTACAACATTATAACCCGGCTAATACCAAGGGATTTAATGTCTTGCTTTCGGTAGGGTTTACATGACCTATAATTCGGCATTGTCGAGCATGTGGTTTGAAAAAGATTTTTTCAAATTGGTGCAGTAGTTTCGGAGCCTATTCAATACAAACACACAAACAAACAATCAAATCGTTCCTCTTTATATTATTAGTGTAGACGTATCTACTATTTAAGGATTATCTAATGTACAATTTTAGGATTAAATTTATCTAATTACATCAAAATAGTTAGACTCAAAAATTCTTCGTAAGTATAAAATAATTCCTTCATAAGCCACATATTTGTTTGTGTGATGAGAATTAATATTTGTTTCTAGGTCTTGGATGTTTTCGATGTGTTTAAGTATTTTCAGCTTACTATGGGGCTAGTTCAATGTGTGTGAGATTGTCCCCTAATCATTATTTATAAACCTAAACGGACTTTTCGTTCTATTTTTAGTATTGCAAAAGACTCGATTATGTTTTGAAATGTTCTTCGATTGTCATTGTTGTCCTGTTAACACTGTAAAGGTTCTTCAGAACAACTGTTCTCAACTCTCGGCTTTGTTCTATTGTTTCTGGTTTCTTCATTAAAACAAGCGAAGTTAAGACAAGTTGCTAAACGCATCAACTTTTAATAGGCAAGTATTAAAATGTCGAAGTTTGAATCTGTTTGTGAGGATCGTTTTTTAATTAAGAAAAACGCGGTGAAGTGGGAAAGTTATTAAGGAAGGGTGCGTAATGAGTTAAATTAGAATTGGCTCCGGTTTATATTACATTTCGTCAAATTAACGACCTACCCTCTAACCGCCCACCCAAGAAATATTTTCATAATACGCGTATATGTAAGGGAGGGAGTTATCTAACTACCTAACACAATTATAAAGCTTCAGCCTTACAAATTTCTTCTTCTTCCTTGACTGACGTATCCTCATAGCTGAGAAGCGTGACGGCTCTGGGCGCTTTTCACCATCAGGGGGCCTAGACAAGGTACAATCGACAAGCGCTAACGCTAACGCTGACTAATAAAATGTATGGGAATGACAGATGTTAACGAAAAGTGTTTCGTCGGCATCTGTCATTCCCTTATACATTTTATTAGTTAGCGTTAGCGTTAGCGCTTGTCGATTGTAACCTTGTCTACGGCCCCAGTTTCCAAGCTACTGGGTCCTGGATTAATGCATGCTGGCCATCCATAACTCCTTTCTCCGTAACGCTTCATCATATTTCAAAAATCTGTAACTAGCATTAATAATGGATATTTGGGATAGACATAGGCTATATTTTATTCCGCAGCTTTGATTAGGGTCTATGTAAAATGCAAGCGGAGCAGCGTTGGCCACTAATTGAATATGCAATTACAACCACTCAGACTAATCGCACAAGCTTTTGTAAACCAAAGCCTATGTATAGCGAACGATTTGGTTGATGAGACTAATTAGTACCTACTCTAATTAGTGTAGATCCAAACTCTGATGTTCAGGGAGCGTACATTTCATGCCGGTTTCGTCATAATGACGTATTCATATAAACACACAGGATGATTCAAAAAACGAAGTGACACGACTTAGTAACCGTAAACGTATTTAGTAACTAATATTTTATTTTATTTTTAATTACTTATAGGCCACAACAACGTGTCTATCGACGCTATCATGAAATTGGTCAAGTCCATGTTAAAATCAAACTGTGTTTCTTTATGTTCCTAATGTTCTTTGTGTTTTATTGTTTGCAAATGTAATTTGATGTTGCTTGCTTTTGGTGGCAAACTTTGCTGACAGCAGGAACAATAAATTTGTTTATTATCTATAACTAAACGTGGATTTATTTGGCACAATAATTTTATAGCCTCCATGGCGACTTAGGCCACTAGCAAAGCATTAAGTTTCCTGATCTTATTAAATTTAACAGAAATGTTGTTACCGCATGTCTCCTATTTGTGACAAAGAGTAAACTTTGATGTGACAATGTCAGATAAAGTTCTTTCAATGTCCGTCTCAAGTTTCAATATATTAGATCTACTTAAACGATTAGATAACAGTGAATTATCATTGATTAACCATTGATTAATCACATTTTCCATTATTGGGTACGGATAAATAAACGTGCATTGTTCTTTTCAAACTTTTTCCATCCTGTATGTAGCTTGACGTCATACGCCTGTCATTGGCATGAAATGTACGCTCCCTGCTGATGTTAATACCATATTTTCCACAAGCAAAAGTTATTAATTAATTGCTGTTCATACATTTTGATCATCAATATGCAAGAGCAAATATCATTAGCAAAACCACTGCCAGTCGCAGTATACCTGTATACACCCCCATCATATAGTTATTTGCCATGCTTATCGCTGACTACAAAATTAGGTAGATATAAAAGTACAGTTAACGACAGAGATATGTATACGCTTCTCCCACAGATATAGATATACACTAGATAACTTAAACACCTCAATCTGTATGAAAACCGTCTGTGTCACTTTTTTCTACCTACATACTTTGACGTCTTACGGGCGAATTAGATCTGAATTCCCTTGTCCGCGGAAAAACGATTCTGCAATAAGGTATTTTCTTTAGATTCACGGACAACCGGCTACCACAACAGACGCGCGCGGAATGTAAGTCAGAGTGCCAACTCGGAGTCCGAATTCTGACACGCGAAGTACATGCATTTGCGTGATCTATGTATATCTGTGGTTTCTCCCCTTGTTACAAAGCAATAAGGTGCATAAGTATAGGCATATGCTTGACGTCGATTTTAATTTATTTATAACTCGCTTCTGCCCGCTTAGCCCGCTACTCCGTTCGCGTGGGACTCGTTTATATCGTACCTCCATACAAACTTTCACCCGCTTAGGGGATGATTCCCGAACTAAAAATTAGTATGTATGTTAATCCAGGCAATTTGTAAATCAAATTTCCACACAGAACCTTATCCTTTCATTTACGACCAATTATATTTGGTTATTATCATCCAAAATTTCAGTAAAACTACTTAACTTTATCATCAATTAGCAACATTTGAAATTGAGGTAGCCCCAATAATTATTATAGTTATTAAATTTTCGCCCAGGATAAAGTCATTACAGTACGCTGTCATTTCAGGTAAAATTTCGTTAAACGACACTACATTTATAGCTACGTAGGTATATAACCAGTAATTTAATTTACTTACCAGAGGTCGAGCGAGCAAGTACTTGGAGTTTTCATTTAGTAAATTGAGCAACTAAGATGATTAAAGGCTGAATGGCTGATTGACCTGAAACTTAATGTCTCTATTTTGAACCTTGTTCAATTAGACTTATGGCATAAAATGCTTCGTTATGTGAAGTATATCTTTAGGTTATTAGGTTTCGTGTGTCGGGTTAGGGTCAACTTGTCAGACGAAATTAGTATGATACTTTTACTAAATGGGACTTCAAATTAATAAATTAATGTATTTATTCAGCTCTTTGAGTCATCCCGCGACCAAGAGTTGTGACACATCCGAAACGTCGGGAAAACTATTATTATTATTAAGAGCCTTAAGTGTCCCACTGGTGGGCCTTTGCCTCCCTCTTTTTCTTCCACATATCCCTGTCCTGGGCAGACTCCCAACAGTTTTGGTCAAAGACGTCAAGCTCGTCTCGCCATCTCCTACGTGGTCTACCGAGACGCCGTGTTCGGTTCTGTGGGACCCACTTGGTGGTAATGGTAGCCCACAACGCTTCCGGCATACGGCAGACGTGCCCGGTCCAGTCCCATTTGAGTTTTGCGGCTGTTTGTGCTACGTCAGCTATCTGAGTTTTGGAACGCAGTATTGTATTTTTAATCTATTATTTTTAATAAATTAAATTAAATTCAGATTGGTGAAATTAGTGTTCTGTTCTATGTTATTCTATTTTATTTTATTTTACTTTAATTCTTATTTAGTTTTACTAGGTTTTATTTTGTTTCTTTTCTGCTCATATGTAAATGTAAACATAAAATAACAATACATACTTATGATCTAGTTCGCATGCTTAAGCATATTGTTATGTATAATTTTAGTGTAGTTTTTAGGATAGTTCACGCTCGTTGTTACTTATAATCATGCTGTGCATACATGTTTTGGATGGCATTCCTAACTAGAACCCCTGATGTATCTTGTACTATCTATGTAATGAATGTTATCTGTTTTGTGTGCCTAATAAATAAATAAATAAATAAATCTGACGACCGCTTTAGCCTAGTTGGTAGTGACCCTGCCTACGAAGCAAGAGGTCCTGGGTTCGAATCCCGGTAAGGGCATTTATTTGTGTGATGAGCACGAATATTTGTTCCTGAGTCATGGATGTTTTCTATGTATTTAAGTATTTTATTTTGTATTAAGCAGTTACGCTGCTAACGAAATTATACATTTTTTGAAATAAAGGAAAAATTTTAATCCGGCTCGGAGCATTAAATTTTTCAATTTTTCCTTTATTTAAAAAAATATTTAAGTATTTATTTATCTATATAAGTATGTAATCGTCGTCTAGTACGCATAGTACAAGCTTTGCTTAGTTTGGGACTAGGTCGATTTGTCCACTAATATTTATTATTTTAATGCGATCGGTTAATTTCACGCCCAAAATACTGCGTTCCATGGATCTTTGGCAAACCTTGAGGGCAGATTTCTGAACTGTTGTCAAAGACCAAGTTTTTGCTCCGTAGGTAAGGGTTGGAAGAATGCACATGTCCATGAGTTTGCGTTTTAATGATGAAGTGGGAAAACTAAACGAGGTAAATAAATATGTTAGTTATACGCGATTAAGGGTGGGTTGCATCAAACCGTCTGTAATACGGGTGCAGACACCAAATAAAATAACCAACAATGTTGAATTTTCCCACAAAAGGATTAAAGATATTGTCAAATGGAGAAAAAAGTAACGCAGAAGATTGGATAATCACAAAGCTAATAAGTGTCCAAAGATTTAAGAGAAACGGTTGTCATTTACTAACGCTCGCAGATCGTGCCGTCACGATCTGCGAGCGTTTTCTCTCTCTAAAAAGCAATGTTAAAACGGATGTAGCTTGGTAATTTTTTGATATATCTGAATGGGATTTTCGTCACTAGGCATATTATTTGGTAGTAATAATACATTTTGAGTCTACACCCGTATTATAAGCGGTGCTCGTTAAAATCTGAATGTATGGAAAGTTTGACAAGTTTGTATGGAATGACTGCTGCCGGCGCCATATTTAACGTTAATCGGTGTGTAACCGTAAGTTGGTACAACTCGCCCCAAGTCCCGTTTAGTAAAATAAGGTGTGAGAACTATGACAGCTTAAACCAAGATCAGTCATGCTCTTTTATTTTAAGTACCTACCTAAAAGCTATCTCCAACTCCTAGAAGGAAATATAAAAGGCAAGGCAGTGGGTAGCCAAGGATACATGAAACAAAGATACCACATGTAATACACATATAGGTAAGAACATCAGTGAAATGATGATTTAAAAACGAGCAATTGGCGGACTGAAATATTTATATTTTGTAGAATAGAGTGAACCCCTCGTCACGCTCTATCTTCGTTTCACCTTCCGCCCCCGTTAATAGCCAAATAGTGTTCGTCATAAATGTTTGATAGTTGGTTCAGCTTCCCCGCTGCACGGCTATTTACGTACGCTGATTGGCGCGCAATTGATTTATCCAGTGCACTCGATTGCGGTGTTCGACCCGTTACGATGAGGGTTATGGTGAGAGCCAGTTTTATGGAGTACGTGGGACGGTTATTAAGTTAGAATACATTATGATTGGCCGCAGCACGACTGAGATTCAGCGATTGTCAGCGTTTGAAGCCTACGGTAACCGTTAAATATCAGACCTTACGTTTGTTTCGATACCTCTTATCTAGCCTGATGGGTATGAGGACGCGAGTGAAACCACAGGCTGCTCTTATCGCACTAGTTTATTGTAAACGCCGGGCAAGGTGGGCGCAGCCACCCACACATATACAACATAGCCTTTTCTGAGTTGGTTTAAAAGGAGGCAAATAAAATTAACCAAGTCTATTAAATACAGAAATCAATAATCTTCAAGTCCTCGAGGTTGTACAAGTTTATGATATGGGCACTTTATGTCAAAGCAATATGGGTTGAATCAGAACTAAAGGATTCTTCTTCATTTGAATTTAAGCCATATCGCTTAATTAGGTAAAGTAAATGAAGAGAAACGATGTGGACTAGAAAGTTTACTTTAATCAGCAGAAATGAAAACACGTCCAGCAAAAATGCAAAATGTGCAAGTCAAGTGCAAAAATATGTATCGAATGAATCCTCTTATAATTGTGTACCGAAACCTTAATCCGCTGACATAAGAGCGATTGTACATATTTATGAGTAAGGTGTATGAGGCCATAAGTTTATACACTGGACTGTGTTTTTGAATTCGAGTACTAAACTTGAGCTGGAAAGTGCAATATGAAGCCACAGTAAGGCATCGTTAGAAAGTCAACCCTACTCAATACAACAAAGATTCGACTGCAAACTAAGTCTGATTAAAATGTATACACATTCACTACCAAGAATCGCTACGCGCTACGGTGGCAGTGGTAGCCGATCCCGTGAGTTTCTCCGTATGTAGCGAAAAGCGACTACGGCGCCTCTCTAGGCGGATTCCAGGAAGTGAAATTGTTAAGTACCTAGCTGAAAAATGACTTCATCACTTGACTGCTACGCCGTAGCTCGTAGCCCGTTATATCAATCTATTGTAACTACAATTTATATATTTATTTATTGACAAATACATTTACGTGACATTACAGTAATAACCAATGCGTCACGAAACTAAAAACAACAAATAATACTATTTAGGCGACGAAACGGCGGAAACAATAAATTACATTGTTGAAGGTTGATGTTGTCCCAGTATATGATTTTGTTTTTAAATTATGTTTACTGTCATAAAATACCCTATCTTACTGCTCCAAGTGAGTGGAAGCACAGTTAATCGTGTATCCAAACAAAAGGATCAACCTTCCTTCAAATTTAATCCCCACTGATGTTTAAATCAATGGCTAATCAGAGCGGATCGAACCTAGCCACTGCGTATTTCCAAAACGCCACATCATCTTTTTGCAACTCATTGAAATGTGAACTTTATGCAAATATAGTTAGGTGCTTTTCCAGGTACAAGTTTTGGCTGAGGTGGAAAGGAACCCGATATCTCTGTTCATTAAATTCGCTGAACTGCCGACGATGACGGACGTTCCAATTTAATATCGGTTTCAGATAATTTTCGCTCCAATTTAATACAAAGTTAACTACGTTTACACCAAGGGGTGTTTCTTAACCAAAAAGGGAAAAGAAACTGATGAAACTTATATAATACTTTACGTAATACATTTGTACTAACAGTTAATACCTTTAAAGTCAACATAAGCCAGTTCTTCTCAAATTCAGCTGGATTAGGTGGATGTCACACTGCGACGCATCTCCGGACGGAGGTGCGTTTCTCGTTGTATGCAAGTACCTCAGTTTGTATATAAATTCCGTGTGGTACGACACACTGCAACGCACCTCCGTCCGGGAAATTTGTATGCAGCTCCGCACCTCCGTCCGTTGATGCGTCGCAGTGTGACGACCGCCTTAATACAATTATTGAAAATTGGACTTCTGGGATTCTTGTAACAGTGAGAACCAGCTGACATTTGAACGATGTCATCCCATAATAATGGTCTAAGTATATGGGGCTTTTCAATATAGAAATTCATTAATATTTCACACTTTTTTTATTCAATTTCAACATCGACCCGTCCTTATTAGTAAACCCTATATTTGTG
This sequence comes from Epinotia ramella, assembly GCA_947578815.1. Lineage (NCBI taxonomy): Eukaryota > Metazoa > Arthropoda > Insecta > Lepidoptera > Tortricidae > Epinotia > Epinotia ramella. The sequence goes on from OX388211.1 coordinate 25,182,947, forward strand.
TTGTTTACCTGAGAACTCCGAAATTTTTGAACCAAATCCATTCATAAGTTTAAACCTGGGTGTTCAATGTCCCTATTAATTCATGGAAACCCTCTTGAAATATTATAGGCACATAGTCTTTTTAGGGTTCCGTACCAAAAAGGTAAAAAAAGGAACCCTTATAGGATCACTCGTGCGTCTGTCCGTCTGTCACAGCCGATTTGCTCCGAAACTACTGGACCGATTGAGTTGAAATTTGGTAAACATATGTAAATTGGTGACCCAAAGATGGACGTTAATGAATTTTGAACATGGGGGCCACTTTTGGGGGGTAAACAGGAAAATGAAAATAAAAAAGTTTCGCATACTGTATTGTGTGACATATCAAATGAAAGGGGTTGTTGTAAGCATCTCAGATGTATTTTTTTTATAATTTTAGCAAAAACAGATTTTAAGTAATTCAGGAAAACAGACGAAAATTGACCATTCCCCCCCCCTTATCTCCGAAACTACTAGGCTTAAAATTCTGAAAAAAATATGGAAAATAGTTCATTGCTTAAAGATTACAGGAAAACCTATAAGAAGTTTGAGTATTCAAAATAACGGGAAAATTCTCAATATGTTTGTGTATTTTGTATGGAGCGCCTGAAACTTAGAGCATAGCAATTTTTACTCTTGCACTTGCTTCTGAAATTACGTAGGCGCCATAATGAACGTTAGAGCTTACATTTATCCAAAAGTGTCGTAACAATCGATTGATACTTACTTTGCGTACATCATCACGACATCTAGCTAAATAGCAAAGTAACATTTCTAGTAACTTATCCACGGGTCTTAACATTCAGAAAGTAAAAATGATTGCTTATTAATCGAAATTATGAAATGTTAAATAGCGTACATTTACTAAATTACTCGAATGTAAGGTTATACTGGTGCCATATTTTGATCTACCCTAGATACAAAATAAAGCAAACCTTTTTCGAACTAGTATGATATGATATTATTTCGAGTAACTGTCACTGTTTTCTCTTGGCACACTGGGCACCGAGTGGTTAAATGTGGGTTAGGTAAAGAAAAACTCATCCAATACAGTTATTAATAGGAGTTTAGACACTAAATAAAATAATCAATAATTATATATTTTCTTGAAAAAGGATAAAGAATTTAGTGAAATGGTTAACCTGTTGGTCATAATCCCAAAGTTACGAGTATGTGTTCAAAGTTTTAATAGGGGGTATGGCTGTCCCTTTTCCTCAAAACGCACCTTCATATGAAACGATTGTCATTTACTATGACGCTCGAGGATCGTGACGTCACGGTCTGCCTGCGTTTCCTATCTCTAACAATAACAAGCAACATTAAAACGGTTGTAGCTTTGAGATATTTAAATGGGATTTTCGTCATTCGGCATATTTTTTTACCCGACTACCGAAGGAGAGGAGGGTTATTGCCTTCTTTCTTTTGAAGTAATAATAAATTTTGAGTCTACTCCCCTATTCTCTGCATTTAGTGAGTTTTGGCAGTCTCGCTTTTAACAACAACCACTTCACAGTAGGTTTTCATACAAACTACTGTTTTGTGTGACATTGTAAAGTGGCGTTATGCCACCAGTCTCCTGACTGTTGCCATATCTCGATTGTGTACATGTATACATATCACACCTATTTAGTATTGTGCTTGACCTAACCTTTTTTGGGTCATTGTCACTCAGTAAAACAAAAATCCTCTTTTCAGTGGGCAATAGTTAAGGGCTTATGTTTTTATATAATATGTTTTTATCGCATAGAATTATAGAAGAGGCGACGCCGTTTATGCGGATTCAGAGTTCAACCAAATATTAGACTTTAAAGCCAAGACTTTGGCAATGTCCACCGAAAAGACGCAAACCTAAATCTGACAATGACACTTTTAGGGTTCCGTATTTAATATTTATAGTAAAATTTATTGTTAAAAGACAATATTCCCCCGTTTTCTCGTGGTCTCACTGATTTGTCCCATCAATGGGACCACGAGGAAGACTTATTTCTCGTAGTCCCATTCAGTTCAATTTAAAGTATCTTGAACCTCCTGTATAAAATGCATGACAGTAAAGAAATGACAGAAAGTACAACCGAGTGCTGAAGTCGTTTATTTACGACGTGTAAAACATGTGTTTTAAAAAAATATTTTCAAGATAAGTACTATATTTTAGTTCTGATGAATATTATACATACATACATACATCCGATTATCTATGTTTGTTCCGGACGCCATGAGTTCAGAGCGTGATTAGTAGAAGAATACGACGAGCGGTCTGCGCCTCGGTGCTACGCCCAGGATTCACTTTAGCTAAGTCACTGTTAGGCAAACGTTAGATAGGGTTTAAGTCGGTTTGATGTCCCACATTTGTTTGGAGCTTTGTGTGATGCCAGATCACTAACCAGATTCTTAGATTCTTTTCACTGTGTTCATCGGCCCGCGAATTACGTTGGACTGGATGGCTCAAGTTGTGGCCGAGATGATTTCATCCGACTATAGTTTAAATTTCCAGCAACATTTAAAAAGGCATGTAGAACGCCACCGTCTCTGAATTTTATCAACTTCCTATCAGGTAAACCAACCATCGTCCATTCCATTCATATACTCATACTCCGTATACATACATACATACATACATACATACATACATACATAGATACATACACTGTTAGGCAAACGTTAGACAGGGTTTAAGTCGCCGATAATATTGCCGACCATCTAATAACATGACTTTTCCACGTTTTCGTTTAACGAAAACAATTTCGTCGCTACCGTCAGCCATGAATGGATTTTATTTCAGTTTAAATTAGCAAATTACAAAACTGCTTGTCATTTTGAGTACTTATTTGTCATATATTTTATTATTTATCATCTTCCACTTCACTCAGCATTAGATAAAGTTTGTTAATACGAAGAGGTTCTAATGCGTACATGATGATATTATACAGGAAGTGAAATTTTATTAATGGGACTACGAGAAATAAGTCTTCCTCGTGGTCCCATTGATGGGACAAATCAGTGGGACCACGAGAAAACGGGGCAATATTCATGTTAACTGCCACTACTACACACTTGTGGCGACAGCGGTTTAAAACCTCTATAGATTTTAGCCGCTGATCGCGCTGGCTTCTGATAGAGAATGACAGCTGGTGGTTGTCAGGATTTTGCCGGAATGTATTGTATATTTTATGGTTAGACCATATACTTACTTTACTCTTTGATACATACTAAGCTGATTGCCCTTGCACGTTAATACCAAATGGAGCTGATAGATCGCGCTGACCCCATTCCTACTTCGCGCTGTTAAGATTTTTCTAGAATTAATGGGGTTGAGACGGGTATATTTCAATAGCAGGTCAAAAAAAAATCATTCGCGATTTAATTGTCTTGGTAGTTCGCTGGTCTTGGTGTAAAAGCTATTCGATGTATGAAATTGAATTCTGTTGTGTTAAAATAAGTTATTTAACAAATATTGGGAAATTTACTTTACCTTGAGTTAATTGATAGTTTAAACGGAACCCTCGGTGCGCGAGTCAGACTCGCACTTGACCGGTTTTTTTTAAGTCCTGATTTGCTCTCAGCTAGCATCGTATTCGAATTCTATCGCGTTGGATCTATATAAATCGGCTGCTAAAACAACTAGCTAGCTAAATTAATGGCATCCTTTTTAAGGCCGTATACCCCACGCCGTTAAACAGTCATTATTATTAATCCACAAAGTATAGTGAAGACTCTGGTTTATTGCGCCTGATAACGGGTATCCTCGCTTTGATATTCGCGTGCAGATAATCTAGACATTTTTGCCTGTGCCTTTGTCTTTGTATTTAATAACTGTTTCGCTTCACAATGGTTTCATATTTAACGAGATACGTTCATTTGTTCGGAAATGGAAAGAGATAAAATTGACAGCTCGAATGAATAGCATTAAGCGATCGCGGTAACCCGTTTGTATGCAATGGTATCGCATAAACTCGCAAATCTATAACCAGCATAACAATGCTATAGATTGGCAAGTTTATGCGTAATGGTGTCCATGAGATGAGTACATTACTTACCAAGGACTGTAAAAGAAAAAATGCCCGAAATCACAGGAATTTGTGACCGAGGAGTAATATGCGATAGAGGGCTTTCTTTTTTACTGCCCGTCATGAGTACACAATTTTACGTTTTCATCTGCGGTAAAACTCACATTATGGCCAGGTGTGACGTAAATAAATAAATAGGCGGGAATAATTCTACGCAAATGGATCTAGCCCCACGATAAGGAGTGTTTGTAAGCTCTATAAGGCTGATGGTATTGTGTGTATTAGCCGACGCGGCGTTTTAAACACACTTAAGTACTATTGAAACCATCCAAGACCCAGGCAGGACCAAATACTCATGCTTACACAAATATTGGCTTCCACTGGAATACAAACCCAGGACTAAAATTTAATTGCCATAAAAATTGCGTTATGCGGTGTTCTCACTCTGAGTCAAGCGTTACAAAAACGATAAGAGAAGATTCATTATACTGGTTGTGTCGTTAAATATCCCTTTCGGCCCAATTCCGATAAGCGTTATGGATGTATCGAAATGATATATGAATAATTTCGATTCATGTCATCTCTCACGCGTTACCACACAGATTAATGTGTTTGTGTGTGTGTTTGCGCGATACACTCATACAGTTTTGGAATTAACTGAATTGAAATTATTAGTTGCACAATATAGACTGTTTATAGTCGTGCAGAGAAGATTCAACGTACCCAAAGGCTACATAGACTTCTGCTTATCTACGGGCTTTACCCACATACAATTTACTTCCATTAAAAAAGGTCGTATCTGTCTTTGAAGTGCCTACACAGATTGTTGTTTTAACAGTGGCTATAGACGGGATATCCGATGCAACGCCGGCAGGGGTTTATGCAAATGCTCTCACCTCGGATACCCGCGATCTTATACGCTGCCAGAAGCATTCGCGTTGGAGAGAAGGGTATGTGTATTTACCGATATTGAGTCCGTGGCTATGTTACCTAACTATCTATGTGGCAACGTGGCTAAATCTGTTGGCAACGACAAGCAGCAAAGCTGGCGGTCTCAGGTTTGAATCCCAGTTAAGGCGAATATCTATGTGATAAATTCGAATATAAACTGGGTAAAAAAGCAGCTTATAAATAACGATTGAACGCACGTCGTTGTGCCCAAATGCGTGAGGCTCTCCGCTTTCTCCTCGTTCAGCTTCGCAGCAAAATGTATGCCTATATACAGTCGACGAATCAAAAGGTTCAACAACTGTTTTCGCCTTTACTTTTTGGAAATGAAGGTTCAAAAGTGACGAACCTTTTCATTTCGCAATGAGTACACGAAGGCAACGTACTCGTACTGTAAAGCTATCTTCGGTCTTTAAAACTGATGTATGACCAGACCATTTTATCCACCTCCAACCAATTTCTACACTATAAGAACGTGTAGCAAACACATTTTAAAACTAAGTACGTCACTTATATTCATAGAAACCAACAGTCCACATTTCAAGTGTTGAGAACCAATGCATTATAAAATAACCACTCACCAGCCCGAAAATCCGCATTTGTTTTCAAAACCTTCCACACCCGCGTCTTGATAGATTCATACTTCACCTGCATCTGTCTCATAACATACATTTTGCAATTTAAGTCAACGGGGTAAGGCTCAATTTGGTACAAGTTTCCCTCTAATAATATCAATACATTTTGCAACTTATGTCAACGGGGTAAGGTTGAAAGTTGTGCATGTTTGTAGATAGGAATTGCAATGCATCGTCCAATTCCACGGGTTACCGCGACTCATACGTTGAAGTAATTGTGATATACGGTCACGCCAGGTGTGTGAGACGTGCATGCGTGGCACGTTCGGTTGGAATGAGCTTGGGAGATGAAAATATGGCGATGAGGATTTATGCGGAGAAATTGGGAAAGTTATATCAGATGTCCATACATTATTTACAACTAAAGAAGGCAATGATCGATTATACCGTGCCAAAACTAAGGTAGACAGTAAGCGTCCCGGAAAGCTTTAAGGAGTCAGACATAACTTTAAGTTAAAGCTTTAACTGACCATCCGTGCACTTTATGTGCATTGTAATAAGGTTCTATATTAATACAGAATGGTCATTTAACTGTGTTCGCGTTTGTACGCCCGCTTATTTGTTGTTTTGCGCATGGGTGCCTACCCGACACAAAAAAAAAATCTTAGTTAAGTTTAGAATAAGCGCATTTAGTCAATAAGTTATCTTATCAATTAAATACTTATGTTATCATTTGTGTGCGCTCACCAATTATGTTGCATGGTATTGTATAAATTCTCATGTAAGTGAATATGTAGTATTCTTATGAGAAAATAAAGATCTTTAAACCTAATGCCTAATAAGTTGAAACCTATTGCTAACATCTTTTCCATCGCATTCACTCTTGACTCGTTGTCATCATTTCAGGTGTTGGTAGCAAGCTTCACAACACGCCACCATTTCTCTCTGACAGTCGCCCTCCATATGCTTACGTGTAGTGACAAATCTCGTGCAGCTTTGATCTGGTTTGTACATCTCATCAGTGACCTGCCTCGCGGTCTGGTGCCCTCGACCTTTCCCAGAACTACTAGTCAATGGATAGCTATGTCTCCTCGACTATGTACATACGTGCACATAAATGTACGGATGGTTGACGCTGCTTGATGCCGAGTTCCTGGAGTATGGCTCACCTCTACTGCTATCTATTAAGGCTTACTGTATCATTATTATTGGACCACTGTGAGACAATGAAACGTTGATCTTATATAAATATGTCTTAATGGATATTTTCTCCAGAAAATGCCCAGACACGGCCTACGGATTACTGAAGGATTTTGAAAGGAAGGGCTTTGACACGAGTTCATCGAAAATAACAGTCTGAGTTCATTGAACAAACGTTTTGATGTTAGTAGTTCAATAGACTCGTAAAGATATAAAGTGATTATATGTATGTATCTATACTTGTAGAAGTTTCTCACGAGCTTGTGTGAAAAAAAATACATGTTAATCTTTTTGTGTGAGATTGAGCGCTGGGAGCGAGTTAGGGTGAATATTCACCAGATATTTTTGTGGGTATTTTTTCATATATTTAACAATTTCACTGCCAGGAACCCGCCTAACGGTTGCTTACGCCGTAGTCATAACGCGTAGCGATTAAATGCGTTAACACACATTTAACACTTCGCATGCTTGACAGGTGTCAAATAACACATCTTCGCAAAAGTCATACCCAATTCCATATAAGATTAGAGTTAGACAAATCGTTTGTCGTCATGCGATTTCAAGCTAAATTATTTTGAAAAGCAAAAACAAGTACATTTAATAATCGAAATAAGTAACACAATATTTCCCTTTCATATCCTAGATAAACGAATAATTATGTCCATAAAAACATTCTATTTGTACGGGTATATTATTCGTTTATGTAGTATCTTGGAAAGATACCTAATTCCTAATCTGATTAATATCTGATATTAATTCTATCGCTCAACATCACAGAAACAATGTGTTCTGAAGTCACAATTTCAATAGTAGTATTATGCAACTGTTACATTATAATGAGAGGCTTTAAAACACGAGTGTGGTTTAATGAAACGAGCGTCCGCTGATAGTGTGCAGTGCTTTATAGTTTCATTATACTCGTAGGATCATACGAGTGTTTTAAGGCCTAATTATGTACAGTTGCATACACTAGTTTATCTACACACATATCATAAGTACTCTAAGGTGGGTTCAGAAGCTGCAGGATAATGACCCGCATTGCTACTAGTGCTACCTGTAAAATATCTTTCCAAGATTCTACTTTCGTAACAGCAAAAAACCAACAAACAAATGACAACAGTAATGGCGGCAATTCGATCCTCCGTTAAGACGGATGTTTTCTTTAAATCATAGACAAACGAATGAAAACCCTATTATCATGTCACTCGAGATCAAATGTCGTGCGGTTTATATTAAAAAAAAACATACTGAATTGACGTTTCGTATGGATACTAGAATATAGACCCACTTGAGTTTTGACAGCTGTTCCAAATTTAAACTCATAACCTAACAAAACTGTAATAACATTTAAGTACAGATTTTACCTGCTACCAAAGACAAGAAAGTTCTCATAGTAAAATTGGTTGTAATAATGCTGGTCATTTCATACGGTTTCTGAACGCATTATAGAGCACTAATGATAACGTATCGTAGATAAAACACATTATATTTAGATATTATATCATCTAGAAAGAAAGAAAGAAAACATTTATTCGTGGCAAAAAAAACAAACTGTGGTCACATACGCACATACACATTTGCCACGAAATGGTCACAACTCAGCGTAATGCTGGCCACGCCAGCGCTGGTCTTCCGTTGTGGCCATTTGGTGACGTACGGAACAATGACGCCACGATCACACACAAGGACAAATTGCAAAGTACAAAAACATTAAAAATAACGAAGAACACAAACTCATTAAAAACAGAAATCATTAAATAAAAACATAAAAAGACACCTATAAATTACAATAAAATGAACGTACACTTAATTTTTTAAAAAGAAAAAAAAAAGGTACTACTAATCTACACGCCAATAATATAAAGATACTGTAGAAATCCAAGAATTACATTACGTAACCAGCAGTAATGTTCACAATGACTGCGAAAACTTGAAATACAAAGTTAAAGGCGTAAACATTTTAACTTGACATTAACCGCCTTTCTTTATAGACTTACAAAATGGTCTTTACGGGTACTAACTAATTTTATTAGCTTCCAAAAAGGCTAACTTTGTTGAACTATACGGCTAATGGAAAACCATTGTATTCGCGCAATCTAAACTGAATTAGAGTAAGAAAACATTTCAGCGTAGGATTTGTTCTCCAAATGTTCTACTACATACAAATAAGGGCTTTATTAAGTGGGTACGCGTATTTACCAGTCGTGTCGACTATTAAATGATACGAAAAAAGATTATTTAGACACCTACTTAATACGTTATTAATACTTACATGAATTAAATATTATTCTCTTTGTTTATGTTTTGTCCTAGGCTTGGTTTTTACAATAATTATATCAAAAGTAAAATATATGTAAAACATTCAAACAAAACATAAAATCATTATAAAAACCTAACCTAGGGTGCCGCCGGCAGCGAGGCGAGGCCTAAGCCACCGGTGGTCAGGGCGACAGAGATAGGAACCTCCTTACTATCCTCGCAATGTCCAGACCCCGTATCATGGTCGGCCTTATCACGCGATAAGTGACAAGATAGGAGCGTTGTCTCGTTCTATCGAACGGTGTCAGCCAGTGACGGACGGTCAACCCTATCACTTGTCGTGTGATAAGATATATCTCGCGGATTTGCCTGCGTTATTTGCTATAAGCAAGCGACGGTCAGCTAGTGAGTCATAATCGTGAAAACCGAAGACAATATCGGTTTCTAAAATTCCGTTTGAACTTCATTTGCTGTGTAGCCACTCAAATACTTCAAGATACCAAAATATCAACTCGAGTTGCATTGCATCAGGGCATGATACGCTAAAACGAAATGAACCAAACATTTTGATACCATCACGAACAAAGGAAAATTAAACACACAATTTTCTAGGCATTAACGGTAAACGTACCGTAATTTCAATTTAAAATGGAATCAGCCAATCAATCATTATTTATCGCGCTTTCAACTGCGGCCAGAAAATGGATGGCACGCAATCATTTCACAATTTAATTTTCATCGCCGCATGAATGGATAAATGAGAGTGAAGAATTGGCCTTTTAGTGTTCCATTCTGTAATGGAAACGAGCTAAGTAGGTATTGATTATTTTGTTATGTGTCAGTAGCGTAAGTCAATTTATATGATTCATGCCCAACTGCGGCGGAGCTGAAAGGAAAGGACAAGATTTTAGCAGCATATTATTATGTTTGTATTTGGTGTGTTCCACCGTAGCGTGTATGATACTGAACCGGTTTTGATGAATGAGGTACCAATCGATTCAAAATTACGCTTCGGGTGACAAAGGCTAACTTTTTAATTTAAAAAAGTAGTTTTCTTCAAGTTTTCTGTAGTTGGTATACAGTTTTCTGAGCTTTTTATTTATGCTTGTTTTAAATCTGTGTCGGTAAAGTGTAGTTCCGGAGATTCCCATACAGCAAACGCTACATCCTCACAGCTGTTTTACGCGACTCCCGAAGGAGAGGAGGGTAATGTTTCTCGAGCGTATTTATGTATGTATGTATATGTGTCTGTCTTAATCTTTGGCAGGCCCTGCAGCCTAAACCGTGTGACGGATTTCGATATATGAAGTGTCGTTGGATTTCTCTTAATCGTAGGTGTGACATTGGCTATAATATTTGTAAAAAGCAGTCGGGTTTTTCGAATAATCTTTAGATTCACTTGTTTTCTTAGTAGAGAGATTGTAAACGACAATACTTCGAATGTATTACTCGCCACGCTATTTGGTGAAGAAAAACGTTTTGAAGAAACTTGCTTGTATCTGCGAAAAAAAAACGCTTTGCCATCGAAGGCCCTGTGTATATCCCTCCTGTTAATCAGAAATCACGTGTCTTATTCACACAATTCGTTCACCAGTAAATAAAGGGACTTTCAGGATGTACTTACATACTAATATTATAAATGCGAAAGTCTGTCTGTCCGTTTGTTACCTTTTCACGCTTAAACCGCTGAACAAGTTGAGATGATATTATGTATGGAGATTGTTTGAATTCCGGGGAAGGGCATAAATCAGGCCCTAGGGCAAGGGTCACCAATTAGTTTCGCTCAGGGTCCGTTTTAAGAAATGAAATGACCACCACGGTCCGCACAACATTTCACAGAAAAAAAAAAATAAACAATTTTTTTACATATCAATGAGAAAACTCTTTCTCGCAAGTTACTTCGTCCGGCCGTTTTCGAATTGACGTCAACAAAGATAATGGGGGGGGGATACATTTTTATTTAATAACGTACTCTGTAGTGCAAGTTGCTGTGTTCTTGCGGTCCGCACAAAACGGGTCGGCGGTCCGGATGCGGCCCTAGGGGGTCAAACGGGAAGTGAAAGTTTGTATGGAGCTTCTGTATAAACGAATTCCACGCGGACGGAGTCGCGGGCAAAAGCTAGTAGGCTATATTTTAAGCGACGGCTTCATCTAGGCTCTCTCTAATTAATACGCGAAGGGGCCGCGCAGGCAGCGCTATTCTAATTCAAAATCCAAATATTTATTCTGCAAGTAGGCCTCAAGGGTGTTTTTACCCATCAGAGCTTACAAATACAAATAATTAACACTGGTATCATTAAGTGACATGAATACATAGCAACAATGAAAGCATATACTAACCTGGCCACGATTTTCGAGAGATGTATAATCTCCGGGTTATATTGCATTGAACTTATCCTATGATAAAGAGATCTAAATGGTCTTCAGCGTCAAAATAAAATAATGGAGATCTAAAGAGTCCCCATGGTCAAATCCATACTAATATTATACATGCGAAAGTGTGTCTGTCTGTCTGTCTGTTACCTCTTCACGCTTAAACCGCTGAACCGATTTGGATGAAATTTGGTATAGACATAGTTTGAGTCCTGGGGAAGGACATAAAATAGTTTTATCCCGGAAATCATCCCCCAAGGGGATGACGTGGGGGGTGAAAGTTTATATGGAGCTACGATATAAACGAGTTCCACGCGGACGAAGTCGCGGGCAGAAGCTAGTAATTATATATAATTTTACGTCAGGAGTCTTAAGCTAACAGTCTTATGAACGAATGCTACGGTATACATTTGACATGTATGTAACTATGTCAAAATAACATGAATTGAGACAGCCAGTAACACCTGCGTCCCAAACAGCACGCAAGTCTCTAGTAACCATCACTTCTATCTGATAATTAAAGTAACCTCAGCATTGCTTGGCCCGACAGCTCCCCGGGACCTAATGAAATCAGCCTCGGCTCAGTGTCGAACACGTTAAAGTGTTTGAGTTATCGCCATTACCGCTGTCTTGTGTTTCGTTTGTGAATGCTAATCAGGTTTCATGTTACTGAATTTATGTTTAACACAACGCGCCTGGAGCCTACACCGCAGGCGCTTTCCGCGACTTAGCAGAAAAACCAGGGAATCGGCTACAAGTGTAACGCGTAATACCGATTCCTGGCAGCGACTGTGATTAACAAAACTATTCTAATTTTGCTTTAATTAATAATACCATCCAAGGAATGACCTATTTCTGTTGCCATAAATTTCGATGCATCTTTCAAATACCTCGCCCAGTCCTCAGCTAAAAACAAACAAAGTTCATATTTCATTCATATAGTTGACAAATTTTCGCACAGCACTCGTATACAAATTAATATTCCATTTTATTACGGTGTCCGTGTAATACCCGTCCAAAATAACTTTGCACCTGAGAAATGTAAATGAAACCGCCTGAATGGGAGTTTAAATATGTTTTAATGTTAATACCAGTAGGTCTAGCTAACCTGGCCAGGTGACGCTGCAACGCGATATTATTATCTATCTCTATTCCCTTGCTACTGTGCAAAAGAGGCAGGTGATAAGCAAGCTGAGCCGCGGCCAGTTGTGCTAAACCTTTCGGTATTTGTGGGAAGCTTTTGCTGGCTACATTTTCGCAAAGTATTTTAGCGTTTTTGAAACATTAGGTCGGCAGGCTATTCTGCCTTTCCCGGAAGGGTTTTTCCGCTTCAAAAGTTTAATACTTTATTATGGAATGGAACTTGGAGCAAGGCTGTGACTATGCTTGTCTAAAATATCTATCGACAAACGACCCTTAGGTATATTTCTCCCTTTTTGGGTATTTTGGGAGCGTTATGCCAAAATCAATGGATCGTCGCCTATTCTACAGATCGCCATACGATTAAATAAAAAAATACTGCAAGTTTAAAAAAAAAGAAAATGGGTCAGAATAAAGGTCCCGTGAATCTTTCCAAATTGAACACTAAATAAATAATAAATAAATATTATTAGGGGACAATCTTACGCAAATCGAAGTAGTCCCATAGTAAGCTCAATAAGGCTTGTGTTATGGGTACTAGACGACTATATATTTAATAGATATATATATACACAGAAAACATCCAATACTCAGAAACAAAAATATTCATGCTCATCTCAGCACACAAATATTTGCCCTTACCGGGATTCGAACCTGGGACCTTCAGCTTCGTAGACAGCGTCATGACCCCTAGGCTAACCGGTCATCTCATTTTATAGCGTCATATTGGTACAGGGCTATATGTCTATGTATAAATTAAAATTAATTTAATTTAATCTAATATTAACTTTTTCACGTTTAATGTATTTGTGCATTATAAATAAATGAGTATGAGTATGGCATATGAAAAAATCACTTCGTAAAAGTGAAAAGTCTTCTGAATACTTACTTAATACTTTCAGTGCCGGACCGGAACCCTTGGCTGCTCGTAGGCGCTTTCTTCCGCATGGTGGCTACGAGCTCAGCTAGGATTTTTTGCCAGAGAATGTTAAAAAAAGGAAAGGTCTATCTTATTAAAATGTAATAAAACGGTTCTCGCGCGTCTCTGAGGTTGAATATCACTCGACATGTTCTGAACCAACACGTGGTCGTTATTCGTGAGCACTAGCGTTGCTGGCGAGCGCACTGTTTTATTTTTTTATATAAATATTATATGTATAATATTAGAATTGCGAAAGTTCTGAAGGTTGGTCGTTCGGATGTTTAGATGTTAATTACTCAATTGTCTCAACCGATTTGGATGAAATTTTGCACGAAGATAGTTTATAGCCTAAGCTTTTTTTAAGAATTTTTATCCTGAGTCCGCGTAGACGATGTCGAGGGCGTATGCTAGTTTTATACTATGTCTGAGACTCACGGGAGTATTCAAAATAAAATATACCTATCTTGTTTAAAGTGATACACTTATTCAAACGAAAAACCTTGCTTGTAGAAGTGTCTGAATGAAGTCTAGAGCAAGTAAATGAGCCGTTAATAAATAAGCCTCGTAAATTCGGGCCGTTTACAGGCTCCCCCGGGCGCCATGGTAAAACATTTAGGTATATAAAGGACCTTTAAAAATGTAGCCCTAGTATTTAGCATACTAGGCATTTTTCCTTTTTTACAGGTGGTACAGAACGTAGAAGACAGGTGAATTGTGGTGAAATAAGATTATTTATAGCAATCCATTCGTACCTGTGTACAAGGACACCCATTAACAATTTCACTGCCAAAAACCCGCCTAGCGGGTGCCTACGCACAGCGTAGTCGCTTTCCCCTGCAAAAGGGGAAAACCACGGGATCGGCTACGAGCGCAGCGCAAAGCGATTCTTGGTAGTGAATGTGTTAAACCCAACCTAGGCTATTAAGCAACGCTACGTGTGTTACGCCGTAGCAAGTAGCAGCATGGCGGAATTCACTCGTAGGCGGAATCAGACGGTTCATTTTTCGTTCATTTTTATGTTTCATTCCGCCCCTTTCACCCGAAGTGACACGTCTGATCATGAAGTGAACCAAAAGTGCCGAATGAATTCACTAGTGAACCGATCCAACAATGTTTGATATTTTCATTCGGCATCTTTCACTCGCACTCCGAATGACCGAAAAATGAACGGTCTAAACACGGAAAGAACGTTCACTAGTGAATTCATTCGGCACTTTTGGTTTACTTCATGATCAGACGTGTCACTTCGGGTGAAAGGTGCGGAATCAAACATAAAAATGAACGAAAAATGAACCGTCTGATTCCGCCTAGAATAGTGAATGTTCATTTATATGTCATTTTACCTGAGTTGTGTAAACATTGAGTGAAAGAAAAAAGAATCAATCACCCGAGGGAACATTCATCCGAGTGAACCGTCTGATTCCGCCTTAAAGGAATGACTCATATTTTATGTGAGAGTTACAGAATTTAACCGTATCAGTGGTCGATCAACATAAAGCAGAGTATACATTTTTCTAATGAAAATACTACGGTTTTAAAAAGGCATACGATAGGTACAATCAATAGAATCATGGTTCTGGCTCTTAAAGGTGGAACACAATACGTACGGACAATAAATAAAACAGCGCCATTAAAAAATCCATTGCGCCACGTACTGTAGGCGCGTTTTATGCTCGTCGCTTACTGTACCTACAGTTGTAAGGCAAGATGCACATGAAGGGAGTCAAATGTGGAGTGTAATATAGCATTTTATAAATCTAAGTATGCTAGATCACTAGAGCTGTATTAAAACGGTGGTTTGATTATTCTCCTTAACAGTAACAGCCACTGCAGCCGAGCGGTGAGGCACGCTTCTTTCAATCTCGAGGTTGTGGGTTCGAACCCCGGCTAGGTCTTTAAAAAAGGTATGTACGAGATAGTATATCAGTGTATATTAAATTTTCAACGGTAGCTTTTTAGTGAAAGAAAATATCGTGAGGAAACCGGTCTAATGCCAATAAGGTCTAGTTTGCCCTCTGGGTTCGAAGGTCAGATGGCAGTTCGTAAAACGTTGCTATCCTGTTATATTTTCGGTGTTTGTGAATTTAATCAATTAGTATAGTGATTCTGTTATATTGTGTGACTTTTATTTCGCGGATACCTGCAAGTACACGCACACACGGTCCGTAATGTCGGATCCACCTTCACACACGCCTGTTCGGCCTCCCCATCCCTCGATATATTTATGTATATAGCCACTTGATATTTGATTTATGTTACGTTAAAAAAATTGTACAGTGTATATTTTGCAAGCTCCCTTTAATTTATAGTGAAAACCTAATTGAAACGAGTACCCACCTAACAACATAATTTCGTGAGTTTGACTCCACTATTTGTTTCTAATTTAGTAAAAAAAACGATAACAATTCCAATCTTAATCAATTCATGAATATGGACATTTCTACAGAACATCTCTTTGTTCGCGTGGTACAATATTATAGGTACATATGTACACTAATATTATAAAGAGGAAAGATTTGATTGTTTGTATTGAATAGGCTCCGAAACGACTGGACCGATTTGAAAAATTCTTTTATCATTAGAAGCCGACATTATTCCTGATGAACATAGGCTACTTTTTACCGCGGGAAAATGTTTCATTCCTACGGGAAAACAGGTAATCCGTGCGAAGCCGGGCCGGGCTGCTAGTACTACATAATATTGCAAATACCTCTCTGGAACTGACTAAGTAAGCTCTTTCACTTGCAATTCCACTCCTTCCGTGTGTACCGCCCTTACCCTCCTGCCGGAGTATTTATCCCCCCTTGCACTGTCTCAGTTCCACAACGACGTATGTTAGAGAGAGATACATAGCGGTTACGCCTTATTAAACTAAGAAATATAATCGATCGACTGTCTCCGGTAAGGTTCTGCTCTCATTTCGTCACGTTTAATTTAAAAATATCAAGCGTTCTTCCGGGGTAAATTTAAAAGGAATTAAGATTTGTTTATGCAGTGTCAGCAATATTCTGTGTACATTTTAATGATACGTTTTTCTATTTTCGTTTGATTGTGATTCATGTTACGTATAAAGTCTGTTTGTAGTTGATGCATCAGTTTTAGTGTTAGTTTAATATAAGATTATATGTTACTTCCGTGTCTAAGGAAATTTATTTACTATAGGCATTCATAACAACACGGGAACTGTTTAACTTCACATTAATAATGAATAATCTTAATCTAGTTATCGTCATCATATCAGCCGACGACACTGCTGGACATAGGCCTCCCCCAAAGAATGCCACAAAGACCGGTCCTTAATCTAGGTATACTAATATTATAAAGAGGAAAAGTATGTTAGATTGAAGCTTTGTAAGTTTGTATGTAATGGGTAATCCCCGGAACCTCTGGACCGATTTCAAAAAAATCTTTAATTTGTGTAAAGAATACGCTGTCCGGATGACCACAGTTTAGGTTTAGGAGAGGTATGGCACAGTGAAATGTATTTTTTTTCCAAACACCTTGGAAAAGTTGAAAAACCCCCGACATTTTCATTTCAAAGTTCAATATGTCAAAAACGGCTAGACAGATTTTCATAAAACATGACTAAGAACATTCGGGATAAAATTATGTATAACACAAAAAAAACCACATTCAAATCGGTCCATCCGTTTAGGAGCTTTGATACCACAGACAGATACACTGATACACAGATACACAGACACGTTAAACTTATAACACCCCCTCTCTTTGCGTCGGGGGTTAAAAAGAAACCGCCATGGCAGAGAGGAGGCAGTAAAGATTAAAGAGTAATATATTTATCATTGATAAATAAAACAATGCGTTTTAGAGCTAAGGTAGCAATTATTTAACTAAGTTGTCACAATCCTGTGCCCTGTCTATAAGAGGTACATACTTTATAAGTGTAAAACATGCCTTAGAAGTCGCATTTAAAACTGTCGCAATTAAAAAAGCAGTCGAACGGTTTTCAGCAGAATCGGATATGGCGTTAATGAAAATTGATGCCGAACACGCGTCGATTTGGCGCCCAGTAATTAGACAATTACGGGAGTGCCAATCCCTGAGGACATTTTTGAAGTGAAAACTTCTTTAGCGGCGCTGAGCACTTTTTGGGATGGGGAAAAATTGTTAAATACGCGACAGAGTTTTGTGACGTCAGATGTGAAGGAGGTCACTTTTTGCTGCTAGCCGATTCGACTTCATTCAAAACTGAACGCTATTCGTAAGAGTATAAAGCCGTTAAACACTTTCTGCAATAGCATATTCTGCACATAAATTTGTAATAATACCAACGCGTCCTTCACCGTTTTGCTATTGAGAAAATTCGAATAGTTCGAATTTGGGCGTTATTCCTAAAGAGATAAAAAGCTTAGAAAAATATTTACCAACGGCAAAAATAAATTGATATTTTGGTCGCCACCGCCGTCTGCTGTTCTTGCAATTTCGAATAGTTCGAATTTAGACGTTATTACTGAAGAGATAAAGCTTTGAAAAATATATGGCAATGGCAAAAACAAATTGATATACGTTCGCTTACTACGTTCAATGAGTTACGTGATCATCCTGCGATCGGTGTATTTATTATTCTTACAACAATGTACCAACCGATTGAAATATTTAATATCAAAATTCCAACCAGCTCTTTTAATAAAACGAGTAACGTAACCGGCATTTCCATTCTTCCGCAGTTATTTTATATTTCATTAAAACTTCAGAAAGAAGGGGTATAATCCGCAAGAAAAACGCTGCAGAGTAAAAGTGGGGGAAGATTAATGTGGCCCGCGGGGTAAATCGGCGGAATTCATTAGCTTTGCCCCGCCTCGAGGCTTTGTGACGGTTCAATGTGGGGCCTGTTTGATTGGGCGCCTGTCGGCATATCGGAGTTTGCGCTGAGTGTGAACCTGTCCTGTGTAAATATAATTTATTTGGCAGAATAGTTGGGTCAGCTGAAATAAAAGCTGAATAGCAAAGCGTAACTATATACATGAAATCGGTTCAAATATTGAAATGTGTATAATTTAATACTTATTGTGGCATTCGAAAAAGAAAACTGATCGTAAAACCTCTAACAATTTATACAATACCGATGAGAAGACAATTTTACACAAATCGAACTAGCCTATACTAAGCCTAGTAAGGTTTGTGTACTAAATGTTATAATTATTTACGTCACTCCGGGCGGTAAGTGAGATTTACCACCCACGGGCGCAGCGGCAAATTTCCCTTCACACCCTGGAGAAGACGTAAAATTGTGTACGCACCACGGGCGGTAATTCGTAAAGCCCCAGATCGCATAATTATCACCTGCGATCTGGGGCATTCACGAATTCACCGCCCTGAGTACGTAATGTACTATTATAGATATAGGTATACCCTGTTGCGGATTTTATCATTGTTAGTTAAGGCGCCGTAGGTTCATGGTCTTCTCTCCCTCTCACTGAGCATAAGCGTGAGCGAGATGGAAGTGCATGCTCGGAAGCGCGGATATCATGTTTTTTAATTTTAATTTTTTGGCCGTTTAAATAAATAAAAAAGTAATCACTGAGTTCTCTAAAACATGATATTGCCAATTTTTTGAAGCAATTTTAATATTTTTAGCTTTTGTGCATATTTTGTTACGAATATTTTAAGTGTATTTTAGACCTATGTTCGTGATTTTTTTCTATCAAGCGAAAATTGCTTACTCAAGTTTCGAATCACTGATCTCGCTGTAGAAAAGCCTCAAGATTACTATTCGTATTTTTTTAAACCATATTATTATAAACAGACGCATTATATTGTTTCAAAAACTCTGTTCTCTTAACTTCGCTGAACCTACGGCGCCTTAAGTGCCTATGGGGATATTTGTTTGTACGCAATTGACGAAGCCTGCGTTGCGGATATTTTTATGTGAGTACCTGGGTCAATTTCCCAAGCAATAAATTTTGTTGGCAAGACTGAAAACGCAGGTGCAGAAAGCTTAAATCAGAAAGTACTATTTTTTTTTGGGAAACATCTCCCAGTTGGCTATCTCGGGCAAAAGCTAAAATTCAAATATACATTCAGTTAATAATTTTCAAAAAATAATGAAGGACTAATTTCTCATCAAGGTGGGTTGTCCGGAATCCAGTTTTGTTTGGAAAATGCCGCCTAAGTCGAAAATTATGTGTGACTATAATAATCTTAAACTATAAAATATGACTCGTTATACATCTAATTTGTACCCGTCCCTTTAATTATGTACAAATATATTTGTCCGGAGAAACTTTTTCATTACCGCGGACAAGGTTTGTCAACGATTTATTTGCTAAGTTTGAATCGGTAAGCCCCCCCGCCTCATGCGCACTTCGAGGATCAGTTACGTTGCGGCACTCGGCGAGTGAGCACGTGTGTAAGTGGCGATGCGACGGCCTGCTACACGTAAGTATATCATTGCCGCGGTACGGGGACAAAAAAAATATCATTCCGGAGTTTGCTATATCTTTATCGTTTTTTATTTGTTGTGATTGAAATTAATATCTAACATGTATTCGATATTCGCGATATCAAGAGTCGTATTGGTTTAATCATAAGCGGTTTAATATGTATTTAAATATTTTTTTTTATCTAATGTTTCTCATTCCGCCGTTTACATTCCGGTGTTTCCGGTGTAGTAAAATGGCTTTAATACCCCCTGGAATGAAAATAACACCGGAATGATTAAAATATAGCTTCACTTCATTAAACAAATAAATTATTTATTTTGTTATAATTTATACTTATTTGATCTAAGTGTATATAACTATTACTTATAAAAAAGTTAATAGAGACTAAACTTGTTAAGTACTAGGTGAAGCAGTAAAAATAAATAATTAAATAATCTTAAAACCGGTTTTTTTTTTATTCCGCTGCACGATATTTCGTTACGGCGCACGGTTTTATCATTCTGGTGTGTATTTATAATTCCGTTTGCTTTTGTTTTCATTCATGTGTACTGTTTATATCATGCCGGTGTACATTTATCATTCCGTTGTGAGTTTCATTTTTCACTCCCTATTATCTCATAAACTATTTAAGATATCAAGTGCCCTTTTAGAGCATTTGCATAATATTGTCTGAACTGTCTGTTGACATAAAAAAATCCACGAAAAAAACTGAAATAAAGGATCACGCCGGAATGATGCAAAAAACGTGTACTTACTGTTGAAATTGACCCACCTAATCATTCTTGTTTCGTAAATAAAGACTTTATAGATATTAATTACATAGAAAACATTTTAGATGCAGAAACAAATATTCATGATAATCACGCAAATATTCGTTCTTACTAAGATTCGAACACAGGGCCGTTAGCTTCGTAGGCAGGGTTCCCATTCGCCTAAGACACTAATTATGTGCTGACTTACCCTGGCTACAAATAACTCAATTCAAATTTCAGTTTGGTTGAATAAGGCCTATGTAGAACCGAGCTCATGATACAAGATTGTTACATGGTCGGTTTTTAATAAATATAAAATACTAGCTTCTGCCCACGACTCCGTCCGCGTGGAACTCGTTTATATCGTAGCTCCATACAAACTTTCACCCCCTATTTTAGGGAAGTGGGGTGTTAGAAAGAGACAAAAAGTAGCCGATGGCACTCTCCATCCCTTCAACTACCTCCACTTAAAAAATCACGTCAATTCGTCGCTCCGTTTTGCCGTGAAAGAGGGACAAACAAACACACACATACACTTTCCCATTTATAATATTAGTATGGATGGATACAAAATTGAACCAAACTCCTCACACAATAAGGACCAAAATCGTAAGAACCAAAATGCTCGTCTTCAAAATGAAAAGAGCAGTGTTGAATATTGCACGACTGCAGTCGCCTAATGAGTCGTGAACATTTAAACGCGTCCTAAGAGAAACCTAAAAGCCGATGATTAACCATTGTCTGCCTCACAAAAGGACGTTTCAGTCCTACTCGCAGCTCTTTAGTTTGTCTTTGAAAGCTAGTTCGTGTCTGGAATATAATTGAGAATCATCAAATTGCGAACGTTTTTGAGGCGAGTTCCTGATTTAATTATACTTTGAAAGTTACGCTTGCCAATATTCTCCTGGTTGTCGGGAACTTGTGTCTGTTGCCTTATCATTCTATCAGCCGAAAGATGTCCACTGCTGCACATAGACCTCCCCTAAAGAGTGCCACAATGATCGTTCTTGCGCCACCCGCATCCAGCGGACTCCCGCGACCTTTACCAGGTCTTAAGTCCACCTTGTACCCACTCTGCACCTGCCGGAACGTGGTCGCCACCCAAGAACCTTTCTACCCCAACGGCGTTCGATTCTAACGTGCAATGTGCCTCGCCCACTGCCGCTTAAATTTAGCGATTCGGAGGGCCATATCGGTAACCTGAGTCTGTAGCTTGTCTAAGTTTAACTATTAAATTGTTATTTGTACTTTCGTGACTCGAATACAGCACTGATCTCTACTCACCTTTCCGACGACGATTTTGCAGATTAAGGTTTATGGCTTGTCAGCTGAAAGGTATTTTTATTCATTCATTCAGTCGAAGTTGGAAAGTATTATAAATAATCTCTACAAATCATTCATCGTACTCAAAAATCATTACACGTAATCATAAATAATCTCTACACATAATTCATCTGTTCATTTATGTTATCGGATGTGGTGCGTTCGAAAAGATTTTTTATACTCGTCCATTGTAATCTTTAAATTAGAACCTCGCAAACCATAACTTAATTGATACTTGATAATTTACTGATGCAAAATTTTATGCTCTATGGACAATCGAAATAATTATTATTCAATTGTACACAGAACTAAAATGAATTTTGACCAATCACGGGGACCAAGTTTGTTTAATAAATTATCATTTCCGTTGACTCGTAGAAAAGGTATTGTATACAATATTTATATAATTAGCTTTTTAAGTCTCGTACATTAATTAGGCCACTCAGCAAAAAGTATACATTATATAACGAGTGCATAAAATACTATTTTGTACACGTCGATTAAAATCTGTGTATTATGATATCATAGAGAATACTGCAACGTCACTCTTTTCATGGTTGAATAGCCTATGTTACTTCCGAAACAACCGAAATAACTTTTTCGATACACTCTACACAATCGAAAAAAATTGAAAATAGAACTTCGTATTGCATTGCCAATCTATGGCGTTTCGGAACGTAGCAGCGTCGCGTCATCTGTCAAAAATCTACTTGAACTTGCTGCTGTATTCAGAGAATAAAAAAAATCAAAAAAACGCTTTGTGATTGGCTAGTATTTAGACAATCACTGCACAGTACTGCAACATTACGGACGCCAGTGGTGTGATGTGATAACTTTTCTTTTCAAAGCTAAACTTAAAAAGTTAAAATAAAAACGAAGAAAATGAGTAGTGACAATGACGAAACATCTTTAACTCCTCAATAAATAACTAATATGGCAGAGGAAGCCACACTTACCTTGTTATCTGAAAAGTCAAAGAGCCTTTACTAGAACTAGACAAAATAGTACGATATTTAGTTTTCTTATATACTCGTATAAGTATTAATGACTTAAATTATTAAATTTAATGAACTCGTACAAAAAGTATTGTTCACAATAGTGTCATAATCAAGCTTTTTAATCTCGTACCTTACTTAGGCCACTCAGCACGGTACTCGACTAAAAAGCTCTCTATTATAACACGATTGTGAAAAATACTATTAGTACACTCCTTTACCAAAGCAACAATGGAAATTATTTTTTTTTTCAAATAACGAACTGCTTTTCTCAAATATATAGTCTACGTCACTTCCATGATTCTGGGGAATCCAACGAAACCATCAAGCCGTTTCGACTGTAGCCCGTAAAATAGAATTTTCTTGTTCACATACATACTTCTCGAAAAACACCACCCTCCTTCTGAGCCAGTCGGATCAAAATAAGCATGAACCTGCCACACTCCTAATAACCCAGCTTCATACGTACGCACAGTAATTTGATCCCAGTGATTTATGATCCTGCCCTCGCGTCAAGTCGAATTTCACACTTTATTTTTCACATGAAATTAAATTTAGCCGCCGCTGAAAATGAATCCAGTTCGTAAGGATGGTGTTTGTCAGCACTTTCGTTGCCATTAATCTGGCTGGTGTCAGAGTTAACTTGATGCTAGTGGCGTGGCGTCTATAGAACTCGATTCCTACTGGCTTGCTTATTTTATGGCACTGGGCATGTATTGTTATACACGTATAAGTACGCACATCATTTATAGCACTTGAAGACCAAGTAAGCTAAATTAGTTGTGGCTTCCCTGTGTACACGCCACTGCACTGCTCGACATCGGCGTCTGCATTTTGTTGACTTTGGTCTAAAATTAGTAGATTAGGTTCATTTGGACAGTATATTAAATCCTGAGTGAACCGAAAGTTTGTACAATGGAATCCTGAGCGTAGCGAGAGGTTCTAAAGTGGAATTTTGACGGAAACGAGGGATTCAAGTGTTTACGCCCAAGATGGAAAATTTAATTTTGCTGACAATGACTTTTTTTCTGAATAGTACCTACGTGTGAATAATATATTCTTGGATTTGTTTTTAAAGTTTTTACTACAATTGTGGTAAACAACCGTACGGTCCTCCACATTATTAACCAACTAACATTAAAGCATACAATTTGTGAGACGTCTCATTGTTAGGTATACTTCGCCCTGCCTACTGATAAACAAACTCCGTAGCCTAAAGCCTGCTGTACACACTGGGCCAACGTTGGCGCGTGAGCAGAAGGCAGCTATGCGTTAGAGGGAGAGGGCTATAATTCGATCTCTTTCGTTTACATAGCTGCATCCTGCTCACGCGCCAACGTCGGCTCAATATGTACAGCCGGCATAAGGAAGAATCGCAAGCGTGTTGCCGAACCTTTATTGGTTACATACTACAGTTTGTATGCAGAGCTCACTTTTTTCTGCAGCTGAATGTTCATAGACAAAGGTACTTTTAAGTTTACAAAGATCTTAGTCCCAATCTGAAGGCACCTTGTTATCTCTTGCAAATAAGAAATCCTCAAAGACACCAAATAAGACACTTCACCAACTTATCTGTGCGGTTACTCGCACGGTTTTTATTCAACTTTAAGCCTTAACACGTCTATGTTCGAGTTAAGGGGTTGTTTGTCAGTGTAAAAAAAGCAAAGTTGAAGTATTGGAAGAAAATAAGCTTCTTTTGTAGAGGCTGCATGAATGGAATTCGGCTTGTTATTTTTGCCCACAGCGATGGGGAGGGTTCGTCCACAGCGATGGGGAGGGTTCGTCCACAGCGATGGGGAGGGTTCGTCCACAGCGATGGGGAGGGTTCGTAGTCGTTGTGCTCGAGTGGTTGTTAGTACTCGTAGATAACTTCACGGAATATCATAACATAACGAATTGGAGACAAATTAATTTAAACCACAAATGGCAATTTGGTAATAGTGACAAAAATTCGTCCGTTTTCTAACTACTAACTATCTCTCTCTACCTATATCTGTCTCTCGTTAGCATCGTCATACCTTCCTAAACATAGAAGCGCACTGGACGTAGCTATAGCAGTGTCTGAATAAGCGCATCGCTTCGTCCGATCTTTGACGTCAATAACACTGAACTGCAGTATTTCACTTTATCATTCCCTATCGCAGTCGATTAACGAAATGTCATTAGTATGTTAATTTTAACCAGACTATCATGCTGCTATTAACATTATGGTATTGCCCGTGAATAATGGCTCGTCTGTGTTGCGTAACGACTCCGCCACATTTCGCGCTGCGAGCACGTTTAGCATGATAAATTATTTAACATTTTGTGATGTGATGTTCCCGAAAACACAAAACAGGTCCTTCTCAATTTGTCGGAATCTTTGATTTTTTATGCATGTTCTTTTAAGAGTACTACTGGGAGACGCTTGGACCTATCTGGAAAATTATTTTTCTGTCTGAAAGGGTATCCTTCCCAGGTGGTCCCATCCATGGCCATCAGGCCAGGAACTGATGATGGGCTCTTAGAGGCCACTCCCGTGTTTGTATATTTATGAAGTCTCCAAATTTGTAAGAAAGCATAGTTATTTTTTTAAAACCGCAAGAGACATAATATGTATATATCCACGCATACGAAAGATTGTGACCGTCTTGTTAAAGGCAAACAACAAAAAACTGCAAGGTTCAGGAAAAACTGTTGTGTAATGTGCGTGGACACCTTTAATAAATAACCTCAACCAATTACAGAAATCCCAAATTGTAAATTTAACAAGATCCTGTACAATGGGCTCCTTGATCATAGATTTTATAAATCGAATGAATATTTTGATAGACAATAATAACTAATATAATGTGATAAATTTTGACTTAAGATGAACCTGAGGCCCTTAGGGCCTGTTTCACAATCTCCAGTTAAAACATATCCGTCAGATAAATGTTGGCTGTCACTTTTCTTTTATATGACGAGAGAAAAGGATAGCAATAATTTTAACTGGCAGATAAATTTATCCGGCGATTGTGAAACAGGCCCTAAATGTAATAGTTTATGCAATGGAATATTTAATTAACTGTTAATATTTTGCATGCTATATGTAATGGATGTTGAAGGAGGTGCTGAATGTGTTGTAATAAGACCATTACAACCCTTTTTCTTGCAAAAGAAACAATTTGTATTAGTAGTAGAATTTAAATCGGTATAAACTTTGTTTTTTAGTAAATTATTACAAGCATTCATTTGAACGTATTTAAGTAAATATTTGCAAACCATTTTTGATTGCCAGTTTTTTCTGACGGAGCTAAAATTTGGCATTTTTATGTTAGTTCTGTGTCAACGCAATATTATAGCTCCACCGAGCTGATCTGATGACGGACACAGAAGGTGGCTAAGCAACTTTTAAACTACACGGGAGGAAGCCCTCGTATTTCGGCTTGTTCCGTACCTTTCAATGAGTAAGTAGTTGATGATTATGCAAGAAAAAGACAGTCTGCTCAAATGCTTACAACAGAAGTTTTTTACCGAATCTTGTTCAGAACACATCAGGTTATTAGCTGGCAGCACTTTAGCAATACTTCTGGGTTTCCAAATTAACTCAATTAACCATAGTCTTTTTTAATTTTGACTGGACAGAAACGGCAAAGGAAAAAGCCTGGCGGTCTTAAGTGTGGAAGTGCCTACTGCTGCTGATTGCGTTTAGAAAATAGTAACCAAATGACCCAGACAAACTTGACATCACATGAGAATTTAGCCTATTCTTTGGCTACACCTTCATTGCCCCGAGCGCAAAACAAAGCAATAATCGTCTTTTTACGTTAAAAAATCAACCCTCAGCCGACCACACCACAATAACCACGCATACAAAGCACTCCAAAAGTCCGCGGAAAACGGCACATTGCAAAAAATGGCCGACTTTACGAGCATAAAATAAATGAGAGCTGGAAATAAAATGGTGGACATGTAGGCCCGTGTCCGATTGCGGTAACAATGGGAAAGTATAGGGAAGGGAAAAAACCGAATCTGTGGTATACTTAGGGAGCGCTCGGGTGAAACATTCTGATGAATGAATCGAACTTGTTAGTGAAAAGGACGAAAGTGTTGCCGTTGTCCGTGGACTTACGTTGATTTGAATAATGGGGATAATCCGGTCGTTTAGATGAGAATGATCGAAGAGATTCTTCGGTTCCCAGGGAGCGGTGTTGCTAACAAATGTGTATTAAAATAGATGGGTGTTCCGAAGTGACAGATCATAATATGGAAACATCTTCTACAAGACGTTTTGTATGTAATATATGCTTAACGTACGAGTATAGCATGTTGGGCACTGTTGGAGTATTGATTTGCCGATTTGACCTATTTCTATTGTCTGACTCATGACTCACGAGTCATATATTACCACTCAATAAACTTAACGTTTAACGCGTAGTACAGTCGCCACCAGATATATTGGAGCGGCCAAAGTGCTCACAAATATCTGAACGTCTCTATTGTCGAGGCGTTAGGGACGTGTTCAGATATTTGTGAGCACTTTGGCCGCTCCCATAAATGTGATGGCGACTGTACCTACCCGATCGTCTCGTTAATTACCCGTCATGTTATGTTCCAATACGAGTAAAATAAAGATGAAACGGTAAAATTGTTTACATACTTATACCTACCTACATGTTTCAGCTTACTGAATACGGTACCGACTCCTTCCCGCTATACTATGTGGCATCGCCTTAGAGCCTGTTTATACATTGATTAGTGATCATACATCTCTTACTTGCATCCTACTGTCCTACTAATATTATAATATAACTGCGAATGTTTGGATATTTGGGTGTTTAAAGGTTTGAATGTTTGTTACTCAATTACGCTTAAACGTCTCAACCGATCTGGGTGAAATTTTGCACAAAGATAGTTTATAGCCTGGATCAAAATATAGGATAGTTTTTATCCCATAAATGTAGCTATGCACTCTCACTAACACTTATCATTTATTCAATAATTTCTTAATACAATATTGTATTTTACATGTCAACTCATATCAATATCGGTGTATCAATGTGTAAACAGCGGTTAATAGATACAGAAAAATCATATTCCTAAATATAAACAGCATTAAGGGAATTTACCGCGTCACCGATCCCGCAGCCAAATGACCCGTGAACCAGCGGCCAGTAATCACGGGCCAAGTTTCCACATCGCGTTCACCTCATAAAAGTTCCAAATGAAAACGGCAACTTCGCGGGGCCGAGACAGATGTTATTAAAACTTCTGTCGAGTTGCTGCCGTATTATATTTTCAAAGAAAAATTGTTTTGTCTGCGGAATTTTCAGCACGTGTCTTGCCAATTGGATCATGCGGAGTCGTGTTATTATGACGTCGGGACTTGTCTAATTAGAAGTTGTTGTGAAGCGGTTTGAAATAAATAAAGGAGCTTTTTAACCGGGTGCCCCCAGAAGAGGGGTTATGTTTATTTGTATGTCTTATTTATTTATTTAAACTTTATTGCACAAAAGAAAAACTTATCGTGCAAAAGGCGGACTTAATGCCATATGGCATTCTCTACCGGTCAAACCTTAAGACAAAGCGGAAAAGATTGTGGGCAGTGCAAATAACAACTAAAAATAATAACATTACGGTATTCCTATATACAACATATTTACACAAATACATATAGGTACATAAATAAAATAAATACATACTTATATACACAAATAAATTTGTGTCGATGACATATTAGTATATTACCTACCCACATCACGCAGTTTGCCTTCTGATCGCAATGTCAGGAGAAATCAATAAACCATTTCAAATTAAGCCCTTGTTTCTGAAATATCCCTAGATGTACGAGTTTCCTTATCCTTACTAATATTATAAATGCGAAAGCGTGTGTGTTTGTATGTTTGTCCTTCTTTCACGTCGCAACGGAGCGTCGTATTGATGTGATTTTTTGTATGGAGATAGTTTAGAAGCTGGAGAGTGACATAGACTTCTTTTTCCAGCGGGAAAACATCTAATTCCCACGGGAAAATTCAATATGTTACATTTTCCTATAACCACGCGGGCGAAGCCGCGGGCATCAGCTAGTCACAAATAAAATAAACTGTAAATCCTTTTCAAAAGCGAGACGATAAAACTTTTATCTCGTCAGCTCTCAAATAGATTACCAACTCGTGCAAAATATAAGCCAGGCGTCCTCCTGGCACACTTCATGATAAAACGTTGTAAAATACTATGTACCTCAAATCTGCGTACGACCTTTCTCTACCGAGCGGGAGCGCTGTCGTACAAAACTTTATTATTGGAGAATCCATCTTCTCAATTGACGCGTGCACAGGCCATTCACCCCGGGCTATTTTCACAAACAAGGAATTGGTAAAGTTGCGCGTCTCTGAGGAATCTTCTTTTGAAAAACGTTTTTGTGTAAGATTGGGCTGCGATTCCCTGACGGATGTAGCGACTTTGTAACCTTTAGGAATGCTCTGTCGATATTTTGGAATTCTGTTAGGCCAAACACAGAAGCTTTTCTTTCCATTCACAAGTCTTCCGTGCAACGCTTGCATTTTAAACGCAACATCACTATACACCACAATTTCACTGGATGCACACTGCATAATTTCAAGCATATTTTTTCCTAATTTCATAATTCCGAAAACCATGTTCCGTTTGAGGAATTTTAGTTTTTATAGGATAAAATACAAACCTAAGTTTATACCGGGTGTACAATCCAAATGGGTCAGTATGGTGAAGTCGGAAACTATGAGAGATAGCGAGATCTGTTCTTAGGAACCATGACGTCGATTCGAAAAAAAAAAAAAAAAAAATACACATGTACACAATAGTCGAATTGCCACAGACTTGATCTCAATGATCATTTTCAACATAACTGGATTGGTACAAACGGCCCTATTAAATGGCCCGTGTTTTTTATACACATTGATTTTGACCAGGTTCGATTCCTGGTTATGCATGAGAGTTAATAAAAAAGTTTGAATGTAATTATTATTAAATCTAAAATCGACGTAATGGTTCCTAAGAACAGATCTCGCTATCTCTCATAGTTTCCGACTTCTCCATACTGATACTGACCCATTTGGATTGTACACCCGGTATATTCTACTAAATTATCTGCGTCCAAATCATCGTTTAGTAATTTTATAATTTTCAAAATAATAATGTGTTCGGACAATTTACTTTACCTAAATATGTTTAAAGCCTAGTGTTCAATTACTTGCCTGCTGTATTACTGTATATTGAGTCAAATACAGAAATATTTTCTATAAAACTTGTACAAAAATCAATTAGTACTGACTGGTCATTATCTCCGGATAAATCTCTATAGCGCCATCCAGAAATCTACCTGAACGGTACAGCGCCATCTAGCCGCCAACTCGGCGAAACTTATGTACAATGAGTACAATCAATGACACACCGACTGAACACCTTGTAACTATAATAAATATTATAAACTCATATTTCTCAACGCTTTCTTTTCTAGTAAATACACTGTACTCACTGCTCTGCTCGCATAATGAAGCACCTCAGTTCACCAGTTCGACAGAAATGTTATTTACCTGAAATAATAAGAAATTAAATATTAATTTCAGAAGTAAACCAAAATAAGATTGTTGTGCTGCGTTCCCGGTCGGTCAAATTATGTATATACCGCCGGTCGGTCACAGACGATACATTCACCCGTGAAAATTGCGTAGGAAACCGAATGTCAATAATTACACACAAAATACGTGATTGTGACAAACATATTATTTAGTCAGTGTAGGCAGCGGACTGCCGACTGTGAAAAACACTTACACCTCTTGATATGTACAATTTATGTAAGCACAATATATGTTCACTATTTACAAATACACAGGAGAAGGCACAGAATTGTAACATTAAGGGCGAAATTAGTACCCCATGCAAATAGACATCAACAGAACAAGCCTCTGAGAAAAAATCAATACGAGTAGTCCTACAAAACAAAAGACGCTCGCTGGCAGTGGCGGCCGTGCCGGCCAACCTGCCAGCGCGCTGCTGGCACCACGGAGGTTAGTTTGCGCGACGTCTGACAACTATTATCAGATCTTAATGGTTTTTTTTTTTTATACAACGATGGTGGCAAACAAGCGTACGGCCCGCCTGATGGTAAGCGGACACCGCAGCCTATAGACGCATGCAACCCCAAAGGAGTAACATGGGCGTTGCCGACCCTTGATATGTTTGAGGATTCGCCGTGTTGACAGCTGAAGGAACAAATTTCCTCGCTCTCAACACAACGCATCCTCGGGAGCTCTGGCGACCTTGCTCACCTCCAGGAACACAACACTACAAGACCAAGCAAGCAAGCAAGCAAGAGCAAGTAGTACTGTTATTATGGCTGTGGTCTTCCGCAAGGCGGAGGTACTTCCCCAATTGGCTGCTCCAAATTTGAGCGGTATGACATTTCGCTGTGCCCTACCTCACCTGGTTATTGTGTTCTCTTGTTGTTGTGTTCTGGCGTCGGCCCTCCAAGCACTGTGTACCGCGAATGATCCTTTAAATGATTTTTCGTAGATTCTGATTGAATATTGACACCCACTCTTTTTCAATGATTAAACAGTCGATTTCGAGTTTTTATAAATGATTTAGTACCGTAACATTTTTGTAGATGACTGTACTCTAAACAGTCGAACCCCTCACGCACACCACAACGAAGTCTATCAATTTGTTTGAAATATGAGAACAAATAAATATCTGAGCCGTGGCGAAAGTTGGAGAGTGCTTTTCATACGGGGGTTTCTTGTTACATAGTACCTACCCCTCGGGTTTTATTATTAAATAATTTCTTGTATAGGTAAGTATTGATAAGTATTCAGTATGATTGAGTACGTAGACATTAAGCTACTATCAATTAGCGTTAGTATGAAGTTAGTACTTAGATCGCCGTCAAATATATCATTGGTTTTATACGGATATGTAGGTAGGTGTATGATGAATATCGTTACTTATTTAGTTTTAATTGCTATAAACAATAAGGATCACTTTACTCAGTCCTCACCTGTGAGGCCCGTGGGAGCCGGAGGTAGGACGATAACGGGGCGCGGGCAACGCGCGGGAGGCGAAGCCCCGCACCCCGCACGTCACCCACGCCCCGTTATCTTCCTACCTCCGCTACCGCACTCCGCGCAGGCGAGGACTGCGTTAAGTGGTCTGCCTTTTGGAAACCAGCGTGCTAAACACATTTAAATCTAATTAGAATTTAGAATGCTATAACTTTACCAGGTCATCAGTCCACCTTGTCGGGGGCCTACCCACACCGCGCCTTCCGGTACGTGGTCGCCACTCGAGAACCTTTCCGCCCCAACGGCCATCGGTTCTACGTGCTATATGCCCCGCCCACTGCCACTTAAGTTCAGCGATCTGGAGGGCCACATCGGTTACCTTGGTTCTGCTGCGGACAGCCTCATTTCTGATGCGATCACGCAGAGAAACTCCCAACATGCTCAAAGGTTGCGGGAGTCCGCTGGATGCGGGTGGCGCAGGACCGGTCGCTTTGGCACTCTTTGGGCCTCTTGGTGCCTATGTCCAGCAGTGGACGTCTTTCGGCTGATATGATGATGATGAGAATGCTATACTTATGTCTCAAAGCAACCCCCCGTTCGTACGCGAGTGTACTGGGTGCGACAGGGCCCCAATAAACCTATATATTCCTATTATATTCGCGTCACATACAGACCGCCGAATGCGCGGGTCGAATCGCGTCGGTGATACATTTGACGGCAATACGCCGGAAAATTGGATGAAATGAGATGTTTGAGAAGAATATCCATACTTCCATACTGTCGGTCTGTCTGTCTGTTACCTCTTAACGCTTAAACCGCTGAACCGATTTACATAACATTTTGTATAGAGATAGTTTGAGTCCCGAAGAACGGCATAGGATAGTTTTATGATAGGATAATTTCCGTCCCATAAGAGGGTGAAATGGGAGGTGAAAGTTTGTATGGAGCTACGATATAAACGAGTTCCACGCGGGCGGAGTCGGGGGCAGAAGCTAGTCTTAAATAGTGGTCAAAAAATAAGGAAACTTTTGTTGGTTTTACTGGGTGGGATACAATTAAACTTATTTAAATGACAGATAATTGCTTTATGCGCAACTTATTCAAAATGCAAGTCCCGGAAAGTTAGTTAACTGTACAGTGCGAGATATGCAAAGCTGATTTGTGGTATTATCTAACAGCGATTGGGATGGGATTTAATGTGGTAGTTTTACCACATACTTAACGTCAAAGTGTAGGTAGGTTATATCTTGTAACTGCAAGGTTAGAGTACTCGTTGATCATATTTATAAAAATAGGTACTTACCTAGTTCAGACTAATTCTACAAAACCGTTTCGGCCGGCGCTCCTTGAAATCGACCTTATGTCAACATTAGAACAATAAAGCACAGAGCTGGTCCCCTATTTCGTCTAAGTTATTATGGTTGAGATTACCTAATGTGGCCGGCCTTTTATAAAACTGTCATTGTAATTAGAAGCTTCTACCTTCGATCGTAGAGTTGCTTTTTGAATGAACCACTGATGCAATTTGGCTAACTTAAATAATCTCATGTATACCACTTCAAGTGGTTTAGATTCTTGAAACTCTATGCGAGCAGACGATAACAAAAACAGTTCATGGGCTTAGATCCGAAAGGACTTATATTAGTTGCAATATATAACACATATGTCTTTTGACTAACCTATAGTGGGACTATTAGTTATTGTAAACCAAAATGACGTATATTAATATGGCATGTAAAGTAATTACACCTTTTTAATATTGCACAAAAATCGATGTACGAAGTTTTGTCTTAAACACGTGGTAGTCGGGGTTGGGTCTCGTCACGATAGGTTGAATTTATCCCATTCGGATTCCCTTATAATAAATTATCAATGAAATTTGATATAAGATTACCGCGCGCGTTTCACGTTTTATTTGAATGAAAAAGTGTTAAATTACTAGAGATTTTATTGTGATATTTTTAGCAGACAATTAAGACATTTTTAGAGACGAAGACGAATAAGTAAATTTAGTGTAGGCACGTATTTTTAAGACAATTGACAATACTGCGAGTGAAAATGAAACATTAAGTGTTTGATTTCTTTTTATATGAATATTTTATAATTATAGAGTATATTCACATTAAGTATTTATAGTAATGTACCTATGTAGTAATTTAAGAGTTGAGTGTTTACCTTTCCTTTGGTTTGTAATACATATATTATGTAGGTCGTCTCTACGGGAGATTAGCTGGAAATATAGTTCTGCGTGCTAATTGCTGTGATAGTCATTTCCAAGGCTTCATAAATTATAGATATAGTTAGTGCTTTTCTGCAATTCAACGGGTCCGCTGAGACGTTTAATCGAAGATTTTTTAGGAGCCATTAGGGTTACAGATTATTCTAAATTTTAATACTATGTATATACTATCTCTGGTATGAGAGTGGGTTTAAAGATATACTACTATTTTCTTGAAATACAACTCTAATTTAAATAAGGATGCATGAATAGGTAATAAAATTGTGTTGCTGTGTTGGTCCAAGACGTCCTATAATTCTTGACATGTAGTAGACACACCGTGTCGCCATTTACCACGTATATTTGAAGCTTAAATAAAAAACGATGCGTTTCTTATATTGCCTCGAACACACCCGCCGTCATCTGTCATTCGACATTTTCGTGCGCGCCGAAAAACCACGTTTCGTGTTATAAAATAAGTTATTAGTAAATAATAAGTGATTAAAGGCGAAAAACATGGGCAAACATAAAAAGAAAAGGAAAGATAATGACGAGGAATTGTTTTCCTTGTTTAAAAAATTCGCCAAGCGAATGCGTGAGAGGAGTCCCTCTAGAGAGAGGGATATGGACAACGAATATCAAGGTAACTTACTACTATAAGTATAAGCTTATACACGATTATTACATGCTTAATTCTTTAGCAAAACTAGTCTTTTTTCCTAACATTAAAGCACGTCGTAAGAAAAAGTTTCTGTCAGAAAATTCATTTGAATCCATACGGAGAAAAGTCTCGATATGGGTTTATTAGATTACACATGGGTAACTACTTCAATTTCTAATCATGGTACGAGGATTTACCCGTGTGATAACACTGCGAGTGTTATTCGTGAGGTTTATCTCAACCGAAAATTAAGGTTCGAGGTTATGTCCGTGTGGTGGTACTGCGAGTACCATTCGTGTGACATATCCCAACCAATAACCCTTAAGGTTCGCGGATTTACTCGTGTAAATGCACTGTTAGTGCTATTCATGTGGTTTATCTCTTACCTCTATTAAAACTTGTAAAACTATGTTTTATAAAGGATTAAATGAAATGAAATAAAAAGCCCCTAAATAAATATATCTATATTTTTTGAACGCCAGAGAGTGTTGAAGAGTTTACCGAAAATACCGCAGCGGAGTTCGCTCCGGATATTGAATATAGCGAGGAGATTACTGGCACAAATATAGAGATCCCTGCCTTCACTACGCCTCCCACTGCGGCCTCTGAGATGCCTTCCACTGCAATCTCTGAGACGCCACACACTGCTACCTCTGATACGCCTGCCACAGAAAAAAGACTGCCGGAGGCTGTTACGGATCCTCCACTAGATGAAGATATCCTCAGCATTTTGGGTGAGAACCCGAATAAGAAGGTTTATGCAGAGGTGATTCACAAAGACATAGCCACAAGATGGACCCATAGTATCACAAATGGGCTAGAAAAAGACAAAAAACTGTCTTTTTTTGGAAGCGCCAAAATTAAACACTGAGATTAGGGCAGCCATCTCTGAACAGGTTTTGAAACGAGACCGCGCCATGGAACAGCAGCAGAACTGCCTTGGGCAGGCCACAGCCTGTAATGGAAAAGCTCTCGACATCTTATTTAAATCTAAGGATTGTAAAGAAGCTACAAAGATTGTTAGCGACGCGGGAAGAATGCTTTGTGAGTTATTCCATGGCGAATCCTTATCTAGCAGGTACCTACTACAATTTGCCCTTAACAAGGATACAAAAGACATAGTCACACAAACTAAAGTTGTGAAATACATTTTTGGTGAGAACCTGCACAAAGACCTAAAGGCAGGAAAAGCAGTGAACAAAACAGGGTCTGAGATAAAATTCAATCCAACTTCAAGCCACGGTACAATGCGCAGAGGTGGCCAGCACCTCAGCGGTGGCCAGCTCCTCAGCGGTCGCCAGCTCCTCAGTACAAAAGCGGTCCTCCACCGAGAAAAACTTAAAGGTAAAACTCTTATCATCTTATTATCATAACTGGCTACCCATTACCATTGATAAAACAGTTTTATCCTGGGTTAAAGGCTATAAATTGCCATTGTCAGTTACACCTAAGCAAACAGTAATGCCAGCAAACAAATTAAGAGGTAAAGATGCTCAAGATCAGCACTCAATAACCCATCTTCTTAGTATAAACGCTATAAATGAATGTGAGCCTTGTAATGAACAGTTTCTGTCTCAAAATTTTTTGACCCCAAAACCTAATGGGGATCAGCGTTTCATTCTAAACCTAAAAAACCTCAACAAGTTCATGAATACACCTCATTTTAAACTAGAAGACATCAGAACTGCAACAAAATTGCTTTCAGCTGGTTCATTTATGGCAAAAATAGATCTCAAAGAGGCTTATTTTTCTGTATCCGTGCATGAGCATTATAGAAAATACCTTCGTTTTCGATGGCAGGATAAACTGTACGAATTTAAGGTTTGTACTAAAATTATGAAGCCTGTCATTGAACATCTCCGTTCTGAGGGAATTGTGTGTACCGTTTATCTAGATGATATTCTTTTAATTTTTAACAACACTTCTGAGGCAAAAGATGGTATTAATAAAACTTGTAGCCTTTTAGAACACCTAGGGTTTACAATAAACTATGACAAGTGCATACTTTTCCCCGAACAAAAATGTAAATTTTTAGGCTTTGTACTGAATTCAATTGAAATGACAATAGAATTACCACCTGAAAAATGTCTTAAGATTAAACAAGTATTGTTATCCTTTTATAATAGAAAACAATGCAAAATTAGAGAGTTTGCTCATTTACTAGGACTGCTCACTTCTGCTTGCCCCGCTGTGAAGTATGGCTGGGTAAGTATATACCAAAACTTTTGAAAGACTCAAATATCTGAATTAGCTGATTAATGACAATTACAATAAAATTATGAATTTGCCCAGCTATTTAAAATCTGATTTTGATTGGTGGTTAAAAAACATAAAATCACCTAGTAACAACATTCGGTCAGACTTTTATGAATTAGAGATCTTTTCAGATTCATCATTAAAGGGTTGGGGCGTGGCTTGCAATAACAATTCGTTGGGAGGTTCATGGTTTATTGAAGAGTCTAAGAAACATATTAATTATTTAGAACTACTTGCTGCCTTTATTGGATTAAAAACTTATGCAACTAATTTAAAAGACTGTCAAATACTCCTTCGTATAGACAACACAACAGCCATATCTTACATAAATCGTATGGGAGGAGTACAATTTATCCATCTCAACACATTGGCGATGGAAATTTGGCAATGGTGTGAGTCTAGGAACATCTTTCTATTTGCATCTTATATCCAGTCAAAAGACAACTTTATAGCAGATGCAGAATCTAGAAAGACGCAAGCTAACATTGAATTTGAACTAGCAGACTATGCTTACCAGCAGATTGTCACAACTTTTGGTAGGCCTACCATAGACTTATTCACCTCTAGAGCCAATACAAAATGTAAAAAATTTATATCTTGGAAAAGGGACCCGGAAGCTTTTGCCATAGATGCCTTTACAGGTCCATGGTCTCAAGATTATTTCTATTGTTTCCCCCCCTTTTCAATGTTATCAAAAACCCTCCGAAAAATTGTCAACGAAGAGGCTACTGGTATTGTGGTTGCACCCCACTGGCCAACCCAGGCTTGGTATCCCTTATACAAAAAATTACTATGCTCTAAGCCAATTTATTTCCAGCCTAATAAATCATTATTAATTTGTATCAACAGCATTCCACACCCTCTTCACAAGCAACTTACCCTGGTTGCAGGAGTCTTATCAGGAAAGCTCTAGAAATGCGAGGCGTTCCAGATATGTCAATTGAGGTCATGCTAGCTTCCTTAGCAGATAATACCATATCACAGTATAACATACGTTTAAAAACATGGTGGAACTATTGTTTAAATAATTCAATAAATTGTTACAGTGCGGATATCCCAGGTATATTAAAATGTTTAATGTTTAACAATGGCTCAAAATATGGTACTCTCAACTCATGTCGTTCAGCAATTTCCTTAATAGTAGGACCACAAGTTGGCTCCAACGAACGAATAAAAAGATTTTTTAAAGGAGTTTTTCGGTTAAGACCAAATAACCCAAAATATGATATTACCTGGGATCCCAACACCGTGTTAAATTACTTAAATACTCTGTATCCTAATAAAAGTATTCCATTAGAAATGTTAACAAAGAAAATAGTAACTATTTAACTTTAATAACAGCACACAGGGTTCAAACTTTAAGTCTGATTAAATTAGAAAATATGAAATATTGTAAGGAAAATATTATTATAAAAATCACTGATCTCATCAAAACATCTCGAGTAGGTGCAACTCAACCTGCCCTAATTATTCATTTTTTTGTAGAAAAACCGGAAATTTGCCAGGCACAGACATTAGTTGATTATATTAATGTTACAGAGAAATTACGAACCAATACCTCAGGCCGATTGTTTATAAGTTTCAAAAGCCATATGCTACGGTAGGATCGCAAACTTTAAGCCGTTGGATCAAAGACATGATGTCTAAGAGTGGTATAGACACCACCATATTCACATCACATAGCACGAGGCATGCGTCTGCCTCGAAAGCAAAGACTTTAGGTCTCAATATCGATTTAATTCGAAGAACGGCAGGTTGGGCAGAAACCTCTTCGGTTTTCGCGAGGTTCTGCAACAGACCTATTGTACAATCCGCGACTTTATTCGCAGAAACCATTTACTCGAGTTCCTAATTTTCTTATAAATGAAAAAAAAAAAAAAAAAAATGGTAAAAACTACTTATACCTACTTTCTACGATTGTTTAAAATTAAGATAATTGGCTAATTTAAATAATTGATCTCAGATGTCTGCTAGAATTATAATCTTTGTTACTCATTAAAGAGTTTTAATTTTTGTTATTGTTCAAAAGCCTTGTGATTTATCTTAATATATTTAGAGATAAATATACTGTGTTATAATTTCACGACTCTTTGAACATCCTACATGTCAAGAATTATAGGACGTCTTGGACCAACACAGCAACACAATTAGAAATCAAACGAACTTACCAAGTGAAGTTCGATGTTAATTGTGTGAATGTGTTGGTCCAAGACGTCATAAACTCCCACCCATGACCCTAATGCTAGTGCATAAGTTCCCTAGATTACAGGTCGTGAAATAAGAACTTCAAACTAAATGACAGATGACGGCCGGTGTGTTCGAGGCAATATAAGAAACGCATCGTTTTTTATTTAAGCTTCAAATATACGTGGTAAATGGCGACACGGTGTGTCTACTACATGTCAAGAATTATAGGACGTCTTGGACCAACACATTCACACAATTAACATCGAACTTCACTTGGTAAGTTCGTTTGATTTCTAATAAATGATGACATTGCAATGTGATTGAGCATTGGAAGAGCACACACACACACACCTCAATTTTATAACTGGCTCTTTTTAACGTTTCTAAAGCATTGTAGTGTTATGCATTTAATGGCTTTTTGATTCTATTATTTGTGACAAGATAGTGAACTTACAATAAAGAACTCTTATACACACCCATTGTATTTCGTGGCTTTAGCCTGTTTTCAATGGACATACACTCATACACATATCACATTTACACGACATACATTAGCTGACACACCACGAGCTTAGATTTCATTTGATATACACGCACTTAGGTACATTCGACGCAAAGCTTTTTGGCTGATACTAGTAAGCTGATGCTGCAGGATCTAGATCCTGGATTGCTGGAGTCGACACGAGTTTACACCTAAGGAATCTGACGTGTCAATTTCTTAGAAGCTGTGAACTTTACATTACACAATAGGAAAACATCCAAGGCCTGAGTAATTTATATGTTTTGTAACATTGCGCTCTGTTTGTTCTGGGATGTAACTCATTCGATTATACGGACCTTTGACATCTGCGTCAATTAGTGGAAGTAGAGTGACACTGCAGGCCAATTTAAGGGACAGACAGTACAGTGGATGTTCTAGCATATAAATGGTATTCAGAGCACCTTGTACATAATCGACAACAATCACTATTTCTGTTACAAATACTGTGGCTGCATGAACGTTTAGGGTATGCGTAAATTCTGCCGCGCATTATGCTTTGCGTAATTATCAAAATTAATCTTGGCAATCTGCGTAAAGTACATTTAAAAGTACTTAAGTACTTAAGATTCGTGTAAGATGATGAATGTGTAGGAGAGATGGTTTGAATCAAATAGATAGTAAGGGCTGATAGGTTGCATCATGACGGATTTGTTGATTTGACGAGGGTGTAGGAGCGTTGGGAGCCCTCGAAAGATTCAAGATATAACAATAGGTATAGGCCCCATTTTTCAAGACCTAAGGTCTGAAATCCCAAGGTCCCCTTGTAGTCTGTTTTTTACAGGTCATCGTTGTCGTTCGTCGTGATAGAGCATTTTTATAGTATAATTTTAGTTAGTTCTAAATTAGAAATATGTATGTAATTAGTATTAGATAATTATAATTCGCATATGGTAATTAACTAATTAAATCAATTATCTTTGTTCGAGTTGTTGCTGATCGGGTGAGTTGCATGTTCACGTATGTAGATGGACTATTTGTTGGTCTCAATTTAAATGTTCATTTTGATTTGCGGATTTATTTTATTATTGCGGATTTTTTACGGCTTGTTTTACCGTTTGATTTGATTTGCGAACGATAAAATTTATTGACGGATTATAATTATACAGTAATGGTTACGATTACTGAAATAACCTTTCACGTGTTTTAATTCGGTTTTTGCGGCTTTTAATCATATATTTAAATATGATTTTTGACGTTTATTTTATTTAAACGCATCATTTAATACGCCGATTAAACTACATTCGCGTTTTGGTTCATTTCGAAACTTTATTTACATTCGTTTTATTTATTACGAATGTTATTTATTCACATTTATTTGTTGCGTTTGTTGCGGTTTTATTTGGAACATAATTTGACATTATTATTTTATACGATGCGTTTTACGACGAGATTTTAACACAACGTTCCGAGTACTTCTTGAACTAGACGATCACAAGTATTTTATTTATGGCCAGTATTTTAGTTAACTTATTAAATAGTATTTTATTTAAGGGAGGCTAGTGTAGTCTTTCTACAATCTACAGTTATTCTATTCCCAAACGGTTGAATAATAATCATATAGAACGAAATTTATTTTATAACGAAACCTTTTTTAGCGAGTATTTCCGGAACCTCAATTGGCGAAACTACTATTCGTTACAAGATTACTTACAGGTCACTTGATGACAACATGGAATTGCAAATACCGCAAATCGGCCTGGACATATCTGGTTTCACTTGTAACGTTCTCTGACGGACATATCAAAAATGTGATGAAATAATTAATTATGACCATTTCACGCCTGAGCCTCAGAAATCATTACATAAATGTAAAACGGCAGTATACCTACGAATTCACTGTCAGGCTATTTTGGTTTTGTATAAAGCCCTCGTAAATATTTTTTCTTTTACCTCTTCAATAATAATTTATACACTTTTCCTTAAGCACATTTTAAAGGCTGAATGCCGCCAAGTATGACAAACGGTAGGTCTCGAGAAATGAATGTGGATTTTATTTTAAACCGGCGTTACATTAGGTAAGGCGATGTAAATCTAAAATAAATGGCCACTTCTTTACGATTCTAAGTTAAAAAGCCGTATGTAATTAAGAAACTCGTTCGGACATATAACTTTTTGATTTAGCAATGTAGTAGTCGGTCCTCCGTTATCAAAGCTTAACAAACTCGAACACGATAATATTTGGAACATTATTACTGGCTAATGAATAATAATCTTAATTACGTGACGCAATGGTGTACCTAACTAAACTTTCATATTTTTTACGCTGATGGTTCAAAAATAAATACCTATTAACTATTAAACACTTTTGGGAACTATTAAACATTGTTATCCGAAAATTGATCGAAGTTATATTAGGATCGGTAAAAATAAACAATTTTAATTGGAAAATATGCTTTACAGGGATAAGTTCGCCTTTCTACGTTTATTATGCGTTTTCTCTGTATTTTTTCACATTTCTCGTGTGTATATAATAATACAAACAAACATACATTAATAATCATTATCATCCTAGCAGCCGAAAGACGTCCACTGCTGCACATAGGCCTACCCCAAAGAGTACCACAATGACCGGTCATGCGCCACCCGCATCCAGTGGACTCCCGGGACCTTTACCAGGTCATCAGTCCTCCTGCCACGTGATCCCTGGGTGGTGCTAAAAGTGCAACAACCTGGCAACCGTTCTGTCTTTTCGAAGATCTCACGGTTCTAAATACACTAAATTGCCATACGATAAATAAAAAGTCCTCCTGCCGGTACGAAGCCGCCACATATACCTACATACAATTCCACAAAATTGGCGATATCGAAAGCTGCCAAAAAACAATACCGAATTGCGGCGATGTTGTTTATGCCTCCCAAAAACCTTCCAGTCCTCAACAAACGCTAACTCACTTAGCAAACAAGGACATACAATTATTAATGCACAACCTTAAACGTCTCAACGCGACTCTTCTCGGATATTTGAATTGAATTTCCTTTGTGTATTATCTATTGTGATATAAATAGGGCACTCGTGTCTCTTATAACCTACACGGAATGTTTTTGACAGGCTATCTCCATACGACCCCGATTATACAATAGAGACTATCTTTATAGGAAAATGTTGAGACTTATGACGTTTTAGACGAGGTTTTATGCGGGCGAGGGCGCTATTATTTTTTATCTTGTGCAAAGTGTCAGGTTCAGTAAATGTTGGAAGTTGACTGCATTATATCACGCGATATTGCGATAGTTAAAATATGCAGTGATAAATCACGCGAACGAAAACCTAGTAAACCAAAGGAAAGAAGACTTTTGTTTTACCCAACATACAGATATGACGCCGTGTTCGTACGAAATCGTTTATTGGCACAAGAAGAGAGGAATATAGACCCGAATACTATCTTAATGCTTACGAAATGTAGCAGTTGTTTTTAAATATCATAATTTCAGCTGCAGTGAAATGTCGAACGCCAGTGAGGTTAAAGTTAATATACACAGGAGAAGACACTAACTATTTGAGTTGGTTGATGCTACATATATCCCGTGGCGACACATGAATCGCAAGCGTAAACGAGGCGTAAATGCACGCCACGCATCAACCGCTCGCAATATAAAGCTCAGAGGTCGTGACCATTTACTGTTTGTGCGGCACCTGAATACTGTCCCAAATTATTGCTGCACACCACAATACACAAAGTTTTATGACTGATTTACAATGTCTTAAACGTATTTATTCAACCTTCGGTAAAAATTACATAGTTTTATAAAGCTACTGAAAAATGTGGTCAAAGCCTGTGAGGCGTGAAGCGCGATGGCGGGCAGGCGTGAAACCCTCTTCATCCATCGCCTTTTATTACAACATGTTTTAGATTTGTGATTATTTTATGCTTACTTAGCTATAACATGTCGCAGACATCCATCACCCTACCAGAATAAAGCAACTGACTGGGTAAATGACATCCCATTATAAATACGTAAATACATTGCTTCAGGGGCTGGCAAAATAGGAATTGCCGGCCAAGTAGAAAGACTTTGCTGTGATGTTGTGTCACAAATTGATTCTGATGACGTTACATTTTGTATGAAATTCCATTAGGGATCTCTTATCTCGCCGCACCTGGAACGTATTATTATAAGGAACATAATGACAATATTTCATTGCATGTTT
The DNA here is from genome assembly GCA_947578815.1 of Epinotia ramella. Taxonomy (NCBI): domain Eukaryota; kingdom Metazoa; phylum Arthropoda; class Insecta; order Lepidoptera; family Tortricidae; genus Epinotia; species Epinotia ramella. The sequence continues at coordinate 25,226,875 of OX388211.1, forward strand.
GAGAAAGTCTGTATCCGTCTCTCTCTTTTCATGCATAAACCGTAGAAACAATTATAACGAATTCTTTATGCGATAGTTTGAGTTATTATCATCAGCCTACTCGTATATGTACGTCCCTTTGAGCTTCTAAGATGAATGTATCAGTCTTATTATCCCGGGAATGTATAGGGGAGAAGAACGCAGACGAAGTCACAGGCAAAAGCTAGTATTTTACAGCTTCCGAACGAGTGGCGAGCGGCCGTGAGGCGTAAAGCGTCGGACGGGCGTGAAATTACGCTTCACCGGCGCCCGCGGCAGAAATATAATGACGCAACTTTGCCGGCGACATTTTGCGGACGATGGCATCGGCTATTCGATCATCGACCTATAATGTGATAGAGTAAAACCAATGTCACATCACATTCACTGCCAGGAACCCGTCTAGCGGCCTCTGTTCGTGCTTTCGTCTACTTAGCGGGAAAACCACGGCATCGGTTAAGAATGTTTTGTTAGTTTAATGAATGCGCCTTCAGTATGATCGTCTAATTTTAAAGAAATTTTGATGTGGTCATGATTACTACAGAATCATTAAGGATAACATAATATTATTTGTTTATTTTATCATTAATCTTAGTAATAATAGTAACATCCAATTTCATCGTTTTAGAATTAATTTTACTCAACTAAAATATAATATAACGATACAAATATTGTTAAAGTCGCAAACTATGAATTCTACTACTTGTGTAATAACACAGATATTGAACGTTGTTAAACGTGGTATGAGTTTTCCTCTGTTGTCAAACTGATAAATATTTTGTAATAGTTAATTTATGATTTCAAAGATTATTACATGATTAATGAGAGAGCACGTGCTGCACAGCAAGCAAAGAAAATCCAGAAAAATAATCGTTATTAAAATTCAATATAATTATTGAAGCTGCTAACAAAATTTCACGAGAATCGGTTGAGAAATGCGACCTAGAAGACTTCATTCGCTTCGTTCAGTCGTTCAAGTAATTCTGTTTATAGCTACGCTAATACAGAACGCACAGCGCGGCAAGCCTCAAAGACTTTAAGCCTTCATTTTCTAAGTAGCTCGACTATTTGGGTTAAGTGCATGAAGTCTCACAAACTAGGATACTTAAAACTTGTATATCCAACGGAACCCCTCTGGAAGTAGATGATGCCTCAGATGCACCGCGGAGTTTGAGGTAACGTTAGTTTGAGCTCATTAACCAACAAAGTTGAGGCTTAGATGTGCTTGACTGCATTTTAGCGGGTATTTATTTATTTAAATCGGGCAATAAGGCCCATATTACAAATACCTTAAATGTTAGTATTTAAGGTATTTGTAATATGGGCCTTATTGCCCGATTTAAATTAATACATATCAATATAAACTTATTAATAACTACAAAAACAAACAGTTACTGCGATGTGTTCCGCAATTTATTTATGCGGGTATTAGCTATAATAATGCAAAGCGCTAGGAGAGACTATAGTCATTTGTTGAAAAACTCGTGAAGTGCCCTTGGGGCCTATTTGGAGAACATCATTAAATGGCTCTGTAAGCAGCAGAGCAAGCCTGCCTTTTAAAAAAAATTGTTTCAAATTCGAAAAACTGAATTGACTAATAAATCTATATAATTATTGAACCTGTCACGAGAATCAGTTTAAAACTGCGACCAGACCCCGTATCATGGTCGGCCTTATCAGACGATAAGTGACAGGATAGAGCGTCCGTCACTGGCTGACACCGTTCGATAGAACGAGACGACAGCGACACTCCTATCTTGTCACTTATCGCGTGATAAGGCCGACCATGATACGGGGTCTGTAGATGAGAGCAGCCGGACAGCCGGACACGAAAGAATTTTGGCCCAAGCTAAAACTGAGAACTTCTTTCGCTTCACTCGCTCGTTCAACAATAGGCAGCAAGTATATTGCAGTTTAGAGTTGAAAAAGAGGACATATTTAATATTTAAACCGTTTTAAATATATTTTCTAAAACACCTGTGACCGCTACTACTACTGCCTTTGTGAGCAGTAAAACACGCGAGGCCGTATTTTTTTTTCCAAAAAGTGACTCGATAAAAAACAAACAACCTATAATTAACGAACCATCCATTTTGTTTTATTAAACATCCCACCCGTTTCGCGTTTTTCACATTGTCTCTCATCCCATTGTGCTTGTGTTACTTATTTTACTAGTATATTAATTATTTATTTATTTTGTGTATACGTTTGTATCGGCGGTATGTTGTGTTGCGTTCCGTGGGTCGCATACGGTGCTGTCTGAAAATCAGCGCTGTAGGTGTCTGTCTGACACCTCGGCATAATGCTGAGACAGCGACCGATTCACTGCCGCGAAGACACACACATTATGTGTAAATTGTATTCTTTTTGTACTCCCCTTGTCTCTGTGTGTCTTTTGCGTTGTGAATAAATGTCTTCTTTCTTTCTTTCTTTCTTTCAACCAGCTCACAAAATTTCACAAAAATCAGTTGAGAAATGCGACCTGTAGAGGAGAACAGCGGGACATCTGGATTTTCGGCCCAAGCTGCAGCATAGAACTTCGTTCGCTTCGCTCCCTCGTTCGAAAAGATATTCTTAGGTACTCATTATCTTTGGAAAGAAAAGTATAAAATGAAATACTTACGACGACCTAAAATAACTTTAGGTACTTTAGCATTAGCCGATAGCACAGCCTATGATCAAAAGACTTTTGTATCGTTTGATCTCAAGAGCCCTTTGTGTCATATCGAATTCATAACCATTTTCTAAGAAAATGTTTCCCCTGCTCCCAATACACGTAGTGTCACATTAGGTATGTACTTTATATACAGGGTAAGACGGAACTGGGGTATTTTCCAGAAATATACTAAAAATGTATTTTTTTGTATGATCACGCATCATCATATTGAATAGGAATGGGAAATTCGTTTATTTTTAAATGAAAAACAGAATACACATACAACCTCACAGATGGCGCTAGTAGTAACTAAGTGCTTGATGTAATATGTTTATGTATATCGATATCGAAATTAAGTGAGCCGGTTTAATAATTATATAAAATTAATTCATCGATTCAGTTTTTCAAAAAAATTTTTTTTGTCTCTCTGATGGCAAGCAGACACTGCCGACTTGAGACACCAGACGAATCACAAGCGTGCTGCCGACCCTTTATTGTTTTGAGGATTCGTGTCGAAATCTGCACGCCTGAATTGCTCTACTATTTCAAAATAACATGATTTAGGGCGAGATACATCAACGTTAAATATTGCGCCAGCAGCTGTCATCCCATAGAAACTTGACGATCTTTCTAAACATTCTAATTTTAACGAACACCGCCTCCGATTACAGACGGTTGGGTGCAAGTTGGAAAAGTATTCCACTAAGGTTAGTTACTTATTATATTTCTTAAAAACCCCCTCGTTCTCTCCACCCAGTATATTCTAGGTATAATGGGTCTTGTCACAAACTACCAAATGCGCCTCGGAAACGGAAAGCTTCTTAATGCATTGCAGCTCGCCCCAGACAAATGTCTGGATCAATTCCAAGAACTTCCCTTTCTTTAGAAAGTGATATACCTATACTATACATACCGTCAACACAGGTAAAGAACGCAAGGAAGAGTAAATTCGCTTTTCATGAGCGTGTCTAACCTTGCTCAAAATGTTAATTTTCTCATTCGGCCGAGTGAATGAGATTTGTGGACGCTTTCCATGTGAATACTATACATTAATTAAAGGTACCCTAATTTCGAGGTTATAAGTTTTCTTTTTCTTTTCTTTTTTTAAACAATAACCAAACGACCGTTGGTATATAGAATGAAAAGCACGAGAAAAAACCAGCCAAGTGCGTGTCGCATTGTACGTACGTTAGGTAGCTCTAAATGTCCATTTTTATATGGAATTAGAAAAGTTGAAAAACCCCCGACATTTTCATTTTAAAGTCCAATATCTCAAAAACGGCTCAATAAATTTTCGTGAAACATGGCTAAAAACACTCGGGATAAAATTATCTATGATACAAAAAACCGCATTCAAATCGGTCCATCCATTTGGGAGCTACGATACCACAGATAGGTACGCAGATACACAGACACGTTAAACTTATAACACCCCTCTCTTTGCGTTGGGGGTTAAAAATGACAGTTGGATTTTCAAAACGTTACAATGATGTATATAATGATGATGATTCTAGTTAATTACACTGAAGACGAATACATCTTTATGCTTCTTGTGTTTTGAAATACTTATTTTCATACCGACCACATTCCGTCAATGTATAAAATATACTACTTAACAGATAACATAAAATTAAAATTACAATGAATCAACAGGTGTGTAGACACTAAATAAAATAATCAGTAATACTATATTTTCTCGGAAAAGGATTAAAAACGTATGACTACATTTTGGGGCCCCTGTGGGGTTCCATTCCGACCGACGAAGGCACGCCGGAGACGGAGGCCCTGACCGGCTCTCTGTTGTTTGTCTTTAATATTTGATTTAGAATCTCTTTGCTGTACAAATAACAGTAACCGTGTAACATCTATACTAGCAGGTTTTTTTGTGCCATGAATAACTGTTTTTTCTTTCTTTCTTTTTTAGGGTTCCGTAGTCGACTAGGAACCCTTATAGTTTCGCTTTGTCTGTCCGTCCGTCCGCGGATAATCTCAGTAACCGTTAGCACTAGAAAGCTGAAATTTCGTACTAATATGTATATCAATCACGCCGACAAAGTGGTAAAATAAAAAGTGATTTTTTTATTTTTATTAGGGTACCTCCCCTATACGTGGGTAGTGTTTTTTTTTTCATTTCAAACCTAACGTGTGATATATTTTTAGATAGGTATTTAAAAATGAATACGGGAATTTGCTAATTTTGTTTTTGTGAATGTTAATATTTTCGGAGATAATCGCTCCAAAAGTAAAAAAAAAAGTGTCCTCCCCCTTCTCTAACTTTTGAACCATAAGTTTTAAAAATATGAAAAAAATCTCAAAAGCAGAAAGAACTTTATAAAAACTTTCTAGGAAAATTATTTTGAACTTGATAGGTTGAATAGTTTTTGAAAAAAAATTACAAAAACTACGTAACGCTACACTGAGCGTGGCCCGACACGCTTTTGGCCGGTTTTTTTTCATTGTTTCTTTCTGTAACAGATATCGCGTATCGTGTAAATAAATAAATGAATCGCTATTCTATGGATAATTTTAGTACAAGTATTGCCTAATTCAGCTGCTTGTAAAATTGTAATAAAAGGTGTGATAAAAGATACAAAAATTAATTTTCTTCAATCGTGAAATATTTTACAGAAAGCAGGCATCTTGCGCCTTTCATGAAATACCCTAGTTGCTTTAAATACGCACACATTGCGTATTGCCCTTATCACGGGGTTCGTAAATATTTTAAAAACGAAAAGACGTGGGGCTCCTAAATAAGCGGTAGTAATGAGCGTGGTAATCGAATAAGGAATGTGGATAACTGAGCCCTGTTGATAAATAGGGTCCGTTTTTCCTCATTTACGACAGAAGTGCGTAATTTCAGTAAGTAGATTACCCATTTACGGAACATAATTAGTTGAAATGAAGTTGTATCTGTAATTAGCTGGAAGTAATACGGGTGTAGACTCAACATTTATAATTACTTCAAAAGGAAGAAGGCAAAAAATATGCCTAGCAAAGAAAATCCTATTCAGATATCTCAAAGAATTACGAAGCTACAACCGTTTTAATATTGCTTGTTATAGAGAGAAAACGCTTGCAGTTAGTGACATCACCGAGGCCTAGTAAACAGATGGCTAAGAGAGTATCTACATGCAAGAACACAATATGTAGAAATAAATAAAATAGATTCAAGAAACACATTAATTGCACATAAATCGGCAATTAGGGTAAATGGAGTGGGGGTGCCACAGGGTAGTATCCTGGGACCTTTACTCTTTTTAATTTATATTAATGACCTTCCAGACGCCACGGAATTTGACTGCACACTATTTGCCGATGACCTATCAATTGTTATACCAGGTCAGCACCCCAATGTATACAATGAGAACATAAATAACACAGTGTCTAAAATAGTAGCTTGGATGAACATTAACAACTTAAATATTAATATTAATAAGACCACAGTGATACAATTTATTAACCGAAATGCTAAAAAACACAAGCTGGTAGTAACATTAGAAAGTCAGGTTATAAAAGAATCGGCGCACACTAAATTTCTTGGCATCACTGTGGATGATAGATGTTCTTGGAAGGATCACATAGACGCGTTATGTAGTAAAGTCAACTCATTTGTCTATGCATTATGGCGACTTACAAAAACCTGCTCCAAGACTGCTGCGATCCAAGCATACCACGGTTATATATCTTCCCTTCTCAGATATGGCATTCTCCTATGGGGAAATTCTCATCACGCGAATCGAGTTCTCATAGCACAGAAGCAGTGTGTCAGAGTAATTTGCAATGTAGATGTTATGACTTCCTGTCGTCCCTTGTACAAGAACTTAAACATGTTGACTGTGCCATCTATGTACGTGTATGAAGTATCCTTGTTCGTGAAGAATCATCCAGCCTTCTTTAAAACATGTAAGGATGCATGTAGCTTTCGCACAAGGTATCCAGATCGTCTTGTAGTGCCATCTAAGAAGACTAAACTTTATAGCAGAAGTGCATTTTGTATGGCCATTACCATCTACAATAAATTACCAGAAGAGTATAAAAAATTGCCCCTGAATATGTTTAGAAGGCAACTCAAAAGATGGCTAGTGCAAAAATGCTTCTACTCAGTCAATGAATATTTAAATTATGACATTTTATGATGGAGGGTGTGATAGCAATTGTATCCCAAAATTATTCTGGAATACAATTTAGTTTGAATTATTTTATTTTATCTACCTACTATTATTTGACAATTCATTTGACATACCTACCTAAATTGACTTTAACTATTCATACTCACATTCCAGGATAATATTTAATATAGAATTGTATCTATTATTAATTAATTAGATGAATATTGCCTTAAATTTTACGAGTTGCACTAGCAGCAAAACATGTGATACTCTTGTTTTTATTGCAATACCTTTTTGTACACCATGTTTTTATGTAAAATAAATGATTGATTGATTGATTGATTGATCACAATCTGCGAGCGTCATAGTAAATGACAATCTTTTCATATGAAGGTGCGTTTTGCGGAAAAGGGACAGAATTCTCTTAGAACTTTGGACACTAATAATGTGATTATTTAACCTATTGCACTGCTTTTTTCTCCACTTGACTGCATTTTTAATCTTATTTCGAGAAAATACAACATTATTGATTATTTTGTTTAGTGTCTGCACCCCTATTACGGAGGGAACCGCCCCCCCACCCCTGGTACGACGTAGGCGCCCGCTAGGCGGGTTCCTGCCACTAAAAGTGTTAGAGCGCTTGAAACGTGTCTATAAAACATCACATTGTCTTTAGCTAGACTGTAAGTGCAGGCTGTCACCAGGCCCTAACGCGCGCTAATGGAGCCAATTTGCCGTGTTTTGCCGCCGGTTTGCCCGCTTTGCCGACCGCTAATGTCGCTGGAAGCTTCCTTGTTAATGAGATTCGTATGTGTTGTAGTAAAACGAGCATGGAACGTGGGATAATATTAGTGGACGATGAAAATACATGCTAGCAATTCGGAAATAATAAATGCGAAAGTAACTCTGTCTGTTTGTTAGTAATTCACTATTTAATCACTGAAACTATTTAGATTTATTTTATTAGTGAACATTATTGTCTAACCATCAGCATCCTCCTAGCGCTATTCCCGGTTGTGCCCTAAAGGAGCCCGGGGTCCGCATTGACACCTAATCCCATGATTTGGCATAGGCACTAGTTTTACGAAAGCGACTACCATCTGACCTTCCAACCCAGAGGGAAAACTAGACCTTACTGGGATTAGACCGGTTTCCTCACGATGTTTTCCTTCACCGAAAAGCTAACGGTAAATATTCCGTACATAAGTTCCGGGATTCGAACCCACGACCACCGCTTGACAGCCGCATGCCTGAAACGCTAGGCTACCGTAGCTTTTTCGAACATATTGTCTAACCAACGAATTGATAATGTTCAGCAATGCACCTACATATATGTGTAGATGAAGATACATTACTTTAAGAAGGTAACATTGTACCAATATCAGAATATATTGAAAACCATTGAACCCAAACACAACGCGTTTATCTTGTGTAACTAAGAAGTTACTATGGCCACCTTCTGTTGCCATCATCAGGCCAGCTCGATGGTGCCAATATATTGTGTAAGCGAAATTGGCAGCTTTATTCAAACAATGAGCTGATAACATCGACTATGGGTTGCATACTAAGTCGGGGTAGGTGAAATTCAAATGAAACAAACACAGTGATTGAATTACTTACTGGTTATATTGATTCCTTTACGTTGGTTAACATCACCGTACACACAGTATCAAAATCTATAACTTAGACTTATAATAACTTTATCTAGTTTACAGTAATACTCTTCTCCCTGGATAAAACAAGACTGACTGCGAAAAACCTCTCGTGGGACCCGGTCGCCACTGCAATGTCGTTACTTTTCCCGCCATTACTGTCGACCAATCAGAGAGCTGCAGCTAACACTTGACGGTCTCTGATTGGTCGAGCGCTCCAAACTGTCAGTCCTGCTTTAATCCCAGTTTTAAGTCAAAATACATACTTATTAATATAAATTCAGGAATACCACTGCATATTAATTACATAATTTCTAACAATTGTATAGTCACCTAATTTACACAAGTATGGCAAATTGCAGTTCAATCGGTTTTCGGGAAAGTGGCTAATAAACAGCGAACGAAAAAACATAGAAGTCTAAAATTAGCGACGTAAAATGGCCCCACAGAATGGGTGCCATTGTCATGCGGGGATGGGGGCGGAGTGTCAAAACGATGCCAGGCAGCCGTTTAGTTCGAATACGCGCATACCGGGGTTTAAGCACAAGTTTGGGTAGAAATTTTAAAGGAGATCGTATTCAATGTTTTTTTCGTTCGGTGCTGATAAATAGTTTGTCAATTATGATCAAAACTTACTTACGTACGAACAGAGCAAGTTAAATAAAAGCTTATAAAAAATATTGGGGAGGTATAAATAAACTTTACTAGGGGCTGTAGAACACACGCCATTGCCTTAAAAAAAAAAAAACAATCGACAAAAACATTAGGTATATATGTCGTGGAGTGTGTGACGGAACGTCAAATCCAATATCCGATTTGGGTGTGTTCGGAACGAGGTTGGCAGCACTGGTTGAGTTAGCAACACTCTCAACTGTCAACTGTCAGTTGACAGCTGTCACATGGGGATGGAGTGGGAAACTCGTTAACAAGCAAGACACTTTGGAATGAGACGTGCTGGAGTGCGGGTGTGCACCCAACCTCGTGCCGACTTCACCACGTTCCGTGTTACAGAATTACTAATCTGTTTTCATCCGAGTGGTTTATGATTATTTCGCGCCGTTCGTAATTCTAATCCATCTGATTAAACCTAAAGAGTGTAGATTGACTTTTATTTCGTGAAATATCATGGTTAACGAGAGTGGGGAAAATAATGAATCTCCACCTGTTCCGCCCGACCCATCCTACATATATATTATTATTATTCAACCTGCTCACATAATTTCACGAGAATCGGTTGAGGACTATAGAGGAACAGCTGGCAAGTCGCCCAAGCTGAAGCGATCTTCGTTCACTTGTTCAATTACGTGCAGCTTTTACAAATATAATCGGAAATGAAACATCTCAATCGGCCAGAAAAAGTGACCAAAACATTTCTCCTACAATCCCACCTTCACTGTCACGAGACGTCGGAAGACAGTTCAGAACACTTCATTTCCTTCGGCATCCGGTACCGCGTTCAAATACGGGGGTGTATTTGACTTAAGGCCCTACCCGAGGTTTTCATCGATTTTTGACAAGTTTTGAATCGTATCTCCTACTTTTGCACTACAGATAGAATTAAAAATCAAACGGCTATCGGCTCTTCAATTTTTTATCTCCATTTTGGTCTACCGGATTTTGAAACAAATTAATACTTCATTTTGAATGATTTTTTTAAACATTGTCTAAAAAACACTTATTTCGTATATACGAAATCTACATATTTGGGTTCGTCTCTGACGTGTCTAGAAACGGTTTTAATTTTAAACCAATTAACACAAAAGTTATGGCCAGAAAACCAGTTTTTTGGCCTAAAATTGTTCAACTTTGATGCCAAATATCTCAAAAACAATGAACTTTGAAGTAAATATGGGATACTATATTGCTTAAAGCCGTTGTTGTTAATGTAATAAGCTACAAAAATCATTAGAAAACTAAGGGATTCAGATCGAAGGTCATTGGCGTATGGGAGCCCCTTAATGTAATGAATTGAAATGAAATGTGCCATTTAGCCTATAGTTGACGACCGGTTAGCCTAGTGGGTAGTGACGCTGCCTAAGAAGCTGAAGGTTCTGGCTTCGAATCCCGGTAAGGGCAAATATTTGTGTGATGAGCAATGAGCATGAATATTTGTTTCTGGGTCTTGGATGTTTTCTAAGTATTTATATCCATTATATATTTCGTCTAGTACCCATAACACAGGAGCTGTGAGTGTTATTGAGCTCACTATGGAGCTGGTTCGATTTGTCTAAGAATGTCCCTTAACTTGTTTATTTGTTCTTTATTCGTTTGTAGTAGTCCTGCCTACTAACCGGGACGCCACGGGATCGAATCTTGTTATGTGTGCTACAACCAGCCCATTCATTGCCGACCCACTGATAATTTGAGGAGTCTATATTTAACGGCTCGGCCACGACTTCGAGCTTCAGCGGCAGCGGTGCACTATACGTGAGAGTCAGAGATCAGAGCTCGGCCTCTCACTCCCACTCGAAGCTTGACGTCATAGTCAAGTCTTAAAGTTACGAGCACAACACATACCAAAATAATATCAATTCAAGTTGTCTTACCAAATAGACCCCCTGTCTAAAAACGTCGGAACTAAAGAATTGCGACAGCGAACGCGGCACTTAGAAAATCAAATAAATGTTGGGATGAAATGGGGAGGAATCGGCACTTTTGGTGAGATCAGTGTGTGCGTTTCACTTATTGTGATGAGTGTGTGTTTGTGTGCTGTTCTGTATCCGCGAACAACACTCACGTACAGATATAGTGAAAAAACGTGACAGGCCAGGTGTAATTCGGTTTTATGTCAATATCATAAAAGCACTGACTCGCCTTATCTCACGTCAATAAAAAAAAAGTTTTTGTTTTTATATCCTAATCCTAATATTCTAATCCTAATCCCTAATTCCTAATATTCCTAATAATATTATAAAAGCGAAAGTACTCAATCACGCTTAAAAAGCTCAAGCGATTTGAATGAAATTTTGCACGAAGATAGTTTATAGCCTGGATTCAAATATAGAATAGATTTTATCCCGGGTCCACGCACACGAACTCGCGGGTGGAAGCTAGTGTTTAATAAAGAATGACTATTATTATGAATGATCTTCATATTAATTGTACTAAAATCAATTAATTATAATTCTTAAAAGCTACGGTAGCCTAGTCGTTTAGGCATGCAGCTGTCAAGCGGCGGTCGGGGGTTCAAATCCCGGGTCGTACCAAATGAGTTTTTCGGAACTTATGTACGGAATATTTAGCGTTACCTTTTCGGTGAAGGAAAATATTCTGAGGAAACCGGTCTAATCCCAATAAGGTCTTGTTTTCTCTCTGGTTTGGAAAGTCAGACGGCAGTCGCTTTCGTAAAAGTAGTACATATACCAAATCTTGAGATTATGGGTCAAAGCGGACCCCGGGCTCCTAAAGGAGGATGATTCAAAAAATACAAAATTATAATAATAATTCAAACACTTTCAGGAAAATAGTGATTACGGCGTAGTTCTTGTAGCCTGAATAATTTGAAAGTCCTGAATATTTAGCGTGTGTGCGATTACAGATTAAGGTAATTTCCGCGTTGGTCGGTGCGGGCTCGGTGCGGTATCAGTTGTTGGCACGAGATGCGTAGGAGCGGGGTAGCGCAACGACACTGCATGCTTACCGCGCCGTACACAACTACTACGGAAATGTACTACCGACAGTATACCGACAAATGGAATCGGAGCGACATTGATATTCTCTATAAAATACAAACTAACGCATACCCATTCTGCAACACTAAGTCAGGAATTAGTCTTCTAACCCACCCTGGTTGCACCAACTTACGATTACCGACCGATCAACGTTAAATATGGCGCCGGCAGCTGTCGTTCCATACAAACTTGACAAACTTTCTATCCATTCGTAAAAAATAACGCTTAGATCTCGTGTACACGGTACCGCCTCCGCGCCGACACCGCACCGCCGCCGCACCTCCGCGCTATGTACCTACACGAGACGCGTAAAGCCCGCCGCCGCGCAGCCGCCAGGCGTGCGTGTACATAGCGCGGAGATGCGGCGGCGGTGCGGTGTCGGCGCGGCGGCGGGCTTTACGCGTCTCGTGTACTATCGGCTGCAATAATGCATGGACACCTTACGGCCTAGTTTCGCTTGAATGGTTTGACGTCTTCAACTCACATAGTTGCACGTTGTGTGCAATAAATAAACTAGATGGCGTTCTTGGCGATGGTATTTGAACATCGCGGAACATAAGCCAATTTACTATAAATTTACACCTATTATCACCAGAAGTATTCTCCTAATAGTGTAATTATACTAATTATTAGCAAATACCAATTTACAATAGCTTTATTTAAGTGTGATACAACTGATATGTGAATGCTATATTTCCACTAGTAATTAAAATGATGCGACAGCCCAGTGGATTGAGACATGTGCTATAAACTCGGCAGCCAAGATCGATCGAAGATCGATTCCCTGTTAATGGTAGAATAAGTTATGTTTTTGCTTTTTTATAGTTTTGTATTTCTAGATAGAAGTTTTTTAGATATAAATAAAAATCGTTTAATGAAATAAAATATTAATAACTTAAATAATTAAGACAGCTTTTTTTGTTTTTATTGTGTTTATTTCGTTAACTACAGTACTGCTAACGCAGTTTTTTAATAGAACTTAGTAATAGTTACTTAGCAACTTTTCTAACATTTAATTAAGGTGATAGCTTAAGTTTCATTTCCGAAAATTGGAAAAAGATTGAAGCTATACCCCCAATAAATATAACATTAACAATTATTAACTTAAGGCCGGGTTATCTAACATTCAAATCAATCGAACGGATTTAGATGTTAATTGACATACTTATACATATATATATCTATACCTATGTGAGCGTTCAAATAATGAAAACTGTTATTGATTTTTTAATAATGATAATAATATTATTCGGACTTTCACGGTTACTTACACTAGTTAGAACTTATGATTATATAGTTAATAATAAGTAATAATAACTCACAATCACATTTCGAATAGTAAAGCGATAAAAAAAATGCAAACATCATGCCTACTAAGCAATGTTTTTGTTTTTAATTTGTCTAGCATAACCCGGCCTTTTCCTAAAACATAATGTATAAATCTAAATGTAAACTGCACTGCACTGTTTGGTCGGCTTCTTCACCTTCTCCATGTTAGGAACTACGCGAACATTATCATACGTATTATTACGATATCATAAACTTAAACGGCCGTGTTCACTGGATTTAAAACACTTCACCATCATTTAAATTCTATAGGGTAAATTACAACCGTGCCGTTTTCTGTGCATCTGTTAGCAACGGCGAACTGTGTCTTCAACTCTTCACTTGCGTGGAAGTGGCTTATCGGTTATAAGCAACTTTCTTCGTAGGTCATCACCATTCACCATAGCTGCACGCTGAATAATGGTATGATTGAGACCTGATCTACTAGATCCTTCCTTTTGTGCCCATAAAACAACCGTTTTTTCGCTGTAACAACAGTATTACATAATAATAACAATGTAAGATACGAGTAGGTAATTAGATTAAGTATCATTAATATTACAAAACATGTAAAAACTACTTACGTTTATACATTATATTAAATAGCAATTAACTGTGATCTTTTAAAGATCAATCGATAACTCATTGCTATATTAGTAAAGAAAGGAATCAATTGGTAAACGGCTAACGAATGAATACGAAGTGAGTGTAATAAAAAAGATTACGGTAGTTATATGTCATCTATCTACCTTCTTCAATTATTATACTAAACGTAGTCGTAATGGATATCTGTAGGTATAAAAAAACAAACTGATGATTAATTTCAATCTACCATCCAAATGGCAAATGGCCCAGTGGCAAATAGACTGCAGTTTAAAGTCGACCTGAGAATTCGGGTTCAAACCCGCGGCCGCGTCCAGCCAAATTATGTTTTTGTAATTTATTCGATGTTTGGAGTTCGCTCTTAGTGCAAAACACTAACAAGAAGAAGAAAATTTAATAATACCTCCACGAAGGTGTGTTGTTAAAAACAAAAAATCGGGAATGCGTTAAAGTTGACTCGATAAATATACAAAAATAGTAGGTGGTGGTTATCCAAGTAAATAGAAATTTCGAAGACGCGGACGAAAACAATTTTTATTTCATTAAAAATCAGCTAACAACGCCATCTAGTGAAATCTCGCTTAACTTTTGAGGCTTACATTTACATCTATAATAATACTACACGTTGTGCTCATAGATGGCGTAGGATTCGGCGGACAAGCGAAACTGTTTCTGAATTGACCATGGACTTTTGCTGTCTAGTGTACATAGCGCGTAGGTGCGGCGGTGGTGCGGTGTCGGCGCGGAGGCGGCGCGGCGGCGGGCTTTACGCGTCTCGTGTACATAGCGCGGAGGCGGCACCGTGTACTCGCGCCCTTACGGTTACAGACTGTTTGGTGCAACCCACTCTTAGTCAGAAACCCAACGTGTTTGATACGGGGTATTGTGTACTTTGACAGTATAGACCTAAACCCTAGTTTGCAGTGAGGCTTACATAGGTTGACTTTGGCTTCGTTGGTACATATAGGCGATTGCATAGTTAGTTGGTCTTACTCCCCGTTTCCACTATGTCGTCTGTCAGGATGATTTTTATCGTGTGTCGTCGCCTCATACAAATTGGTGTCCGACAAGTGTGAACAGCTTCATATAAAAAGTTCTGCCACTACGACACACGATAAAAAATCGTCCCGACAGACGACATAGTGGAAACCAGGGCTTAGGGGTGAGTATTTGATGAATTAAGAATTTGGTCCCACTTAATTTGATATATCAGAGCTGTATTAGACCAATGAATTCAATTCAACTTCCTACTAATATTATAAATGCCAAAATTTGGACGTTTAGATGTTTGTTACATCACGCTTAAACGGCTCAACCGTTTTGAATGCAAATTTGCACGAAGATAGTTTATAGCCTGGATTAAAATATAAAATAGTTTTTATCGCGAGTCCACACAGAAGAATTCGCGGGCGGAAGCTTTACTAATATATAAATGCGAATTTTAAGTCCAATCTATACACAAGTGTTAGAACTTTTGAAATCGGATCAGTGTTTCCGGAGATTAGCCTCTCCATACAAATAACAGACTTACAATCTCACACATGCAAAGTACTCTGCCTTAGAGCCAATGTACGACTTTGTGCCAGTGGAGGTGGAGACTGCGGGACCTTGGGGTACGGAGGCCAAAGATCTGATACGGGATTTGGCTCGGCGGCTTAGGGACAGGGGCTGTGATCCTCGTTTCTGGCTCAACAGATTTCTTTGGCCATTCAGCGTGGCAACGCCGCCAATGTCATGGGAACCTTCGGGCCACCAACGATCCGGGGCGGTCCTTTTAGTTAGTTTAAGTTATAACGTGTTATTGACGAAGCCTGTCGCGGATTCTATCATTATTAGTTAAGTACCTAGGGGGATGTTTGTTTGTACGCAATTGACGAAGCCTGCGTTGCGGACATTTTTATGTGTACCTAATCATTCTTGTTTCGTAAATAAAGGTTTTTCATCTCACACACTTTTCTTACATACAAACAAACAAACTTATAAAGCTACAATCCCACAGGAAATTCCTCTTTAAAGTATTAGTATAGACAAATACCAGTTCTTTAAAGTACTGCTTCTAGCATACTGTATAAATATAATGTGGCTTAGATATCAAAGCAACGCAAACGGATCTTATTTCCCACCGGAATCAAATAGCAGACAGCCGGGACATTTTTATACATGTTACCTACTTACGAAGTCGCATCTAACATAGTGTTGTGCTATTATAAATAACATTGACGGGAATATTGCTACCTGCTGCAACGCCGGCAAATGCAAGCAATGTGTAAATAATATTGGCAGGGTTACCTATCGCAATCAATACTTGTTCAGAGAACAGAATCACGCGCCTCCCAAGGCGCCTACGTTTGCGACATCAACCTAGTTTAAGTAAATCATAAGATTCCGCACATTTGTAAATAACAAGTATAAAGATCACATATAAGATAACTCTGCACAATTTTCTACAGTTGGCACTTTACACCTACAGTATACTAAGAAAAATATGTAATAGTGTGCTGTAGGCGAACATTGTATATAAAGAATAGAGAGAAATAAATCTAGTTAGTTACCAATTGTCCGTTGGTGTTTTATTACCTAAAACCCTGCACTCTCTCCGGGAGTGTAGGGTCTCACCTTTCAGCATCCTCTCACAGTGGCGAAGACACCTTCAAGCCCTCAATTGATCAACAGAGTCTGTTTGATCTGCTGTGAGAAAATCACCCTCCGCTAAACCCTATTCCTCCCCGTAGGTATCCATCTGTTGCCTTAGGTCTCGTGGCAACAGATATCCCTGGCTCCATGTCTACGTGTGTGTAAGGTGTAAGTCGAGGATAGGCTCCCTTGCATAAACCCACCCCTTAGTCTTACACAGTCTGTGCAGTCGCACGCTGGATAACAAACCTCCCACCATAGGGAAATTACTACTTAAACCCGATCCAAGGGTAATTATTACTGAATTCCCATCCTAGGGAAGTTACTACTTAAACCCGATCCAAGGGTAGTTAGTTACCTTTACTTATTTGCATTATTTTACACCCCGACCTGGGGTACATTATCCAGTTTGCGAGTTGTACAATACTGTTTATTTCACAACCGTATCGTTTGTCCGAATATTCATTTCGGCAAAAAGCCGTCTTTTTCTTAAAACTATGACATTTGCAAGAGTATTATAAAACAAAAAAAAACTTAGTGGTCTACGAGAAAACTTGGTGGTGGATAGTTGAGAAATGTAGTGATTGCGTTATGATACTTATTGGCAATAAAATAAACATACACTTTCTTTATTTTAATCACAAGTTGTTATGAGAAAAAGTATGAGTGAATATTGCTTTTTGCATCCGCGAAAGAAATTAATGTTCACGTTTAAACCGCTGAACCGATCGTGATGATACTTGGTATGCAGATAGTTTGTAATAGACATAAAATACTTTCAATCCCGGAAGGGTGTAAGATGGGGGAGAAAGTTGCTATGGGAGTGCGATTATTAAAATGCCTCTCTTTTCTGTGAGGTCTGGTCCGGCCAGAATTTCCTTGGCAGTCCTGTTGCCGTTTGAAAATTGAATCGCTTTGACAAGCTGCTAACTGTCTCCGAGCAGCGTCGACGTGAGAATTGCCAGCGACATTCCCAGCTTAGAAATATTGCCGAGACCGTCACATCACTACAAGTCCCGGGTATTTGCGGTCTTCGGGGAAAATCAATGTTGTAAGCTCAACAGTCGCCTGTTTCTGCAATGTAGATTTCCGTTTTGAGTTTCATTGATGGGGATCCGTTTCGGGTTTTATTATTTTACTTGCGATTTAAAGTAGAATAACGTGTCTTAAGCGAGGTGTTCTTTTAAATTTTCCGTCATTAGTTGTCATTTCGTTCGTCACTTTTCAAAACTGTGATTTTATGGTTTTACCCTTCTACTTCTTTCTTTCATAGTTTACTTGTATCTGTATAAATACTCCGACAGAAAAGAAACCGTTTAGCTCCATCTCAAGGCGACATAAATATAATATTGTAATAATTAATGTGAAATGTATTATACAAAAACCGGCCAAGTGCGTGTCGGGCCACGCGCAGTGTAGGGTTCCGTAGTTGCCTGTCTGTCTTGTTACATCGACGTGCGGTTGCGTCGCTAGAATTTGTACGAAAATCGGCCTTTCCCAGTACACATTAAGTTGGTCGACTATTACTCGGTAACTACTTATGCCTACTTGTCCGTGATAGGTTTCCTTTTAAATTCATTATATTTTTGGATAGCCATTTAGCCGGCAAAGGGGGGGGGGGGGGGGGGACACATGACTCGAACAAAAATTAGGGCTTTAAAGCCCAATATCTCGCAAACAATCACTGATTTGAAAAATGGTTTTTTTTTTTTTTCAAAAGTACAAAACAATTAACAATGTTATGTTACTCGCCAAACTGCGATAACAGTTTGTTGGCGAGACCGCGCTCATTTTAACTAATGTGTTAAGTACCTATGTTAAAACTATGTTAGGTATGCTATATGAACTACATACTTATAATCTTAAACACTAAACATGATAATGCATGAACACTTCACTCCTGCACTTACAGTGCTATACTTTTACAATTAGGTGTTTATTTGTGAAAAGATTATTTTTTTACCAATGTAAGTATTGTAACGGTGTTATTTTACGAGGCGGTTCTTATAGGTTTTGAGACTCATAGCGCCATCTATCACAGCATACCTGCGACTCACGGGCGTTCAAGGGACGGCGACACCTACTGATATTCGGCGGAACTACGAGCGCACCGAAGTAGCAGACAAATCGATAACAGTTCAGGCTGGTCGATATTATTGTTTATTAATATCTTTACAGATAATTTAGATATCGTGAAATAGATCTTTTAGAAACATTGAAGCGAGTTGTTAATAAATTTTTACTCTTTATGCATTCAGGGCAACTGATGCAAGTCTATATTTGTGGTGCGGGATGACGGAGCTAGATTGTCTGTGGTAAAGGTATTGTTCTGGTCCTCGGCTGTCAAATCGCGGAGGAAGCTTTCTTTTACGGCAATGTGAGGTCAGGAGGAGGACGCACACACGGAAATCGCTTCGGCCGAGAGGCCACCTTTCTCAAACTTAGAATCAAACTTTAACAATGCAGTGGTAATCTCAATACATCTTGCGACCTAATGCTGCGATGACACAATGAACATTTTGGTAAGTATAACGCGAATCTCGCCGATTGGACGGTGGAAATATTTGTTACGTTCGGACATGGTTTAATGATACAACATTCTTTGTTTCAGACAAAACATTAAATGACTTCAAAAGGATAAATCTGGTCGGTGGAACGAATCACAAGCTTAGCTTTTACTCTTGCCAGGTACTTTAACAGTTTCAGTGTTTATTGCGGAGTGTGTGGAAAAGAGTTGAGGATCGTTTTGTTTTGAATCTAAACTTAAATGTGGTTTACAGCGACTGCGTGCTGGCCGCTCCGTGGGGACTGCTTCGCGGAGGTCACTTCACGCATAGGCAATTTTGAGTCGGGCGCCGGAAGCTGTACCCGGGCCACATGTGTCGACGGTTCTCCACCTGCGGAAGCCGTCACGAGCAGGATCTCTTCTGAGGTCCTGGGTGGAAGCAGTGGACTACGGCGGCGCTGTGACGCGTGTACTACGCGTTCTACAAGGTGATTTCTTTCCATAATTCACGAACCACGTTTTGAGGCAAAACCATGTGTTTGCAAATGGAGTCGTCGCTTTAGTGTTAGTATCGCAGCCTCATACAAACCAAGCATTAGAACTAGGCCTATTCTTTAATTAAGTAAACTTAAATACCTAGATTTCGTCCTCGGTCAGATAGTTTCAAATTTAAATCTCCTTAAGAGAAAGCCACGCCCTTAGCTCTAAGCCTAGTTAAGATTTGGTGATGTTTAGTGGCTTGTTGTATTCATATACATATATACGTGCTTTGATGCCAATAAATCTACTTGTCAAACAATCTTTCTTTGTTCATATTTCTGACCATTGTGAAAATAGGTACCCTGCTTAATCTCTTTTGCATTTAGGAGAATAAATTATAAATGCATGGCGCCCTTCTAATATCAGCACACATCAATAGCCATGTGCCCAAAACGCACCCACCTCTGTGATACTATCTACCTGTCTGACTAGCCCGGTGCAAACAACCAAGTGTGGACGTCTCTCCGAGCGCGTCAAGTATCATTCACACCAAGGTAAACGTTAACCATTCTTCAACATCATCAGAAACGGTTTATCACATTACATTTTGTCGGCCCAGCGTGGTGCTTTGGGTTTTACAAGTGAACGGGTATTGGTGTGTACTGAATTTTCTTTCTTGACAGTAGGTCTTACCTGTATTAGATAAAACTTGAGCTGGTTTGTATGAGACTGATAGTTTGTTAGTAAAACAAAACTCTTTACCTCTTATAATAGAATCTGTATCAAATATTGATATCTACTGTTCATTGTGTCAAAATATTTAGCATTTAAGTCAACAGATGTGTAACTATCTGTTTTCCATTACTCTATAGTGGAAGGCATGTTTTTCTTGGTGTTCCAACTGGACACAATATGTGTAGTTTGTAACTCTTACAACTGTCAAACTTGACATTTGAACTCCTCTAAACTAGACTTTAATACTTTTCCTGCTTTGTGAAAAAAAAGATTAATAGTACTAAATAGGCATCAGACCTATCTTACATTAGTTATATAACCTAAGTAGAAAAGATAAGTATAAATAATTGTAGTCAGCTGTTTCTACTTATCTGTTTTATTTTCTTAATAAGTGTTGAACACTAATTTATTCTTTCAAACATGGCGTTACAAATTGAAGTTGACAACCTGACCAAAGACGAACTATTATTTGAATTGCAAGCGAGAGGCTTAGATGTAAATCCTAACAATACGGTAGATGACCTTAAACAGCAATTTAAGTCTGCCAAAGGCACTTTATCTGACAACACAAAAGCGAACACTTTCATCTCAGGCTTGTCCATCGACGATGAATTTCAGGTCTGCGAGGAGAAGCTGGATGCAGTGTTATTGGCTGATCACGCGTCATCGTCGTGTCGAAGGAGGTGCCTGTCGAAGCTGTCTCATGTCATCTTGAGGTTAGAAAAATTGTTTTTGACTAACTCGGAGCAGCGGCTTAGGAAGATAGCGCTGGTTGCTAAGGCATTTAATGCCATAGAAAACTTGAAGTGTAATCGGACACCCGGCACATCTTCTCGGGGCGCTGAAGCGAGTAGTGTTGAATCTCCTTCGTCTGTAGTATGTCAAAGGCACACTTCTCAGGTGCTCAAGTGGGGTCTTGTGTATGATGGAAGGGGCCCAGTGCAGGATTTTGTTCTCCGTTTGCAGGAGCTTAAGTACTCGTCTGAGGTTTCGGACTCATTCTGGTAGTTTGTGATTGTTTCACTAAATATACATGTATTTTCCCTGTGAGAAAACTCATATAATTTTACTATTTTTTATATATCCCTTGAATTCTATTTTTTTGAGAATAAACTACTCATTTCAAAGTGGTACTTACCAATGTATTATATAGGAATGATTATCCTTGGCATCCTTAAACAGCTGCTCACATTGAAAAAAAAAAAAATACCATTATAGAATTCAACTGTCGTTTCTTGGATTTAACCTGCATATGATATAAATTCATGTTAGAAAATAAAGACTTCTAGAAATTAATAAACTCGATAATTCAAATAGTGAACCTTGGACACTGCTCCATGGCCGTACCAAGAGTATAGGCTTACACTGATGAGATATTCAAAGTTTACAAACATGAATTTATACATTTATTTTATTAAAGTGATCAAATACCCTGGTATTATGTTAGTCTTAATTTGAGTTAAGGAAATTATCCATGTAGGTTTTAGGTAATAAACGAACCATATATGACACTTTGTCAATGTGAAACCACACATGGTTTGTTCTAAACTGCGTGCAGTTGCATGCCATGCTAATCTAAAAAGAATAACAATTCCCGGATTATACAGTCGACCTACATAATAGGATACACCTTCGAGTTGGCCTTCGAATTGTGTTAGGTAATTGATTAGTATACATTTTAAACAGATAAGTTTGTAGGAAAAACGCTTGTGTAGGGAATTAGGATTTTAAACGCTTGTTGGGGGTAACAACTAGCGTATTGGGTTAATTACTCAATAGAGGATCCCACTGATGGTACCCGTGGTTAAAGGACCAGTGCCTGTAGTGCACGCGATTTTTGTAGGACAAAAGCTTCTGTAGAGAGACATAGTTAGGTAAATAAATACATAGATAACGTTACTACATGACGTTTATAGGTTCGTTATTAAGTTTGTTCGTTCGAAGTGGGGACGCCCACATAGCATATAACAGATAGCATATAACACATAGCATATAACACATAGTACATAACACTTAGGCAAGTATATAAGCTGTAGGTTAGAAAGGCGCACTAGTATAGGTATTTGAACTGTCGACATTAGCTTAAGCTGTGGGGAAATTCTCTCTCCTTTCTTTTCTTTTTACACTGCTCTACTACTGAAAAAAAAAAATTTCAGTCCTGATCTGAAAGGCAATAAGTCTTCTTATCTCTATCTATCTTGTATTCTAAAAATCTACTACTTGCAGATTCCGGTATGGAAAACGGTGTTGTTTTTTTAGTCTGTTGCGATTTCTACTAGGTGCAATAGTGAATAGGTGTCTATCATGTGCGTATGTCTCATCAACATATGCAAGCGCTGGTTTTAATCATAGACAGTACTTACTACAACGTCATGTTGACGGCTAGTGTTGTTTTCTCGTGTTATTTGAAATATAAAGATTTCAGGACCGTGGGTCAACGTTTGAAGCCTCACGTACAGTCGGCAGCATTGTTATTTATTGTCTAATCTCTTTTAAGACTTTTGTAGGCTAGCTGGAACATTTTGACTTCCATAGAGACGTTATGACATCTGTCACATCGCCCCTCTTATCTTTTATTTTTTTTGAGTCTAAGGGATTGAACTCGTATGTAGGTCAAGGGTTGATGACCTTACATAGGGTCATGCTGCAGGTTAAGTTGTTGGTAGGTTAAGGGAAGGGAGTGTGCTTTCTCGGAGAAACATTTTACAAAGCTTTATTCCTTGCTCTCTCTATGGTGGATTGTTTGGACTTAGTTTTTTTTTTGAGTTTTTGAAAAAAAAAAAAAAAAATTTTTTTTGAAAATTTTTTTTTTCTCTGACTGAAGCGGTAATGTAACGGTGTTATTTTACGAGGCGGTTCTTATAGGTTTTGAGACTCATAGCGCCATCTATCACAGCATACCTGCGACTCACGGGCGTTCAAGGGACGGCGACACCTACTGATATTCGGCGGAACTACGAGCGCACCGAAGTAGCAGACAAATCGATAACAGTTCAGGCTGGTCGATATTATTGTTTATTAATATCTTTACAGATAATTTAGATATCGTGAAATAGATCTTTTAGAAACATTGAAGCGAGTTGTTAATAAATTTTTACTCTTTATGCATTCAGGGCAACTGATGCAAGTCTATATTTGTGGTGCGGGATGACGGAGCTAGATTGTCTGTGGTAAAGGTATTGTTCTGGTCCTCGGCTGTCAAATCGCGGAGGAAGCTTTCTTTTACGGCAATGTGAGGTCAGGAGGAGGACGCACACACGGAAATCGCTTCGGCCGAGAGGCCACCTTTCTCAAACTTAGAATCAAACTTTAACAATGCAGTGGTAATCTCAATACATCTTGCGACCTAATGCTGCGATGACACAATGAACATTTTGGTAAGTATAACGCGAATCTCGCCGATTGGACGGTGGAAATATTTGTTACGTTCGGACATGGTTTAATGATACAACATTCTTTGTTTCAGACAAAACATTAAATGACTTCAAAAGGATAAATCTGGTCGGTGGAACGAATCACAAGCTTAGCTTTTACTCTTGCCAGGTACTTTAACAGTTTCAGTGTTTATTGCGGAGTGTGTGGAAAAGAGTTGAGGATCGTTTTGTTTTGAATCTAAACTTAAATGTGGTTTACAGCGACTGCGTGCTGGCCGCTCCGTGGGGACTGCTTCGCGGAGGTCACTTCACGCATAGGCAATTTTGAGTCGGGCGCCGGAAGCTGTACCCGGGCCACATGTGTCGACGGTTCTCCACCTGCGGAAGCCGTCACGAGCAGGATCTCTTCTGAGGTCCTGGGTGGAAGCAGTGGACTACGGCGGCGCTGTGACGCGTGTACTACGCGTTCTACAAGGTGATTTCTTTCCATAATTCACGAACCACGTTTTGAGGCAAAACCATGTGTTTGCAAATGGAGTCGTCGCTTTAGTGTTAGTATCGCAGCCTCATACAAACCAAGCATTAGAACTAGGCCTATTCTTTAATTAAGTAAACTTAAATACCTAGATTTCGTCCTCGGTCAGATAGTTTCAAATTTAAATCTCCTTAAGAGAAAGCCACGCCCTTAGCTCTAAGCCTAGTTAAGATTTGGTGATGTTTAGTGGCTTGTTGTATTCATATACATATATACGTGCTTTGATGCCAATAAATCTACTTGTCAAACAATCTTTCTTTGTTCATATTTCTGACCATTGTGAAAATAGGTACCCTGCTTAATCTCTTTTGCATTTAGGAGAATAAATTATAAATGCATGGCGCCCTTCTAATATCAGCACACATCAATAGCCATGTGCCCAAAACGCACCCACCTCTGTGATACTATCTACCTGTCTGACTAGCCCGGTGCAAACAACCAAGTGTGGACGTCTCTCCGAGCGCGTCAAGTATCATTCACACCAAGGTAAACGTTAACCATTCTTCAACATCATCAGAAACGGTTTATCACATTACAGTATTAATGTAATAATGTAATGTATTGTACTGTTTTGTCGGCGTGCTTGATTTATATACCCATGCCGAATTACAGTTTTCTAGTAATAATGGTTACTGAGCTAAGCCGAAGACGGACAGACAGACAGACAGACAGACGGACATGGCGAAACTATAAGGGTTCCTTGTTGACTACGGAACCCTAAAAGAAACATCGACACAAAGTCTAACGGATCTTTATAAAACCGGGAGTTAATCTACAATTAAGTCACCCAAAGGGCAAAATAACAATATGGAGAGGGCTAATCTGCGTGATCGCATCAGAAATAAGACAAGCCGCAGCAGAACTACCGTTATCGGTTACCATAGTTCTGCTCTGCCCCTGCTCTACCCCTCCGAACCGCTAAACTTAGGTGGCAGTGGGCGGGGCACATTGCACGTAGAACCGATGGCCGCTGAGGAGAAAAGGTTCTCGAGCTGCGACCACGTATCGGAAGGCGCAGCGTAGGTAGACCCCCCACAAGGTGGACTGATGACCTGGTAAAGGTCGTGGGAGTCCGCTGGATGCGGGTGGCGCAGGAGTAGTCATTGTGGCACTCTTTGGGAGAGGCCTAGGATGCACTGCATGTCCAGCAGTGGACTTCTTTCGGCTGATATGATGATGATGATGAATCTACCATATTGGGTCATGTTGACGTTTTTTACTCAGCAGTAATGGGCCCAGTGCAAAGGGAAGATGGTAGCTGGAGAATCCGCAAAAACCAGGAACTGGAGGATATGGTGTCCGAGTCCAACATCATAGGAGAAATCAAATCGGCAAGACTCCGCTGGCTTGGACACCTTGAGAGAACGCCAGTAGACAGGGCGGTGAAGAGAGCCTACGTAGGACGGCCGAGCGGTCGAAGACCGGTTTGGTCGGCCTAGATATCGTTGGAGGGACGAGGTTGAGCTCCTTCGCGCCCTGCTCGCCGAAAACTGGGAGGAGATCGCGGAGAACAGGGTGCGCTGGCGCCAACTCGTATCGGAGGCCAAGATCCACTTCGGGTCGCTGAGCCAGCGGAGTAAGTAAGTAAGTAATAGAATCCAGTCAACGACGCAACATAAATGTAATAGCAACCTTCGCGCGAAGGAGCCAGTTAACTTTTATTACTCAAAGGACAAAGACAGAACTTTTTAAGTAAAGTTGAGGGTGAGCAAGTTTAAAATGAGTGCGGTAGATGTTTTGTAATTTTAACGTTGAAATTAGTTGTCAAGTACAAGAACAAGGGAAGCATGTTTTACATTGACGGTATAATAGTTTTTATAATGAATATTAAACAAAATAAGCGCAGGTTGCATCAACCCCATTTTAAAGGACGGCAAACGTTATATATGCCGGCAGCCTGTCGTCTCATGGAAAATTTACAAACTTCCCGTAAAATTGCCTTAAGATTGACTGCTTTGTCTTTGGGTTGACAGGTAGAGAATGTTTCATGACGATAAGTCCGCGTTTTACTGATAAACACATTTTAATTACGATTACCAAAAAAACTGGCCCTAAGTCAAATTTTAGACAAACGCAGAGTTTCATTTCTTTTGTTTCGTTTGATTTTAGAATAAATAAAATTCATTACTGTTATCCGAACTGCTTAATCGCTGACTGCGATGCCAGCATCTGATCCGTTTGGATTGGATTACAGTGGATCTAGAGACTAGAGAGAGCATTCGAATCAGAGTTACTTTCATGTACAAACTACAAGTTGACAAGCGTAAAAATAAATTACACTACCTTTATAACCTTTCGGTTCGAATCCTGTCGGGGGTACAGACGAAGATGGTTTATTTTCCATTATATTCTTTCTCTCTGTATCATATCGTTTACACTAGCATTACCAATAAACAAAATCCGCGAAAATACTCAGAAAACATCACACTTCCAGTTAGTTTTGCTATTTAAAATAAAATGGTGCCGGTTAACCTTACAAAATCATTACGTAACTTATTACTTATATTAACTGTTAACTGTGTTACTTTACTTACATTAGCTCTTAAGATCATTTGGTTACTAACAAACTATGGGCCTAAAGTTGCCTGAAAATAAAGATTTTTTTTTTTTTATTAATCCCCGACGCGAAAAGAGGGGTTTGACGTGTCTGTATGTCTATCTATGGCATCGTAGCTCCTAAACGCATGGACTGATTTTAATGCGGTTTTTTAGTCCAGTAGCTGACGTGATCCAGATGGTTCTTAGTTTCAACAAAATGGGTTCAGCTGATTCAAAAAGCTATTGAACTTTGAAATAAAAATGTCGGTGGTTTTACAAATTTTCAAAGTTTTTAAAACTTCGAAACCTACAAACCATACACTCGTCATCATCATATCTTGGAACTTTTACTTTCAGAATCGTTATATTCCTAGAAATACAACGAACGAACATTGAAAATCGTATGTGTATCTGACATGTTTTAGTTTTAAAATTACTTTATTATTTTATTATGAATATTGTTTATAGTTTTTTATTATTTTTATATCTATTTTTTTTTGTTGACTATTGACTATTTAATCTAGGATGCCCTAGCTTTTATTCATAATTTGTCATTTAAACACATTTTACTCCTTTGACATTTGTACCATTTTAATATTATTTCTATTGTTCCTTATTATTATTTTTGTCTTCATTTTGCAATGTACATATTTAGATTATTGACTTTCATTTATATTATTGTTATTCTTATACACTTTGACGATCTTTTTGTGAATTCATGCTATTTAATTTTCAAAAAATGACATGTCAATTTTCAAAATGAAATAAATGAATCTCATCTAATCTATCAGCCGAAAGACGTCCGCTGCTGGACATAGGCCTCCCCCAAAGAGTGCCACAATGACCAATCCTGCGCCACCCGCATGCAGCGGACCCCCGCGACCTTTACCAGGTCCTCAGTCCACCTTGTTGGAGTCTTGTGTCGCCACTCGAGAACCCTTCCACCCCAACGGCCATCGGTTCTACGTGCAATGTGGCGCCCATAGCCACTTAAGTTTAGCAAACCTTAACTTTACACTAACATAGCGTTTATAAAGTTGCATAAAAAGTTGCTGATTTGACTTGCAACATCCCTTCAACCGTTAGAAGATTGCTCGTTCGTTTGTTTAACCCGATAATAATAATAGTGTTAGCTGTGAACATGCCATACATGACACAACGATAATCAAGTACAGAAGGGGACCTCAATATACGAGTATGTTCCATTTTCAGCATGGCTGGCGCCCCTCGCGCTTATCGTTCGATGCAGGCTCGGTCTATACCCGTAATAGACCGAGAGACGGACGTGAGATTACCAATGTCATCCGGTATTTGTAGGAGCGATATTTTCAGCAAATAAGTGTTTTTCCTCAGGGTTGGAAATTCAGATGGTCGCATTGGTAAAACTATAGTGTCTACGCCAAATTTTGGGATTAGGTGCAAAGCGGACCCCGGATTCCATGAACACTTTGACTGTCCCTCGCTTTCGCCACTGTCATGGGTCGATACGTCCGTGGATTACATGTAATGCACAAATGTACCTATAGAATCATCTATTTCTGACGTCACGGTCACATAGACGTGGCAGACCTAGTTTGACGGTAAATTACATATAATGCACGGACAATCAAAGTGTTAACATTTTCACTGGCAGGAACCCGCCTCGCGTGCGCCTACGCCGTAGTCGCTTTCCGCTACATACGAGGAAAAATACGGGTTCGGCTACGAGCGTAGCGCGTAGCGATTCTTGGCAGTGAAAGTGTTAAAACACAACCGGGAAAAAACATAGAAGAATCATAAAGAGATTTTAGTGTTTTATTGTATTTATCTAAGTGGATAAACAAATGAAAATTCGAATTTCTTTATGAATACCATAATTGTGGAAAATAAGTAGATTTGCCGTTTTGTTAGTGGTTAGCATCACTCTATAAAACGAATGTTGTAGGGTATTAATATATTATGTTCTTTAAACAAACGTTTTTGTGACTTTCTAATTCTTTTAGAAATGTTAGCACTTATCAAAGCCACTCTCTATTTATTGTCTAATCGCTCTAGTTTTAAACATTTAACCAACCCCAATAAGTATATCTATAGATGTAATAGGTATGACTGGCCGGACCGTATAAGTCCATTAAAACTTTTCAGCTAAATATGTAATGGTGAGATTAAAGAGCTAATGGATCCGTGCATATAGCTATAGATAGGTACTTATGCCTACAATATATGTGGGATTGGTTATTTTTGATGGTTTTGTATGGTGCTGGCTGTTAGATGATGAATAAGGAACGATCAAATGTGGTTTGAATTGTTTTGGAAGTGCGAATTAGTTGACGTATGACGCAGTGTGAAAGTAGATCTGAATAAAGTAAAAGAAGAGTTTAATTATTTTCACCTTTACTTAGGGGTCCACATATGTTCTTTTTCGCTGCGAAGATTAAAAAAAATTGAGGTCACTGAATTATAATGATTTTTATAAACGTGTTATTTATCGTCTCTTAAGAAATGATTAGATTATATTAGATTTATTTATTACACGATAAAAATACACAATATAAATTTGCGTTTTTGCGTTTTTTTTATGGCTTGATGTAATACTTCAAACCCGGAATTTAATGGCAAAATAAATAAAGGTGATTTCACAAACTCACAAGTAAAACCAAAATTAAACATTTATAGCGAAAAGATCTGAGCAAAATATAAAAAAAGCAAAAATAACAAGATCCCATGGCTGCTCTGAATAAATAATCCTCAAAGGTCGGCTAACAGCCACTCGCGATGGCGAGATGAATAAGATAACGTTTGTGGAAATATGTCGCCCAAGAGCAGGAAGTATAGCTTTCCACCCCCATGCCTCGGATCAAGGGA
Organism: Epinotia ramella; assembly: GCA_947578815.1. Taxonomy (NCBI): domain Eukaryota; kingdom Metazoa; phylum Arthropoda; class Insecta; order Lepidoptera; family Tortricidae; genus Epinotia; species Epinotia ramella. The sequence continues at coordinate 25,256,556 of OX388211.1, forward strand.
TTACTCGATTGAGCTGCGTAAATTTCCCCAAATATTAGATAGATATACGAAGAAATAGGTTATGAAGGGGTGTCGCAAACGGGTGCCGTTCATTCGCCATAAAAACAAAATGCATAATTTCAAGAACAAACTATTATCATAATAACAAAATGGATATTATTATTGGTCATAACATTTAAATAACATAACACTCATTTATCACCACCACATTTGCTATAGCATTTATGTGTACTAATTTCTTTTTGCATAACATACATTTAGTATAATGATTAAAACTGATAACAACACTTAGTATGTACTTAGTTTTACTAAGATTAGATTAGATTATTTATTTTATTATAAAAAATTACATTAAAGATTTGCATACATGTCAAAAAAATAAGAATTTTTATTACGATCGTCAAAAACAGAGAATAATTAATATATAATATTAAGACAATGTCAACAAATGTAAGAACATAATAACAAAGAAATAGAAAAAACAAACCAAAAACAGAATAATACAAATATATCAACCTCTAGGTATCGTCATTCTTTACACATACATTTAATGTCAAATCATATTCAAACATATTTAAATAGGTAATAATAATAATTTAACATGTCAAGTCAAGACTCATATACTCCTTAACTGAGTATAATGGATTTTCCAATAAAAGGTATTTAAGGCGGCGTCTAAATGCTTCGTGAGATGGTTGAAGATCAGCGGGCAGTCGCTCCTAGTAGGTAGGCCCAATGACACGAGGGTTCTTGCCTGCAAGTGCCATGCGACGGGGAACTGTTCTCAAACGCCCAGTGCGGCGGAGTGTTTTGCCAATCGCATTTACGGTATCAAAAGAAGAAAGATTGTTCCTCACGAACATTATAATTTCGAATACATAGAGTGAGTAGTGCGTCATAATACCGTGCATTGGGAATTAGTTTCTACACGAAGTCCTCGATTTTGCCCTAATCATCGCACGTACGGCACGTTTCTGCAATAGTAGCACTCTGTTGGCATCCGTTGAGTTTCTCCAAATGAGCGAACCGTATGACATCAGCGAATGGAAATGAGCAAAATAAACCTGCTTCATGGCATCGTCGGATATTAAAGGTTTTAGCGTACGCAAAGCAAAGACTGCACTACTCAATCCATCGCATAGTTTGTCTACATGGCACTTCCAGTTCAGATTAGAGTCCAGAGTGAAGCCAAGGAACCTACATTCATCACTTATCGGCATCGGGCTGTTAGCTACACATGGGGGAATCGCAATTTGGCGCCCCGAGAAGACCATGACGTTGGATTTCGTTATATTTAAGAGTAAGCCATTGGTAGAGAACCACCTCTGCAGTTGATCACAGCCGCCATGTATCTTCTCTCCAAGCTGTTCATAAGTGTGGTATCATCCGCGAATAGGACAGAGAGACCAGCTGTGATGGCAGCGGGAAGGTCGTTCATAAACGTTAGGAAAAGGGTATTTCCTAACGCCGAACCTTGAAGGATTCCTATATTCACGCTGCCAGCACTGGACTTCTGTCGTTTACCGCCCACAGATAATTTAACTACCTATCTCCGGTCGGACAAAAACGATGTAACTAACTTGTGACTCAAGTCCCGTATCCCGTAATGATGTAAGTGATTGCTATCACAACCTAGAAAAACAGACACAGGTAACAAAACCGAATCGGAGCACCCCAATATCCACGTGGTCTTGTCTGCCCTACCCCTAGAGTGTATATAAAAATCCGGAGGCGCGGAAGGTAAGCAGCCCTCGTCCGCTGTGACAAAGCGCGGGAGCCGTGCAAAGCGGAGCGGAGCACGGGCGACCGTGCTTTGTCACGCGAGGGCGAAAGGGCTGCTCTCCCCGCAGCGCCGGAGCTAAGGCGGAGTCCTGTCACTGTCCAATCGACAGTCATTCTATCTAGCTTAAATATGAGAAGGGCACAGAAGGTGAGTCAATGAATAACAACTATTAAGATTTTTCATTTATTATACCTTAATAAAATTACGAAAAAAGTTCTTTATAAAAAAAACATAATGAGCATGAAATATTATAGCGTTTGTTTATTATACAAATGGAATTTATTAACATTGATGATTATAATCGATGAAATTATGCAAATAGTTTTTATTCAGTTTGTTTTTATGCAATTTAACCACTTATACAACCTGAAATTATGCAATTCGTTGTAATGCAAAATGAAAATAGGCTATTTGTTTTTATATGAAACACTAGCTGTTGCCCGCAACTTCGTCTGCGTAGAACTTGTTATCGTCTTAGTCCCAAACACGCTTCTACCATTTTAAGGGATGATTTCCGAGATAAAAACTATCCAAGGGTCTCAACTTTTCTGTACGGAAAATTTCATCTAAATCCGTTCAGGGATTAAGCCTAAAAGGTAGTGCAATGAGTTCGTTACTTTAAATTGAATTAAAATTTAACTCCGTTTTTACAAACATAGATATCTTAAGAATCATCAACAGACGTTTCTACTTAAGTTTTTTATAAAGTATTAAAGAAAATTTTTTTTTTTTATGTCTACTAAGCTACATTACTGGAAATGTTGGCCGAAATCCGTCCAGTAGTTTTATTCACGTTAGTATTTTGACTAATAAATGGCTTACCATATAGTATACCAAAGGTTGTCTGAAAGAGATCAACTTTAAAGCGAGAAGACCGCCTGTTGTTACCATTATTTATTAAGCAAAATCTTTGTAAGATGTTTCTCTCTTGTCGTGGTACAATAAAGAGTATTTATTATGTATAACCGAAGAATACCCTTATTTCAAAAATTACTTGTCCCTCATACATATTTCCATCCCCTTTTAACCTCCTTAGAGGATGAATTTTAAAAAACGCTGTACTTTAACCGAAGTTACAGTTTCCTTACTTTAAAATTGTCTTGTTCCCCGTACAAACTTCCAAGTCCTTTTAGCTCCTTTAGGGGATGAATATCTTTTAACCCCGTTATGGAATCAATTTCAACCAGTCTAAAATAGATGTTACAAATTTCTTACCTTAAAAATGTCTTGCTCTCCATACAAACATTGAACCCCCTTAAGGGATGAATTAAAAAAAATTATTACTAGTTTTTAAACAATCAGTCTGAACCCGAAGTTACAAATCTCTTATTTTAAACTTTTAACGCTCTCTTGTTTAGGGGATGAATACAAATAAACGCTGGAATCGTATTCTAATCTTTAAACAAACAGTCCAAAACCTAAGTAAAAAATCTGTTACTTTAAAAATATCTTGCTCTCCGTATAAACTTTGAACCCCCTCTTAACCCCCTTGCAGGATGAATTTCAAAAAACGTTGAAATATGTTTTTTAGTTTTAAACACCATCTAAAATCGAAGTTATTTTTTTTTAATAATGCTGAAATCTGTTTTGTAGTCTTTTCATAAGCAGTCTAAGACCGAAGTTAAAACATCTCTTACTTTAAAAATTACTTTTCCCTCCATACAAACTTTGGACCCCCTTTATCCCCCAATAGGGCATGAATTAAAAAAAAACTCTGAGAGAAGTTTTGTAGTCTTTTAACATACAGGCAGACTGACATTACAAAGCTCTCACTATATTTTCTTACTCTCCGTATAAACCTTGAATCCCGTTTTAACCTCCGTAGGGGTGGATTTTTTTCAAAACGGTCAGTGTTTTTTTTATTCTAATAATTGATTTTTCTACAACGTTGCAAGTACTTACTGTTTTTGTATTCTAATAAGTAATCTTTCTACATAGTTTCATAAGTCTAGCTCAAAAAATAAAGTTTTCCCCATACAAACTTTGCACCCCTATTTAACCCCCTAAGGAGTGGATTTTTCCAAAACGCTGACACTTCTTTTATTGTATTCTAATAAGTAATCTTTCTACAAAGTTTCAAGTTTTTAGCTCAAAAACTAAAGTTCCCTCCATACAAACTTTGCACCCCTATTAAACCCTCTTAGAGGTGGAATTATCTTAAACGCAAAAAGTCCTTTTTTTTTATTCTAATAATTAATTTTTCTACAAAGTTTCAAGTCTCTAGCTCAAAAAAAAAGTCTCCCCCATACAAACCTTGGACCCCTATTTAACCCCCTCAGGGATGGAATTTCCAAAAATCCCGTCTTATCCCTTGCCTACGTCATAAAAGGAAGTTCTGGTGTAAATTTCAAGTTTCTAGTCCCAGTAGTTTCGGCTGTGCGATGATGAATCAGTCAGGAAGTCTTCTTTTATATATACAGGATGTTAACGGGGTCATGATCCGGAATGACAAAAAGCGAATAAGATGATCATACTGAACAACCTTTCCCATGGGACCAACCACGAAATCGCAAAAAAAAAACCAGGTATTCCATACATTAACTCTCAATTAAATCGCAGTTAACTCACAGTTAACTCTTAATTGGCTCTTTTTTTTTTGCGATTTCGTGGTTGGTCCCATGGGAAAGGTTGTTCAGTATGATCATCTTATTCGCTTTTTGTCATTCCGGATCATGACCCCGTTAACATCCTGTATATAGATTACACACCCGTCGCAAACTTGCGTTTATATGTATCTTAGTGCAAATTGCATTTATTTTTATTTATAAATATGTAGTTGCTTCTACGGTAGCCTAGTGGTTCAGGCATGCGGCTGTCAAGCGGCGCTCGTGGGTTTGAATCCCGGCTCGTACCAATGAGTTTTTCGGAATATTTACCGTTAGCTTTTCGGTGAAGGAAAACATCGTGAGGAAACCGGTCTAATCCCAATAAGGTCTAGTTTTCCCTCTAGGTTGGAAGGTCAGATGGCAGTCGCTTTCGTAAAAAACTAGTGCCTTAGCCAAATCTTGGGGGTTAGGTGTCAAAGCGGACCCCGGGCTCCTTTCGGGGCACAACCGGGAATAACGCTAGGAGGAGGATGTAGTTGCTTCGCCTATCGTTGCTGATTAGTTAACAGAGAAAAGAACGTTCAATTGAAAATTTTACGAAACAATACGTCCGGTAATGTCGGTGAAGTAAGGGGATCCAATATATATTTTGTGGTAAAAAAAAACCGTTAAGAAAATAAATGTATAGTTGGGGCTTTTTTCTTCTTTAAAGCCAACTCAAACAATAAATTAGTAAGCGATATAATCGAGAACTATAATATAAATTTTGAAGTCATAAAGATTGCTTTAAAACTTCCGTATAGAAAAAAAAGTCTACGGGCGGGTCTTTTTTCCGTCTTTACCTTAGCCAACTCAAACAATGAGTAAAAATTATGATATTTTTACCACTTCAAAACTGTCATACATATTTACAATTTAGATATTTAGGTATCAACATTTCTCCTTCTAAGTATCTCGTTTTCTTGCTTCTTACACACGAAGGGCGTGGTTTGCAAAAATCAAGGCATCTTCTACTCGTAGGCGCTTTCGTCTACATGCGGTTTTTCCCATGTTATCGGATACATGTGAAGCGCTAGGAAATCGATTGGCAATGAATGACACACACATTCAGTGCCAAGAATCGCTACGATCGTAGCTGATCCCGTGGTTTTTCGGCAAAGTAGCGGGTAACGCCTTCGGCATAGGCGATGGCTAGGCGGGTTCCTGGCAGTGAAAGCGTTAAGTAGCGTTGCTAGGCCACTAACTTCAGGCTGGACAAACGCTTAAACCACACGTCAAATCCAAAACGTTTTTTCGTGTTATATTATGCGGCAAAGCCGTGCGAAGGTTGCGGTGCGCGGGCCGCGGATTTGCATAAGCCGTTAAGCCGCACTTTTACTGACGCACTTTTCAGATAGTTGCTTTGCTTATATTATTAACATGTGACCGGGAGCAAGTAGGTCGTAGAAATAATTGACAATGGTATAACACTTGCCTGGAACGATATCTTTATTGCACTCATACCAGACATAAAGGCTGGTCTTATACCGAAATGGCGGCAGTGTAGCTGTCAATATAAGCATTATACAACAGAACTGCACTTTGCCAACGAGCTTGCTATCTCTGCTGTGATTCAGAACTTGCGACTCATTTCACAACTCGTCTGGTATAACTTAACCTAAAGACTCGTAACAATTATGTATCTTACTTACTGTAGCCGTAGGGGTAAGGCACCGGTCTAATCTCAACAAAGTCTACCTAACTTTTCCTCTGGGCCCGATGGCAGTCACATTCGTAAAACTAGGGCCTACGCCAAATCTTAGGACTAGTTTTCCTAGGGTACAAGCAGGGAAACACTATAGGATGATAATTAAAGTCTATAAAGCATTGTGGCAATAATAAATATCAAAATTGAATAACCACTTAAATCATCGAAAAAAATCCTGTCACGGTCGCCACATTAATGCTTTTTCTTCTTCTACCTTGCCTAACATCATCCTGGTTTTTGCCAGCTCTGCTTATCTCTACTATGCATTCTGGGCGTCCTTTACAATACAATACAATACACTTTTCAGTTTCACGAATCAAATTATTTAATTAAAAGCGCGTTAATAGAAAGGTCGCAGGTTCGAATCCTGTCGGGGGCTACAGACGAAGATGGTTTATTTTTCCATTATATTCTGTCTCTGTATCATATCGTTTACAATACAATACAATAATTTATTGGTAAAAATTTCATTTTACATGTCTAAGGAAGAAATATAATAATAATATTAGGTCAAATATTTTAACAATGCTGACGTTTTAATTATATAAGTAGGATGTATATTTCTTTATTGGGCTTGCGAACCAGTCTTCAATTTACTATTTACTATGTATTCAATTTACTATAGTTACTATTGACTCACTGCTGATTCACTGCCGCGAAGACACACACATTATGTGTAAATTGTATTGTATTTGTACTCCCTTTGTCTCTGTGTGTCTTTTGCGTAGTGAATAAATGTCTTCTTTCTTTCTTTCTTTCTTTCTTTATTGTGACACTTAGTCTGGCACTCGAAAAAAGGCATCCAGGGAGTAGTAGGCCTCCCTTAATAATTTTAATTTTAATTTCGTGACGAACGAGTTGCTGCTAGTGGCATTTTTTATTTCTACTGGAACTGCGTTGTAGATCTTTGGTCCCACCGTGTGCAGACACTTCTTCGACTTGGCAAGCCGCGTTCGTGGTGGTCGCAGTTCATCACCCCTCCTGATCATCATACCCCGGTCGCACGTACTTTGCATCGAGCATCGAGAATGTATATGCTTGGTAGGGTCAATATTCTATTTTTTTCTAAATAGTTCCTGCGCTGGATGGTCCCATGGGACCCCTGATATGCATCGGATCGCGCGCTTCTGTAGCTTGAATGGTCTCAATCTATCCGCAGCATCGCCCCATAGGTCGACGCCATATGTCAGCAGGGAATGAAAGTAGCCGAAATAGGCCTTCCTGATGTTGGTTAGGTCAAGGCTGGGTACGAGTCTGCTTAGTGCGAAGCATGCAGACGACAGGCGGTCGCATAGACCATCTATGTGGGGGCTCCAACATAGTTTGCTGTCAATAGTGAGACCAAGATATTTAACCTGTTCGACCTGAGGGACGAGTTGGCCGTTGCACGTGATATTCAGCGGGTGTTCCTTTTTACCACGCAAACAGAAATTAACTATATTGGTTTTATCTACGTTAAGTGTCATACCGTTGACAGAGAACCAAGATGCTACTTGACACATAACTTTGGTAAGCTTCGCTTCAAGCAGGTCTTGGCTGTCAGCCGTAACAATCACACAACTGTCGTCGGCGAATATCACCATCTCAGCATCTTCGGTGGCAGTTGTGATGTCATTCATCAATATTGTGAACAAATTGTTCCCCCTTAGGAACCCTGCGGCACGGCAATGTCCCCCAGTTCAATCAGGTCCGATCTCGCACCCAGTACCGACGTGAGTTGCTTACGGCCCTTCAAAAACGAGGCAATTGTATTTAGAAAGCTACCAGTGACGCCATAGTGCTCCAGTTTGGCCAGAATTAGAGGATGACTGACAAGCTCGAATGCGCGCGATAAGTCGCAGAATATAGCCGCCACCTGCCGCGCGCCATCGAGGTGGCCAGTAACCCTGGTCACTACATCACGGGCCGCGTCAATCGTGCCAGAAAATTACTTTTTGTTTCCTTGGATATATCATGCATTCATCTAAGCATGATCTAGAGAAATAAATAATTTCAAGATCTAGGGAAAGCAAACGCGCTAGAGGAACGATTCTAAATGAAGAGGGCTGCAAAATGCAGTATTTCCCTTGCAGTCCCCTTGACGAGGTACCGACTGCATAGATGGCAATGGCATGCAGTCACGATCCTCAGTCATGAGGGATCCACTAAGAAGAAAAAATAAACTCTTATGTACTCACTAAAATCAGTGGTCCTGAGGCGAATACTGAAAGTGTTGTGAATGTCGCGCTACAGCACAAGCATGGCTGGATTTAACGCCCCGTTTACGACGAAACTCTCGTCTGGAAAGGTGTAAAATTAACTTTTACTTCTCGCGATAGAAGCTAGTGCTTTAGTGTTTTTTGTTTTACTCGTATATGTTGGAATAAAACGTAAAATCTTTGCGACGTACTTCTACAGGAATTTTTCTTTTTCCCCGAAGTCCAACAGGAATGTTGACTGATAAACAAACCAGCAACTTTTTTTGACACGTCAACAACGTTTTGTTAGTATGAAGTCTGTAGGGAAATATAAACAAGTAACGTCACGATGTCGCTTTTTTTTAATTAATCCTTGAAAAAGCAAAAATAGGTTCAAGCTTTTAAAAACATTAGTCTGAAATGAAGATTAAGTATTTACCATGTTGGACGCCATGGGGGGCATACGAAAAGCAAGGGAAGCCTCGAAAAATATCACATTATTGTAAAAAAACAGATATCTTGATTTTTACCCGACTGCCAAAGGAGAGGAGGGTTATGTTTTTCGAGCGTATGTTATTATGTATGTATGTGACCTTATTCTTTGGCACGCCCTGCAGCCTAAACCGTATGACGGATTTCGACATAATATGAGGTGTCGTTGGATTCCTCTTAATCGTGGGAGTGACATAGGCTATAAAATTTTAACAAAAACAGTTGGGTTTAAGGAAATGCGTAAAAATTTACGATACCCACATAATTGTTTTTTGGTTTATTTCACAAATATGCAACTGTCACCCAACTGCTGTCCCCCGCTGCCTCAGCAGAACGAAAACTGCTATTCCGGTGGCGTTGGCCGCGGAGTAACGCCGTCGCACACCCACGCGCTGTCCCGCTCCCGCTGCGTTATCCTGCGTGGGCGCCGTACCGTCCGATCATTATCTTTCTACGCCCAGGAGCCATCAATCCAGCCAAGATCCAAAGTTAGAGATCAAGCCGTTTTCGAATTTATCGCAAACAGACATCTGTCTGCCACCGCGTCTATCTAGACGCGGTGGAGAACTTCATTTTATAATATGTATTAGAATAAGAATAAGAATAATTTATTGAAAAAACCTTATTGCTACCGTTACATTTTGCTTGCGCTGTTACATGTTAGGGGAATTGATTAAATGCGCCTGAACTAGGATTATCCTGTATCTCAGGCAAAGAGATATTACACTAATTGGAAAACAATTTTCTAAATTAAAATCATACACATCAGAGACATAAATAACGAATTATTAACGATTATCTTACAACATAAATATTATGTGTGCATCGAATTTAAACTTTCGTGAGACATGTTGAAATAATACTAACAATTACACGGTTCAACTCACGTATTCTATGTCACTACGGGCGACATGTTTCGAACTCTTCGGGAGTTCTTCTTCAGGATGAGTGTTTTCGCGGCGGTGTCGCTTGTATCACTGCCCGAGCTCGCTCCGCACGCCGAGCGGCGCGTGAAGCACGCGCCGACAGGGCGGGGGGAGGGGGGCAGTCTAGCGCTGGAGTAGTTGAGTGAGATTGCGGCAGGAGGTCATCTCCTCCGAGTGAGTGAGTGAGTTGAACCGTGTAATTGTTGGTATTATTATGTGTGCATATTAATGTAAGAATAATTATTTCATTATATTTCATTAACGTACGGTATTGCAGTGTCAGCATGTACGGTAATGGAGTAATAGCTTGATTGATGCTCAAAACTTTCTGGCTAGATATTCAGAATATCGCTTAAACTAACATATAAACTAGACAGTCTTTGCATAACTCCCCTAAAAATCCATGTATTATTTAAACGCTTGTATACAATCTGTAAAGCAGCTGTGGAGCTAAAAAGTGAAGTTCTTACTTCACATTTTGGCTGTTTTGTTTTTTTAAAACGCCCCGAGCCGTGTTGCCTGCAACGTTGCGCGGAAACCAGCCTCTTTGTAGTTGCTGAATAATAACGTATGCAAATGCATCCATGATTACGTCCAGTATAAATCCTTTCACAGCAATTAAAAAGCTTTCCCACGTAACCCAGTCAAAGACAACTGCACTATTTTTATTTACTTAGTGAATGGTCGCTACCGATTAATACTACGATTAACTCATTTCTATTGAATACCTCGGTACGTACTTATAGTCAAGTTTCAGTTTGATGATATATATGTCGGCGGCAGATCATATCAATAGATTATTTAGGAACAAGTTTGGCCTTGCCAGTCATATCAGAGCTCATAATAGGGTTAATCCATAATTTGTTAGGGACGCCGTCGTCGAAATCGATGAGGAGGACGTATAATATATTTTATACGTAAGTTATCGTAGGATAACGACAACGAGTAATAAAAATAAATAAAGTCCGGGTAAAGTTTGAGTCGTGGGTAACGAATAGTTATCGACGCGCGAATGCTACCCTCCGGCCACGAGGTCCTACTGCTTAGTCCTACAGATCGGACGTCATGAACTTTTTTTTCTGTCGGTCTGCTAAGCATACTAAACGGCGGCAACGTACCCCGTGTTCCAGCGCCTCGTTGACTGGACTAAAACACCCAGCACGTTGTTGCGGGCTTATCAGTGTTTGACCACGCGCCGGACAGGCGGACACGCAGAATATACTAGTTTTGAATGCGACGCCGTTTTAATGCGGGTGCCATTTTTTGTACCCTAATTGCAGAGTGTGATGATAAAACTGCTTTGGGAATGAAAGTTTCACCCATGAGTTTGGTAAAACTTTTTTTCTGTAAAGCTGACCGCACGGTTCCACACGCATTTACTTATCTTACATGTCGACTGTGCCCATAACACAAGCTTTATTGAGCTTACTTTCTGTGACATTTTTACGAGCAAAGTGTATGAAATAGCTGGAGTTTTTTTGGCATAACACAGAGTTGGTCTATGGAGTCAACGAAACCGGGCGACTGGCGAAAATGTATCAACGGCGGTATTTTTTGGCATATTACAAAGTTGATCCCATAGTCAAAGTTGTCCAGAATCAGGATTAGATTCACATTCTGCTATTTAGTATCACGAATTAAATTTCATCCTGTATATTTAAAAATCAAAGCTGGGCAGTTTACACCATTTATAACCCAAAAACGGCTTCATCGATGTTTGATTTATTGGATTTGTCATCGCTCTGAATAGCAGAATAATCAATAAAACATGACAAAAATACAAAACAGTATGATGTGCAAATTATTTTCTCATAGATTTTGTACGGCTATACGACGTTCTCGAGGTCAGCATTTCAAGCGTTGACAGATCGCTACTTTCGCTACATATGGACAAAATTGGTATTGGCTACAAGCGTAGCGCTGCGAAATTATTGACACACTGAGCTCCACGCTAATACAGTCACTACACCGCTCTAGAAGATACGCCGTAGATGTGCTACGAAAACGTACGTTCAGAAATGAGCTCACTAAATGTCTTAATATTGCCATCCTGCTTTAGCGCTCAGCAAATGCTCGCATATAATCGAGATACACTGCACCCCTCTAGAAGATACGTCGTAGATGTGCTACGAAAACGTACGTTCAGAAATGAGATCACTAAATGTCTTAATATTGCCATCCTGCTTTAGCGCTCAGCAAATGCTTGCATATAAGCGGGATACAATATATATTTTTATTAGCTCGGGTTGCATAATAAAGCTGTTTATTGAAGTAATAACGTTCGGATACTGTTCTTAGTTATTAAATCATCATAATATTGGCTTTATTGCATTCTCAGCCGAGCAAATTCGAATTTTATTGCTTTCATGTTAAAATTGAATATGTATCGTCGTTAAAGTAAAATGAAATTTAGAATTGGATTTTCTTTAAGTCGCCAAATGGAAACTTAGTTCTAGTCTCTATATGTCTCTCGTTCTTACAAATTCGATTACGTGTGAGTGATATGATATACAACGTGTTAATAAAATAGAATCGAGCATAGAATGCGAAAAAAATTAAAAAAAAAAAATTTTACAAGATTTATTTTTTACATTTGTATGGAGTGTTGGCCGACTGGGGTGACCTGCTTCATACAAATGTAAAAAATAAATCGCGTCAAAAAATTTATTTTTTATTTTTTTCGCATTCTACTCTCGATTCTGAACAAACTGTTTTCAGGTTTTGCGTTATTTTATTAACACGTTGTATACAGTATAACGCATTTAATAATTATAAGGAAATCAAAGATCAAAATCAATTATTTATTCTGAGTGCGACTTGTTTGCGTGGCGATGGGCGGCAGTGTGTAGTGAGTGCGTGAGATTACGTGAGGCGATGGATGCTAGGTGCTCTACTGTTCCAATATACTTAGTTTGTTTTAATTAATGTGAAATATAATTTTTAATTTTTTGATAGTCTAAGTTTTGTAACATTTTTATCCATAAATAAATAATTTTCTGTACTGCGCGTTCCTCTACTAGCATCGACTATGTAGAAGAGAATACGCGTGGAAAAAACGCAGTCTGCATAGGCCAATCAATGTTGGTCGTAGATTTAATGAATGAATATCATAACACAACTCTCGTATCTATTTGGCTTCGGTCTATACAATCGACTTGGTTAACTCGGTTGTCCACCGTACTAGTCTTAACATACATAACGCTTCCGTATAGAATTAATTAATTATTTCGAAAGTGTTGAGTGTCAAAAGTTATCTGGTAGCATCATCAGTTGATACATACTTTGCAGCCTTGGGGTAAAGGTGAATGTCCACCAGAAAGGTGCTAAGCTGTATTATCATACATGTAAGATACCTAGCTGTTGCAAACGATATGACCCTATAATTGCAAAGGTAATTTTTTTCTAAGGCAGGGTTGCACCAAACCTTACCTTACCTTTAAATCTGAATGTATGGAAAGATTGACAAGTTTCTACGGAATGACAGTTTCCGGCGCCATATTTACGTTAGCGACGTTGATCGGTCTGCCGCACGTTAATGCAACCCACTCTAAGCCCTTGTACGCACTAAGCGGCTAGCCGCGTGCGGTTGCGGCCAACCGTTTAGTGCGTAGAGGTTTTGCGTTTGCGGTTTCATATGTTTTGTCCAACCGCACGGCAAGCCGCACGCGGCTAGCCGCTGTGTGTACAAGGGCTAAGATCCTCGGTAGGGATCGAAAGCTGGTGACTAACCTGCAGCTACGTCCAGCAGACCCTCAGGGTCCTGCGCCTCATCAGCGGCGACAGCCGCCAGCAGCGCCAGCAGCACCCACATCCGCATCATGTTCGCTGTGGACAAACAAACGACATCAATAACAAGTATCTGTCAAAAAAAACATTTTTGGTACAAGCTTTTACCACCGACTGTACATTGGCCACCTTCTGTCTCCATGATCAGATCAGCTCGATGGTACCATAATATTGAATTGTCATCCAAACTATACTTATACCCAAAATTTCAGCTCAATCGGTCACCGGGAAGTGGGTCAAATTTAACTTGCAAGATTTGATTACAGACAGACAACGGGACAGGTGAAACTAGATAAAAGCTTGTAAAAAGAACACAAATAACTTAATTGTGAAATTTTAAAACCCCTGACACATTACAAAAGTAGCTATAAAACATCTCAATAAACCAGATTGATGATCAACACTTTTAACGCCTAGCGCGCCTACGCTGTATTCGCTTTCCGCTACACCTCCAGGCCGGACGCGCTTGCTTGCTACGTCCCCTCTCCACCAGGCCCTGACGTTACTTAACAACATCCTGGACAGCGACAACAAATTAGACGTTTTTTTAACGACAGAAACTAAATTCCTAGCTGAATCAAATTGCTACATTGAAACAATCGTTACAATACGCGCAATAGTAGTAAAATGAATGCTATAATAATTCATGTTTTGTTTGAGTCTTTTGACATTGCTTATGTTTGACCGACTTAATCTTAATATTTAATTTTTATCAAAATGTTTTCACTTTATATGAAATTGTATTTGTTATGACTATTACTGTAATTCCTCGATTTATTTTTCATTGACATTTAACTATTTATTTTGCTCCCTCGATCTCCTTTATGTAATAGCTTTGAAACTCTAATGTAATGTGTTCTAAATTATCATAATTATTGTAATTCCTCGATTTATTTAACTTTCAATGACATTTAACTAATTATATTATTTCCTCGATCTCTTTTTTATGTAATAGCTTCTAAAATCTAATCTAATGTGTTCTAAATTTTATTTGAATGTACTTATAATAATTTCACTGCACCTGTTATAAAAATAAATAATGCATGTTAGCTGTTAATAAATACAACACCGATTAGCACGTAAGGCTCGACTGTTAGTGTTAATTGTATGCAATAGATAAATAAATAAATACATATGAGAAAAACCACGTGATCAGCTACGAGCGTAGCGCGTAGCGATTCTTAGCAGCGAATGTGTTATGAAAAACGCACTCAAATCGGTTCAGCCCTTTGAGAGCTACGAAGCCATAGACTAACACACGGATACTCATTATTTTAACAAATTGTGTGTGTTTGTATTTTAGTTATATAGTAGTTTCTTTTTATACTTTTCTTTGTTTGTTTTCAGATTTGTTATCGTTTTCTCAAACATGCAATGAAATATTGACGTTGTGTTCTTCATAATGGGCTTCGAAGTGTCACGTTTCGGGCGCAGCAAGACGAGAGACCCGTAATGGCAATTCATACAAAATTGGCGGCCTAGGCCGGCAAGATGGTCTTTTTTAATTTCCATTCCACAATTTGTGGCACAGGATCACGGCGTTCAGCCATGAAAATTAAAATTAGATTACATGGAGTTTTTTAATTTATTTCATTGCATGTTTGAGAAAAGCCCTATACATACCTCGGCGTGAAAAGGGGTTGCCAGCCTCATAACTATCCGGCCTCGTAACGCTCGGCCGTCTATTATGTACTCGGCAGGCAACCCCTTACTTCCCGGCCTCTGTAGTAATGTACTATCGTTTCATGTCATTTGTACATCTGACGTGGCAACTTCAACTATCCCACCCATCCCCACCAAATCCCCTCCCACCATCAGCACCCACCGTGCTCTCACCGAATAGTTGAAGTATAATATGTTAAACTTATAGCACGCCTCTTCCTCGGGAGTTAAAAACAGTTTCAACTATTCAGCAAACATTATCCACGTGAATCACATTAATCACGGTGGATAATTTAATGTCAATTAAGCCGCTTTAAACGCCCCGATGGCCGCGTCTTGCGTCCTGAACACTCCTGAACGTTAGTGTTCCGAATTTGAACGTTTGCCAAGGGAGTACATTCCGAAACACCGTCCTGTCTCATTTATATTACCCCTAATCCGTAACGTATAGCAGCATTTTTCCATTTTGTAGCGCAAATCTTTCGTACAGACATGTCATATGTGAGTTATTGGCATCGAATGGGTTATCTAAATACGACGTCCCTGATATGTTGTAGGCATAACCCCATTTTTACATTCTCTGTCTTTTAAAGTTTGTGAAAAAAAGAGCAATTTTCTAGAGACCTCCCCTTTTTCCATTGAAACAACTTTATTTCAAACCGTAGCCTGGTTATAATTATAAACATTTTTTAAGCGATTGTCATTTTTTTGCGTTTGACCGAATACTTATAAAGCCAAATGTTTAAGAGCGAGAGCGCGCATCGATCTACAATACAATACAACGATACAAATATTCTTTATTGCTAACCAGACATAGTAGATAACAGAAAAACAGAGGTAAATTAAACATAAACAATGGTAGATCTACATTTCCAATTTAATCTTAATCCAGCAGTAGCGTTTCAGAATGGTGCCCAAGGAAGCGTTCCAAAACCGGTCAGGCCAACGGCTGAAGTTTTATTATGAACGCGTTTCAGAACGAGCCATTAAGCCTTTACGAATATGTCCGAACAAATTTACACTTGGCATGATATCCGTGTATAATGGTGTAATTTACATTTTGTGCGTGATTTTTTGGACCAGACAAGCCCTCATTTACACCTCAATTCATTGAGTATGATCAATTTATTTTATTTACTAGCTACTCACGCGGCACCGCCTGCTTATTAGAAAGAACGCAGGCAGAAACCCGGGTTAAAATAAAGTCTTTATCCATCCCGAAGTCCCTTATATGTACTGGTGAAATAATTTTAGAAATCGGGTAAGCATTCCGGAAGTTACTGCCTATACTTAAATATACAAACATACAAAAAAAAGCTACTAAGTATATCACAGGCAGGTAGGTATATCTTTATTTAGTTAGTTTATATTATTGATATAGTTTTGCATCTCAGAGGTAAATAAATATTTGGGGACAATCTTACACAAATCGACCTAGTCCCAAACTAAACAAAGCTTGTACTCGTACTATGGAACTCTAAATGTCCTTACCGGGATTCGAACCCGGGATCTCCGGCTTCGTAGGCAGGGTCACTACCAAGTAGGCTACAGAGATCATCATGATCGTTAATATATAAGGTTGTCTGGATGAGATCGCTTTAAAGCGATAAGACCGCCTGTTGTTACCATTATCTATTAAGCAAAATTTTGTAAGATGTTTCTCTCGTGTCGTGGTGCAATAAAGAGTATTTATTATTATTATTATTATCCCTCTATTCATGTTAAATAATACAGTTTGATAGCGACAGTTGATGGCGTGTCTTGTGAAACACTCTACGGTGTAAGTAGCTGTCAAGAATGTAGAACTCTGTACTACGCCGAATTGAACTTTCGTGAGACATGTTTAAAATAAGTGCTTCAAGCGAAACTGCCTCGAAAACGCTCGTCCTGAAGTAGAACTTCCGAAAGTTCGAAACATGTCGTTCGCTGCGTTATAAGGCCTAAAGGCCTAATACGTCGACTCCCACTGGGTGCGGGAGCAAAATATGGTGTACTCGCGTTCGTGCGAAGCGTATATCTCGTAGTAGTCCAGGCAATGAACTGACAAGTTGTATGGACAAAATGTCAATTTTGGAAATAATTTATAATAGCTTATTTTTTATGTATAACGGATATATTATCAATTAAATAGTTACCCAGCGACAAAATCCGACCAAATTTCAGACATCGAAAAAATGATAAGTTAACTGGCTTCTAAAAAGTCAGTAAAAATATTAATAAATGTTTTTGTCTTTATTTTGGTTCATTTACATTTGCTCTATAATATTCAAGATAAATCGTACATACAAAAAAAGATAATGCATGCTTCATTTAAATCTACATAATTACTTCCGGGTGGAAAGTTTGTCGGATTCTTGACTAAATCATCTTAGAATAACATTTTCAAATGAAATCAACAAAAAAAACGCTATTATAAATTAATGTTTTTCAAAACCGTATTTTGCCTGGAGTATAGATTGTTCAGAGTACGAAAGAGACAAATATATCTTTGTACATATTTATTAAAGGGCTACTAGTTCCGACAATAAAAATTGTATTACGCCTTTAGACCTAATATCGCACTGAACAAAAAAAATGTAATTACTTGCGAATATTAGGTCTAAAGAACTAATATGGAATAATAGGCATATCAACCTACTGTCGCACTGATTGGGGGATTCTTTTTAGTTAGTGTTGTGCTAACAGTCGTCAGTCTATGACGTAATTACGTAAAAGGAAAAGAAAAAACCGAGTGGGGCGAGGAAGCGTTGCCGAAAACTGCTGCAATTATGTTTAAAAGAAAGAAGTTCAAGTGATGGTGAAATTGACATATTATATAACAACAGTGCTTGTGCAAAACGTAAGAACAGCCGAGACGCCCAAAAAAAAATCAAAAAAAAATAAATCTATTTGTGTTTAATGCCAAAAGGGATATTGTGTAAAATGCTTTTATGAGGAACATTTGTGAAACTGTGTAGGTATAAGCCTATTTTTTTTAAACACTATGTAACCTGCAATAAACAGAATTTGTTTTTTTTTAATTATCGACTATTTATTTCCCATCACTAATATAAACCTTAAATGTACCATTGATTAGGAGCGGTATTAGGTCTAAAAACCTAATGTTTATTTTGACGTTTTTTTCAAATATATTTATGACAATTGGGAGCCTCAGGCGAAGCCAGTGGGGCAAAAACATACTCTATTACAACAACATAGATACAAAATTCGCGTGATTTTATTTATATTCAGATAGATAATTGAGGTTAAATCAACATCTAACTCACTAGGTCCTTGAACCTAATGCCGCACCAGCCGAAAGTGTACGTCTTAGGCGTTTTGACCTATGAACGCACTGGAGGGAAAACTTGTAAAATTGTTACCGCAGCGAACGTGTTAATACACCACTTTAACATACAACCACCACCACACCATTGTAACCTAGACTGACGATCCATTAAAGGGGACAATACAGTACTTAATTCATTGTATTTTGCTTTATTTATTTGCGGACTTTGAATTGTATTAAATTGTTATTGATTATAATTACATTTGTTTTCACGTTCATAATACGGATTTCCTATAAATTGACATGTATAATTTATCATGTAATTTTGTATTATGAAATAAATAAATCTAATCTAATCTAATCTAATCGTGTTTATTATCAGTGTGTTTAAACCGTCTTTTTTGAATTTATTTGGATTTCACATTCACATTTTGGCAATTGAAATTATGTCCTAAATGTTCATTGTTTCACAGATAACCTGCTAAAATTCGATTACGATATGTTAAGCATCCCATCTGGTCGAGCGCTGTGCTGACACAATGCGGTTACGTCGTAGACCATAAGATTTAATTACTACGTGTTCTGTAATAATTTAGTAGTAAGGTATATGTGCAAACTCCAACCCGCCCTGGCTAGCGTGGGGACTGCTGCCCGTTCCCTCTCATCCATGGGAGGCGGTCTGCGCCCAGCAGTGGGACGATACAGGCTGATTTATTATTTACTAGCTGATGCCCGCGGCTTCGCCCGCGTGGTTATAGGAAAATGTAACATATTGAATTTTCCCGTGGGAATCAGATGTTTTCCCGCTGGAAAAAGTAGCCTATGTCAGTCTCCAGCTTCTAAACTATCTCCATACAAAAAATTACATCAATATGACGCTCCGCTGCGACGTGAATGAAGGGCGAACATACAAACACACACTTTCGCATTTATAATATTAGTAAGGACTTATTATTATAAGGTCGTCAGAGCTTTAGGGGGGGGCACTATGTTTGATGAGTAAACAAAAAACATGTGACTTATTTGTTGTTACCGTAGCCTATGGACACTTGCCCCTCCAGGGTTGTTACATGAGTGTTGCCGACCCTTTAAGAATTTGTACACTGCTTTTTTGAAGAACCCCATACTGTAGTCCCTCGGGAAAACCTCGGCAGGGAGCTCGTTCCACAACCGGAGCGGCCGAGGGAGGAAATTTCTCTGAAACCGTGCGGTACGTGCCACTGTTGAGTCAGTTGTCCCGTGACATTGGATGTTACCTACGGCACATCCAAAACGCCGCAAGACCTCGAAGAGGTAAGAGTACATTACGTACCTAGGGCGGTGAATTCGTGAATGCCCCAGATCG
Organism: Epinotia ramella; assembly: GCA_947578815.1. Lineage (NCBI taxonomy): Eukaryota > Metazoa > Arthropoda > Insecta > Lepidoptera > Tortricidae > Epinotia > Epinotia ramella. Next base: position 25,276,288 of record OX388211.1, read on the forward strand.
CAGGTGTTTGTGGCCCGAACCGAAGGTGAGGGCCATAAATATGCGATCTAGGGCTTTACGAATTACCGCCCGTGGTGAGTACACAATTTTACGTCTTCACCTGGCCTTATGCCTATATATATACTTATGGCCAGGTGTGACGTAAATATATAAATGAAACGCGATTAGGTCCCGTTAATTCAAAATCTTGAAAGTTTAAATCACTATACTGTAAAGTCTCAAATGAATAACGGCAACGCGCTTATGACTCCTCTAAAGTCGCGAGCGTCCATAGGCTACGACGTCCGCATTCCATCAGACACACCGTATGGCTGTTTGCCACCTTTGTGGTATAAAAACTATGCATATATATGTATGCGTGCGTCCCGGAATTCTGCCCCGGGGCAGGGTAGCGAAAACAAAGAGATAATGTCCGTCCGATAAAATTAAAACCACATCAAAGGCTTACTCTTTGATTGCTTTAACAGTTCAGCTGAACTCGCTTCAAAGTATAAAGTTTAAAAATATTTGTTAAGTTTAAATTACCCTGCTCTTTCGGATAGTTGACTTGAAACTTTGAGAGTTAAAGTGTTGCCTACTTATATGTATGCATGTCTGTATGATAACACTTTATTGTACACAATAACAGGTTAAAGAATATACATGTCACACAATAGATGAACAAAATACAAAGGCGAACTTATCCCTATAAGGGATTTCTTCCAGCTAACCTTTGAGCAATTGAGAGGAAGGTAGGTAGAACGAGATATATCGTATCAGAAAACGCTTGGCTTCGTGCTAAAAGGTGGAGCAAAACTATTTACATCTGTTATAATCTGATATAAATTATGTAGGTAATAATTTACTTTAAAAACAAAATGTTAACAATTCAGTTCTTCGCCTTATTTCAAGATTTCCGTTGATTTTTCCAGGATCCGAACATCAGACCCTGGCCTGCTGATTATGGGGTCGCCTAGGAAGGAGGTCAAAAAAGAAGAATTTTCCAAATCGGTCCATGCCTTCGAGGAATCGGGAACTAAAACAAACCTTCCGACCAATTGAGCTCCTTTTGAAAAGTGTTAGATATGCTATGCCCTTTATGCATAAGTCTAATGTCACTATTTCTAACTTCAAGCATTCCCATTCCACATTCCGCTAGTCGCACTTTAAAAGCGTCATTTTCATATTTGCCGCTTAGCGCACATTTTTCAAACGCTCACGCCGGACGCGTGACACAATTCTCGCTCGCGACAATTCTAGCTTGCGACAATTCTTCCGTAACAATTCGTGTATCCCGGCTACAACTTCTATGTGAAGCTTGAACTGACGCCTCGTATTAAGGCTGTGACACAAGGGATGACCTAGTTTAGTGGGCAAACGGAAAATTGTATTGGACTTGGAGGCAGTATTTCATATGGATATAAAACAATGTGTAACTTTTCTAAAACCGGAATAAGTAGTAATAATGAGCGATTATAACAAAGATCCAAGGTATACCTAATATAGAGAAATAAGGTGTGTGTTATTTTTTACTTAAACACACTACAAAGAACGCAATTGAAGCTAAGTTCCGGGATAAAATATAGACTAGCTATGCCCGTCTGCGAAGACTCTGTTTGCGCACTTCCATACAAACTTCTGTCCCTACTATAAGGATGATTGAAAACAAATTTTATCGAGACTAGTCCAGTAGTTTACTTAATCGTGAAAAGGATACAGACAAACAGCAAGGCATACGAATAGTGAGCAGTTTTATCACATTTATTAAAATCAGTCATGACGATTACTTAACACTTTCACTGCCAGGAACCGTGGAACTGGTGGTTGCCGCTACATACGGAAAAGAATACGGGATCGGCTACGAGCGTAGCGCGTAGCGATTCTTGGCAGTGCATGTCATCAGCGCCAACGATTTCGTACCATGCAATGCCAGTTTGTTGACACATTCACTGCCAAGACTCATTACGCGCTACGCTAGCCGATCCCGTGGTTTTTCTCGTATGTAGCTGAAACCGACTACGGCTTAGGCGCCCGCTAGGCGGGTTCCTGGCAGTGAAAGTGTTAAGCGGTCTACCTATAACACTTTCCATGTTACAGACGGCGACTATTTGCGACTGTCACGCGACAGTAGTCATAGATCACCTGTCAATATCACCCTACATCGATACCGTAGCGCGTTTGTGGTGCCGCAAAACAGTCGGCTTGTGTAACCGCTCTTAATAGTGCTCTTTTTTATTAACTCCTGACGCTTCAAGAAGGGTATTATAAGTTTGACGTGTTTGTTTATCCTGTTTGTCTGTCTGTGGCGTCGTAGCTCCTAAAAGAATGGACCGATTTTAATGCGGTTTTTTGTGCCTGAAAGTCGAGGTGACCGAGATGGAACTACAAAATTGGTTCAGCATAAATTATATCGGTTTGCAGAACTTTGAAGAGCCCGCAATGTAATGAAAATCGCATACGAGTTGTTGCACAATGTAAATGGCCCTTAACTGTCGTAATAAATCACAGACGCAAATGAAGACACAGCTTTATAGTCCCCATCGCATTGAGCGAGATCTTTTATCGCGACCCTCCCGCCTTAATAGACACCCGTAATACTGGGCTTAACCTTTTTTTCTAATTTATTTAAGTGCCGCTGTTTAGCCTGGGAGATCTTTTTTGTGTTGTTTAGATTAGGAGTTCAGGTTAATTGTTTATTGTGAAATTAATGAGATGCTGGAGAACACAGTCAAATCAGCTTATTTTTATGATACGTCGAAAACGCTCCGTTAGTATGGAATTTCTAGCGATTACTTGCTTGTAACGAACGTCACAATCAAACAACGTCCTTTTTGTTAGTTTTTATGGTGTTTTTTTTTATAGCAAATATTAATGAATGAAAAACAATTTATTTTCACTGTTGTCAAAACTCTATTTAAGGAAAACGTCCCAACGTTGTAATAATTGAGAAATCTCAAATGTGACGTGGATTTAATTGTGCACAAGACATTCCCGAAGCAAAGCGTAAGTAAACTCCAAGTCTTTTCAATTTACCTCCTTTTTTACTTAAGGTGGTTGGGTCATACGGTCATACACAGCTAAAAAACAAATTCGTTTTTTTTTTTTTTAATCTTTATTTCTTTAACGAGGATTTTACAAATGTCACCGTCATAGTGGCTCTCTTATTCTAATTACTTCTTAATTTGAATATAATCTTAACTAAGTTGTACACTGATTCCGCCTCTTCGGACAGGCTAATATACTATTGATCCTACCGAGATCATTGTTATTTATCTTTAGTAGGCGCCGCTGTGCGTCACCACGGCTGCACTCGTGGTCAATAGTAAGGGCATATATAAGAAATTTTATCGCATAGAATTATAGAAGAGGAGACGCCGTTTAAGCGGACTACTAGTTCAACCAGGTTACAGTTCTGTCTTCTTCTCTTTTTGTGTTAAAATGTTCGTAATACTAATTTGTTTGTTTATTTTTTTCTGGATTTAACCATACACTGTTTTATAATATACTTTTCTTTGTTGTATCTTCGGATTTTCTATTGTTTTAAGATATAAACTTGCTGGAATGCTGTATGGTACGTGCGACCATGTGCCAAATTAATAATTTTACTCTTCGCAGCCAGATGGCGCCGTTTGACGTTTGCGTTCAGTTTTAGTGTAAGGCCGTGTCGCACGTACAGCAGAAAACGTAATACGTAATACCTACTCAAAATGTTCTCGCCGGAAGACCAGCGCTGGCTCGTGAGCCAGCATTATGCTGAGGCGGGACCATTTCGTAGCAAATAAATAGTTTAAGTACCTAATTAATTTTATATGTGTGTAGGTGATATTTATATTTGTTTGTTACGAATAAATAATTTTCATTTCATTTCATTTCATTTTCATTTCATAATTTTCAATATCATTTCATTTTCATTTCATTTCAACCGAAAATTAGCCCTTAACTTTGGTTATGTCCACAGAAGAGACGCGAATCTAAATCTCTGTATAACGCGAACCTAAATCTCTGTATGAAGCGAATCTAAATCTTTGTATGACGCGAACCTAAATCTCTGTATGACGCGAACCTAAATCTCTGTATGAAGCGAATCTAAATCTTTGTATGACGCAAACCTAAATCTCTGTATGACCCGGTCATCTATTATAGAAACGTTATGCATACAATCAAGACGTAATTACATCCTAACTTTCCGCGGTAACAAACGGATTATCTAATAATAATAGTTATGTATTATTTTAGGTATAATAACAAGGAAACAACCAAGTGCCCAGGTATTGTACCAACACAATAACAAAACTACAGCTTTAATTAAATCTCACGTTACTAAATATGTAAAAGAGCATAAGTACAGTTAATCCTACAGTAACTTACGCCTTTCTTGCCTAAATTGGTATGGCTGGCCTCAGGGATGGGAAAGGTTAGAATATATCATTATTATATTGCCCGCTACTATCTCGCACGCTAGACTGCTTCTAGGGTTACTATTTATACTGCTGAAAACAAGCACCATGCTATTTTTGTTCTTACTGATACATACATACATACATACAATAGATACATAGATTCACGCCTTTATTCCCAAAAGGGGTAAGAAAAGCACATGAAACTTATGTTCCAGTGCCACTTTTAGCATAAATGTGGGTATAAAAGATCGACAAAATGTGATATCGCAGTGATAGGTTGCTAGCCCAGTTTTTACTTATATGTACTAGTAAATTTCACCGAATCCAAGAAGACAGTATTTTGTGTTTTCAGGGCTGCTTGTTTAAGGTAACTATATGTGGCAGTCCACATCAAAAGGGACCTTATAGCGGAAGGCGCTTCCAACGCACATATTCGCGTTTGTATTAAAGCAACGTCAATAATGGCGTGAGTGCCTACCGCCATAAGGTCCCTTTTGTTGTGGACTGCCACATATGTATACTGCTCCTTATTCGTTTAAATTTATGTAACACTCAAAATAAAATTGATGAGATGCAAAATGTATATTTTCTTGAAACCAAAACTAATGATGTTAGATAGCATAAACATAACATATAACATATAATTATGCTTCGATAATAAAGGTTTCTTTGGTTTTGGTTTTGGAATTGAAATTTTATAAAATGATAAACATATTGAACTCGGAATCTTGCCTATTTTCAAATCTGAAGAAGAGATGTTACAAAATAACATTATAACACCGGGCCCGATACAGCTGTTTAATAAAATCACATTCTGAACAATGAAACCCGATACAATGAAACCTAATACATTACCAGTAATTCTGCGGGCGTAGCATGATTGCCATATTTTATCGCTTATCGTAGTCACCAAAACATCCGTCACTGGCACTCGCATACTTGTGGGAACGAGACGGATGTACATCCACAGTGATAAGTAACAAAATCGCAACCATGCTACGCCCGCAGGACCCAACTTATCGAACACAATTCTAGACTATATTTAGCTGCACCTAATCCTCGTTCGTTCGACTTAAGGATCAATTTGAGACATTCGTTGCTTATTCCATTTCATTTTTGTCATGCACCTAACTGTCTGCAACGTATGAAATCAAAATTTAATGTAAACCTATAACCTACTGATACAAAGATCAAAACAAAGAAAAAGGATATCGCGCACTTTGTAAAAACCAGTCAGATAGTTTTTCTCGGAAAAAACAATTTTGCGTACCTATTTATACAACGTGTTAATAAAATAACGCAAAACCTGAAAACCGTTTGTTCAGAATCGAGCATAAAATGCAAAAAAAATAAAAAAAAAATTTTTGACAAGATTTATTTTTTACATTTGTATGGAGTGTTGGCCGACTGAGGCGACCTGCTCCATACAAATGTAAAAAATAAATCGCGTCAAAAAAATTATTTTTTATTTTTTTCGCATTCTACTCTCGATTCTGAACAAACGGTTTTCAGGTTTTGCGTTATTTTATTAACACGTTGTATATACATATATATTTGGGAACAATCTTACACAAATCAATGTAGTCCCGAATTAAGCAAAGCTTGTACTATGGGTACTAGACGACGATATACATACTTATATAGATAAATATATACTTAAATACATAGAAAACATCCATGACTCAGGAACCAGGTGACCAGGGTTCATGCTCATCATACAAATAAATACCCTTACCGGGATTCGAACCCGGGACCTGCGGCTTCGTAGGCCGGGTCACTACCAACTAGGCTAGAGAGGTCGTCAAATTTAGGTAAATGTATGTTTCAAAAGAGTGAAGAGCCAAAATATTTCTGAGTGCGGTAAAGGAAACTGAAACACGTATATTTCTATGCCAAAGTGACAAGAGCGAAAAGGGTAAGCATTTCAATTTCCATGACTAGGTCCATGATAGGTCCATGACTGTAGGTACATTGTTTTAGAGGAAAAAAATGGACGGTGCAGATCAGAAATCTAACCCAACAGTCTTTAGACTGCCGGTCCACTAGGCATACGGCTTACGAAGATATTCATTAACTTGCGCTGTCAAACCAAACTTAAGTTGTATTGTATTTAAATCACATCTTTTGTCAGTTTTGTGACTTAATGTATTGTAACAAAATCGTCAGTTTGATGACGGTCATTACTCGTTAGCTAATTCATGTTTCAATAAATAGTTATCATCATAACCCTCCGCAGTGGAACGGAAATCGGAAGACAAGCAACGGTTGCAATGAATCTGTTTTGTCCTTTCGAAACAACTCAAATTAGAATGTGCTACGTACGCCTCAAATCGTCCTATTGTCCATTTTCCCCCGAACCGAACGCTGTGGAGTTTCCCGAAGTTTCCGGGGCAACTTTAATTAAACTAACATTAGTACAACTATACCGAGATTACGGACCTGGCGCAATACTAAACTATTTGATATTATTCGCAAATATGGGATAATGACGAGGGTGTTTGACGAGGATACATGTCAGCAGGGTGAGTTGATGATAAGTGCCTGTTTAGGCAATTTACTTATGGGAAGAATAAGACTAATATTTCCAATAAATACAATGTCGCATAAAGCTCAATCTATTTCGAAATACTTCAAGCGACATTGCCGTGGAAACACTCATCCTGAAGAAGTATTCCCGAAGAGTTTGAAACATGTCGCCCGTAGTGAAATTTAATACGTTAGTTTAACCGTGGATTGATTAGCAGTACCTTAGACTACAAGTCTCACGAAAGTTTAAATTTGAAGAAAATAATAATCGTATGAATTAAAGCATCATGCAGGTTCCGCTAGGAGATATAAAACAGCAATGCACAGTTCCTGCTCCTGAGAATTCGAATCTAATCTAGTGATAGTTCGAATTGAATGATAAGGTATTATTGACCCACACATAACTTAGTTAATAACCCTTAATTAGACTTACATCTACAATGTCAATGAATATTTTTTTAGAAATATTGTATAATTTATAATTAAAACTACCTTGACATGTATAAAACGTATGTACCTACCTACTCTATTTGACATGTAAAATAATGTGTTTTACGAATAAAATCTGAATCTGAATCTGAATCTGAGAACTATTCATGCACCTCGACATTGTGCAATCAGAAGAGTAACAACATATCATTGACGACCGGTTAGCCTAGTGCGTAGTGACATATCTATTAAATTTGTCGTCGTCTAATACTCACTACACAAGCTTTATAGAGCATACTATGGGTCTATTTCGATTTGTGTAAGATTGTCCCCTAAGGTTTATTTATTTATAACTGCCCAAAATCTCTGGAAATTACTGGAAGCAATCATCAATCTGCCTTCATATTTAAGTAAGTATGTCTAATGATGTAATATAAAAAACCAGCCAAGTGCGAGTCGGACTCGCGCACGAAGGGTTACGAAGATAATAATCTATAATAACAGTTAAAAAAAAAAATGTATGGGAGCCTCCCTTAAATATTTATTTTATTTTGTTTTTACTATTTGTTGTTATAGCGGCAACAGAAATACATAATCTGTGAAAATTTCAACTGTCTAGCTATCGCAGTTCTTGAGATACAGCCTGGTGACAGACAGACGGACGGACAGCGAAGTCTTAGTAATAGGGACCCGTTTTTACCCTTTGGGTACGGAACCCTAAAAACAGGTAAATAAATAGGTTACAAGCGCTCCAAAATTAGCACATTAAAACTGAATCAATTGCACCAATTCGCCTCAGTTTCGCGTCGTCAATGGAAACGTAAAAACGTGTCTCAGCTGTCAGTTTTAGTGGCCATTTGTGGGTGGAATTTCGTATACGCGACGAATGTACCTCTTTTTTAATTAACATCATTGCTTATGTCAGTCTCAATCCAATTGTGGCGGGTAGTTTAATAGAATATCTCCATAATGTCCGGAAGGCTGCGGCAGGGTTAAGTGAATCAGGCGCCGGCGGAAATGCAATTAATTATGTCAAACCTAAACAGTGCTGTCACTGCGGCTTCTTACCGTCGCAGTCAATATATTAGATAGAGCAGTATCTCAACTAGAGTATCTTAACTCCAACTCCAATGATGGGTCATGCACTTGCTTTTCAGGAATCCGTTCTTCCACAGTGGATTCACAGCTTCAAACTGGAAGCACACTTGGACGTGTGACATTGTCAGATCATTTTGTATGGGGACATAAAGCAATATCTTAACTATACATTCCAGATTACATTAGAATTTTAAAGGGCCAATTCGTGTACGTTTCTTCGTTCATAATATTAATATACTTTATTGTGCACCACAGAGAGAGAAAAAATCTATAAACAAAACATAAAACATTAATATAATCTGGGATATGAAAGGGAATGGTACTAGTTTTACTTATTTCCATCAGTGCTTTTCTACTAAAGTAATTGCGTATCAAAATGGTTTTTCTTGAAATCGCATGGCGATTAATGCATGTTTTTTTCTAAACTTATATGGAATAGGGTAAAAAGTCTCTTAATACATTTAGTTCAAACAATTTCGTAGCCGATGACATGTGAAAACCGTATGTAGCGGTAACCTTAGACCTATTTAGTACTGCTATTATTATTATCGTATGGCTTTATTCAGAAAATAATTAAATTTACAGAGGTTAACATTATGTATTATGTACATTTACTTATAGCTTAATATCTAGGTTTGATAACCAATCCCTGGCATCCACGGTTATTGTATGCAGATCCTTCATGTCTCCCGTATAACGCCGCCTGGGGCATTCCTCCCCAATGTGCGTAGTTGTTTGGTCTGGCGCGCCACAGTCACAGTTTGGTGAGGGCCTGTAGCCCCATTTGTGGAGGTTGTGGTTACAGCAGCTGACGTCGGACCTTATTCTGTTTAGTGTGACCCAGATCTTTCGCGGCTCATCTAGGCCGGGTGGTTCTTGTGTTGGGTTGATGTCGATGCTATTGGGGAACTGAGTTTGTGTACTGTACGAGTTCCAGCTTTCCGTCCATTCCAGGTTAACGGCAAAAGATTCTGGGCCTTGGATTTGGGGGTCTGACCAGATAGGTCTGCGAGATTTGAGGCGTGTGTTGGGGAGGCTATCCAGTGTTTTGTTAATTGGAAGCGTTCCTTTCTTACACTTCTCCCATTCCCTCGAGGCGGCGTGTGTTCTGCGTATATCTGGCGGCGCAATATGGGATAGAACAGGGAGCCACTGTACAGGCGTTGGTAGTAGGCAGCCCGTTATTGTGCGCATAGCGCGGTTAAGCTGTACGTCCACTTTACCAGTGTGCACGCTTTTATACCACACTGCGGCACAGTATTCGGCTGCAGGGTAGACGAGAGCCAAGCTAGAGGTGCGCAAGACACGGCCTCGTGCTCCCCAGGTTGTTCCTGCGAGTTTATTAATAAGGTTCACCCTAGTTTTCAATTTCTGACCTAGCTTCTCGAGGTGGGGCTTGTAGGTCAAAGACCGGTCGAGGGTAACCCCCAGGTACTTTGGGTGGAAATTATGCTGGGGTTTTTTCCCGCAGAACGTGACGCCTACCTCTCTTCGTGCTAGGCTGTTAGATAGGTGGAAGGCAGCTACTTCGGTTTTCGTAGGGTTTGGGCAGAGTCTCCATTTGGTGTAATACTCGTTAAGTGTTTCTAGATCTTGCGTCAGCAGCATTTCCCCAGTTTCGAAGTTCTTAGTTTGGACTGTGAGAGCCAAGTCGTCAGCGTACAAAAATTTGTCACATTTCGTAGCGGGCATGTCACGGGTGTAGATGTTAAAGAGGAGAGGAGCCAGCACTGATCCTTGAGGAAGTCCGTTCTTTAACAGTCTATATCGACTTTCCCTGTCTCCAAGAAGAACCTTGATTTTGCGCGGGCCTAGCATACTTTTGAGGAGGAGGAGAATCTTTGCCGATGGTATTACTTCGCTAAACTTGTATAGCAGGGCGTCTGTCCAGACCGTATCGTATGCCGCCCTCAGGTCCACGAAAGCTGCGAAGGTTTTCTGGTTTCTCTGAAAACCCGCCTCTATATGGCTGGTGAGTGCAAGGACCTGGTCTGCACAACTGCGACCAGCCCGGAAACCCGCCTGTTCGATGGGTATTTCTTGATCCACCATATCCTTCAGCCGGTTGTACAAAAGGCGTTCTAGCAATTTATATGTAACGCTTAGAAGAGATATAGGTCGGTAGTTTGCTGCATCATCAGGAGTTTTCCCGGGCTTAAGAATCGCTATAACTTTAGATTTCATAAACACAGAGGGCAGATTGGCGGAGTTATAAATGTGGTGTTAGTACTGCTTGTCGATTACGTAACGTTTCGTACGTATACTAGGTTTTTGCATGGATTCGGTTAACACATTCATTGCCAAGAATGGCTACGTGGTACACGCTCTTAGCCAATTCCGTGGTTTACTGCAAAGTTAGCGGAACGAGCCTGCAACGTAGACACCCGCCGGGCGGGCTCCAGGCAGTCAAAGTGTTAAATGACAGTTGTTGTCGTTATTCGAAAAGTTACGTAATCAATTACCACTCTGTGCTCCATTGAAAAACCATTTCGACACGACTCATGATAGATGAGTCCTTCGAAGTCAGCTTAAAGGCCGAGCCACACCGAATGCGTGTGCAGCACGTGCACCACTGCGTTGTAAACTATGAATCCTCATTTGACATGTCACACCGGATGCGTATGCGTAGACGTTAGAGCTACTATCCTCGTCATTGATATCAGATAGAACTATATCTAGATAGAATATGATTCAAACTGTTACATTGACACTGGTAGCATCGCACTCGGGCGAAACATCGCAAGCGAGAAAAAGAGGGATGCCTCCCGGACACGGAAACGGACGCAGTGTGAACACGCGGTTACGGGTGCGCACGCATTGCAGCACCAGTGAGACAAACAGGCTGCGTGCATGCGTGCATGCGTGTATGCCAATATGTTACAATAGATAAACTAAACTGAAGATTACTAACCTTTCTCTCACACACAAACAATTTACACATTTTACCTAATCTTAAATAGTTATATCTACTATATACTCGTAAGCATGATATAACACCTGCTTAATACAAAAGTCAATTGTAGGTTTACTTTAGAGGGATAAAATGTATAGGCATAAAAGAGTTCTTAATAAATTCCTTTTTTACTTGCATTTAATTTATATACATTAAATTGAATACACACGCCGCGAGTAGTTTTATTATACACCAAAAACATTCTGCATTCATACAGTTTTGCAACGCTTTTCAACATCTAAATCCCCCTTCATATAGCAAGGCTTTTCATAAAGCATACCAATATTGAAAGCGGTATTGAATATGCTGCAATATTGCGACTTCAGTCAGAGTGATTCAGATTTTAATATTGGCCCCATCAGCGCCAGTCCCGACTGTGGATAACTTGGGAATATTAAGTAGGAAACAGTTAACTTACTGGTTATTCGTTTATGGTTAAGTGGGTTCTAGGTTAGTTTTCCTTCTCAATTTGGACACTATTTTCAACCATTTGCTGGCATCCGATAGAAAACGAATTTGGTATCCATATCCATACTTCCATACTAATATTATAAATGCGAAAGTGTATGTGTTTGTTTGTCCGTCTTTCACGGCAAAACAGAGCGACGAATTGACGTGATTTTTTAAGTGGAGACAGTTGAAGGGATGGAGAGTGACATAGGACATATATACTTTTTGTATCTTTCTAACCCCCCACTTCCCTAAAATGGGGGGTGAAAGTTTGTATGGAGCTACGATATACTTAAACGAGTTCCACGCGGACGGAGTCGCGGGCAGAAGCTAGTAGTTATATACATAGAAACAAAGGCTTATTTGATTCATCATCCTCCTGGTGTTATCACCTGGTGTCCCGGTAATGCCATAAAGGAGCCCGGGGCCCACTTTGACACCTAATCCTAAGATTTGGCATAAGCATTCTTTGAAGATTTATTTCAGACAAGAGCTATGCTATGGGAATTTGTAGACATGGATATCTACACAATGAGATCTTTTGAAACCTTTTAAACCTGTTGAAGGGTCGCGTGATTTTCTCAAACATGCAATAAAATGTCGTCGTTACGTGCGTCATAACAGGCTTCGAAGTATCACATTTCGGGCGGAACAATTCGAGAGAACTGTAAAGGAATTTCATACAAAATTGAAGGCCTAGGCCGGGAAGTATTTTTTTTAAAATCTAAATATGGCGTCTGTGTTCATGAACATTCTAAACAGCTGATTTTTTTTTTTTTTTTTTTTCTAGTGGCTGAATGGTTATCGGACCAAAAATATCCGCGTTAATGCCTATTACACACGAACCTATTAATTAAGAATACAAATCTGTATGATTCAATGGGTTGATGAATAAATTTAAAATATTGTCTATTCGTAAGTCACCAGAGACCATAGACAATATTTAAAATCCTCATTATCAGTTATCAGTTTGTGTATAATGGCCCTAATAAGGTCTATTCGAACACGCGTTATACGGACGACTTCCGTAAAAAAAAACATTATGGAGGGATTGGAGGGGAAAAGTCTTTTGTCGTGTAGCTGGATTTTATATTTGTGGATGATATTTATGTTTTTTGAGTGGTGATATTTTTTATTTCATTGCATATGTTTGAGAAAAGCACTATACATGCCTAGCCGTGAAAAGGGCTTGCCGGCTTCGTATCACTATCCGGCCTCCCTACGGTCGGCCGTCTATACCTACTCACCCGACAAGCCCTTCTTTCCCGGCGGCTGCAGTAATGTACTATTAATGAATGATTAAATTTAAAAAGGGATGCAATTTCGAAGCACATGGATATTTGAACAAAAGTTTGCAAGAACTCTCAAGGTCTGTTCTTCCAGGTCAGATCGCAGTCGCTTTCGTAAAACTAGTGCCTATGCTAAATCTTGGGATTAGGTGTCAAAGCTTACCCCGGGCTCCTTTAAGGCACATCCGGGAATAACGCTGGGAGGATGATGATGTTTAACAAAATAGAGCTTTATTGAAATTGATGAACAGCCAGCTAGCTAATATTGATGTAAAAATGTTTCAGAATCATAATCCAACATTTTATTCGTGACACACTAATACTATGTACACAAAAACATAAAACAAGGAAAAAAAACAAAATATAAAACTGATAAAATTCAATTTAACTTTTTTTATTCTATTCATTTGCGTCAATTTGTATGTCAATTTCAGTTTTGTTGACACAACACTGTCTGAAAAACGGAGTGTAAATATATCTAGTTTATTACATTAGAGAATCAACGCGATGCGCAAACACTTGAGTTTGATCAAACACTCTCACAGACACACAATTTGAAACTGTTCTACGGGAGGCCTCTATACTTACTGGTATTATAATTGCGAAAGTTATTTTGTAAACATACCTCTGTTACTTTGGATAGTTTTTGTCCCGAAATAGTGCAAAATGGGGGGCGGAATTTCTTATGATAGTGCGATAGTGAAAACTACGCCCATGGAAAATGTAGATGAGGTAAATAATAGTACATTACTGCGGATGCCAGGAAAATAGGGATTGCCGGCCAAGTAGGTATAGGGATGCGAGGCTGGCAATCCCTTTTCACGACTAGGTATGTATAGTGCTTTTCTCAAACATACAATGAAATGAAAAAAACTATAAGTTTTTTTAATGGATGAACGCACCCTGCTAATGGGCCACGAATTGATACTGAAACAAAAGAAGGTCGCTAAGCAGCATTTTGTACGAAACATTTCGGATCTCTTCTCTCGCCGCGCCCGAAACCTCTTCGAAGCCCATGTTTAGGAAAATTAAGTCATTTATTGAATTTTTCTTGCAATCGAGTAAAAAAATCGTACATGAGGCTGTCTCAGCGCCGTAAATCATTTTCTACCAGTCAAGCTAATGTCTGTGCTGTTCCGATCAAGCCATGACTGTTCCATACACACACACACACCAACAATTATCGAACATCTACCTACTTGTAGCGAGCATCCTTAATGTCCTTATTCCGTAATTGTGTTCCGTGCCACTGCAGCCAAATAAAAAACGGCGGAACAACCGCGTATGTTACCATACATTAGTTTCTTCTGAACCGGAGCTACATCAATGTGTTAAACATTTGCAAATCTGTTGGCTTCGGTAATTACGTTTACTCCGCTAGTCGTGCGAGAATGTAAGTAGAATGGGAACGGGCACAATTAAATAAAGGTCGGTTTAGCCTAGTGGGTGCCGCAGCTGACTGTCCAGGGTTAAAATCCCTTATAGCATATCTTTCTGTTAAGCATTATTTTAATCTAAATAAAGAAATAATAATAGGCGCAACGTGGGTAGGCCGGACAAGGTGGACTGATGACCATACCTGGGATAACTCGGGGCACTTATACTAAAGTGACGTAGCAAAATATTTTATCGACAATTAAATATATCGATGTTACTTTCAACATCTAAATGTTCTACAAAATAAATATATTTATACAACATAACTTTGTAGACTGCTTCTTAAATTCTAAAAGGATGTTTTTTCAAGGAATTTACAAAAAATTTAAACCAGGTCAGTATTTCCACATTGGCACTAAATGTTTTATTCTAATCATTTTATATCGTTATTTATTATTTCTTAAGCTTTACTCCATCTTCATTTATTGCTAAAAGTACATAAATAGTAGTACATTCATCATGAGTTAATAGAATATTGCGTGACTTTTTCTTGGGCGGCATGATTATTTTCGACTTCGTAACAATCGTAGCGGAATATTACCTCATATATTATTCATAATTCATAATTTATTCTTATTCTAGCATATGAATGGCACTGACAGCAAATTGTAGTTATGTTTGAAATGACATCCGCATACATTTATTATCTTAAGAGGCTTGATAGGTGTGATATCGAACCTTTTTAATTTTATAGTAATCGAGAATTATCAATGAGCACAATGTATTATTATCGACTTCTTTTTTATCGATATCAAATCCCTAGAATGTGCCCCGAGTTATCACAGGTTTGCTGATGACCTGGTAAAGGTCGCGGGAGTCCGCTGGATGCGAGTGGCTCGGGACCGGTCATTGTGGCACTCTTTGGGAGAGGCCTATGTCCAGCAGTGGACGTCTTCCGGCTGATATGATAATGATGATGAAATAAATAAATATTATGGGACAATCTTATACAAATTGAACTAGACCCATAGTAAGCTCAATAAGGTTTGCGTTATGGGTACTAGACGACGGTATATTTTTAAAAGAAAATTAAAAAAAATATTTATTAGATATACTACCTTAGACATTATAGTATAAGTGTCGAACTACCTAACCTAGGTATTTATAGTAAAATTGAACTTGTTATAAAAGTCTTCCTGCAGACAAACTGTGTTAAACGGTTTTGCAGGGCTTTTGTTTCATATGTAACTTTGTAGTTAGTTTAATAAATAAATAATAATAATAATATATAATAATACTTAAATACAGAAAACATTCAAGACTCAGAAACAAATCTTCATACCCATCACACAAATTTTTGCCCTTACCGGGATTCGAACCCAGGACCTTTGGCTTCGTAGGCGTCACTACCCACTAGGCTTATTTATAGCTATCTAAGAGTATATTTCGTCTAGTAGCCGTTGCACAATATTGCATTAAACTTAGCTCAATAGGATAGTGCCTAAAACTGGTTTGCAAATTTGCAAGGACTATTAACTTATTCGAAGAGTGAAAGTTAAAAAATTACTTATAAGTAATAATGAGTTATATATGGTTCTATTCTACACAGCATCAAACGAAGTAAACCATCAATGTAATTCTAAACTTTCAAATTCGATACTTTTTCAGCAGAACTCTCAAGATATCAACTTAGTAACCGAGTACTACGATATCTTCGTTATTCGTTACTTTCAAATCAATACCTATTGATTAAGGCTTCATTATAATCGGATTAGGTGAAGTTACTTTTTCATTTCACACAATACACATTTTTCAAAAGAATAAATAAAACTAAATACTTGTACCTATCTTAAAGAAACTATTACTCAATCTTGCAGTTGGCTGTTGAACTTGTTATCGGTACGAAAAAATAACACTAATTTCAAATTCCTCCTGTCATTACATGACATGCTGTGTGCGTTAACTCAATTTTAAAATAAAATGTACTCAATTAGTTGAAATTGATTATGTTATAAGGTATAACGTATAGCGAAATTACATAAATTTATAACTTACACTACAGCAGTTGATAGGTATACTTCTAAATAGCTAGCTTAAAACAGTAATGTACAGAAAGGGAGTTTATTTCTGCCAACAAACTGCTCTACAGTTTGGCGGAAGTTGAGAATATTTAAAAAGTACTGTTTTTTTCGAGAATAAATGTTTTATTTAATATTTATTCTTTTATTATTAACTCTGATGCTTACTTATACCAAATAATTGGATTATTTTATTTTATTATTGTTGTGTATATATAGTCTTTATGACCAGTGGCGGCGCAAGAAAATTTTCGATGGGCAACCCGGAAAAAAAAAGTTATGAAAGTGTTTAGAGTATATAACTATGGGCTTGCCTAAAGAGAAACTTTAGGCAAGCCAATTGGAATCGGCTCGTATGGGCAACTGACATAATATATTCTGCAAGATATCATGTAGCCCACAGTACCCCGCTTGATCGCATCTCACATGCATGTACAAAGACTAAGTGCCTATATGCAGATGCTCGAGCCTGCATCCGTTTGGCAGGTCCTTGAAGTCCGCACCGCCTGCCAACTCGGGCAAGATGTCTACTATTCCTATTACTCGTACATTCCCCAATTGGGACTGTGTCGTAGTTAGTGCCTTCGGTTTTAATTAAGAGCTTTGGCTAGCAAATAATAATTAATTTAGTATGAAATTCTAGACTAGCGGCCACACAATTTTAAGTTCTGGATTTCACTTCCTCTTTAGTTTAACGAGCGCGCGAAGTGAACGAAATTCTCAGTTTCTTCCTTTCGGATGTATGGTTGTTTGGATGTTTCCTCTACAGGTCGCATTTCTCAAACGATTCTCGTTAAATTTTGTATAAATCCCGGCCAACAACTTGAGCAAATGACCTTGCCTGCGCAAAGGCGAATTATTGTGCTGCGTTCCCACTTCGTCCCGCATGTTCAAGTTATTTGCCGGGAACTGTAAGCAGCTGCTAGGTGCAATAAATATACCAATTTAATATTTATGGTATATATAATTTTTGTCGATGCAGCTTTTCGAAATTGAAAAAAAAATGTTTTGATAAACATCTGGTTGTTCCACCAGCTCACAGGCGCATTAGTTATACAGGGTGTTCGGGATAACGATGTAGGAACTTAAGGAGATGATAGACTGGACTATTAGGAAGAGTTTGAACATTACCATGTCTTTGTCCAATCTGTGATAAGTATAAAAAATAATCGAGTTTTTTTAAATTTATAAATTTTGTACCAAAAATTGTCATGAAAAATGTAATTTAAACCAAAGTATTACTGAATAAATAGTATTAATTTATGTTGATTTAAACATCGCTTTTAATTGATTAACATAAAAAATACGACCCTCCCACTTGGTTTTAGTGGGTCACCAAGAGCGATTTAAAAAAAAAACTCATATACTACATAAAAATTTATCAAAAATTGGACTAAGACATGTCAGGTTCAAACTCTTCCTAATAATAGTCCAGAGTATTACCCCCATTTATATTCGTTATTCCAAACTGTATTATTTGTATAAATACAATGTATATTAAAAAAAACCTTCAAGTTAACCTTTGAGGGAATTGTGTGATGTGGATGTCGACAATGCACCTTTATTGCGCCTGGAAGAGCATGCATGCGTGCAGCTTGTTACTCGTTTGTCACAGAGAGGCAGGTAAAAAATATTTCTTATGTCATTGATACAGTAATCTTGTACAGTCAGCAAAAAAGTAGCTACGCGGGCTCAAAATTACTACCCACGACTCTAATATCAAGAGGATAAGGTCTGTCTAGATGTTAGCATGTTATTTTCCGTAGCTACTACTGCTGCTGTCTGTATGCTAATACTATGTTATATTATTTACGTGTGATACCTATTCAACCACATAAAGCAACAGTGTTATTCTAAAACCAATACTCGACCGGTTAGTCTAGTGGGTAGTGACGCTGCCTACGAAGCTGAAGGTCCTGGGTTCGAATCCCGGTAAGGGCAAATATTTGTGTGATGAGCATGAATATTTGTTTCTGAGCCATGGATGTTTTCTATGTATTTAAGTATTTCTATCTATTAAATATATCGTCGTCTAGTACCCATAACACAAGCCTTATTGAGCTTACTATGGGACTAGGTCAATTTGTGTAAGATTGTCCCCTAATATTTATTTATTTATTTAATACGTACTTCAGCCTACAGTAAAAGGCCCGTGATTCCAGTTAGTAAATAAGTACTTCGCTATCATGATTATATTATTCTTATTCATTAAAATGAATACCTATTTGTTAAGGCTTCATTATAATCGTATAAGACGAGGTAAACATTTCTGAGCTGTGCGAGGAAGCGAAGCAATGTGCGAGGAAAAATTCCACCTATTGGATTGCAAACCTCGCTCACTTACTTACGCGTTATTACCGGTTGTGCCCCAAAAGAGCCCGCGGTCCGCTTTGGCATCTAAGCCAAAGATTTGGCATAGGGACTAGGTTTACAAAAGTGACTGCCATCTGACCTTCCGACCTAGAGGGAAAACTAGACCATATTGGAATTAGACCGGTTTTCTCACGATGTTTCCTTCGCCGAAAATCCACTGTTAAATTATCATTTTTTTTTTATAAAAGACTGTCCAGTGATTAACCCTAGTGACTCTTGACTCATCTCATTCTATTGTTAGATTTCCTCATAGCTGGATTTCCTCGCACACCGCTCCGCTACCTCGCACAACTTTATTGGAAACTCACCCTAATACGCCATTAATGATACGCTTATGCCGCCAATAGCACGCGTAAGCGAGTTTCCGAGCGGGGAGATGCGGGCTGGATGGCACTCTATCGTGTCGCCAAACAAAGGACGGGGAAATTGTGCATAATTGTGGACGATCGAGATTTCAGACCAGGCTGCTCTGTTCTGGGAACGTTAAAATTGAATGTGAATTAAATTGGCAATTGCTGGTAATCGAATGTTTCAGAGCGTCTCACTTATTGCAGAATATGAATTTCTAAAACGAATGAAGTAGAAAAACATAACGGGAAGTGTGATATGTGAACGTGAGATATAAAAATAAATATCTAACACACTGGCACTGGGTCAAATCGCGATCGATAAGTTTGTTATTTGTTAAATTAATAACAAATAAATACTTCCATATAGCATTATCATTATCATCGGCCTAAATACGGCCCACTGCTGGTAACAGGCGTCTTTGCATGGTTGTGAGGGAACTATATCTTCTATAGATATTCAACTGTAATAGCTAAATTGCAAAACGTAGCTTACAGGAGTATAAAATAAACACACAAACATCCTCCAAAATGTATGAGTATCCTACGATTTACAAGGCATGCTAGGAATAATCCTTTAATATAAAGCCCAACGAGCCGGGATAGCGGCAGTGCCAAAAGAAAAACATAACCGCGTTAGAAGTCCACGGTAAAAGGAGGAGTCCTTAATGTTTCAGTTCCCCTTTAATTAAGATTTGTGTCTTCGCTTCGTTAGGGAAGCTTTTTACTTTAAAGTTAAACTGGGTATTTTAAAATTTTGCTGTGACTCTTATATTAGTTAAACGAATTTAGATCAGTCTCCTTTGGGTTATTTATAACTTGCCATATTTATAATGGCTTTGGGACACTTTGGCAGATTTGACAGTGATACAGCCTTCTCGAAACCACCAGTTAAGTTATTTGTTTATTTATTTCAATGGGAAACGCACAGCACGTAATATTTATTACAAAAACATTAACAAACAATTTCGGTCATAAGCCAAAACAGTTTCCACTAATAATTAATACAATACTTTCCTTTGCTCCGAAAATGATGTGGGAAGAAAAAATATTCAAAAAATACAGGAATTGGTAGAAACTAAACAGTTCATAAACTAATTAAAATAGACATGAGACATGCATGGTTTTAGATATCCAATCGATATGACAGTCATATTATGAGATGGTTCAATTTAATAAAATAGAATACAAAAACATAATTTATGTTTTTTATAAAATAACAATTTTTACACTTATACAGAGTGTTTTTTTTAAATGGGACAGTATGGGGAAATCCGAATCTAAAGGAGATAGAGGAAAAGTGTCCAAGGAGACATTAGGTGTTTTTTTATGTAAACAAATTTGGCTCATTAAAATTTTTGGTCAAGCGTGAGTTGTTCTTAAAAAATTATAAAGTTGGTCAATTTTTTTTTTGACGCGGGTCGGCTCTGTTTCATGTAAGGATTATTTCATTGTATGGAAAGAAAAAAATCTGAACAGCAGAAGTTGGTCAAATTTAATGAAAACTAATCTTCATACAATTGCAGTATTCACCTTTTAATATTGTTACAAGTGCCTAGGCGTGTAAAAAAATATTTAAAATTATTCCATTTTTAAATTTCGATAATCGATAAGAGCTCCAGATGATTCAAGAGAAGAACATTTTTTTAAGGAACTTTGGTAAGATAATCTACCAACAAGATGGTGCACCAGCCCACAACAGTAGGGCAAGTAAACTGTGTTTGGACGAGCAGTTTCCAAACCGTTGGATGGGTACGAGTACATATGGGCCGATAAAGTGGCCCCCACGATCGCCCGACTTAACGCCATTAGATTTTTTCTTATGGGGTTACCTTAAGGGTCGAATTTATGAATCCCGATACAACTCCGTACAAGAATTAAAAGATGCTGTTTACAACACTTTAAACACAATTCACCATAAGTCTCTGTTAAATGCAACTAGAAGTGTCTTGAAGCGTGCTCGTACCTGCATAAGACAAGACGGCGGCCACATCGAACATTTACTCAAGTAATAAACCAACTGTATGAAGATTAGTTTTCATTAAATTTGACCAACTTCTGCTGTTCAGATTTTTTTCTTTCCATACAATGAAATAATCCTTACATGAAACAGAGCCGACCCGCGTCAAAAAAAAAATTGACCAACTTTTTAATTTTTTAAGAACAACTCACGCTTGACCAAAAATTTTAACGAGCCAAATTTGTTTACATCAAAAAACACCTAATGTCTCCTTGGACACTTTTCCTCTATCTCCTTTAGATTCGGATTTCCCCATACTGTCCCATTTAAAAAAAACACTCTGTATACTACTAGCTGCGCGGCTTCGCCCGCGTATACCAAAGAATGCAAGAATGCATCCGGAAAGTCCATTCTGTACATTGGTGAAAGAGTTTCTGAAATCGGTCCAGTGGTTCCAGAAATTACCCATTACGTACATACGAGTACTTACACAGCTACACTCTCACAGACACTTCCTCTTTTTTTATCCATACTAATATTATAAATGGGAAAGTGTATGCGTGTGTTTGTTTGTCCGTCTTTCACGGCAAAACGGAGCGACGAATTTACGTGATTTTTTAAGTGGAGATAGTTGAAGGGATGGAGAGTGACATAGGGTACTTTTTGTCTCTTTCTAACCCCCCACTTCTCTAAAATCGGGGGTGAATGTTTGTATGGAGCTACGATATAAACGAGTTCCACGCGGACGTAGTCGCGGGCAGAAGCTAGTATTTGTATATAGAGGATGTGTCACTGTTAAATCTCGGAAAGTTTCCAAAACCTAGCTACTGCAACCCATCATAAATGGTGTGGGTTATATTAATGACTAGCTTCTGCCCGCTCTACTCCGTCCGCGTGAAACTTGTTTATATCGTATCTCCATACAAACTTTCACCCCCCCATTTCTCCTCCTTAAGGAATGCTTTCCCGGTAAAAACTATTCTACGTCCTTTCCTGGTACTCAAACTATCTCTATACCAAATTTCATCAAAATCGGTTCAGTTGAAACAAGCGTGAAGAGGTAACCAATAGACTGACAGACAGACACACTTCCGCATTTATAATATTAGTATGGATGGATGTTCCTTAATACAGGTTCAGTAGGTAGTTGTTACTAGTAACTAACAAGTATGGTAGCAACAGCAAGGAATCAAAATAAAACTAAAACAATCACAGGTTTCATTCCAGCTTGAACGGATCATTATAAAATCAAGCTTAAAGATTAAAGTACCGTCCTCGATTAATCGCACCCATGCACAATATCCGGCCATGATCCTTTGTTTCGCCAACACGCTCTGATGGAGTGCCATCGAGCCCGCGTCTCCCCTTCTACTGGCGGCTTAAGCCTTCAACAGTCAGCACAATTGGGCCTCTACTCGATGTGGCAAGTCATATGGCGATTATGTTGTCACTCAGGCTCGTAATCGAATGTGGATCGTGGAAGCGGGCATTCGGTTTAGGTATGAAGTTGATATTGTAATTAAATTAAGGACATAATAATAATTTTCACACCTGCATGCAGGTCGAATATGTATTGTACTTGCTGACTTTAAAGTACCTGTTACCATATTCTGGCAAATAAATTGATTTAATTTGATTTGAACATTTTGAGCATAATAAGAATTGATCGTATTTAGCTAGTATCGTTGATATCGTAGTAGATATAATAGATAGATATCGTCAGAAAGTCTGTTGCTTTCGCGTGATGTTATATGATTATATAAATTATCCCAATATAAACCAGGTAATAAATCCCCCACAAATAAGAGGCAAGTACCTACTCGTACTATACATCTTTTGCCTCCTAACGAACCCTGTAGAACTAAAAACATTGTCACTCTAAAGTAAAATATAGCTTTGGTGAATATTATAACAGCTCGGATCCATTCAAACCAGGTCGACCGATATTCGACGTGAGTGGCCCGTTTTATTATAATTCTAATATATCTAAACCCACGGAAGATTTGGCAAGTATCAATCGCTTATCGAGTGTTATAAATCGCCTCTTAAAAATGAACTTGTAAAAGTACCCGTGAACTTGCAAAAAAACTTTACTCATCCCATTCATTTATTGTACGTTCGCAAGGAAACTTAAATTACAAAGTTGGACATTTGTACAACTCTTGACCAAAAATATCGCTAGTTGTGCGAACAATAGCGAGCGAGCTACCTCTGGATGTGACCCGACATTTAATCTGTTTGCCTTCCTTTGTCACGTTGACTGTCGCCCACAGCACAGCCGTTTTTCAGTTGGCATAACAAGTGAAGTTGACAAAAAACCCGGCTTACTTTTTAAAATACTATACTCAACGTCATTCAAAATGAGACTTATTTAAGCATTTTTTACATGAGTGTACCCAATTAACGTGAGTAGGTAAAAAGGAACAACTCGTGGCAGTTTTGTGACGATAATTAAGCGTACATATTATGCGAAAAGTAACTTGTAACTTGTCTCTTCTTCTTAACATTTAAGTAACGTGTTTATACATATCAGTTATAAATAGAAAAGGAAAAGCTTTTTTTTTACACCTAATTAAAGTCACTCACCCTGAGTTTGACCACCCATCTAACAAAACCGATATTGGCTAGACCACAGGTAAAAATTTGTAATAACACATGTGTACCGTGCTTTAACGTCTTGTTGAAACTGTAATACTTACTTAATTTTCAGTGACTGTAGATGTAGGCGAGAAAATATGAAAAGTGTCCAGCTACTTATGAATTCGACTGTACAATACGTTAGAGGTTTTCCCATACCTTGTATCGGGTCTTATGCATATTTACTACCAAATAATTGAAATCAACTGACTATTGCATATCGAGAGTAAACATTGAAAATCAGAAAATTTTCCCAACTTCAATAGAATTGTTACATCGATTAAACCAAAAATAATTTACCAAATGCACGTTAGATTCCGATTTTCCTCCTCCGTTTTTTGCTGCGCTTTCGGCCTGAACGTGGATTGGAATACCCATTGTGCGGAGTGTGTGCATAATTTCATTTCGCGTTTTATAGTTGCACTCTTCGGTAACGTTATTTTACTGATTTATGGTGCAGTTCCATTATCCATGTCTGTACCGTTCGTTTCGAAAAATAACTGTTTTTTGAGCTTGTAAAGTCGATTAAAATATAAACATACACCCTGAAAATTATACTCCTTTTCGTTGGGGAGTCGTGAAAGAAGGCAAAAGGTACTGGCAAAAACATCTAGGCCTGGTAATCAAATTTATACTTATTTAATACCTAATAACGAAGATGAAGCCGCACCAAAAAGGGAATATGACGTTGGTAAATGATATCCTAAAAGCCCTGGGCGTACTTTATTTTTAATGAGACGAAGCCAAACAATAATCCAAATATATCCATTTAATAAAAACAGCGAAGCAAAAACTACGATCACAGAGATAAATTGTTTCCCGTGGCACAGTTTCACAGAAGCCATGCTACACAGGGTGCGCCGTCTTATCTGATATAATACTTAAGAATCCAACCAGTTCTCAAAATCTTTCTAATATCTAATATAAATATTTTTTGATTAACTTCCATGATTATTTTAACTGAAAAGATGAAAACCGAGCTCAGTGGCGTGCCATAGAAGAGGCCTATGTCCAGCAGTGGACTGACATGGACAGATGATGATAATGATAATTGTAATGGAACAACAATTAGCTTCTATAATAGTGTATCTTTGAATTTGATATCACTTAACCAATGGCCTAATTTAAGTTAAAGCCTAATTTACCCTCTACAGATATGCAATCCATCCAATCTTACGCCAAACTATGTTGCCTCCAACGCATATCAAAAAATATATACTAATGCTGATGTTTCGCTCGTCATGTATAAAACTTTCAACTAGTTCCTTTTTCCTTTCGGTAGCAGCTTGTGCAGTGCCAGTAATTCTTTTGCACCGCCTCGTTACGGACACGGATAGCTTTGGCGCCAGTCGCATCCATTACCTTTTAACATTTAAAACCGAGCGATAGCGGTACGGTTTTTCTAGAAATAGTTTAGATACGCAATGAACGTAGAAGTTTATCTTTGTGGCATTTTTTATTGGAAGGTTAGTTGGAAAATAAGGTTTAATATCGAAACCGGTTGCGTATTGATTGATTGTTGTGTTATTTGAGTATGTCCATTAGGTTCTTCTCCAATTTTTAATAACAAAAATATTTTCTCAAATAAGATCTTTTTAAAAACTGCATTCCAACATGGATGTCATAAGTAAATGCTTTCTGATTGTCTTACAGGTTTTAAAGGAACTGATTAGATTAATTAGCTTCTGTAGGTAATTAATTTACGAATTTGGTATGTCTTCGCCTTAGACCAAGAAAAAAATATAGACGGAGCATGAGGAACAACCTACTGAAGCCAGTTTTCAGCCAAACCAAAAAGTTTTGCACATGCTCTCGCACCCATAAAAGAAATTAAATTGTACAAAACTCGAAATCGGTGATATTGACAGCATTGCGAGTTGCGACACGTGCTGAAGACTTTTGTGCAATTTTGTTTGTATATGTGTGTAAACGTGTGCTAAACTTAAAGTCGTATGCCAGAGGGGTAATCACGTAACGTTCCGAAAACGCCCGTTAGGACAATCCAACTTTCATATTTCCATATAAAATTTGACATTTGTACTGAGATCTATCTACCTAACGTGCGTACAATGCGTTACGTGCTGGACCCGCTGGCCCACTCGGGTGCTATACTTTTATATATAAATGTATTGCACAAATTCGTTTAATACACATAATCTACAATTCAACACGTTTTACATCAAAAATTCAAGAACGTATTCTATAGATATATTTTATGACTGACAAAATACTGGGCAGTTGGGCACACATTTGCTTGATTGTTCACCTACTGATACTGTATCTTTGTGTGTGTGTGTGTGTGTGCGCGTGTGTCTAGCTTTGACGTCATTCCACAGTGAGCGCTGTTTGCCGGCTACATAGCTGTGATGCAAATACTACCTTCAGTGTTTCTGTTTTGCGAAGTGAAGCAAACACAATTAGTGGAATGAAATGTGGATGGATCGATTCGAAGTTCAATGCGTAAGTAGGAAATTGTAAGTCTAGTTATAACATTAAAACTTGGTTGTTACTTTATCATGAACAAAGTACGATATCTGATTAGCAAAGCTTATTATTCCGTCCAAGAATGATTGAATAAGAAATAAGTTGAATGTTTTTTGCACAGATATTCATGTGTTATTTTTATATCAGATTTTTGTACTTTATTTTGACTTTAGTAAAAGTAGAAGTTGATTGTATTGTAGTAAAATATCTTTATATTCGAAGCAATCCGATAAGCAGTATCTGTACTTTATTCGGACTTTTTCTTTATAATGTTAGTTTATTTTCTAAAGGAAATTAAGTATTTTTCTTTCACGTTATTCAACTAGTTATTCTTATTTTATTTTTCTGTTTTGTCCGTTTGTCCACTGACAAAGGCCTCCTCCAACTGTGTCCACGTCTTCCTGGCTTCTGATTTTCTGGTCAAAGTGCCACCAACTACTGCCTTAATGTGCTCGACCCATCGTCTGAAGGGTCGTCTCTTCGTTGTCATGTTTCTTAGGTACCAGCTCATTATCGTTTTAGACCATTTATGTCTTCCCCTAATCGTGTGTCCTGCCAATCTCCATTTGAGTATCTTTATCCTTGTTTTAAATGTTGTAACATATTTTGTCTTTGTATAATTATTTATCGTTTCTGTTCTTATTTTGTCAGATAGCCTCTTCCCTACAATGCTCCTTTCAATATCATTTTGAAATTTCTTTGCTTGAGCTTTGGTAAGGGCCCAAGTTTGGCAACCATACGTCAGTACTGGTAAGATACAGGTGTTGAAAAGTTTGCACTTGATAGCTATGTTATCTTTACTCTTCATTATTTCTTTTAAACCCCAGCTAAAACATTTCCAAGTGTTTCCTATTCTGGTTTCTATTTCAGTTTGAGTTAAATCTGCTGGTGATATAATTTGTCTTTTTATTTTCAGTCGTTACTACCCATAACTTGCCAAGTCATCGACAGTCAATGCGAACAGGCAGAAGCGACAGACGTGAAGCCCCCTCGAGCTAAAGTGGCTGCACATGGCGTGACAGATGTACTATTTACAAGCCGTCTCGACCACCTGAATTGCGCCTAGTGTAACTTCAGCATGAGACACGTAACAACTGTGTGGTATCGGAGGTCAGACTTTAACAGGTCTTTCGGAGGAATGTTAGTTTGTGTTGTGAATAAACTGCATGCTCTACGTCGAATGTGCATTTGGAATAGGTAGTGCCTACTGACAGGCTTGCTGGCTAATTGAACAAGGAACTTAAGTTCTAACTGGCATCTGAGTTAACTATTTTTAAGGGCAAGAACAGGATAATTATGTGATTTTTCAAGAGCCAGAACCAGAAAACTAATTAATAAACTTTCGGATACAGGTATGTATTTTGGTATTATATTGTACTCTACACGATTTCTTAAAACTTTACTGCTCATAACAGGACTGTAAAAAAATAGTTTTTGGATATATTTATCATGCTCGACTATAATCATTTTTGTTGTATGTCAGAAGCAAATACTTATATGAATATCTTGCTTAAGATTATCTTGATAGAAATTAATAGAAAGAACTTTATTAGTCCTTTTTTACTTCAGCCAACTTAAACATTACGTTATTATTATTAAACGACATACTTATTCAAGTTAAGATGACCATAGAGATGAGATTTCATATATATCATTTCATATTTTAAGTATCTTATATATAAATGAACTGTGAGGTTATAACCATCGTATTTTAAATCCTGCTTATTTACGATCTACTACGGAACCAGAAATACCAAGTTCGCTACTCGGACAGCTACGCTAGTAGGTAAGCGCGTTTCCATTTTTCTTAAGTGTAAGTACTATTTGATCTTTGAATCAATACCCCGCACCTCCATTAAATACGGTAAGTGGCCTATCTCATGGTAGAGCCACTCTTAGTCAGATACGGGGACGATGACTGCTGGAAAGAGGACTCCGACTTCAGTGGTTGGGTTTTATTACACTTTTTTTACTTATAACAAAATGGGACACACTGGCACCGTCCCACCTTCAACGGACTACTTCTAAAGCGGGTGTAGCGGCGCAAAATGCCGAAAATTTGAAACGCATTAAATATAGTTGTGTTAATTGATATTCTTTTTGTTTAAAGGCAATAAATATATTTTTCTTTCTTTCTTTCTTTCTATAGAGGCCTCGGCAGAGAGTACAACTTTGTACCATTTGGCGTCGAGACCCTCGGTCCGTGGGGTCCCAGTGCGCAAAAGTTATTTGCGGAAATCGCGAAACGTCTGGTTGACGTAACTGGTGACCGAAGAGCTAGCTGGCGACTTTCTCACGCAACGCATCAGCATTGCAATTCAGCGAGGAAATGCCGCCAGCATCCTCGGTACAATGCCACGAGGGCCTTTTTTAGATTTAACTTAGTTTTAATATCGTTTAGTTAAGTTTAGTTATCATCTTGTATTTACTTTAGAAAATAAATATAACCGCTTATTCAATCTGTTATTTAAATTGATAAGCTGTTATTTTTGTATCTTATCTTGAAGTAATAATTTATAATCAATATTTTTTTAATAACAACATAATTGAATATGTAGATGAATATTATATACTTGGTCCAAATTATCTCACCACAACAATAAACTCGAAAAGAAATTAAACGAAGAATATCAATATCGTGGAAAAAATACTGGGCCATGAAAGAAATTATGAAAAACCCAGGATTTAGAATAAAAGAAAAAACGAAAGTCATGCATACTTTCCTGTATGACATATGGTTGTCAAACGTGGTCTTACAAACCTGTCAACGCAACATGGAACGAAGCATCCTAAACATAAAAAAGCTGGATAAAATAAGACTGAAAGAAATTAGATGAAGAACAAAATATATAAACGATATCACAATTAAAACAAAAAGGGTAGAAAGTGGAGATGGGCGGGACACATTTAAAGACAAAAAACATAAATGGACAAAACAAAATATATCAGAATAGTACCCAAGAGATGGAAAAAGGAAAAGAGGTAGCAGGTTCGGAGATGGGAAGATGACCTTAGAATAGTAGGAGGAAACATAAAGAGAAGAAGAGCGAAAGATAGAAAAGAATGGAAATCTTTAGAGGAGGCATATGCGGGAAGCCAAGACGACAGTGTCGATGTCTAATATATCTATTTATTTAATTAAGATTTTTGTCATGTAAAAAGTCGTTAAATCCCGCTAAAACATCAAATCTCTACAGTAGTTACCAACTAAGTATTTAAGCTACCATAGTTATACCCTTTTTTAATAAATAACGTAAACTTCGAGTATCTACCTCGTCACTCCGTCTTAACCCATAACTACACATCAAGGAGCTAAGAGATTATCCAATTAAGTATAGTTTATTTAGTTATAAAAAACCCCTTGCAAGACTTTCTAAACTTAACAGGGCTATGTCGCTGTCTAGACAGGTTCACATTGTTCAAGTTCGATAATAAATCAAATATTTAAATAAAGTGGTTGTGTTATTGACTACAGAAATATTGAATATTGATTCTATCAACAAGGTATGTATTTTTTACGTTTGTTTGTAAATATAGTGTTGCAAGTAAATACAGAAAATAAATACGTATCATTTCGTGCGTACATATTCAATTGAGGTTATCGCTTTCCTGTGCAAATATTATATTGAACTTCACTGAGCTGTAAACTCCAATTCAATTATAGTGAAATGAATCAATATAATCAAATATCGCGTTTTTTAAGTACCTAACTTAACTATACTTATATAAATTTCACGTACAGTCAGGGAAATGTATTCACGTACCTTTTTATGCCTTATTGATATAGTAACAAGAGCTAAAAAGGTACGTGATTACTAGGCTTAGGACTTTTCGTAGCATGCCGTGGTTCTAAAATCTCTGGAGTCGCCATGTGTAAAAATTTCGAAGTCAAAGTCAAAGTCAAAAAGTATGATGTCTTATTAACTATAAAGATTTATACCCACTGTCACGTCGTTACTGAGTGCATTTTAATCGAACGTAGTAATTAATGTTATCACAAACCTATATAATAATACTAATTACCGATCGCATGTGATGTTACAATATTATTTATCTAGTTATATATCCTTACATTAAGCCCGAGTTTAGTGAGTAGTGCAAAATAAATCGCAATTTAAATTTAAAAAATATTGACATAATCAGTTTGATGAGGATTATGACACACTTATTCCAACAGCCAGTACTTTCTCAAATATGTAGAATTGTTGCTTATAAAGAACTGATAGAGTTGACCTAAAAATGTTTCATTAATTAATTTTGTTATAGCCCCTGGAAGCTTCAGTTTAAGTTTGATTTGTTGAGTAAAGCTTGGCGACGTTTCGACCGATCACGTTTCGTCTGTTGAAATTAACGTTATATTTTCTAGGTTTAATTTTTATATCACCGTTATAAAATGCATTGTTAATTAATATATTACATTTTACTATTTTTATTAAATGTCCTTTTTTCTTAATTATATATTATTTTACAACTAAAACTTCCATACAATATAGAAGCCTGATATGTTTCAAAAAGTCCTAAGCCTTTAATATAACTTCATACTTTGAAGTTCACTTCGAAAATTTCACATTCGGCGACTCCATGGATTTTAGAACCACGGTATGCTACCAAATGTCCTAAGCCTAGCTGATTACATTTCCCTGACTGTACCTACACATGCACATATAAAAAGGTGGTTATATAAAGTAGCACATGTGTAAAAGCGAGCTACTTAGATTATGCACTAACGTCGTCTTCGTGAGTCAAGCACTCGATAGCAAAAGGCTGCTATCAGTGAACCAACAAAATCTACTTATGTACAGGGCCTGCATTTTGTGACAGCCAATTTAAGTGGAATTTAATTCAAAGTTAGTCCTAATGTTAATGCATTGGTCTGTCTTTCTTAGTGGCGAATGTAATAGGGATGATAACTAAGATTTTTTTATGATGTCATTCGAAATAGTTTTTGGAGTGGAAGAAATTTTTGTATGGGAGCAACTACAATTAAAGAACATAAATACCCAAAAATTTGAGACAAAGTTCGACCTTGCTGGCGGCAACGCTTCATACTGATAGACACACAGGTATGACGTCACAACTGACATTTGTACTAATCGCGTTGTATGGAAAATCTGGTATTTTAGCTTATTAAATCTCATTATATAAATTTCACATAAATAGGTACAGTTATCTTATA
Organism: Epinotia ramella; assembly: GCA_947578815.1. Taxonomy (NCBI): domain Eukaryota; kingdom Metazoa; phylum Arthropoda; class Insecta; order Lepidoptera; family Tortricidae; genus Epinotia; species Epinotia ramella. The sequence goes on from OX388211.1 coordinate 25,307,844, forward strand.
TTACTTTTCATATAGCGATCGTTTACAAAATTTCGCAATTGACTATTTGATTATACATAATAATGATGAAAAATAACAACATGGTCATACCTAGATACAGGTACTATTCATTTCAATAACTTTAATAAATAAAAATAAAAATAGAAATAAAATAAATTGTTGTTTCGGTCACGAAATACTGCGTTTGAGTACATAGTTGTCATACAATTTTGTTTTTATAAAAGCGTAAGGATTCTATTGGTAGCTTTAAATACTCTTGGACAGTAAAGAAAAATACATATCTTTAGATTGAGATTCAGATTCAGATGATTTATTTGCTATTCGTACAAGTACATGCAAATACAATTAACTTTACAATTTAGTTTAGTGTAACTTAGGTTTAGTTTTAGGTTTAGTTTAGTTTGGTTTAGTTTTACTAAACTTTTAAGGTTCATCTTTTTATGATTTTAACTATATTTTATAATTTATATTTTATTACGATAATTTGATGGTTTACTATCCATTTAGCATCACTACGTTACCAATTTGAACATGAGGCATCATGCCTATTCTCCTGAACGGCTACCACGAAACGTGAACCTCGTTCGTGTATCTCTATTTCTACTGCACTTGCAAATTCTAGCGACACCCTAACTTCGAATTTTGATTTTCGTGACATTTCATTGGCTTTCGGTCCTTAGAATCTTTTTTTACCAAAAAGTATGATAGGAGAGTTTCCTGAGGTAAACCCATGGGGAAATCTCCGGCACGACCAAGCAGGCGGTTTGAACACTGGAATACTCTACGAGTTTGCACTCCAGTGAGATTTGTGGAGACGGTATCAAACGATACTGGGATGTAAGTAGTGAATGTTTTGTTTGCTTTCTGTTTCGCTGTGACGCCGCTGGCGCTAGCATTAAGGCGGTCGTCACACTGCGACGCATCAACGGACGGAGGTGCGGAGCTGCATACAAATTTCGCCGGACGGAGGTGCGTTGCAGTATGCCGTGCATACAACGAGAAACGCACCCACCTAATGGTTGTGTTTGGGCTGCGTTCACTGTTTGCGTAAAGTCCTATACACACATAGAAGTTTGTTCGCATGCAATTTTTTGCAAGCCAACAAGCAACTGTTGGGTTCGCATATTTTCTATTACATATTATAGATAGCATTTTATAGATATAGATTTTAGATTATTTTATTTCTTCATGTCATTTCATAAAATTAAAATAGCATGGATTCACAAAAAGATCGCCAGAGTGTAGAAGAATAAAGAACAATAATAAATAATAGTCATTAAAAATCCGATTTTAAATTAAAACAAACATGAGAAACAAAAAATACTAACAATAGGAACAATTTAAATACTTAATGAATAATGATAAATGGTACAATTTCATTTATTGTGTGTTTTTAAGTTTGAATGTTAGTTATTATTATAAGTATTTTTTTACTATTTTTAGTGTTTACATATATTATAATTATGTTATTGATTGTTTCATTTCATTTGTGCATCTGTCGCTGTTACACACCGTGCTCTCAACAAATGGGCTTTGCGCAAGATTAGCGCACTGGCTGTAGAGCCGGCCACCTCCCGAGTGCTTGAGACCTATTTATTTATTTTGTTATCTGTGCGTGTTTATCACGAATAAATGTTTAGTGTGAGAGTTTGAATAGGTGCGAAATTTAAATTGAAGGCTCAATACCATTACACTTTAATCTCAATAGGTACGTAACGTATTCCAGAATAGTCCTGAAGGCTTTGATATGTATATCGCAGGGCTCGCTTCCGACACGCGAGGCGTATCGGGCACAAAGCACGGATTTACATTAAACGCCGGCATGACGTCATCAATCCAGGTGATATTGCTTAGCCAGCCCGTATTCATGACAGGTTGATGACGCTCCTAGTCGTGATGTTGACGATAGTTACAATATTAAAGATGTCACCCACGCTTTACGTTAAATATGGCGCAATATGTAATTTAAATATCCTTTTAAAAGAGCAACGGCTCTAACGATTTAGATTAAATTTGGAATAAGTATAGGGGTTTAAGGGGGCGAGAAATCGATCTAGTTTTGTTATTCTATTCTGATGTGATTTTTTTGGAAAAGTAAGGCAATAAGAATGTCTTGATTCATGCGTCCTCTGTAGGCTTACCGTGTGTCGTTACTGTGTGTGCGTACCTAATTATGTGTGTGTATACTTGTATGAGGATTTAACGCAACACACCGTTAATCAGATGGGATTATCAACCAAAATTGAATTTCAGTTGCAAAATGGAGGTCCTAGTAATCCTAGTATCACACTCTCAAAGTGAAAGCTAATTCCAAGCGTAGCCGTCAAATATTCAATTTCGCATTCAAACAAAGTGTATGCCTCCAGCTTGCTTCAAATTGAAATCGCTCTTTTACATGCTTATGCAACTAGGTTTCATAGAAATATAACAACCCTAAAGCCGCTCTCAGACATCTTCAGTATTATGTGTAAGTATTTCTAGAAATGGAGGGATATTTTTCATGCAGTCCGTGATATAATCTTCTCATTTCATGCAAGTGAGAATTTCATTTCTGCCTCGCTGGGAATAAGACTACTTAGGTACAAAATGGTGCTCGTGCCTTCCTTAATACATACGAGTAACTGTATTTATGTAATACTGACTACCCACTAAGTTATTTTTTTATTTATTTATTTAAATCAGGCAATAAGGCCCATATTACAAATACCTTAAAGACTTACATGCATATCAATATAAACTTATTAATAACTACAAAACACACAATTACTGCGACGTGTTGCGCCATTTCGTGTTGTCAGGTAACCGACCGCGAAAACGTCGGTACTTGACACCCTTCGGCCAAAATTCTTCCTTAGTGAAGGTCGATAGATGGTCCGTTGGAACTCTGACCACAAAGGAATTATTAATTCACGTCATGACGAGACTCCAACCTCACGACCCTCAGAATGAATCCGGTCTTCACGCGCACATACTCCACTACCCGCCCGAGTTTTGCCCGCGTAATGCAAAGATGTAAAATATGTAATACTTCCGCGAAATTGCGAATTCTTAAGTTTTTTTTATTCATAATACCTGATTAAAAATACGGAATAAACGGCGACATGACGAGTATTTGACATTAATTTCAACTTCATGCATGCACGCGTTCTCGAAAAGGTTCTGGAGTCAGTGCAGAATATGGAGTTGCCTTTTTGAGAGAGCCCCTAAAAGACTTTAAATTAAATAAGATACGCAAAATCAACATGAACTTATGGCAGAAAACTTACGCTTCTCTCCTCCTGAGAGTCGTCTTACATATACGAGTATGTACCTAATAAAAACAACCCTATACAAATAGACTCAACCGGCCAGTTTTCCCGAAGATCCCACCTTTCCTAAACAGAACCGTGCAGCCACATATGTATCGAGCGATGGTCCCGAGTTTATTTTTAGAACCTTTTACGGAGGCAAGGGAACGGAGAGTGCGAGATACCTTCCTTGGGACGATACGTTTTCTTTTAAAACAATATCCCAACGGCTACCATGGAATTCAATCGCGAATTTCCGTGCGCTATTTACCGATGTAAAGGGGTCGCCAAATGGCGGTCCGCATCCGGACCGCCGACCCGTTTTGTGCGAACCGCGAGAACACAGAAACTTGCAATACAGAGTACCTACGTAATTAACTAAAAATGTATGCCCCGCATTTTTTTTCTGTAAAATGTTGTGCGGACCGCGATGGTCATTTCTTAAAACGGACCCTGAGCGAAACTAATTGGTATTAGATGCAGCATATCCATATCGTACTTACACCGTTGTTGTCGAACCAAGTTAGTACATGCATAACTTGGTGAAGCAGCACCATTATCGATCAATGAAAAATGGAACATTCAATAAAAAAATTACCAAAAAGAGCCCATTCTAGAAATAAATAAAAAAATATTTATTATTTAACAGAATGAAAGCTTCTACGAGTATGCAATTGTGACAAATTATTACAACTAAGTGTAAATTACTTAAAATAACTAAAAACAGTAAAGAAGAGAGAAACTAAAAAGAGAACAAGAAAAGAAGACTTGAAACTTTCAATAAAATATTTAAAAAAATATCGGTGAAGAGGAAGTTTACCATTAGAATCCTAACACTTAAATTATTTTTTTATAACAGCTATGTCCTTAAACGCAGTATTTCACGACCAAAACAGCAATTTACTTGCCGATATTTTTGCATTTGCCGTACAACGGTTAGTAAGAAGATAAATGCTGTGGCGCCATAGTACTATGCCATTTGCATTGAGTATGAAAATGAGCCGTTTCGGCTGTCACCAGCGAGAGTCTGCCTTTGACCGTCGTTTTTCTCTTTTTACGTGCTCTAATTGTAGTTAGACATGAAACATTTGAAACCACTCAGAAAACAAGTTCGAATGGCACCGTGAAAACCAAATGGCAAGTAGCCAATTCTGATATAAATTAGTTACTCAATTCAATTCAATTCAATTAATTTTATTTCGAACAAAGTCCATAACGTGTTAGTAACATTTTACTTAAATCTAGGGTTAATATTATATTAATACACATTAAAACATAAGGGTGCATGCAGTTGCACCCAGTGCTTCAGCCACGGTGAGTCCCACCTGTCGGCCAGCGCGCACAGGATAGTATTCGAGCTGGCGCGCCACCGTCTCATAAATAAACGGGCTCATGTAGATGTTGCAGCCGCACGTGTTGAGACAATAACGCTAAAGCCTCCCGTCAGAACTCAATTAAATCCCCCTGTTCATTACCCTCGATAGTCCTCCCAGACACAAGGGCGTAAGCGAAGAACCGCCCTTACGATTCATAAAGCCTTATAGATGCACTAACAATGTTCAAGCTTTACACTTGATACCTTTGGTGGGGGCAACATATATTCAGGATGTTGGCAAACTAACTCATATTTCGTTCAAAACATTGTTAGAGTTTGTAATTGATTTGAGTGTTTTTCAACTTTTATTGCTTGCTTTATGATCGAGCGAATTGGGTGAGTATGGCGGATTTGCTTGCTCGAAAAAAAATTAAAAGTTGTATTATGACTCTTGCGTTTTGCTTTTATTTTTTTACCTTTTAATTAATTAGAGTGATTACTTTTGTTTTACCATCACCGTCTCAGTAGTAGTTGCAAATACTAAGAATGTAAAAGGTTGTTAACAAACTGGTTGAAACTGAAAAGTTACCGTAAAATAGAGGACCTATTGTAAAATTGTAATGTAAAATGTACACAAACACAATTACTGGCAAACATTAACACACATGCACTTATTTAAATATTTAGTACCTAATTCATACTTAGTTACTAGTTCTTTGTTAAATTGAAAGAGAAAACGTCAAAGATTGTTATACTATTGACCTGTTAATTTATTTATCTTGATTATATATCTTGTCCTCGCAGTTATTATTATTTACCAACTGATTAATGAAGAGCGATGCCTCTTAACACAGGTAAAATTTACTTAAAATAAAAAGAGGCATCAACTGTTATGTTTAAGGGTGTAACAATTGTATATGAACAAATATTTGTCTTATTATTATTATTTATTAAATTATACGTTGCATAATTCGTTCTAGATACTCTAATTAGGAATGAATAAAAGTAAGGCATTTGTTGAATACAAGTATGTAGACGTAACATCATTACTTAATGCCACGCTCATGTAGTATACAATTTATCAATACATATCATCTATACAAAAGGTTCAAATCGGTAATGGTCCTAAGTAAGCTCATCTTATTTCAAATTGTTCATTTTACTGAATTTTCTCCAGTCATATTTTCTGTAAATAGAGCGAATTGAGTTTTCTGTATCGAAATTCTTACAAAAAGCGAAATGCTGTTAAGAATTTTCATAAAAGTCTAAGGTCAGAGTGAATTTTACTCAGTATAAAAATGCTGAACGAATGAATGGAAATCTAAATTTATCTCGCTCCCTCAGCCTCACCTTTGACCTTAGGCATTATAAATTGAATGTAAATGGGCTGATCTCCATAAATAGTAAAACGTTTTTTGTGTAGATACTTAGGTACCCATAGATTCGTTTAGCTTAGTATAATATAAGGTTTTTTTTTATTTTGTTTACATACAGTTTAAATATTTTATTTTACATTGAAATCAATAGTATTGAATTGATGTAAAATTTGTGTCTTATTTATTGAGTAACAAAGGTGTAAAAACAATAAAAACATAATATACCTTAAATTAAAAAACTAAACATTAAATATAATAAAAAAAAACTAGCTACTACATTTGGAAGTGTAAGTTTACCAGTGTCGGTTTTATTTCATTTTAATGGCAATTTTAAGGTTATTTTTTTGGAATCTAATTATGGTTTCAAGTATAGTAAATGCTATATCTACACATACCTACAGAGTCGAAAAGCCACTCACACCACGCGAAACTCCTGCAAGGACACCTTTACTTTTTTTTTACTTTTGTCTGTTGGCGTCAGTTGGCGTACAAAGTACGTTCATCAACTCTACTCGTGCGTTTAAGAGAAAAAGCAAACGGAGGCTCTAGTATAAGTTTTACCGAAACAAAACGTCACGACCGCGTTCGCGTTTAGCTGTCAAAACCTATATAAATTGAGGGTAAAACGCAAACGCGATCGTAAAGTTTTGTTTCGGTAAAACTTATACTAGAGCCTCTGATACAAAGATATTCTATAGAAACTGAGCTCTTGAGTATAGAAAACTTACAAACATTATGTCTTTCTTAGGGAAACTAAAAGGGAATTCCCCTCTGGGTCTCGGATGATTTGACTCATTTGTGTGAAAAAAATCACATGTTGGCGCCATGCGATTTTTTTATCACATACATACAAGAACTGCTCATTCAGACCAATTTTCCTACCCTGGTACAAATTGTGGCAAACTAAGGCACTTGTCCCACCGCCGGCGAGTAGCGAGTACTCTCATAGTAATTCTTACTCGCGCGAGTAAAAGCGAGTAAGAATTACTATGAGAGTACTCGCTACTCGCCGGCGGTGGGACAAGTGCCTAATGGCCACCACCAATGACAATATCGATCCTATTACTGCCATAAAACCGTGCTAGTAGCCGTGCTGACGACGCATAATTAAACCAGTGGGTCTATCTGACTGAACGTATTGGATTCAAACCACAATGACCTGCATTATAAAATTTTCACTTCATCTGCCAATCACAGAATTTCACTGTATAACACGCGCACGTGGTGATGGCGCTTTAGTTAATTGTGTCACAAGGGAGCAAAATAGTATATTTACGGCGAGGGCGGTGTATTGAATCCTGAACGTAGGGAGGGATCCTACAATAGAATCCTGAGCGTAGCGAGGGTTTCTAACGTAGGAGAGTGTAGTGAGGGATTCAAGTGTTAACGCCCGAGACAAAGATAATTTTGCTACCGAGTGACACATACTATTTTTCACACCGACTATGAAGAAATTTAAAAAAGGTGCTGTTAAAATTACACAAACAACTTTTAACAATTTTTCTTAATTTTCATTACAATGTTTTAAAAATTATACGAAACATTCTTACATTTTCATATACGTAGTTAAAACATGAAATATGGTCAACAGTAAATGTTTATTAAGCAGAAACGTCCGCTTTCCATGGACGGATTCCAAAGGTTGTGGGTTCAAATCCCGCTCGTGGCGAATAATTTTTCAATTTTCCACTATGATCGAAATTTGAAATATGGTCGTTGTTAATCGATTACGATGAAATTACAATCGATTATTATTTATTAAGATCCGTGTTCAATTGGCACATTGCGCAAATGCTACATGCCAATGGATAAATTAAAAAAGTAGCTTGAACAGAAAAGTAGCATTTTGATCGCTCTCGCCGTGGAGCAAAACTTACTTTTCCGAAAGAAAGGTGTGAAAAATATGTACGTGGTGAATAAGGGTACGTAGAGACACTACATAAAATAATCAATAATGATGTATTTTCTTGAGAAAAGATTAAGAATGCAGTCAAATGGAGAAAAAGGCAACGCTAGAGGATAAATAATCACAAAGTTATAAAGTGTTCAAACTTTAAAGAGGGGTATGATCTGTCCCTTTTCCGCAAAACGCACCTTCTTATGAAACGATTGTCATTTACTATGACGCTCGAGGATCGTGACGTCACGAACTGCTAGCGTTTTCTCTCTCTAACAAGCAACATTTAAACGGTTAAAGCTTCGTAATTTTTTGAGATATTAGAGAAAAAGGAACCTATTCATGATTTAGATAAGAAAAAACTTAGGAATATACTGCAGAAACACATTTTTTAAAACGCTTTCTGATACGTCATATTGGCGCACGTGGAAGCGTACAACCGCGACAAATATAAATCAGATTTCAATCTACAATTATTCAGATAGACCTCAGTCCTAATTTGCCAGAGGTCAAGTGTCGAACAGGCTGAAATGAAAGGGACTGAACTGAAAAAGACTCGAGAGTGCTTCAGCGAGACTTGGCTGGTACTCGACTCAGTATGGAGTTCCGATTCTTTTACTGTTCGAGCAATGAATGCTATGTCAAAACCACTACCTACGACGGAACGGAGTGAATACATTTAGGATGAGAGGTAGACTATACTTGTTTTCTGACAGCATCTTATTATAATTATTTTTACGTCATAAATGGCCCCGCCCGCTCACGGAAAATCTCACTTCCTCCTTCACCAAATTTATACTCATCACGGGCGATAGTAAAAAACGCGTATATTTATGGCCCTCGACGAATAAGTTCGATCTGTTTTGTTTTTTGAAGTGAAAACTTCTTTAGCGGCGCTGAGCACTTTTTGGGATGGGGAAAAATTGCTAAATACGCGACAGATCTTTGTGACGTCAGATGTGAAGGAGGTCACAAACTTTTATATTTTGCTGCTAGCCGATTCGACATCATTCAAAACTGAACGCTATTCGTAAGAGTATAAAGCCGTTAAACACTTTTTACAATAGCATATTCTGCAAATGAATTTGTAATTTTGTCCACGCGTCCTTCACCGTTTTGCTATTGAGCAAATTCGAATAGTTCGAATTTGGACGTTATTCCTAAAGAGATAAGCTTTGAAAATATTTGGCAACGGCAAAAACAAATTGGCAAGTATTTTGTTCGCCGCCGCCATCCGCTGTTTATTATATACCCTGTTTTTTATAGTAGGTACCAAATTGATAATTGTTTATAAATTTGCGCCAAATTCATTTTTAGGGTGACACCGTAAGATGTCACGTGACCTGATCGAAAAACTGTTACAATGTTATTGAGTTTTCACTTCTGCCGGGCACTCCCGGAGTGCAACCCGGTCTTTTTTTGTCTGTCAGTCATGGATGTTTTCTATGATTTTAAGTATTTATTTATCGATTTAAGTACATCATCGTCTAGTACCCATAGTACAAGCTACGCTTAGTTTGGGACTAGGTCGATTTGTGTAAGATTGTCCTCATATAATTATTTATTTATTTTCATGACCAATATTTTTTGTATGCTAGGCGGTTAGAGGTTAATGAAATTTTGGATTTTTTGGCTTCCAATATGTAACCAACGTTAACATAACTACATAACTAACATAACCCATTGTGCCACTGTAGAGCGGTAAGGCACGCAACTTTAAATCCATAGGTCGCGCGTTCGAACCCAGCTCGTACCAGTGACTATATACGAAATATCATTTGATATGTAACAGTGGTTTTTCAATGAAGGAAAACATCGCGAGGAAACCGGTCTAATCCCAATAAGGTCTAGTTTTCCCTATGGGTTGGTAGGTCAGACAGCAGTCGCTTTGGTAAAACTAGTGCATATGCCAAATCTTGGGATTGGGTGCCAGAGCGAACCCCTTGCTACTTTAGAGCACAACCAGGAATTACGCAGGAGCATCTGTGTAGGCCTATGTTCAGCAGTTGACGTCTTTTGGCTGGTATGATGATGATGATGATAATGTGTGTATGTGCTCCATAGAACTAAACTATTCCAATATATAACTCCTTCCCAGATATGGCGTTGTCTCTAATCTCTGCAGTAGTTGGAGACAGTGCCCGACTAAACTTCGAGATAAAACTTCCCCTTTTGCATACAAAGGAACCCTGTCCCAAAGCGGGTTTATTCCCAAAAACAATGTCAGCTGAGTTTGAACAGACCAGTATATTTACGACCTAGACTCGTACTATTTGTCGAAATCGGGGGTCTCCAGCAGTGCCCAGTCAGCCAGTCACTGACAACCAGCGTTAAAGATCTCCGATTACGAGTAGTTTTAGGAGTTTTGTGGTCTAATTATAATAGGCACGAATCGTGGAATTTCAGACAAGTTTGTAAATAGCTAAGGCTTTGGCGTTCCTCCGTATTCGCTTAAAATCTGAAGCATTTTTGCTAACCGCAAAAATGTAGGTAGGTTGCGAGCGAAACCATCAAAGCCACGTAGCGCTGAGGTTATATAATATTTGATCATGTCAAAAAAAATCAGGCTTTAATAATAACAAATGTGTACATTATCTTGTGAATAAATAGGTTAACATTTGATCGGTAGGGAAAATACTGAATTCCAGCCGTCATTGAAAAGAGTTCCTTAAACAAGCTTTATTATAATCCCAGAACATGCGCCGCGCGTCGCCGTCTTAGCGCGTTATAGTGCTACTTATAAGTTTTGTATACTGATACGTATGTTAGTCTGTAAGGTAATTGTAAATATGAGCCTCGTTGCCGGAGACAAATAAATAAAATAAAATACTACTGTGCAGAAAACCAGAGTGGCGACCGCTTGTTAAATCAAAATTATCTGATTTTGAAACCGAGTGACGCTTTGAGCTAGACTCGACGCGTGATGCATTGAAAGCCAGACCTGCGGCAACTAATTATAATTATTTAAACGGTCTGCTCACATGCCCGCAATGTGCGAGGGCCTTCACGAAGAAGATTGGCTACATGAGTCACATGCGAGCACACTGCCGTCAACAGTATACCTGAGAGCCTAAACGAAAACGAACTTCGTTTGTGTATATATCTCCGTCTCTGTCGCATTTGCTGGTTCGAGCGAAAGAAAGGGAGATACAATACAGGGACGGTAGCCCCGCCGCACTGAACGCAGGCGCTGGGACCGAAATCATCATTAGGTGCATGCGAAGCCACAAATATTGAAGATAACGCAGTCAAAACCGCTGGATTAAATAGAGTACAAATCTATCCATCCAGAACGTATATTCTTTACACAGATTGCGTACAATCAGCAGCAGAAGTTGCTAAGCGATCCTACTGCTCAAAATTATCTCACGACATATACACACGACAGTGGGCAGGGCACATAGCACGTAGAACCGATGGCCGTTGGGGCGGAAAGGTTCTTGAGTGGCGACCACGTACCGGAAGGCGCGGCGTGGGTAGGCCCCCCACGAGGTGGACTGATGACCTGGTAAAGGTTGTGGGAGTCCGCTGGATGCGGGTGGCGCGGGACCGGTCACTTTGGCACTCTTTGGAGGAGGTCTATGTCCAGCAGTGGACGTCTTTCGGCTGATATGATGATGATGATGATGATGATTTACATACGAACTCTAATTTCATGGGGATAACGATCTGTGTAGGTAATTTTGACCGTGTTATGTTGCTTAGGTACTTCTGATGCTGACTGTACGTCACAGATGGTAAGAATTTTCTAAAATCGAGTCATCAAAGCCATCGGTCTTCGTCGTGTGGCTAATGGACTCTCGTTAGTAAAATCATTCTTACTGACCTTGAAATACAAGGTACTATTATTTTACAACAGTTTGCAATTAATGACTCAAGTAATCCGCATTAAAGCAGCCTCATTACAGCATATAAACGAGCCTAGAGCCCCTAAATGGCTAATTTTATACACAAAACGTTTACGCTCTAATTTAGTAAGAGTATTAAACCTTTTCTAATTCAACGTTAAGCCTTCGGTTGTTAGGTAATAGTATTTTAGGTAAAATTATGTGCCGTTTCAGGAGATATTCCCTGAAAACGGAACAATGCTAGCAATAATTCTCGAATAATAATAATAAATACTCTTTATTGCACCACAACACGAGAGAAAGATCTTACAAATAAAATCGCTTCATAAATAATGGTGACATCGCTTTAATCGCTCTTGGGTCTCGAGCGATCTCTTCCAAACCACCTTCCTCGACGAGATTGTTCTACGGTAATGTTAAGCTGCTTGACTTAATTTTTAAGATAAATATCCATATTGTAAATGCGAAAGGGACCCCGTCGGTATGTTACCTATTCACTCGTAAACCGATTTAGATGCAATTTGGAATTGAGATATTTTGTAAGGACATAGTTTACTATTTCATTCAGGAAATCATCCTCTAAAGGTGTAAGGTAGAAGTTTCTATCAGGAAGCCATAATTAAAGCTATTTAGACCTGCAAGCTACACTTGCAAACACAGAAGAGAATCATCATGATCAACGAGTTCTATGCAGCGAAGTCACAGGCAAGAGCTAGTCAAATATAAATAGTTGTGAGCGTCCGCAAACATTTTTTAACTACACTTCTGGCACAGTCAGCAACGCTAAAACAAATATCTGTGTGCATGCCTTAATTACCTATGTGATTTTGTTTTATCCTGTTAATGTTGTTCACTGTAGATGGTATTAAGAGCGCGCCTAGACCATTTCTCTTATTACACTACCCTGATAAGGAAAAAGAGTCCCTGAATAATGTGTTAACTACTTAAACCTTAAGCGGTTCGAAGAAACAGAATATCTACTTTAACTCTTCCGAGTTAACGCGCACAGAGTAAATGTGTATATTTCATTAATAAATATTAGGGAACAATCTTGCACAAAATGAAATGGACCCATAGTAAGCTCAATAATACTTGTGTCGAACTAGAAGACGAAGGATATAAATGTAAATACTTAAATACATAGAAAACGCCCAAGACTCAGAAACAAATATTCATGCTCATCACACAAATATCTGCCCTTACCGGGATTCGAACCCAGGACCTTCAGCTTCGTAGGCAGCTTCACTACCTACTAGGCTCACCGGTCGTGGTCGTCAGAGATACACAACTATCAACTCGCTAAACATAAATACACACGACTATATGGAATGGAAAAATATTCATGTTCGAGTCAACAGGAATAAAATGAAAATTTTAGAGAGGTCATTTATACGACCCTTTTTCATCGGATGTTAAAAAACCTCCGCGAACGGACGAATCGTTTGATATAATGGGGAGTCATTTTTCTAAAACGTTTCGTGATAGCTTTTTAAATTGAGCCGTTATTTGTTAGAACGTCACGTATTTAATTTCGTTTTGTATCGCACAATAAAATTGATTGTTGGAGCTTGTCTAAATGCGTAAAAAAATGTCTGTAACTCCTGCAAATAACGTCCTGTGTGTGGATTATTTCCTATTCAACTCGGCGAGACACCGATATGACCGGTAAGTGGTAAGGGTAGTGACGCTGCCTACGAAACTGAAGGTCCTAGGTTCAAATCCCGGTAAGGGCAAATATTTCCGAAGTATTTGCCGCGGCGCGCACCGACGACTTTCACGCTATTATGCGAAAGCGCTGTGCCTCTATGCTTACCCGCCTGCGCACGACCACAAACAGCATCCTGAACGTGTTTACTGACAGGTGGAACACTCCTGTGATGAAGAGGTGGTTGGTTCTTCACTGTCCTAATTATAAGTAGTTTAGTTTAACATTTTTGTTATGATTATTATTGTATTATTCATTTTTCACGTACCTACCTGATTATTATTATACAATTTTGCCTATCTGGGGGCACGGCAGTGCCCCCGCCAAGTCGAGCGCGAAGCAAACACTGCCGTACCATCCTTTACTGAAACCATTTCGCCGCATTTTCAGGCCCCTATTTGAGAACCTCTGGATAAGACCAGAACGCAGAAATTTTCGTCATCTAGTAAGCTATAATCACATACATAAAATCCAAAATTTCAAGTCTGTAGATCATTTAGTTCCGAAGTTAAGCGAAAGCAAAGTTTCGCATTTATGACACTCACTCACTCATGATCATCAAAATAGAACTAGTACTTCCCATAAACTCACAGAGCTGAGTTAGGGTTTAATGGCCACATAAAGGGAAAACCATAAAAAATGCAATTTCAACCCAGTTTTCTAGATACACCAACTGTATACATTACTTTGTAATCCTATACAAATATATAGGATTACAAAGTTACATTTGCAGTGAATGGGAAAATTCAAAAGCAAGAATGGGCCTCCATTCATAGTTGTATGGATAACACATTAACCTACAAAAAGAAGTGAGATCCCATAAAAAAACATTCCATGTAAAAAAGAGGCTAAGTCTCGAAACTCTTCCACCGTAAAAAGTTGTGAGATATTTCGTAGAGCCAAGTCTCAGGCATTCTTATTAATCTTTATTTGCTTGCTAAATAAAATTTTGTGACTTGGCAATCACACAATACTACATAATTTTAGGTAAGTATGCAAAAATCCATAAATACAGTTAAGTTGTGTGATTGCCACGTTGCAGAATTTTATTTAGCAAGCAAATAAAGCAGAAGCCTAGACCTACGTAAGTATGTAGGTTATTACACATTTATACAGTTGAACCTGTGATCTGATAAATTTATAATCAAGCTCCAGGGGTGAATGAACATGTAATGCTAATATGAAGCCGACTGTACGTTGTACTGTTACTAGATAAGCCGCCAACAGACGGAAGGCTTATCCGGCATTGCCGGCCAGCGTAATTGCCTTACACCGATCAACGAGGAACTTATTATCCGGACACATTATCAACCTACACGCAAACATAGTACGCCAAATACATATTTAATCATCATATCAGCCGAAAGACGTCTACTGCTGGACATAGGCCTCCCCCAAAGAGTGCTAAAGTGACCGGTCGCTAAACTTAAGTGGCAGTGGGCGGGGCACATAGCACGTAGAACCAATGGCCGTTGGGGCGGAAAGGTTCTCGAGTGGCGACCACGTACCGGAAGGCGCGGCGCAGGTAGGCCCCCCACAAGGTGGACTGATGACCTGGTAAAAGTTGCTGGAGTCCACTGGATGCGGGTGGCGCAGGACATATTTAATAACTGATTGTAATTATTGTGTATTGAAAAGAGTATTCATATATCATACATGGTTTTAACTCGATTTTATTAAATTCTGATTCAAATATATGTCTTTATTTGTATTAATCATACATTGACAATTATTACATAAAACGATTAATTTAAATAAATAACATTTCTGGGTTAGAATGTCCTAAGAATAAAATAAAATAATATGATACAATTCAAATTCATTACATTTATAATGAAGTTTTCGGCTCAACATATTCATTCATCTAGGAACTCCTTCACAGAGTAGTAAGCCTGTGTTGCGCGATATATTTTTGTGCGTAAAACTACTTTCGGTGTCTAATTTAACTATTTATTAGAAACTAGCTTCTGCCCGCGACTCCGTCCGCGTGGAACTCGTTTATATCGCAGCTCCATACAAACTTCAACCCCCCATTTCATCCCCTTAAGGGGTGATTTCCAGGATGAAAACTATCCTATGTCCTTCCCCGGGATTCAAACTATCTCCATACCAAATTTCATCGCAATCGGTTCAGCGGTTTAAGCGTGAAGAGGTAACAGACAGACAGACAGACAGACAGACAGACACACTTTCGCATTTATAATATTAGTATGGATGGATGGATTAGCTGGGCTTGGGCTGGCGAGCTTTAGATCAACATCAACTTTTAAGATGAGCTTTTTCATAATAGTTTTTATCCTATTGCGTGTTAATTCAGGCTATTTAGAATTAAGAAACCATAAGTATAACAGAACTCTAATGAAAAATAAATTTTACTAAAGATTATAAATATTACAAAACTAGTCAGAATACAATATAATACAATTATAAATAAAATTCATTACAATTTGGAAAAAAAAATAAAAATTAAAAGTACTTAAGCCTTCATTGACGTTCTTTATTGTTACTATACCAGAAAATTTCAGATACGCACTAAAAGCATTAATTACGACTTCTTTCGTTCATTAATTACCACACCATACATTTTAAATAACTATTCTGTATAATGAAAGAAACTTTAATGAGGCAAATATTGAAATCGAATTACTGTCTGAAAAAGCACTTCAATTATCGCTAGAGATTACAGGCGCGATTTTAATTATCAGCCTGGGAATCAATTACGACGAACGGTTCACTATACAATTTGGTTTCAATGTGTTTAGCGCGCTCGCTCCGACGCGCGCTGTGCTAGCATGTCAGAAAGAGGTCGCAATTTGATATCCAAATTACGAAATGTTCGTGTCACATTGCCCTCTAAAAATTACTGTTAGAACCTTTAATGGACAAGTAATTAATATAGTGTGTGGAAGATAATGTAGTGTTAAAATATGGGAACGCTCAATAGTACATGATTGCCGTGGCCGGGAAGGAGGCAATTGCAGGCTGAGGCTAATATAGTGCTTTTCTCAAAAATGGGGAATAAAAAAGACTTATGTAAACTTTAAATATCGTTGCACTACGTGAAAATATTTAAGATTTCCCGCCGTTTTTTTTAAAAACAGAATCTCAAGTGTATTTTTCCACCAAAAAAACGCAAACTATTTGAAACAAATACAAAAACGTCGTGTTTGCAACAGAAAAATACGAGTTGAATTGGCTGAATAAGAGCTGTGCCGTCTTTTGTATGCCAGTTTATACTTGAAAAAAAATTGCGTACTCGACAAATAAAGGAATTTATATATAACATTCCAGGCGGCCTGCAATGTTTTTTATTTTTTTATTTAGATCTGACCTTAAACTATATAATTATACACTTTACCTTCCAATATGTAGCGAGTTATGTTCACTTTGCGGGCGATTTTTGAGAAAAAACCTATATAAAGATTATCAAGGCAACTTTTAAATTTATGTTTTGCTTCAGTACTTACGCTCAGCTTTCGAACAAATTTTAATTAAGCCTTAAATCGATGTTGTATAAAATCTAAATGCGTTCTTCATTTCTGCCTCATCGAAGTCAGATTTCGTTTGACTGCTCATCTTGTTGAACGAGCGAGCAAAGCGAACGAAGTTCTCCGTTTCTGCTTGGGCCAAAATTCTGTCGTATGTCCATCCGTCCGGTTTTACAAATCCCGCTGTCCGGTAGTTTTCCTCTACAGGTCGCAATTCTCAACCGATTCTCGTGAGCAGGTTCAATGATGATAAATAGATTTTATTGCCAATACAGTTTTTAGACATTAATTTTTTTTTTTTTTAGAAATAGTCAGTCAAATTTTATTTCTTTCTTGAAGTTTTAAATAAATATATCATTTATTTTCAAATTTCACAATAATCAAATAATTCAATATACAGTCAGCATCATATAGTTAGTAGCAGCCAAAGTAGCCAAATATATCGGAACACGTCTTTATTACTATAGGAATAAGGAAGTGTGACGATATATTTGGCTACTTTGGCTGCTACTAACTATGTGATGCTGACTGTACAATAAAGACACAATTTACAATAATATAACATTAAAACCACCAATTACCTAATTCTAACTTTAATCGCCCCCAGTCGTTCCTGGTGCAAAAGTCCCCATAATACTGGCGGCATTTCCTGGATAGCCATGGAAAGCCTTTGCACCAGAAACGACTCAGAGTGGGGGTCCTCCCCTTTTTGTCTGAGTCGACGGCCTATGTCGCGAACAAACCGTTTCGCGTCCGCCCCCCAACACCCCGCTGTTTCCACCGCCAAAGGGACAAAAATATGCCCGGTCCCAAAGGAGCATACTTTTGCCGCTTCACCGCCGCTTGGGTCTCGGCAGCAGCTCCGGCAGCGCGCGTAGTGCGACTGATGGGTGGCGGCGAATGTGCTGACACATGTAGCATCCCATACCAAATACCGCCCCCTTTCCCACGGCACTAAAGTGAGGCCATCTTTAATATCAAACATGAATATGGCGTCGCGGTAGACCACGTAGGAGATGGCGAGACGAGCTCTCTGACCAAGACTGGTGGGAGGCTGCCTGGGACAAAGATGTAGAAGGAAAAGAGGGAGGCAAATGCCCAGCAGTGGGACATGGCTCTTAATAATAATAATTAGAAAAAAACGGGCTCGCGGGTTTCACAGCCCACATAGCCAGTAGTATATTCAACAGTGTTGGTAATTATTTCAACACCACCCTAGCTAACGTGACAGCAGTACAGTCGACTACAAAGAGATGGATCAAAGTTACAAAAATATGTATACACGACTTTATTGCCTTAACACTAAGGTTGCGCATACATATGACATCTAAGTATATTTTTTTGGTTTAAGATGACATTATTATATTATTATGAATTTTGCATACTTATTATTTTTTTGACTTCTGACAATTTAAATCTAGGATGGCCTAGCTATTATTAATATTCTGACATTGACATTGTACCAGCATTTATTATTAAGTATTTAAATTGTTCCTATTATATTGATTTAAACTTTCACGATTCTCACACAGTATTTATACTAAACGGGCCTTAATCGCGTATAATTAACTTATTTTATTTACCTCACTGAGGTCTCCCGACGTTTCGGATGTGTTGCAACATCCATGGTAAGTCCACAAGTCATGGTGGGTCCATAAGTTAATTATACGCGATTAAGTCCCGTTTAGTATAAATAATTGTTCCTATTGTTAGTATTTTTTGTTTCTCATGTTTGTTTTAATTTAAAATCGGATATAATTGACTATTATTTATTATTGTTCTTTATTCTAATACACTCTGACGATCTTTTTGTGAATCCACGCTATTTTAATTTTATGAAATGACATGTAAATTTTCAGAATGAAATAAAATAATCTAATCTAATCTAATCTAATCATATTGCCGGAAGACCAGCGCTGGCTCGTGAGCCAGCATTATGCTGAGGCGGGACCATTTCGTAGCAAATAAATAGTTTAAGTACCTAATTAATATTATATGTGTGTATGTGATATTTATATTTGTTTGTTACGAATAAATAATTTTCATTTTTCATTTTCATATTTTTGTAACGTTGGCGTTGACCGTATCGATCTCTTTCTAGTCGACTGTACATTCTTGCTGGTAAAGGATCGATCATAAATCATAAATCAATTATTTATTCGTGACAGCTAAGCCAATACACACTAATACATATGGGAAGGAAAAAATAAATAAATATACGGCCTAAGCCGTGTCACGAAAATCATGATCATGCTAGCTAAGCAGTAAAAATAAATTCTGAGATCGGAATATTTACGGCGACACATACTTACCACTTCTAAGTCTTCTAACGCATATTTTAATGGAAATGTCACGAACTCGAGATAAAAGTTTCGCCCCAATATTTTTTTCATGTAAGTTATAATTAAAGACATCGGTATAAAAAATATAACCCTAGCTAGATTGCGGCACTCCTTTGTTTTGCCGTGGAAATTCCGATGTCTTTAATATAATGTCTAATTATTTCATGAACACAATTAAAAGCTACAGTTGCCTATTGGTTCAAGTATGCGGCTGTCAACAACGCTCGTGGGTTCGAATACCGGCTCGTACCAATGCGATTTTCCAAACTTATGTATGGAATATCGTTTGATACTTACTATTAGCTTTTCGGTTAAGGGAAACATTGTGAGGAAACCTGCAATATCTCTGAAGAAAGGCAGATATATGCTTCACATACGCGTTCCAAAGGTGTATGTGAAGTTCCCAACCCGGACTGGGCTAGGGCGGGGACTACTGCCCATCCCCTCTCCCCACCCATGAGAGGAGGCCTGTGTCCAGCAGTGGGACGTATACATATATGCTGAAGCTGACGATGATAAAAGATAATTACAACCACAATATTTATTTAAATTATATAATGCATCACTACATAGTATAAAACAAAGTCGCTTCCCGCTGTCTGTCCCTATGTAGCTTAGTTCTTTAAAACTACGCAACGGATTTTTATGCGTTTTTTAGTAGATAGAGTGATTCAAGAGGAAGGTTTATATGTATAATATAGTACCCGTGCAAAGCCGGGGCGGGTCGTTAGTTTGATATATAAACCCCATTAAAACCGATCCTTAAAGTCGACAGCTACGAGTATTAAGTAGGTACAAATACTGTAAAAATGAAACATTACATCATTATGATGTGCTAAATAATAATAACATATCCATATCTATCCCGTTCCCTCTCATCCATGAGAGGAGGCCTGTGCCCAGCAGTGGGACGGACGTACATAGGCTGATTTATTTTTATAACTTTTTTAATATCCATATCTAACATATCAAATTTTTCTGACTATAACATTTATAACACAACCAAAACCTAAATGTATTTCCATGGGGGTTTAAAAATGTAAACTTTATTGAATATAAGCCTTTTACGGCTTTAAATTAAGTCATTACTAAATAGGTAAGTATAATTCTCATACTTATACAATTACTCATATAAAAATGATCACAACTATTTGTGCTAGGAACATTGTTTGATCTTTTACTAGTAATCGTCTTAATAGTAGCAAGACAATATATTGCTATGTAAAACTAAAATGCGGCCTAAAATATTCCTAAATGAAAAACATTTGATCATCGTAATATACAACTAAAATCTCACACAACCACACATTTGAATGTCGCTACTAACTAAATATAAAGGCATCTTGTCTTATGTTGTCTTTTTTTTAACTACGTTACTAATTTATAAATTCTTGCAAACGAGACACAAATTTAATTAGGAAAGAAAAATCTTGTAGACATTTTTTTAATGCAATCTTTTTTCATAATGAAGTTGCGTCGTTAATAAGCTTGAGGTAAAGCTGAGTTGTAATTGTTCAATTTTCTTTTTTCTTCACAATTAATGAAAAGATAGGACGTTTCATAAGAATCTTTGCATCATGTTTATTTGTAACCAAAATAAAACCGTTGCTTGCAAGCTTGTCAATGTTGGTCACGTATCAAGCTTCCGTTGCGATACAATAAATAAAGAAAATCCCTACATTACTCAAAAATTTACAATTAAAACGACGAATATAACTCACCTGTGGTTCACCCAGTCCACATACTACACTGACTACGGTTACTGGTAACTGGTTACGGCAACTGGTTACGCGACAGACTAGCGCGCGGGTCGGCTGCGCGCGGGGCACTGGCCGCGATGCGCGAGCGAGGGTGGAGGGAGGGTAGAAAACGTGAGGAATTGCGTGTTTCAGTGGAGTTGGGGTTCTATTTTTAAGAAAGGATGAGTTGTTTGATGGAGGTTTGTTTACTAGATGTCGTCATATTTATTCCGTATATCTTCCAGAATACTTCGGAAGTATCCGAAGGGTATATTTGTAGTATGGGTATGATGATTTGAAATTAATTAAGCAAGGTCTTTTTTTATTAAAACTATGGTCCTTTTCTGACCTGGCTTCGGCAATAGAGTGAAAATACCACACGTTACAGAAGCCGTTAACCCATTCAGGGCCCATGACGAAACATATGCGTCAGACCGCCATAGTCGCTTTCCGCTACATATGAGGAAAACTACGGGATCGGCTACGAGCGTAGCGCGTAGCGCTTCTTGGCTCTGAATGTGTTAAAATAGCTGCTACGCCGTAGCGCGTAGCATGAGCCAAGTGCGTCAAGCGCTCTGCGGGAATATGGCACTTGTCCCACCGCCGGCGAGTAGCGAGTACTCTCATAGTCATTCTTACTCGCGCGAGTAAAAGCGAGTAAGAATTACTATGAGAGTACTCGCTACTCGCCGGCAGTGGGACAAGTGCCTATTCGTCACATTCGCACTCGCATACTACTCGGAAGTCGGAACGTTGACGGATGCCCTATCGACAGCGATAAGTGATAAAATGTAATCCATACTACGCCCGCTGAAATGGTTAATGCACACTCACCCCGCACGCCAAAATGTAGGATATCCTTGGCAACGACCGATCTAAAAAAAAATCTTTAATCAGAGACATATAAACCTAATTAACTAAATATGAAGAAAGGTTCGAAATGCATTTTTAGTTTGTATGTCGGAAGTAATCTCCGAAACTATTCATCCGATATCAAAATTTTACCAGTATGTAGAATGATTCTTCAGGACGAACATAGGCGGGTCATTGTCAGATTTAGGTTCGCGTCTTTTCGGTGGATATTGCCAAAGTTAAGGGCTTTAAAGCCTAATTTTGGGTTGAACTCTGAATCCGCATAAACGGCGTCGCCTCTTCTATAATTCTATGCGATAAAAACATATTATATATAAACACAAGCACTTAACACATTCATTGCCCAGAATCCCTACGCGCTACGCTCGTAGCCAATCCCGTGGTTTTCCTCGTATGTAGCGGAAAACGAATACGACGGTCTGACGCATATGTGTCGTCATGGGCCCTGAATGGGTTAACTATTGCCCACTGAAAAGACGATTTTTGTTTTACTGAAATGACCCGGGCTATACTAGCCCCGCGGTTTTACATCATTTAAAATTCACGCACGTGCGCATAACATTTAAGGCATTGACGTAAGATTAATTTTCACCTGGCCTGTAGAAACATCATCCCTATACATACATACGCGTGCCTGTTTAGCAGTCTGCGCGGAATAGTCTGTGGGCGGGCGGCATTCGTTGCCTACTGGACGGAAGCCCGCGCGCCCTTTGGCGGACCATTGTTTCGCTCGGCCCTATTCTGACGTCGGCACGTTGTGGTCATGATATAACCAATCGAATGATGGGACACCTTCGATTAATTGTAATATGTGTATGTTTAACTTATCATCTTTGACTGTGGTTTCAGTCATACTGGTATTAGTTACATTGATACATAATTTGCCATCAGGCGAAAAAGAGTAGCGTCGCTGCTAAGACGTCTGAGAGGCAGGGGCAATAGCCTTCTGAGAGTGTTGGAGGAGACGCTCGACTGTCCTCTCACCAAATATTGGGTTGAGGTGGCTACCGGGAGGTCGAAATAAGCCTAGTAAATAAATAAGTAGTAGTAAGTTAACTGTCACTAACATAGTATATAAGTCTCCGCTGTAACTAACAAAATATGGATCGATTAGGTCTGATATAAAGATATATTTTTTTTGTTATAATTTGATTTTTTTCAGAAACCTGAATTGGCAAAGTAAATAATTATCGAACCTGATCACGAAATTTCACGAAAATCGGTTGAGAAATTTGAATAAAGTTTTATCATCACACATTTTACGAGGAGAATCAATGTGAAACTATTTACAATCACAATAATGGTAGAAACTAAGATTTACTTAAAAAATGCGACATTTAGATGAGAACAGCCGGACAGCGGAACATTTGAAAGAATTGCCCAAGCTCAAACGGAGAACTTGGTTCGCTTCGCTCGCTCGTTCAACTATATAAAATATATATATATATCCATATCCATACTAATATTATAAATGCGAAAGTGTGTCTGTCTGTCTGTCTGTCTGTCTGTTACCTCTTCACGCTTAAACCGCTGAACCGATTGCAATAAAATTTGGTATGGAGATAGTTTGAATCCCGGGGAAGGACATAGGATAGTTTTCATCCTGGAAATCACCCCCTAAAGGGATGAAATGGGGGGTTGAACTTTGTATGGAGCTGCGATATAAACGATTTCCACGCGGACGGAGTCGCGGGCAGAAGCTAGTATATATATATACACAAATCAACCTAGTCCCAAACTCAGCAAAGCTTGTACTATGGGTACTAGACGACGATAAACATACTTATAGGTTAATAAATACTTAAATACATAGAAAACATCCACGACTCAGGAACAAATATTTGTGCTCATCACAGAAATAAATGCCCTTACCAGGATTCGAACCCAAGACCTCTTGCTTCGTAGGCAGGGTCACTACCAACTAGGCTAAAGCGGTCGTCCCAAATGGTTGGTCATAGAGCAGCGGTGGTAATTTACACGCACCATACTAATACGGAACCGTTTCGTGGAACTACTAATAACTTTTATATGCTCATTTCAATATATATATATGTTCTATCTACAATCATGACCTGTATTATGTCGCACCGCTGAGCAATACTTTGATGAATTGTCTGACGTCATCTAGTTTTCCAGCTAACCTTACTCAACGCGCTGAGTCAGCCAAATTATTCAAACAGAACCTATAACAATTTAGTAATTTATTATTATTTAATCGTATGGCATTCATTATTTGGCCTTTTTAAAGTTTGTCACTCTTTAGTACCACCCAGGGGACACGTGCAGGGTAGTGGTAGGTAGCTCCTGTGGACGCGATTAACAGGTGTCCCCCCTTTGTCAAGTGAGTGGGCAACTCGACTGTTAGTTTTTAAGCCGCCCGAAGGCCTCTAACTCGGCTTAACGACTACTGTCATAGACGGCAGCCGGGATGAACAGCTTAGCGTGCCTTCCAAAGCACGGAAGCGCTCATTTATAGTAACCACTCAAACAGGCGGTCACCCATCCGAAGACTGACCGCTGACCGCTGCCATCTTTGCTTAACCTGCGTTATCGTTTCCGACTCGCAGGCGCCGCTAGGCTATGAGCGCTTGTAGTAATGCTACTCCATTAAACGTTAGTCACGCGGAGTATCTTATTACCAATTAAGTGTAATACAAAGGGAAAAGCGTCTTGCCGTTTGGGTGTTTATATTCCACTGATGTACATTGTTCAAGTTATTATATCAACTTGCTTTCCCAGGTTTTTATTAGGTATGGTTTTGGGGTGGTGATGATCGGCACACCGACCGATCTACATTACCGAACTAGGGCAATGTTTTTGGTCTACGCTTCAAAGTCAGTGTTTGGTGCACTGTCCCCAATACATAGGATTTATGATAATTACATTTCGAAAGCGTGTTCTGTAAATACGAGTAGAACTGAGTTAAGTCATAAATATAACATTCCAGGCGAAGGGCTTGAATTATAATGAGATGTCTCAAGTTGATATTGCTTTGATGAAACGCTGACCCTGTTATGAGTTCTTGGGCGCAAAAGAATCATTATTGAATGTACCTATATTGAAGGTAGGTAGAGTAGCTCTTACTTAAAAAATTGGTATTTATTTTTAATACAGAGTTTCTGTACAGATACACTTATTATGCAATACTTGAATCACAATGAAGTTGTCAAACATGTATAGTGCGAATCAATTTTCTAAAACGAACTCGCTTCTCTTTGTACGGTCGAGGTCATAAATACGTTTACACTTTTGCACCTTATTGCCTTGTAATAAGGTGCAAAAGTGTAAACATATTTATGACCTCGACTGTACTAGGTACAAAGAGAATACAAAGCCATTGTCTTTCATTGTTAAGTGTAACCGCATTTTTTTACGTTGTTAAGTATGCTTCAACTAAGGTGAGTCGGTAAAACAGACTAGGCGCCTGTCTGTTTTACCGACGGTACAAAAAGGCGCTCAATTCAAAAGAATTAGCTGGAGAAGCTTTCGACCCTCTTCCCCCGATGTTACTCTTGCCCCGACTCACCTTACCAATAAAAAGTTGTTAATACCTTACGCTTTCATTTGAATCTTGCTACTTTAACAATGGTGTTACTAATCGCGTAGAGTATTTATTAAACATGGCCATATTTCATTTGGCTAAACAAGATGTGTTGGACCGATGATGGGTCTCAAGATAAGATCCGTTCTAGAAAAAAGATTCTCATTATACCCTATTTTGTTTTTGACGTGACGCTAATAATAAAATAAGGAAGTTTAAAAGAATGGAACAGGAAGCCAAATGAAATGTAAATGGCAACAGCTGTTCAACATCAATACGAGCAAAGTTTGTTAAATGGATATTTAAACCAAAATTAACTGTTAAAAGGTAAATATCAACCTTTAACACCCTCATACCTAATAGTTGTCACCTATCGTTCAACTCAATTTTTATGGATTAAGATTAAAACTCACAAGTATTGGGCAAGGGTTAAACACATACGTTTACCTTAACACAAGGGTCCGCAAAAGCGGGCCGCGGTTTGTCATTGTTAATGAATTGTATTTGTAAGCTCTGGCACGAAGCCATTGAGGTTTACTTGTAGACTAAATATTTGACTTTTGAATTTAAATTTAATTTAATTATAACATTATATGTATGTTTGAACCCAAATCTCGAAACTTCTAATTATTTTTGCCTAAAATTGAAATGTTTGCCGAACCTTTTGTAAGTAAGTAAATAAAACGTAACGCACCTGAGTATTAAAATATTCATTGTTTCGGAGTTTATACAAACTTATGCTAATTAGAGATCAGGTGCGCACATTCCCAAATCAAAGCGGACAAAATTCGTACAAAGATGAATAAAATTAAAAACACGAAGCTTCAAAAATGTTTCATATCGGATCTTTCAAAAACCATCAGTGAATTTTTGGTTGTTATTGAAATCCTCGTGTGGTATAGCATAAATAATAATAATTGAGAATTTTGCCTATACACAAGCTGTTAGGTAATGCACAGATAAATCGTGAACTGGTAGCGTGCCAGAACCATCACGCACATTGATATCAAAATGGAATGCTAAACACCATTATATTGGCCTCCTCTCGAAGAAAACAGTCAGTAATTCAACTGCGATATCAGTGGCCCTCCGTCGAGCGGCCGACAGAAACAGTTATCACACGTTTTTCTCCAATGATTTGATACTAGGCCTCAATGGGTATGGCATGAGCGTCCAGCTAACGTATGAAAACCAATTAAATTTAAAGTTTTGTGAGTCGTTTAAAATGATACTAGTAATAACAGTTAAACACATGTTGTGTGTGTTTATTATACATGAGGAGCAACACCTCACAATACCTCTGTTGTTGCAAGTGTCCATGGGCGGCGGTAATTGCTTACCATCAGGTGATCCGTCTGCTCGTTTGCCTCCTATATCATAAAAAAAAAAAAAAAAAACATGTTGGTCCGCAGGTTCGCACGTTGTACGAAGGAAGTCAAAATAACCCTTTTTAAGGCATTTTGTCAGACATTCTACACGTGTAACTTGTGGACCAAGTGCTCGCAGAGAGCTCCCAATGCCTTACGTGTCCAATACAATAATGGTTTCAGGATGTTGTTGGGGCTGCCTCGCTTTTGCAGCGCATCAGGCATGTTTGCAGAGGCTAGAGTTGATAGTTTTCGTA
Organism: Epinotia ramella; assembly: GCA_947578815.1. NCBI lineage: Eukaryota > Metazoa > Arthropoda > Insecta > Lepidoptera > Tortricidae > Epinotia > Epinotia ramella. Next base: position 25,334,879 of record OX388211.1, read on the forward strand.
AACGAGTTGCCTCTCTGATGCGCCGTGTGCGAGGCAGTGACAACAGCCTCCTGAACACCATTATTGATAGGTTGGAATGCCCGATGGTGGAGCACTGGAACTCCTTACATGTTGGAGCTAGTTATTGTATTGTATTGTTTTAGTATTTAATGATTTCATTTTATTTTATGTATTTTAATGTAATCTTTCTTTTTAATTAATTATTGTACTTTTTTGTAATTAAATATGGACTTATGGTTCGAAATAAATGAATAAATAAATAAATAAATTAGGTGTCACTTAGGTGGACAAGTTTCGAACCCTTCCGAAGGTCGTTTTCAGGTTCACACTCTTGTATTCAGGGCGATACGGCCGCGAGTAGACTCCTCCTGAAGAACTCTCAAAGGAGTCACATGTCGCCCGTAGTGGTTTTAACCCTTATTATAAGTGTTAGTATGTATAAAAACCAGTGCACGAAACAAATTCAAATTAAATTAAAATGCGCACATAACTCAGATACGGCTCTTCTCGGTAAAACAGACAGTAATTCACTGCCGTAAACTGCGATATCAGTGGCTCTCCGTCGAGCGGCCATAAATCGGGACGCCTACATTATTACTGGACAGTTATCGTGCGAATTCCGCCATTGATTTGGGACGGCTATTATACTAGCATGGTTAGGGGGGGATATCGCCAAGGATGTTTTTCCTGGATAATTAACATATTCCGTGCTCACAATTGAAGATGAGAGGTAGTTTGGTGTCCAAATGGATTAATGGGATATGGGAATGATGAATGGGTTGTTTTTCTCCTTGCCAACAATAAACTATGATTACTGTGTTTTGTGATCATAACTCTCTGACAGCCGTCTAGTAATTGATATTATTATTCTGGTAATGGCTTCCGGGCTGTGAGAGCCCTTATATGGGTCATAGTCAGATTTAGGTTCGCGTCTTTTCGGTGGACATTGCCAAAGTTAAGGGCTTTAAAGCCTAATTTTGGGTTGAACTCTGAATCCGCATAAACGGCGTCGCCTCTTCTATAATTCAATGCGATAAAAACATATTATATGTAAACACAAGCCCTTAACTATTGCCCACTGAAAAGACGATTTTTGTTTTACTGACTGACAATGACCCATATCACTGCGACCATCGCATTGATAATAAATGTTCTTTAAAAAAATGCTTCCTCAAAATGTGAAGATCTATTGTTGTTGTTCCTTTTCCATAATGCAGTTTATTTGTAAACGCATTTTGTTAAAATACAAGGGTCTCCGAATAAGTCTACGCCATCAACGCAGTATCAATTCAGATTACATGCACCCACTTGAAAAACCTATTTTTTTTTTGTATTCATGACATACTATGGCACTGCATAAAAGTTGCCGTTGATTGCGGCAGTAATCAATCCTCGTAACCTCAGCTACCGCGCTGTGTCGCAGCGAATACGGATTGGGATGAATATTTATTTTATTTCATTTTATTTCCACACATATAGTTACAATGTACGAAAAATATACGGACAAAAAACAAGTACCTACCTACATCTAACAAATCAATTTACTTCAACTTAAATCAATAACTTACTTCTGATGACCTGGTAAAGGTCGCAGAAGTCCGCTACATGTGGGTGGCGCAGGACCAGTCATTGTGGCACTCTTTGTGGGAGGCCTATGTCCAGCAGTGGACGTCTTTCGGCTGATACTATGATAATGATGATGAAACATAACTACTTATCTATTATATATAACAAAGAGTTAATAATGCAATTTTTGTGAATTCACTCATTGTACATAAGAATAGGTCTACACTGGTCCGACGCAGCTGCATGGCTCGACACCCTGAATGTTGACATTTAAATACTGACTAAATTAATGTCCTGTCCATTTGTCACTCTTGTATCGAATACTGTTAATGTGAAACTAAATTGCCTATTTGAAATGTATGCCATACGATTAAATAAATAGGTCTACATGCCTGGCTTGAGGTTCAGGGTACAGTACGATTACTGTTAGTTAACCACTGACAGATAGTTTGCCTTCATTTAATTTTCAACTTTATGTTATACAAATAAAGCTATTTTCAGAATACTTGTTATCCACGTCTACCGATTTAGAAATAACTACTTAATTTGTATGAGGTTAAAGTTGAAAATGAAATGAAGGCAAACTATCTGTCAGTGGTAAATCCCAAATAATTCTACCGTACGCACGGCGCGCGTCATCGGCGCCTCGCGCAGCAGCTTAATTAGTACGTAGTACTTGGTGGTGATTTATACTTATGCAGCTTAATGCTAATGCTAGGCCGAGCGAAGAGTTACAGGGGTTCTAACAACCTGGTAGCAAAATTTCGAATAACAAAATAGCGCACGAATTCATAAAGGTTGAACTGTAAAATTGTGTTCGCTAACGTACAAAATTAATAAATTTTACAAAATTATTAATTAACGTATTATTATTCTGGTAATGGCTTCCGGACTAGAGAGCCCTTATATCACTGCGACCATCGCTGATCTATTGTGATCGCTAATTAACGTATAGAATTAATATAGTTACTTATTTAATTAAGATTAAATAGTTATCAGGCAGGCTCCTTAACTCAAACAATCTTTTAAATTTAATATTAGTAGTTCAGACTTGTAACTAGAACTATGCCTATGGCGCTATTATGGTCTTTAATGAATGCTAAATGAAGGAATAATATAATATAATAAGAATTAATACATTAATCGTCATCATCGGTATGAATCGAAATTATATATGCACCTGAATAGAATATAATAGTACATAGTTAAATCGACGTTCGTACGTAACAAAACGTAATATTTTCATATTTCTCAGTAAACTAAATACGTGTTGCCGCTACGGAGCTGGCGCAAACACTGCGCAATGAGTAAAGTTGGTTCCAATAGGGAATAAATACGTACGCGGCACGATTGAAAACAAACTTTAAGTTAATGATGGTAAGGTATTATTTCGTTTACGTCAAGCACATCAAGCGTTTAATGCGGATCATGCATTTAAAGCGTTTCAGCCTTTTTTAGTGTATATAAGACCGGCGCACCGAGTAGACGTATTCATTCTTTCTCTAGCGAACTCTCGGATTGTCATTGATTCTGGGTCGAGCCTAAATTCATAACGTAAACATTCGTAGATACATTATTGTGGTGGCGGGAAGGTTCAATATTGTGCGATTGCTTTGCATAGTATTGAACTATTCCACTACTTATTAGAATCTGAGTTTATTCTAAGGTTCAGTATTGTGCAATTATGTTGCGTAGTAATGAACTATTTCACTTTCTGTTAGATTTTGAGTTTATTTTAGATGATTTTATTATTATTTCGAACCAGATCAAAGTCCTAGTTGCATGGTCAACTTAACGAAGTGCATTTCCCCGAACGGTGACAAGGAAGTATACTTCGGGATCCTGTTAGTAGTAGGCCAGGTTTGAGAGAAGCCTGGCACCATCTTTTTTATTTGCACAGATGGTGTAGCCTATCTTTGATGGGCCTCTTACTCGTCTTAAGGTTGGCCACAGGCTGAAGCTGAAAGAAGAAGATCGCCATTTCCCATAAGTCGATCGCTAGGATTGTTATCCACTCGTTGAGGTCTTGTGTGTGCTTAAGGCTTGTTCTTTTATTGGATATATATTTATATGTTATAAAATAGGGCGTGCATTTCACAGAACCCTTAAGTCCACGGACACGTTGTGAAATGTACATTACACAGGCTCTAGGTTGCATTCTCGGACTAGCCTTCCGAACGATTTACAGCTTAGATCCCTAGCTAGCTTAGAACATACACATCACATATCGTTAATAAAAGTAATGATGGGAGTTTTGCATACAGTAGTATAGGATTTAGTGGTAGGTAGGCTTAGGTATAGAGTCAAATACCGTCATAGGGTATTAGGAATACTATTCTTAGGGATGGATAGTTAGAATGAAGGTTTACAAATCAAATAACATTTATTTGAAGGTTTATTTGCAATTATGAGTAACTGAATAGGAATTAGTTATTGTGTGTGGATCAGTAGTATTGGGTTCCGTATTTTATTACATATGAAATATTAAAGGTGTAATCGTCATATTACTTATTGTCATCAAGGTGTTATACTTCCAGTTATGATTAGGATATCAGAATTGTTTCAGAAATATGAAATGATTCTAGGCTAATGGCAAGCGGAGCAGTCCATTATGTCTAATATTAAGGTATCGAATTATCATGAGTGGAATATACTCATTACTTAGGGTAAATTACGAGAACAATATTTCTTTGCTATTCCGCTAAAAAAAAAAAAAAAAAACGTGCTGGTCTATCAGTGAAGATAAGATGCAACTATTTGCGTATAAACATGCAAAAAATTACAGCAAACCACCACCAATATTGACAAAAACCTCGACACGTGTTTCGCCTCTCTACGAGGCATCATCAGGAGATGCTGGCAGGAGATGTTGCTTGCGCCACGTCCACTGAGCAAATGAGCCTCCCGGAGCCGTCCGCCATATTTATATTCTGTCCCCCCATACTACCATTCATGCGTGAAAGAGATGGAAGAACACGTAGTAACGGTGATGACGCAACATTCAATTGTTCGTTAATAATAACGCCTCTATTGTTGTACCTAATTATTTCTAGTTGTTCTAGAACACTTAAACGCAATCCTTTTTCGCAAACATGCAAGATGTTGTAAGAATGATTGTCAGACAACGCATGGTTATTCTCCAATAAATGTTTTGCAAAATTAGACTTGTCCGGGTGATTATGCCGGTACGACGCAACATGTTCTTTATACCTAGTGCTAAAACTACGGCCTGTTTGTCCCACATAAACTTTATTGCAATTGTCACAGCCAAGCTTATAGACTCCCGACTTTTTTGCGCTTTCCACTTTCTCCTTGCCATTGCACAGTCTAAAGCGCAAGGTGTTATTCGTTTTGAAAGCCACGTTTATGTCGTTAGACTTTAAAATGTTGTAGATCTTATCAGACAACTTGCCAACATAAGTTATGCTTGCTTTGTACTTTTTAGGTGGGTCCAAAGATCGTGCAGCGTACAGAAGATTGTTTGTCATTCTAGCCCGTTTTTTCCCAATAATACCATCCACGTGAGACTTGCTGTAACCGTTTGAAATTGCCAAATGGTATATATTACTTAATTCCATTTTATAATGATCATCAGAAAGAGGCACTGTCAATAACCTATGTGCATAACAATGAAAAGCAGCTAACTTATGTTGCCATGGATGAGTGGAAGAAGCCGGGATAACTGTATCTGTATGCGTAGGCTTACGGTAAATTTGGAATTGATGTTTGTTATCTACCTTAGTAATCGTTAAATCCAAGAAATTCAGTGAGTTATTCTGTTCTAATTCCTTCTTAAACTTGATTTTAGGATGCTTGTTGTTGATTTCATTCACAAAAGTATCCAGTTGACTCATATTACCCGTCCAACAAATAATCAAATCATCAACATACCGAAAATAATATAAAATATTATTATTATCCACAATGTGTTGGTTCTCAAAATGATCCATGAAAATATCTGCCATCAAAGGACTAAGTGGGGAACCCATTGCCAAACCGTCACCTTGCAGATAATATTGCCCCCCAAATCTAAAATAATTTTGTCGCATACAGACTGTCGCCAATTCTATTAATTCATCTACCTCCCCTGGATGCAGCCTCTGTTTTTCAAAAAGTGCTCTGAGAATGTCTAAAGTATTCAAATATGGTACATTTGTAAACAAACTATCCACATCCAGTGACAAAAGAATAGCATTTTGTGGCACGTTGATGTCTTTGATCCTTTCGATTAAATCCAAACTATTCTTTAAACAATATTTTGGCTCAAAATTAGACTTCTGTCTTATGATACCATTCAACCTTCTAGCCAATTTATAAGTCGGTGCACTCAAATACGAGACAACTGGACGAATCGGGATATTATCTTTATGTATTTTTGGAAGACCATACAGAATTGGTGCTTGAGGATTCATGGGTATGACCGTGTTTTTCTGATGCTCTGTTTCAAAAACAAATACAGAGTTCTTCACAACATTTCTTAGATCTTTCTGGAAACCAGGCGTTGGGTCCTTCCGTAAAACCGAAAAACCATCACCCTGAATAAGATCCATTACTTTCTGGCTATATTGTTCCCTACCCATGATGACTATGCAATTCCCTTTGTCTGCTTTTGACACCACTAAATCGTTTTTATCCACTTTCTGTTGAATAGACCTCAGCAATAACACGTCAGAGTCAGGCGCACTTCTCCTCAATGTACATGTGTTTTTTAATGCATTTGCTACGGTGACCTTTGTATCCATATCATTATTGCTCAGAACTATTGCGACCTCAGCATCCACTGCTAAATTTTCCAAAGCTTTTTGAGACACCTTAGGTCTTAAATTATACTTCAATCCCTTATCTAACAGTCTGACCTCATCTTCTAAAAACTCAATGTCGGTTAGGTTTTTTACACGAGGGTGGAAACTGTGCTGAGTGGTTAGGCCATCACGCCTTTCAGTTAAGTTGAAATCAGTGCTCGACCTAGTAAGCCTATGTAGTTTGTCGATCTGTTTCACATACATTTGGTGCGCAAGCTCAGAAGCAAAATATCTCGCTTTTTGGTCCAAAATATCAAATTCAATGTTATGCAATTTAAAGGAAAGCTCCGAATACAAAACTTTAAGGTGTAGCTTTAATTTATCCCTGATTGAAAACCAAGAACGTGATTCTTCATTCAGCCATATTTTCCGAGCCCTATTAATAGCCACCTGAGATGCCCTACTAGAACTATTACAACGTATGTTGATATAATTAGGTACCACATGAAGACGTTTACACTGTTGATTAAACCAAACGTTCTGGACAGCTGCTCGGTGTTGTTTAGTTAGCTTGACATAAAGTCGTGCCTGTTCGGCTATGCTTGCCGTTTTCAAATAATTTATTGAATCAGGCGTTACTTTGCGGAAGTCCATGATATATTACGAGAACAATATTTCTTTGCTATTCCGCTAAAAAAAAAAAAAAACGTGCTGGTCTATCAGTGAAGATAAGATGCAACTATTTGCGTATAAACATGCAAAAAATTACAGCAAACCACCACCAATATTGACAAAAACCTCGACACGTGTTTCGCCTCTCTACGAGGCATCATCAGGAGATGCTGGCAGGAGATGTTGCTTGCGCCACGTCCACTGAGCAAATGAGCCTCCCGGAGCCGTCCGCCATATTTATATTCTGTCCCCCCATACTACCATTCATGCGTGAAAGAGATGGAAGAACACGTAGTAACGGTGATGACGCAACATTCAATTGTTCGTTAATAATAACGCCTCTATTGTTGTACCTAATTATTTCTAGTTGTTCTAGAACACTTAAACGCAATCCTTTTTCGCAAACATGCAAGATGTTGTAAGAATGATTGTCAGACAACGCATGGTTATTCTCCAATAAATGTTTTGCAAAATTAGACTTGTCCGGGTGATTATGCCGGTACGACGCAACATGTTCTTTATACCTAGTGCTAAAACTACGGCCTGTTTGTCCCACATAAACTTTATTGCAATTGTCACAGCCAAGCTTATAGACTCCCGACTTTTTTGCGCTTTCCACTTTCTCCTTGCCATTGCACAGTCTAAAGCAGCAGCAGCACAGCAGCAGCACAGTAGCAGTATAGTTTTATATTATTTTCGGTATGTTGATGATTTGATTATTTGTTGGACGGGTAATATGAGTCAACTGGATACTTTTGTGAATGAAATCAACAACAAGCATCCTAAAATCAAGTTTAAGAAGGAATTAGAACAGAATAACTCACTGAATTTCTTGGATTTAACGATTACTAAGGTAGATAACAAACATCAATTCCAAATTTACCGTAAGCCTACGCATACAGATACAGTTATCCCGGCTTCTTCCACTCATCCATGGCAACATAAGTTAGCTGCTTTTCATTGTTATGCACATAGGTTATTGACAGTGCCTCTTTCTGATGATCATTATAAAATGGAATTAAGTAATATATACCATTTGGCAATTTCAAACGGTTACAGCAAGTCTCACGTGGATGGTATTATTGGGAAAAAACGGGCTAGAATGACAAACAATCTTCTGTACGCTGCACGATCTTTGGACCCACCTAAAAAGTACAAAGCAAGCATAACTTATGTTGGCAAGTTGTCTGATAAGATCTACAACATTTTAAAGTCTAACGACATAAACGTGGCTTTCAAAACGAATAACACCTTGCGCTTTAGACTGTGCAATGGCAAGGAGAAAGTGGAAAGCGCAAAAAAGTCGGGAGTCTATAAGCTTGGCTGTGACAATTGCAATAAAGTTTATGTGGGACAAACAGGCCGTAGTTTTAGCACTAGGTATAAAGAACATGTTGCGTCGTACCGGCATAATCACCCGGACAAGTCTAATTTTGCAAAACATTTATTGGAGAATAACCATGCGTTGTCTGACAATCATTCTTACAACATCTTGCATGTTTGCGAAAAAGGATTGCGTTTAAGTGTTCTAGAACAACTAGAAATAATTAGGTACAACAATAGAGGCGTTATTATTAACGAACAATTGAATGTTGCGTCATCACCGTTACTACGTGTTCTTCCATCTCTTTCACGCATGAATGGTAGTATGGGGGGACAGAATATAAATATGGCGGACGGCTCCGGGAGGCTCATTTGCTCAGTGGACGTGGCGCAAGCAACATCTCCTGCCAGCATCTCCTGATGATGCCTCGTAGAGAGGCGAAACACGTGTCGAGGTTTTTGTCAATATTGGTGGTGGTTTGCTGTAATTTTTTGCATGTTTATACGCAAATAGTTGCATCTTATCTTCACTGATAGACCAGCACGTTTTTTTTTTTTTTAGCGGAATAGCAAAGAAATATTGTTCTCGTAATATATCATGGACTTCCGCAAAGTAACGCCTGATTCAATAAATTACTTAGGGTAAACTTCAGGTTCAATATTTCATATTTAATGGACGGTATACCTCGGTAATACAAATATCTTCACTATAGCAGGTTTATAGGAATTTAATGGATACATTAGTCTCTATGTAAAGGGTGGAATAATGCCTTAATACATAATTTTCCTTGAAGGAAATAATATTCAACTGTTAGGTCTGATGAGTTTGTTGAGTGCTTCTTCTCATCAGAAATTAGGTACGAAGCACAGGTAAATTTATTAAACATGTTAGGATTACCTATTAGAAACAAAATATAATAAAATGGGTATTTAATTAGCTAGATGGCCAGACCCACATCCAGGCGGAAATGGTAGCATAGTATGGATCAAAGAGAATCTTCCATACAATAATAATAATAAACAATTAGCTAGCTAGGTTGGTCTGTTATCTGATTTGATGGTATGATTATAAATTGAGGCAATGTTTTGGTATATAAAGAAACAAAGGCTTTAATTTAAGAGGATATTATATGTTGAGAAAATATTGATAAAACTACCATTACGTTAACCGGCCACGGTAAGATCTGGTTGGGGTTTATTAACCAAAAACAAATTTTATTTATTACATAATTAACATTTTGAACTAGGATGCAGTAGGATGACGTAGGGTTGAGTAGGTAGGGAGGAGTCAAAGTCTAATTTGCTACACATAAAAGAATTTAGGTTGCTCGGAACACAACGTAGACACTAGACGATCTATTGGCCATATTCAAGTTAATTTTAATTATTTATGTTCTGTAGGTAAATACATTAATTTAGCGTTAGAAGCAGTTGTTAAGTTATATTTTGCCTGGATTTAACATCTGTTTAGTTACAGACTGTAATTTAACCCTAATTAATTTTATTGAAATAAACTGTTTTTTATGCGTGTCTTCTGTTGCACTTTTTACCGAATAGCCTGTAATATTATTATTATTGGGAGCCAGTATTATTAGACGACTGCTTTAGCTTAGTTGGTAGGGACCCTGCCTACGAAGCAAGAGGTCCTGGGTTCGAATCCTGGTAAGGGCATTTATTTTGTGTGATGAGCACGAATACTGAGTCATGGCTGTTTTCTATGTATTTAAGTATTTATTTATCAATATAATGTTTATCGTCGTCTAGTACCCATAGTACAAGCTTTGCTTAGTTTGGGACTAGGTCGATTTGTGTAAGATTGTCCCCTAATATATATATATAATATATATATTATCAATACTGAGCTTCTTGTCTTAAAAAAATTGAAACTAATGTAATAATTACGAATTAAACACACAATTTACAACCCTCGGTTGCGTCCGGAGTTAAAAAAACAATTTACAGATAAGTACAAGATATCCTTTACGATACATCAAACTAAACTCGTCAGGCAAAATAAAAATATCGTAGAAAATATTCCCAAGATATCTGCATCAATCGTAAAATAAGCTAAAAGAAGGTAAAAACTCAAAGCAAAGTGCTCCGCGTAGCAAAGGAGTGCTACGGCTACGTAGCGGCGTAGCAGTTCGTAGCGGCCTCGTAGCAGATGGATGGGAGTGCTTTATTTTATTGAATTAAATTAAACTGGGAATGGAAGGTTTATTAAGTGGATACATAGACGAAGCTGTGTATATGTAGTCAAAAGTACTGATTTTATGAACTAGGAAAACCAACCGGTTCATATTCATATTCTTTTATTTAGAATTGAACATACAATGTCAAGTTATAGCTTTACAATGAATTTGAATAACGGGTTATAAATGTACTAAATTAATTAACCTCAGTGAAAAAAAAAACGAAAAAATTTTGTTTTAAACGAGTACTTGTTAAGCATCCAACATTTTAAGAGCTGAAACTAAATCTAATTATAAAAAAATCTATAACCACGAGTGAGTCTCGATTAATGAATATTCCAAAAATCGCCTGCTTGCGAAAAAGCTACGAAATTAGGTCGAGTGCGAAAACATCTTAAATACGTACATGGAAATATTGATCATATAATATATGTGAGCACGATTTTATTATCCATACGCTGTAGTAACGCGTTGCAGCAATTTTCCGCTCTGTAGCGAAAATTCCTCTTAGAGGCATGACTCATATGTGCGGCCTTGACTGTGTTAAGGGTTGGTGTAAGATTGCTCAGATATTTTGGAACGTAGGTACCTATATATAGTTATCCTATAAAAAACATTCCATGTAAAAAAGACGCCAAGTTGCAGAATTTTATTTAGCTAGCAAATAAAGATTAATATGAATGCCTGAGACTTGGCTCTACGAAATATCTCACAACTTTTTACGGTGGTAGAGTAGAGGTAGAGAGACTTGGCGTTTTTTTTATGGGATCTCACTTCTTTTTTTAGGTTATTGTGTTTGTGTTATCAATACATACAAATTATGAATGCAGTTCCATTCTTGCTTTTTAATTTTTTGTTCCATCCACTGCAAATATAACTTTGTAATCCTATATGTTTATATAGTTGGTGTATCTAGAAAACTGGACTGAAATGGCATTTTTTTTTAGTTTTCCCTTGATTTATACATTAAACTATATTCTAAATTTGAAGCTTCTATGTGTGCTAGAAGTGCCTTACACTTCTGATAATCGGTCAGTCAGTGAGTGACAAAATTAAGAAATTTGACTAGTTATAATTCTTACTACTAGTTCAAATTAAATGTAATTTGAAATAATAATATATATAATAATAATAATGATTTATTTAGGAAATAATAGTTCAATAAGTGGATATAATCTAATTAAGTTATTAACAACAAAACTTATATCTAGCAGGATTATTCGTATACAATATTAATACGCCAATGCGTCTAAAAGAAATGGTCTTAGGGGACTAATAATACAAGTTTATTGCCTAAACTAGGTTACAGTTGTAATCTGTGTTTTCATGTTTATACAAGGCGTGCTTGGTTACTGAAAATTCAGGCTTTAACTAGTTTTATCCACAACGAAGTTATAGGGGGTCGAGAATGGCCTGAACTTCGAGAAAAGGAATAACGCGACTGAATAAACAAGTGAAATAATAATAATAATATTTTATTGAACTCCAATAGTTACAGAATGTTTCTTACAACTATGATACATTTCATACTGGTTTTACTGGCTGGTCTAATGTGTCACTGATACTTAAAATAGGTATAACCTGTGCTATAAGTATCAGTCGCCTTCCATCTGACTATGTGTGACATAGTAATTCTGATTGTACAGTCTGGCAAGTAATTGTTACAAGAGTATAAGAAAGAGCACGGAAAAAAATCATCAAATTCAAAAGATTTTTCAAAAAACCCCACTATTTTTACTGGCACGATTATGATTCCAACGACACCTCATAAGTATGACAAAATCCATTAGGCCGTTTGGACTGTGGTCAGTGAAATATAAATCTCGTCCACATACATACTTACATACGCTCGTGGCGCAGAACCACACAATGTGGCACTCTATAGGGGAGGCCTATTTCCAGCAGTGGACGTCTTTTGGCTGATATGATGATGATACGCTCGAAAAACATAACCCTTCTTCAGGGGCAGTCGGGTAAAAATAACTAACTAAAGTACCTAGGAGTCTCAAACGAAAGTCCGTAGAGGACGTTGGTGCCCGGGCGGGCATTCTGGTGCTGATCATCAAGGATGTAATATTTTTTTCATCACACTTGCTCGAAAAGGGCTTCATAATGCGCAGACATACAGAGCTGTAATAGCCTGTTTTACGCCCACGGGCGTAATGGTTTTTTTCTTAAATTGTATCTGTCACTCATGCGGCAGTTACAAAGCAAAGAGGTTTTATATCAAATACGATGTCTCAAAACGTATTTATAAATATATTTAAACTTAAAAAACTACTTAAACATGTTTAACTGAATTATTTACAGATTTAATATGTAGTTATTTAGTGTCTATGTAAAATGTTTTTAAGTGTTTTCAAATCGTGGCTGTATACCGAAGGGTCTTTGCCATACGCGCCTCACGTCAAATTCAACAAAATGGACGACTGACATGATGCAGTGTTTATTACGATTTGTATTCATTTCATCTAAAATGTATTTGTTTCCTCGCAAATGTGATGAAAAACATTGTGTATAACACGGGCGTAAGAATATTGCAAACTCGAGTCATCAAAAGCCCTCCGCCTTCGGCGTCGGGCTTCTGATAGGCTCTTGTTCGCAATATTCCACTTCCGCCCCTCGTTAAACAATGTACTATTACGTCAAACCTGGCCATAATGCCAGTTATATCGCACGCTGCGCGTACGGTAAAAATCGCATTGTGGCCAGATGAAGACGTAAAATTGCGTACTCACCACGGGCGGTAATTCGTAAAGCCCCAGATCGCATAATCATGGCCCTCACCTTCGGTTTGGGCCTCAAACACCTGCGATCTGGGCCATTCATGAATTCACCGCCCTAGGTACGTAATGTACTATTTCATCACACTTGCTTGAAAAGGGCTTCATAATGCGCAGACATACCGAGCTGTAATAGCCTGTGTTACGCCCACGGGCGTAATGGTTTTTTTCCAAAATGGTATCTGTCACTCATGCGGCAGTTACAAAGCAAAGAGGCTTTATATCAAATACGATGTCTGAAATGTAAATGTGTAAAAATGTGAACTTAAAAAACTACTTAAACATGTTTTACTGAATTATTTACAGATTTAATATGTAGTTATTTAGTGTCTATGTAAAATGTTTTTAAGTGTTTTCAAATCGTGGCTGTATATCGAAGGGTCTTTGCCATACGCGCCTCACGTCAAATTCAACAAAATGGACGACTGACATGTTGCAGTTTTTATTACGATTTGTATTAATTTCATCTAAAATGTATTTGTTTCCTCGCAAATGTGATGAAAAACATTGTGTATAACACGGGCGTAAGAATATTGCAAACTCGAGTCATCAAAAGCCCTCCGCCTTCGGCGTCGGGCTTCTGATAGACTCTTGTTCGCAATATTCGACTTACGCCCCTCATTAACCCTTAAATGCATGATTTTTTGTATAACTTTTTAATAAATTGAAATAGATGTGTCATGTTGTATAGATTGAGGGAAAAATAAAGAAAAAAATCATAGTAGTAGTGAGTTAATGGGGTTTTCAGATCAGAGCTCTGAAAACTGCCCATTAACACTTATAATATTCAAGTGATATTTGAAAACCTCCGTCGGGTATTTGTTTTCGAGCCAGAACAAGACGGTCCTTCTAGAATATAACTACTGATTGTCTTATTAATCCACATTATTCAAGATAAAACTTTCCTGCTAGTAACACGTCTTCTTTTGCAGAAATATGAAATTTCGAAAACAATCTCACAGCATGAAATTGGATGTGGTTTGTGCTGTTGGTAAAAAACGCAACTTTCGTCATGGTAAACTTTTACCTGACACTATCCGTTGTATAATTTGTGGACCCTCTAACTGTGGAAAAACGAATTTAATAATTGGACTTCTTCTTCACGAGCATGGACCGCGTTTTGAAAATGTTTATGTTTATTCTAAAACTCTTTTCCAACCCATGTACCAGTATTTAGAAAAAGTATTAACATTAGTTCCATCAGTCACTTATCAAAAGTACACTGAAAATGATCAAGTAATTAGCCCTCATGAAGCTATGATTAATTCAATTATAATATTTGATGACGTAGCGTGTGAGAATCAAAATAACATTCGGGATTATTTTGCTATGGGAAGGCACAAATGTATTGATAGCTTCTACTTGAATCAAACGTACAGTAAAATACCTAAACAGTTAATTAGAGACAACGCAAATTTAATAATTATTTTCAAACAAGATGACGTTAATTTACGTCATGTATATGATGAACATGTAGGATGCGATATGACATGGTTACAGTTTCGAGAAATGTGTGCAAAAGTATGGAGCATGCCTTTTAAATATTTGGTTATAAATAAAGATTGTCCTAAAAATTCAGGATGTTATAGGATGGGTTTTGATACCTTTATTGTATTTGATTAATACATCATTTAAAGCAATGTATATAAATATAGCGCTTATTGTTATCAAAGAAACCATTGAGATCAGACATGAGCAGCAATATGAGTGAAGAGAAAAATGTTAAAGGAAAGATACTCAAGTCTACCGAGGCTGTTAAAAGAAAAGTCAAACTTATTCGAGACCTACAAAATAACAATAACATGATTTTAGAGTCTGTTTTCAAACCAATTACAGAACCACTTAATAATATGGTTAATCGTAAAGTCAATGCTAATTTAAATTCTGAAGATGATGAATTGAAATGGGATAAAAATACAATTAAAAAATTAAAATTCGGTCCAGATAGTGCAAAAAAAAGCGATAGAAGCGTGACCGATAAAACTGTTTTGCATAAATCATTTGATTCAAATATTTCTGATGACAATATATCGAAAGTAAGTGATGATACTAATGATGATGATGACGACAATCTATCGAAAGTAAGTAATGATTCTGATGACGATGATGGCGATGATGATGACATTCTATCAAATGAAAGTCAAGACATTGACGGTCACAATAAGACATTTGAAAGCGTTAATAGTAATGTAACGGATAACACTAACGATACAACATTTTATTCTCCACGCAATGATCCAGAATTTGCTAAAAAGTCAAGTACCTTTGATAATGTTCCTTTTGGTGTTCGAACAGAACGTGGTAGGCTTATGCTTGGATCTTCTTCAGTTCGTGTTGCTAATAAGAAACTCAAAGTCAGTGGACGTATACTAAATATGACACCAGGATTAAAAGAATTATTATTTAAGAAAGTACCTGATATGGGTGTTATAACAGAAGAAGATAAGCGCAATTATAAAATACTTTTACTAGAAACTAATGCCCACAGGCGTGACTTTAATCCAAACAAACCAATCAAAAGTAACAAAGGCATGAAGTATTTACACATTATAAAACCGCTTTTTAAGTTAGCAAAAGAGCGAACGACTAGCACTGAAAGCTGTACTATGGGTGAAGGATTACCTACATTAAAAAACGTTAAAAAGGATACAAACTATGTTTATTGGGATGATCCTAACGAGCTTGTAGATAGGTTGAAACTGTTAATTGCTTCTCGCGATGCTGGTAATACGGGTTTGGATAACGAAATTATATCTATTATTGAAGAGTTACGAGAAGCTGGTCACGTGAATAATATATAACTTTGAAATTCATTCTTTACCAGACAGTTAATGAGAGGCTTTTCAGTTAATAACAACTAACAAAATATAAATGAATATCGATAAGTTTGGTCATCACGTACATAAGCGTTTACGTTTGATGACAGTTTCTGATAAAGCACTTTTGAGATCAGAGAATGGAGATTATGATTTACAATTTTCAAGATTGAAAGGCGTTACAAAACCACTGACAGGTGATGATGCAGTTAACAAGCAGTATGTCGATCAATCTTTCTCGAATTTTTACGACAAAAAAGAACTTGATCAATTATTAAACACTATAAAGGTTCAGATTCATAATCTTAATGCGCAGTTAAGAGTTAACTTTTATACCAAACAGGAAGTAGAGACTATCGTCAAACATACTAATAATGACAAAGGAACAAATCGTTAATGAAATTCATCGAGCAGCTCGTAAAAATTTCAAACGCAGACCAGTTATTTTAAAGGGAATTGATCATTTATGGCAAGCAGATTTATTGGATTTACAAAAATTTCACACGCTCAACAAAGGATATAAATATATTCTAGTTGTAATTGACGCGTTTTCTAAATATGCGTGGTGTGTTCCATCAAAATCTAAAACTAAAACTGAGATCAAAAACGCATTTGAAAAAATTATAAAATCATATCAAAGAATTCCAGTTCATTTACAAACAGACTTCGGTACGGAGTTTTATAATACTGAATTTGAGCGTTTTTTAAAATCCTTACACATTAACCATTATTCTACGTATTCGGTCAAAAAGGCTTCTATTGTTGAACGGCTGATAAAAACGCTCAAAGGAAAACTATTCAGATATTTTAGTTTTATAGGAAACTATAAATGGGTGGGAAGACCTTTAGCCGATATTGTTCAGTCTTATAATCATACTGTACATCGTACAACTAAATTTATGCCTGATGCCGTGAATTCTAAAAATGAAAATGAAGTTAAGGAAAACATAGTCAAATCACGAAATTATTTACATCAAAAATCCAATAAATTTAAGGTTGGAGATAGAGTTCGCATCAGCAAATACAAAAGTGTCTTTCATAAGGGGTATACGCCAAATTGGTCGACTGAGCTCTTTACTATAAAAAAAGTGAACAATACTAACCCTTTCACTTACCATATAGAAGATCTACGGAAAAACCCTATACTTGGTACATTTTATGAACAAGAATTGCATAAAACTCAGTGTCCAAACATATATCTTATAGAAAAGGTTATCAGAAGAAAGGGTAGAAAAATGTATGTTAAGTGGTTAGGACTTGATGATAGTGAAAATAGTTGGATTAATAGAGATGATATTGTTTAATAATATTTATACACTTCGTCTTACGTAAATTTATCATTAACTTAATGGTAATGAGAGGAAGCGGACTTGTAAATAGTGTAATTAATCACTTACCGTTTGAACTGCACCTGCCTGGGTATAATTATTGTGGACCAGGTACAAAATTACATAAACGGTTGCAAAGAGGTGATAAAGGAATCAATCCGTTGGATAACGCGTGCATGCAGCACGACATAGCTTACGACAATCATTCTAATTTAAGTGATCGTCATAGTGCAGATTTGGAACTGTATAAAATGGCTAAACAAAGATTACGGTCAAAAACTTCCGGGAAAGGAGAAAAACTAGCCTCATGGTTAGTTAGCAAAGTGATGAAGTCTAAATTAAAGGCTGGTGCAGGAATTAAATCATTCAAACATTTTGTTAAAAAAATACGTACGGAATTAAAAAAAAAAAATCGAAAAATAAATCCGTTGCAATCAGTCAAGCATTGGATGCAGCAAAAAGAATAATCTCTGTTCACAATACGAGTAAACTGCGTGTACCACGCTTACTACCCATTCCGAAGTCTGGAGGATTCCTTCCACTCATTCCTATATTTGCGGGTCTCTCTGCATTAGGATCATTGGCTGGTGGAGCTGCTGGAATCGCAAAAGCTGTCCACGATTACAAAACTGCTAGAAAAAACTTTGCTGAATCTGAACGTCATAACAAGATGATGGAATCTATCGCGTTGGGAAAAGGGTTACATATTAAGCCGTATAAAAGTGGAAAAGGATTATGTATCAAAGCTTCAAAAAACTGAATGATCGGTTACCCAGGCGAGCACTCACTAATTTCGACATTTTAAAACACTCGACGGACATTCCTCACTTTAGAGGTGTTTTTATGAGGGATAATTTACCAAGACGGTCGAAAAGAGTAGAATGTGCAATCCTAAATTTAGATAGTTCTGAAAACCAAGGAACTCACTGGGTAGCCTACGTCAAAGTAAACAAATATTGTGAATATTTTAATAGTTATGGTGATCTTCAACCACCGTTGGAATTAATACATTATTTAAAAGACTGTAACATTTCATACAATTATGCAACTTACCAAAAGTTAAATACTGTGAATTGTGGACATTTGTGTATACAATTCTTGAAACAGTTTTGGTGTAACCATTTAAATGTGGATGACATATAAATAAAATTACATTCACACAATGTCTTTCACTCTGTCTATAACTGGATGCTCCTCCTCTCTTATAACAAATCACTCACCTGCTCTAGAACTAGATGACGATTATGAATGCGGTTTGCTATATATGTCAACTTTTAATTCAATACCGAATATAGACAAGAGAAATAATAAGTTTTATTACGGTGAAAATGAAGTAGTAGAAATACCTGAAGGCTCATATGAACTGCAAGATATTGATGATTACCTTAAAAGTCGTCTCCGAGATTGTTCTTTCACAATGACATGCAACAACAACACGTTGAAAACCTCTATATTGTGTTCTAAAACCGTTCACTTTAATAAAGAAGACTCTATTGGTAAGCTTCTGGGTTTTGGGAAAGAAACTGTTCCGGCGAATATATTAACCGAGTCCGCTTTGCCAGTATCCATTCTGTCTACAACCACAGTCAGAGTTGAATGTGACATCGTGAGCGGATCTTTTGTGAATGGGAAATCTTGTCATATAATCCACGAGTTTGTACCTAATGTACCGCCTGGTTACCGAATCATAGAAACACCAAAAAACGTTATCTATTTTCCTGTTACTCAAAAAAGTTTGAACTCTCTTAAAATAAGAATTTTAGATGAAAAAGATCATTTGGTTAATTTACGTGGTGAAGAAATTCAAATATATTTACACCTTCGAAAAAAATGATAGACTTTAATAAAAACGTGAACCTATACAAGAAAGCTACTAGTACTCTTTGTGCTACTAAGAAAAGAACACCTAAAGGACAACTTACGAAGGAAAATAAACAGTTTTTAAAAATAATAGGTTTATTAAAATGAGTATATTATCAGTAACAGATAATTTCAGCTTCGACAACTCTATAGAAAGTTTCGAATATCATTCTTATAAGCCGTACGTTACAAGTTTTAATTTAAATGATGAAATTCGTATACCTATTAATCAACAAGATCTGTATGTGCTACCGTCGGAAAGTACTTTATACGTAGAGGGTTCAATTGCAGTATTCAACAGAGAAACGAAACAGCGAGTGAACAGTGTTCTTTTCACAAACAACTCAATTCTTCATTTATTTCAAGATATTAGGTACGAGCTGAACGGTATTGAAATTGACAGAATTAAGAATGCTGGGGTCACAACAACAATGAAATCTCTCATATCCATGAATGAACTTGAATCGTCGATGTCAAAACAGTGGGGCTGGGATATCAAAGGCATAAAAAACTCACACGGATCATTTTCAGTGTCTATACCGTTAAAAAAGATTCTCGGTTTCGCTGAAGACTATGGCAAGATTATAATAGCATGCAAGCATGAACTGGTTCTCTTGCGATCAAATACTACTTTGAACTGCGTAAAACTGAATACAAATGAATATGTAGATAACCTAACTATATCTAAAATAGTCTGGCGTATGCCTCATATTAAGGTTTCTGATCGAGAAAGATTGAGGTTACTGAAATATTTGGAAAAAGATCACGTTATTCAAATGGCCTTTAGAAATTGGGACTTGTACGAGTATCCACTTTTACCTCAAACATCAAAACACTCGTGGGCCATCAAAACATCATCTCAAATTGAAAAACCTCGATTTGTTATAATTGGATTCAAAACGAACAGAAAAAATGATACTCTCAAAGATATAACTGGCTTCGATCACTGTAATTTGAAAGACGTAAAAGTGTTTTTAAATTGCACCTATTTTCCATACGAAAACTTGAATGTTAGTTTTTCATCAGAAAAGTTTGCTTTATTATACGAACAGTACGCAAAATTCCAACAGTCTTATTACAACCGTAGCCAAGCGCCGTTGCTTTCTCCACAAGAATTTAAAGACGTTGCACCTCTATTCGTTATCGACTGTTCACGACAAAACGAAACCTTAAAAACAGGGTCAGTAGATGTTAGTTGAATTTGAATGTGAATCAGATTTACCTGACCATACTTCAGCGTATTGTCTTATTTTAAATGACAGTATTGTACAATATAAACCCTTAAGCAATATTACCCGTAAAATTTCGTAAATGGCGGACTATTTGTTTGTAGACCTCCAGGGTTTTAAATCCTCTGAAAATGAGTTTATTGTTAAAGAATTTGGATACAGTACAAATAATTACACGCAATCATTTTTAATAAAACCTCCATACGCATTCTTTACTCTATCGGAATTGGAAAAAAGACGTGTGAAGTGGATAGAAAAGAATCTGGGTATTTTGTGGCGTGAAGGTTATGTTGATTTTAGAGAGTTCAAACGAATTATTGTAATTCATTTACAGCACAAGAAAATATTTGTTAAAGGCAACGAAAAGATTAAATGGGTTAAAGATTTGTGTGCTGACTGTGATGTAATTGATATAGGAGAGATGAATGCTCCCTCGTTTGGTGACCTATATAAAAAGTATTGTTTAAATGGTAATGTGAATTGTGTTGATCATAAAAAGAAATGTGTGTTAAAAAACATTATATGTATTAAAACATGGTATTTAGATAATGTGTGCAAAAAATGATTTTTATGGTTTAATAAATTGTATTTTCAATACCTTCGAATTTTTATTTTACTTACTATCCACTAAACCAAGTGACGTGTGAGGTCATAAAAGTCGGTACCTATTTTCGTTGCACGGCTCGCTCCATAATGCAGTGCAGGTGTGAAAGAGATAACATGATTCCTATAATTTATGACCTAACTCACCACTTGGTTTTAAGGATAGTTATAACCAAGTGAACCTGCCTTAATACACACAGGATAGCTATAGAAATTAAATAAAACACCTAGTTACGAAATATATGTTTATTAGAAACTGGCACAAAAACATTTTTACATCTTTATTCATAATATTTATACCTTAAAACTAACTAATTAAATAACATAACATCTATGATGCCTAATTTTGCTATAGCAAATTTTATAGGCGATACAAATGCGTAGCTAGTGAAGTTAATTTACAATATCAAAACATAGACTCATGACCAGAGATCGGATATTCGGATCGATATTTACCTAAACTTTGGCGGCGTGAACGGTATGGAGACGGACTCGACTTTATTTTCGTAATAAATTTCACGGAATTTCCCGGGATTTCTTAACTATGTAACAAGGCAATCTAAACTCATATTTGAACATTTTAATACGCTTATTTATTATGTATTTAATGTAATTTACTATGGAGAAATATTAAATTCAATTTACCTGAGATTTATTCAACTAGCGAAGTATCATTATCATTACTTAGTTTAACGGAACTTGTCGTGAGTACTAGTACTTTTAAGAATTGTTTTCCTTCGACGTTTCAAGGACGACATTATCCCCGTGGTCTCAAATTTTTGCCATTCCGCTATCTCTGCTGCCGCCATTGTCTTACGCATAGCAGGTAAAAAAAGGCGGGCAATACAAAGAAAATTTATCACCACGTGTACTTTAGGTATACGTGGGCTGAAGTTAAGTAGGGTGTTGAGAGTAATATGAATAATATGTGTGCATAGATCATTCGTTGCTGTACTGTACATGCATTCGGGTGTCATATTTACTTTGGTTTTACGTTTCTACTCGGCTATTCAACAACGGTTTCTGCTTTGCTTTGTGATTTGGATTTTGGATTCTTTTTTCAACACCCACTTGTGCTTTGGATTCCCGGACCTGTTCCATAGAACTCTTGCTAAATATTTAATTTATTAATAAACATATGTGTCATTTTTGAGCAAAAGGTACTACTTTGACGCAAATCATAGAGTCGCGAATACCATCAAGATTTAACTAGACGTGAACCTTATTTACAAATTACAATCGACAAAATTGTACATTTTGCTTGAAAACGTCACATATATGTGTTATACAAAAAAACTGTTTTATTATTCCCCTATAAGTATTACATAACCCTTGAATCTAATATAATGTATGATTTACCAGTTATGTAAGATATGTATAGAGAAATGCTTACATTACTTTGCCAATTCACGCTGCGGCTACACTACAATACACTGTTCTTGTTAGATCTATAAAACAACATATTTCCTTACAAAAATTGTCAAAAATAGCCATAAACTAAACATGTAGGTAAATTTGTACCATCTTATGTCATTTCGTACGATCCCGGAGTCCCGGAGCATATTTATTAAAATTATAATAAAAAAAGAAGCCGACTCCATATTTTCCCAACAATTTCCGGTATTTTGCCAAGTTTAGGTAAATATCGATCCGAATATCCGATCTCTGCTCATGACCCCAAGATAAGGTCGATATTCGGTCCTTCAGCAAGATACGTTTGTCATCATTAGACGACAGTGCAACTTTTTTGACGGATTGCGTGAAAATAACATGTTTTAATGATTTAAATACAATGTTTGTCTTTCTCAACCTTTCATTATTTAACAATACCTTTTTATATTTCTCAAAATCTAAATGACGCAAGACATGTTTCTTTGTACCCTTGGCTTTTTTCAGTTGCTTTTTTTCTGTTTTGATACAGTATAATTTGGACCTGAGACCTACAAACTCATGTATTATTTCGCCTCCCAGTTCATCTTTGAAAAGGCCCGGTACTTTATTATGTTGACGAGTAATGCCATAAACATTATTAGCAGGATAATTACTAGTGTCAAAATAATGCTGAAAATTCAATTTAATGTCTGCGTATACATCTTCTGTGCTTATAGCGTATAAAAACGAGTCCGTATCAGAGTAACATAAATTTATATTAGGCCCGTAAAATGTTTTCATCGAAGAATAATGAAAATTATACATATGAGACTTAGATGTTTCCAAAACAGTAAAACCAATATAAATGGGTCGATCGAGTTTAACAGACTCGGGTTTCATTTGTACAGCAACGAAATTTTCAGAAAAAATTGTTGAGCTATGATAATTCGGTCTAGATATCAGGCATTCGGCTCCATATTTCTTTTTTGTTTTATTTTTAGTATCATTCCATATGTTAACCAACATAACTTTTAACCTCTTCTCAGGGTCTTCTAATGTCTTTCCAAAAATAGCATTGTTAAATAATTTAAACAAGTTTTGTTCGAATACAGATGTAGCTTTTTGTCGTAACTGAGTGTTTAAATCTATGTACTGTTTTAAAAATTGACTCTGCTTAAATTTTATTACTCTATGAATTTTTTTAAGTACTAAGCCATGTTTCAAGCATGTTTTTAAATGTACATAATGAATAACGTACTCGTATTTATCATATAAATTCGGAATCAGTTTAGGTTGCTTTGAACCAGGAGGTACGAATTTTTGAGGACAGAACGGAATGTCGTTGTGCAAGTCATGTAAGTATTCTGGATAGTGTAAATCCACTTCCAAAATATAACCAAAATCAGAATCATCTGGTACTAAGCGAACATCTAGGTCTTTAATTTCACCTTGCTGCAATAATTCGAAGTCGCCATAAGGCAAACTGGCACACATCGCATACCCGTACAGATTATTACAGTCTATATAAAGTAAATAATTATTTGGTATACTAGGATCATAATCGTGCATGTATTTGTTATTTGCCTTGACATACCGTGTTGAACATAAGCAAACTCCCCCCCGAATACCCTTTTGTATCATTCTAATTATTTCTAGGTCGTTAATAAGCTGTAATTTTACGTTGGTTATTCGTAACATAGCATCAAAACTTAAACTTGGCGCGGTCAGATAAAAAGCAGGATCTAGCCTATAGTTAACTTTACAAGTTTGACGGAATTTTTCAAATATGTCGGCCAGTAACAATACATCAGATTTAAGGTAAATATCTGTGTATTCCCCTAAATTCTCGACTCCAAATGATTTCCAAACAAGTTTCGCATGCTCGTAATCATATTTCGATATCGTTTCATTAGTTAATGAGCTGTAAAAACAATGTTGCTGAGGTAAGCTTTGCTCTTCGTAGCGAGCCCAATTATTCATATACTCATAAGGGTAAATACCTTTACGTTTCAGTAGGTCGAAATGTACCTTTAGTGGAAAAAAATGCGCAAGGTTAACAAAATCTCCGTCGTCTAAAGTGCTTACAAGTTCCTCTAAACTAGCTCCTAAAAATTTAAATGAATCCACAAACCGAACCGGCATCACTTGATCAGGATTTTTGATAAAATACTTTGTGAATGATATGTAATTTTCTTTATTTTTAGCAATAACTTTAATTTGACCGGGCATTTCCCCTAATTCACGTAAAAATAAATGGGAATCATAACCAGACAAATTGTGAAAAAACACGGGCACGAATTCAGGTAAACGGAAGCGTAAGTTGCAAAAACTGTGGCTGGCCCCCCGAAATTTTCCAGTCACATGCGAATGATCTCGAACTGAGTCCCCAAGCAATAAATTGCCACAAAGAAAACAATGTTGAGCATTTAAAAAATCCTTTTCTTCAGTCTCAGTAATAACCATAGGCTTAGGATTCGAATAAATATTGTTTATTGTGGATATATCACTTTGCAAATACTTGAGAAATTTAGCAACGCAATCTTCTCCACGATATGTAACGAACTTGTTGAGAGAACTATCGTACGAACATACAACATAGTACGCAAAGGCAGCAGGCACGTGCTCCTGTAGTTGAATAGTATTTTCTGATCCCGTTTTTCCATTTGTGTTAGGCACCAATAAGGATTCAAAGTCTGCATATATTACGAAAGGCATATCTTGCATACGTTCGAAATTTTTAAACTGTATTTCCTCATTTTGATTTGGTAAAACTGTTTTTACACCACCACATATATGAGCATCCCTCTTTGTTTCGTTATTGAAAAATATCAAACATTCTTCACAAAGATAAAGTTTACCCTTGTGTTTTGTTAATTGATGTTTAAGCAGACGACCTAAATCTTTAATCAGACAATAATGAGTTTGCCGACCGTTTTCTAACATTAATAAGTTAACATGATGCTGCTTACGGCATGCGGTTTTGTACAGCGGACCTACGACTTCCAATTTATTATTTATCGAATATACATTAACACTTATATGTTGATTATTTTTCTCAAATATTTTGATATCTTTTAAACCGACGGGAAAAGTCATGTTTTTGATATTGAGAACGTCCTCATAATGAGGATACGAAGATACTCTTTGAACATTATTTTTAGCCGGAAATAAATAAGCCATTACACACCACAGAAAGCAAAACGCGTCATTATTTTTTATATTGATACACGCGCGTTTTAGTTTTATACTTTTAGGCAAATCTATGAATCCAGACGCTCTCAGAGGATTGTACTTGCAGATATTAATTTCTAGGTATAAATTTTTCATAAACGACCACCCGCTGTCTTTGGTTTGAAATTCGTCAATTTTTCGACAAATCGTCTGCAAAACATTTAAAAATATTTCGTTGAAATCGAAATTTGGATGTATTACAATATTCTGCGTTGCAAACGACTTAATGCCACACGTATCGTTTTTTAGCAAAGAAAACTCTGCAAATAATTCGAAATTCACTTTGACACTACCGAAAGCTGATTGCCTTGCTTCCAAAATACGACGGACGCGGGCGCGTATGTTGCGTATAAACTGAATAGGAGGGCACGCACAGTCAAGGTCATCTTGGCTTCCCCGCACTCGGTATGATGCAAGCCTACTACGAAAAGCGCTACCAATTTTTTCAATGCCTTCAATATTGTATATAGAGTTGTTATTTTTGTGGGCTGTGCTACGTAAATGGGCGGAAAATGTACGACTCGGTACAGCTATTTCGCAAACGGAACAGAAAACCGACCGGCTACTCATATTCGATAGATAATTGATTAAGAGTAAGTGAAGTATTAGAATAAAAGGTATAGTAAGAATAATTAATATGACTCACGGTAAATGTTATTTTTCGGTGCAATGCTTTATCCTATAAATCTTTCGATGCAATTACATCAGCAACATTATATAATTTCAACTCAACAAAAATAATAAGGTCAAATATTACAAATAAAGGTATAGTAAGAATAATTATTAATTATTCACGGTAAAATGTTCCTTCTTCGGTGAAATGCTCCTTACATATTTGTAATGCGTTTTTGATATGCGAAACCTCTGGTGAATTAGAGTCTACCTGAATTTTGAGGCTAACAAGTGCTTTCTCCCATCTGCCTTTCGAAGCGATTGATGCTATATCAGCAACTTTATACAATTTTAAATCTAAAAAAAGATCACCGGACAACTGACCGTAGCGATACACCTTTCCGCCGGGGACTTGTCGTTTTAGTACAGACCGCAACCCTGCAACATGTTTTTCGGCACAGAAGTCGTCATCACTATCGTCGTCAAGAGCCCAGCCTGAAGAAACGCTGCTTTGTTGATCCGACAATGGCTTCGGACCGGCTTTTGACCTGTAAACCATAAATAAGTTTGTTAAAAATAAACAAACGAACTTACATATAAGACAAAACTAACGACATCTTTGTAGTTAAAAAATATTATATATTATATATAATTAGTAAATTACTTACCGTTGAGACGAAACTTTGGACTTCAATTTAGTAGATCTAAAAAGAAAAAATAATATATATTAATACAGGTAACAAAACAAAATTAATTTCATTTTCTACAAGAACTACATAAGCAAAATTAAAATATATACCGTGGTATCGGAGTTGCGTCATCAGATTCATATAGTTCAGTACACTTTTTAGACGCCTTTTGCTTCTTATACCTGAAACAAAATAATGTTATATTTAGTATACCTTATTTTTATTTTTATTTTTATTTTTTTATTTTTGGAAACAGAATTTAAAACAAAATAAAATATAAATTACTGCAACTCACCGTGTTAGCTCCTGCGTTCCAACATCGGATTCACAAAGCGCCCTCTTCTTACTCACTATTTTTTTCGACCTATAAAAGAAACAAAACTAAAATTAAATACACGTCTTTAAAAATTAAATCGCTTACTAAATAAAACAAAACAAATTAGTATAAAGTGATGTTTACCTCGAATTTGGTGTTGGTTTTCTGACCTCGATTTCGGTAAAGGACTCGGAATCAGACCTGCAATAAAAAGGTTATTTTATATATTTGCTATTGTTGTTTGTTGAACTTATATTGGTTCTATTTATTAGTCACGTAGAAACGATAAAAAAATAAAATTTATAAAAACTTACGCACATAATTTCAATGCAGTGTTCCTTCGCTTGTGAAAACCCGTGAGAAAGTGATGAAGTGTAAATCGAAGTCTGGTTTGCATGAATATCGCTTCACAGTAGTTGTCAACCTTCGTTAAGTTGATTAATCAATAAAACTTAATAACAGTAATGGTAGAAAACATGCAGAAGACAAGTTTTCACAGGTTTAATACCTCAGATACCTATTTCGAAACATCAGCAATTATTCAACAAACAAAAGTATCATATTTATTTTAAATCATATACGGTTCTATCAAAGCGATCGCTCTAATTGCAAAGAACGCCGACATTCTGTTCCCTTCAAAATAATGGAATACGACTTTCGTCTCCTTTCAACACATTATGCTACAAAGAGTGCAAGTAAGAAGAAACGAGTATAGGTAACCATATGAACGGAAAGAATTGCTCCACTGAATGCGATAATTTGCAAGGATGTAACTTTTAAAATCTATTATTAGGTATATGAAACCTGTAATTATAACATTCGTACATAATTCTACTTTATGAAACACATGTGTTAACATGTTCTATCTTGTACTGATTGCATCCACGTTTCTCGATATAAACAGTTTACATACCTAACAATTAAAAACGCAATTGTAGAAAATCATTCTGACTGGAAAACTTGTCATAAACGGACGTCGTCCGAGATCGATAAATCGTATACCTCATACTTCAGTGAAAATGGTGAGTTGATTGAATTTCTAATTTAATATTTACATTTATTTATTTATATTGCGGTTACAGTATTTAAAATGTTTTGTGCTTATTTTCAGAGTAAATCCAGTTCGCAGCCATTACCCATCTCCAAAAGTGTTTATGAGCCGAATATTTCCACTTTTTATTCACAAGCAACATTCGATGACGTGTTACCATGCTCACAAGATGTAAATGGATACCTAGAGTACCAACAGGATTGTATGAATAGACTGAATAACGTTCAAGAGGTAAAAAAGCCTTCGAAAATATCGAAGAAATCCTCGAAGAAAAAGGCGAACAGCGGAAAAAACAAAGCCTGCGGCAGTGGATTTAATTCCTATATAATTGAACAAAGTAAAAAAGGTCAGCGTCTTATTAAAATAAGCATATCCAATCTTGAACTGGACAACGAGTCTGAAGACGTCGCCGTGCAGTATGTCGTCGAGAGTGAATGTGATGACGTATTGAATTCCACAGAAGGACTAGTTGATAAAATTGTTAAAAGATTAAGCAATGCAAATTATTAGATTTAACCTAGATTTATTTTCGTATAATTTAAGATGATGTATGATACTAAAAAGTGAAAGTTTCTTTATTATTAAAAAATATTGTGATAAGTATACAAATAGAATATTAAATATACCTACAGATTTGTTTTATTTTAAGCTTACATACTTGCTTTCATTATTTGTAAGATTATTTAAAAATATTGGATAGTTATAAACGAACCAAGTTTTAAATAGCGTTATCAATTATCATCCTCCCCTCCCAGGAGGTAAATAATTTGTTTGCAAATGCATACTAAATTCTAACGCATACATGGGTCAGCGGGAGAGAAGTTGTTGATTAGTATGTTTTAATGCTCCTTTGACAACGAGCGGACACGTAGAATGACTCAAGTTACAACAAAATGCATGATGACAAGTTAGTTACGTCGATCAACTTTGCTATGTAATTAAAAGCAATATGAACCAATTGTTCAATTCTAATATGAATCTAATAGCTTTGTTATAGCCTCTATTTTGCAATAAATTGGTCTAGAATATAGGTCATCAAACGGTTTACAATTGAAAGCAAAGAAATATTATTTTTAATTTGCCTTATTTTAAAGTCTAGATTACTAACAGCTTTGTAACACATGACGCACGAGCACGTCATGAGTTATAGCCAATGAATAAACAGGACCTGCATCGCGCTATTAAAGTTTTTAACATTTGTTCATATAAATAAAAAATCAGACCTAAGTCTGTCGGGAAGTTGCGACCGGACGACCCCAGCACGTAATTCAGATACATTGGACTGGCCACCCTCTGTGTGTGTTGTGTTGAATACAGAACCTTGAAAACTAGGGTTTTCTATACCTAGGCGGTCGATAGGTATGGATACCCACACCCGGAGGGGGTCAAACTCAACACATGTAAAACCGTAGCCTTATGCCAGGGACCTGCTTCCTGGGGGTTGCGACCATGTCTGACGAGCCTGATCAACTTGTTAGATGTGTTATGTGCAAACGCCATAGCCGTTCTGCGCTATGAGGGTTTATGCCAGGGACCGGCTTCCTGGGACCCTTGCATGCAACTGAGGGTTGGCCTCCTTAGACTGCATGTTGTGTTAAGCTTTTGCTATTTGAAATAATGTCCATTATTTTACGACTTCAAAACAATACCCGATTGGGACTTTGAAATATCACTTGAATAATTTAGTAAGTAAGTATTAATGGGTAGATTTCAGATGGCTGATTTTATTGAATGTTAAATATAAAAATGATTATGCATTCGTTTCATTGATATTTTACATACGGATCCCTAAGTAGTAAGCGTGCATTGCAATATGAATGTGACGACTTGAAGGGTTCATATTTCTACTCAGTCACAAGTGCATTGTGCATAACTTTTAATTTAGATTTTAATATGATATGATTATGATTCAAGTTATCGAACTACTTTCATGAGTGATCTTTAAATACTTGAGTAATATTCTGCATTATAAAATCCTCTGTACGTCATTTGCACGCCGGATGAATCGACCAATCAGAAAATCTGGTCTGCATCGCGCTATTAAAGTTTTTGAAGCCGTTTGTATAAATAGAAGTTATAAGGTTTTCGAACGAAGCAAATACCCGACAGCGGTTTTCAAATATCACTTGAATATTATAAGTGTTAATGGGCAGTTTTCAGAGCTCTGATCTGAAAACCCCATTAACTCACTACTCATAGTATTTAAAAAAACATATACAATATACGATGCATATATACATCATTATGCATTTAAGGGTTAAACAATGTACTAATCAAAAATTGCTGTTAAAATTTTATAAGTAACAGTAATAAAAGTATTTAAATAAGACTATTATAAGTTGTTGGAGTTTTCTTCAAGCTATTGTTTCAGCGTCTTTGTGTGCTGAACCCAGTGACATGTGCATTTTTTTTATGCATTGATGGTGGCAAACAAGCGTACGGCCCGCTTGATGGTAAGCGGACAACGCAGCATATAGACGCATGCAACACCAAAGGAGTAACATGGCCGTTGCCGACCCTTGATATGTTTGAGGATTCACCGTGTTGACAGCTGAATGAACAAATTCCCTCGCTCTCAACACAACACATCCTCGGGAGCTCTGTCAAATTATCAAACATTGGCACACAATACTGGTCCAATCGGGTACAATGTAATACTGGTCCAATCGGGGCTTACTGCGGGGTTTCGACGACAAAGGCACAAATTGGGCTATTTATAGGGTTTCATCTACACAAGAGCA
This sequence comes from Epinotia ramella, assembly GCA_947578815.1. NCBI lineage: Eukaryota > Metazoa > Arthropoda > Insecta > Lepidoptera > Tortricidae > Epinotia > Epinotia ramella. Next base: position 25,366,004 of record OX388211.1, read on the forward strand.
AGGGGTCTATTTAGCTCAATGAATACGCATCGATTTTACCATCAAATCAAATATATTTCCAGGAACCTACCTAGCGGGCGCCTACGCCGTACGCACTTTCCGCTACTTAGCGATAAAACCACGGGAACGTCTCATAGCGCGTAGCGATTCTTTTGGAAGAAAAGTGCCCCAAAAATCGCAAATAGTTTGTGCCAAAACCAAATCATGGATATTTGATACGTTTTGTAATTACGCAATTAAACCCGACCCGAGCTTTAGCATTGGGAACTAACAAAAAAAAATTGGTCAATAAACTATTTATTGTTATTTATTCTGTCCCGTTAGCCAGGGGACAGTAAGAAACGAAATATTAGAATAATTGGGGTGTAGACACTAAATAAAAGTAGTCAAATGGAGAAAAAATCAACGCAAAAGGTTAAAAAATCACGAAGTTATAAGTGTCCAAAGTTTTAAGAAGTTCTGTCACTTTTTCGCAAAACGCAACTTCATATGAAACGATGACGCTTGTAGATTGTCACGTCACTAATAGACGGCAACGTGCCGTGCCCCATCGTGTTCGGCGCCGCCGTCGACGCGGCCCCCCGGCACGCGACGCTTAACGTGACGTCACACACTGTTTGCGCTTTCTCTCTCTAACAAGCAATATTAAAACGGTTGTAGCTTCGTAATTCTTTGAGATATCTGAATGGGATTTTCATCAATAGGCATATTTTTTTGCCTTCTTTCTTTTGGAGTCTACCCCTATTGTTACAATATGGAACATGTTTTGCGGGTTTAAAATAAGAACGAAATTGTATTATTACATCATATATATCCCATAACATCACAGTGTTAACCTTTTTGCCGCCAATCAAGACATCCAAAAGTGGCACTAATAGATCATTGATACAAGAGAACAAATAAAACCTTATTTGAAATACAAAGTTGATTTGACAGTGTATATCATAACACCTATAGCTGTTCTTGGCGCTGAAGGTACGACAACATGTTCAAACACCTCTTAGGGATCGTCCTAAAACAACGCGAGTACGCGATCATCGCAAGTTTTACTTTACTCGCGTGAACGCGCGATCAAACATATTGGACTCGAATATGTGTCCTAATTGACAATCGCGCGAACTTGCGATGATCGGGTAGTCGCGTTGTATTAGGACGATCCCCTAATAGGGGTCAGTGAAGACCTGAAATAAAAAAACGACCGGGTTGCACTCCGGGAGTGCTGGCAGAAGTGAAAACTCAATGACATTGTAACAGTTTTATCAGGTCACGTGTCCGTCTTACGAATTTTCAATCTGTCGAATCTTACGGTCACGTGACATCTAACGGTCACGTGACATCTTACGGTCACTTGACCTTGCGAGTATCTCTCGAATCTCACGGTCACTTGATATCTTACGGTCACGTGACATCTTACGGTCACGTGACCTGTGGCGAGTTTAACAAGTTTTCCCCATCACAAAAAGTGCACAGCGCCGCTAAAGAAGTTTTCACTTAAAAAAATTCATTCATTCAAAGGCTTGAAAAGTAATTGGGTGAATCAATTGTTTTTGTCGCTAGTTGATATGGTTACATCTGCTAGTTAACCATATCAACTAGCGACAAATCCTTTATATCTAGAATAAGTTTATTCTGCAGCCATTGCCACCATTGGAAAGGATTTAGTTTTCATCTCTTCGACAGGCTCAAATCTAAACTGCGTATTTCTCAACACATTTATTTCCCTGATATTTATTAAAACTCTAGGAAACCACAAGATTCAATCCCCACTTCGCAGTCATTTCTTTACACGTCACAAGGAACATGTACTGCCCTACTAAGTTTAAAAAGTCACATCTTTACACTAGTTTCATAGTGACTCACATCTTTTCGATTTGGCAGTGTTGTAGCGTTGTGGCTGCAGCGTGCATCCAATTTCACAGGACGTCGACAGATGGATCTGCATGTGAGGAGCTTGTTTGCACAAATAGATTGTACATCTAGTGGGAGATTGGCTGGATTAGTTTTATAATGGAGAAACTATTAGGAGCCTGACGCAATTCAATCATTCAATCGACTTTTCTTTCAGGGTTTCAATCAATCCGTCTTTGTCCGATGCAATTGGGATAATCAACTTATTCTTACACTTGTTTTTTTATTTAAATTGTAATAATGCGTACTCCAACTCCATACACCAAAAGGCTTTGAGCCTGTCAAAAGTCCAATAGGCATCCGTATGGAACAAACGGCACCGAATGGAACAAACAACAGGGTCGCGTAGTCAGGAGAGGCCGAGTGCCCTCGACGGTCGTTAAAAATGAGGGCCCTCGGCGCGACTGCGCTCGCTTCATCAACTGTGCATTAACGGTTTATCGATTCTCTCGATGGAGGTGCGGGGATCGTTAAATAACTTTATGGCGAACCAAAGAAATACTTTCAAAATATGGAAAAGTTCCGAATACGTTTCAGCGTCAATGGTTAATTGGGTATTAATATTTTCTGAATGTAACAGGTTTTCGAACTACCCTTGGTCTTTTTCAACTTTTAGCTAGCATAAGTTCCAAAGAGTAAAAACATATATGCGATATTCGTGATAGTTTGAATATAGACTCTGACGGTATTAAACTATTAATCACCATTAAATAAACCGTATAACTTAAACGAGTGGACTGAAACACTAATAAATAACTTAAACTATGACAGCACTGAGCTCGAAGCAAAAAGCGTTTGTGAACTTCGGACTCGAAGTTTCCCCGTATGCAATCTAACTTAACGTTGCAACCGCGACCGGGGCTATTTACTTGTATATGTGTTGATCTAGTAGATACTAGCTGTAAACATTTAGAAGTATAGCGTCTGACATCTTTTTATAGAAGTAGCTATGCTAGATGAACATTTTCAAAACGAAAGGCTCTGAAGTGGACCACTAAATTAACCTTTAAAAGTGCTTTAGTGGTATAAAGTGCTTACATACATACCTTTTTTTTATTTGTTATCCTTTGTTATTTCACTAATAATGTCAACGTTCGTTTTTTTGTAGAACATTTAATTCTATTTCAAAAAAATCTCCAAAAAAGGCAGAAATCAACTCAAATTTTGCTACTGACTAAACCACATTGAGGTATTTGGACGGTTGAGACGAAAAAAAAATAGGTAATTCACTTTAAAATCTCAACGTTCGTAATTCCTTAATAATCATTAGTTAGCATAATAAGTTCTTATTCTCGTGAGTGGGTGAACGAAGAGCGCAGCATATTGAGCTGACTTATTTAAGGTATTGAGCGAGCGAGACAAAACTTTGGGAGCTACAGTCACCCTAAGGCCGGCCGCCCACTGGACACGAATTCCTGTCGTACGTATACGTACAATGCGGGTCGTACGAATAGAGTGCGCACATTGAATACTTTATCCTGCGTGAAACATGTCAGTTGATGTCAGTGATTGGCACAGAGTAGGTACTTTTCTATTGGTGATTGGTTTGGTTGACATAGCTATTGCCAAATGAATAATTTACAAATTTTAGATGATTCTCTTCTAATTAGAAAACAGCGACGTCGTCGTCGCTATCGTAGAACTGAATGGGTGCGTGAAATATAATATATTTAAAAAGAACCAAAATTGGTGAATTTCATCATATTATGGAAGATTTATATGATGCAACCCATTCTGTTTCAAAACTATGTACGAATGAAGAAAGAAACGTTTGATTATATTCTCGATGCTGTTCGACCAAGTCTGACCAAATACAGTAACTTTCGTGATACAATATCACCAGAAGATCGCACGAATGTATTTAAAATCCCAACAAGTTCGGATTCATGCGGACGTCGTACCTACGCGTGCGTATACGTACGACCAATTCGCATCCAGTGAGCGCGCTCCCGTAGTACTCTCAAGGTCGGGATCGTTCGCACGGCTTCGTACGAAATCGTGTCCAATGGGCGGCCGGCCTAAAGCCGTGTTTACGGTCCAACGGGGCGACCTCAGCAGCGCGATGCCCCCGTCGGCAGTGGACTGATTATTAATGCTGATAGAATAGAATAGAATAGAATCTTTATTTGCTTAGAATAAGTAGGTACATAAGTGTCCTTAGTTGTTATATGACAATAAGTATCTTATTCTGCTATTTGTATTGTGTAATACTAGCATGCAAATATTTATCTTATATAATATCGCTAAATGTCCTGAGACAGGAAATCTTTTACATTGTAATAGTTATTTACAGTTAAGAGCTTGATTAATTGGCTTTTAAATCTATTTAGGGGTAGCTCTTTCAAACATTTCGGTAACTTATTAAATATTGTCATGCACATAACAAAGCAGTGACTAGAGTACAATGCTGTCCTAGGCACGCAATCATGCACCAACCGTCCAGGATTTCGTTGGGTTCGAGTGGAAATGCTTGCAGCTGTTTTAAATAAATGCATATGATTAGTCTAGTGACATATTCATATTACTACATCTTACTCTCTCTGACGACCGGTTAGCCTAGTGGGTAGTGACGCTGCCTACGAAGCTGAAGGTCCTGGGTTCGAATCGAACGAAGCAAAGCTTGTACTATGGTTACTAGACGACGATAAACATGTGCTCATCACACAAATAAATGTCTCGGACCTCTTGCTTCGTAGGCAGGGTCACTACCAACTAGGCTAAAGCTGTCGTCTAAATTTAAATTTAAGTTTAAGTTTTTTTACTAACCAACGATATATGTAACTTGTATTGTATTCTGTAAGAAATAAAAGGCATTTTTATTTTATTTTATTTTATCTATTACATATATCGTCGTCTAGTACCCATAACACAAGCCTTAATAAGCTTACTATGGGACTAGATCGATTTGTGTAAGATTGTCCCCTAATATTTATTTTTTATTTTACTCGGATCATACCAAGATAGTTATGAACGGCTTTCATATTTATTTATTTAACTATATTACGGTATACAACTAAATGGATGTAAGTATATCAAGGTTTGACTGTTTTACTGAGACATATCCGTTGACACCGATACAAGGATATTGCTCACAGTCGCAGTGAAACTTCAAACCTCTACTACCTGTGATGGCCCCTCCCTCGGGTTGTATACTTTATCATTCTGATTGAGCTCATCTCTGGTCCCCCGTGCTCAAATTAACGATACCCGATAACCTCATTTATGAACAGTGAAACTAGAGGCTAAATTCAACAGGTTTAATGACAGGACAGCTTTTGACATGGCCACCATCAGCCGGTGATCTGTAAATTTTTACCCGAATAATTCAGAAGGAGGGTTATGTATTTCGACCGTATGCATTATATGTTAATACGTATGTATATGAGGTGTTGTTGGATTCCTTATAATCGTGAGAGTATTTATTATTATTATTATTCGTTCGGTTTTTATTTCTCAGCAAGAGCTGCTGGTAATTAATGTCCTCTACGGGCTAAAGCCAAGTAGATGACATTTGACTACGTTGTGTATTTAATTAAAGTTATCATTTAAGTTACTTAGTTTTAGTCTAAGTCCGTTCGGTCATCGTCAACTTGCAAAAACTTTCGCACGATTCTGCATGTATTCAGTATTGCGGCTTTCTGTATCTGCATGTAAGTGTTTCGTTTAAGATCAATGAGTTTCAGACTGTGATGGAGGTGTTTAGGAATAACGCCAGTGGTTGATAGAACAATGGGAACGATGTATACTTTTTCCTGGTTCCAGATCCTGGTGACTTCATCTTTAAGGTCCGTATATTTTTGTGTATTTTTTCTGCTATTGTTTTTTGTAGGTTATGGGTGTTGGGGACGGCAATATCAATAAGGTAAGTGATTTTGTTTACTTTGTCTGTCAGGGTTATGTCTGGTCGGTTAAAATGAGTAGTTCTATCAGTGAGAATGGCGCGGTCAAAATACAGTTTATGGGTGTTGTTTTCCAATACGGAACTTGGACTATATTTGTAGTATGGGAAACTATTGTACGGTATAAGGCTATGTTTAACTGCTAGATTTTGATGAATAATATTTGCTACTTGATTGTGACGGTGCGTGTAGTCTGTTTGTGCAAGGTTAGGGCATGCTCCAGTGATGTGTTGTATTGTTTCTGGGTGGCTGCGGCATTTCCGGCATCTATCATCTGCGAGGTTAGGGTCCTTAATAATGTGTTTCCTGTAGTTTTTGGTGTTAATCACTTGGTCTTGAATTGCAATGATGAAGCCTTCTGTTTCTGGGAACATCGATCCTAGTTTCAGCCATTTGTTTGAAGCTATGGGGTCAACATGTGCCTGTGAGAGATCGTGCGGGTGTCTACCATGCAAAACCTTTTTCTTCCACTGTTCTAATCTCACGGCTTCAGAGTCAGTTTCGGTGGTAAGTAGAGTCTGGTCAGTTAAGTTTAATGGGGTGAAATTTACATCGTTACATACTTTATGAATATCGCTACTATTAGCTTTGTGGAAGAAAAATGTTTTAAGACTATTTACCTGTTTAATCCATAGCGGGTGTATGGCTATTAGTCCTCGGCCTCCATTCTCTCTTTTAATTGACATTCTCTCTATTGCAGACTTAGGGTGATGATTGTTATGCTTTGTAAAGATGGTCCTTGTGGCAATTTCAATATGACGGATGTCAGTTTTAGTCCATTTAACGACTCCAAATGAGTAAGTTAAAACCGGTATTGCGTAACTATTGATTGCTTTTATCAGATTTTTTGATGTAAGTTGACTTTTGCAAATGCTTTTAACACGTTTTTTGTATTCTGCTGTCAATGATTTTTTTATTTGTATGTGATCAATTCCTTTTGATTGTTGGTAGCCTAAATATTTATATAACTCATCTGATTCTATCGCTGTTATTGATTCTGTGTCATCTACTGCATAGTCACCGGGTCGAACCTTGCCTTTAACAATATGGATTGTTCTACATTTATCGAATCCAAATTGCATGTTTATATCCCGACTAAATTCTACTGTTGTGTCTATTAATGTTTTCATTTCTGTCTCTGTTTTTGAGTATAGTTTTATGTCATCCATATAAATCAGGTGTGATATGCATGTTTCTGACTTCTCATGTTTCAGGTGATATCCGGCTCGGTTTCTACGCAGCATGTGGGAGATTGGATTGAGAGCCAGACAGAACCACAGGGGGCTCAAGGAGTCACCTTGATAAATACCTTTTTTAATGTATATCTCTCTGGTTTTCGTTTGTTTAAGATGCAGAGTAGTTTTCCATAGTTTCATAGTCTTTTGAAGAAAGTTTATTAAAACTGGATCTATTTTGTAAATCTGTAGAACACGAATAAGCCAAGAATGCGAATGCTATGCTATCAAATGCTTTTTTATAATCTATATATGTACAGTGTAGGTTTTGTTTATTACTTGCGGCATGCTTGTGTATCAATGAATCTATTATTAACTGCTCCTTGCACCCCATGTGATTCCGTCTGCATCCTTTCTGTTCTTCGGCAATTATAGCATTTTTCTCTACGTGTGTGGTAATTTTCCGGGTTATAGCAGAAGTAAGTATCTTGTAAGTAGTAGGAAGGCATGTTATTGGTCTGTACTGTGATGGTTGTGTTGTATATTTTCCTTTTGGTAGCATGTAAGTTACACCTTGTGCTATAAATTCTGGTGTATTTTGTTGACCTTGAATAATACCTGTAATACTTTTAGCTATTGCTTTATGGAGGACATGGAATTTTTTGTACCAAAAGTTATGAATCCTGTCTATACCTGGTGATTTCCAATTGTGTAATCTGCTCGTGACGGCTTCTACGTCAGATTCTGTAATTTCTTCAAACTTCATTTCCTCCATCGCCTCACATTTCCTTACCTCTTCGTGTATCCAACTTGCGTCTTCATTGTGCTGTAGTTCCCTCTCCCAGATACCTGCCCAAAATAGTTCTAATTCACTTACCTCTGGCATTTCTTGTTCGTTGCCTATTTCACTATTCATCGGATTACTAAGTTGCCTATAAAATATTTTTTCATGAGTGCTGAATAATTTGTTATCCTTTTTTCGCTTTAGTGCTTTGGTGTACCTTTTTAATCGATGAGCTTTAAGCTTTAGCTTTTGTTTTAACGTGTCTAAATATTCTTCGGGTCTCTTGTTGTTGTTTTCGTGACTACTGTGTATGCTGAAGTTTCTAAATATTTCCTGTACTCGATGTACTACTCTTCTTGACCTATTGTTATTAATATATTGGGTTAACCTACCTATATCTGACCTTAATTGAGTTATATCTCTTTCTAATCTGATGCACCAGGCAGGTTTTTTGTTCCTAGTGCGCCGTGGTTGGTCACTTTCTTCAATTTTATATCCCAGTTCCTGAGATATAACTAAGGCACTACAATATACGAGCGTATGAATGTCTATTAATTGGGACTCGTCTGAAATGAACTGATTTAGTATTTTTTGGTTAAACATTTGTATTAATTGTGTAAGATGTATACTGTACCTTATTTTTGGCAATTTTGGTCTCAAAGTAGGGTCTGATCCTGTATATTGAACTAGAATAGTTTGAAGGTTTTCGTAAAGTTTCTTTATTGTAGCATCAGGTAAGGGTGGCAAGTTTTCATTTTCATTTTCCGCGTGTACATTGTCTGTTTGCGTCAATGAAAATCTGAACGGTGCTGCTTCCGCTGAGTCAACTTGCAATTCCATATTAGGCGTGTCGCTAGGTTGTAGGGCGTGTGAAGATGGTGAACTAATGGCGTTTTCTAATTCTAACCTAATCTCTCCTCTCATTTGCGCAAGTTCTTCGTCAGAAATCATTTTATTTCGAATAATTGTTCTCCGTTGGTCTGAAACTCTTTGCTCAGAAACGTTTACTCCTGGGTACTGTGTCATAAAGTGTTCATGTAATAGTTTACGGTATGTTGTAAGGTCTGTTTCTAATTTAGTAATTTGGTAATATGTACGCATGATAAATAGGTTCACATCATTACTCCATCTCATGCGTACTCGGGGTTTGCCAGCCTTGGTGGACGCAGGTTGAAAAGCGTTAGCTTCCTGCGTAACACACAAGGTTGACGTTACTGAGCTTCTATTCGCCAGCTCTAACGGTGCCGGAGTGATTGTTCTACTCCTCAATTCCCGGCAGTTCTGGGTAGTGCCTACAACAGTCTGAGACTGGGTAGGTAGCTGCGACCTGTTGCCCGCCGCTCAGGATGAAGTGCTACCTGACCTAAGCTCGGAGCGGAGTTCTCCAGCACGACGAACTCTATTACGTGCTTGTGCCGTTTCATTTCGCAGTGATTGCGTCGAACTCTCTGAGTCTGAGTAATCTAAGTAAGACGCAGGTGACGACGGGATTGAGGAGAACAAAGAAGCCGGCGACGAAGGAATTGGGGAAAGCAATGGTGTGGAAGAGGTTTCACGGAGCGTTGTGTTTTCGGCTGTAGTATACTGTTCGATGGGAGCCCGCCTGCTCAACTCCTCATCGCCGCTGGATTGCATGCTGTGGCACCCAGCAACGGCTCCAGGTGCGCCCCGACGATCGCCCTCGGGTAGCGGCTCAATTGCGGCTGTAATAGATTGTTCGATGGGAGCCCGCCTGTTCAACTCCGCATCGCCGTTGGTTCGCATGCCGTGGCATCCAGCAACGGCTCCAGATGCGCCCCGACGATTACCCTCGGGCAGCGGCCCCGGACGTAAACTTCTTGATCTCAACTGCATATTTACTATAGGAAGGAAGGAAGAAGAAGAGAGATAGGAGAGATATTTCAGGCATTGCCCATATCACATCACAAACATACAACATAATACCATAATAACTTTCGAATGCTTAGTACCAACGGATACGTGCCTCAACCCGAGTTTTTCAAGATTAGCCCATGCAATCATGACTTTTAACCCCTGATCAAGTCCTTGTTCCTGTTCGGTCGATCCCGACCTAAGTCATTGGAAGATGATGTCGACATAGTTATCTTTGAATGTGTAGTTAACTGACTGTTCATTAAGAGGCTCCCATACGCCAATGACCTTCGATCTGAATCCCTTAGTTTTCTAATGTTTTTTGTAGCTTATTATATTAACAACAACGGCTTTAAGCAATATAGTATCCCATATTTACTTCAAACTTCATTGTTTTCGAGATATTTGGCATCAAAGTTGAACAATTTTAGGCCAAAAAACTGGTTTTCTGGCCATAACTTTTGTGTTAATTGGTTTAAAATTAAAACCTTCTGCCAGTTTTTAGAGACGTCATAGACGAACCCAAATTTGTAGATTTCGTATATGTTAGATCTTTCACGTCAATAGAGATGCGAAATAAGTGTTTTTTTAGACAATGTTTAAAAAAATCATACAAAATTAAGTATTAATTTGTTTCAAAATCCGGTCTGTCAAAATGGAGATAAAAGATTGAAGAACCGATAGCCGTTTGATTTATGATTCTATCTGTAGTGCAAAAGTAGTAGATACGATTCAAAACTTGTCAAAAATCGATGAAAACCTCGGGTAGCCCCTTAAACAGGTAAGATCTACTTATAATTAGAAGTGTGTTTCTGTGTGTACATTTTGTGTTTTCTTATGTTTGGCTACACCCCAAACTACTTATCATTATACTTTTATTGAATGTTTTTATTTAACTTGCCCTGTTAGTATGTTAGTATGGGACAAATCTTGCGAGTTCAATTTGACCCACTTCCCGGTGACCGATTGAGCTGAAATTTTGGGTATAAGTATAGTTTGGATGACAATTCAATATTATGCTACTATGGAGCTGATCTGATGATGGAGACAGAAGGTGGCCATGGGAATTGAGTACTTAACCGACGTAACCCCGTTGAGTTTGGGCTCGTTAGAATCGTCTCAATGAGTAGTTGATGATGGTGTACAGAAAAGTACAGTCGGCAATAAAAGCTTGTACCAAAAATTAAATTTTTGACAGAAACTTATTAATTTTAATGTGAAAAATATACTAATATCAAAATACAAAGAAAATTTTAAACCGCGAATTCTATTGAACCAGACTCATAATCAAACTCGGTGTCTTTGCATTCCCGGTCTATTGTCGTGCTAAATAAGGCCCTTGTACACTCGTTTAGCTCGTTTAAAAACACCATATTAGTCATAGAATACAACGGGTTCACCCAATTTACTTCTTCAGCGGAATATTTCCAAATATTAAACTTGCTCTCCCGCACCCTAATATCCCCTTCACTCATAATTATCTAAATTAGTTTAGGAAAGATTTCCAATGGGAATTATTCAAAACATCCAGATCAAAAGCCGGCAAATTAAATTCCGTCCAGGCGTTCGACGAAAGCGAATGAAAATGCCGCCATCGGACGGAGGAAATCAAATCAAATCCCTAAATTTTATCTAACAGGTTTGCTTCGATTGAATAATCTTTTTTCCATTCAAAGCGCTGGTAAATGTGGGGCAATTGAGTCTGTTGGTGTGTACTTAATGATGGAATTAGCTATTTTAACCGTCTCGCGCCCTGTACACTAACGACTAATAGAGAATTTATTAGTTTGCAGGGTTATTTTTTTATTCAATCATTACTCATACTTCTCAATGCAGTGTATCAGTTTTTCATTCAGTCCCAAGGTATAGGATCTCAATTGGAGGTTGAGTTGAATGTCTAGATTAATATTTAAGTATTATATAGCGCCTTTCATATTGTTTCAGTATCTAATAACATCCGAGTTTGGCACTTTGTTTTCATCTAAAAACCTTACTAATCACGCAACAAGAAAGCCTAGTGTACCTTCAATACATTATTTCCCCTTTAATTAAAGCTTAAAGCGTAATTATTTGGCGGTAGCTTCATTAGCATACAGGTAGCCGATCGATTTCCAATCCCGCAACATTGACAAGGCAGTGGGTCGGCGACCTTTCAGGGACGGCGTTGGTACTTCGGTAAGCGCCTGTCGTACGGGAATTGAATTGTTAACACCGCTCTAGTTTCTCAACACCTTTAGCCTAAGATATCCTACTCTTACTATCTAGTTAGAAATATGTACGTTATGCAATGTGCATGTAATGAGGTAGATGTGCACTAAGCTGTACAAATGACAAGCCTTATGATGATAATGATGAGCTACGGTGACCGCTAAGATACAATCTGGCGGGCCGTACGCCTGTTTGCCACTGACGTGGTATAGGTACTGTGCTAGGTGCTAGGTAACTGCTGTCAGTACGGGTATCAATGACTTCGAACGCACGTGTCTCGAAGATCTGAACGCTATAATATTGCCTGCCGTAAAACTCGCTATAATATTAAGTAAGGATAAGGATTTTACATGTCATTGAACATCATTTAGGTTAGATACATTTTATATGTCTTACTATCCATTGGTCAGGTCTAGAATTTTAGTTTATTTTTAATGTTAGTATTTTAATTAAATAAAATTACCTACCTTCATTATTTCACATTTTTAAGTTTTTCATTCCAATTACATACCTATATACAACGTGTCCCAAAACTCAACGATAAGCCGGCACCAGAGGATGGAGCTGCTTATGATTAGTCGAGAAAAAATAAGGAAACAAATATATCTCAATTATTTTAGAAATTACAGAAAAAAAAAAAAATTCATCGAAAATCGACATCCCTAATGGTATTTTTAACGACCATGTCTACAAATATTCAAATATTACTATTTTTTTTTTGTTTTTGGAAACTTAAGTAGCCCTGCTATCTAACACAGTTCTTAAAAAAACCAAAATACATGTAGTTTTTACACAAAAAATAATCAAAATTCATTTTGTCCCTACAATTTTGAAAGATTTTTTCTTACAGTCCACTTTCAATCATCATGGTGTAAAAAAATAGTATTGACACCACTATGGCAATTATTTTCAAAAGTTGACGCAACTAACCAAGATTCCAAAATGGTATAATACTTTGGGAAACCTAGTCACAACAAAAAACAACGAATTTTTAAACAAGAACCGACATTTTTAAATGTTGGTATTAATCACTTTTGAAAAGGGTTGTTGTTGCAAGTTTTAAAATTTCAATGGAAAATGTGGGTAGTTAATACAATTTTCAAGTCAGTACACTCTGATCCTTTGTTCGCTGTGCACCGTTCCGTATTAATTGATGTGGCTCTCATACTAACAACTCTTGGCTTTGCTTTTTGGACTGGTGATCTGCAAACTGTACTGACCTGGCATTATTTTGGACTGTGATTGTGTTTTGTGTATTGGACTTTTTCCGTATTCTGGATTGTTTAGCGTTTATCATGCCGCTACCGTACACACCGTTGGAATACGCTAATATATTTAATAATATTTTCTTGTTTAGTCCTCAGTCCTCCTCAACATAAATTCATGTATGTTGTAACATGCTAGGTCGATTAACATTTTTTTCAGTTTTTTAGCAAATATAGCGTCACTTTGTGTGTTAACGACATCATTCGGAAGAGTGTTGTCGATCTTAACACCAATGACACTGAGTGACTTGCGAGCCTTCGCCAGTCGGCGGCGCGGGACAAGCAAGAAGTGTTGGCCGCGCGTGTTCCGGCCGTGGCACTGCCCACGGGTCATATATAGCCCCAGATTTGAACGCACATATTTGCAGGCTGTTAGAATATACACGCAGGGCAGTGTCAGAATCTTTTGTTCTTTAAACAATGACTGTGCCGGGTAATCATCGGGTTTATTTGAGATTATCCTAAGAGCACGTTTCTGTAATCTGAATAGCCTATTGCAGTATAAATCTAATCTGAATAGCCTATGTAGTTGTTCATGCAGTTATTTAAGCTACTCACGTTAGGTCAGTAAATATCGAGGCTAGACAGGGACAGGTGGAGCAGACTGGACCATTTGCACGGACAGACCATTAGATTTTATGTGTACATCGTTGGCGCTCAGTTAATAACGCCCACACACTATGAGCATACAATGTTATTAACATTGACATCTATGTGATATTGGGTTAAAGTACAGTCACTAACTTTAATTTGGGGTTACGCTACGCTCGTAGCCGATCCCGTGGTTTTCCTCGAATGTAGCGGAAAGCGACTACGGTGTAGGCGCCCGCCGAGCAGGTTCCTGGCAGTGAAAGTGTTATAGTTGACTGTCATGTCGTATGTATAGGAATGCAAAGATTATTTTGCGAAATCCATACTGATATTTTAAATGCGAAATTGTGTCTGTCTATTTTTCTTAATAATAAATATAAATATTAGGGGACAATCTTACACAAATCGACCTAGTCCCAAACTAAGCAAAGCTTGTACGATGGGTACTAGACGACGATAAACATACTTATATAGATAAATAAATACTTAAATACATATTATTTAATTTTTATTTCTTACTAGCTTCTGCCCGCGACTCCGTCCGCGTGGAAATCGTTTATATCGCAGCTCCATACAAACTTCAACCCCCCATTTCATCCCCTTAGGGGGTGATTTCCAGGATGAAAACTATCCTATGTCCTTCCCCGGGATTCAAACTATCTCCATACCAAATTTCATCGCAATCGGTTCAGCGGTTTAAGCGTGAAGAGGTAACAGACAGACAGACAGACAGACAGACAGACAGACAGACACACTTTCGCATTTATAATATTAGTATGGATATGGATAGTATGGATATGGATTATTGACGATCGTGATAAGGATTCTTATAATTTTGACATTGTATGCGAATCTACAGTGTGTCTCTGACTCTGAACTCACTCACAGACTCTCTCTGTCCTGAAACTGAACCACTATTGTTCCGCAACTTTGTAAAATAACTATTATTTCTATCATTTATTCGTGTTTGAACTTTAACTGTACCATCAATATATTGCAAACACGGCCTCATTATTTGACATCCATGACACTGACAAGTATGAAAACTAACTAATGGATGATGTACATTGAACATTTTATTTTATTTGTATGGAATAATGAAAATATAAAAAGAACGTATTTTTGAAAAGTTGTAGAGCAAAAGTAGTTCCGTTTAAGGAGCATAATTGATATTTGCATTTATAGCCCCAAAGTCAGAGACACGCTGTATATTGTAATTTTTATCTCGAAATAAATAAATCTAATCTAATCTAATCATAGAAAACATCCATGACTCAGGAACAAATATTCGTGCTCATCACACAAATAAATGCCCTTACCGGCATTCGAACCCAGGGCCTCTTGCTTCGTAGGCAGGGTCACTACCAACTAAGCTACAGCGGTCGTCAAAATGTTCGTCGTCAAAAATTCTGTCTGTTACGTCTTCACGATTTTCTTTAAACCGCTGAATCAATTGAGATCAAATTTGGTATAGATTTGGTAGAAACTTTTATTATATGACGCGTATATTTTATAATAAACGAATTTAAAAGAATTAAATAGAGATAGTTTGAGTACCGGGGAAGGACATAGGATAGTTTTCATCCTGGAAATCACCCCCTAAGGGGATGAAATGAGGGGTTGAAGTTTGTATGGAGCTGCGATATAAACGATTTCCACGCGGACGGAGGACAGGATAGTTTTTATCCCAGAAATCATCCCCTAACTAAGGGGATGAAAGTTGGTATGGAGCTATGATATTAACGAGTTCCATGAGGACGGAGTCGCGGACAGAAGCTAAAAACGCGCTATGAGTTTTTTAAGTTTTTTAAACTTTCGTGAGTCATTTTATAGTTATAGGCGGCATGTCACTGAAAACTTACCCGTCATTTTCGAAGGGTTCTAAAGGTCACAGCTCATTAGAGCCACCCGGCGCCCGACCCGCACCGCCTCGCCTCAAGCGGTTAGTATTCTTTATATGGATTTGTACGGGCATGATCCTCGGCCCCATGGTGCAGGGCCCTCATATCGAAAGCTTCATTAAAATCGGTTTATTTTGCACTGTTTCATTCGCAAATGTCGTACGGTGCACTCATGTGGGGAAATTCAACAGATGCCAATCGAGTTCTTATACTACAGAAGCGCGCCCTACGTACAATGGCTGGAGTCAAAACAAGACACTCATGCAGGGGTATCTTCATTGAAACCCGTATTATGACGCACTACTCACTGTATTTGTACGAAGTTTTAATGTTTGTTAGAAGTAACTTGTCGACATTCACGAAAGTCGAAGTTTCTAATAAAGTGATTCGCTCAACGGGGCGCCTAAGAACGGTCGCACGTCGCATGGCACTGGCAGGCAAACACCCGCGTGTCATTGGCCCGACATTTTACGAGCGCCTATCCCCAGCACTAAAAGAAGAAACTTGTAACGAGATATTTAAGAGACGACTAAGAAACTTTTTATTGGAAAATCCCTTATATTCAATAGATGAGTATTATGACATCACCAATTAGAGTTATTACTTATATTAAATTGTATCTTTATTGACACCAGAATTGTATACTCAATTTGAATTCCTAAACCAATGTCGACCCGCATACGGTGATTTTATTTTTATATCATTTTATAACTTGTTGACATGTACCTATGTCAATCATTAATTATGTTCAAAATATTTGTTATTATAATTATTATTTAATTATTTGTTATTGTTTTTAAAATTTAATGTAATTTGAAATGAAAAATAACTGACAATCACAATATAAATTCCTAAAATTGATTAAGTGTAATAGTTTTAAGTGAAATTGTATATTGTGAGATAAATAAATCATATCATAATAATCATATCATATCATATCATCATGCTCTCACTACATCAATTCCGTAGTTAGTACATTAACGATGCGAGGCGGTGCGGGTTGGGCGCCGGGTGGCTCTAATGAGCTGTGACCTTTAGAACCCTTCGAAAATGACGGGTAAGTTTTCAGTTTTTAAAACCTATATTTAGGTTCCCCCTGTTTTGGCATATTTTTTTAGTAATCATTCTATATGGCATAATCTATGAAGCCATACTTGACTTTGCACATAAACTGTTATGGCAGAATCTAGATTCGCGAAGCTTGATTACGCAGATTTACATAAATATGAATATTACTTGTACATAATGTTGATGCTCCGAATCATATCCACGCATAAAATATACGAGAATAAAATGATTTTGCTGCAAACTATTCTCGCGGTAATATATTTTGGCATAACATTATTTAGCTGAATTCAAATTTACTTGTAATCATTTTGCGGCTTCTTTTTTTTTACTAGTTAAATGTACTGTATGTTAATAAAAACCTTGTTATTCACAATTTTATATAATACTAGCTTCAGCCCGCGACTCCGTCCGGAACTCGTTTATATCGCAGCTCCATACAAACTCTAACCTAACCTAACCTAACCCCCCCCCCCCCCATTTCACCCTCTTAGGGGATGATTACGGGGATAAAAACTATCCTATGTTACTCTCCATCCCTTCAACTATCTCCACTAAAAAAATCACGTCAATTCGTCGCTCCGTTTTGCCGTGAAAGGCGGACAAACAAACAAACAAACAAACATACACTTTCGCATTTATAATTTAGTATGGATATGGACTAGCAGCCCGGCCCGGCTTCGCACGGATTACTCGTTTTCCAGTAGGAATGAAGCATTTTACCGCGGTAAAAAGTAGCCTATGTTCATCAGGGATAATGTCGGCTTCTAATGGTAAACGAATTTTTCAAATCGGTTCAGTAGTTTCGGAGTTTATTCAATACAAACACACAAACAAACAATCAAATCTTTCCTCTTTATAATATTAGTGTAGATTATACATATTTGTGATCACTCCAACCTAACCGGCAGCAGTGGGCGATTACGGGCTGAAAATTATGATGATGATGTAAGTATGCCAAGTAAGTTTCGGACAATCGATAATATGGCGAAGGTATCAGCGTAATTCGTCCCATTCGTTTTTCGTTCATTTCTTATGTCCGTCTCATTCTGTGTTCGTCACTCATTCTTTATTCGTCTCGATCGCTATACGTCCCTATCGTCTTAAGTCCAATTATGTAGCCTGTCTCTTTCTTCATAAGTCTTTTTCGTTTTTCGTCACGGTCTTCCTATGACTCATTCTTAATTATTTCCTTTCGATTTTGGTCTCATTCACTTATTGGTCTCATTTTTTTCATGCATTCGTTATTGGTCACATTCGTGATCTCATTCATTTTCAGTCTAATTCTAATTTCTTTACATTCGTTTTGCGTCTCGGTCGCTATTTGTAACTATCTTTTTCCGTCAATCTTAAATTATCATTTGTGGAATCTGCCCCCCAGAAAACATAGGAAACTAGGAAACGAATACCATGACGACTTTTGACGGCATATCAAAATCTATGAATGCAGTTATTTTTTCAAATGAAATAATGTTTATCTTGAGAAAAATTAGCTATCTTAAGTATCTAAGTCCCAGACCCTTTAGGGCCTCATTTTTTTTCCGTTCTGTATATGTCCCCTAAACTTCAATTTGTTTATCAATTCCGATCCGGAAGAGATATGAATAGCAACTAAGACCTAAGTAGTACCGGACGATTAGCGAACGTGCCCAAAAAGAACGGAACGAGTTACCACTAAAGACAATAAAAGAGTGAGACGGATAACGAAAGTGAGTAAAGATAAAGTGCGAATGATACCAAAAACGAGAGACACAAACAAAGACATAGTCCTAGGAAGACCGTGACGAAAAACGAAAAAGACTTATTAAGAAAGAGACAGGCTACATAATTGGACTTAAGACGATAGGGACATATAATGATCGAGACGAATAAAGAATGAGTGACGAACACAGAATGAGACGGACATAAGAAATGAACGAAACACGAATGGGACGAATTACGCTGATACCGAATATAATTATGCTAAACAAAATTATTCGTAAATATAATCGGTCTTAGGAATAGTATGCAAATTCAATTTCGAACTAACACATTTTCGGAATGTTAGAGATTATACCAAATAAAGTTTCTGCCACATTATCATCGTCGAAAACCAAATATGCCAAGTCTGTTATGCTATAAGCCTTTCGGACCCATCGCTAATGTCGCATCGCTTCACTAGGTTAAATATCGCAGTGTAAACATACCCTAATAAATTAGAAAATCGGTGAAATGGTGAGTAAACGCTGACTCATGGCATTACGTGTTCTCTTGACAACCCAAGGTCGAAAAGCAGTCACAAGCTACCACTTACTGTCACAGGTCGCTTGGAGAACTAACTCGAAATATAATATACAAATTTTGAAAATAGAACCATCTGGCATTAACATAAAGTCGCATTTGCCACGGTATATTTTTGTGGATTGTAACTATGTCCCACTAACACTTACCATGACAAATGCAACGCTATTCGGAATTTAAATTCTTAATTAAAAAGTCGGGTATTGGTGCAACAATAACGTTGCTTGGGTCCTTTTGAAAGGGGACGTTCGGATATTCCGTTTAATTTCAAGTTGCATTTTTATCGCGTGTTTTATTAAGCGTGGAGCTAGTTTTTCGCGTTTTTTAACGAAATAAGGTCATAACATAATAAACTCGTATATGGGTCAGTAGTGCAAGAATATGGTAAAATAATTTAGAGCGTTCAATTTATGAAGAAACATCGCTCTTCGACCTACGCTGTAAATAAACGCCAAGCAAAGTAGTAGTAGTACAAATTATACAACATAGTAGACAAGTTATCTTTGAGCACGCCTGTATGTGTGTTTGCGCCTGTAACGACAACTGCCGTGTCACTGTCACACAAATCAAACCGGTCCCTTTTCCAAGATGACGACCGCGTTAGCCTAGTTGGTAGTGACCTTGCCTACGAAGCAAGAGGTCCTGGGTTCGAATCTCGGTAAGGGCATTTATTTGTATGATGAGCACGAATATTTGTTCCTGAGTCATGGATGTTTTCTATGTATTTAAGTATTTATTTATCTATATAAGTATGTTTATCGTCGTCTAGTACCCATAGTACAAGCTTTGCTTAGTTTGGGACTAGGTCGATTTGTATAAGATTGTCCCCTAATATTTATTTATTTTATAATTGTCAAAAAAAAATACAATTGCAATTGGTGAAACAGAAATTGTCAAAAAAAGTGTCGTCTCCCTCGCAATGAATTATCGACAATTGTAACAAGTTGCGTGTCATACTTTATACTCAATTCTGAAATATTCTATAGAAAATAAATTGCTGAATCACCTGTCGCTTGACTTACTTCAACCGACTATTGTCAAATTATATAATAGCCATATATGTCACTGAAATTTTTCAGCTTTGTGAAATAGGAGACCTTTTTGACACTACGAGTAATATCAAAGTAATTTTGTATTAAATACATGAAAATCGCGATGGGAGAACTTCATGATTTTTATAAGTCTAATGGGAGGAAATGCCGCCAGCAGCAGCATCCTGTACAATGCCTCGGGGGCCTTTTTAGATTTAACTTAGTTTTATTTAATTTAGTTTAGTTAATGTTAGTTATCATCTTGTAAGTCTAACAAGAAAATAATGTTACATTTTTGTCGTAATCTGTGCTGCAGATATAATATCCTCGGAAGTTCAGAATATTCATTGCCAATCCGCAGCCGTTAAACGACCTTAGTAACTGACCTTGGAAGTAATATCACTCCTTTAAGTGCCATATATCATATCATAAGTCTTGCTGTCACGCCAGCCTCTATGTTAGAACATTTGGGCCAACATACGAAAACGAACATGACCCTCTCTGTCGCTCGAACTAGCAAGTGCGACAAATACGGAGATACACGAACGAAGTTCGTTTAACTTTCGCGGTAGGCCCTCAGGGACAAAACGAAAATCGAGCATCACCGAATTGTATGGTTTTACAATAGGTACTATGCAGAGTTGTGACTTATTTGAAATACTTGTATTTAAAATGCAAATACAAAAGTTGTCCTTAAATACTTTTTTCTTAAGTATTTTATTTGAAATACTTTTCGAAATGTATTTCATACTTTGTCAAATATAAAATACTTTATTACTGCTAAGTTTCAAAAGTATATTACCTGTACCACTAACATTTTCAGCGAATCGGCAAATGGCCACTAGAGGCGCTGCAACTTTGAAAGTCAATGTGCAAAATGTCAGTTAAAACAAAATGAACGTTATTATCTGTGAAACATGACGTTACGCGTCGCTTTTTACCGAGATTGACTTCGATTTTGTTTCGATTACTTTTTGAAAGTATTTTATTTGAATAAAGTATTTTGAAAATACCTATTTTGTATTTAAATACAAAAAGCATAAGTATTTTGTATTTTGCATTTGAACTTTTACTTTTTTAAAAGTATTTTGTACATCTCTGGTACTATGTTAGAGTCAAATTGAGTCATCAATGTCATCATCTAGTCGATATTTGAATTTAGTTGGGTTTGCAAGTTCGTTCTGACCCATTAGCTAAGCACGTGTGGAACCGAAAGAGAGATACCTTCTTGGTCGTAGTCGTATCCCCATATTTTAAGTAAAGAAAAAGAAATAGTGAACAAATACCGGATTCACCCTGAGGGTCGTGAGGTTGGAGTCTCCTCTCCATTGGTGGCTTTACCTATACATAATATGCATGAGATGAGGCTTGACGGAGTACTAAATTGAAGTCGATTAAAACTTTATTTTAAAAATAAATTATTGCCGGAAGTGCAGACCCGGTAACGGCCGCGAAAAACATAAAACTACCTTCTTGGCAGTCGAATAAAAGCAATGTCAAATTGCGCCCCTGAACATTTAATTCGAAATGTTTATTAACCTGGGTTTATTTGTGTTCGAGCATGATACACCCTTCATATTCGTACTTACAGTAACCCCCTTCCTTGAAACATTTCATTTCTGTACAGAATGAGTCAAACAATGTAAGTAGGCATAAAGTAAACATGTACAGAATGTGCTTCTGATAATCATAATCCATTCAAATCCGTGTTAATCGTCTTATTCAAATAAATAGTACGATTATTATAATGAAAATTGTAGTAGACAATCTAATTATTAACCAACTTCAAAAAAAGGAGGAGGTTCTCAATTGGCTGTATTTTTTTTTCATTTTTTTTTTCTAATGTTCGTTACTTCAGAACCGTCATTTATGAAAGGATTCGTACAATTGTTTTTTGTTTGTAAGTATTCCAGGTTGATCCCATTTTTTAATAATATTAGGCACGCGTGTAGTATTTTCGGTATTTCCTATTAAAAATCGTGTATTTACACCCGGAAATCATACATTTGGTGAAGTGGAATTGATGATGAAGACCACAGATGACTTATGGAACTCCTCAATTATGTACTTAAAACTATAAAATACGTCACAAATTCTGAAATGATTCCGTTGAAATAGCAACGAATGTAGTGCCAAAGGTGATCCTTGAGGAATCGAAGAAAGTCCTCAATAATTATCTGCCCCCATACAGAGATTTGTTTCTTTATCTAATAATCAACGCATTTGCTCTCGGAAATCAGTTCATGTGGTAAATTGGAAAAGAAATGTGAAAATGTTCACAAGGTTTGGCGGAGTACTAAATTGAAGTCGGTTAAAACTTTGTTTTAAAGTAAGTTATTTCGTCATTTTATTTGGTTTATACGGCGCCATCGAGGCTAAATCCACGGTTTTACTAACCCAAAACATAAGTTTTATTTTTTATACATACTAAATAGGAAAAAAGTCCATTGATAAACTTACAATCATTTATTAATATAGAAACGTTACTTTTGACATTGTATTAAATTGGATGCGTTCAAATTTACTGTAGTGAGAGACTTCGATCTACGAAACGTCTATTTCGATGTTTGACTGTGCTACCGTTATATCAAGTGTATTTACTGTGCCGCAGTATGTTGTGGCACAGGTGAATATAGGTCAATTTGGTCGTTCCGACAACGGAGTTCACCGCAAGGACAAAGGAAAGGAGTCTGTCTTTTCATTTTCAACGAAATGCCCGAAACGGTCGCATTATTGCCTTGCTTGGAACAGACAAGCATGATGCCAGTTCAACCTTGTACTTATCCTGATTTTTAACCGACCTCAAAAAAGGAGGAGGTTTTCAACTCGTCGGAATCTTTGTGTGTGCGATTACTAGAAGACACCTGGACAGTAATTCGTTTGCGAGATATTGGGCTTTAAAGCCCTAATTTTTGTTCGAGTCATGTGTCCCCCCCCCCTGCCGGCTAAATGGCTACTACTGGGGATGTGAAAAAAATCGTGGTAGTAGTACATATAATGAATTTAAAAGGAAAACTATCACGGACAAGTAGGCATAAGTAGTTACCGAGTAATAGTCGACCAACTTAATGTGTACTTGGAAAGGCCAATTTTCGTACAAATTCGGGAGACGCAACCGCACCGCACATCGATGTAACGAAGATAGACAGGCAACTACGCGCGTGGCCCGACACGCACTTGGCCGGTTTTTTTTTAACTTTACATTGCACGTAGAACCGATGGCCGTTGGGACGGAAAGGTTCTCGAGTGGCGACCACGTACCGGAAGGCGCAGCGTGGGTAGGCCCAAGGTGGACTAATGACCTGGTAAAGGTCGCGGGAGTCCGCTAGATGCGGGTGGCGCAGGACCGGCCATTGTGGCACTCTTTGGGGGAGGCCTATGTCCAGCAGCCAGTTATGTCTTTCGGCTGATATGATGATGATGATGATGAAAACTTTATTTTTACAGTTAATTATATATCCTCGACTAAACGGAAATAAAAACGGAATTTAGGTTAAACGTCAAAACTGGACCAATCCTAGAGAACAAACATTATTCAAATAAATGAAATAATTAATTAACCACTTTTGCCTTATGTAGAAGAGAAAATGCCGGAGTTGAAAATTATGTATCCGCCGGAAAGTTTTAATTTAATGAGTACATTAGTTTTCTGAGCATTCTGCGTTAAATATTTCCCATGAGAAGCCTTTTTTCCAAAAGTCTACGAAGTTTATCATGTTAGGCATAACGTTGTTTCTACGGAGAGCATGTCATCGTGCTAGTCCCGGAAGATGTATAGAGATGCTTATGAGCACTTTCCAGAGATTCTACCGGAATGATAAATGATTGCCGCATTTAAGATTAATGCAGTTGTTGAGATTAATGGGTTAGTCTGCTACATACATACACTTTAGATACACCAGGAGCTTGAGACTGTAGCAGAGAAATGAATGGAATTGTGATTGCTTTACTGTAGCTTCAACAGCTCTGGACTCTAGAGTCCGTAGTAAGCTCAATTCCCCATACAAACACAGTTAAGCTCTCATTTTAAAACTACGTGTTGTATTGCAACGAAACTTTGCATGTACGAGTATAGTCGAGGAATGAAAAGGTTGACCACTTTTCGACCTTATTTCAAAGCCTAAGGTCCAAAAGTAATCAACCTTTTCATTCCGCGACATGAATGACCTGGATATACGGTCTGTAATTAGTATATGTAGATTCAGATACCATAGTAAAAAAATACAGCGAATTTAAGTTTTTCATACAAAACTTGTTTTTGCTATATTTTGTTTGTTTTATAATCTGGAACCATATGTATATGCAAAGTTTCGTCACAATCCAACTCGTAGTTTTAAAATGAGAACGAAACTCCGTTTGTATGGGAAGGTGAAATTCGGCCGAGCTTACTGCGGTCTCTTAAATTTATGATGACATCATTGAAACACAGATCGATCACAATTGGACAAGCTTTAACGTATCCATCCCGGCTGCCAAAGTACGACTTTTTACAGTACATATTCGATATTTTCTTCAATATTAGCTTTTAAAATTTATTTTGATCTACACAAGTAAAATAATACGGCAGTTGCCAATAGTATTTTTTTTTTCATTACCATTAAACGCACGAAAGAACTCAGAAAAAGCCACGTCACTATTACTATTCTTTTGCAATTTTAAAGATTTACCTACATAAAATAAACGTCCTGCAGGCGTAGCATAGTTGACATTTTATCATTTGTCGCCGTCGATAAGACATATCCGTCACGTTCTGAGGAATGCAATGGCTGCCTGCAATATTCCTATTCCGCTACAACCTTCATAACAAAAGACTTTACAACAATAAAAAGTTACTGATTTGACGAACAGTCATATTTTCATTTTTGCTTTCAGAAAGAAATGCATGTAGAATCGACCACGAAAGTATCAAAAAATTATGATACTATAACTTGTAGTCCTGTCACAAACTGACAATTTAAACTTTCGCGCCTAAACGGATCTAAGTTCCTGTGACTTCACTCATGTGTGTCACTCGCCATATTTGTTTGTCCGTGGTTCGTCCCTAGATTTCATAGAGTTAATGTGTTAATTAGTTGTCACAACAGGAGTGACGTCACCAGGCGCTGATTGGTGGATTAAATCACGTTTTATATTATTTTAATTATTGTTTGATATTAGTATAAACTGAAGATAAAACGTTTCAGTAGGTAGCTATTATTTTATGGTTTTTCAACAATTTGGTCACAAAATTATTTACAGAGTGTACACGGGCACACTTTGTAATTTGAGAATCGACAACAGGGAAAACAGTTCATTTTTCATTAGCAACAGATAAATATTGCGAAAATACGCTGAAAGTATCAATCTTTTATTTATGTTTGCTATTTTAAGATTGGTAAATTCATAAGGTCGTTGTTTGATTGTGACGTCACAAGCAAGTAATCCCTGCAAATTCCAGACTTACGGATTGTTTTTGCGTTTCATTAGAAGAAGCTGATTTGACATTAGACAAATACCGAATTGATAAAATATCATCTTTAACCCTTAAGGGTAAAATAAATGTAAAATAAAAAATCATGCATTTACACGACTGCCTAACGTAATAAAGGTGCGTTTTTTTTTAATCTTTGAGCTGTCTAATGCTTTGTAGACATTTGGCAACACTATGCATTTAAGGGTTAAGCCTCTCACAGACTGGCGCGGCCTGGCCACGGCGGTCATTAGTAAACTCGCCATTAGCTGTCAAATTTACTATTGACCGCCACCGCAGGCCGCGGCCGTGTGATTCAGGGCATATGCATCCCCATCAAGATGTCGTATCTCACCAAGCCCTCAACAATAATTTTCGACAAGATAACAAGCTACGAAGGCTGCTCTTATACAGAATGTCACAAAAAATGAATAAATCATAAGACCTTTGTGCGACGACGTTTCGACTAACGACCCGCGACCCCGTGTCGTGACAAGTGAAAGAGATGGAGGCTTTTTGAATTCATTTTTAAGATATAATTGGACCCCTGGAGAAAGAAGGGGTGGAGATATTGATCATTTTTTTTTAGTGGTCGCGGAACGGTGGAAATTATGTAATGCATCTTATTTTTAAACCTTTTCTTGGCAGATTATAAAAAATCGAGAGCCAAGCGTCGTTTGCGGCTTGCAAAAGGAAATAAAATCCAAAAAATTTAAGATATAGTGCCAAGAAAAAAGATAATAAAGTCTATTCAAAACCTAAATAAACGGATTGCTTATTGTACCTACTTATTTTTTGCCCTGTTGCCATTGTATTCTTATTGTATGCACACATTTCTTTTACTTTATTAAAAACTGTTGTTTTTGCATCATATAACGCTTTAACTTAAGTTAAAATTCAGGTTTTTAGGGTTCCGTAGTCAACAAGGAACCCTTATAGTTTCGCCATGTCCGTCCGTCTGTCTGTCCGTCTTCAGCTTAGCTCAGTAACCATTACTACTAGAAAACTGTAATTCAGCATGGGTATATAAATCAATCACGCCGACAGAAAAGTACAATAAAATCTTGAAAAAAAAAATTTTTTTAGGGTACCTCCCCTACACCTAAAGCGGGGATGCATTTTTTTCTTGTTAAACCCATAGTGTGGGGTATCGTTGGATAGCTCGTTAAAAACTATTGTAGGTTTTTAAAATCCATTTTTCAAATCAGTGATGCATTTGCGAGATATTGAGCTTCAAAGCCCTAACTTTTTTTTCGAGTCACGTGTCCCATGGATCGTGGCTCTAAAATGAAGCTATTTTTACAACAAAGTGGAAAAGCGTTGCTACGAACTATGCCGTAGCACACGTAGCATAGTAGGCATGTGAAAGTTTGGATGTTTAGATGAAAATTTGCACGAAGATAGTTTATAGCCTGTATTATAATATAGGAGGACACGTAGACGAAGTCGCGGGCGGAAGCTAGTTGATAAATAAATATCAACGGCAATCCCACACAAATTAAACTAGCCATAACTCAATAAGATTTGTCTTTTGGGTACTAGTCGACAATATATTTAAATAATTATCATTAAAATAAATTATAAACAGACATTTATGCTCATCACCATCACACATATCTTTGCCCTTGCCGGATTTGAACCTAGCACCGCCTCGCAGGGAGGGTCTGCCCACTAGGCTAAACCATCGTTAAACATTCAATTCCAAAGAATTCAATTCCAATTTACTTTCAAGTCCCTCGGCGGCCGAGCTCTGCTTCGAAAATAGAGATAGTAGTCCAGGCAATGAACTGACAGCTTGTATGGAAAAAAATACAACTTTGGAAATAATTTATAATAGCTTATTTTTTATGTATAACGGATATATTATCAATTAAATAGTTACCCAGCGACAAAATCCGTCAAAATTACAAACATCGAAAAAATGATAAGTTAACTGGCTTCTAAAAAGTCAGTAAAAATATTAATAAATGTTTTTGTCTTTATTTTGGTTCATTAACATTTGCTCTATAATATTCAAGATAAATCGTAGAAAAAATAATAATGCATGCTTCATTTAAATCTACATAATTACTTCCGGGTGGAAAGTTTGTCGGATTCTTGACAAAATCATCTTAGAATAACATTTTCAAATGAAATCAACAAAAAAAACGCTATTATAAATTAATGTTTTTCAAAACCGTATTTTGCCTGGAGCATAGCACGGACATGAGACGCTAGATCGGTAATTCGCCCCGTAAACCCCTATAATGCAAATATGTTTCGCGCGTTCGTTGTGGCACGTACAGGCCCCGTATCATGGTCGGCCTTTATCACACGATAAGTGACAAGATACGAGTAGAGCGTCCGTCACTGGCTGACACCGTTCGATAGAACGAGACTGACGCTCTATCTTGTCACTTATTGCGTGATAAGGCCGAACATGATACGGGGACAGGGCCACTTACACGGTG
Organism: Epinotia ramella; assembly: GCA_947578815.1. Classification (NCBI taxonomy): domain Eukaryota; kingdom Metazoa; phylum Arthropoda; class Insecta; order Lepidoptera; family Tortricidae; genus Epinotia; species Epinotia ramella. Next base: position 25,393,882 of record OX388211.1, read on the forward strand.
CAACAACTTGTATGCGATTTTCATTATTTAAAGTACATTGCGGGGCTGCGGGCTACCGAAGTACGACGAATTCAATCAAACCCCGCAATGTAATAAAACTCGCATGCGATTTTTTGCACCCTGTAAATTGCCCTTTAGTTTTGGGCACATGAAAGTGGAGTTCTGTAAGGAGGTACACCGCAGTTGGGCTGTTAACACGAGCGATATGACATTCTGCACGGCTATCACGCGACGGCGCGCGAGCTCTCTCGATTTTTCTCGCACTGTTCGTCTGTCCCTTATTAGACCACTTAGAACAAGAGGTATAGTGCTAGAAAAATCGAGAGTATGTCGCGGCCGTCCCATGATAGACGTGCTGTGCCTTACCTCTCTTAAATAACCAAAACTCATTCATCTTAATTTCAATCTTTCAACACAGGAAGGCTTGTAGAATCTGTTGTACCAAATTGCACAGTGAAGTGAATTCTAAACCTTTCTTCTTAGCGTCTTCGGTAGCAAAGGAAATAATTCGTCATTAGACTAAAAAGTCTTATGAACGTATCAACTCTGTGGGTAGTTGCGGCGCATCTCTGCTGAACAGGGTTGCAGAGATGGCTGCGTCTATGGAATTATTGAAATATAGTGTAACTGGAAAGCGCATAACGGAGATACGCTCGACTCGTCACGATAATAATAATACCACTACCGAGCGAGATGGACGTACACAAATCTCAATAAGTGCGCCAAGGATAATGATATATTATTTGTTATCCCTTTTTGTTTGCCACAATCGGTTTAATATGAGGCTGTGGCAAACAAACCATCACCCACCCAAATCAGGTGTTAATTCGATCAATGTTAAATCTCGTAATGTATAGTTCGTTTTAGTTTAGAGGATGAAAGTACTTAAAAACAACCATTACCGACATCTATTGTCTAATCGGTATGTTCAATTATGGTTCTAAAAGTCTAGAAAGATCTACCCTCCTCTTTCTAATTTGCACGGTGCGAGCGAGACAAGTTGTGCTCACACCGGTCAGTTTTATGACGTCTCTTTGTTATCTTTTCCTTTCCTAATTAGCAACAAAAGAAGTTGTAAAATCCTACGTTAAGTGCATTTTCGTAATTTTAAAGAAAACAAACTATATCCCAGATACATGACAGATCTTGTGCAAGTTTTAATTGGCGTTTCTCCCAGACAAGTTTCTCTGGTTTACTTTCTTGTTAGCAAATTAAGGATGGACCAAACCGTCTGTAATCGTAAACGGTGTTCGTTAAAATCTGAATGTATGGAAATTTTGACAAGTTTGTATGGAATGACAGCTACCGGCGCCATATTTAACGTTGATCGGTCGGTAATCGTAAGTTGGTGCAACTCGCCCTAAAACACTGGTCCCACCGCCGGCGAGTAGCGAGTATTCTCAATTCTCATAGTAATGCTTACTCGCTTTTAATAGTTTTAATCGCTTGAGCGAGTAGCACGTAGTAACACTCGTGTCGCGAAGCCACTTCTGGTCACTCTCATGGCCGCGAAATAGTACCTATAGCACTCTAGCTTAGGTATCTGTATTAGCATATATGCAACTATGAACCTACACATACAGCTTCCGGAATTCGATGCTTTCGGATTCGGATTCGATGTTGCAATCACCTACAAAGTCTGCATTGGCCAATCAAGGCGAAGGACAGGATCCAGAGCTTGTCAAAATTCACAATGGGAAAAGAACGGTTATTTCAAAGATCTGAGGAAGACTTAAATAAAGCTGTGAATGATGATTATATTAATACTCTACTGGAGATATGATCGCTAGTTTTCTGGGGGGCCGGGAGTGTCGTGAATAGTCATGATTCACGATAGTATTTACATTGATGTTAATACTATCGTGAATCATGACTATTCACGACAACTCGCTTACTCTCCGGCGGTGGGACGCACGGCTAGCACGCGACGGCGCGCGAGCTCTCTGGATTTTTCTCGCACTATCCGTCTCTCACTTATTAGACCACTTAGAAGAAGAGGTATAGTGCGATAAAAATCGAGAGTATGTCGCGGCCCGTGTGCTAGACGTGCAGTGCCTAAGACTTGGTATTTCTTAATATTGTAGGTATAGTATTTGGTTCAATCAACTATTTCTTGTTGGTATTCCGTCCCGTTAACCAGGAGACAAAATTACAGACTTTCTTAGAAAAATTGTAACAATACGGGCTTGTAACGTGCCTAGAAGATGGTCGATACAAAAAGGGTTCGAACTTGAAAATAAAACCCCACATTTGGTGATTTAGATAGAACCATGAATCGCAGTTTTAAAACGTGATTCACGAGACGTAACCATGGTAACAAAAATAGCTGATTCTCCGATTTTGACTACCGCTGTAGCCTAGTTGGTAGTGACCCTGCCTACGAAGCAAGAGGTCCTGAGTTCGAATCCCGGTAAGGGTATTTATTTGTGTGATGAGCACGAATATTTTTTCCCGAGTCATGGATGTTTTCTTTGTATTTAAGTATTTATTTACCTATATATGTACTCGTATGTGTATCGTCGTCTAGTACCCATAGTACAAGCTTTGTTTGTGGACTTGGTTTTTTGTAAGATTGCGTCCCCTAATATTTATTTATTATTTTAATTAATCATTTATTTTGTTAAGTACAGCGACTTCCAGTTACGAAGTACTTACTAATTCCGCGAAGATGGCTGCGTCTGCCCCCCTATTCTGTAATTTGTTTTAAGCTCACCTCAACGCTCACCCACAAGTATATCTTGACACCGCGTTGCGTAGTAACTAAGCGTAGGTAGAGGTCTGGTTTTTTGACGGGTGACCGGCGGGGTGAGACGCATTAGCGCGTAGCGAATAACAGCTCTGGTGCGGTAGTCATGGAAACATCGATTGAAGCGCATCCCACACGACGCGACCCAACCAACGCCTCAGCACTGAAACAACCAAACTCTACAGGCGTCTGTCAAAGAGATACATTCATTTTACGCCTTAAGAAACAGGGATTAAGGTGCAAAATCGTAGATATATCTTTGACGGCGATACAGCACGTATGACCTTCTTTGCAGCCAGCTAGACGTTGAAATGTCGTGATTTTGTAGGAGCTTGTATGGGGCATAAAGCCTTTTGGTTTGTAAAGGCCATTTACGGTGAAACTGTGGCCACCTGCATGTAATAAACTGGCCTGCATTTAATGGCACTTTGAATTTGTGCCTGTTACGAGTCGGTTAATAATTAAAGTGAGCGGTTAGTTAGAAACCCCGCTCTTGGTTTGGGCCGGTTGAGTTTAAACCTGCTTTGAAATCTTTCAATAGACTTCCAAAGATGTGCACCAAATGTGCGTGTGTGATGTGTAGCATACCTACTGGAAAAAATGCAATTTGGCGCCACAACTGACAAATACGCAGCGATGCTAGAATGTATGTATTAAGGTTTCTATATATTGTTATCTGATTCCAACTATAGCTGCGTCTCTGTCGGTTGTTGTGACTAATTGCATCGTTTGTAGTTAGGTTAGGAGGTGTTTCTGAGTATGTCATGATGTAAAGTATGACCATCGAGTCCCAAGAAATAGAAGCAAATTTAAACAAAACCCATTCTGGCAAGTTTAAATGCTCCATACCTGGCGTCTCACAGACAGGCGCGGCCTGTTGTTGACCGCGTTGACCGCCACCGCTGGCCGCGTCAGTGTGTTTCTAGGTAATTTGACGACCGGTTAGTCTAGTGGGTAGTGACGCTGCCAACGAAGCTGAAGGTCCTGGGTTCGAATCCCGGTAAGGACAAATATTTGTGTGACGAGCATGAATATTTGTTTCTGAGTCATGGATGTTTCCTATGTATTTAAGTATTTCTATCTATTATATACATCGTCGTCTAGTACCCATAACACAAGCCTTATTGAGCTTACTATGGGACTAGGTCGATTTGTGTAAGATTGTCGCCTAATATTTATTTATTTATTTATTTAATTATTATCATTACTGACAGCTTATTTCGTACGTAATTTGACGCATTTGAAAATAAACAATTTGAAAATAATGCTTTTGTAACGACTCACTGACGGTAATCTATCTCTATCATTGTAAGGAGTAATAAGTTTGTACAACAACAGCAACATTCCTAATTGAACGAGCGAGCGAAGCGAACGAAGTTCTATGCTTCAGCTTGGGCCAAAATTACTTTGTATCTCCGGATGACCCGCTGTCCCGCTGTTCTCCTCTACAGGGCTGTTATTCGCTACGCACTAATGCGTCTCACCCCGCCGGTCACCCGTCACGAAACTAGACCTCTACCTACGCTTAGTTACTACGCATCGCGGTGTCAAGATATATTTGTGGGTGAGCGTTGAGGTGAGCTTAAAACAATTTACAGAATAGAGCAGCATGTCACATCTGAACCGATTCTCGTGAAATTTTGTGAGAACTAACGAACCTGTCGTTAATTGTATAGATTTTTTGTCAATTCAGTTTTTTTTAAGTGAAAGTTTCTTTAGCGGCGCTGTTCACTTTTTGTGATGGGGAAAAAATGTTTAACTCGCAACAGGTCACGTGACCGTAAGATGTCACGTGACCTGATCGAAAAGCTGTTACAATGTCATTGAGTTGCCACGTTTTTGACTTGTCACGGAGTGCAAGCCGGTCTTTTTTTGAAGTGAAAACTTCTTTAGCGGCGCTGAGCACTTTTTGGGATGGGGAAAAATTGTTAAATACGCGACAGAGCTTTGTGACGTCAGATGTGAAGGAGGTCATTTTTGCTGCTAGCCGATTCGAATTCATTCAAAACTTAACGCTATTCGTAAGAGTATTAAAGCCGTTAAACATTTTTTGCAATAGCATATTCTGCAAATAAATTTGTAATAATACCAACGCGTCCTTCACCGTTTTGCTATAGAGAAAATTCGAATAATTCGAATTTGGGCGTTATTCCTAAAGAGATAAAGCTTAGAAAATATTTAGCAACGGCAAAAACAAATTGATATTTTGGTCGCCTGCTGGCCTGCGTCGGTCTGCTGTTCTTGCAAATTCGAATAGTTCGAATTTAGACGTTATTCCTAAAGAGATAAAGCTTTGAAAAATATTTGGCAATGGCAAAAACAAATAGGTATCGTGTTTGCCTCCGCCCGTCGGCGCGCCGACGGGCCCGTCCGCCTAAGTAATTGATAATTGTTTATAAATTTGCGTCAAATTCATTTTTAGGGTGACACCGTAAGATGTCACGTGACCTGATCGAAAAACTGTTACAATGTTATTGAGTTTTCACTTCTGCCGGCACTCCCGGAGTGCAACCCGGTCATTTTTTTTCATAGTTTCCCTTGCGATTTATACAGTTATCGTTTCGATAAGTTTGATGCCCGTGCAAAGATTACAACTTTCAACTAAAATATTTTTAAAAATAACCGGACAAGTGGGAGTCGGACTTGCTCTCCGAGGGTTCCCGAAATATACGTATTTTGTGGCATGAACGGCCGTATCTTTATTTTGCGTTAACTTACTCGTAGAAGTTCGATTTTTTCACAGCGTCAAGGAACTATAAACTTGAGTAAGTATATGGTTTTAATTTCAACTCGATACCGCTACGCGTTCCCGAGATAAAAGGTCTTGACAGACAGACAAAATAGTGATCCTAGAAGGCTTCAGTTTTTTCCTTTTGAGGTACGGAACCCTAAAAATACAGAAAGTCTATTCTAGGGAATGTTTATTCTTTCTGCACCAACAAGTTTGACGACCGCTTTAGCCTAACACACACACTAGTAGTGACCCTGCCTACCAAGCAAGATGTCCTGGGTTCGAATCCCGGTAAGGGCATTTGTTTGTGTGATGAGCACGAATATTTGTTCCTGAGTCATGGGTGTTTTCTATTTAAGTATTGATTTATCTATATAATATAATTATGTTTACGTCACACCTGGCCATAATGCCAGTTTAACCGCACGCTGCGCGTACGGTAAAACTCGCATTGTGGCCAGGTAAAGACGTAAAATTGTGTACTCACCACGGGCGGTAATTCGTACAGCCCCAGATCGCATATTTATGGCCCTCACCTTCGGTTCGGGCCACAAACACCTGCGGTCTGCGCCATTCACTAATTCACCGCCCTAGGTACGTAATGTACTATTATCGTCGTCTAGTACCCGCACTACAAGCTTTGCTTAGTTTGGGAGTAGGTCGATTTGTGTAAGATAATAATAATAATAATATTTATGTAAGTATTTAAGTAATTACTGGTAGGGAATTACATTACATTCAGGCCCGGTTTTATAAAAATATACCGAGTTATAAGTAGTTTGTGTTAGTTAAAATGACGCAAATGCATTGAACGTGGAAATATAGTTACAACATCTTTTTTATACTCGTCGACTATAATCTTTAAATTAGTACCTCGCAAACCATAACGCAATTGAATACTTTTATTCTGATGCAAAAGTTTATGCTCTATGGACAATCGAAATAATAATTATTCAATGGTACGCAGAACTAAAATGAATTTTGACCAATAACGAGACTCGATTTACAGAAAGAAATCAACGCGTTTTAAAAAAAGCGGTTGGCTGCACTTTGTTTCAGCAGGGCGATTTTCATTAGATACCAAGAGTTTGTTTAATAAATGATTATTTCCGTTGACTCGTAGAAAAAGTATTGTATACAATAGTTAATTAGCTTTTTAAGTCGTACCTTAATTAGGCCACGAAGCTGGTACTCCACTGAAAAAGCATACATTATATAACGACTGCATAAATAGTACATTACTACAGTGGCCGGGAAGTAAGGGCCGGCCGATTACATATAGACGGCCGAGCGTAGCGAGGTCGGATAGTTATGAGGCTGGCAACCCCTTTTCACGCCGAGGTATGTATAGTGCTTTTCCCAAACATGCAATGAAATAAATTAAAAAAAACCTCCAAGAAATCAAACTTTAATTTTCATGGCTGAACGCCGTGATCCTGTGGCACAAATTGTGGAATGGAATTTAAGACCATCTTGCAGGCCTACGCCTCCAATTTTGTATGAAATGCCATTACGGGTCTCTCGTCTCGCTGCGCCCGAAACGTGACACTTCGAAGCCCATTATGAAAAACACAACGTCAATATTTCATTGCATGTTTGAGAAAATACTATTGCAAATGAGTGCTGACTGACGTTCAAACACACTCTGCCTCTGTCTGGCGTTTCCTTGGCAATATCGATTGCAGTGCATCTCGCAAAACACAACTATTAAGAGTAATAAGCCTGTCTGTGTACAAAACGACCACATCTGTGAGCTCGTCGCTGATATAATTAGAGCCGCGGATTCGTAATAACTGCACGTCAGAAACAGGGATGTTGCGCACATTCCCCGGAAAATTCGATGCGGGGTTTTTGCGGATGCGGATGTAGTGTAATTCGCGGCAAGAATGCCCACGCGGCACTCGCGCGATTTAGATACCTATATTATTTTCTCCATTAGCCAAAACAAGGCTGATGATGATACTCCCATTTAAGTTCCCCTTCCTTATTCCCTTCCTTTTTATTAAGGTTCCGTAGACAACAAGGAACCCTTATAGTTTCGCCATGTCCGTCCGTCTGTCTGCCCGTCTTCGGCTTAGCTCAGCAACCATTACAACTAGAAAACTGTAATTCGGCATGGGTATATAAACCAATCACGCCGACAAAACAGTACAATATCTTGAAAAAAAATTTTTTTTAGGGTACCGCCCCTACACTTAAAGCGGGGACGTATTTTTCTTTTCTTTTTTTTTTGTTCTTTTGTTCACCAGATGGCGCAACTGTTGAGTAAGATCCAGTACAGTGGCCAACTCATTGTTATTATGGGCGCGACAATATTTTTAATTTCAAATCATATTTAATAAGCAAATTGGTCATTTCATTTCAAGTATTGAACGACCAATTTCGCTAAGACCCTAAATACTCAACAATCGAAGAGCGTGATTACCATCATACTGCTATTTTGCCTTTATCAATCAAAATTAATTATTTAACTTTGCAACTGTGCTTACAATTTTAATATTGAAATCGTATAATGATATGGACTAATTAACACGCGCTAAGACGTATATACACCAGATGGGTATACGTAGACAGGCATTAAAATGTAAACGTAGCTATCTTAAGTATTTCCTCCCAATACAAGTCACACTGCTTGCGAGACGCACGCGTGCTCACGTCACACAAGCGGTAAGTCCTGTCCCGCGGAAATGTATACCTTCAAATGCAGTAGGAAGCGCACGTCTAATACATCTGGTTTGTAATGCCTTTACATATAACAATTTTAGTACCTACTGATTTTTAATCGGGACTAATCTCAGTCCGCCGAGTTGAAAAACAAATAATAAAATCAAGCAAAATATAAAAATAAACTTGATCTTCTGCAAATTAAACTAAGAATCGTTGAAAATAAATTATAGTATAATAATCATAGTTATTATTTAACTACGCTACGCTACTACTAGTTATTACTAAGCTAAGGTAGCCTAGCGGTTCAGGCATGCGGCTGTCAAACGGCGGTCGTGGGTTCGAATCCCGGCTCGTACCAATGAGTTTTTCGGAACTTATGTAAGGATTATCGTTTGATATTTACCGTTGGCTTTTCGGTGAAGGCATGGCCTCCCAACTAGAACAACGTATAATTGATACTAAAAAGAACTCATAGATGGCGACACAGGTACCAAGCGAAACATTTGAACCAGTAATCGTGAAGATATAATGATTTTTACACCTTAATAAATTCAACGTACCTTAATTATATCACAAACATACTTCCGCACATACAATAAAGGTATATTTTATAAGTTTAGTAAATGCAATAAAATTGATACTAAATCCTTGTAACTCGTACTATACGAGTGAGCTTTCAAGCTTGCTACGTATTATTGGGTACTGTCACTAGATGGCGCCATCACGGGTCGCGAAAGTTCTATGGAACCACAGGCTCTAAGCATTTGGTTATGTATATTTTTGTGTGATGTGTAATATTGTCTCTAAAATACTACTTTTATATCGAAAACATCAAAAATACTCTATTTGTTGCCCGGGAAGTCAACGCCATCTGGTGATATCTCAATGTATTACTAAAGGCTGACAGCGTCATAGCCGTGGTAGCTCGGATACTGCATCTACTGGTGTAGCTACGGGACTAAAATTGTATACAGAATTGCCTACATTAGGACGGTACGCTTTTGCTCTATGAGATTGGGTATCTGTACTTGTATTCTTTAATCTGTGGTGAAGGAAAAACATCGTCTGGAAACCTGCATACATCCACGAAGAAATTCAAAGGTGTATGTGAAGTCCCCAACCCGCACTGGGCAAGCGTGGGGACTACTGCCCGTTCCCTCTCATCCGTGAGAGGAGGCCTGTGGCCAGCAGTCGGACGTATATAGGCTGATTATTTTTATTTTATTATTTAACTAAGTCAAATCAAAAAGGTTGGCAATATATGATATGGGGAAATTCCGGCACATGACGGTTTTGCCCGTTTCACAATTGACGGATTTGTCTACTCGATCATTTCGTTAGTACCAATATTTAACCATCCATAGTTTCTCACCAACAGATTATAATTGAAAATTAATAAAACTACCATCAAACATGAATATCGAACTATATAACAAACGCATTTACTAAACCCTAAAAGTACATTTTTTCATCGCACCGTCACGAAACACAGCAGCACACTACACTCGCATTCGAGTTCAGAGCGCAACTAAACTTTGAAAGCGGGGTTTTTCCGTTCACTGGCTAGACAGCGCCATCTGTTTTTGACTGCGGGTATAAAATTTTCTCTCTGTTTTACCGATCGACTCAGTAAGCGCGTACTGTTGTTTGAATAGCCACAAACGCCGTTTGACGGAAATGCCCCGCTGACGGCTTTGGCCACCCTGACCTTACCACATTTTTATTCCTTTTATTTTTCATTATTACTTTGTGACATGTTATGATTGGTACCTGCACTCAGGTACAACATCGTTGGTTTTAATTTTTCTGTTCTTTTAAATTCTTTATGACTTTTTATTTCTGTGTACACCTGACATCGCAACATTTATTATATTATTACATTATTTGAAGTGCAGCTATATATTTTGTATATTATGCTGCACATTGTTCATTATTTCCGCATTTTTTAAAGTAAACTAAAGTAAACCTTCGCCAGATCAGTTGGAGCCATAATATTGCATTACTACCGAATTTTCATAAGAATAGCAATAATACGAACAAAGCAAGTTAAATAAAATTTTGTAAAACATCAAGTTCGTTTGCAATTCAAGTCGCTCGCCTCTGGAACAGTCTACTCATTAAAATCAGACAGTCTCAGACCAGGGGCTGCAGACAAGGTTGCAATCGACAAGCGCTAACGCCAATAGAAAACTAATAAAATGTAGAGGAATGACAGATGCCGACGAAACACTTTTCGTTAACATCTGTCATTCCCATACATTTTATTAGTTTTCTATTGGCGTTAGCGCTTGTCAATTGCAACCTTGTCTAGGCCCCCTGATTCGTTTCAAAAATCTTTACGCAAGTGGTTTGCTAGCAAAGCCGTAGATTCTTAAGGCCGTATTCATAAACGTCCTACAAGCCTGTTTTAACTAAAATTGCGTTAAAATTCGCTTGTCTGTCACTTTGACATTTGTGTTCGTAAGAAAGGGACAAAGCACATTTTATTTAGCAGAGGCATTTTAAATATTATGAATACGGGGTTAGTGTTTCTATTCCCTATTTTCGTCTACATATACAGACGAAAGTATTGTATTATGTATATACAATGTGTATTGCTTATACTTGATCAAACGAAATGTGCGGATACTAGACAAAAAAATATCGATAAAAAAAATAAAAAAAAAATTAAAAAAGCCTACCAAAAAAAAAAAATCAACATTAGTCTGTCTTCTTCTTAGTCGCTTCACTCTTGGCCGAGTGGTCGTGATCGTCATGTGGGTTTAGTGGCAAGCTTGGCAATCCGTTGCCATTCCTCTCTCAAGGCTGTCTTCCTTGTACACAAATGTAGGGGTATAAGCCCACTTAAAAAATATTGCCAAACATCATCATCGACATCAATACCAGCCGAACGACATCAACGGTTGGAGATAGGCCTCCCCCAAGGAGTGCCACAATGACCACCTTGTGGGGGTTTACCCACGCTGCGCCTGCCGGTGGTCGCCACGACCTTTCCACCCCAACGGCCATCGGTTCTATGTGCCTCGCACCCTGCCACTTAAATTTAGCGATTCGTAAAACAGAACATCAATCTAATACCTACCTAAATAATGGAAATAATGTATTTGCTTGATTCAAATAAAATGAACTCATATCCGCACAGCACTCTTCGAGAGACATCGACAAATGAAATCTCACCTTATAAATATCTACCACCACACTCCCACCCTGAAACGCCCAGTAGAATTCAATTTGTCATAACCGCAACAGCGGTACAGAATTGGCCATACGGGGCTAATTTTACAACTAAAAATCATATTTCAATCTAATCTATACATCAGTGCATCCCGCTCGCACACACGTTGTTATTCCCTTACAAAATAAGGAACGCATAAATCAAAACGTTTCACGATCAATTCACTGTGAAAACGCGTTCCGAAATTGGTGCCCAAGTTCATAATACAATGAATTTGCCCGCGCCCTACCACGCGCGTAATATCTTCATCGGAGATGTATTGCTCGTAACTTTCATTCAGGCGCTGCAGGATTTTGAGTATTAAAGTAATTGCTTTGAAAACTCTAATTATTTTGTTGGAGTAGTAATACAATATTTTCACATGGAACATAATTTACAAATTCTGTTCGTGTGTATCAATATATGCATGATTTAAATTACCCAAACTTCAGCGGCCTCTTTGTTTTAGACCTAGGTACGAGTACAGGAACGGGATCTACCTGCCTACTTTGGTTAATAGGTACCTATGTATTATGATAGACGGGTTCGATTTCTTGAGAAAAATTGTTTTCCTAAAGTATCACGTTCTATTTCTCAAATTATTCTAGTTTATAACTACATGTATATTCTAGGGAAGGGGTCGATTCGCGCAATGGAAAGCCAATTTATGAAAGTGTGTTATTTTACCTCCTGATAAAGGTGCATGAAAACCTACTACGAGGCCTCAACCACTACTGTAAAACTAATTTAAGTTATCCAAATAAACGATTTTATTTATTTATTATGTTTTATTAATAACTTTCTTAAAATGTCACACCGTTAGCCTGTGAATGTCAAAAGACGTTTTTCATGGAAATCGAACCACTTTCAGGATCGCCAGGACGGTCGATTCTCCAATCTCTCCATACAAACAGAGTTTGGTTCTCATTTTAATCGGACATGCTAGAAAAACATGAAATTTTGTATAGCTATACATTAGATCGATTCTAAGTTTAATGTTGTTCCGGTGTATATAGGTCGCCGAGACACATAATAATGTCAATATAAGTAATTAATTATGGTAGGTAGTTGATTTTACAAATTCAGATTTTAAACAGAAGCCCATTGCAGGCCAGTAACGTGATAAAAGACCATGAATTTTCGGACCAAATTGGGTCAGTGCCATTTCAATACCATTCACAATTATGAGAGCTTATAGGTGATTTAGTGGTTAATATAGTAATAACGTTAATTCCGCGTGTTCCGTTGTAATTATTTGCTTCAACACACCGACGGGTTAAGGTCACTATACATACTTAACCCGTGATCTTATTCGTTTACATCAAAAATAATATTTTTAAACGACTTCAAAAAAAGGAGGAGTTTCTCAATTCGGATGTTTTTTTTTAATGTTTGTTACTAAGTTTTTGTTTGTAAGTATGCTTCCAGATTGGTCCCATTATTTTCAAAAATCCATGTATATGATGGGATTCATGAGGAATTGAGAGAACTCCTCAAATATAGTAGGCACGCATGTATTCATTTTGGTATTTTCTATTATAACTCGTGTATTTACACCCGGAAATCACAACGGTTGAGTGAAACTGATGATGAACCCCACAGATGTCTCCTGGAACTCCCCAATGATGTACTTAAAAAAAAGTACGTTACTGATTCTGATATGATTCCGTTGAAATAGCAACTAATGAAGTGCCAAAGCTCTCAGAATCACCTTTCTTAAGGAATCGACGGGACTCCTCAAATATTATTGGCACACATACAGCGATTTGTTTTTTTTCTGTAATAATCAACGTTCATGTGGTAAAGTGGATAGGAAATGTGGAAAGGTTCACGTGGCTTGGCGTTTGGATTGAAGTCTGTTAAAACTCAATTTTTAAACTAAATTATTGGTAGGTAGGTATTTATTGCAGACTGTTTTTTTTTGCACCGTCATCAACGACTCCTTGAGAGGATACTAATGAGACCAAACACGGAGCTCTGTTTTGTCTAATTGAGGAGTTCCTATGGCCATCTACCGTCACCATCATCAGACCAGCCTTATTGCTTTATTGCGCAAAACACACATTCGACTTTTACGCTGCGCCTTCCGGTACCTACGTGGTCGCCACTCGAGAACCTTTCCGCCCCAACGGCCATCGGCTCTACGTGCTAACTTCTCCCTATCGTGTTGTGTACAGGAGACGGTGTCTCTATGCCTTGCACAGTTTTTATAGTCTGTAATAAACCGAAAGCGCTAACTTCAAGGCAACTATTCACAATCAAAGTTCTAGTCAGAGGTGTGTATAGTTCGCTTGCAGCGCTGCGGTAAGTTGTAAATTGCAGCCTAGGGAACCGGCTTAGCGGAGTTTCCACATGTGCTCGTATTCAAACAGAGACGAAACCGCAGAATGGCAATTTGTAGGGAAACAAGTCGTGTGTACTGGCTTTTGGCGTTTGAGCGTACAGTAAAGCCAAGTGGTCTAACAATTTTCGACTCAAACTTTTTTTGTAATAGAGTTCAAAATTGGTAAGCCACTTTCTTGGCTGACCCTGGAACGTAGGACTAAGCACCACTTATTGGAAAGACCGACTAGACGGGGAGAGAGTTGAAGACTTGGACCACATCGACTAGCGACTATTTTTAAGGTTAAGGTAGGTACTTAAAAGTTTGCGTCGCCATTGGCCTGTTTCATGGATAAAAAAGCGGCCAAGTGCGTGCCGGACTACGCACAACGAGGGTTCCGTGCCTATTAAAAAGGTCGTATCGTTACTGAAATCTTATGGCACTTACGTCCTTGTCTTTAAGGAAGGCAGTTTTTTAGAAATATCCCAAAAATTTTTACACCGATCTTGTTCAAAACAATTTTCGCTGAAAGAATTTAATAAGCCATGATTTTTTTCGTATTCTTAAAATACACGGTTCAAAAATTAGAGGGGGGTGGACACAATTTTAGTGACTTTCGGGGCGATTATCTCCGACTCTATTCACTTAATCAAAAAATTGCTGAGAAACCTTATATTTATTTTGAAAGGCCTATCGTTTTATGTATGGAGTGCACCCCTAAAAATTTTTTTTTTTTGTAATTTAATCACAAAACTATTTAGCGGCTAACAAAATACACCTATCCTCAAAATTTTATTCAAATACACCTTATAGTTTTCGATTAAAATGCCTGTGACATACGGACGGACAGACAGACAGACAGACAGACATGACGAATCCATAAGGGTTTCGTTTTTTGCCATTTGGCTACGGAACCCTAAAAAGACTTTAAAAGAAAATTAAAACGACATTACTTAAGTAGGTATAAACCTTTACAAAAAACCAACTTAAGTACCTATGTCCAAATTAGTAGTCCATTGGTTTGGACTCCAAACCAACTCTGTACTATAAAGTGACTCACTTTGACATTTGTGTTCGTAAGAAAGGGACAGAGCACATTTTATTTAGCAGAGGCATTTTTAGTTTTATAATAAGGGGGTTAGTTATATTCTGTTTATTAAATAAATACATAAAAAATGGAGACGGAGTACACTACGATTACTGTTAGTTAACCACTGACAGATAGTTTGCCTTCATTTAATTTTCAACTTTAATATCATACAAATAAAGCAATTTTCAGAATACTGTTACCCACGTCTACCGATTTAGAAATAACTACTTAATTTGTATGAGGTTAAAGTTGAAAATTAAATGTAGGCAAATTATCTGTCAATGGTAAACCCCAAATAATTATACTGTAACCAGTTACAGTTATACAGGTAGCGGGCAGTCGGTCTGTAAGTTCTAGTTAGTTTACGGGCAAAGACGTGAGTGCTATTAGAACCAAGCCACAAAGATATTTTTCATCACACTTGCTCGAAAAGGGCTTCATAATGCGCAGACATACAGAGCTGTAATAGCCTGTGTTACGCCCACGGGCGTAATGTTTTTTTTCTTGAATTGTATCTGTCACTCATGCGGCAGTTACAGAGCAAAGAGGTTTTATATCAAATACGATGTCTGAAAACGTATTTATAAATAAATTTAAACTTAAAAAACTACTTAAACATGTTTAACTGAATTATTTTCAGATTTAATATTATAGTTATTTAGTGTCTATGTAAAATGTTTTTAAGTGTTTCAAATCGTGGCTGTATACAGAAGGGTCTTTGCCATACGCGCCTCGCGTCAAATTCAACAAAATGGACGACTGTCATGTTGAAGTTTTTATTACGATTTGTATTAATTTCATCTAAAATGTATTTGTTTCCTCGCAAATGTGATGAAAAACATTGTGTATAACAAGGGCGTAAGAATATTGCAAACGCTTGTTCGCAATATTCCACTTCCGCCCCTCGTTAAACAATGTAGGGTCATTTCGCTGGTTACGCGACCACCTTCGGTTAGCGACCACCTGAAGGAGAAGGTTTTTTTCTATTGAAGATAACATCAATTCTACACACCCTATTGAGACAATTACTTGTACATGCATTTTTTTGTTGTTTTAGAATAGAAATCTACTAAAAACCGAGAAAATATCCTTTCAGTTCACCAACTCAGCTTGAGTGGTCGCCCACCGGCACATTAAATTAGGTGGTCGCTAACCGGCGAAATGACCCTACTATTAATGTCAATTACGTAAATATATATAATATTTTTATACTTTAGCACACAAATAACTGCATGTTATGTTAGTTTAGTGTTAAAAATAATAACTACACTAATCTTAATTGAATTACTTTAATTTAATATAATATTGTCATTGCCATGCCCTAACATGTGGAACTGTATTTTTTATGTAAGATCTTTAATACCATGGTTGCAATAAAAATGATTATGATTATGAAATATTCTTTACAGCGTGCATCGTGTCCGACTTGTGCCGTCCACGTGCCATCGACTTCGTCGCGCAGCGCGTCCATCGCATGAAAAATCTGCCACCGAAATTCGCCGTTTAGCGATCACCTAATTTCATGTGCTGGAAGGTTATTTTCTCGGTTTTTTAGTACATATCTATTCTAATACAACAAAAAAATGCATGTACAAATAATTGTCTCAATAGGGTCTGTAGAATTGATGTTAAGATCTTCAATAGAAAAAACCTTCTCCTTCAGGTGGTCGCTAACCGAAACGTAACCAGCGTAATGACCCTAGATAATATGAGGAAAAGCGTTTGTAGCGGAAAGTGCTTAGAAATAGAGCGCTCACCCAGGGAATTCCTGGCAATGAAAGTATTATAGTTTAAAAACAAAGTTTTAACCGACTTCCGTCAGTAGGTACCTCCCTAAACATATATTGAACATTTCCACATTTCCTTTCCACTTTACCACATGAGCTACTTTCCCAGAGCATATGTTCATTATTACAGAAAAAACAAATTCATGAGTCACTATAGGTACCTAATCAAATCGCTTCAAGTGTGCCTATAACATTTTAAGAGTTCCTTCGACTTCTCCAAGATGGCTCTCCACCATGGGGCCACCCTGGGAACGATTCCCTCTTTCAAACAAAAATAGAATTTTCCAAATCGGACCAGGTGTCTTCGAGTATCGAGGACCTTACATAATAAAACCGACGAGTTGAGAACATCCTCCTTTTTTTAAAGTCGGTTCAACAGCGAGTATAACTCCGAATCATAATCCTCTCGCTTAGCAATCTTTCTTTTAAGTTTTTTTTATATAACGACGGTGGCAAACAAGCGTACGGCCCGCCTGATGGTAAGCGGACACCGCAGCCTATAGACGCATGCAACTCCAAAGGAGTAACATGGGCGTTGCCGACCCTTGATATGTTTGAGGATTCGCCGTGTTGACAGCTAAAGGAAAAAATTCCCTCGCTCGCAACACAACGCATCCTCGGAAGCTCTGGCTCGGGAGTTAAAGCTTCGACATTATATACTTAGTCAAGGTTTAATGTAATGTTCTAGGTAGGTCAATTAAAATCCAGCGCTGAATCCCCATTATTGAACTCGCTGGACCGACCCGACACATGTGCTCAAAGTGTTCGAACAGAAAACCGCAGCGATAGTAATTTGTACGGAAATAACTAGTCTGGTATCGGCGAAATTTACATACAGTGCGGGAAAACTATTTCGTACGGAGCTCGTCTCATTAAACTCTCGTTCATTGTGTTGGAAATTAAAGTTTTATCAATTCCATGTGTACTGGTGTTGTGTTGTAAAGCCACAATTTAATTTATGTTATGCCTTTTGTTAACATTGGCAAAATTTGATTTGTTTTTCTTCTTCCTTGTCGTATCCTCATGGCTGAGGGACGTGACTGCTGTGGGCGCTCTTCACCATCACTCTCCAAGCTGCTCGGTCCTGGGCTTGATGCATGCTGGCCTGAAGTGTGGCTCTAGCCGCAGATGTCACCGTGTCCGGCCAACGCATAGGCATCTGTCCTCTGCTCCTCTTCCCTGCCATGCGGCCAGTGATGATTAGCTTTCCCAGGCTTTGCGGTCCGGACCCAGGGGCGGCTTTACCTATAGTGCAGGGGGCGCTGAGCGCCACTCACAGGGCGCCACTCGCCTCGACTCGGGCGCTAGCGCGCGCTAGGGGGGCTGCTAGAGGGCGCTACGGTAATGATTGAACCCAGGCGCGACATGGGCTAGAGACGCCTCTGTCCGGATCTGACCAGGTGGCCGATGAAGCTGAGGACACGTTGGGTACAGACGGTGGAGAGCCTCGTTTTGATGCCGAGCTCGCCGAGAACAGACTCATTTGTGCGTTCATTCCATATTTGTTTTACTAGTAGGTATATTTCAGGAGAGAGCAAACTGCAGCCGGGCGGTAAGGCCCGTGACTTTCAATCTGAGTCGTGGGTTCGAACCCCCGCTTGTACAGTCAGCATCAAAACTGCGCAAACGAAGACGTCAAAAGTCTTTATTAAAAGGGGATAAGGGCTTTTGATGTCCTCGATTGCGCAGTTACTTTTGGTGCTGACCGTACCACGGGGTTTCAAAAACTCATGTACGAA
The DNA here is from genome assembly GCA_947578815.1 of Epinotia ramella. Classification (NCBI taxonomy): domain Eukaryota; kingdom Metazoa; phylum Arthropoda; class Insecta; order Lepidoptera; family Tortricidae; genus Epinotia; species Epinotia ramella. The sequence continues at coordinate 25,412,179 of OX388211.1, forward strand.
CTATCATTTGATATTTAACAGTGACTTTTCGGTGATCGAAAACATCGAGAGGAAACCGGTCTAATCCCAATAAGGTCTAGTTTTCCCTCTGGGGTGGAGGTTCAGATGGCAGTCGCTTTCATTAAACTAGTGCTACGCCAAATCTTGAGATTGTGTGCCAAAGCGGAATAACGCTAGAACTGTGATTAGTAGCTGGTAGGTAGTAGCTATGTGCACAAGTGCACATCTTTTTACAAGCTTTTATTTAACTTGCACTGTGCGTAGTATGTGTATAATAAGTTCTCCGTCAAAACTTGCAATCCATTTTTCAGTGACTATTTTGGGTAAAGTTACCGTTTGGATGACTATTCAATATTATGGTACCATCGAGCCGATTTCATGATGGAGACAGAAGTTGGCCATGGGACCCCGTTGAGTTTGCGCTTGTTAGAATCGTCTCAATCAGTAGTTGACGACGGTATGCAGAAAAGTGCGGTCGGCAATAAAAGCTTATACCTACCAATTTTTTTTTTCTTACAGAAACTTATTTAATAGTACACGAGTAGATTTTTGCTTGAATTAGCAATCGGAGTATAGTAGCTAGTTTATGCAACAGTTACGCAAAAAGGCACCTTAAAATTCGAGTAGGAGCCCAGCGACGGCTATACCTATATGCAGGGGGTGCGTTGCTCCCGGGCGCACGGTCCTAGGGGGCGCCGAGCGCCACTTACAGAGCGCCACTCGCCTCAACTCAGGCGGTAGCGCGCGCTAGGGGGGGTGCTAGAGGGCGCTACAGTAATGATTGAACCCGGGCGCGACATGGGCTAGAGACGCCTCTGCAGGAGCCGCAGCTGCTAAGTCGTCAAACCAGCACGGTCTCTTTCTAAGTGTTCTAGTTAGAAAGAGACGGATAGCCTATCTCGCCACGAGAAAGCTCGCGCGTCGTCTTGTGCTAACCGTGCTGCACTGATGCAACAAACAGAGCAATCTCGCCAGACAAAAACTCTATTTAAAAAATCGGTACTCAAATCAGTTCCTCCGTTCAGGAGCTACGATCCTGCTCGACGCTACCTCTTCAATAAGCTACCAAATAAAAGGCTGAAATATAATCTTAAACTCCCTGCACCAAAACTAGAAATGTTTCGTAAAAACCCTCAATATGCAGCAGTCAAATATTACTACCACTTCCCGGACTACATCAAAGCGGAGGAAAAAGACTCAACATACGCGAACAAGCTAAAATCATTCCTTGCAAAAAAGCCTACTATGCAGCAAAAGATTTACTTAGCGATAGTTAGTAATTAGACTAATTAGTATAAAATTAGAAGGCTGAAATTTTCATTGTGTGTTTATTTTATCTTATTTTCTTTGTTATATGTATATATATATCTCAGCTACAAGATAATTTATTAATTAAATATAGGTAGGTAGGTACCTTGTAATACCCTTACAGGGTACATGCCACAGAGAGACAGACACATTTTAAACTTAACACCCCTTGGTTGTGTCAAGGGGTAAAAACAAATAAAACAAGGATTTTTTATACGTACCATAAATGCGTTCCACACGATTTCTCCACTTCGGAAAGATAAAAGGTATTCCTCTTAATTCACCCAACTGTCATTATCTTTGAATAAACATGAAATAACGGTAGAAAATCATTTTCATTCCAATCAAAGAGAATTTCAACATTCCAGTATCAATGTCTGTCAAACTGACAATTTTTTTATTTAGGTATGCTCAGACTACAATTGGACTACAATATACATACTGAGAGGTAGGTATGCTCAAGGTATACTATAAAGAGGTTCTAATGCCTGCCATTGAGAGTCGCAGTGATTGATTATTATTAAAAGGTCTTGACAGCAATATGTGTATCAACTTAGCAACTTATCCATATTTTTTTTAATATGAAATATACGTCCATGTCGTCCCGCCATCTCCGTCTCGGCCTGCCATGCTGTCGCCTTTCATCGTGTCCATGTCCAGTCCATGGGTAGTTTAGCCCACCTCTGGGGATGCATGCGGCAGACGTGGCCAGCCCATTCCCATTTCAGCTTGGCGGTCTTAGCTACAACGTCAGCAATGCAAGTTTTTGAGCGCAACGTAAAGTTCCAGACCCGGTCGATCCGTTTGACTCGCAGCGTGCCACGCTCTATAGCTCTTTGGCAAACCTTCAATCTGGTATTTTGTGCCTCAGTGAGTAATCATGTTTGGACACCGTAGGACAGGCAGAATACACAAAAAGCAAAAGTTAGGCGAAAAGTTCCATAATTAAAAAAAAAAAAGTTTCGTTAGTAAAGTGGGTATTGAGGAAATCATGAGGAAATGGAGACTTTTATTGTTCTCCAATGGAATGAAGCAAAATTTTAAGAAAACTCTAATCCCAATGACTGTGCCAGTGAAATTACACCTTAGGTGAAATTATTAAGGTATACATTTCCAATCAATTTAAACGTGTGATACGAGCTCGCGACAGTTCCTCAGTGTCCCTCAAGTTGTTCCAATTTCAGTTTCGCTCCAGCAATTCCGCTCGCCGGCGGGCAGGGAAAGCCTTTCCCGAGGTCATTGAACCCGCTCTGTGCGCAATTTACCTATTTCAGGATCATTTGTGCGTCACGCGTAATGAATGTGATGAAAGTTTTGTAGTTATTATTACTTACCATCAGATGAGATTAGTGGTCAAATGCGTCTTGCAAAAAACAGGTTTGAAATGATTACCTAGACATAATTAATTTGAACTTACAGTTCTATCCATTTACCTTTTATTCACTCTACTAAGTGCATATTATTACCTACTATGTAGGTACAATCATTTATTTATCTAAACATTATTGCACAATACACGAACGCGCAAAATTAGATGCCAAAGCGGACCCCGGGCTCCTTTAGGGGCACTACCGGGAATAACGCTAGGAAGATGACACGAACGCGCAAATAACAGACTTACTGCCTTGAGGCATTCTCTACCAGCCAAGCATTGTTAGTTGTTGGTGTATCTCCGTCTCTGTCGCACTTGCTCATTCGAGCGACAGAGAAGGAGAAACAAGAACCAACTTCGTGTTCCTTTCGCGGTTGCCGCTCTGCAACCGAGTTTTGTAGTCTACCCAACCATCCGTGTCAATGAAGGAGGGCTGAGAGACGCGATGTTTTTTTTTAACTTTATCTCTATCAAGAAATTTAAGAAAGGAATTAGTGTAGTTTTCAGCAGATCTGCAACTAACACGGTTGGTTAGTGGGTAGATCATGGGCATTAATAAATTATGAACGCAATATCTAACCTAATTTACTGAACGTTTCCGATCAAAGAGCGTTCCGAATACATTGTCACTTTCATAACCTACCGTGTACTGTGCTACCTTACATTTACAACAAATATGGAATAACACGATATTGCATACTTTTTCAATCAACTTAAGGTTATTTATATTTTAAAAATAAAAGCATTTAGATTTATTTATTTTTCGTTGTTTCATTCAAATGAATAATACACGCAATACACATTCAAAACGGTTTTACTGTTGGTGTTGCCAGTGTAAAAAGATTCCCATTAATTGTGGGAAAAGCGGCATACTACTAATATTATAATTGCAAATGAAATGTTTGTACGTTTAGATGTTTATTACTCAATCACGCTTAAACAGCTCAGCCGATTTCAATGAAATTTAGCACGAAGATACTTTATAGCCTGGATTAAAATATATGATAGTTTTATTCCGGGTCTACGCAGACGAAGTCGCGGGCGGAACGAACGGCGGAAGCTAGTAACGATAATAATAGGTGGTCTTGAGTACCTAAAGTACAACAACTTTTGGCTCCTATACACAATGGGCCATCATGGCGAGGGACAGGGACGCAGCTAGCGTTAGAATGCGTTGGAAGTTTGTCTTTTTCCCCCTTAGTCGTTTATGATGGGCCATGATGGCCACAAGGCATTAAAAGTTGCAAGCAATAGATGTATTTTAGGGACGAGTATTAACTTCTAATTTATATAATTATAAGTAACGGGAACATACACACAAAAGCAAAAGAAACAACGGAAGCTTATCAACTAGTCGGAATGTTAACTTTACTTTTGCACTTTGTGACAACTACAGAGATGTTCAAAACCATCTCTGTAGTTGTCACAAAGTCTCTCTGTAGTTGTGCAAGTTTTTTTATCATTTGTGGCAACATTCCAAACCAGTCAGTCACGTCACTTCGGTAGTGTGGGTGTGTTGCGTTGCGTGCGTGCGTCCATGAATTGTGAGTGCATGCTAATGCTATTATTCATGTTTGTGTGTATTTCTGACGCCGCTTGTGAGTTGTCATTCCTCTAATTTTGGATTTTATCACTAAAACTCTTCAAACTGTCGTCTCCAGGTACGTAAAGTGGTGTTTTCTTCTAATTTGCCGAATCTTTATAAGTCGCGTACCGCGAATTCGGGATCTAATGTCGTGCATATAACCTCAGACAGGCGTTTTCTGTACCGATGATTATCTCGTTCGTAATTCGGGAATGTTGAATTTTCATGTTTTAGCAGTGTACGTTATCGATTGCTTTATCTATGAGTTATCTTGCGATTCGGAGATGTGGTGTTTTTATCGCGTTCGTGGAAGAAGCTAAGCAAGTTATGTTTTGAGTTGATCGCGCTTAGTCAGTCGAGCGCTTGATGCCGGTCAGTGTAGAAGTGTCTCTGTTTCGAATACAATAATGGTAGGCCTTAGGTCCTTTGGCTAGGGTTGTGTTGTGGAGTCCTTAGAACAGGGTCCTAGTGCTGTGGGGTTCATAGTCTGGTGTACTAGTGTTGTGCTAAGTGGTGTTTCTGTTGCAGGCCGGTAGGATGCTAAAGTTCATCCGAGGGAAGGGCCAGCAGCCCTCTGCAGAGAGACAGAAACTTCAAAATGAGTTGTTCGCCTTCCGGAAGGTAAGTGTTTTGAAATGCTAAACATGTTTTTATATGAGATCACTAGACTGGAACAAACAGTTACTCATGACTATTATTATTAGTAGGTATGTTAAATAAATTGAATCTGTTTTATTTTCATGATCTGATTAGCAGTTGTGGTTATGTAATTAAAATTTTGGCTGACACTCATATTTCTCTAGTGGAAATTGGTTCCTTGACTTACTTCATTGCAAACTTATGTTCCATATACTATAGGCCTAAACCTATTTGTAAAATATATACCTCTTTAAGTATTTGTAACAGCAGTGACATTGTAATTACTATTTTGTATTAATGTGTGAAGTTTACAAACTTGAACAAAATAGTGTTTGACCATTCCACATTAAGCCATTTGCTAAGTAATGGTAGAAAACAGGATTTATGAAAATGCTCATTGCATTTTCTTTTTTAGAGTTTTGACAACAATAAAATATTAAGTATTTGCGGATAATCCTACAAATATCAACCAAGTCCCAAACTAAGCATAACTTGTAGTATGGGTACTGGATGATGATTAACCAACTCATATATATATAAACACACTTATATAGACAAATAAATACTTAAATTCATAGAAAACACCCATGACTCGGGAATAAAATAATCATGGTCATCACACAAAGAATTGCCCTTACCGGGATTCAAACCCAGGACCTCTCGTTTCACAGGCAGAGTGACTATAAACTAATGATCATTGTTTTAAGACCTCTAGGAACTCAGTTGTACAGTTGAGTTCTCCAATATATGTACACTTTTTTACCAACTCGAATGCGGCCGCTAACAATTAGTATGCAAACGCGTTCGATTAGGTAAAAAAGTGTACATATATTTATGAACTCGACAGTATCATTTAGGACTGCTCTATCAAACAATTAATCAATATTGCTTTGACTACTTATACACAGAATTCCTTTACTTGAAAATTGGAAGATCACATTATTGAAACAGACACTTACAGAACTCTTTGCAAACTTATTTTCAACAGTATACACTTGCTTATGATAATGACTATGGTCATGAACATAATTTGGATGCCTTATAAAACCTTTCCACACTTACCTCAATCTTTGGGCAGTCTTGATCCTTCTGTGCGCCCTTTTTGTGGAACAAATACTTAAATTAATTGCAGAATAAATATTGTATTAGAAATCACACTTGAGAAAGAGAATTTGATCTGGCTTTCAAAGAAATATTTTTGACAATATGCTACTGATGCCTATGCCTACCTCTGTTTGAACACAAAATAAAATAGCCTTCTCTTTAGACAAATTATAAACATGCATTATCTTTGTTTGTCGTCTAATATCATCAAGCCGATTTTTATCTTTCATTTTTACACCCTTCATGCTTTGCTCCAAGGAGTGCTGACAAACCTTCAGCTTACTCGGTAATTTTTTGGTGAGTGCCCATATTTGGCATCCGTAGGTTAGTATTGGAAGGATGCAGGTATCGAAGAGCTTGTGTTACCATGGCCTATTTATAATCTTTCGTTTTGTTCTTTATATATGCTTATATAAAATACGAAGTTTATACAACTGATGCATCATTAAGCAAAACTTTGAGACAAAATTCCCTCTCATTTCTACAATTATCTCGTCAATGACAAAATTAGGAATGTAATAAGCCCATGACACTTGTTCCAACAAAAAAGTGACCTTGACAGCACAGGTGCCTCATAATTTTTTAAACCTTATTTAAAATGTGTTCAATCAATCACCATCGCTATCCCGCATCAAATTATCTCCTGCACCGTAATCTGAACTCTAACTACCGAGCGGAAGGGTTGCTTATCCAACAAAAGAGATGAGCGAGAAACGAGCTTGTCGAAGTTATACTGGTTCTGATTGATGTTGTAATTGCTGCAAGCAAAAAAACCATTGATCGGGTTGTTGACCCTTGCAAGTGTGGTCATACAGTGTTGGAATAATGTTTAATAGGTAGCGAATGTCCTTGATTCCCAGTTGTACCAATTGGGCGCGTCTCGAGTCATTTGGGTCGTAAAGTTATTATTTTTAATCAAGACCATTTGTCCAGCAAATATTAGGTCCTTACCTATGAAATTGGCGTTTTTTTCACAGATATTGTTTTGTACGTAATTTATTCATTTAAATAATAAATAAATAAATATGTTAGGGGACAATCTTACACAAATCAACCTAGTCCCAAACTAAGCAAAGCTTGTACTATGGGTACTAGACGACGATAAACATACTTATATAGATAAATACATACTTAAATACGTAGAAAACATCCATGACTCAGGAACAAATATTCGTGCTCATCACACAAATAAATACCCAAACCGGGATTCGAACCCAGGACCTCTTGCTTCGTAGGCAGGGTCACTACCAACTAAGCTAAAGCGGTCGTCAATTTCTATTGCAACTTCCAATTATTAGACTATGTAACAAAGGTTATAAATACAAATAATAGGTTTTAATTTTTTATTTAGTGTTTCAAATGAAAGCTTGAAAAACACCCTTTTCATGTGCTGCCGGTTCAAGTGTTTCAATTACGTATAGTTTTATGATGCGAACTATTTTTAAGTAATTATGATATGTGTAACGTAGCTTAAAAGTTTTCTATATTCCTACCAAAATTTTGATTGGTTTAAATTTGACATTGCTGAATAATCCGCAAAATTAAATGTATGAGAATCACAGTTTTCATAAAATTCTCCATACAAAACGCCAATTCCATAGGTAAGGACCTAATGGTTGTTTAATCTTAGTTATATTTGACATGTATTATGCTTGAAGTTGTTATTGTCTATACTAATATTCTTTAGACTCTGGACTCATGTGCCAGTATTTGACTTGTCTCGATAATATTGAGATCCAGCAGGCTAGGGATTTGGTTTCATCACTAGTTAAAGTTATTTGGCCTGTAACCTAATGACTTTTTGAAAGAGCCATAGAGTTGACAACCACTTCAGCCTTTTAGTTGGTAGTAACCCTGTCTACGAAACTGGAGAGGTAGAGGTCCTGGGTTCAAATCCCGTTAAGGACATTTATTTGTGTCAAGTGAATATTTGTAACTTAGTCATGGATGATTTCTATGCATTTATTTATAAATATAAGTATGTATATTTATTGTATATATCGGTTAGTACTCACAGTACAAGCGTTGTTTAGTTTGGGACAAGGGCGATTTGTGTAAGATTGTCGGTAAATATTAATTTTATTGATTTTGACGACCGGTTAGCCTAGTGGGTAGTGACGCTGCCTTCGAAGCTGAAGGTCCTGGGTTCGAACCCCGGTAAGGACAAATATTTGTGTGAAGCATCATTATTTGCTTCTGAGTCTTGGATGTTTTCTATGTATTTAAGTATTTATATCTATTAAATATATCGTTGTCTAGTACCCGTAACACAAGCTTATTAAGCTTACTATGGGACTAGGTCGATTTGTGTAAGATTGTCCCCTAATATTTATTTATTTAGTTTACCAGCAAAATAACTCGATAAATCTTAAGCTATTAGTTCAAATATTTTGTCTCTTTCTTTCCAACACAAGTGTCAAAGTGACGAATAAAAACTTAAACTGAATATTTAACGTGGTTTGAACTACTAGGAGACTGTCTTAAGTGAGCAAAATGATATACTTATGGAGGGTGGTATATTGAATCCTGAATGAAGCGAAAGACTCTACAATAGAATCCTAAGCAAAGCGAGCGATTGCAAAAGCAGAATCTTGAGCGTAACGAGGGATTCAAGTGTTTACGACCAAGGCGGAAATAATTTGGCTACCGAGTGACACACTGCTTTTCACACCTATGAGGAAAATTGAAATCCCTCATTTAAGTGTAACAATGCCTCTTTTGAAGAAAAGTACTACTTTGGTCCCTCGTTTGAGGGCCACAATGGCTCTTTTCTGTACATACAGGGTGTTCGGCACATGTTCAAATTTCTGGTTGGTTGGTGGTTATAGTTTGGTTAAATTTTTAATAAAGATTTTTATTGTTTTTACACGATTTCGATCACGATTTCCTACCTTACCACTCTTGGACCCTGGGTCCTAATTTTTTTTTTTAATTGAAGGTGTAAAAATTATACTTTAAAACCGGTCACCAATTTCTCAACTACAATGGCGCCCTATTTTAATTAAATATTTCAACACTTTATTTGCAAAACATTCTCAGATTACTATTGCCCAACCCAAGATATGGAAAATGTATGGTTTCTTTACATTTGATAAAAAACCTATGCCTACGACCATGGCCTATTTAGTGTCAGTGAGCTGTAAAAATTAACTGACGCTATCTTATCATATCATAGCAAACACCGCGGGGATAAGATAGGGCAAAGTAAACATTTTTATATTAAATCTGCACTTTATCAGTTTACGGATAACCACTTTTCAATTTAGTATTTGGTTTTAATGGGTTTATTTTTATTAACTACTTGCTTGCTGAAATATTGCCTACAGCTTCTGCCCGCGACTCCGTCCGCGTGGAACTCGTTTATATCGTAGCTCCATACAAACTTTCAACCTCCATTTCACCCCCTTAGCGGTTTTATCCCTTTCCGGGATAAAAACTTTCCTATGTCCCGGGGAAGGCCGGGACTCAAACTATGTCTACCAAATTTCATCTAAATCGGTTCAGCGGTTTAAGCGTGAAGAGGTAACAGACAGACTCACTTTCGCATTTAATATTAAATAAATAAATAAAAATAAATATTAGGGGACAATCTTACACAAATCGACCTAGTCCCATAGTAAGCTCAATAAGGCTTGTGTTATGGGTACTAGACGACGATATATATAATATATATATAAATACTTAATACATAGGAAACTTCCATGACTCAGAAAATTAATATTAGTATGGATAACCATCCAGAAAATATATTCTAAAAAAGTGTGTGTCTCTTCCCGCTTAAACCGCTGAACCAATTTGGATGAAATTTGGTATAGAGATAGTTTGAGTCCTGGGGAAGGACATAGGATAGTTTTTATCTCGGAAATCATCCTCCAAGGGGATGAAGTGGGGAGTGAAAGTTTGTATGGAGCTACGATATAAACGAGTTCCACGCGGACGGAGTCGCGGGCAGAAGCTAGTAATATTATAAATGCGAAAATGTGTCTGGCTGGCTGTCTGTCTGCTACCTCTTCACGCTTAAACCGCTGAACCGATTTAGATTAACAATGGTATGGAGATAGTTTGAGTTCCGGGAAAGGACATGATATAGTTTTTATCGAAATCATCACGTAAGGGGGTGAAATGGGGGGTGAACGTTTGTTTGGAGCTACGAGTTCCACGCGGACTGAGTAGAGTAGCAAGTGATAAGGTAAACGTCCGAGTGCTCGACGCTGTAATAGTATATGGCATGGGCAAGGGTAGTCTATGTCAAAGCAATATGGGTTAAATTCGATCTGGGTTTTTCTTCATTCGAATTTATCCATGTCACTTTGACATAGAGTCATCATCATCACATCAGCCGAAAGACGTCCACTGCTGGACATAGGCCTCCCCCAAAGAGTGCTACAATGACCGATCCTGCGCCACCCGCATCCAGCGGACTCCTGCAACCTTTACCATGGAGGGTCTACCCACGCCGCGCCTTCCGGTACGTGGTCGCCACTCGAGAACCTTTCCGCCCCATGCCATATAGTACAGCGTCGAGCACTCGGCCGTTTACCTTATATAAATTTAGAGGTCATACACCTGCTGTTAAAGACATATCGACGGGCGTTTGAGCCGTATCGATCCACACGGAAAAAAAAACTTAGCTGTGTTTACTAAAATTTAGTTGTTGTAGCTAAATTCCTTCGAAACTATACGGACAACTAAGTTTTTAGCTACCTTAGCAAAGTGTTTTTAGCTACCAAAACTTAGCTGTAATAGCAAATACTTTTAGCTGAAATCACTCCGAAGAATTGAAAACTTAGCTGTGTCAGCTAATTATATTAGCTAAATTTAGCTGGGGCTGCTAACTATATTAGCTATATTTAGCAGGGACAGCTAATTATTTTAGCTAAATTTAGCTGTGGCTGCTAACTATATTAGCAGTGGCAGCTAATTTTATTAGCTGTATTTAAACGTAACTGCAAAAGAAATTAGCCGCAGCTGCTAATTACTTTTGCTGCAACAGCTAAAATAATTTGTAGCCATAGAAAATAGTGTAAGTTGTAGCAACTAAGTCAGTTTGATGCTCTGTCGAATTAGCTTAGCGGCATTTTACAATGGTCTTAGCTGTAGCTGTGAATTGGATTTGTAACTGTGACTAAGACTTTTAGTTGCGGGGTGTAATCGTTTTAGCTGCGACAGCTAAAATAATTTGTAGCCATAGAAAACAGTGTTAGCTGTGTCAACTAAGTCCGTTTGATGTCGTGTCGAATTAGCTTAGCGGCATGTTACAATGATCTTAGCTGTAGCTGTGAATTGGATTTGTGACTGTAACTAAGAAATTTAGTTGCGGGGTGTAATCGCTTTAGCTGCGATAGCTAAAATGATTTGTAGCCATCGAAAATAGTTTTTGCTGTAGCAACTAAGTCCGTTTGATGCTGTGTCGAATTAGCTTAGCGGCATTTTACAATGGTCTTAGCTGTAGCTGTGAATTGGATTTGTAACTGTGACTAAGACTTTTAGTTGCGGGGTGTAATCGTTTTAGCTGCGACAGCTAAAATAATTTGTAGCCATAGAAAACAGTGTTAGCTGTATTAACTAAGTCCGTTTGATGTCGTGTCGAATTAGCTTAGCGGCATTTTACAATGATCTTAGATGTAGCTGTGAATTGGATTTGTGACTGTAACTAAGAATTTTAGATGCGGGGTGTAATCGTTTTAGCTGCGACAGCTAAAATTATGTGTAGCCATCGAAAATAGTTTTAGCTGTAGCAACTAAGTCCGTTTGATGTCGTGTCGAATTAGCTTAGCGGCATTTTACAATGATCTTAGCTACAGCTGTGAATTGGATTTGTGACTGTAACTAAGAAATTTAGTTGCGGGGTGTAATCGCTTTAGCTGCGATAGCTAAAATGATTTGTTGCCATCGAAAATAGTTTTTGCTGTAGCAACTAAGTCCGTTTGATGCTGTGTCGAATTAGCTTAGCGGCATTTTACAATGGTCTTAGCTGTAGCTGTGAATTGGATTTGTAACTGTGACTAAGACTTTTAGTTGCGGGGTGTAATCGTTTTAGCTGCGACGGCTAAAATAATTTGTAGCGATAGAAAACAGTGTTAGCTGTAGCAACTAAGTCAGTTTGATGCTCTGTCGAATTACCTTAGCGGTAGTCGACAAAAATTTAGCTGTAGTTGCTAATTGGCTTTGTTACCTTAACAAGGGGGTTTAGTTGCGTGATGTAATTATTTAGTTGAGACGACTTATTCGTCGCATGAAAGACAGTTTTAGCTGTAGCAAACTAAGTAAATTTGATACACTATCGAATTAATTTTAGCTTTGGCTGTGAAATGAGTTTGTTACTTTAACTAATCTACTTAGTTAAAATAGCAAACTCAATTCACAGCCACAGTTAAAACTCATTCTATTCAAATTTACTTAGTTGCTGCAGCTAAAACTATCTTTAATGCCACAAGCCGCAGGTAGGTTTCAGCTGTGGCAAATAAGTCAATTTGATACTCTATCGTGTCACACTTGTTACGATGCCGCAATGATACGATTGAGTCAAAATAAACTTACTGCTACCGCTGCTACTAAAACGAACACAGTACAAATAATTTTAGTTTCCTTAATTAAGTCATCACATCACGCAAGTAATTTTCATATTATGAAAAAAATCAAATGCAGAAATTAAAGTAATCATTATATTTATTGTGAAAGGGTCATACTGTATCTTAGGGCACTTACTCACCGCGAGCATGCTCGTGTAATATAATATAACAGAGTTGTTACTTGTAATGGCAATTGACTTACTCACCGCTGTAAAAGTTCGTATCTGAGCAGTTATGTTAGGTTAACAAGCGAATGCTCGCGGTGCATATATTCCTTTAAACAAAGATCTTCAGCAAGATCAGGAACGGAACCTATCAGTTAAAGGTACTTTACAGTAGTGCTCCAAGTCTTAAAAAGACCGTCGTTTTCGGATCGCCAAACATCGGATCTTGCCTCCACCGTAAGATGTCGTATCTTTCGCATATCCGATGTTTCGCGACTTGAACTGTATATTTACTCACTAATAAAACAAATACAGTAAGGTGGCGTAAGTGGAACGCATGTAGGAACTGAAACATCTGTGTCGGGCATTGAAATTAGTTTGTCAGCATTCCTGTTATATCGTCACACTGCCTCAGAGTAAATCTCGAATAGTTTACTTTTTATGGTGGTGTGTTTCACATTCTACATACGTTCGACTTACTCCACTGTACTACACTTTACAAATAACCATTAAGGGTAGGAATTTGCTTGATAATTACAGCCAAATCAAATTTATGAAACTAGCGGAAAAACATGGTAATTTGTTAGTTTTTTTTGTAATCATTATATATACAATACATATAATTCAACTGCTCGAGTGTTTTAATGTAATCCTAGAATTTAAATGCTTCACTAGTGAAGGCGAGGCAAGCACGTCATGTCCGTCTATGCCAAGTTTTGTTACCACTGGGGATAACTGGGAAAGAATAATTCCCATTTGTTACCACTGGGGACAACTTAGGTGTTACCGCCCATTTTGACCAAGAAAATGGTTTTAAGAATCTTTTAAATGATTTAAATTGTCCCCAGTGGTAACAAATGGGAATTATCTTTCCCAAGTTGTCCCCAGTGGAAACAGATGGGAATATTTAGTCCCATTTGTTCCCAGGGGTAACAAAAAGGCGGGAACAAATGGGAATAGCTCCAAATTGGTGGTAACAGGTGGGAATAACCCCTTAAACGTTAATTCCACAGGAAACTAGTCTTACCCCCCGTTCCCACTATTTCGTATGTCGGGACGATATTTTATCGTGTGTGGTAGTGGCAGAACATTTTATATGAAGCTGTTCACACTTGTCGGACACTAATTTGTATGAGGCGACGAAACACGATAAAAAATCGTCCCGACAGACCACATAGTGGGAACGGGGGGTTAGTTTAAAAAAGTTAGCTATGGTTTATAAAGGTCATTTTCCGGTGGCATTAACGATTAAGGTATCTAAAAATAATTAGGTTAATATAAGATATTGGTTGTCCTTAGCATGGGTATTAATTAAATTTTAGTACAATATTTACAGGATCCGTTTAGGCATAATATATCTGTCACTATCTGGTGATGTGACAACACATTGAGGGAACGGATTTTTAAGCAAATTCAATGATAAACCTAATAATTTATCATGCGGGTTTCCACACTTTACTTCAAACCCACGGACATGTGCGTTTAAACCTAAATTTGTCATGGGCAAGCAAATAAATATAACATCATTTCTATCTGTAATAAAAATAGTTTTAATCTCCGCAAAAGCCCAGCACCTTGATTCGTCAAAGCCGTATGGAAGAGCCATTCCATTTTTGTATAAAGACCCTTTCACTTCTACCCATTTTGCACAAAAGCAAATGGTACTTTTTTCAAGTATGTCTGGAAAATACTCTTTAAATGGTACAAGAAATTCAGTATCTCTGACGTCTTGAAAATTGCCGGATCCAATTGCAATCTTAGGCAGTATAGTCTCTTTTACAATGAATCTGTAACAATGAGCTATTTGTCTTTTGACTGCTAATGAGTATAGTACATTCCTTCGAGACATACAAACGTTTGTATAGCTTTTTAATTCTTTGTGTTTTCCTTCATTACGCATTGAAGATATTGGTGCGAATGGTCCATTTATAAGAAAAAGACGGGGGTAATGCAACAGAAAGTGATGTTTTGGTTTCAGAGACTCGCCCGTGAGTTTCATGTACAATCGATTATGTTCCGAGACAATATTTTGGAGAATCGGAACAATATCAACTGTAAGGTGTCTAGATTGAAAAATATCGAACATATCATGAAGATGTAAGTACATGTGCCAATATTCATCATCTTCAGATATCATGTCACCTACAAACAATCCAAAATATCTGACAAATACTGTCATTTCAGAAGCAGTCATCTTTAATTTTTTCTTCTTCAAGTTTTCGCGTGTGACAGAGGGTGGCTTATTATTGACATCGCGGCCATAATCAAACATATACATACGACAGTTAAGTGTTTCCAGTGAAAGAGGGTCTAAATCAAGTAAATGATTTACTACTGGAATCATCGTATAGTGGGCTACGCCTTCAGGACCATCATGCATACAGTCAACTGCAAAAGCATTGGGAATATCAAAGCCCAAACTTTTGACATCCTTGAACACAAATTCCTCCTTAATACCAGTTTGTCTAAAATCATTTATGGCGACATCATTAGCATAATTGACTGAATTCCGAAGACACGTCAAGTCTTCAATAGTCATACTTTCCGTCATTTGTTTAGTCGCTTTACAGAAGCGACACATATATTTGGCTGTAAAACTTTCAACGAAACCGCACATACCATTGACTCCAAGATTGTCGCCAATAAGTAAGAGTGTTGGAAAGTATACCTTTTTTTCTCCATCTGGTGTATTTATAAGTATACCCTCTGTTTCGAGGTATTTAAGTTCTTCAACAAGAGGTCGAAACGTTTTTTTGTTTCCATAAGTTTTTCTGTCATCTGCATTGAAAATTAAGACTTCAAATATGTTTTCAAGCTTAGATTGACATTCTTCTGGAAGTGCGGGCAAGTTAGCGTAGACACAACCAATTTTTTCACTGTGGGGTCCAAGGGCATTATTTGGTTCCCAATCATCATAATATATGATAATGGGGATAGCTATGTCACTTTGGCTGTAAAATTGGGTTTTGATCGTTTTCCACTTTTCACACTGAATTATATTGGAGATAACATCAGATGACTGTAATTCGCTAATATATTTTAATGTGCCGGTTAAGGCATCCGGTAATTCAAAGAATTTTTTCAATGTTTTCCTAAGGGGTATAAATTGACCAGTAACATTTTGCATTTTACCTTTGACCACGCCACCACCGGTACCTGTTCGTTCGACCCGGCTATCAATAATATAGGTCTCAGGAGGAATGTAATCACCAGTAGATTGAAAGTATTTCATTCTCAGATATTCACTTGACAATTCTGAAAATGGATTTGCTATAGCTCTAAATATATTTTCAACGGCGTTGACAACATCAGGCTCTAATGGAGCCAGTTTTAGTACTTTTATAATCTTGGACCAATTATTCGGAGCGAAAGTATCAGAAAGAAATGATGTTACATCTTTTATAACGTCATCTACGTGGTTCCGAGGTAAACCAGGTTTGCTATACAGTTTAGCAACAAAAACGTTAGCATGTTTTGTCAAATTGCAGTTAAATTCAGTAACATCGAAATGATCTCTAGAATCTATTTGATTGACGTGATGTGGGCTTTCAAGAGACGAAATATTAATAACTTTGTTCTCACATTGAATTCCAGTATTTGGCCATTGAAAATGATTCGGAACATTATGCTGCCTAAACAAATGTTTTGTGTAAGAATCCCATTTATCAAACTTTCTAGCACAGTTTGCATTGACATCGCAACAATATATATTACTCACTGGATGTTTAATACTAGCATGCACACGTAAAGAATCAATACTCACAAAGGAATCCTGACAGTCGCGAACAAAGCATTTCACGGAAACATTACTCATCTGTAGACAAACAATAACAGACACTTGTAGCTTAAAAATATGTCTAACAAGCATTACTCCGAAACTACTTATAGAGTAACATTATTAGGTTTAGTAGCGGTGCGCCATACGCCTCATCCCTCTCTGATGTAAATAATCTCATTTATATCAAATATAAAGTTTGGCCGCTGAGCGTCGCTGCTTTTTCAACATAATGTGAAATAGACGTCAAGTTAGCGTGGTGGTATGATGGCAGTTTTAACTGATAAGGAAAGGTACCCAACTATCCATTTGATTTTTTTTAGTGAGTGAAATGATTAAAAGTTTGAAACTTTGACGTGTCTTGTTTTATATAAAATATGAGTTTGATGTGAAATAACAAAACCCGTGTCCATTATTTTTTCATGTTCTCCAACATATAATGAAACCAGTAATTAATTATCAATTTGCTTGAACAACTCTCTCTACAGAAGTTAGAGGATGCATGACGACTTGATACGCTGGCTACAAAATACCAGAACGGTAACAACAGACAGTACAGTACAACAGATCGCGAGTACAATTAACTGAATTTGGGGTTGCCGTAGAGCATCTCCCCAGCAACCCCATTTTTTTTTTGCTTATTTCACGTAAATACTTGCGTATTTCAGCTAATAAGAGGCCGAAAAAAAATGTACTGCGGTTTTTACCACCAAATGAGTTAGCATTGGCCATTAAAATTACCTAATTTTCACCAGAGCGCGAGTGCTTTCAACCGACTTCACAAGCCTCTAACATACGAAACTTACTTAGTATTTTTGTAATACCTGATTGATCAAGCTTCGCTGTACCAATACGTAGGTAGGTACACTATTTTACCGAGTTCCTTACGCCGGTTTTTAAGTATCCATCCCAAAGGTTAAAACGGGACACTTAAAAACCGGCGTAAGGAACTCGGTAAAATAGTGTACCTACCTACGTATTGGTACAGCGAAGCTTGATCAATCAGGTATTACAAAAATACTAAGTAAGTTTCGTATGTTAGAGGCTTGTGAAGTCGGTTGAAAGCACTCGCGCTCTGGTGAAAATTAGGTAATTTTAATGGCCAATGCTAACTCATTTGGTGGTAAAAACCGCAGTACATTTTTTTTCGGCCTCTTATTAGCTGAAATACGCAAGTATTTACGTGAAATAAGCAAAAAAAAATGGGGTTGCTGGGGAGATGCTCTACGGCAACCCCAAATTCAGTTAATTGTACTCGTGATCTGTTGAGGTACAATTTGAGTACATATTTGGTACATCAGCGTTACGTATTAATAAATCACAAAACAGACAGTGGGGTTGCCAGGGAGCATGACATAAATCTTGTCCTTGAAAACTGGGAACGCACTACATCAAAGAGATTATCTATGTTGAGATCAATGGAAATCCACAAATACATGGACAGTTTTCCAGCTCTCAAATATTGTGACGGCTATAGACTGCAGGTACTTAATTAACAACTATTACTACGGTTTAGTGTATACTCAGGGACAAAATTAGAGGAACGTTCATCATATCATACAAGATGAACAATATAAGTGACATAATTATAATAAAAATAATTACAGGACGTTTATAAAGCATTCCACTAATTTTGTTCCTGAGTTCCTAGTACAGTCGACTACAAAGAGATCGATACGGACAAAGTTAGAGGATGCATGACGACTTGATACGCTGGCTACAAAATACCAGAACGGTAAATCTTGATGTCATGCTCCCTGGCATCCCCACTGTCTGTTTTGTGATTTATTAATACGTAACGCTGATGTACCAAATATGTACTCAAATTGTACCTAGTTAAAAAACATTGTAACTCAACAGATCGCGAGTACAATTAACTGAATTTGGGGTTGCCGTAGAGCATCTCCCCAGCAACCCCATTTTTTTTTTGCTTATTTCACGTAAATACTTGCGTATTTCAGCTAATAAGAGGCCGAAAAAAAATGTACTGCGGTTTTTACCACCAAATGAGTTAGCATTGGCCATTAAAATTACCTAATTTTCACCAGAGCGCGAGTGCTTTCAACCGACTTCACAAGCCTCTAACATACGAAACTTACTTAGTATTTTTGTAATACCTGATTGATCAAGCTTCGCTGTACCAATACGTAGGTAGGTACACTATTTTACCGAGTTCCTTACGCCGGTTTTTAAGTATCCATCCCAAAGGTTAAAACGGGACACTTAAAAACCGGCGTAAGGAACTCGGTAAAATAGTGTACCTACCTACGTATTGGTACAGCGAAGCTTGATCAATCAGGTATTACAAAAATACTAAGTAAGTTTCGTATGTTAGAGGCTTGTGAAGTCGGTTGAAAGCACTCGCGCTCTGGTGAAAATTAGGTAATTTTAATGGCCAATGCTAACTCATTTGGTCGTAAAAACCGCAGTACAATTTTTTTCGGCCTCTTATTAGCTGAAATACGCAAGTATTTACGTGAAATAAGCAAAAAAAAAATGGGGTTGCTGGGGAGATGCTCTACGGCAACCCCAAATTCAGTTAATTGTACTCGTGATCTGTTGAGGTACAATTTTTTTTAACTAGGTACAATTTGAGTACATATTTGGTACATCAGCGTTACGTATTAATAAATCACAAAACAGACAGTGGGGTTGCCAGGGAGCATGACAAATCTTGTCCTTGAAAACTGGGAACGCACTACATCAAAGAGATTATCTATGTTGAGATCAATGGAAATCCACAAATACATGGACAGTTTTCCAGCTCTCAAATATTGTGACGGCTATAGACTGCAGGTACTTAATTAACAACTATTACTACGGTTTAGTGTATACTCAGGGACAAAATTAGAGGAACGTTCATCATATCATACAAGATGAACAATATAAGTGACATAATTATAATAAAAATAATTACAGGACGTTTATAAAGCATTCCACTAATTTTGTTCCTGAGTTCCTAGTACAGTCGACTACAAAGAGATCGATACGGACAAAGTTAGAGGATGCATGACGACTTGATACGCTGGCTACAAAATACCAGAACGGTAAATCTTGATGTCATGCTCCCTGGCATCCCCACTGTCTGTTTTGTGATTTATTAATACGTAACGCTGATGTACCAAATATGTACTCAAATTGTACCTAGTTAAAAAACATTGTAACTCAACAGATCGCGAGTACAATTAACTGAATTTGGGGTTGCCGTAGAGCATCTCCCCAGCAACCCCATTTTTTTTTTGCTTATTTCACGTAAATACTTGCGTATTTCAGCTAATAAGAGGCCGAAAAAAAATGTACTGCGGTTTTTACCACCAAATGAGTTAGCATTGGCCATTAAAATGACCTAATTTTCACCAGAGCGCGAGTGCTTTCAACCGACTTCACAAGCCTCTAACATACGAAACTTACTTAGTATTTTTGTAATACCTGATTGATCAAGCTTCGCTGTACCAATACGTAGGTAGGTACACTATTTTACCGAGTTCCTTACGCCGGTTTTTAAGTATCCATCCCAAAGGTTAAAACGGGACACTTAAAAACCGGCGTAAGGAACTCGGTAAAATAGTGTACCTACCTACGTATTGGTACAGCGAAGCTTGATCAATCAGGTATTACAAAAATACTAAGTAAGTTTCGTATGTTAGAGGCTTGTGAAGTCGGTTGAAAGCACTCGCGCTCTGGTGAAAATTAGGTAATTTTAATGGCCAATGCTAACTCATTTGGTCGTAAAAACCGCAGTACAATTTTTTTCGGCCTCTTATTAGCTGAAATACGCAAGTATTTACGTGAAATAAGCAAAAAAAAAATGGGGTTGCTGGGGAGATGCTCTACGGCAACCCCAAATTCAGTTAATTGTACTCGTGATCTGTTGAGGTACAATTTTTTTTAACTAGGTACAATTTGAGTAAATATTTGGTACATCAGCGTTACGTATTAATAAATCACAAAACAGACAGTGGAGTTGCCAGGGAGCATGACAAATCTTGTCCTTGAAAACTGGGAACGCACTACATCAAAGAGATTATCTATGTTGAGATCAATGGAAATCCACAAATACATGGACAGTTTTCCAGCTCTCAAATATTGTGACGGCTATAGACTGCAGGTACTTAATTAACAACTATTACTACGGTTTAGTGTATACTCAGGGACAAAATTAGAGGAACGTTCATCATATCATACAAGATGAACAATATAAGTGACATAATTATAATAAAAATAATTACAGGACGTTTATAAAGCATTCCACTAATTTTGTTCCTGAGTTCCTAGTACAGTCGACTACAAAGAGATCGATACGGACAAAGTTACAAAAATATGTATACACGACTGTATTGCCTTATTATTAAGGTCGTGTATATATATTTTTGTAACTTTGGCTGTATCGATCTCTTTGTAGTCGACTGTACATAGTAGTGAAGTTTTACTGAATGCTTAATGTCAATTAATATTTCAAATTCTTTCCCACAGCTAGAAATGGATTTCGGTAATTTGTATCCTGATGCTGCAATGCAAATATATAGTGAGTGGCCGACCCTGTCATATTTTATAACTGCGAAAATTCCAGTTAAAGAACAGAGTGCAATAAACGTGTGTTGTACATCAGGTAGAGTTAGCCTACTTGCTGGCCAGGGAGAGACGTAAAATGTTGTACTCACTACGGGCGGTAATAAAGAGAGCCTCAGATCGCATATTTATCGCCCTTGCCGGCTCAGGTGTCAAATACCTGCAATCTGGGACATTATGTATATTGTATCACTGCCCCAGGTAAGTAATTAAAGCCTTCACAAATCAAATCGGAACCGGACAGTTGAGTAGCTTTTCTTGTATAACCACGAATTTTGAAATTCGAAGTTCGGATATCTCCATCTCTATCGCACTTAAACTACTCGATACTTCAGTGACAGGGATGCATGTATACGAACTTCGAGTTTCGACGACGACGGCGTCAGGTTTCAAGCTATATTTTACAAATATTTTCTTAAATTATAGAAGAACAATGACTAAAGCGGTTGAATCTGTACATTCGATATGGAAAGAGATTAACATTTAAAAAATGGGCGCAGCTGTTCCCAATTAAAACCTATTATTAGGCAGGCTTATATTTAATATATTCGTTGATTAATCCTTCGGTCTTAGAGTCGCGTGTTTGTTTATCTGAATGACATTGTATATTGTATACAGCCCGCTGCAGAAAATACATTTCCCTTTCAGTTTGTTTGGCATAACAGCAATGTAAAGCGTGAAATGCTTTAAAGAAAATGTCGAAGGCTTTAAGAGGGCTGTCTACGTTATACATAGTGTCATTTATGATCAAAAAACACTCTGTGATGTTGTCTTCGTCCTGTGATACCGCAAATAACTGAGGCCCAAGCGTAAGACCCCGTTGGAAACAGTTTTCCTTATTACGCAGGTTGGTTGGCAGGACTTCAGCAGCAGACTGAAAAAATAAAAACACTTGTACGACACGTAGGGGAGAATGGAGTTCAGTGGAGCACTTTTTTTTTACTGATGTAGCGGCCCCACTTTCACCTAAATAGGGGTAGTTTCTTAATTAAACCCTAGAACACTTATCTAGTTATATAAATAAATGTCAAAAATGGCTCTTTTGTGGCAAGTAACCCAAAAAACTGCCTTTAAAAAAAAAGGGGAAGTTGATCCACTGTGACCTTCTAATGGGTTACACTGGATTGAAGTATTGGGGTACTGTGGATCATATGGGGTTCAATGGATCATGTGTGTGGGATTCAGTGGAGCACTTTTTTTTGTGACTGATGTAGCGGCCCCACTTTCACTTAATAAGGAATCGTTTCTTAATTAAACCCAAGAAAACCTATCTAGTTACATAAATAAATGACAAAAATTGGCTGTTGTGGTAAAAAAAAACAAAAAACTGCCTTTAAAAAAAATAGAAGTTGATGATGACCTCCGGCTCAGACACTGCGCGGCTGCCAGAGCGGCAACGTCGCGAGCGCTTATGTGTGTGCGTACAATACATGCAAAGCTTGACCCATGACCCACTGAACCCCACTCTTCCCTGAGATGAGGACCTCACATAGTGTAAAGCATCATCAGCCTCGCATAGGTGTAAAGTTATTATGATAAACTACTTACTTTTACATATTGAATAATGCCATCTTTGGTTTCTAATCTTGATGGCCTCCATTGTGTTCTTTTCTTCATGACAATGTTTTTTATAGGAAATAACAATGCAAGGGCTCTCAGGGTCTTGATTTTTTTTCCATCTGCAAATAAAAAAAAAGAATCATCTCATGAATTTCCTTTGTTTCAGCACAACTCTATGCAGAATTTGATCGTTATTTACCGATCTTCAGAATTTGATCGATCGATAGACACCATCGATGAGTACCTACAGAACAACAGTGAATAGGTACTACTCATTTACTGCTAATACTAGCAATCCACGAATCACGAATTGCGTATGGATGAATTGAAAGCAATTGCCATTGCGAGAGCAGTAGATTTTATTAATGTTACGCAATAATCTGCATATTTCGCATTGTGTTGAAAAAGCAGCGACGCTCAGCGGCCAAACTTTTATATTTGATACTATAGCTGCCCGGCCCGGCTTCGCACGGATGGCCCGTTGTCCCGTAGGAATGAAGCATTTTCCCGCGGTAAAAAGTAGCCTATGTTCATCAGGGATAATGTTGGCTTCTAATGGTAAAAGAATCAAATTACTATCGCCAAGTAAAAAGCGCAGAAGAATATTTCATGTGACCGGCGTTGATTCTTTTGATACATTGGCTATAAGAAACCATGTTTACGCATACTATTTTAGAAACGAGCTACCAACATTGACAGAAAGGACATAGCGCTTGCTCGCTTTGACTTCTTATCAAAAGTGAAAACTATTGACAACTGGGACAAAGTTGTTTTCCTATGGATAAATGCGTAAAAATTACAATATATAACTCTACCTGATGTACAACACTCGTTTATTGCACTCTGTTCTTTAACTGGAATTTTTGCAGTTATAAAAGATGACAGGGTCGGCCACTCACTATATATTTGCATTGCAGCATCAGGATACAAATTACCGAAATCCATTTCTAGCTGTGGGAAAGAATTTGAAATATTAATTGACATTAAGCATTCAGTAAAACTTCACTACTATGTACTAGGACCTCAGGAACAAAATTAGTGGAATGCTTTATAAACGTCCTGTAATTATTTTTATTATAACTATGTCACTTATATTGTTCATCTTGTATGATATGATGAACGTTCCTCTAATTTTGTCCCTGAGTATACACTAAACCGTAGTAATAGTTGCTAATTAAGTACCAGTCTATAGCCGTCACAACATTTGAGAGCTGGAAAACTGTCCATGTATTTGTGGATTTCCATTGATCTCAACATAGATAATCTCTTTGATGTAGTGCGTTCCCAGTTTTCAAGGACAAGATTTACCGTTCTGGTATTTTGTAGCCAGCGTATCAAGTCGTCATGCTCTTCTTCTAAAAACATACACACAAATAATATATTATGAAACGACAAAGTAGCAACCACCGTACGTATGGGGTGATTTGATAAGTAACGTCAATGCATAACTAAAATTTGACATAAAATTGGTGATGATACCTGTCTCGTCGTCGGTTAGCTTTTCGATTCCCTCTTTAACTATTGAAAGACTTTTTTTTGAAATCGCTCCCACTTTCAACAGCTTTCTTCTTAAGTTGTAATATCTATTTAATAGTATGCCACGTCCAGCTGAAGAGTCTCTATTTCTGCCCTTGGAACACCCTGCCCAAACTTCCTAAAATATATTTTTTCTGCTTGAGTATTCATTTGAAAATCATTGGTTACTGTAATCTACAACTATGAATAATAGTGTGTTCAATGTTCATTCAAGATTTCAATATATGGACAACGCGGCAAAAATTATATATATTTTTTTAAAGCTCCTACCCGAGTGAGAATATTGAAATTCAAAACCCTCCCTCCCCTCCCCAACCGGCTTCACCCCTTCCTCCCTTAAAAAATGTGTCCTAATTTACAGATTTCCACAATTTTCAAAAAGAAAGGTTGTACAAACTACAGACAAAAAGGTCACACGGTTTATTCATAAATAGTTTCCAAGTTATAGTGCGTCAAAGTTGGCTGAAAATGTATCACCAACAAATAATTACAACTTTAAACTCACGCAAATTAAGAAATTTATCTTGGGATTATTCTTAAAGTAATGGTTAGCTTAAAAAACATGGCGTAGAAACTGTAACTCGTATCAAAATGAATGTAAGATTTATTTGTTGGTAGTTTGTCAATAAATCATTTCGTCATCGAATATTTTGTCCTAGCTTGTATAGTTTTCCTGAAACTTGGGCTAATCTGTAAACCGGGACACATTTCAAGGAAGGGAGGTGTTAAGCTGGATGCAAGGTGATTTTCAATGTACTCACTTATAGTTATAACACAGCCGCGATAAAACAAAATAATAAATTATGCCGCAAAAAAATCTAAAATGAACATACTAAATAATCTACAATGCTTATTTAAATATACTCTATAATGCAATACGAGTACTTTTCCTAACTTAAAACTACATAAACGCACAAACTATGGAATAGGCTGCTTATTTAGGGGAGGCACTAATGGCAAAGACAGTGCACAGAAAACACTCGATTTCCAATAGTACATTACTACAGAGGCCGGGAAGTAAGCGGTTGCTGGCCGAGTACATATCGACGGCGAAGTACCATGAACTCCTATATACGAAAACCTAATTTTACAGTAGACGTAAGTAGTGACTAATTACGTCGTCTAATTAGTCGTACTGTAAATTAGGTTTTCGTATATAGGAGTTCATGGTACTTCGCCGTCGATATATTATAGACGGCCGAGCGTAGCAAAGCCGGATAGTTATGAGGCTGGCAACCACTTTTCACGCCGAGGTATGTGTAGTACTTTTCTCAGACATGCAATTAAATCAATAAATGAAACTCCAAGAAATCAAACTTTAAATTTCATGGCTGAACGCCGTGATGCTGTGCCATAAATTGTGGAATGGAAATTAAAAAAGACCTCCAATTTTGTATGAAATGCCATTACGGATCTCTCGTCTCGCTGCGCCCGAAACGTGACACCCATTATGTTGAACACAATGTCAATATTTCAAATTTTCTTAAAAATTCTAAATTCTAAATATTTATTCAGCAAATAGGCCACGAGGGCACTTTTACAAGTCAAAATGTCTATCTATAGACTCAAAAATAGTATGAGTAGGTACATTATTCATAATAAAATTCATGTTTGAATTTCTTCGCAGTTGTATGCAGGTTTCCTCACGATGTTTTCCTTCACCGAAAAGCTAACGGTAAATATCAAATGATAATCCGTAAGTACATAAGTTCCGAAAAACTCGTACAACGCAGCAGAATAGTTATTGAAGGCAAATTCGTGACCATTTTGTGTAACTCTGCACTATGAACTACTTGTATACAAGCTAGAATACAATAAATACCTTTAGAAAGATGATACAAATAATTATTACAAAGCTAACAACTGCTATTTAATATAAAAGCATACCAAATTCTACATTTTTTTCCATACATTTCCAGTTATAAATAAAACTTTTCCCCCTCACTGCCTCGGAAAGCCGTCTTTTATCCTTTAAAACCAGTGGACAAAAACGCATTTTATCTACTAGTGGGGAGCGTGTTTAAGTAGCTTTTGACAGATAACAAAACGTAAAACAAAAAATAAACATATATTTAATTCAAAAATTTCACAGATGATGTATTTCTGTTGCCGCTATAACAAATACTAAAAAACAGAATAAAAATAATACGAGTATATAAGAACTTTTAAAAAATTGCTTGTTGCCTTCATTAGCCGCTGGGTCTCAAAATGTATGGGAAAACTAAAATCCAACTCGCACTTGACCTAACTGCTACTTGATATTACTTAACATTATTATTAGTTTAAAACAAAAAGAAAATATTATTATTTAAATTAAATAGTTGTTTTGCACTTTCATCGCTACAGTGAGGGGAAAAGTATTGCGTTACACACGGGTGCAGATGTATTTTACTTCTGATCTCGTATGTTGAAACACTCGCTACGCTCAGGACTCTATTTTAGAACCACTCGCTTTGCTTGTGGTTCAACTATAGCATCATTTCGCTTCGCTTGTGGTTCAACTATAGCATCATTTCGCTTCGCTTGTGGTTCAACTATAGCATCCTTTCGCTTGCTCATGTTTCAATTCCACACTCGCGGGTAAAATACAACTTTGCACCTTTGTATAATAACTATTATTGTTCTTTTTGATAAAATCTTCTTGCTAGTTTTGAGGTTCCATGCCAGCTAATAAAAATATTAGTGTGGACTTTACTAACATTTTTTTTAATAGCTGGCATGAAACCATTGCTGGAAATGCCATGAACAACTCATGCCTAGATGCAAAAAAGTTCTTATTTTCCTCTTACATAAGATTCTTCCCTGAAGTACTCAACTATCAGGTCAGACCAATATTCTATGACACTATTTGGAAAACTGAAAAAAGACAACAATTATTTAGTGTGTAACTTAGTTACATGCAATGCAATTAGATGTTGCATGATTGATATGGTTGGCAAGTGCCAACATGAAAATAGGGACAAATGTTTAAAACAAGATGCTTTATAATTATAAACATCCTATAATTATTTTAATGACAACTATGGAACATTCAACGTTTATCCTGTACTAGCGACCCGCCCCGGCTTCGCACGGGTACCATATTATTCATATAAACCTTCCTCTTGAATCACTCTATCTATTAAAAAAAACCGCATCAAAATCCGTTGCGTAGTTTTAAAGACCTAAGCATACATAGGGACAGACAGCGGGAAGCGACTTTGTTTTATACTATGTAGTGATAGTGATTGTGAAATGTTCCTCTAATTTTGACCCCGAGTATATTTTACGTACGAGTCATCATATCCTTACTAATATTTGGTATAAATGTAAAACTACAAACCTTTTCTGAATGTCATGTCTCAGTTCTTGTTTTACAATTTCGTCAGCCAGCTTCTGCCTAAAATAGTCTGAAAGACTATTTTCCGTTTTATAGTAAGACAAAATCATTTTGCCTTCCGGTCCCTTTAATAGGTCTTCAATTGTCTGAAAAAAAATTAAGCATTAGATTACATTGTTGACCAATAACTAAACAAACGAAAAACTTTGAACTGTAATGAGAGTTGATCTTAGAACAGCTGAACCGATTTCACTAGCAAACAAAAATCACACATTTAATGTAGTTCTCCCAATTAGGAGCTATAAATAAATAAATAAAACATTTATTTCAGGCAACTAAGGCCCATAGTTACAAATACCTTACAGACTAACATACATACAATATAATATTAAAACACTAATTATTATTTAGGCGACGAAACAGTGTGGCTCCGTTGCGTCGTCAAGTCCGGTGGCTATGATGCCACAGACAGACAGACTGACGGTAGACAGACTGTTGGGAATCGTATGTCTGTTTTATGTTGAGTTGGGGCTTTAAAAAATAAGAAACATGTTACTTTGATATACTTACCAACATATTGCTCGATGAAAAATTTGTGGCGGCTGAGGAGGTTGACGCCATACTGGTTTCATCAGAATCACATGAAATTTTTCTCCTCTTTGCTTGTGTTACCTATTTAAAAAAATATATATTAGCAGTATATGTTGAAATTGCTACAAACTAAGTGACTAAGTATATATTGTTTTCGTTCACTGAATATATTCTTTATAGATTGCCAAAGAAATTTTGAGGAATCTTAAATCTTCTAGCCCAGCGGCCACATATATTACATAAATTGCATTTCAAATACCAAGTCAACTTGAATGATGATAATGTTCAAAAGTGCTAATCATTCAAATTCCTCAACCATACATTAATTAGTGCTATTAAGAATACTAGGAGGAAGAAAAGACTGTTTATATGCAAACGTGAAATGTTATTACCTGGATTTCAAGACTTTTAATTTTTTCCATGAATGATATCCTCTCCCCAATCTTTGGGAAGAGTTTTTCCATGGAATATTCGGTCAACACTTTTAAATGGGACACTTCAATCCCTTCATCTAAAAAAAAACTGATAATTAGTTTATAATAATGATAATACATATATATAATACCTAGGTACCTAAGTGATGTAAAGCTGCGTACGAATTAGTCGGCTCGCCGCGAGCACGCTGCCTCGCCCGCGCATGTTTTTGTGCAACAATTTGGCTCACGAGCAGCGCGCCGCGAGCATGCCTCAGGGCCTGTATTCACTTTGATTAGTGCGAGTTCATACATTTGCTGCGAGTGGAGTAGCTTTTGTATGGACTCGCACAAATCACTAATCAAAGTGAATACAGGGCATCAGGCACGCAGCTTAAGATTCATTAGCAGACACTCAAGCTATGCATCATCATCAGCCTATTTACGTCCCACTGCTGGGCACAGGCCTCCCCTCGTTAGAAGAGAAGGCACGGGCATTAGTCCCCACGCTGCATGGTCCAATGTAGATTGGGGACTTCACATAGTTCACATGTTACATTTCTTCGCAGATGTATGCATATTTTCCATCACCGAAAAGCTAACGGTAAATATACAATGATATTCCGAAGCCTTTAGATTAGACGTGTTTCCACCTGACTTGCTGCTCTGCTGCCGGCATAGAATAGAATATACACGTTACTCACCTTTAAATTTATCAATTATTTTTTCGTCATAGCCCCAGCCATGTAACAGTTGGCAAATGTTCTCCATTGTATTCTATTCACTATTTCTTTCACTTTACTTACACTGCGAAGCGAAGCCCCGATTACGCGATGCACTAGTATAAACTTCACTCGACGGTACGATATTATGTTAAAGAATGATGCAATATCGTCCTCGTTCCTCGTTGTCACGTGACTTGAGTGCGCCAGTGTTGCCAGCGCGGATTTTTAAATCGCCGTGTGTAGTAAGCGAAATTGCTGTGTTCGTTTGGAAACTGGCATGTCGGCTGCCGTGCCAAAGAAATCCAATAAAAAATATATGATGTACTCATTTAGGATATGGATTACGTACGTAGGCCGTCAGTGAACTTTTTTTGGAACTGTTACCAGGTTTTTATATCTTTGTGACTTAAAAAGTAGGCAATTAGTAAATATGCTACTAATATAAGGGGTATAGACACTAAATCATTCCCATAAAAATCATTCCATGTAAAAAGGTGCCAAGTAAGGGGTGTAGACACTAAATAAAATAATAATTCCCTAAAAATCATTCCATGTAAAAAGGGGCCAAGTCTCGAAACTCTTCCACCGTAAATAGTTGTGAGATATTTCGTAGAGCCAAGTCTCAGGCATTCTTATTAATCTGTATTTGCTTGCTAAGTAAAATTCTGCAACTTGGCAATACTGAATTTTTTGCGATGATTGCTTTCACGAAAACAAACAATAGCTCATTTTAAGTCATTAATTGCGCTTTTAAATGATATTATTCTTGAGGGTACAAAAAATTATGTATGAGCTATATTCGCTCAAAACTAAATATTCGAGATGTGCGATTTTTTTGATTACGATTTATTTCACCCCCTAGTTTAAGCGGTTGGGGGGGAAAGTTTCAAGTATTAAGATTTTTTCATTGTTTTTATACTATTACTAGCTTACATACCAAATTTCAGCTTTCTAGGACTTCAGGAAGAACCTTAAGAATATTGATGATCACCAGCATATAGTTGACGGCAAACTTCGTGCGCAACGCGGGACGAAGTGGGGGGACAGCTCGCACGTACAATTCGCCTTGCAAACTGCCCCTCCGCTTCGTCCCGCGTTGCGCAAAAAATTTGCCGTCAACTATACCTGGGATAACTCGGGGCACATTCTAGGGATTTTATATCGATAAAAAAGATGTCGATATGTAATATATGTGCGATATATATGTGCTCATTGAAAATTCTCTATTACTATAAAAAGGTTCAATATCACACCTGATATCAAGCCCCTTAAGATAATATATGTATGGGGATGTCATTTCAAACAAAATTACAATTTACTATCAATGCCATTCATGTAAGGATAATCCCATAAAAAACATTCCATGTAAAAAAGAGGCCGTCTCGAAACTCTTACACCGTAAAAAGTTGTGAGATATTTCGTAGAGCCAAGTCTCAGGCATTCTTATTAATCTTTATTTGCTTGCTAAATAAATTTTTGTGACTTGGCAATCACACAATACTACATAATTTTAGATAAGTATGCAAAAATCCATAAATACAGTTAAGTTGTGTGATCGCCACGTTGCAGAATTTTATTTAGCAAGCAAATAAAGATTAATAAGAATGCCTGAGACTTGGCTCTACGAAATATCTCACAACTTTTTACGGTGGAAGAGTTTCGGGACTTGGTCTCTTTTTTACATGGAATGTTTTTTATGGGATCTCACTTCTTTTTGTAAGTTAATGTGTTATCCATACATACAAATTATGAATGCAGGCCCATTCTTGCTTTTGAATTTTCCCATTCACTGCAAATGTTACTTTGTAATCCTATATATTTGTATAGGTTTACAAAGTAATGTATACAGTTGGTGTATCTAGAAAACAGGCAATTTTTTATAGTTTTCCCTTTATGTGGCTATTAAACCCTAACTCTGTACCAAATTTCAGCTCTCTGAGTTCATGGGAAGTACTAGTTCTATTTTGATGATCATGAGTGAGTGAGTGAGTGTCATAAATGCGAAACTTTGCTTTGAAAACAGACTTGAAATTTTGGATTTTAAGTATGTGATTATAGCTTACTGGATTACGAAAATTTCTGCGTTCTGGTCTTATCCAGAGGTTCTCAAATAGGGGCCTGAAAATGCGGCGAAATGGTTCCAGTAAAGGATGGTACGGAAGTGTTTGCTTTGCGCTCGACTTGGCGGGGGCACTGCCGTGCCCCCAGATATATGAGGCAATATTCCGCTACGATTGTTACGAAGTCCAAAATAATCATGCAGGCCAAGAAAAGTCACGCCCAAGTGAATATTCTAATAAAACTCATGGATGTGTACTTAGAAAAGGTAGGCAGTGCCCTTGCGCTTCGCTTGGCTCGCCTTGGCGGGGGCACTGCCGTGCCCCCAGATTTATTATTATTATGTATGTTTTTTCCATATCTCAGGACCATGGGGTCCCGGACTTTTGGAAGGCATGCGTGGGGCCGAAGCCAACAGCGCAGAGGCCCTTTAAAACAAATATAATATAAAGCGAGGGATACACATGGCAGATACCATCTTCGAGCGCACAACGTGATACACCCGGTGATGGTCCCCGCCAGGTGCAAAGACTATTGCAGTGCAACACTGTGCTGCGATGGAAACTAAGGTCATGGGTTATTGAGTTGAATGGTGGGTGGTCAGGACAATGGGTTATGGGAGGAGACAAGCGGACACCTGCCGTGACAATAAGTCTCAAAATTGTGAAAAGGCAGGCGGTGACTCGCCAACTCGTTAAGTGGGCCCCACAAACAGTCGCAGTTTATTATTATTATTGTTCTATACAGACTGTTAAATAAAATGTACCTATTACCCGTCTTTTACTGGAAAGTACTAGCGTTTATATCTGGCAACACTTGCTACGTTACTTTTCCCGGGTGAAACTCGAAAATATTAGTTGGAACAGCAAAATGCATTTTGGCTACTACAACGAATATGATATTCGTTGGCACAGCTAAAACATTCGGGCTTTTATGTGCAGGTGGGCACGTGTCGCTGTAATATGTACAATGATTCTATAACGCTTTTTAAAGTATCAAAGTAGCCACATTTTTGAAAGTCACCTTGTTACAAGCTTTTATTATTTAACTTGCAATGAATGTATGTTTGTCTGGATGGAATCTTGCAACTGAATTTTAAATCACTTGCCGTTATCCGATTGACCTGAAATGTTGGGTGTTCGTATGGTTTGGATCACAATTTAATATTATGGTACCATCGAGCTGATCTGATGATGGAGACAGGTGGCCATGGGAATTCAGTATTTAACCGACGTAATCCTGTGGAGTTTTGGGGTTTGACAAAAACTAATTTTAAGCTCAGATCAAATAAGAAATCATTTTTTAAACGTTTTTTTATTTGATCTGAGGCGTTATTTAGCCTAGTAGCGGTTAAAAAGATCGTTAATTAATAATAAATACTAAGCAAACATCAAATCAGCAAGTGCCTGGGTAGATAATGAGTACCAATGGACTTTTAACACGTTTCTAGACTGATACCTACCCTACAATATGAGCCACGAAAAGTACTATTCTTCCGCGATACTTTCAAAATGACTTTATTCGCATGGTAACAGAATCTATGTTAGATATAGGCACATGGTACCTAATCTTCGTATTACAAATACAAATAGGTTTCATGCCGGTTTTTACGAATAGCTATAAATTTAAGTATTCGAGGATAATTTTACTGTAGAAGTATTATTTCAGGTTTATTTATATGCGAGGTGTATTTGACTAAATAAAAAACATGTTTTTTCTATTTTAAGGGTTCCGTAGTCAACAAGGAACCCTTATAGTGTCGTCATGTCTGTCCTTCCGTCCGACTGTCCGTCTTCGGCCTTGCTCAGTATCCCTTACAATTAGAAAACTGTAATTCGGCATGGGTACGTATCAATCACGCCGACAAAACAAAATAATAAAAATAAAAAAAAACCCACGTAAAGTGGGAATGTAAACTTTTTTCTCGATAAACCTATAGTGTGGGGTATCGTTGGCTCATTTAAAAATATTATGGGTTTCCTAAAACCACTTTTCAAATCAGTAATTCGTTTGCGTTTGCTTTAAAGCCCTAATTTTTGTTCGAGTCATGAACTTCAACATTCATCGAACCATGGGTTTAAGGAGAGTGTAGGGGAGGTACCCTAAAAAATTTTTTTTTCAAGATTTTATAGTACTTACCGTTTTGTCGGCGTAATTGATTTATATACCCATGCCGAACTACAGTTTTCTAGGAGTTATGGTTACTGAGCTAAGCCGAAGACAGACAGACGGACAAACAGACGGACGGACATGGCGAAACTATAAGGGTTCCCAGTTGACTACGGAACCCTAAAAATCAAACATCAAAATCGATCACAATTTTAAATGTTATGTGTTTTTAAAATTATTAAAGAGTAAACGGGATTGAAATTTAATTCGTTATGAATTTTATTTCGTTAATATTTTTATTTCGTAATTTAAAACTAGGGGAGACCGAGAATAGGATAAAGTTGAAAATCTTGTTATATTCGTTCGAACGGAGACGTGACTGGAAATACTCTATTAATGTCACCCCTCGGTGAATTGGTATGGGGATTGCATGGCTCAAGCAAATACCTACTTGTTAATCGCTCTCTACTCGAGTTCAAGTGGTGTCTTGTTTATACAGCGCTCATCAGGGGTATAAAAATATATGTCCCATGTCATATAACTATTAGGTACCTA
Source organism: Epinotia ramella (assembly GCA_947578815.1). Lineage (NCBI taxonomy): Eukaryota > Metazoa > Arthropoda > Insecta > Lepidoptera > Tortricidae > Epinotia > Epinotia ramella. The sequence continues at coordinate 25,446,133 of OX388211.1, forward strand.
CTTTTCCATCTTTAGAATTATCAAAACTGTTTAGGGCAAAATTCCGGTCCCACTATTGAGCTAGTAGTAATATCATGCGCAGAAGCGGGTCGGTACTGCATTTTTAGCGTCATCGGCGACATTTTATTTAGGTTCAGCAAAGACTGTTAGATAAAGTTCTGCAAAATGTTAGTCACAGCTACAAAATATGCATAAGTCTGATTTGCTACTACTTATAATATATAACATCCGCGAATTTTTATTTAGCAGCTGCAGCAAAGAATATTAGGTACAGTGTGTGAAAAAGTTAGTCACAGCTACAAAATGTTCGTAGCAGCCCCACATAAGTCTGATTTGCTACTACTGCTAATATTAGTTTGCTTTTCATTGCAAAGAAAATTCGGTTGTGTGACTAAGATTTTTAGCTACATTCGTGAATTTTTATTTAGCAGTTTTAGCAAAGAATATTAGCTAAAGTTTGTGAGAAAGTTAGTCACTGCTACAAAAATATGTTCTTTGCAGCCTCAGGTAAGTCTGATTTCCTACTACTGCTAATATATTATTGCTTTTCGTTGCATAGAAAATTCGGTGGTGTGACTAAGATTTTTAGCAACATTAGCGAATTTAGATTTAGCAGTTGTAACAAAGAATATTAGCTAAAGTTTGTGAAAAAGTTAGTCACTGCCACAAAATGTTCTTAGCAGCCTCAGGTAAGTCTGATTTGCTGCTACTGCTAATATTTGTTTGCTTTTCATTGCAAAGAAAATTCGGTTGTGTGACTAAGATGTTTAGCAACATTCGCGAATTTTAATTTAGCAGTTGTAGCAAAGAATATTAGCTAAAGTTTGTGAAAAAGTTAGTCACCGCTACAAAATGTTCTTAGAAGCCTCAGATAAGTCTGATTTGCTACTAGTGCTAATATATTATTGCTTTTCATTGCATAGAAAATTCGGTGGTGGGACTAAGATTGTTAGCAACATTAGCGAATTTTTATTTAGCGGTTTTAGCAAAGAATATTAGCTAAAAGTTTGTGAAAAAGGTAGTCACTGCTACAAAATGTTCTTAGCAGTCTCAGATAAGTCTGATTTGCTACTACTGCTAATATATTATTGCTTTTCATTGCATAGAAAATTCGGTGTTGTGACTAAGAGTTTTGGCAACATTCGCGAATTTTTATTTAGCAGTTGTAGCAAAGAATATTAGATAATTTTTTGTGAAAAAGTTAGTCACTGCTACAAAATGTTCTGAGCAGCCTCAGATAAGTCTGATTTGCTACTAGTGCTAATATATTATTGCTTTTCATTACATAGAAAATTTGGTGGTGGGACTAAGATTGTTAGCAACATTAGCGAATTTTTATTTAGCCGTTTTAGCAAAGAATATTAGCTAAAGTTTGTGAAAAAGTTAGTCACTGCTACAAAATTTTCTTAGCAGTCTCAGATAAGTCTGATTTGCTATTACTGCTAATATATTATTGCTTTTCATTGCATAGAAAATTCGGTGTTGTGACTAAGAGCTTTAGCAACATTAGCGAATTTTTATTTAGCAGTTGTAGCAAAAAATATTAGCTAAAGTTTGTGAAAAAGTTAGTCACTGCCACAAAATGATCTTAGCAGCCTCAGATAAATCAGATTTTCTACTACTGCTAATATATTATTGCTCTTCATTGCCTAGGCCATTTGTTGCCGTGACTAAGATTATTAGCAACATTGGTGAAGGATATATTAGTAGACGAGTATGAAAATAAAATTAGCAACTGCAAAACTGTTGTTCGTGATTGCAAAATATTTTTATCAAAAGCAACAAAGATATATTTTTGCTGCCTCATACATGTACATAGTAACAAAGTTGTTGTCCACTACCACTAAGAATTATTAGCAGTCATAGCTAACAGCAATGGCTAATTAAAAATTGTTGATACGGATAAAGAATTTTAGCTTTAGTTGCTAATTAATTAGTAGTGGTAGCAAATTATCAATGGCTAATTAAAAATTGTTGATACGGATAAAGAATTTTAGCTTTAGTTGCTAATTAATTAGTAGTGGTAGCAAATTATTTTAAATTACTTTAGCTAAATACCGTTAGCAAGGGTAGCTAACTGGTTTTAGTTGCTATAGACAAGGCTTTGTTACAGTTGCTAAGAAATTGTATGCAGCAGCAAAGGAAATTTCAGCAAAGCGCGCTTAGCTACCACAACCAAATCATTTCTTTCCGTGCAGCGCTATCGCTATCAGCCCGCTGATAATGGTTGCAGCGACTTTCAGGATCTACCTGTACGTACTTGTATTTATAGTTTGAGGTGAATCCCCTTGTACGTATTTCACAAAGCTCTGTTAACTAAAATGAGTCTTGTCCCTCACGTGCAGAAATATCAGAGTTACAGAATCTTGACGGCATCTCAGTCAAAATGGTTTTATTTCTTTATTTATTGACAAATACATTTACGTGACATTACAGTAAAAACCAATGCGACACGAAACTAAAAACAACAAATAATACTATTTAGGCGACGAAACGGCGTGGCCCCGTTGCATCGTCATCTCCGGTGTAGGATTCGGCAGGTTGCCCCGGAACCGTCAAAACACGACACCCTTCGGCCAGAAGTCAGCACATGCGATGGTCTCCTGCAGCGGCCGCGGCACGCGCACCACAAACGAGCTGAAGTGCACAGTGGCGCGAACGCAGCTGGAACACCCTCAGCGAGAAGCCGGTCTTCTGACGAACGTACTCCACCACATCATCAGCCGTGGCGGTGTAATGCAGGCGCGATACATATAGCAGTTTTGATGGATGCTTGTTGTGAATAAGGCAATAAGATATAAGTAACCGTTTAGTATTAGAAAAGGTATCATTGATGTCTCTATGAGTAATGATTCCAATGATAACACATACAAGAAAAGGTCTTTTTGAAAGTTGGGGAAACGCATTTGGGTGAGGAGTTGAGGACAGAATTGTTGGCCAGTACTTAGCCTGGTTAGTCGGTAGTTAGCCAGACAAACTGAAGAAGTGAACAAAGTTCCGTTGTGACACAGAAATTAACCATAGAATTGTATGGTTATTTTTCGTGTCACAGCGGAAAACAGTCATAGAAAATTTAATTGACTGAGTTAAGCTAGCCAAGAATTTGGTCCTTAAGCCAACACACACTGGGCCAACGTTGGCGCGTGAGCAGAAGGCAGCTATGCGTTATAGGGAGAGGGCTATAACTCGATCTCTTTCGTTTACATAGCTGCCTCCTGCTCACGCGCCAACGTTGGCCCAATGTGTACGTACAGCCGGCATTACCCATTTACGCATCACGCTCGGACCGCTCGGTGGGAGGGACTGAGACCCTGTTTGACAAATCATGGTATGAATAACATCATCGATGAAATATTTTCAGCTTTTGAGAGTTTATCAATAATGATTCTGCGTAAACAAATATCTCATCGATAGCCGTTGTGTATATCGTACGCATAGCCTAACAAATCAGCACTCACACTACAAGTTATACCGGTTCGGCGGAGTACATTAGTACACGATTTAAGAGTAGGTATCTACACTATTATGAGATGAGCCTAATTCTCTGGAGATATGTTTTGAAATGTATATGTCGCAGTGAAATCACACACACACACACACACACACACACACACAAAACACACAGCATATCCACAGTCATTATAGTAAATAAATTAAAATAAGTAAAGACTATCTAAAGATCTGTAAATTAATCAATGCATGTTATTTAAGTCTACTTCGGGTGATATTGAATACTTGTTGCTACTGTGTACAGGTGTATATTCAGTTACTAGGAAAATCCGGCCCGTTTCAATTTTTTTTTTAAGTGAAAACTTCTTTAGCGGCGCTGAGCACTTTTTGGGATGGGGAAAAATTATTAAATACGCGACAGAGTTTTGTGACGTCAGATGTGAAGGAGGTCACTTTTTGCTGCTAGCCGATTCGACTTCATTCAAAACTGAACGCTATTCGTAAGAGTATAAAGCCGTTAAACCCTTTTTACAATAGCATATTCTGCAAATAAATTTGTAATTTTAACCAACGTGTCCTTCACCGTTTTGCTATTGAGAAAATTCGAATAGTTCGAATTTGGGCGTTATTCCTAAAGAGATAAAGCTTAGAAAAATAGTTACCAACGGCAAAAACAAATTGATATTTTGGTCGCCATCGCCGTCTGCTGTTCTTGAAAATTCGAATAGTTCGAATTTAGACGTTATTCCTAAAGAAATAAAGCTTTGAAAAATATTTGGCAATGGCAAAAACAAATTGGTAATGTGTTTGCCGCCGCCCGAGCCGGCGGCCCGTCGCACCCAACGCACCCGCGGCCCGTCCGCCTAAATAATTGATAATTGTTTATAAATTTGCGTCAAATTCATTTTTAGGGTGACACCGTAAGATGTCACGTGACCTGATCGAAAAACTGTTACAATGTTATTGAGTTTTCACTTCTGCCGGCACTCCCGGAGTGCAACCTGGTCTTTATTTTTTGAAATAGCTATGTAGTGATGTAGTTATACTCGTACTATATCACCAGAGCTATAGCTATAAGCCGAAATTTAGTAATCCTGGGGATAAAATTTAGCCTATAACGGCTATAACCATCCATTTTTTTACATGAAAATATAAAATATGTGTACCGTAAATACATACTTTCGCCAAACTGTACTTTAGTTGTCCATTCCGGAAAGTGCTTCCATACATATTATCAGCGAGCGAAAAAAACATCGAAATCTAAGTAGCGCCGCAAAATGGCCCCACAGAATGGGTGCAATTGCCATTATAATATTTACCAGTGCATTGGTTAAGTTACAACTGTAATGCTGTGTAAATACATATTTTTCATCACACTTGCTCGAAAAGGGCTTCATAATGCGCAGACATACAGAGCTGTAATAGCCTGTGTTACGCCCACGGGCGTAATGGTTTTTTTCTTAAATTGTATCTGTCACTCATGCGGCAGTTACAAAGCAAAGAGGTTTTATATCAAATACGATGTCTGAAAACGTATTTATGAATAATTTTAAACTCAAAAAACTACTAAAACATGTTTAACTGAATTATTTACAGATTTAATACTTATGTAGTTATTTAGTGTCTATGTAACATGTTATTAAGTGTTTTCAAATCGTGGCTGTATAGAGAAGGGTCTTTGCCATACGCGCCTCATGTCAAATTAAACAAAATGGACGACTGACATGTTGCAGTTTTTATTACGATTTGTATTAATTTCATCTAAAATGTATTTGTTTCCTCGCAAATGTGATGAAAAACATTGTGTATAACACGGGCGTAAGAACATTGAAAACTCGAGTCATCAAAAGCCCTCCGCCTTCGGCGTCGGGCTTCTGATAGACTCTTGTTCGCAATATTCCACTTCCGCCCCTCGTTACACAATGTACTAATCCATACTAATATTATAAATGCGAAAGTGTGTCTGTCTGTCTGTCTGTCTGTCTGTCTGTCTGTTACCTCTTCACGCTTAAACCGCTGAACCGATTGCGATGAAATTTGGTATCGAGATAGTTTGAGTCCCAGGGAAGGACATAGGATAGTTTTTATCCCCGAAATCATCCCTTAAGGGGGTGAAAGTTTGTATGGGGCTGCGCGATATAAACGAGTTCCACGCGGACGGAGTCGCGGGCAGAAGCTAGTAATAAATAAATAAATTATGCGGGAATGAGGGCGGGGTGTCAAAACGATGCCATTCAGCCGTTTAGTTCGAACATGTTTAGGCACGTGTTTGGGTAGTTTGTATGGAGCTCGCATTCTATGGTTTTTAGTTCGCTGCATATAGACTGCTCGATTAACTATCGATGGTTGAGCGTGGTCATAAAGCCGCACCCTGCCTAGCCTGTTGTATCGATAAGCGCTGTCTGATAGTGATAGCGTGGCACTGTCGCGTTGGAGGACGATCTAAACATCTTTGTTATTATTTAAAACAATATAATGTAGTGTAATAAATAGTTATAGTCGTTCGGTTTGAGTTGTGTCCAATCCATTGTCTCATTGTAGTCATTGTGCGGGTTTGCTACCTGATTATGGTCCGTCATAACATAAAAGATAAGCACACTTCGTAGATAAAAACTGTATGCATTACATTTTACTGGATTTTCAACTCTAGGGCTTTTGCCAAAAGTTTAATTTGCTTTAATAGAAATGTGACGTTTCTGACGTTTACCTGAGCACTGAGAATCGGAACAAGTACAAAGGCACCTGGACCGCCATTTTCCTATTAGTGCACTCGTAACCTATTACTTAGGGACATAGAGTCGATATTCCGTTGAACTTTCTAGGTGGCTGTAACGACTTTTTACAATATGATAGTTTTGGTGTTTTGCAGTTTCAGTCAACAAAGGCACAGTTCCTTTAAGTAGATTGGAAACAACTCAAACCGAACGACTATACATGCTTGGTTTTCAGTTGATGTTGATATCCAATAACTTTTTGACAAAGCATTTCGATCATCAGAACCATCAATGAAAATGTGAATTTTATTGAGCACTAACTGTCCGCGCGGCTTCGCCCGTATATAACACAAAAAAACCCCCCGACATTTTGATTTCAAAGTCCAATATCTCAAAAACGGCTGAACAGATTTCATGAAACATGGCTAAGAACACTCGGGTTAAAATTATCTATGACACAAAAAAACCGCATTTCAATCGGTCCATCCGTTTGGGAGCTACGATACCACAGACAGATATACATACACAGACACGTTAAACTTATAACACCTCACTCTTTGCGTCGGGGGTTAAAAAGCAAGAAGACCAACAGGGTAGAATATGGCCTATGTCCACCCCACCCAGAAGAGGAGAGAATCAGAATCAAACATTTATTCGTAACACAACACAGTATTAGAAGACAAAACAAAAGAAAAAGTAAATCTGTGTCGTGTCGCTTTTATATGTACCTACACTTAAAATAATTGTTCATATCGGATGAGTAGTTTCGGAGAACACACACACTTCACTCTGCACACTGTACCTACATGCAAGCTTAGGTACATCCCCGCAATGAAGTAAACAGTAACAAACTTTCCCACTTTATAATACGTATATATATATATCTACAAGTTACAAAATCCGTCAGGGAGTTCCAGTGGTCATCCACAGTCAATTTTATACGTTCCAAATACCATGTGCACTTAAAAGATCCGTTGATTTATCAAGGAATCCATCATGAGGTCAAAGGTACCTCGCGCACGAATAAGATTCCCCGAGATCAATAATTTTCACTGAAAATTCATAGACTAGTGTCTCTGTGACCTAGCACTCGCCTAGTCTGATTAAAAAAAAAAAAAAAACTCTAAAATTCTGTTTCTAAAAAAAGTGTTTTAACAAAAAAATACTGTATAATTATCGAACATGATGCTTACAAAATTAGAAGAACAGCTGCACAGCCGGAGATACGAAAGTATTTTGGCGCAACCTGAAGCAGAGGACCTCGTTTGGCTCGTTGGCTCGTTCAGAAACGAGACTAACGGCCATTTAAGGCCGAAACGCACTGACAGCGGTGGCGGAGTGGCGCGGTGCGGCGCGGAGGCGGTACCGGTTGTAATGTTCGAGCTAATATGAAAGGATCCGCACAGAGCGGCGCGGCGCGGCGCGGTTTTCTGTGCGGATCCTTTCATATTAGCTCGAACATTACAACCGGTACCGCCTTCGCGCCGCACCGCGCCGCCCCGCCACCGCTCTCTGTGCGTTTGCAGCTTTACATAGCTTTTTATTACATTGCAGGGTTACATTGAAATCATCGTATTTCGCTAGCCCGCAGCCACGCAATGTTACACTTAAATACTACTACTTCCCCTTCTCACTTCTTCTATCATGCTGACGAGCGTTGCACGGTTTTGTTTAATTTTGTTTAGTTTAAATTTGGCAGAATACCAGCGATGTGGCTTGCCACATCATAACGCTGAGCCAGCGCCATTTCTCTACCACGACACATGGCTTCTTTTAGAATGTACTTTTTGCATGCTTGCTTTAGATATGTATATTATTATTATATTCCTTTACCTTCAGTGTTTAAATTTTGTATTGTCAATGCCAGGTATGTTGTGGGAATGAATAAAGTTTTAATCAATCAATCAATGTTATGATCTCGCATACGAGTTGTTCCACCATGTAAATAGGCCTTAAGTACTCAAGAACCCCACGTTTTTGCAATCTTTAAAAACATTATTTGTTAATTACCATAAAAAAATGTATCAAGCACGCTAACCAGTTTTACTTCATGCCCGACTGTGCTGTAATATTGATTTATTCACGTCGAGCCACGGTATCTGTAACTTGTTTTAAGCTCACCTCAACGCTCACCCACAAATGTATCTAGACGCCGCGATTCAGTAACTAAGCGCAGGTAGAGGTCTAGTTTAGTTGGTGGGGTGATTAAAGTATAACAGCTTGCCCCACCTGACTCAATGTACCGTGTCGGCGGTGTCGTGGTTTGCTCAGATTTCACGGCCCACCAACTCCCGCGCAGCTGTTGTGAAATGATTCACAATCAATCAATTAGTTGGATGTCAATTAGAGTTGACTATTGTTTTATGGAACAACATAATTATAGATTAGCATTACGAGTATACTAATATTATAAGCTATGTTTGTAGGTATTTCGAAATTTCGCTCCGGGTGACATTTGTATGAAAAACAAAAAACTTTTTTTTTAGTTAGTTTTTCGTAGTCTGGTTACAGTATTTTGAATTTTTTATGCTTTTTATGCGAGTGTGTCTGTTTGTTACTTGTTACCTCTTCCGAGTTAGATGGAATTCGGTACGGAGATAGTTCGAATCCCGGGGAAGGACATAGGATAGTTTATCCCGGAAATCATCCCTTAAGGTGGTCAAAAGGGGGGTGAAGCTAGTACTATAATATTATAAAGAGCCTTTCTATAATATTATAGTACTCCGTCCGCGTCGAACTAGTTTATATCGTACGTCCATACAAACTTTCACCCCCCTTTTGAGCCCCAAGAGGAAAAGTCTGAGATTGTGAGTTTGTATGTTTTAATTTAAGTAATCTCCGGAACAACTAATCCGATTTCAAAAATTGTTTCACCTGCGTGTAGAATGGTATTTCTGGATAGTTATAGGACATGTTTTATCCCGCCGATTTACCTGCGTTGTTTTGCAATGCACGGGCGAAGCCGTGCGGGCAGCTAGTTCTTCATAAAAAGGTGAACAATATGTGTCAACTAGGCATTAAGGGGATGCCTTGATTCGAGTCGACCATGCCTCCTTGACCACACGCTTATATGCCTTCCGCGCACAAGAAAAAGAGTTGCAGCACTCTTCGGGGATGGCTTTCTTGGACAAATTTCTATAAATATCTAACTTGGTGAACTTTTATTTATATTGCATTAAGTGAGATTTTAGATGAGATAAAATACTATAGTATTAACTTGATTGTGTCGTAAAGTAATGTATTGTTTAAGAAAGCTGAGTAAAAAAAAGAAAATACAAACCCAACTTTGCATTTTTTTTCTATCGGGTAAACTTTAGGCAATCATGTATCGATTTATTGTTTCTTAACATAGTCAGAACGGCGTTTCAAAGCACGCGATAATTTCCAATGCACCCCCTTAATGTGTCCAATATGACGTGTGTGTGAACGACGGGTTTATGTGATAAATAGGATATTGTCCTTTGATCCAGTCAATCAAAGCCTTCAATCTCCTTTTATCCTCGTTAGAAACTCAACAGTAATGAATATTGAATAAGGTTGGTTTTCCTTTGGCAAGTAATAGGCATATGGGGACGTCAATAGGTTTGGTTATTGGTCCATAGCTCTTTCGGGATAAGGATTTTCACGTGTAAACAAACTAACGAAGAGACTAATATTTATACGTTTCTCGTCTTTATCTCATTGACATAGGGTTGAAAATTGTATAGGTATTATTGAACTCGATCGCACGCTGTGGTACTGAAATGGAGGGTAGGAAATCCACTATTGTTAAGATCCCGCGACTCCGTCCGTATATACAGGGTTGGGCACATTAAGTGTCCTAGTCTTATATCGTATTTTTTTCAAACATAATCCAACTTTTTTTACCGTATACATATGTTTTTAAATAGACAATTTATTCGTCTTTATGATGTCTAGACTTTATCTGGACATTTTTTTGTCTTTCTTTTGTTTTCAACAATGGACGCGAAACGTGAGCTCGTTGTCAATTTGTATATGAAAAATTTTCGCCCGTGCGAGATATTAAGGAAGCTGAAACATTTAAATATCAATGTTAGGTTCATATCGCGGACCATCAAACGATTCAATGAAACAGGGTCTTCACGAATCAGGCCCAAACCTGGACGTAAACCATATGTTCGTGTCAAAAAAGTGATCAAAAGTGTTCGTGAGCGTATTAGGCGAAATCCAGCTCAAAGTGCAAGTAAACTCGCGAAAGATATGAAAATATCCCGACGATCAATGAGTCGTATATTGCGACATGATCTTGGATGGAAAGCCTACAAGAAACAAAAAATTCACGGATTAACGGAAGCCCAGAAAAAAGCTAGAGTGACAAAATGCAAGGAGCTACTAGCATGGCACGAGGGTGATGACATTATTTTTTCGGATGAAGAGCAACCAGTTTAATTTGTACAATAAAAATAAATAAATATTTGGGGACATTCTTACACAAATCGACCTAGTCCCAAACTAAGCAAAGCTTGTACTATGGGTACTAGACGACGATAAACATACTTATATAGATAAATAAATACTTAAATACATAGAAAACATCCATGACTCAGGTACAAATATTCGTGCTCATCACACAAATAAATGCCCTTACCGGGAATCGAACCCAGGACCTCTTGCTTCCTAGGCAGGGTCACTACCAACTAGGCTAAAGCGGTCGTCAAACCGCAACAAACAATATATTATTAGTTCTATTAGTGTTACTGACAAAACTGGCTAGTATGGCTAGCTCAAGTCGTCCTAGCTATGATTCACTACGAAACCGAACTCAATAGGAAAAGCGTGCGCTGACTCATTGGGACTACGCATGCATGCCGTGATGTACCGTTGTTACGTAGGCTGTTCTGCATAAACTGAACACATAAAGTGAAGCCGAGCTAGCAGTACTAATAGCGAAAATGTGCAGTATTTTAACTGGTTTCAAACGCCCGATTCACGCAGTCTAGTAACCGTGATTACGAGTATCTCATCAGACTAAAGGCCCATTTACATGATGCAAGAACTCGCATGGAATTTTCTTTACATTACTGGGTTTAGTCGACCTGGTAGTACCTCAATGGCCGGCAGTCCCGCAATGTAATGGAACTCGCATACGAGTTCTTGCACCGTGTAAATAGGGCTTAAGGGTGGGTGGCACCAAACCGTCTGTAATCGTATATAAGCAGACCTCGGACAGAGTGAGCCATTTTTACGTCATTAATGTCAAGTGTAGATGTTAATATAGATATGCCTCAAGATGAAATATTAAAAATAATTCATGAATAATAATTAAACAAAAATGACAGTGCATTATGTACAAAACGAGTAAGTATTATTTATTTATTCAAATTTTTCTTTGTTATTGGTTATTGTAATAAAGAACTATAATTTTTTCTAGATTTTCAATTTTCAACGCACTTCTTCTTGAGTTTAATATCCACTTATAGATGGAAAAAGACCTTTCTACTTCCACTGAAGTGAGCGGAGTGAAGTTGTACATTAAAATACCGTCCACATCTGTTCCTTCCGAAATTTTTTCAGCATAGTCCCTAAACAGATCTAAGTCTGGGTTTCTAGCTATGACGTCTTCTAATTTCTGACTGACAGAAGCAGACGAAGACCAGCTTATAACAGCTCTCACTTGGTCCAACGTTAAAAATGTATCTACGACGGATATTTTAGATTCCTGTAATTTTTTTTAAGGCATATTCAATTATATGGAAATTCTCAACAATATATTTTATATTATTTCGTAAATTTTCAGTTTGTATAATTCTTTTCGCCACTCTTATCGACATTGCGTCTGACGATCTCAATGCCCATAGGACTACTTTTATTTCGTCAAAATATTTTTCGTAATATGCTGCTGCCGCTAGCCAAGTTCCCCATCTCGTAATCACTGGTTTTGGAGGCAGGGGCATATTAGGATATTTATCCTTTAATATGCGGATTCTATTAGGAGCCTTTAAAAATACTTTTTTAACGTTTGAAATGAGCAAATCCACATCTGGATACAGGGAACGTATTTTTGAATGACTACGTAGGTATGTCCATATTATGCAAACTCTTAAAACAGCTCACCCTGTCCGAGGTCTGTAAGCGATGTTCATTCGTTTTTTTTTTCACATTACTATTTGTCCATGCATCACCTGAACTAGCGAGGCCATATGGCGCATTGCCATATACTCGTAAGTATACGAGTACTTATAGCAGTGGGCAAAATCATTGTAGAATTTCGTATAATTTATGATGGAACCAGCTATTGTATGGAAAGTTTGACAAGTTTGTATGGAATGACAGCTGCCGACGCCATATCTAACGTTGATCGGTCGGTAGTCGTAAGCTGAACTACGAATAACTGGCGCATCAGGAATATCACATAAAATGTGACAAGCAAACTTGATTGAAACGTATTGTCCGTGAGCACTTCTTAAAACAATCTTCAAGTGTGTATTTCTCTCTCGCTTCCATATCTATATAGAGCTGCCGAGAGCGCCCTAGGCAAGCACCTCATCGGCCCCCCTCTAGCGGCCATAGATTAAAACATAACGAAACAAAATTTTGCAACCACTTTGTAATGTAACCTCGCGCCCCTAGGCACTTGCCTAGTTTGCCTATATTGATAATCCGCCTGCATATGCGTGTGCCAAAATATGCGAATTCATCCGAATCTGAAGGCTGTTGTAAAAGCTCGTTGTAATATGGTTGTTTAAATTATGGAGGCAATGTTTTCTAACCCAGTGAACAAGCTGCTGACCAACTTCGCCATGGCTATCAATTGCCTTTAACTGACCACTTCGCAAAAATTTACAAAGCGAATATATTTTTGGTATTTCTGCAAAGAAAATGAACCGATGCAGAACTGTTAGATGTCAGATTGTCAAGGTATTCTTAAAATCTGCATCAGCCGACAAAATGTATGGCTAATACAAATACTTTATTAATAACACTAAGTTACATGTCAGGTTTTTAACGTACGGATAGTTAATTCAAATTCAAAATTCAAATTCAAATTAATTTATTGTCTTTTATTTGCAAATTATTAATTCGCATACGCATATTTAATTTGAATAACAATAAATGCAATAAGACCTTGTTTGGTACTTTCGGCTCCACGCACAAAGGTTCGGGTTACCATTTTCACGTGAGCTGGAAAGATAAAAAAACAAATAACAAAAATTTACTTTCTTAAGTGGCCAGTTAGCTGACGATCTCTCTGTTTACTTGACGTTGCGCGAAGTTAAAATACTGTTCGCTTATTACCGTTACAAGACCGTAAACAATGAATGGTATGAATGAAATATTAAGAGGACATGTGATTGAATCGACGCTGACGCACAAAACTGTGTATTGTCTGTAGAAACGCTTCCGAAACTTTTGCAATTAGAGAATTTTGGAACTCGATGCAAATTAATTAATTAAAATTTAACAAACTCACCAACGATTCAAGCTGATACTGGCAGGAAGTGCCGCAGGATCGGAATAAGTGGCGTGCTCTCGGGTGGAGCCCAAGACGCTATTTGGATCATTGAACCAAAATAGTAGAGTAGACTGATTAATTAAATAAGTAAGACTCTAAACCTTTCGTGTGACACTAACGCCTTAGCGCCGGCAGCTGTCATCCCATAGAAACTTGTCAAACTTTCTATACATGCAGATTTTAACGAACACCGCTTACGATTACGGAGCTATAACCACGAACTTCGAAAGTCGAGGTTCGGGTATTTCCATCTCTATCGCACTTTACATTACTCGAGTGACAGGGATGCATAATAGTCTACGAACTTCGAGATTCAATTTTCGTGGTAGCGCCGCAGGCGGTTTAATGCAACACACCCTAGTGTAGGTGTACGACCTGAGTGCCCGCTCCGTTGTGAGCGGTCGTGCAGCGTCCATATAAAACAAATGTAGTTTATATGGACGCACCACGCCCCGCTCGAAGCGGAGCGGAGGCCGCACGCAGATCAAGCCATAGCGACGAGTAGCTTTAACTCATTATGGAACTGGCTTTTGTTCTGACAGGATACGAATATCTTTCCATTCAGCCATTAGCTTTTGGGTAGATCGTAAGAGAACATAGCGAGATTACCAGCGGTTTAAGCGAATGGATTAGTCCATTGATTACTTAACTTATTATTGGGAGTTAAGCCAGTTTGCGTGACACGTAGAAACACTAGGAACGTATTGATACGCTTGTAATTATGATATTTAGCGATAAGACCGCCTGTTGTTACCATTATTTATTTAGCCAACTCTTGTTGAACGAGCGAGCGAAGCGAACGAAGTTCCCCGTTTCTCCGTTACAGGTCGCATTTCTCAATCAATTCTCGTGAAATGTTGTGGGCCGTTTCAGTAATTATATAGAATTCAAAAAAAAAACAGCCTCGCGATTTCTACAGCTCACAGGGCTACTAGTTATATTAATCAGAAAATTATCCAAAATCAAATCTATATTCGCCTCAAAATATGTTTGTATAATTTGACTCTTTGTACATTAAGATCGGAAGAATAAATCATCTTTCACGTTCTTATAATATCGTCGCGCGATATACCATCATATGCCCGAGGAAATAAAACTTCTATACAATTCTTCAGAAAAGTTTTGAAGTGAAAAACTTCTTTAGCGGCGCTGTGAACTTGTTGTGATGGGGAAAATATGTTAAACTCGCCACAGTCGACCGTAAGATGTCACGTGACCCTGAGATTCGAGAGATACTCGCAACAGCACGGCTAGCATGCGACGCCGACGGCGCGCGATCTCTCTCGATTTTTCTCGCACTATCCGTCTCTTTCTTATTAGAACACTTAGAACAAGAGATATGGTGCGATAAAAATCGAGAGTATGTCGCGGTCGTTGCATGCTAGACGTGCTGGTCACGTGACCGTAAGATGTCACGTGACCGTAAGATTCGACAGATTGAAAATTCGTAAGACGGACACGTGACCTGATCGAAAAACTGTTACAATGTCATTGAGTTTTCACTTCTGCCGGCACTCCCGGAGTGCAACGCGGTCTTTTTTTTTAATTGATTACATCTGTGGACATTGATTACACAAGGTGGACTGATAACCTTATAAAGGTCGCGGGAGTCCGATGGATGCGGCTGACGGAGGACCGGTCATTGTGGCACTCTTTGGGGGAGGCCTAGGATTCACTGCACGTCCAGCGGTGGACGTCTTTCGGCTGATATGATGATGATGATGACTAACTTGTTGTTAGGAGCCCAGGGTAGAGGATACCTACAAATTAGAGCTACTGTAGCTACTCACTCGCCTCCTCGCCTCTATTCTAATTTCGTGGTTTCGCATGTCTAACTTCAATCGCATCAGATTCTCACCTTTTTTCAAATTGAACTTTATAACATTGCGATTGGGTCGTATTTAGCAAGCGTTGAATCAGGCATGAGATTTGCAAAGTTATTACTAGACAGCCTGTCCTATTTCGACCGCACCTTCAATAGGAACAGTGTTTAAATGCTATAAAGACGTAAGTGTATAGAAAATGTTGTGTAGTTAGGATCTTTTAAGCTGGTTCTACATCGTTGCTTGCCGCTGTGTTGCCTAGAACAGAGGGTGTGAACTCAATGTTGGGCTAGTTATAGTCGTTTAAGTAGGCGTGTTGTATGGCATATTAGTCTAGTTTCCCGTTTCTAGCTTAGATTCAGTGTTAAGGCGATGCCTTGATTTGAGTCGAACACGCCCCCTAGACAGAGACACGCTGATGCCTTCCGCGCACGAGGAAAAGAGATGTAACACCCTTCGAGAATGGCTTTTTTGGACAAATTTCGATAAATACCTAACTTAGAGACGTTTTATTTAAATTTCATAAAATGAGATTTTAGATGAGATAGAATACTATAGTATTAACTTGATTGTGTCGTAAAATAATGTATCGTTTAAGTAGGCTGAGTAAAAAAAGGAAAATACAGACCCAACTTTGGATTTTTTTTCTATCGAGGAAATTTTAAGCAATCGTGTATCCATAAAATCAGATGTACAATCATATAGTCAAGAATCATATATCTGAAAATCAGACCTTATTGTTTCTTAATCTAGTCAGAATGCCGTTTCAAAGCAAGCGATAATTTCCAATGCACAGCCTTAATACTATGTTGACGCGAATATTTACGCTATTTTACGACCACAGTGGAGGGAAAGAACACGTATTTTCAACTGATATATCCTAAATGCTGTTGCTTCTTTCAGTTTCGGGTACTTGACCTGACCTTTCAATTGAATTTCTGAGATTTTTCGAGAGGACTGATTGCGTGGAAAAGATTACCTGTGAAACACGATTCACGACGAAATGTTGTTGTTTTGAATCTTTTAGTGGCTATACTTCGCCCTTCCTGGAAATATAATTTGACCTTTACCTCTGGAAGGACGTACAGGTACTTTTTGAACAGAAACCTGTCCCGTTTTAGCCTGATAAATAGGAAAAAAGGTTTTTCCCCAGGATTGGGATACTAAAACAAAAATAAAGATAATATTGTAGGTAGGTAATATAGTCATACAAATGGATGGCTAAGGCTGCTTTTCGAACTGAAGATATTTTTTAAACAGTCCATTCAGCAACAGACTAGTATTTCATTCGAATATAATTCATCTTATGATCTGATTATTGGCCGCTAGCGCATCGTCCAGTACGATCTTTTCAGCCCCGCTATTCAGTAACTGGTCTCACTCAACGCTCACCCACAAATATAATATCTTGACACCGCGATGCGTACTAACTAAGCGCGTGGGTAGAGGTCTAGTTTCGTGACGGGTGACCGGCGGGGTGAGCCGGATTAGCGCGTAGCGAATAACAGCTCAGAACATACCAGCAGTTCATTCTAAAATTGAGACCCTGGTCAGGCCTGTCCTTCTTGCCGCTTCGGCTCAACTCTGCTCGCACACCTCCGAGGTGCTAATTCACCCGAAAGCACAGATTATATAATACTTTTACGAACTCAAGTCTGATTAAAAAAGGGAATACCAACCGTTTTCCATGCCTACAAAATTTAACAATAGAGCGACCTTGAACGCGCGGGTCGTTGCCCGCTCGTGCCGGCCAATCGACGTAAGGGTTAACTCCGCTTAGAAATTATTAATTGAATAAAAATAAAAAACAAATATGTTGCGCTTTTGGTTTTCCATGTATCAATAAGTAAATAAATAAAAAACGGTTTATTCTTGGAAATAATCTTGATCAATAATTTTTATTATGATGTAACTGCGGCCTCCGTGTCACACACAACGCGGCAATGAGGCGAAAAGCGCGCGGTAGAGCGCAATGGCATCATTAAGTTTTCTAGCTGTCAAACATCGTTTTCTGGACGTAAGTACTATCATTTATTCTGTGACTGAGATTTCAGATAGTTCTAAGCGCTCTTGCCTTTTTAACCGACTTCAAGAAAGGATCTGAGGACGGGATCCTGTAAAATCCTGCCCAAATAAGGCAAAGTACTACTACTGATTTGAAGTCGGTTACAATTTTGTTTTAAATGTCAATACAATATTAAAAGTATTACGACGTAAGCTGGCGACTGCACACTGTTTATGTATGTAGAACCTGCCAATATTAGTTCCTTCAATAAGCTCTATTCTAAACTGTATCAATTATATAGCAACGGACCGCATTCCACGCCCGTCGTCCCGGTATTTTTATAATGCTATCTCGACTCGTATCTTCCAATTAGACTTTATTTTACACGTGCCAAGGTATCTTTTTCAATATTCATTATAATGCAATGAGAATATCATCTCATCAGATTGTCGTTACGAAACTCTTCACGCGTCGGGTTCTAAAGTACAAACGGATTTATCTTGGTAGGGTCTATGATGTATTTTACGTCCTTTCGCGTTTGAAAGGAATTTATAGCGTTAAACCTGGTAACCTACTAATTGTTTCACGGGCGTGCCTGTAGTAAGTAAGATTTACTATTCGTTTCCTTAACTATTCTTATTTGATGTTCTTAAATACCAAAAACCTGACTAGATATCTGTTCAGAAAAATAAGGGTCTCGTCTTTTCACTCACAGCATGGCACTAGGTCAACACGGCGATGTATCTTAGAAGTACACCCCCACAGGACGGTCGCCTTTACTGGCAGTTTTCGTTATCTTGCAACCAAATGCTGGAATAACATTCCTCCGCCACTTCGACAATTACCATTCAAGAAATCTTTTAAATTAAAATTTAAAAGAATTCTCTTGGACAAGCAAGTGGCAGGAATTCCTTATGGCAATTTGGTTGCAGATTTTGTAATATAGGCGTGCTTCTAAGGGACATCACACATCTCACCACACGCTTTTTCATAATATATACACTCCTTGTCGACACATAGTTACACCTTATATTTTGTCATTTTTATTACTCACCTATCAAACAGATCTATTTTATTTATCCGATATTATTTGCAAGCTTTATTTATTTAATATTATGTTTTCTTGTAATATTTCACCTGCATCGTGACCCGAGGTACTGGCAGAATATCAGTGCTTGCACACGAGCAAAGCAAAACTGAGCTAGTACCTTTTTGGCATTATTGCAACGCACAAGTATGCTTTAAATTAATTTATAATTCTGTTTCCGTACCACAATTGTTTTACTTCTTCTTTTATCGTTGTTTTTTTGTTTCTTTTTTTTCTGTATTTTTTTTTAATATTTATTTTGTTGCAAAATGCCAAATAAATGATTTATCTATCTATCTATCCATCTATTCGCAAAACGTTTTGTACGCGCCCGAGTTTGTGCTTGGTTTAATTTGACCCAATTCGAAGCAAGTATTATTTATCGGAGTTGAGACTTAGGCTGGCCCGCCTGTATCGAAGTCGGCTAGCTGGAGAATTACAGGACGTTTGAAGAAAAAAAGGGGGAAGCTAAAGCCTTCGTGCCCTATTTGCAGAATAACAACAACAGCTACAACTCTTTATTGCATACAGATAGAGCGGAAAAGAAAACAGAGATACAGGGAGACAGAATAAATGATTTATTTTGAGTCTGAGCAGCAATATTGAATTACCTATCCAGAACATTTCACGTTTTCTGAGATTTCTTTAGCATAAAGATGTTAAATTAGCACCGACTTACCCAAAGAATCAAGTGCATAGGTTGAAAATAGTCTCAAGAACCTCGAAATGTATGAGCATCGGACCGCTTGTTACGAATTTTAGATGATCGAATTAAAATGCCGAAAGGTATAATCAACTCTTGGTGTCTGGGTCTGGTCAGCGTCAATACGATTCAGAAATCAACTGACCTTGCTATTCGAAGCTAGTGAAACTTGATCCCGATTCGGATTGAATTTGCGTAGTCGTAGGTGAGACTTCAGACTGGTTTATTAGAGGCGAGTTTAGTAAGCGTAGCGAATATCAGCCCTGGCTGTTGTGTGCGTGCGTACATATCTAAACAGATCGAGTTAACAGTGGCAATCAAAATAGCATTCCATGGTATTATCTTTAAATAACGTGGCTTTTAGTTTCTATCGTCTGTAAAGAGTTGTCGAAAATCGTGTGATTGAATACAATATAGTACAATACAGTTTATGAGATAGAAAACAACTAAGGTATAAACTTAATAATATTTATAACGAAATATAACTAAACTAAACCTATATTATAAACTAAACCTATAAAAAGTAAATGCCCCCCCAGGTCCCCGTCATTGGCTATGGGTGCTCGAAGGCTGGCAGCGTTACCTCCTTGGATTGCTAAGCTAATCCTTTGGCCAAAATAGCTGCCAGCCCTCTGGTCACGGGATGTTTCAATGAGCCGCTCCGAAAGTTCCTTATATAGGGCCTTCGCGCCCGGTCCCCACGGCCCCAGAGTTTCCACTCCAAACGGCGCAAACATAGAGCCCTCACCGAGGACATCATATTTGCGCCGCTTGTGTTGCTCTGCCGTAGTAGCCGCAGCTCCGGCTTTAGAGGAGGTCGCTTGGAGATGGGACGGGGCTAGCGTATCAACGCAGGTAGCGTCCCACACAAGAGTCCTCCCATTCTTCCATGGATTGAGCGTCATGCCGTTAGGGCGTTTGCCATAGTCACGTGCGATACCGTTTGTCTCTAAAATGACCGGCACGCTAACGGAGGCAAGAGCCCTACGGATGACGTCATTCAAAGAGGCGTGGCGAGAGATGCGGCCAGCACTCTTCTGGCAGGAGAAGCCGTCGTGAACTAGGGAGTCGACGTTGGCGCCACAGCGGCAGCGGTGCGGGTCATTAGTTTTGGAGTCAAGTCGCAGACAGGTCGCCAAAGTTAAAGTGTGAAGCCAGAGCCCTGACTCCGCTACAGCAAGGAGACGAGCACGCTCTGCTGTGCTTTGGGCGGAGGTGATAAGATCTTTAAGAGTAGATTGACAGGCGGCTCGTCCCACTGCTTTTGAGATTACGGGGTAATCGGAAGCGAATCATCTGGGCAGGCCTGCTCCTACGCGCTACAATACTCACCTTTTTTTCGCGGAAACCTGCGAACCAGATGCCCAATCATCGGGGGATGACTGGGTTATGTGGTATTTCTATCCACTAAAAAAAAACTCCACGGCGGCAGCCGGCATCTGCGCTCTCATACGGGGGACTCCAGGATCTCATGCTGAACGAACTGGAGCCCCCCTCGCGCCTCGCCACATTTGTCGCCTTCCCTGGGGTTCTTAGGCGAAAGCCCCGGCCCTCGCCAGAACACTACTACTACCCCGATTACACCCTTTAGTCTAAGTCTTATGACTATTATTAACTGTTATTTAGGACCTAGACTTTCCTTTGCTAATCCAAATATATGTAATAAACATATTTATCATAAAGATAATAATCATAGCCTAAATAATACTGCTATTATTGTTAGAAGGCTTTCACTTGTAGACAGATAGGTAGGAACAACTAGTACTGGTTATTAGTAATGTTGCCGTGTCAATAAATGTAATGAAATTTCGTTGAAAACATCAAAGCGTCCAAAACGAAATAGAAACGATTTTCGAGTAAAATACAACAACAATAGCGTACGTATTCGTAGTATAAAAGGCACGGGTTTCCACACACGGCCTTCAAAAGGTGAGTGGCCGATCACAAAGGCGAGAGGTACCGACTACTCCTATTAATCATTGGAGAAAAAACTTAGGCGGCATAGACAAGCAAAAAGATACGGCTCTTTAAAAACCAGGCATATTATATATACTAGGGATAGTTTTTTAAACTTAAACTATGCTTGGATAGTTTGTACAACAAGTATATACAGGGTGTTAACGGGTTCATGATCCGGAATGACAAAAAGCGAATAAGATGATCATACTGAACAACCTTTCCCATGGGACCAACCACGAAATCGCAAAAAAAAAGAGCCAATTAAGAGTTAACTGTGAGTTAACTGCGATTTAATTGAGAGTTATGTATGGAATACCTGGTTTATTTTGCGATTTCGTGGTTGGTCACATGGGAAAGGTTGTTCAGTATGATCATCTTATTCGCTTTTTGTCATTCCGGATCATGACCCCGTTAACACCCTGTATATGTTTCATTTGTATGGAAATGTAGCTCAACTTAGCTCCAGCCAAATCAGCCTGGGCCCATGGTGTTCTGTGGTTATTCCCAAGGAGTGTTTCGCTTAAAATCCTGAGCTATGACCACGAAAATGGAATCTAGCTATACCTATTGGGACCTTCGGGACTTCGTGGTACTGTACTTAGGACCTTCGCGACGTCTCCGTTGGTTGTGCATAGAGATATCAAAATTCCTTGCACGACAGCTTTTGTCACATACTTTAGAGATGTAATATAACCAAAATAAGATGAAATGTTTGTTGGGAAAGTATTATGGCCCAATATTCATAGCGTCAAATGGTCTCATCGAGTAAACAGTAGGCCACCTATACTTATACCGCGTTTAAGGGGATTAATTCTGTTCGATATCAATATTTTCATCGCCCATGCAGTCGTGACTTTCCATAACTCAAATGCCTGGGGCTGGTTGGCGCAGCATTAAGAGTCCTTACGCCCACATAAGCAGAAGCGGAAGCGTATTTTGCAAAATGCTTCCTTTTTCATTCAAGATTACGACGTAACTATTAGTATTTATCCAAAAACTGATAACGTAATTAAATAATCATTTCTTAACCTCTTAAACATTTTTTAAATAAACATTTCGGCGCGTGGCGTCTGCGCAGCGTGATTTATAGGTACGTCTTTTAAAAAAATATACATTTACGGCATGTAGGTCCTATAGTTATGATTATTTTTTTATGGGTTAACATAAAGTTATAATTTGCTATCATATTATTTTTAGGGCAAAATATAAGTACAATTTGCGGTAAAAAATTATAATGTAATCCTGTTTTCACCAAAAAAATTAAGAAAACTCGGAAGGTGTTTTATCAACTTTTTAAAATGAATCTTTGATTTTCAATCATGGCAGCCCCTCGTAAAAGATTTGGTGATGTGAATTGTAATCATTCATGTACCTAATGATTCTTGTTTGCTGCAAAATTGAGAACCGAAACGACACTTCTCACTGCAAAATTTGAAAAAGACTCCCAAGAAAACTCATTTATTTTAGGTTTAGAAACAGAAAATGAAAATTTGAACCATGTTAGCCCCTAGTTTAAGAAATAATTATTTAAGCACGTTATCAGTTTTTGAATAAATACTAATAGTTACGTCGTAATCTTGAATGAAAAAGCAAGCATTTTGCAAAATACGCTCGTTTTAGGCGTAAGGCACTAATAGGCAATAATAACATAGTAATCGCATATGACTGCTACTATATAAAACTGTGACCAAAAAAATAGGATTACTGTAGCTTGAAACTTATAAAATAAATATTGCCATATCCCACACCGACCGAGCTATTGTTGGAGTCTCTTTCGTATGTTGTGACAAATGCCAAGGTGTTATGGAATATAATCTAATTTGCTTCACAATGCTCCTGACAGACACTGTTAACTTTCAGCATTCATTCATGTAAAAAAAAGGACCGGATTGTACTCCAGGAGTGCCGGCAGAAGTGAAAACTTGAATATTAACGTTGTGCATTTTTGATATTTTGGAATGTTTAGGGAATAATTTTGCACGAATTGCTTTAATTATCAGAATAAAAATAAAAAAAACCCGTCCCGCCCCCAAGCCCCGTCCGTCTTACGGTCGGCCTGTCTACGCATCATGCGTAAGGTGAGATCTCACCTTACGGTCCCGTGACCTGTGGCGAGTTTAACAATTTTTCCCCATCCCAAAAAGTGCACAGCGCCGCTAATAGTTATTTATGATACAAGTGTGGAAAGTAGGTGATTTCCGACGAGTGTCATTTTTATACATGAGCGAGTGAAGCGAGCGAATGTATAATTCGACACGAGTCGGAAATCATCTTTACGCGCGTGTATCATACAACGTTTTACTATGCCTTGTGTGAGGAAATATATTAAATGGTGAAATGTCGGTTTAAAATAGATAGGTTAAAATTGAAGAAGAGGTAGATTGTCAGGTACCTACTTATTATCTGGAACTGCATTTAACAACTTCTCCACATCTTTTGCTGTCAAGCTTATTCACTTAAAAGTTAAATCCATTGTATTGTGGTTTTGGAACAAAATTAATTTTGAGAAACTCAATATATTTAACAACAAAAAGACACTATGCCGTCGTAGTTCTAAGAAACATACTGACACTATTGAAACGCAATACCTAAATCATTATTATTATTGATTACTCACTTTCACTCGATATTTTTAACTTATTTACATAAAATAACTCCAAAGTAAACAACAATCACAACAATGGCGGGCTTTTTAGTTTTAAATACATGCGCGGTCGCCATACTGTCGTATCGCAAAAGGCAAAAGAAAGATGCTTTCAGCCAAACACATTAAGTGAATATTTAAAATCAATTAATTTATTGACCAAATTCAAAATTCATAAAGATTAATAAATCATTTTATACATTATTAGTATGTATGTACCTTTTATATTGAAAGAAAACGTGTAATTGAAATATTTGTAAAACTTTTCTCGAGTAATAAAAACTCTTTGCGTCGGGCTGACGACAGACGTAAAAATTAAAAAAAAATTGAAAATTAAAAAGCACTAGTGCGAAAAAGTGGCACTTTCCGCACGATTTGGGTGCTTGGAAAACGCTCTTTTCGAGCACATGCATTGTAAAGAAGTTTTCACTTCAATAACAACAAATGAAAAAGAACAAGCGCCAAACGAAACAAGTGAAAAAGTCCCTTCTCATTTCTTTGTCGTCGTCCCTTTTCTGTACGTCTAGCACAACTTGCTGACAAGTCGCTTCGCGCGCGACTGAGCGTCTCTTGTCTCACGCGCACCGTGCAAATTAGAAAGAGGGTAGATATTTCTCGACTCGCGTCGCGGCGCGGCGTCAGTTGTGCTAGCCCCGCTGGGTTTGTCGTCGTGATACGATTTGGTGTCTTGCGCGACAGACAATCTATCTCCTTCACGTTGACCTAATCAGAAAGAGAGATATTTCCCACGTGACCAACGCTCAATTATTAAGAAACAGCAACCGCCTAAGTTATTCAAATAAGATTGTTTACAAAGTCTCAACAAATATTTCGGTTCGGCGATAAGGCAGGTAGCGAGGCTTCTTTCCAGACATACTCGTTACAAATGTACATCAGAGATGTACACATCCGCAAAAAATAATGCGGTGTTTTTGCGGATGCGGATGTAGTACAGTTCGCGACCAGATAGGGGCCAACACGGCGCGTTGCCACGTGCACGTTCAGTATTTTCGTCATTAAGTGAATAAGAATCTTCATTTCGTTTCTGTAATCTGACGATTCGCCGTATTCGCTGTTGGTGATGCGTTAGGTTTGCAACGATTGTAAATCAGTCGCAACGTGTTCGAGTACTGCGTGACCCTAAAGACGTTGCGTATTTATGTTTTTGAGTGTTTTGCCTAATTTGCCTCAAAATCCGCATCCGCGGATGTCTAAAAAGTCGCATCCGCGGCATCCCTGGACCCTGATGTACATGTGCTTAGTTCGTTTCAGTTTCTGTGGCACAACGGCGTCGGTTAAGGGTGAATGACCCGCTAATCCCTCTCTTATCTTGTTACAGTTGCAAAACCAATGCAAATATATACGTGAGATTATTCCAGTTGGACGAATTGCATCAAATTAGTTCATTCAAAAAGCAACTCTATTGCACGGTAGAAGATTCCAATTCCAATAGCGATATATATATATAGTAAATAGCTAATAAATATACTCAACCATACTGCGAGTGATAGGTAGCAAAGTTGGATTGTGATAAAATGTGAAAAAATAACTTTTGCTGTTGATTGATTATTCTATTTTAGGTCATTTGCGGTTACTATAGTAATTCCGAATCGTTATTAGTTTGCGTTTTCTATGCACGAAAACATTTCTTCTACAAATCGTTAGCTTTCAAATATATTGTAGGAAATCGCTTTCGAACGCTCATGATATAACTACAACTTAGAAAAGTTGAAAAACCCCGACATTTTCATTTCAGAGTCCAATATCTCAAAAACGGCTGAACAGATTTTCATGAAACATGGCTACGAACACTCGGGATAAAATTATCTATTACACAAAAAAAAATGCATTCAAATCGGTCCATCCGTTTGGGAGCTACGATACCACCGACAGATACACAGTCACGTTAAACTTATAACACCCCTCTCTTTGCGTCGGGGGTTAAAGATGTGATCAAATATGAATTAGTTTGGCAATTAATGACGATCTAACCCTAACACAATTTGGTCACGCCAAAAAAAGACTGTCACTTCCGCTGTAGTGATACTATATACAATTAAAACTAAATACATGTCATACAATATCGACCTTTAATCTTCAGACGTAAGTTCGGAAAGGTTTAAATATTTTCAGACGTGACGCGAAAACACACTAGCATTACCGTCCTTACCTAATCCATTTATATCCCAAGTAGGAAACAGCCTAGTACCATAAAAGACTAGACTAAAACCTAGACCAAATATGAAGTAGGAAACCGTGGGAGGCGCCTATTCTGGCAATGACCGCATGCCTAATGGAGGTTAAGTTGTGCCCCCCGTAACGAGCCTCGCGCCTTGGACGACGGATGGACAAATTGGATGATAGCTACGAGTAGTTATATACATATTAGAATATGGTGACATGGAAAATTTGTGTCATTTCCAAATCAAAATTTAAAAAATCATCTTTCTCAAAACTAGGAAAGTCTAAAGAAGTCTAAACCCTGCTCCTCGCGATGGACCATCATGGATAATACAGGATGCAACTATGCGTTAAACGGAGAAAGACATTCTGCCATCGCATTCCAACGCATAACTGTGTCCCCGGAGTGTCCATTAACGGCCCGGCGGCATCGGTTCACCATGGGAGCGAGAGATCAGAGCCAGAGTTGGGCACTCAAGAATAAAATCATTATTTGAATAAGAATACGCATGAATAAAATCATGTTGATTTTATTCCCGTCAATGTTATTCAAATAATTTCGCCGTGAATAATTCTTATGTTACAAAATTGAATGAAAATAACTTATTCTTATTCAAATAAATCTAATCATGATTTTTTATTTTAACTAATATACCATGAATAACATATGAATGTAGTTCGATCGGATACTCGGGGGTAAACAAGACGCGATGATGGTCTGATGATGGAGTGAGGAGGTGGATAGTGGAACTCCTCAATGGCTACTTGTATAGCCCTCGAGTTTGGGCTCATTTGGTTTGTTTTGACGAGTTCTATGCATTATACTTGGTGATGATGGTCTGATGATGGAGTGAGGAGATGGATAGTGGAACTCCTCAATGGCTACTTGTATAGCCCTCGAGTTTGGGCTCATTTGGTTTGTTTTGACGAGTTATATGCATTATACTTGGTGATGATGGTCTGATGATGGAGTGAGGAGGTGGATAGTGGAACTCCTCAATGGCTACTTGTATAGCCCTCGAGTTTGGGCTCATTTGGTTTGTTTTGACGAGTTCTATGCATTATACTTGGTGATGATGGTCTGATGATGGAGTGAGGAGGTGGATAGTGGAACTCCTCAATGGCTACTTGTATAGCCCTCGAGTTTGGGCTCATTTGGTTTGTTTTGACGAGTTCTATGCATTATACTTGGTGATAATGGTCTGATGATGGAGTGAGGAGGTGGATAGTGGAACTCCTCAATGGCTACTTGTATAGCCCTCGAGTTTGGGCTCATTTGGTTTGTTTTGACGAGTTATATGCATTATACTTGGTGATGATGGTCTGATGATGGAGTGAGGAGGTGGATAGTGGAACTCCTCAATGGCTACTTGTATAGCCCTCGAGTTTGGGCTCATTTGGTTTGTTTTGACGAGTTCTATGCATTATACTTGGTGATGATGGTCTGATGATGGAGTGAGGAGGTGGATAGTGGAACTCCTCAATGGCTACTTGTATAGCCCTCGAGTTTGGGCTCATTTGGTTTGTTTTGACGAGTTATATGCATTATACTTGGTGATGATGGTCTGATGATGGTGAGGAGGTGGATAGTGGAACTCCTCAATGGCTACTTGTATAGCCCTCGAGTTTGGGCTCATTTGGTTTGTTTTGACGAGTTCTATGCATTATACTTGGTGATGATGGTCTGATGATGGAGTGAGGAGGTGGATAGTGGAACTCCTCAATGGCTACTTGTATAGCCCTCGAGTTTGGGCTCATTTGGTTTGTTTTGACGAGTTCTATGCATTATACTTGGTGATAATGGTCTGATGATGGAGTGAGGAGGTGGATAGTGGAACTCCTCAATGGCTTCTTGTATAGCCCTCGAGTTTGGGCTCATTTGGTTTGTTTTGACGAGTTCTATGCATTATACTTGGTGATGATCAGAGCTCGGACAGGGTGAGCTATTCTTATGTCATTAATGTCATGCGTTAATATTAATATGGATACACCCTGAAAATAAATATTAAAACAAAACGAAACTTTAATTGATTATGATTAAACTATAATGATAATGCATTGCAAAAGGAGTACTCTCTACGATTTTTAATTTATTATAAAGTTTCTGTGTAAAAGAACTATCAGTTTTTCTATATTTACTATTTTCAACGTATTTCTTCTTACGTTTGATATCGACTTAAGTATAGATATAATTCAACAAAGTAAGGTACCTAATTAAATTACACTTTGGAGAAATACCATTGACAGGTATGTCCATGTAATGCAAACTCTCAAAACAGCTCACCCTATCCGAGCTCTGGTGATGATGGTCTGATGATGGAGTGAAGAGGTGGATAGTGGAACTCCTCAATGGCTACTTGTATAGCCCTCGAGTTTGGGCTCATTTGGTTTGTTTTGACGAGTTCTATGCATTATACTTGGTGATGATGGTCTGATGATGGAGTGAGGAGGTGGATAGTGAACCTCCTCAATGGCTTCTTGTATAGCCCTCGAGTTTGGGCTCATTTGGTTTGTTTTGACGAGTTCTATGCATTATACTTGGTGAGGATGGTATGATGACAGAGTCAGAAGTAGGGCTCTGGATATCCGTGGATCACGCCGACCCGTAGCTACGTGTTCTTAACCGCGGCGGTACTAAGATCACGAATTTCACGAACACGGCCGGTACGTAGCCCGTACCTGCGTTCGCGTCCGGATTCACGTGACACGCTAAGATGCGTAGCCCGTACCTGCGTTCGTGTGCACCGGTTAGAACGATACACCCGGGCCTCCGCCAGTTGGAGTTAAAATTAAAACAAATTAGGACTACTAATGAATTACTTATTATTACTTAGTACGGGACGAACGGGTTTTTTTCTATTTGGATTTTTGTTTAAATTATATTCTTTGCGTCGTTTCAGTTATAATGGTTAGGTATATTTAAGTAATTAACGGCGTTATTTTGTTTTCTGTATAACCAGCTATTGTGATTTTAGTCAAAGCTAGCGATGATGCAAAATTCTCTAGTTCCATTAGTTATATTTGTATTAATTATACAATTTAGAGACTGCGACGTATAGCGTTATAGTACATAATTATCGTTAAATAAAGAGTAGTAAAAAAAATCTGCTATTCGTGAAATGAATTAATACAAAAGTTTACTATCTAAGGATGCAATCCTAATCTAAAGAAACAAAAGAGCAAATTTCTGCGAATCTTCGGTACGTATGATGACGGTAAACCCAGGCAAACAACACGTGCATGGACTAAAGAAGAAAACAACAAACAAAAACGTACACAGCTGCAGTTCTTATCGGTTTCGGCACATTACAAAGTAGATAGTGACATATTTTTGTTCGACTGAAGGTAAAAAAAGATTTTCATTAAATGGATTGTGGCTATATAGAATATAGAGTGTAATTACACTTCACCTAAATATATTAATTGATGAAAGTAAAAAACAAAAGCCGCAGACTTGATGACATTTTATTTTGCATCTATATATAAATATTATATTCAATAATTTGAGTTCTCTCAAAGTTTAAAAATTATTGAGTCATTCATTGTAATTTACCTACCAGGGTGGTATTTTTATAGATAACTGGAGTTGCACGTGCAGAATTGCAGATAACAATGGACTCGTAATAAAGGTTTGCGAACGACGTAATTAAACAAACAATACTCATAAGTAGCTTTCGGGTTTACCTGGTATACCACCGTTTTGTTCATGTAGTTCAAAGAAGTGACCGCGTTTTGTTTTTTTTTCGAATCTGGAGGGGACAGTTTAGAATATTGAACTCGTAGTGATTATCCATTAGTCACCACTACACACACTTATGTTATTTTAGCCCCCGTTTAATTACTGTATTACCTATTTATTATATTTAATGTTGGTTTCCTTTTATTTACTACTCACTAAATATTTAAAAGTCCATGTTCTTAAAAATAAAAGAATGAAACGGAATAAAGAGCTACGAATAAGAACTAAAGATATATTTTTATTCGTCGCCTTTAGACTTTAGAGACACTGCATCTTATCTTCACTCAACGTCGCTGGCGGACCGGATCCGCGTGTACTTAAGGTACGTGAACCCGTGACACGGATCTACACGGGTACACGTGACTTAATTACACGTAGCCGAATTTCACGTGCCGAACAGGGCATAAAACCGTTGCCGTGTTACACGAAAACGGGCGCACGGCTACTTGTACACGAAACACGGACACGACCGCGATCCCTAAGTATAAATACGGATGAACCCAAACTCGAGGGGTATACAAGTAGCCAATGAGGAGTTCCTCTATCCACCTCTTGACTCCATCATCAGACCATCGTCACCAAGTGTAATGTATAGAACTCGTCAAAACAAACCAAATGAGCCCAAACTCGTGGGGTATACAAGTAGCCATTGAGGAGTTCCTCTATCCATCTCCACACTCCATCATCAGACCATCATCACCAAGTAGAATGTATAGAACTCGCCAAAACAAACCAAATGAGCCCAAACTCGAAGGATATACAAGTAGCCATTGAGGAGTTCTACTATCCACCTCCTGACTCCATCATCAGACCATCGTCACCAAGTATAATGTATAGAACTCGACAAAACAAACCGAATGAGCCCAAACTCGATGGGTATACAAGTAGCCATTGAGGAGTTACTCTATCCACCTCCTCACTCCATCATCAGACCATCGTCACCAAGTGTAATGTATAGAAATCGTCAAAACATACCAAATGAGCCCAAACTCGTGGGGTATACAAGTAGCCATTGAGGAGTTCCTCTATCCACCTCCTCACTCCATCATCAGACCATCATCACCAAGTATAATGTATTGAACTGGCCAAAACAAACCAAATGAGCCCAAACTCGAAGGATATACAAGTAGCCATTGAGGAGTTCCACTATCCACCTCCTGACTCCATCATCAGACCATCGTCACCAAGTATAATGTATAGAACTCGACAAAACAAACCGAATGAGCCCAAACTCGATGGGTATACAAGTAGCCATTGAGGAGTTCCTCTATCCACCTCCTCACTCCATCATCAGACCATCGTCACCAACTATAATGTACAGAACTCGACAAAACAAACCGAATGAGCCCAAACTCGATGGGTATACAAGTAGCCATTGAGGAGTTCCTCTATCCACCTCCTCACTCCATCATCAGACCATCATCACCAAGTATAATGTATAGAACTGGCCAAAACAAACCAAATGAGCCCAAACTCGAAGGATATACAAGTAGCCATTGAGGAGTTCCACTATCCACCTCCTGACTCCATCATCAGATCATCGTCACCAAGTATAATGTATAGAACTCGACAAAACAAACCAAATGAGCCCAAACTCGATGGGTATACAAGTAGCCATTGAGGAGTTCCTCTATCCACCTCCTCACTCCATCATCAGACCATCGTCACCAACTATAATGTATAGAACTCGACAAAACAAACTGAATGAGCCCAAACTCGATGGGTATACAAGTAGCCATTGAGGAGTTCCTCTATCCACCTCCTCACTCCATCATCAGACCATCATCACCGAGTATAATGTATAGAACTCGCCAAAACAAACCAAATGAGCCCAAACTCGAAGGATATACAAGTAGCCATTGAGGAGTTCCACTATCCACCTCCTGACTCCATCATCAGACCATCGTCACCAAGTATAATGTATTGTATATAACTCTTCAAAACAAACCAAGTAAACCCAAACTTTTCATAAAATCCATTGTGTATAAAATCATCTTACAAAATTTTACCGACGATACCAACAAATTAACTTTATTTGAATAACGTTTTATTTAAATAAAATGTTAGTTAGAATAACCCCATTTGTGGAATAATTAGTCCGTATTTTATTCTTATTTAAAATAAAAGTAGCATGATTTATTCACCTTCATGTTATTCTAAATAACGGGCGCAAGAATTATTCTTATTCAAATCAATTTGAATAAGAATAAAAATTCTGTTCTTATTCTTATTCTTATTCAAATAAAAATTTGCCCAACTCTGATCAGAGCGCGGCCTCTCGCTTCCTTGTCTGGCGCATGACTGCCGCTGCCGCCGCCCCTTGAAGTCGTGGCCGAGCCCTAATTATCGGCCAGCACGTCTATCATGTCATGGGACAGCCGCGACATACTCTCCATTTTTCTCGCACTATACATCTTGTTCTAAGTTTTCTAATAAGAGAGAGACATTTAGTGCGAGAAAAATCGCCGTCGCGTGATAGCCGTGCTAATGGTATGCGTACCTACCAGTGGCGGAGCGCCCATGCAAGCCGATTCCCACCGGTGGCCTAAAATGTATTATTATGCAAGCCTAAAAGTAGTTATATAATCTAAACTCTTTCATTTTTGAAGTGAAAACTTCTTTAGCGGCGCTGAGCACTTTTTGGGATGAGGAAAAATTGTTAAATACGCGACAGATTTTTGTGACGTCAGATGTGGTCACAAATTTTTATATTTTGCTGCTAGCCGATTCGACTTCATTCAAAACTGAACGCTATTCGTAAGAGTATAAAGCCGTTAAACACTTTTTTCAATAGCATATTCTGCAAATATATTTGTAATTTTGTCCAAGCGTCCTTCACCGTTTTGCTATTGAGCAAATTCGAATAGTTCGAATTTGGACGTTATTCCTAAAGAGATAAAGCTTTGAAAAATATTTACCAACGGCAAAAACAAAGTGATATTTTGTTCGCCGCCGCCGTCTGCTGTTCTTGCAAATTCGAATAGTTCGAATTTGGACGTTATTCCTAAAGAGATAAAGCTTTGAAAAATATTTGGCAATGGCAAAAACAAATAGGTATTTTGTTTGCCGGCGCCGACGGGCGAGCCGGCCCGTCGCACCCAACGCGCCCGCGGCCCGTCCGCCTAAATAATTGATAATTGTTTATAAATTTGCGTCAAATTCA
Source organism: Epinotia ramella (assembly GCA_947578815.1). Lineage (NCBI taxonomy): Eukaryota > Metazoa > Arthropoda > Insecta > Lepidoptera > Tortricidae > Epinotia > Epinotia ramella. Next base: position 25,479,075 of record OX388211.1, read on the forward strand.
TTTTTAGGGTGACACCATAAGATGTCACGTGACCTGATTGAAAAACTGTTACAATGTTATTGAGTTTTCACTTCTGCCAGCACACCCGGAGTGCAACACGGTCTTTTTTTTTCTTTCGAGTTGCCCATAGAATATTTTCCCGCGCCGCCACTGTGACCTACCACTTCTACCAGCCTTCAATGTAATTCATCCAGAATTCATGCCCCTATTGCTGTCACTGCCTCGGATTTCGGGGCATGCATGTAGAAGGTACTTAACTTTCGACCTGTCTTGTAGCCCATTATAGCAGCGTCTATCGACCCACTGCCAAACTGCACAGGCTACTGGCTAGAATCGCTTCAGAATATGTCTGAACTCGTTTATTTCTGTGGAATAATTTAGATCATCACTTTCACTGCCAGGCCCCGACTAGCGGGCGCCTACGCTGTAGTCGCTTTCCGCTACATACGAGAAACACCACGGGATGGGAGTGTACTGTGTAGCGTGTAGCGATTCTTGGCAGTGAATGTGTTAAACTTCCTCCAGACCTAAAAAAAAAGAGAGTGCTTTCCAAGGACCTAGCAAAACAAAGAAAATAAACATTCAGTTAGTAAAGGGTGTCCCAGAAGTAAAGAGACAACTTTTTAATGTCGCACTGGCCGAAAACAGATTTTTCAAAAAAAGAAAAATAACTGTCATGGCGACTATCATAAGCAAATCTGTCAAATTATTCGGTATTTGCGTATTGGTTTTATACAATTTTCAAAAATGAAACGAGCTGAACATGAACAATTCGCGAAGCGAGTTATTCATTATTATGAGTCTCACGGCAAAATAGACACAATACACCATTTTACACAAGAGGGGGCGAGAAGAACGAGCTTATATCGAATAATAAAACGTTTTGAAGAAACAGAAGAGCAAAATTTCAAAAGCCTACCGGGAAGACCGCGTGTAGTTTCGACGGCTCGAAACTTAGGTAAAATAAAAAGGGCGTTTATACAGACTCCTTCGGTATCGGTCAGAGCTGTGGCGGATAAATTAAAAATATCCAAGTCTAGTGTATCTAGAATTAAAATACAGGACCTAAACATGAAAGCCTATGCAAAGTTATCTGCTCCCAAATACATCAAAGACCAGGAGGTGCGTGCTAAAAAAGGATGTCGTAAAGTCTACGCGAAAACATTGAAAAAAGTGCTTATTATTGATGATGAGACATATGTACCGGTGGACCCGAGCGATGTGCCTGGCAAGCAATATTTCCACACTACCACTCGAGAGGCTGTGGATTACACGGAAAGGGTCTTGCCAAAGGCAAAATTTTTTAACAAATATCTCGTTTGGCAAGCGATTGACCAAAACGGCAATATATCTGAACCTTATATTTGTACTGGATCCATGAACTCAAAAGTTTATCTCAAAGAGTGCATAATTAAACGATTGATTCCGTTTATAAACAAACATCATCGCAAGGAAGACGTTGTGTTTTGGCCGGACATGGCGACTTGTCACTACGCGTCAGAAGTCACCCAGTACTTGGAGTCCACAGGGATTGAATATATACTCAAGCGTAATAATGCTCCAAATGTACCCCGAGCTCGAGGAATTGAAATGTTTTGGGCATTGTGCAAGAAAGAATATAAAAAGCGAACAGATAAGCCCAAATCATTGACAGCTTTCAAACATCGGTGGACCAGATTGGCAAAAAAAGTGGCAGCAAGGTCAGGAAAAGCTGTCATGCGGCGAGCAGCAATAAATTTGAGAAAAATAGGGTACAAAGGCGTCGTTGGTGCAAATTTGATATAAAATGTGTAATTTTATTATAAATTTTAATTATTATTACATGTAACTAATTTAATTTAATGTGTTGTCTTATTTAAAAAAATAAATTTATATTGTCTCTTTACTTATGGGACACCCCAGTATGTGGTATTTACCACTCAGTCATTTAACCAATCAACTAGTCATGTGTGTGAATGATATAATATAACCAAGTCAGACGAATGAAATGACTCAACAAGAATCATTAATTGGTATGATTGACACTTTGTGAAGTGCACCTATATGAAGATTGGATGATACAGAGTCAATAAAACTAAAATCTTTTTTGCTTTGTTTATGCTTACGGCACATATAAAAAGTTTTTCTCAAACATGCTCGGAAATGTACGCGTTAATATCACGAAATGAAGACGTGAAGTTTCTTGTTTATGGCTCCCTACATTACTTCTTGGCCTTAGGCCAAGAAGTAATGTATGAAAACCCTAAGAAAAACCATTATTGTCCGCTACTCTAACTTTTTAAATTTCCTTACTAATATTAAACTGACAAAGGAAAATTTACATACTGCCAACCACCACTAGACACTGTAAGCATACTTGCTTCATAAAAAAAAAAAAAAAAATCTATGGTACTATACTTTATGTGCGGTTAAACATGGTGCTCGAACGGCTTGTTCAAATGGCATATTTAAAAAATCAAAAAGGCGCAAATTACCTATTATTTAATTGATTACTTAGTATTTATTTTAATTTTAATATTTCCTCACATCGTTTGAGAAAAGTACTATACAATCCTCGGCCGGAACAGGGATTGCTGGACTCGTTGTATTCGGCCTCGTCTGCGACTCGGCCGTCTACCCCAATCTCGTCCAGCAATCCCTTACTTCACGGCCTCTGCAGTAATCTACTATTATCACATGAAATTGTATAAGAGGAGACGCCGTTTATGCAGATTGTACTGTAAATATTAATATTTTATTGAAGCTGCATCTAGGTAGTGTGTACACGTATTATCTCACTTTGTATTTATGTTTATCCCAATAATGCAGGTAGTTTATTTATTACATTTGTATGACGTTTTCGTGAGTCACCGACGGTGCTGGCTGAAAATCAGCGCTGCAGGTCTCTGACACCTCAGCATAATGCTGAGCCAGTGTCCGGTTCACTGCCGCAGAGACACTTGTTTCATGTTTCATATGGTTTTTGTTTATTTTAATGTTTAATATGTGTCCTGTGTGTTTGTGAATAGATGTATCTTTCTTTCTTCTTCTTTCTAGATTGAAAGCGTGTTGCGCCAATTTTCAATTACAGACCGATCAACGTTAAATGTGGCGCCGGCAGCGGTCATACCATAGAAACTGGTCAAACTTCCCATGCATTCCGATTTTAACGAACACCGCTTACGTTTACGGACAGTTTGGTGCGACCCACCCTAAGTGTAAGGCCTGAGTGGACGCTCGTGGCGGGGCGTGCAGCGGGGCGTGCAGCGGGGCGGGCGAGCGTGATATATAGCGTTCAGGGACTGGCCTCAGTGCACGCTCACCGCTCCTGGGAATCGGACGCATCCACGATGACGTCGATGTCAGACGACTATCTCGATTTCTTTTTAGAAGAGAATTTATGGCTTAAAATTATTGTAATTTGTAACATAAATATAGCTAATGAAATAAAATTTAGAATAAATTATTTTACTTACCTTCCATATATTGTTGCTAATTCTTTCCATATTTTGTTTTTATAGATTCTATTTTTGTATAAAGTATGAGAAGAAAGCCAAAGTGCTGGTTTATTTTGAATTTCAATAATTATTTGTTCGCACGTCATGATTGCACGCTCTTATCACCGCTGCAAATCTCAAACAGGTTTGAACCTGTCCGCGACGCCCCGCTCGCCGCTGCATAGCCCGCAAACTTGCCCGCTCGACATTCACCATATGCAGCGTCGACTCAGGACACTAGTACGAGTGTCCTTTGTTTGACATGCACGCCGCCCGCCCCGCCCCGCTGCACGCTTGTATCGAGCGTCCACTCAGGCCTTACACTAAGAGTCTCACCACAAATTAGGTTTCATACCCTGTAACGGTGTCCACACTCCACTGGAAAACGCGAACGTTGATGGCTGATCCATCAGTCGGGCGGTCTAATCCGCATATTACACAGCCACTTATAATCTAATATTAAAAACGCTTTTTATCGTATCACCTTGTTGTGTTTGTTCTATTTATCAGAGTGATTAAAAGGGTCGTTGAAATACCACCCAAACTAATAGAGTGAACGTTAGTAATCCTACCCATTTCACGTCTACGTAGTACGGTGGGTATTAAGATTAAAAAGTGCAACGGCGGCAATCGATAGGGCTACGACCCGCGGGGCTTCCGCGGTGTGTTCTGATATCGCATTGCTGCGGTTTCATGCAGGACTGTTGCAAATCCGCGCAAGTACCATACCTATATAAATCTAGCTTCTGCCCGCGACTTCGTCCGCGTGGAACTCGTTCCATACAAAAGCTCTTTCGCCAGTATGTAAAATGATCCTTCAGGATAGACATGGGCAACTTTTTGATATGCCTGTGGCGTCAGTGTTATATCATGGAGTGCTAATTTATATGTCGTTAGTCCTCTTAAATGCTATGTAACCATGATGTTGGCATGACAATGCAAATGTCTCTTTTTTTTTAGATGTCTTGATTGGCGCTATGTACTTACCCAACTGCTGATGACATAATAACAATTGTCACAAATTGTTTTATTAATAGCCGTCGTGAGGAAACCGGTCCCAATAAGGTCTAGTTTTCCCTCTGGGTTGGAAGGTCAGATAGCAGTCGCTTTCGTAAAACTAGTGCCTATGCCAAATCTTGGGATTAGGTTTCAAAGCGGACCCCGAGCTCTTTTAGGGGCATAATCGGGAACAACGCTAGGAGGATGATGAGTTTTATTAACAGGCTTAAAAAACGCTGCATTTATGTTTGAAGTTTCTACAATTCACACCGCGAAGATGTACATCTGTACCGTACAACCAGATTACCAGACGCAGACGAACATTACAGACGATTATGCATCTTATTGCTAGGTTCGTATATCCTAAAATAACGGAAACCTCCACTGGTACTTGAAGCTCTGTGGCTTTGGGGCCACAGGTCATGTTTTATGATTGTTTTACGGTTCCCACGATTGCCCTACGTCCCAAACGACTCGTAATGCGTTTAGCTGATGAAAGGCACCAACGTATCTATAGCTGAGGAACAGCAACTCAACTAGATTTTTACTGCACCCGAATATAATGTTTATTAGCCACTTATACCTTCCTCCTCCATGCGTCGTTACCGTCAATTAGGGATGTTACGAATATTCGCAATACTGAGGGTCGTGACCCCTTGTTATCGTCTTCTGACTTCTCTCCACTTGCACCGAACACGGACGCTGTGCGGAGTGCATAGATGTGGTTGGCGCGAACCAGCGTGCGACTGCGGAGCGCCAGTGCAGACTATTCACCACATAGACCACGACTGTCCGAACTGGAAATTCTCTGGGAATACCCTAGACCTGCACTCACCTGATGCAAACGCTACCCAATAAGTGAAGAATTTAGACATCATATTATAATAATTAAGTAAAGCGAGTCTGTAATTAATTAATGCCATACAAATAAATAAATAAATCGTCGTCTTTAATGATGTTTCGCCAAGTCTGACTGTTTTCGGCGACATGCACGGCCTCGTGAAGCGTAATGAGAGTTGTACGGATTTGATCGGTCCATCGCATTGGGCTGCGTCCTTATTGGGCACTTATACCTTGAATCGTGTGGATGGTTTTGCATCAGATTACCTAAACCCCTCAACCGTTGTACATTTATGGTGTCAACGTGTCTAAAAATAGATTTAATAGAATTTGTCTGCATGTTTTGTAGAACTAAATTCGAAAGGATAATATGCAATGATGTTAGCTTTAGGGTTTTGCAATCACAATTATTGCGCATAATCAAAAGTTATACTCATAGTTGTTATATTAATTTGAGAAGTAAGACTATGACCTTTGATGGTGTCTGGTGACACCTTCAGTGCAGGATGGCCGAGTGTGGTACAGTTGTTTCATTTCACGAGGCGCCTTCCTATTTTTATGACGTTAAAGTCGAATTTCGTCAAATCCAGCATTCCTGAAATACAAGATGATGTTCATAGAACGGCCAAATGTGGCAAAAATTGTTTCTAAATTATGAATTAGTAGTTATGCCGCCTGTAAATGAAGATAGAAACGCCTGAGGGCGTATTTTTCTCTTCTCTCTTAGTCGATCCCTCTGACCGGATCATGATCGCATGCTATATGTAGCCAGCCAGCCATGCAGTTCGGTTCCTCGTCAAGTGGACTGCACGGGAAGACTGTATTTTGCAGCCTTCTTAATTGCATCACTCCAACGCACTGGATTGCTTGATTGATTATTCATTTAGCGCGTTTGTCTTCCACAGAACCTGTTTCTCTAGATCATGCCTAGATGAACGCATGGACATACCATGACCAAAGAAACACAGAATCTCTTCCTAGTCCGAGGATGTATTTTTATCTGATTGTAATTAAATATAACGTTTTCCACGTCTAGTTAATTTGTTTGCTCTACATACCATTTTGTGCGATGTTACATCAAATTCGTGACATGTTCATCCCACATACACGAATGGAATGAGGAATGCATCCGGCCCGTCTGGTATTACGGGTATTACACAATCCGATACATTCCTCGCGGATTTCACGCTTCAAATATTTACATAGCGACTCCTCGTGTTTACAAAAACATTTTTAAAGATATCATACTTTATAGAAACGTTTGTATTTACATTAAGGTAAGGATAGACTGCGTGAGACTGAGAGACGATATGAATAGGAAGGAAGTAAGTGACGAGGTGTCTGGTGATAGGAGGTATGGAAGAAAAAGGCATGCTTCGCCGAAACCAAGTAAAGCCGCAGGCCGCGCCAGTTTGTGACTGGTCTTATTGTATTAACGTAAACAACAAAATATAAATCGACACTTCAAGAGCAACCTAGATTACCCGGTATAGCATCCTGTTCCAATAACGTCCTCATGAATCACCTCGAAACCTCCGTTGACGTGTCCCGTGTATCGGATAACGTTATCGTATCGTTATCGCCGCGCCCTGTTGTCGATCGATCGTAAATACCATGGTGTTTCTCTTGGATCGTGCAAACAACGAACTATACCGGCCGATCCGACTCAGTTCGGGCCTAGCTGAGTTTCTTGCTGGATTCTTCTCAGCTGGGCTAGGTTTAGTGAACCAGCGATAAACCTCCCAGTAACTCGATTCCACTCACACCCCAGCCCCGCTATTCTGTAACTTGTTTTAAGCTCACCTGTGGGTGACCCACAAATATATCTAGACGCCGCGATTAGTAGTAACTAAGCGTAATAGGTCTTGTTTCGTTAGGCGTGACGGGTAAATAATAACAGCTCTCGGTTCTGTAAGTGGAACCCCAGGTTCGGTTGGAACCGCCTCTACCAATCTCGCTGCTGTGCCAAATCCGCGTGTCATGCCGGAGGTTTCTCCTGGATTTTCCCCGGGCTACTCTTTCCGATCCTTTTTTGGGTTCGTCCTAAAGCAACAGTCAGGTGCAAAATAAGTACACCTTAATTTCAAACATTGTATCGTAGGAACTGCTCTATTTGGGAAGCCCAGTAATCCTTGCCGGCAATCCTCTAATAGTTGCCACGTTCAACCTTTTTCCAAGACAATTGTTGTGACGATCCTGCATAAACTGAATGGCATAATGTCATGTTTTGGATGCTGTTTTCAGGAGGCATAAGATCATAGATTTCCATTTGCTAAACTTCCTCAGAACTCAAGCTTTAATGCTAATCAATTGATATCTTCTCCATGTCGTTAAGATGTGTCCAATCTGGTCAAACATTACGGGAATCTACGATTGGATACGTTTTTACTCCGCAATGTTTGTTTTCGAAGTCAATATTTACACGGCACTGTCTCTGCGTGGGCTTGGGCACAGGTTTATTGTTGCCTCTGTGCAAAGAACGGCCTAAGCGGAGATAAATTCGTACCAAGAATCGTCCGTTTGTATTAGAACACTGCACTGCCTCTGCCGATCCGATTTGAGCTCTATGATTCGGATTTTAAGATGTAACTTAGAGAGAGGAAGGTTCAGCTCAAACAGCGCTATAAAACCACGTTGCTTTTTCATTGTAAACATGAAGTGCTGTTAGCTGTTAGCCACAGTCGAGCTAACACATCGGCTATGTCTGAGGCATATGATTCATGTTCATGTCTTTAATGTGATAGACATATCATCGGGCTTTATATGTATAGAAGTTAATTTTCAGCGCTAATTACCAGTTAATCTTATGACTTTAGCTGTCTATGTTTTCATATACGTGCGTTCCACCGTAGCATTGAAGATACTGGATCGATGAATGAATGAAGCCGAATGAGGTATCAACTACCTAGCCTAGCCTATGTCACTCGTCGCACTTACTTGTTTATGATCTGGGTGTAAACTTTATAAACTTCGCTTGGACCTTAGACCGGCTAGGTGCCTAGTATGGTAGCCCGTAGTAAGTAGTAGTAAACCAATCCTAAGATTTAATAGAAAGGCCGCTCGCGCCTGGTAACACTAACATTTTTATTATTTACAATGTTTTTTTTTATTTACAGGTAAGTCAAATAAGACGCTTGGTAGGCTCGGCCGCGGCGCGGGTGTTTTGAATGAAAGCATCCATGATGAATTGTAAGTTTTTAACAATAATAGTGTAATATAATCGTAGGTTGATTGGGGAATGTATTCATATAATCACGATGAAAAAAACACACAACAACACTAAACGATCAATCGAAGTAGAAATGGTCTAGTAGAAATAAATAAGGTGTTGATGGATTGGTATAGCACTGCAATGTTAAAACTGGAAGAGATCACTTATAGGGATTAGTTCGCCTTTGTACAGGAAAACTTGATTTATTTATTTAATAAGACTTTATTGCACGAACAAAAAGTACAAAAGGCGCACTGAATGCCTTAGGGCATTCTCTACCAGCCAACCGCAGGGCTAAACAAAAGCTTAATAAGGTGCAGGCAGTTGACAAAAAAAAATGATAGGTAGATTTGTTACCTGTCTGGTATTACAAACACCATATTTTAATAATATTAGTACATTTGCTTGGAAACAAACTTAAAAAAACTTGCGTTCCTAACGCCGGTCCCAACCACTTTTACTTCACGCCTCTACAAGGCATCGTAACGTCAAAACTTCTTTCGTATTGCCGTTCTTTTCTAACAGCGATCGCGTTAAAGGTTCCCCGAACCCCGATGGTGTGAACTTGCATTCCTAACACGTACTTCTAAAGAAGTAGGGACGGGGCTATTGCATTATTATGCCGGGTTGCAGAGGATGCAAATGCAGAGCTTCGACTGCCGATGAGACATCTCAATTGACGCATGACGCATCGCTCTAAGTGTAAGGCCTGAGTGGACGCCCCGCTCAGAGCGGGGCGTCGAGCGTCCATATAAATTGCATTTGTTTTATATGGACGCAGCACGCCCCGCTCAGAGCGGGGCGTCCACTCAGGCCTTACGCTAAGGCTGCATTCTGACGGAGTCAGAAAACATTCCTTAGTGTATGACAGAAAGCGTTTATTTTCCTTTCTCGTAACAAAAAACGGATGATCCGCTCGTCGCTTACTATCTACTATTTAGAATGCCACGTGAGGCTGCAGCTGCAACACTGACCATCCGTGCACTTTATGTGCTTTGTAATAAGGTTCTATATAAATACAGGATGGTCAGATAGTTAACTGTGTTGGCGTTTGTACCTAATCATTGGCTGGACGTATAGCCACTAGTTAGTGGCTCTGTGAGCTGTGCAACTCGCAAGTGTTTTTTTCAAAAATCCGAAACGACCAAAATAAATTATATAATAAATGAACCTGCCCACAAATTTTAACGAGAATCTGTTGAGGAATGCGACCTATACATAGAGGAGAACAGCGGGACAGACAGACAGCGGGACTGACGGACATCCGGGCATACGAGCATATTTCGGTCCGAGCTGAAGCATAGACCTTCGTTCGCTTAGCTTCCTCGTTCAATTAATTAATGAACCAGTCGTAGGTAGGTATAGTAAGTATTTTCTAATTTGTTCTGAGAATATGGTAAGTGACCTGATGGTGAGGTTCTACCGCAGCCTATGGACGCCTGCAACTCCAGGGATGTTACATGCGCGTCTATAAACTTCTCTTTTTGAAGATCCTCATACTTAGTCCAGGCAGGGAGCCTGAGTTCAGTTGCTTGCGCAGTTAAAAGGATTCGCCAACTTGCAGAGGTTGAGACGGCAAGATTGGTATATTTTGCCTATTTTCATAGTATCATGACCTACGGTATTCTATTGTGGGGCAAAGCTGCTGACATTCAATATTTATAATTTAGGGTCACGCGTTTCTCTGAAAGATAGGTTTAAAGAAATCAATGTTCTCACCGTTGCCTCACAATACAGGGTGGAATTTCATAAACTGTACATAATAAAAGGAGAAAAATTTCAGCCAATTTCATCGGTGAAACGGTGTTTTTTTTTTTTTCTAGTCATTAGTTTTTTTTTTACAGAATTTTGAAATTTTTTGTAAAAACTCGGGTAATACACCTAATTCAGACGGTATAACTTTTGATCCAATGGTCCTAAAATGAAAATAAAAAATGCAGAGTATTACCAAGGGACAGGTTAATAATTCTTAATAACAATAAAAAACCAACTAGAAGAGAAAATCCGCAAAAAAAATTATTGTCTTTGAAAAATGGCTACAAAAATTACGAATTTTAAAAGAAAAACACAATTTTCTAAAAAAAAACGCAGATTTAGTTACCATTTTTTTGGCTTAGTATTAATCCTCACTTAATGCCGATTCTAAAACCGTTTTTAAACTGTCTCAGACTTTGAAAAATACCACGCAAATGGGTACGTAAATCAAACCATAATTTTATTAATTTTAATCCTCTTAAAATCCTTAATGACCGTTTGTTCACAGGTAGTTGAAGGGTGTTATCGGGTTTTAGGTGGAGATAACAAATTACGTACTTAGTATTAATCCTCACTTAATGCCGATTCTAAAACCGTTTTTAAACTGTCTCAGACTTTGAAAAATACCACGCAAATGGGTACGTAAATCAAACCATAATTTTATTAATTTTAATCCTCTTAAAATCCTTAATGACCGCTTGTTCCCAGGTAGTTGAAGGGTGTTATCGGGTTTTAGGTAGAGAAAACAATAGGAAGAAAAGTAGCCCTAAAAATTGCGTAAATAAAATCATGTATTTTAATTAAAAGTCATAAATTCGATTGATAAACCTTTATTAAAGAAAAAACTTATTCTAGTGTTGCAAAGGGCGTTCCCTGTATGGTATTAATTGTTCAAAATGACCTCCTCTTTCTTGAAGGCACAATGTGGCCCGAGCTTGAATTTGTTGCGTAGCCCGTCGAATCATTCCCGGATTATTTTTTATTTCTTGTGCTGCATTTAAAATTCTGTCGTGCAATTCTGCTTCGGTATTGACGATTCTGTGATATACCCGTTGCTTCATATCACCCCAAAGAAAATAATCCAACGGCGTCATATCAGGCGATCTTGCAGGCCATCCAACGGGGCCGTCTCGGCCGATCCACCTATTGGGATATTGCTCATTTAAAAAATGTCGAACTCTTAATGCCCAATGAGCTGGGCATCCATCCATTTGGAGAAACAGGCGTTGTCTCACATCTAACATCACATCTTCCAAAAGCTCTGGGAGCTCGTCTCTCAGTAACAGTAAAAATCTGTCGGCGTTCAAAGTATTCGGTAAGAAGACTGGTCCAATCAATTGATCGTCGAGTACCGCTGCCCAAACGTTTATGGAGAATTGGTCTTGAAAATTAGATGGTCTTACTAGGTTTGGATTATCGTGAGCCCATGTGTGTAAATTTCTGAAGTTAGTTATTCCCGTATGAGTAAATCTTGCTTCGTCCATCCATAAAATTCTTCTAGTAAATTCCGGATCCCTTCTGATATTGCCAAGTATCCAAGTCGACATAACACACCTAACGCGGGCATCGCCAATTTGCAAATTTTGTACCCGTTGATAATGAAATGGATGCAGTCCTTCCTTCTTCAAAATTTTCCAGACAGAGAATTTTGAGATTCCGTGCCTCAATGCCAAGCGTCTTAGACTCGTGGTTGGGTCCGCGTACAAGTCTCTGAGAACTGCTTCTTCTATGGCAACATCAATTATGTTTCCTGGCTCTCGGCGATCTCGGTCACCGTATCCCAGGCCAATATTGCACAACCGGCAATGAACTTCTTGAAAGTGGCGAGCAGCAGGTCTTGGAACGTCATTAGGATACTGCTCCAAATAGGCGATACACGCAGCTCTTGCAGATCCATGGCACAATCCATAATAATAGTGCATGTTGGCTATTTGTAACGGCGAAAACTCTCGTAAGCGGGGCATGATGATTCAAACTGAACAAGTACTAGAGTAATCAAAGAAGTGGCGAGCAAAGACAAGCAATTGCGATTTGCGAGCGACTGAATAGTTGACCTATTGCCCAATGCCTTTATACCCCTCATGTTATCTCCACCTTCAACCCAAAAACACCCTTCAACTACCTGGGAACAAGCGGTCATTAAGGATTTTAAGAGGATTAAAATTAATAAAATTATGGTTTGATTTACGTACCCATTAGCGTGGTATTTTTCAAAGTCTGAGACAGTTTAAAAACGGTTTTAGAATCGGCATTAAGTGAGGATTAATACTAAGTACGTAATTTGTTATTTCCACCTAAAACCCAATAACACCCTTCAACTACCTGTGAACAAACGGTCATTAAGGATTTTAAGAGGATTAAAATTAATAAAATTATGGTTTGATTTACGTACCCATTTGCGTGGTATTTTTCAAAGTCTGAGACAGTTTAAAAACGGTTTTAGAATCAGCATTAAGTGAGGATTAATACTAAGCAAAAAAAATGGTAACTAAATCTGCGTTTTTTTTAGAAAATTGTGTTTTTCTTTTAAAATTCGTAATTTTTGTAGCCATTTTTCAAAGACAATAATTTTTTTTGCGGATTTTCTCTTCTAGTTGGTTTTTTATTGTTATTAAGAATTATTAACCTGTCTCTTGGTAATACTCTGCATTTTTTATTTTCATTTTAGGACCATTGGATCAAAAGTTATACCGTCTGAATTAGGTGTATTACCCGAGTTTTTACAAAAATTTTCAAAATTCTGTAAAAAAAAAACTAATGACCAGAAAAAAAAAAAAAACACCGTTTCACCGATGAAATTGGCTGAAATTTTTCTCCTTTTATTATGTACAGTTTATGAAATTCCACCCTGTATATCTATGAAAATATAATGTATATTCTTAAAAATCTTGACATGTATAAATTAAATAGTGATGTTCATAATTATAACACTAGAAATAAGAATAAATTAGCCATTCCCGGATACCGTCTCTGCAAAGTGAATATGTCGTTTATGGGGAACTGTGTACGATGTTACAATAAGTTACCTTCTGATATACTGAAATTATCAATGAATAGATTTAAGTTCAACGTTAAACGCCATCTTATAGAGAAATCATATTAAAATAAAATAAAAAATAAAATAAAAATGGTTTATTAGAAAGAAAACCTTAATATCACTAATTATCAATATCCTGTGGCTCCACACTAGGCTATGCCTGTCACGTGGCGGCCTGATTCGGTTTAAAAAGAGATTAATTATTAAAAGATACAGTATTCTTCGGCTACAAATAGGTGAGGTTCACTTAAGTAGAAACAATGCAAACACATTTATTAGAACAGAGGAAAAACGAATTAACTTAGTATGCATACAGAGGATTATGGGTGTGTGTGTGTTGTGAGACGTGCGAGTATGTGTGTTGCGTGCGGGTGTGTGTATTATACTATAAAAGAATTTATAGATGACAAAGAAGCATTTATATGTAAAATAGCTTAGTTAAGTTAAAACATGACGTGTAAATGAGCTAGCTTAAACCTATTTACAAAATAAATATTTTGATTTAAGTTGATTTGATTTGTCCCTCGAGAAAACTCCAATGTGTAGCATATACTACCCACATTAGAGCTGGGCGTTTTTTCCCATAAGCGTTTTCAAAAACGGTTTCTCGTACAATAACGGAATAACAGTTTGTAGCTACACAAACTGTTTTTATAAAAACGATCGAACGGTCACACGCAACGGTTGCAATGCAAAACGTGAAAACGTAACTCGAACACTGTAACCTGTTTCATCCGTTTTTTCGTTTCACTTCGTTTGAATTATTGGTTTTAAGATTTTTTTTATTTATATTATTAATTTTGAGTTATATAAATTATAATATGTATATATTAATAACAGTTTGTGGCTAGAAACACAAACTGTTTTTATAAAAACGATCGAACGGTCACACGCAACGGTTGCAATGCAAAACGTGAAAACGTAACTCGAACACTGTAACCTGTTTCATCCGTTTTTTCGTTTCACTTCGTTTGGCGACCGGCGACGGCGCCAACGCACGGAGAAACTAGTTATTTTTGAAACTGTTTTTCAAAACAGTTTTGTGAGAGAAAAAAACGGTTACGTTTCGTTTCACGGAAAAGTCGAAACGACCCAGCTCTAACCCACATTTATGCTTGACCAATGTGACATCGGTTCATGCTACTTTTGAATCTCGCGAAGTCTCTACCCGAAACTCATCGTAAATTGGCCATGTTTGAAATCTCGCGATGTATTTCTGGCCCAAAACTCAACTTGACCTAGGTAATAGTCAGAGCTGTGTAGTTAAGTTTTCTGTGGCCACAGGTGTATGGTATTCTCCTCTCTTGTGTTCCTTATCTGAGCCAGAATTCGAGCACATTACGCGCCTAATCTTAACGGTCATTATGATAGGGAGATTTAAGAAAGACGTCGAGGGTTCCTTAACCTTTAAACGCCATTTAGTTAGACTTAGTTCATTAGGATAAGGTGAAAAAATATATCCCAACATAAAGATTTCGTGTAAACTCATTGTCAAGACAAACTGATAACATATTATTGAAAATATATCCCTCACTTTACATGGCCTTAAAACTCTGAATCTTATTCAACAAGTATCTACCCACAATTTCAAGGTTTTCGTATTATACCTACGACATAATTATATATACACCGCTGAGTTATACCTACCACCATAAATAAGTCCATGAGACTGTCCTATTATAGAATAACGAAATCTAAGCTAACACTATGTATCTGTAAGTGGACACTATCCCCCTTGATTAAAAAACTTAAAATGCATAAAAAAATGTGTTTTGTCCCTTCCTTACGAACACAAATGTCAAAGTGACAGATAAAGAGAAACGAATTTTAACGGCATTTTAGCTAAAATAGGTTTGTTCGTTTATGAATACAGCCAAGATACCAAAGAGCGCTTGCAACACAAGTATAATTTTGTTTTATTTTCTTGCTTGTCGCGTGTGGTGTCGGGTTAGAATTTCACCACCCCCTTTCTTCCCGTGGGTGTCGTAAAAGTCGACTAAGGGACCAGGGTTGAAGTGTGTTGTAGGCGATGGGCTAGCAACCCATCACTGCAATATCACATTTTGTCGCTCTTTTATACCCTTTACTTTAATATACATTTATGCTTAAAGTGACGCTGGAACATACGTTTCATGTGCTCTGCCTACCCCTTTTGGGAATAAAGGCGTGAATGTATGTATGTCGCGAGATGCGACCGTTTTGTTAGTCAGGGGTATTCCTGAACAATAATTAATGCTGCTAGTAGTCAAGCTATGACATATCGATGACGTCACATTTAACGTCTGTCAAACTTCCTGCCCCATTGTCAGTGGGTGTGCGTTGTTTACAAACTTGTGGAAACTGTTCCGTGTATGGTCGATGCATTTCTCTTATCATTTTAATTTGCCTGGCTTCGTATACTTTAAAACAATGTTTTAACCGACTTCAAATCAGTAAATCGCTCTAAGTATGCCTATAAAATTCACGTTGTCCACGCTAATCACCTGGCCCCGATCACCGAGGGGAAGTAGCGGCAATTATTTTATATTCAACTAGGAAAAAATGATAATGTTCGGTTATGGCGCTTCGTCGGACGCTGCCGCGTCACGCTCGCTTCGTTCGCTCGGCTCGCAGTTCACCTAACAACCTAACCGTTTTTTCCCCTGGGGGATCAAGCTAGGGGATTAACGTGGACAACAGCATACAATGAGTTCCGTCAATCCCATATTCAGATCCTGACCTGCTGACCATGGGAACACCTGGGAAGGATACCCTCTCTAAAGAAAAAAAAAACACATCTTTCCAGACGTCTTCGAGTGATCGTAAATAAGAAATTGAGAACACCCTCCTTTTTTGAAGTCTGTTAATAAAAGGTTAAACTAAAGCGTTGATGGTTTCGCTGTTATAGTATTTAAAGGTTCAGTGTTACTAAACATTTTTATAATTATCACTGGAAGGTAGATAGAACTAGTACGCCAAATCGTGGGATTGGGAGCCAAGGCGGTCCCCAGGCTGCTTTAGGATACAACCGGGAAAAACGCTAGGAGCATGATGACTATGTCTTGAAGTTTATATAGATTTATAGTGCAAATCGCTGTAATTGTAACTCCCAACTACTATCATAATGATCCCTAAATAGATTTTACACGAATTATCCTTGTCCCAAACAAGCACAACCGTCAAATTGTACTGGAACTCGTCTCTGCTACTCTTCAATCAGAATGCCGTGTAAACCCGCTGCGCTGGTAATGGCCTCAGTGGAAAAGCCTTAAGCGTCAATGAGGCATTTCCTGGGACGCTTATCTCCACACCACATTCTGTCGAAACTTGTCGACACAAAGAATCTGTCCTTCTCGCACTGACTGACTAAAGAGACATGTTTGCTTGTCTATAATTATATATATATTATATATATAATTATATATATTATAGAACTTTGACTCCGTTCCACGCGGCGCCGGCGCCGGCGCCGGGAGCGCCGCATAATCTGTGGCGTCGCGCTCTATTTCCTGCGCTTACATAATTCAGTTACATGTGCATGCACACGGCATCGATTTTCACTTTCAATAGTGGACAAATTACATGTAAATTATGGTCAAGAGCTGAACGCAAGAACCTAAGCGATCGAATCACAGCCCCAGTCTAATCGATGCGCTTTTGTTTTAAAAATATTCGTTTTTGTGGGTTGTCACCCTGTCTGCGAAACTGACTGTCCACGGTCTATAATATTTGGGTAATGAGCATGAACATTTGTTTCCGAATCTTGGATGTCTTCTATGAATTTAAGTTTTTGTAGGTACCTATTAATTATATCCTCGTCTAGTACGCATAACACAAATCTTCTTGAACATATTAATGGGACTAAAGAATCATTAAGAAACATTTAAATTGAACTATGGGTTTTCTTATGTGTTTGCTTTGAAAAGTGTAACCAAAGTATCTATCGACTGATACTTCATGCCCATGGTGATAAAAAACCTACATCTGCTCTACAAAAAAACCAACGAGTCTCACTTACCTTACACGTGATGCTAATATACTATCAACATCCATCATCAAACACATCATTTCTAACTTTATAACTCTTATTATACATGCTTGCTTACACTAACCCGTCCGAAGCGCTAAAGTTCATATATTATGAACAGATCGTATGTAGGGTAACGGTACACGCCCCCTTGCACGGTGTATCTGTGGGCCGTATGCATTGTATCTGTACTGTACCCGTATTAGGGCCGTGGCAGAGATTCTAATGGATAATATCGGATGCACAGACCTACAGAAGTGCTTCACTTATTGTGTATAAATATAGTAACTATCATAAGTTAACCTGAGATATCTGACCTGACACTACGAAGCGCGAAAACATATCTGAGAAGCTCTAGTGGCTCTGCAAGAAGGGGTTTTGCCTGATATTTTGGTGCGCCTTGTCCATTCAGGTATTCATTTTTATTTATTTTTATTTATTTAGGACACATGTAGGACATTGTCCCTTTTCATCCCGGTCCCACCGCGTACTGGTCAGAGTCAGTCCGAATCAAATCAGACCAATCTATGGCAAAATAAATAAATAGACTTTCTACTGTAGCAATCTAATTTTATATCTGTGATACTGGAATTATATATACTATTTAAAAAATAATACCTCTCCGAGTTAATTTACGTCGGTTCTTCTCGCGGCAGAGGTTTTCTTTCCGAACCGGTGGTAATTTATTGACTGTCATATGTGCAATGTGCATGTAATACGCCTGCATTAAAGAACTCAACTTTGACTTTGAAGTCGCGCCCAAATAGCTCAGTTTCTTGCTGCGTTATCGGACAAAACTGAGTCGGTGTAAATTTTGATTATAAGGGTCAAAGTCATCTTGGTTTTTCTCTCCATCCTAATGCAGCTTAGGCCGCATTGTTGTGTAAATCAGTAGCATATAATCCCAAATGCACCATTGTATTCACATAAATAAGCCCCAGCGCCACAGAAAAACAACGAACAGTGGACTATGACAAACGGAAACCGTCAAAGGAAGCATAACTCAGGTTTAACGGCCACATAATCCTTGGCAAAGCAAATGTGACAAAAGTATCAACTGATTTGCTTGTAACCACGAACCGCCGCATTTAGAACCCTGTCGCTCGATACTTTGTGCGGTTCCAGGTCAATAGGTCGGAGGTTTAAGTGAAATGCTAAGAGTGCATGCTCTGCTACGTCGTGTGGGCGGAATGTGTTACCAACATTACCTATTGAACGGTTTGCGTTTAGCTGTCAAATCCCATACAAATTGAGGGTAAAACGCAAACGCGATCGTAAAGTTTTGTTTCGGTAAAACTTATACTAGAGCCTCTGAACTAGTAACTGTAAAAGGGATATGAATAACGGTCGTGGTGTCGTCATTAGTGTGGGTCATGCCATGATTCGACCTTGTCGTTGTCGCACTGAATCCCGTCATAAATCCCAATTCTAACATGACACAGGACAGGTAATAACAGACTTTATTTGGTGGGTGAATATTCAGCGTTTTTAGACGGTTTTTTTCCTCATTGTCGTCAGAGTGTATTTAAGTATTATTTTACTTTTGATGACAACGTATACCAATACCTGTGTTGAATCTTTTTTGATTAAAATTCTCGCGTTTCTCCTACCTTTGCGGAGATAAGCGTGAGCGTCGGCAACTAACATACTAACATTCAAAATCTCCGACCATTTGAACCACTCCTGCGGGGCGAGTACAACTGACTCCGAGACGCACGCAACGCTGCTCCTCTCCCTAATTTGCACAACGGTTGTGCGACAGTACTCGCTGTGAGTCGCGCGCGACGCGACTTTGCATTAAGATGTGCTAGCCCCCCCTGGTCCGACCAAACCTAAGCGATCGAATCGCTGTTTTGTAGAAGCTATATTTCTTTCGAACTTGCTTGCAAACTACTCCAATGCTTATTAGTTTGTAAAAATAAATGACACGACCGCTACTGACGATGGTAAAGTTAGAGCCGTTTTATAACAACCAGTTTCAACTTGAACAGGATACTTTAAGACCACCTTGTTAGCGATACTTCCAATGCACGCAGCGCTAAAACTTCCCGGCCTGTTCAATATTTACCAAGCTACATCACTACCGGCTACCAATATAAGTCCGACCTACGTATATATACATCTATCTATCTATCTATTCAGCCCGTTTCCACCCACTGTTGAGTATAGGCGTCTTCTTTACTACGCCACTCAGGACTCTGTTTGCTTTCTGTTCGGCAGATATCATCGGGCTGGTGGTCTGCCCGCTGACCGTTTCGATGACCTTGGCCACCATTCAGTAACCCGTTTTGTCCATCTCCCATCATTCCTCCTCGCCAAGGGATCTTTAAGTGTTCGTTTGCCGACGTCGTCTACATTTGTTCGGCGCCAGATTTCAGTGTTAGGGACACGATCGAGAAGGGAGATAATACTTGTACAAAAGTAAGCCTTGCATTATACTAGACAAGACTTCACAGAGTAGTAACAGCATTGCGAAGGGCATTTTGTCTTGTTTAAAAAGCTAATGCAACTTAGCCGAAGTAAGTAGTCGCTGAGTTAGCTCGGGGCATCGGAAAAATGAAACAGAAGGCTTGGAGCCAATATTTGCATTGGGAAGCAAATATTTCGCTTCAGAAGGGTTTTAAGAGCAGTAAACGAGTATAAATTTAAACAACCTCGCAATTATAGGGGGTTTTTTGTATATGCGTCATCGACTAGATTGTAGCAGTAATGCATATTGACACAAGCGAAGGTGGGTCAGTCAACTTGACAGCAGTAGTCTTCGTCTTCAGGGTCACTTTGAATTATTAATATAAATACAGTAGTAGTAATTCAAACAAAGATATTTCCTAGGAACATGTTATTCTTAGAAAATATCTTATTGTACGTCACTACGTATAAATAATTTGAGCTATTATAATATATTTTTTCCAAGAAACTTTCACAATTGGTGTCTTTTCGTGTGTATAAATACGTGCCGAAATAACAACAACGCAAGAACATAATTTTTAAAACCACATGAAATTAATTCGTGTGGCAAAATTCGTAATAATATATTTTTCTCAAACATGCAATGAAATGTCGTCGTAACGTGCGTCATAATAGGCTTCGAAGTATCACATTTCGGGCGGAACAATTCGAGAGAAATGTAAAGGAATTTCATACAAAATTGAAGACCTAGGCCGGGAAGTATTTTTTTTTAATCTAAGTATGGCGTCCGTGTTCATGAACAGGCTAAACAGCTGAATTATATTTTTTTAAATTTTTTCTAGTGGCTGAATCGGACCAAAATATCCGCGTTAATGCCTATTACACACGAACTGATATTAAGAATACAAATCTGTATGATTCAATGTGTTGATGAATAAATTTTAAATAATGTCTATTCGTAAGTCACCAGAGAGCATTTTTAAAATCATCTGCATTTATTTTATTTATTATAGAAATTAAGATTATCATTATCAGTTTGTGTATAATACCCTAATAGGGTCTATTCGAATTCGAACACCCGTTATACGGACGACTTCCGACTTGCCGGCTTCGTATCACTATCCGGCCTCCCTGCGGTCGGCCGTCTATACCTACTCACCCGGCAAGCCCTTCTTTCCCGGCGGCTGCAGTATAAATGTACTATTATACGTAGTAGAAACAAGAGAAGCCTCAAAAATGGAAGCTACTCTAGATAAAATTGGCACGTCTTTAGGAAGCTGATTCTGAATCAGTTAATTCAATGAAAGAAGCATAAAAATCTGCCCGCTTAATACTTCCATGCCTGTACATTAA
This sequence comes from Epinotia ramella, assembly GCA_947578815.1. Taxonomy (NCBI): domain Eukaryota; kingdom Metazoa; phylum Arthropoda; class Insecta; order Lepidoptera; family Tortricidae; genus Epinotia; species Epinotia ramella. Next base: position 25,500,161 of record OX388211.1, read on the forward strand.
TTTCAACCTTACGTTAGTTTCAACAAAGATCACTTTCAAGCGACTGAGTTGAACCGGGTACTGACTATTAGTCACTCAAATGTTGCAATTGCAAGAAGTCACTTACCTGCATTACCTACTAAAGCTGCAAACGCACAGAGAGCGATGGCGGGGCGGCGCGGTGCGGCGCGGAGGCGGTACCGGTTGTAATGTTCGAGCTAATATGAAAGGATCCGCACAGAAAACCGCGCCGCGCCGCGCCGCTCTGTGCGGATCCTTTCATATTAGCTCGAACATTACAACCGGTACCGCCTCCGCGCCGCACCGCGCCGCTCCGCCACCGTTGTCAGTGCGTTTCGGCCTTTATCGTGATTATATCTCTCTTGAGTCATGAATACATGTCCCTATTCTTTTGCCTTATAGTAAACTTTATGTCATTCATAACAAACATTCTGATAGCGATTTTAGTACAATCAGGCCTATCCCACTAGCATTTTGGCGCGAAATGGCGTTTGGTAACCTCCCTATGTGGCTCTACCTATACTCGAATTACCTATTACTGCACCGATATATTTTTTAACTTAATTCCCACTTTTCAATATTTAAATTGTGTATTGATTTGATTTGTCGACAACCCTCTTACTTCACCTCACTCTCGCATTGCTTATGGCTAAATTACATCTAACGTCATTACTAAAGGAGCGGGACCTCTGTAGTACAGAGGTCCCGCTAAATTACATCTCTGTAGTACAGAGGTCCCGCTCCTTTAGTAATGACGTTAGATGTAATTTAGCCATAAGCAATGCGAGAGTGAGGTGAAGTAAGAGGGTTGTCGACAAATCAAATCAATACACAATTTAAATATTGAAAAGTGGGAATTCTGTACCTTACTTTTAAGTATTTTGTGATGCGACTAACTATTTATTCATTCAAGGATTTTCTTTAACTCACGACTTGCCTGTACCTACCCGGACAAATACCCTATCCTGACATTTGACACTTCCTCCGTAATTGTCAACAACCCCTATTGTACTGTGGTATCCCTTGGCACCATTTTCGAGACACCCTTATTACTCTACACTACACTATAATATTTAGGTACTTGTCGTAACACAGTTGATTTTTTTTACATCACTCATTTAATGCCTTTTGTATTCAAGACGATAAAATTTAAGAATCCATGCCCGTATAGAATTTATAACCATGAGTGTTCGTTATAGCAGAACCGTGTAAAACAACCGTGACACACAATAATGCACTCTATGCATTTAGAATAACATCTCCCCACAAAACATCGTATATGGTAAGGTTGTACGTCAGATACGACGTTTCGACAATAAATGACAATGTACCAGTTGTCTATCCATTCATGGACCTTAATGCAACGACATAAGGTCTACTAATGGTCAGTTTAGTGTTAGCACGAGCAGCGAATGTCAATGTAGGTGACTCACGCGCAATCACCTGCGTGCTTCACCCGCTATTTGCGGCGTTATCGGTGAAACAAGAAATAGCGAGAATTCCTGCTAACTTGGGATTTCCCTGACTTGGAGTTTAGTATTTTTAACCGACTTAAAAGGAGGAATTTTTTAGCTTGTTGGCGTGCTGTTTTGTTTCTTGCCCTAAGAATGTGTTTTTATGCATTTCATTTACAATGTTATTCGATTCAAATGTGTAAGTTGGACCACTGTCCAATACAATTTTGGTTAACTTATAATAATTGTGACAATATGTTATTTAGATGTGATAAAATACTGTAATTTTGATATGGTTTTCGTTGAATAATGGTTTGGCTGAGGTTAAAAAGGAAAATAGAGACATAGTTAAAGTCCTTAATCTAATCTATCTGTTACCTCATTTTATATAGAGATATTTTGTTTCCCGGGGAAGGGCAGGATAGTTTTTACCCCGGAAATCATCCTCCAAAGGTGAAAGTTTGCATGGAGCTGCGATATAAACGAGTTCCACGCGGTCGGAATATCAGAAGCTAATAATAATATTATTGAACAATCAATCAATCTTTGTATGTTATGGCCCCATCGGTATTGTCGATGATTTCGAATATTATTGAACACTTATCAGTTCCGTTTTGACAAACACTTACGAGCTCACTTTAATACTGATGTCATTTCCTTGGAAACTGATAACTGACACGGCTCGGATTTGCTATACTCGTGTAAAGTAAACGTAGCATATAAAAATACCTGCGCTAGATTAAATACATGGTGACGATGCCAGTTAGGCGGTGTGGTATACTTATTCAATCTATAGTGGCATATTTGGTTGAGTATATAAATAACTAATTGCCCCATAGTAAGCTCATTAAGGCTTGTGTTATGGGTATTAGACGACGATATATTTAAAAGGTATAAATACTTAAATGCAGTAGAAAACATCCAAGACTCGGAAACAGATATACATGCTCCTCACACAAATATGTTCCCTTACCGGTATTCGAACCCAGGACCTTCAGCTTCATAGGCAGCGTCACTAACCGGCTAAACGGTTGGTCGTATATCTGACTACTCTGCTTTGTTGCTGGAAATATCTCATCTTTCAACAAAGACGTTTTTAACCCCCGACGCAAAGGGTCGGAATCGTAGCTCCCAAACGGATGAACCGATTTTCGTTTAGTTTTTTTTTGTGTCATAGATAATTGTATCCCGAGTGTTCTTAGCCATGTTTCATGAAAATCGGTTCAGCCGTTTTTGAGATATTGATCTTTGAAATGAAAATGTCGGGGGTTTTTCAACTTTTCTAAGTTGTAGTTATAAATACAAATATGTAGTTCGTTCGAATCATATTCTTTGAACCACGCACCTTCATGATAAGCCTGAGGACCGCCCAGTGAGAGTACTAGTATCTTGAAGTAACACTACAATGCAAGTATGAGTCAGCTCTTTTTTTTTTTCTCAGAGCGCCAACCTGAAAAGGAGAGGGGCCCTGCGGTCCTTTCCACTCTTTGACATTACGTGGCCAAGACTTTCACCCTCAGATCTTTCCCTGGTACTTAACCCATTATAATTGATGGTTCGGGTCTGATAAAGATCGTTGTGAACATATGATGATGATGTAAAGAGACATCTAGCCAAAACAGACGGTCTGTCAATCGCTTCTCACGTTCAAAACAGACGGTCTGTCAATCGCTTCTCACGTTCAAAACAGACGGTCTGTCAATCGCTTCTCACGTTCAAAACAGACGGTCTGTCAATCGCTTCTCACGTTCAAAACAGACGGTCTGTCAATCGCTTCTCGCGTTCAAAACAGACGGTCTGTCAATCGCTTCTCACGTTCAAAACAGACGGTCTGTCAATCGCTTCTCACGTTCAAAACAGACGGTCTGTCAATCGCTTCTCACGTTCAAAACAGACGGTCTGTCAATCGCTTCTCACGTTCAAAACAGACGGTCTGTCAATCGCTTCTCACGTTCAAAACAGACGGTCTGTCAATCGTTTCTCACGTTCAAAACAGACGGTCTGTCAATCGCTTCTCACGTTCAAAACAGACGGTCAGTCAATCGCTTCTCACGTTCAAAACAGACGGTCTGTCAATCGCTTCTCACGTTCAAAACAGACGGTCTGTCAATCGCTTCTCACGTTCAATCAGGCCATAGCTCGTCCTGAAGGTTACCGTCTCGATGACTTCCCTCGCATTCTTGGAATCCTCTAGTCCTCCTGCTGCACAGAAACATATATTCATAAGGTATTATATACATATGTAAGACTAGCTTCTGCCCGCGACTCCGTCCGCGTGGAACTCGTCTATGTCGCAGCTCCATACAAACTTTCACCCCCCACCTCATCCCCCTGGAGGAAGATTTCCTGGATAAAACTATCCTATGTCCTTCCCCAGGACTCAAACTATCTCTATACCAAATTTCATCCAAATCGGTTCTGCGGTTTAAGCGTGAAGAGTTAACACACAGACAGACAGACAGACAGACACACTTTCGCATTTATAATATTAGTATGGATAGTATGGAAGTATGGATATGGATTGCACGCGAGCTGTGTCGCGGCAAGATAGACTATCTTTCTATTTGCAAGTGTTCCAGTTAGAAAGAAACGGATAGTACTTACATTTGTAACGTATAGTTAAACTCTTTACCCACAGGTTTCTGTATGTAATATATGCTTTGTGTTAATAGGGTAATTATAGTAATACAATATTTATATATTCCGCTAATATATACCGCCTGCCAGATCGCCTGTCAAACAGACAGTAGTCGGTGTTGCCAGCATAACTAGCGCGTTTATTAATACGTTACATCTCTTCCTTTTTAACAACTAAAGGATTTAAAGCAGTAATCAAATTGAACATGTGAAAGAACAATACAAAACCAGAATCTGCATTAGAGCTATTCAGCTCTCGGACTCTTATACATTACGCTACTATTAAACATGTGTTTCTGGCAGGCCTGATTGCATCTATCGCGCGCATACGGCTCTTTCTTACACCGCTTGATAGAAAGCGACGGATGCTTTATCTTATCATTTATCCCCATGACCATAATACGGTTCCTACATAGGATTCTAACAGCAGCTCGCAGATGCAATCATCAGAACGCATGCAACGACTTGTTTAACTTCCCATGTTCATATCCACAACAGTCGTGCCGCGCCGGTGATTATCAACAGCGCACGTACGGTCTGACACAACAGTTTTTTTCTCACTCGTGCTCTTGCGCAGATACTGAACGTCCTATATCCAAAGCCGTGACAATCGCTATTGGATGTTTTGTCGATGCACTGTTAGAGTAATAAAAAATAAAGTTGCGTAGATGGGAACGTAAGATATCGAGATCGATATATGTAGCGATATTATGTCAGAAATTTTCTTTGGGTATGAACGTGGTTCCTCTTTGTTGTTAGTGAAATGATAGGGGACTAGAACTACTCACTGAACAGCTGCGCCCGCATTTTGCCTCTCAACTGCATTTGCACCAAACTAGTCGGCCGAGCTATTATAAGCTATTGTCTCGCTTCTACAGGTGAGAATTTAGAGGTCATAAAATCCAAACCTCAAAATGACTAACGCTGTCGATGGAAAGGATATTCAGCGTGTTTAAGGCGTTTCTTTCGTCATTGTTGCCGACGGCTAATAATATCAGAGTCCTACTGTTATTTTTGACTACTGTTATCCTAGTACTGATTATTTTTGATAAGTTTCTGCGGTATGTTTTACCTCGGCTAAAATAGTCTGGAACCGAGCGGTTCAAACGCTACGAGAGTCGCCCGAAACCCAGCTAGCTCCTGTCCATTAGTTTACTTCCGCAGTATTATTACGTTACTGTAATATATAACTTTAAATTACTACAATAGCATTAAAATAGCACCAGCGTGAGAACGACTCTATGCTAAACGCACTAAAACAGCGTTTGAAAGGCGTCGACACGTGCGCCGAAGGTGTCACACGCCGTTTCCTGCTAAATTTCCGGTGCGCGGGCGACGGCCTCCGCCAATTGTGCCTATAAACTGTGCGAAAACAGAAGGACGTATCTCTGTGTAAGGCTCCAATACTCGTCATTGTGAAAGGCCTTCGCAGAATAAAAGTTCATTTATAAATTTAAATTAAAAATGTAATCCTCCGAGTCGGTTTCGAACCGGCGACAACAGGCAACTGCGCTATCGGAACATTCGGAGCAATCTGTCTCGACCACGAAATCTTTCTCAGTTCCTGCTTACAACGCCTTAGACATCTACCTAGAAGATTTTAGGCTTCTTAACTGCACCAACGTCTCAAATAATATTGAGAATCCTCAGCAACGATGCGCCACCCCATACTAAATGAATTTATTGTTAAGCAGTACATAAGACTGCTAACGATATTTATAATTTAATTTTTCATGTATTTAAATTTATGAATTTCGTTAGCAGCGTTTACTGCTTACTGAAAAGTAAAAGTTATTCTTTTTATCCCATAAAATTGTCAAAATAAAAAAACATAAAATTTAAATTTGAATCTACTATGGAAGGAAATAGAGTAAGAGTTTGTGGAAACCTGCCTTATCCTTCTATGTAAGATTCAAAGCCTGCATCATTACTTTACTTACAAAGTTGTTCAACATTCACACACACATTAGAACACAGATATATTGTCAGCTAATAACATAAACGCCCGATAAATCACAGCAATATACGCAAACCATTCACTCCAACAACCTAATAGGGCAAATGGACTCCACGCATAAGGGCAATCTAGACTCAACTGCATGGTATTAAGACTCAGATTACAACTAACGCGATATAGTAGTTGACAACATGGATATGCTAACTTCCTAAGTTAAAACGCTGTATGTCGCTCACAGGCACCCCAATCATGGACTTTATCCATTTTTGATAAAGTCTGGAATCCGTTACCTATGAGTGTCTTGATGGTGTGGTGATGACTTTTTGATTTAGCAGGCTAATATGTGTAACCGGTCATACAAGGCGCCGGCGCTTGCGTTGCGTTAGCGTGACGCGTCGTGTGAAGTCGTCTTAATTATTCCTTATTAGGGATAGTGTAAGGATGATAATTAGTCTACGAGGTAATTATCAATTTGTAGTTATGTCGTGAGTCATGATTGCAAATGTCAATGAAATTGTCTCGCGATAAAATTATATGAATCTCTTCCGTAGATAAATGTCAGTGACATGTGCAGTTTGTTGCGCAACAGGTGATATCCTGTTGAAGAACGCCGTAGTCCCTAGCATTTAAGTGTCCCACTGCTGGGCAAAGGCCTCTCCCCTTGGTTACCATGACTCCCGCACCTGCGCATCTTCCGGCCAATTGCCTAGTAAGGCATCTGAATCGTCCCGCCATCTCCATCTTGGCCTGCCCCATCGGCGGCGTCGCGTCGGCGTGATCGGCCCAATCCCACCTAAACCTGGCAGTTTTCTCACCCACTTCAGCTGTGCGCGTTTAGAACGCAGTGAGGTGTTTTTCTTGTCTTTTTATCCTCTTGACACCTAAAATGCCGCGCTCGATAGCCCGTTAGCGAACCTTCTATTTGAACCTCTCTCGGTGTGTGACCATGTTTGAGCACCGTAGGTTAGGACGGGCAGAACTCATACTCATTATTTATTGATAAGACAAAATTACATGTCGGCAAGTTTGTTGTAATTTCCTTGTATGCACATCATCAGCATTGTCATCCATCATATGCTTCGAAAGACGAACACTGTTCGACATTGTCCTCCCCTAAAGAGTGCCACAATGCCGGTCCTGCGCCACCCGCATCCAGCGGACTCCCGCATACCGCCGTTGTACAGTCGAGTTCTCCAATATCTATACGGCCAACCTTTCAAAAATATCTATGCATCTTCTTTATTGTTACTGACATAAGACGCATGTGTAGATATTTTTGAAAGGTTTTCTGTATAGATACTGGAGAACTTGACTGTACAAACATGGTGAAGCCTAACAAACAGTCGATTACAGTTTCTGATTGCTGAGATTTCTAACCAAAAACTACGCTTGTCAGGAATAACACCATCGATATGAAGCGACATCTAAAGACAGGCTTTTAATTATGTTATGAATGATCTCAGGTTATCGTCATTGTAAAGTTAAACATTATTCAAAGGGGGAATGACTTATTCAACTTCTAAATATAATTTAAATATGAACTACTAACTCGTGAATTACTTCTGAACAAGCTAGACCCAACAGGTGTACTGCCTGACTATTTATAAAACCCTTCAGTATCTGTGACTTCTTGCCTAGGATATCTTGACCCCTATACCTATAAGTGACAACTGCTTGACGGAGGTCCTACTTCCACTTTTAGGTAGGCACAGTCTTCTCGCTCATATTTGGAGCACCCCAACTGGTGAAGTACATCCACCTTAGGCGATTCTCCCACTGCACCGCGTCCCGCCGCGGTGCGCGGAGCGGCAGATTTTACCATGTATGCAAGAATCTCAATTTATATAGAAAACACGCCTAGTAGGTACTTCACAGTCTTCACACTGCCGACGCGGCAATGCGCGTGAATGCGCGTGTAACAAATCTGCCGCTCCGCGCACCGCGGCGGGACGCGGTGCACTCGGTGCAGTAGGAGAATCGCCTTACAGAAGACCTCAGTCATACTAACGCCACTACTTGCTCTATAGGTATGGTGTTGTGTTCCTGGTGGTAAGGTCGCCAGACCTCCCATAAATGCGCTGTAATGAGAGTAAGGGACTTGCATTTGTTTCTACCTGTAAACAAAACTAATGCTCAAATCCGTAAAGAGTCGCGCTTGTAATTCTTCTGAAGTAGCAGGCGTCCATATAGGCTACGGTGTCTACGACTAGCCGTATGCTTATTTCAATCGTCTTAGTATTTATATTAAAAAAGTGTCTGCCAAAAATTTCATTTTTCGTACAAGCTATTATTGCCAAAAGTACTTTTCTGTATACCGTCATCAACTACGCGTTGAGACGATTCTAACGGGCACAAACTCAACGGGGTTACGTCTGTGAAATCCCGAATTCCCATGGCCACCTTCTGTCTCCATCATCAGATCAGCTCGATGGTACACAATATTGAATTGTCATCCAAACTATAGGTACTTAAACCCAAAATTTGAGCTCAATCGGTTGAATATATCTGCTTCAAAATTGAGTTGCAAGATTTCACAACAAATAGTTACATACATTGCAAGTTAAAGAAAAGCTTGTAACAAGTTTCTGACAAAAATGTCATTTTTGGTACAAGCTATTGCCAATTGTACTTTTCTGTATACCGTCATCAACTACTCGTTGAGAAGATTCTAACAAGCCCAAACTCAACGTGGTTACGTCTGCTGAGTCCCGAATTCCCATTGCCACCTTCTGTCTCCATCATCGTTTATATTTAATAAGACATGACTTTTCAATTTTCTACTCCTTTTGTAAACAGGTAAGTTCGAGATATATATTCTCATAACATGAATTATAGGTATAATATTGGTTTATTTTTTGCCGGCTGTCTCCAGAGCATAATAAATAACACTACTACTTGCTCTGTAGTAGTGTTGTGTTCCTGGAGGTGAGCAAGGTCGCCAGAGCTCCCGAGAATGCGTTGTGTTGAGAGCGAGGGAATTTGTTCCTTCAGCTGTCAACACGGCGAATCCTCAAACATATCTGGGTCGGCAACGCCCATGTTACTCCTTTGGAGTTGCATGCGTCTATAGGCTGCGGTGTCCGCTTACCATCAGGCGGGCCGTACGCTTGTGTGCAACCGTCATTGTATAAAATAAAATAAAAAGTACACGTCGTAATTCCTACTATAATATTATAAATGGGAAAGTTTGGTTGTTTAGATGTTTGTTACTCGATCAGGCTTAAACAGATCAACCGATTTGCACGAAGATAGTATATAGCCTATATTTTATAGGATAGTTTTTATCCCGGGTCCACGCAGACGAAGTCGCGCGCGGTAGCTTGTATATTGATAATTTCTAAACATATTTGTGTTCCGTTCCAATAATCACCTTGATGTCTGTCACAGTATTCGTTCTATAAAACGTCTTATTAGACAGACACAACTGGAAAAAGTTAAGAAATTAATCAAACTTGTACTGTTGGACTCAACCTAAAATAGTATCCAGTCCAGCGTTCTTAATAGGATAGATAGAAACATGTCGACGTTTTCGTTCTATAAAAAAATAACAGCGATAGCTCTCCTCCGCAAGCAAGTTGATTCAGAAAATCACACACGAGTGTTGGAAACTCGAGTGACCGCTCCCACACCGATATAAAATGACGTCACGCCCTGTCACGGGCCGATGACATCATACTCATAGTCTACCTGACCATTAGCCGTGATGACATATTGTCGGTCACTGTCCATAGCCCACATAAATATTTGAGTGGGACCCGGAGCTACTTCCGCTGTTATGTTAACTAGCTAGTTTATGAATGAGTGATCTTGAATTTTTATCTACTGGAAAGTTTATGAGAAATGGCGTGATACAACAGTTATTTAGAACTCTTTATTATACTTTTTGCATTTCACAGACCTGAGTGGATTTGGCGAAATTAGGCTTCAACGTCATAATAAAAGGAAATCACCCACTCGCCCGTCCCATCCCGACAATGGGCTCTAGCTTCCTGATATGGAAGAGAGTTGAAGTTGAATTCTAATTTTATAATATTAGACAAATTACATCTTTATATTAAGATACGAATAACTAGAAAAATCGTGCTTTCCGAAGCTTTCGATGTTGACAATTTTAGTTTATCATTACATTATAACATATTGCTATAGAAAACTGAGCATATTCGACTTAAATATGAATTCCCCGGAGGTTGCAAGATCGCCTTAGTTCTTAAAATGGTGCCAACAAAGTTTTACCGAATGTGGTACTGAGGATGCTGTGGCTATTGGACACGTGCCAACACATATATATATTATATTGCACTGGCGTGAGACAAAAGCCAGGACATAGCTAGATAATCCTCTAGAAGTCCTATAGGGCTCTACCTTTAAAAATTGGGTATCCATTGATGCCGTAGGCACGCTGCTCACAGTGTGATACAGTCGCCATCAGATATATCGGAGCGGCCACAGTGCTCACAAATATCTGAACACGTCTCTAATAAAGACGTGTTCAGATATTTGTGAGCACCTTCGCCGCTCCGATATATCTGATGGCGACTGTACAAACAACAATACAATACAAATATACTTTATTGTTCACCAAAATATATAAAAACAACACAATGACCTTACGCTGTACAATGGTAGGCAAAAGGCGGTCTTATCGCTAATGAGCGATCTCTTGTAGACAATTTATGGGTAGTAGAAATTGTACAAAACAAACATAAATTTAAGTAGGCAAACAAAATTAGAAATATAGAAAAGAAAAATATGTTATAAAGAAAAAGGTCACAATATAAAGGTGGTCAATGTCACATATAGGAATAATACACACTCCTGCGCACAGTAGGCTAATTGCATAACTTTTGAAGCGGACTAACTGTCATTAAACAAAGCTTGAAACGAACACCTAACGTGTAATATACTCTTTCATAACTTTATTTTGCTTCGGGTTGCCCATCGAAACTTTTCAGGTGCAGCCACTGATATTTAGATGTTACCTATGCGTCAGATTATTTAACTTGGTTGAATTGCACCAAAGTAGACCATGCTCTACCGTCCAAGGAGAAGATTCCAATTCCGATGACAGCTTTAAAAATTGGGCCACATTCAATTATCTCAACCAAACTTAGGTGAGAGCCCTGCTGATCAATATTGATAAGAGCTTATTAGACAAATAAAGATGCTGCACCCATATAACATTATCAAAATTACAGTTGAAATTATGCAATTACCCTGATGTACACCGAACGCATTACATCACAGAATTATGTGTAGTACACACATCATTCTGTTATATATGTATAATATATATAATACGCATATTCGACGCGTTTACCTTTAGTGAAGTGTATTAAAACATACAACTGCACGTCTATCATGGGACGGCCCTCGATTTGGATACTCTCGATTTTTCTCGCACTATACCTCTTGTTCTAAGTGTTCTAATAAGAGAGAGACGGATAGTGCGAGAAAAATCGAGAGAGCTCGCGCGCCGTCACGTGATAGCCGTGCTGTGTTCCATGGATTAAAACATACAACTCAAGCTATAAGTGTACCCACTATACTACTCCGCATAACCTCGCTCTAATCAAGCTAGAATGTAACGGTGTGTCTGTAATTACGGTTTTCGAATGCCGACATGTACACGTAATGTATACACGTGTTATTAATGGCCTTTTCGGGTCAGCAATGAACAATGGTAAAAGTTTCTACTGACCTTATTGTAGTAAGTTTCAGTAGAGCTCGCGAACGGTCAGTTATTTGGAACTTTGCCGGTTTATTTCTCGTTAAGAGTGCATTGCTTTTGTATATAGGTTATGTTTTGGAATAACTTACTGAATGAGGCTTCTAAACGGGTCATATTTTCCTGCAATTTCTGGCCGGCAACTATTGCTGTCTTACGCTGACTTTGTACGCTAGAGCAAGATGCACATACTTGTCGGCCACACAATGCCGTAAATACATATGTTGCAAGTTTAGATTAGAAGCTCCAGAAGATAAACCAAGCTAAACTATTAAAGCTGAGATTTGTCTTCAATTGTCAAATCATAAAAAAGTAAAAAATAAGAATATAATGTTTTTAACAAATGTGATATTTGATAACACTCATTTAACACAATAAATCAGGAAAATAGACCAAGTTCAAAGAACGTCACAATAAACTTAAGCGGACTTCGGAAAACTCGGCGGTGCATGGGTGTCATTTGCCGCCTAGTACTGTTTTCAATGAAACGCTGGTCTAAAAAGCTTAAGAGAGATTAAGATACTGCTTTCACTAATATATTTTACCCGCTGTGCTCGTGACAATTTGCGTAGCTACTTCTGCCGCTAACTGTACCTGCAACATGGATGATTTTTGGATTTGAGTCCCGTTGAAGCCTTGTATCGTTAATATCTAAAACTAGCGCTTGTTCGTATGCCATTAGACACGAGGTACCGGTCAGGGTTGTTAGAGCTGATATATATTCATCGCAATATTAGCATCACAAATTATATACCAGCGGCGCTACCACGAACTTCGAAAGTCGAAGTTCGTAATACATGCATCCCTGTCACTCGATTAAGGGAGCGCGATAGAGATGGAAATACCTGAACTTCGACTTTCGAAGTTCGTGGTAGCGCCGCAGACCCCGTATCATGGTCGGCCTTATCACACGATAAGTGACAGGATAGAGCGTCCGTCACTGGCTGACCCCGTTCGATAGAACGAGACGTCGCTCCTATCTTGTCACTTAAGCTGCAAACGCACAGAGAGCGGTGGCGGGGCGGCGCGGTGCGGCGCGGAGGCGGTACCGGTTGTAATGTTCGAGCTAATATGAAAGGATCCGCACAGAAAACCGCGCCGCGCCGCGCCGCTCTGTGCGGATCCTTTCATATTAGCTCGAACATTACAACCGGTACCGCCTCCGCGCCGCACCGCGCCGCTCCGCCACCGCTGTCAGTGCGTTTCGGCCTTTATCGTGTGATAAGACTGACCATGATACGGGGTGGAGATCGAAGGAAGGCATTGACTATTTATTATTATTGAGTATTTATCGTGAGATGTAAACCCTCTAACATGCCCATGGGTTATAAATTGAGAGAAGTATAGGGCACAGCGGAATTTCATCTCGCTCATATTTGGAGCAGCCTAACTGCTGGGGAAGTACGTCCACCATACAGAAGACCGCACGCAGCCATAATATCTAATAAGGATGTGTAGAGAGTGACGGACCCGTGTTCGTCTCTAGATACCAGCACAACGAATCCTTACACAAATCGTTACATTTGGACATTAAACTGTCTAGAACTAGTGGCGCTTTGAGCTGTAGACCTCGCAAGCCTCAAATCGACAAAAAAAACTTCAGAATTAGTATACCTGCTCACAAAATATCACCAAAATCGGATGAGAAATACCTGTAGAGGAAAACAGGAGGACAGGACACAAGTTGAATTGAAACGGAGTGCTGCGTTCGTTCGGATCCCTCGTTCAAATATTTAAGCGTCACAAAGAAGAAAAGGTCAGATAAACAACATGTGGTCAAAGCCCATTGACATATAACTCCAACACCAGTTTTGGTAACATGTCCATTGCAAGTAATGATGTACTGTTTCCAACTTTATGTAGGAGTTGATATAGTTATACATGATCGAAGACACATGTGAAGACACGGTGAATATCCAGTTATTCACTAGAGATGTGCGAATGCGAAGCTACGTTTTCATATATTTGACCTAGCTGTCAAGCAAGCATCATTCATCATATCGGCCGAAAGACGTCCACTGCTGCACATAGGCCTCCCCCAATGAGTGCCACAATGACCGGCCCTGCGCCACCCGCATCCAAGCATGCAAGGTGTCAAACAAAATCTAAACATGTCTTCGCGCATCTTTAGTACCTATTGAGAATCGGAATCTGAAATGGTCGATTCGAAACTTCAAGAAATTCAACGGACAATTAAATATTAACCTTGTTATAATTATAACGAGTTGATGTGACATGCGTCATGCATGACATGATTATAATTATCATTCTTGAATTTCTCTATATATAGCTACGGTAGCCTAGTGGTTCAGGCATGCGGCTGTCAAGCGGCGGTCGTGGGTTCGAATCCCGGCTCGTAACAATGAGTTTTTCGGAACTTATGTACGGAATATTTACCGTTAGCTTTTCGGTGAAGGAAAACATCGTGAGGAAACCGATCTAATCCCAATAAGGTCTAGTTTTCCCTCTGGGTTGGAAGGTTAGATGGCAGTCGCTTTCGTAAAACTAGCGCCTATGCCAAATCTTGGGATTAGGTGTCAAAGCGGACCCCGAACTCCTTTAGGGGCATAACCGGGAACAACGCTAGGAGAATGATGATTCTTGAATCTCTCTATATGTCGGCCCTATAATTATAGGGTGGTCCGTTTTTTGACATATAGCTTTCGTCCCTCGCTAGCAAGTATTTAAGTGCAAGAAGGACGACTGCTTTATGTCGAACATAAACGCCACCATGCTAGCTAGCATGACCTATCATAAATAGATCAAAGTATAGTATTAGAACATGTTCATTTGAAGTGAGCGTGGTCCACTATCGACAGCAGAATCATTGCACATTCCTCGCCGGCACGACCGTGACTGTTGACCTATCTGTCGCCGCAGACGATTTTTAACTTAACTTAATAGCAATAAAGCTCAAAGATCCGTAACCGCCAACTAAGGCGGTTCTCAATGAAAACTTAATCGAGTTGTTACTTCTGGGATTTTAACCACAGCTAAGTCGAGGCTTGAAGCATCGAAACATTGTGCCAAAATGTCCCTTGAAATAGAGTTTACCTCTATTTTTTATAGGTGCGGGTGCGGGCTTGACATCCATACTTCCATATCCATATCCATACTAATATTATAAATGCGAAAGTGTGTGTGTTTGTTTCTTTGTTTGTCCGTCTTTCACGGCAAAACGGAGCAACGAATTTACGTGATTTTTTAAGTGGAGATAGTTGAAGAGATGGAGAGTGACATAGGCAACTTTTTGTCTCTTTCTAACCCCCCACTTCCCTAAAATGGGGGGTGAACGTTTGTATGGAGCTACGATATAAACGAGTTCCACGCGGACGGAGTCGCGGGCAGAAGCTAGTTCTTAATAATATTATCCATCGCGCATATATTTCAGCGGAATTTAAGGTCTAACTGTTAATTAATATTCTCACAACATCAAAACTTGTGACCTTGGTTATTCTGTACATTTTCACTAATTTGTTCAAGTGGGACCGCAGGGTCAAATATAACCTGAGAGTCCATTTTATATCATGGTGAAAGAATTTTTGAAATCGGATAGTAGTTACTACTAACATGAAAGTTACAAACTTTACTTACTTACTCCGTCCCAAAATGAACCTCGACCTCCGACACGAGAGTGCGCTATTATTCTCGGTTCTGCGCAAACTTTACCTGTTTATTATTAGTATAGATGAATGGTCGTCTAAAGGATAAGACTATTAAATTCTTCTTTCACAAAATGCAAAGGCATTTTACCAACAAAGTGAACCTTATTGCGACGGTTTAAGATCTCCTAAGGTCACCCAAGTGCATTAGTCTGGATGCGTGCGCGCACGGATTCAGACTAGACCTCAGCTATTTGCGGCCGGACCGGTTCCGCGCACCGTTACCGCTCCGTTCTCAGGCAGATTTAGTTCCGATTTATTGGTTCAGGCCGAGGATACTCGTAATGGTTTAGGGCAGCGAAATTATGATTTAATCTCGAGGTAGCTGTCCCCGCCCGCGTTTCACAAACAACTCTGTCAAACAACGCCACAGAAAAAAAATGCAAATCGGCACCCCCACGCCACGCAAGTCTAATGCCTCATTTACATTCAGCCGAAGCAAGCGTGAGCAGGGAAGTGGGCAGGACGGGCGTAAAATGCGGTATTACGCCCGTCCTGCCCACGTCCCTGCTCACTTCGGCGGAATTTAAATCAGGCATACGTCTATTGTTTTTGGACTTCGTTTGAAGTCGGTGGCAGGTAACGGTGACACACTTGAGTTCAAGTCAATGGCGGCGAATGGGTTAACGGGGTGAAATGTATGGTTCACAAAGAGGGAAAAGGAACCTTCTAGTCGTTGCCGCTAATGCCTTTATTACGCCGTGAACCATCGCGTTTTTACTAGCGCATCTTTTCTCTGCGCCACCCACATCCAGCGAACTCGCGGTCACTTTGGCACACTTTGGGGAAGGCATATGTGGACGACCTTCGGCTACTATGATGATTAATTTTGTATTAAGCAGTTACGCTGCTAACGAAATAGGGAGGGAGGCGTGTAGCGACATCTACCAGAAGACTTAGGCTTCTAAGTTCACGCCTCCCTAAGGCGTTGTAGAAAGGAACTGATTGAGGAATTTGGTGCCCGAACCGGATTGTTCCGATAGCTCAGTTGGTTAGTAGCGACGGGCCATGAATGCCTGTGGTCGCCGGTTCGAATCCGGCTCGGAGCATTAAATTTTTCAATTTTTCCTTTATTTAAAAAAAATGTACTATGATGATGATAACGATGATCTTTTCTCTAAGAACGACACATATATAGCCCTTCTGGAAGGTTCATCGTCTTTTCTATATATCGGTGACACAATATTTGAAATCAGATGCGTAATGCCGGAGATTGCTACGCGTAAACTAATTCACAAACATTACGTCTCTAAACTATGTATTAGTATAGAAAACACTAACGTCTTGATGAAGTATTGTAATGTTTAGAAACATTAGTACCCTTAAACCAAACGGCCTTCATTCATAATTGTCACGCATACCATATTTACTACTAAACAAACTGAGTTTACTATCAAATGATGTACGCATACCGCAGATCCGATAAATCATCTGTCATCTGAGGCTCTAGTATAAGTTTTACCGAAACAAAACTTTACGATCGCGTTTGCGTTTTACCCTCAATTTGTATGGGATTTGACAGCTAAACGCAAACGCGGTCGTAAAGTTTTGTTTCGGTAAAACTTATACTAGAGCCTCTGTTGAATTAGACGGATAAATACATACTTATTCATTAATTTATTTCGTCATAGTTCATACCAATCGCAGAAGTGTAGTGCCCGCTAAGCAGTTAAAATAGAGGATAAACTCAGCGGAATATCATCGTGCTCATAAATATAACAGATAATTCCAACTGGGGAAGCACCTCCATCTTACAGGAGTCCACTACATAATAACACTATAGTGTTATTATGTAGTGGACTCCTGTAAGATGGTACCTACTACCTAACGACCTAAGTCCCCATGTTGCTCGATGTTGAGCACTACAGTCGAGTTCTCAAATGTCTGTCACACAGTCTTTGTTAAAATTACTGAACTAGAAAAGTTGAAAAACCCCCGACATTTTCATTTCATAGTTCAATATCTCAAAACCGACTGACCCATTTTGTTGAAACGTAGAGTAAATCGCCAATTGCAATCAATAACTGGCCTGCTCATACTTAAAATTAACTCTATTCACCTATAATACCTATAATGTTTTTTTAGTAGGTATAAGCTGTTAATTACTGGCCACCCTTCAATAACTGGCCACGTTATACTAAATTGAATTCTGTTTGTAGGGGCAACAGAGTTAATTTTTTGTATAAGGGGGCCAGTTATAGGCGATTTACCCTCTCGATCACGTCAGCTTTCGGACAAAAAATCTCATTATTTTAAATCGGTTCATCCGTTTAGGAGTTACGATGCCACAGACAAAAACACATACACGGACACGTCAAACTTATAACACCCCTCTTTTTGCGTCGGTGGTTAAAAAGACTCAAGAAGAATTTAAAAAGAAAAAAACACGAGTCCGAGTCGAATAGAACTCGACTGCATTTACGAGCACCATAACAAATCTTAAGTTTCATGGCTGCTGTACACATTGGGCTAATGCCGGCTGTACACATTGGGCCAACGTTGGCGAGTGAGCAGGATGCAGCTATGTAAACGAATGAGATCGAATTATAGCCCACTGAGTTTTCTGTTCCTGGTAGAGTCTATCGCAGAATAGAAATAAATAGGGACTTTGTAACATTTATGAAACTAGAGATTAAAGCTGTATTTATAGTATAAATCGTACGTTACTATAGAAACTGCAGATTAATTTATAATATATATAAGACTAGCTTCTGCCCGCGACTCCGTCCGCGTGGAAATCGTTTATATCGCAGCTCCATACAAACTTCAACCCCCCATTTCATCCCCTTAGGGGGTGATTTCCAGGATGAAAACTATCCTATTTCCTTCCCCGGGATTCAAACTATCTCCATACCAAATTTCATCGCAATCGGTTCAGCGGTTTAAGCGTGAAGATGTAACAGACAGACAGACACACTTTCGCATTTATAATATTATATATAAATATATATATAAGGTGCTAACAAATTAAGTACCAATATTTTAAGAGGTGTTACATTACATCAAAACAATTGACTTTAAATAGAAATTAAGAAAACTTTTCATATGATATTTTTGTTTTAATTTCCGGTACAAAATAAATAAATTAAAATTTCGACCAAACATAATCAGCCTGTGCATTCAACTGACGAGATGTTAAAACACTATCTGTCAAGTGAACATCGTCGTTTGTGACAAACGTCAATGATTGATTGTTGACTATCTCATTAACAGGGTGTTTTTACGCAGTAACGTTGTATCCCTAATTATCTCCAAAAAGTGATACACACATTTAAATGTTTCATACTTAACTCTACTCCTAGAGACTAGTACTATCAGCTCTAAAAGTATTTGTACCTAACTTGTTAGCACCTTATATATATAATATATAGTATGGATAGTATGGATATGGATTCTAAACGGTTATGAATAAAATGTGTTTTATCATTTCTCACAAAGACAAATGTTAAAGTGACAGGCAAAGACAAACGAGTTTTATCTAAAATAGACTAGATTACAACTAGATTAGGTAACGTTTATGAAGGAATTATGGATACGAGGGCTGCCTTTTAAGTTGTGTCGTTTGGAAAAACTAAAGACAATTTAAGTGTTAAATGGTATTTATTGTTTTTCAAAGTAATCACCGTGATATGTAATACACTTTTTCATTCGATCGAACCAGTTTTCGAAACACTTATTCCAGTCCGAAGTCGGGGTCTCCAAAATGGCCGTTTTGTATGCCTCAACCGCTTCTTCAGGCGTCTGGTACCGTTGACCACGAAGTCGTTGCTTGATTTTTGGAAAAGCAAAAAAATCGTTAGGGCTTAAGTCTGGACTGTACGGCGGGTGTTCCAGAATTTCGACGTTTTGCTCTTTTAAAAACGCAATAGTTTGCCGGGCGGTGTGCGAGCTCGCATTATCGTGGCGCAGTCTTATACGACGTCTTGGGTTATTTTTTTGAAACTCGCCGATGACTTCTGGTAAACAGACAGTGGTATACCAGTCAGCATTAACCGTTTTACGATCCTCGAGCACGATGGTGGCAACGTGGCCACTTTTCGCCACAAACGTGGCGACCATTTTTTTCGAAGTGCTCCGTGAGCGTATTACTTTGGTCGGTTTTGGCTCATCTTGGAACACCGAAACAGTCGACTGCTGTTTAGAATCGGGATCGTAGGCATATATCCAAGATTCGTCACCACTGATAATGTCGTAAACATGTTTCGAGTTTCCTCGGTTGAATTGCCGCAGAGTTTTGCGACACCATCGAACGCGAGCCGTTTTTTGGTCTTCACTGAGTAAATGTGGTATCCAGCGTGAGATCAACTTTTCTACGCCTAAGTGATCATGCAAAATACTGTGAACACTGGTCCCTGAAATACTTAAGGAAGCTTCTATCTCACGGTATGTCGCATGGCGATCTTCGATGATCAGTTGCCGTACAGCATCAATGTTCTCCTGGGTTACGGCTGTTTTTGTACGACCTTCACGATGTCTATCACCAAGACTAGAGCAACCACGTTGAAATTCTAAATACCAGCGTTCCACAGTCCGAAGGCATGGTGCTTTATCATTGAAAACCGTAGTCAACTCTTCGAAGCACTGAAGTCGCGTTAAGCCCCTTTTGAAGTTGTAAAAAATTATCGCACGTAAATTTTCCTTCGAAATTTCCATTTTCACAACTGACTTGTCAACTTTGAACGAACGCTGTACTAAAACGGTTGGGCCGATTTCGAGTCATTCTTTTGTTTTTGAATTCTAAATTCAAATATTTTAACGTGACACTAGTTCTTTTTTATGCAATCACGGGAGGTTTGCAAACGACAGAACTTAAAAGGCAGCCCTCGTAAGAGTGTCGCTTCAAATTTTTGTTATTCTTAGCCACCATTTGCTGAATCACCAGGAGTCAAACGATAGATAGACTAATTAAACAATTAATATAACATACTCCATTCATTCTAATTGCGGAACTGGATCCAAGCGACAACGGTAATGACACTGTTTATATTGTTGCATTGTTTGGATTGTTTTGTACGGTTTACTATAGACACTTGACAGCCCGTGAATACATTAATACATTATAGTATTTTCTATTTCCTCCCGCGAACGCTCTGGCTGTAGAATGAACTGCCGTGGTTTTCCCGAGGGCCTACATTATGGGGTTCTTCAAGAAAGGGGTGTACAGGTTTTTAAGGATCGATAACGCGCACGCATGGAAAGAGGGAAACGACCTGGAGCAGCTGATGGTTACCGGCAAGGTGGATGGCAAACGACCAAGGGGGAGGAGTCCAACTAGATGGGCCGATCACACTGGATACCAACTTGCATGAAGCACTCCACGTAGTACCTATTAATAAAATAAGGATGAAACATAAACTTCCCTTTTCATCACACTTGCTCGAAAAGGGCTTCATAATGCGCAGACATACAGAAATGTAATAGCCTGTGTTACGCCCACGGGCGTAATAGTTTTTTTCTTAAATTGTATCTGTCACTCATGCGGCAGTTACAAAGCAAAGAGGTTTTATATCAAATACGATGTCTGAAAAAGTATTTATAAATAAATGTAAACTTAAAAAACTACTTAAACATGTTTAACTGAATTATTTACAGATTTAATATGTAGTTATTTAGTGTTTATGTAAAATGTTTTTAAGTGTTTTCAAATCGTGGCTGTACGAGTATACCGAAGGGTCTTTGCCATACGCACCTCACGTCAAATTCAACAAAATGGACGACTGACATGTTGCAGTTTTTATTACGATTTGTATTCATTTCATCTAAAATGTATTTGTTTCCTCGCAAATGTGATGAAAAACATTGTGTATATCACGGGCGTAAGAATATTGCAAACTCGAGTCATCAAAAGCCCTCCGCCTTCGGCGTCGGGCTTCTGATAGACTCTTGTTCGCAATATTCCACTTACGTCCCTCGTTAAAAAATGTACTATTATGAATCAGTGAACGGTACGGTCAGCGTCATATAGTTAGTAGCAGCCAGAGTACCCAAATATTTCGAAACACACCCTTATTCTTACAGTAATAAAGACGTGTACTGAATTATTTGGTGTACATAGGTAGAGCTAATTTGCCGGTCACTGTTGACATATAATCACGCAACGATACCTTTTGCCTGGGACCGACACATTTCGGGACACACGTCATGTCGAATCATAAACGCCCGTATTCACTTTTTGTTTGTATTTGGGTGGATTAACTATTTTCTGTCACTAGTTGCCATGGTTACGTCTCCTGGGTCACTCTTTAAAACTGCGATTTATGGGTTTTCAATCGCCATATGTGGGGTTTCCTTGTCAAGTTCGACCCCTTTTTGTATGGACCATCTTCTAGGCACGTTAGAAGTCCGTATTGTAACAATTTTTCTATGAAACTCTTAATTTTGTCTCCTGGATAATTTTATCATTTACCTGCTCTGAAACAGACGACGCGTCGCACGATTCGACGCTTGGCCGTAACCACGACATACTAAGCATCGTGCCAATCATGTCCACTACGTGGTAAACTGATAAAGATTCGATGCTCTTTGAGGTTAACTTAAATCTCATATCTCGAGACGGTACTTAAACCCACATTTAGCCCCATCCCACGTCTGCCCATGCCAAGGATGGAATTTAGGACCACTCTCGTAGACAGGATCACAAAGCTAACTGCGTCCTAAATAATACTTAGCAGTAAGAACATTAACCTTAAGACCTTAAGTAACGGCTATTCCGTCTGAGACCTAAGTCTAGCTTATAGTCTAGTTTCACCGTTACAAGGACCAACCTTATATCACTGCTTTTAAAGTTGCATATCGCTTGGCAGTAACACTGCTGAGTCATACATCTGGTATATCATAAACGTTCATTGTATGCGGGTTGGAGGTGTCAAGTCGGCAACAATAAGGTTTTTATCGCTCTGATGGCTGGTCGTTTAGCGATGTTAGCACTTGACCAAAAATATGCCTACACTTTGCTTTGTGTATTTCGAGTTCTGATAATGTTAACACTGATTTTGTAACTTGATGCTACACATGTAGATGTTTACGTTGTGAAAGAAACTTCGGTGCGTCAATGTTGCAGATTTTTATTACCTTTAGGAGTGCAATAAAGGCACTTATGTACGTCCTGTCTTACTGTGATGTGAGCCTTTGTTTATCTAGCTTCACTTTGCGTAGATGTAGATCTCCATCTAAATGTCAGCAGAATACATCGCTGTTTACCTTACAAAAGAAAAGGATTATAAATTAATCTGACTGTCGACATATCTGCCGCTTATCGAATCCTGTTATAGTGTTGATGAAGTAGGAAAAAACAGAGTTTTTCCGAAAGACTGAGGGAGATACACAGAAGAATTAATACATTTATTATAGCATACCAGTAATGTGCCCGTTTTCTATACTTTTGGGTTGTTCTCATATTCCGCACCAGATATGATTATTTAAAGGTTGTCTGGTAGAGAATGTTTTATGGCATTAAGTTCGCCTTTTGTGTGTGTGACTTGTTATTGTGCAATAAAGTCTGAATAAATAAATAAAAACACCTAAGTAAAAAAAAAAAAGAGAAATATGACACTATTGACAGAAAATTTCCCTTGTCCACAGACAGTACAACACGGCTTCCCACACAGAGCGTCCGCGCTCGCGTGGGACCCTCTCCTTCGGCTCGCAGCCCTGGGCACCGCCAGCGGCGCGCTCAAAGTGTACGGCCGGCCCGGGGTCGAGCTGTACGGACAGCACACCAACCCGGACGTGACCGTCATCGCCATACAGTTCATACCCGGTGAGTGGTTCTGAGGTGTTCAAAGCTCTTCAGTGGGAATCCATCATTTTACCGAAAATAGTTTAATAGATTATCGGTTCCTATAACACTGTTAGAAGAATTTTATCATCACTTAGTAATCATTCATCGAACTTCGTGAGATCGCTCATACATTTGCTCGAATTACCTTTTACACTAGAATCAACTCATCGAATTTTACTTTATTAGGTAGGTGTAATCTCGACGCGAACATATCCTATCTGACACTTGATGATGAATTTTGGTATAATTAGAGCATCAAGTTCATGACTAGGTACATGCATTCTCTGAGAAACAAGTAGTTTTTCACTATCAGTCGCTTACTGCTTCACTGACCTGCTAAGCAGAGATGGCTCCCCGAGCCCTCTTGAGAATCGCTTATTTTTCGCATTTATACCAGCATTGCACTTTCCATTCTGGTTCAGCCCTGAAATGCTGCAATGTAATGTAATGCAGAAATATTCAATTTTGGATGTTTAGATGTTTTTTACTCAATCACGCTTAAACGGCTCAACCGATTTGGATAAAATTTTGCATGAAGATAGTTCATAGCCTAGATTAAAATATAGGATAGTTTTTACCCCGGGTCCACGCAGATGAAGTGGCGGGGGGAAGCTAGTTTATTTATTTAAAGGTTCACCAACATTGATACTTACAGATAGTTAATAGTGTTATTGACGTTAATTAACTAAATAAACTAGTTTCTAATCTTTGATATTGAGTCCAAAGTTTATGTCGATAGGATCGCTATTTGTTGAGTAATTGGCTCAATAGTTATCCTTATAATGAGTTTGGGCTTAAATTTATGATGTTTTTTTATTCACCCAGGCACCGGCCGTCTAATATCCCTATGCGACGACAACAGCCTCCACCTATGGGAGATCAACGAGAAATCCCTAGTGGAGCTCAAGTCCCACCTCTTCGAAGGAAAGAACAAGAAGGTATCAGCGCTATGCGTCGAGTCCTCAGGCAAGAATGTGCTGCTAGGAACGGAGGGAGGAAACATATATACGATGGACTTGACCACATTCGGGATAAACGAGGACGTTATATACCAGGAGGTTGTTATGCAAAAGTAAGTCTTGTTGTCTTTGAATTACAATTAAAATTTCTGTACCAGAGACTCAGAGCAATGTGATGTGTAAACGTTCGTGGCCGATTGCTCTCTTTATATCTGAATACTTTCAGTGAGAAAAAAGTTCTTCTCTACATACGGGTTCGCATGTTATCGGCTGCTATCGCTACGAAAGCGTTGGCTCTGAATGTGTTAAGGCTTTGAAAATGTAGCTCAAGCAAGACAATTTCTTAACGGAAAAAACACGCCATGGTATTTGACTCATGAGCCATGATTTTTGTTGATTAAAGTGCGTCATAGAAAACTAGTCAAACAAGTAGTGCCATTTAAACTTGATTGGTTACACGTAATGAGAGGTAAATGTTGATGCATACTTCTGCTTGCATCTTTAACTAGCCAAAGTATTAGAAACGTTCTCTGTTAGCCTTTAGAGTGTCCTTGCCTGCCGAACAAATACCACGCGTTCCTGACACAATGGTAATGAATCTTTAGCCAGTCGTTACGATATAAGGTCAGATCTAACGCTCTATCTTTTTTCAACGACTTGATAAAAAAACTCAGCAGCTTGCAACTCGCTCAGTGCCCCTTTTACGTGACCGTTCTCCTTCTCTTCATTCAGTAAGAATAAATTATTTGGTATAGCGATTCCTGAAATAAGGTGTGACCAGTCGCAGGGAGCTTTGATAACCGCAGCCGTGGTGTCTCAGCGACTGATGAACTACACGATTTTATGTGTTCTAATTAGAAAGATCTTGCTGTCGTGTGTAAGCCGTGCTGATCATGTTCCGAGCAAGAGTGTAATCTTAACGGTCACATCTGTTCCAGCTGCCCAGAAGACTTCAAAGTGAACCCAGGCGCGGTGGAAGCCGTCTGCGAGCACCCTAAAACGCCTGCTCGGATCCTAATCGGCTACAGTCGTG
The DNA here is from genome assembly GCA_947578815.1 of Epinotia ramella. Lineage (NCBI taxonomy): Eukaryota > Metazoa > Arthropoda > Insecta > Lepidoptera > Tortricidae > Epinotia > Epinotia ramella. The sequence continues at coordinate 25,525,368 of OX388211.1, forward strand.
GTCTAGTAGTACTCTGGGACCGGGCGACCAATGCACCCACACATACCTTCGTCTCCAATCAGCAGCTTGAGAGTCTGTGCTGGAATGATGACGGTAAGCACTCCATTTATTCTCCAGTCCTCATTGACTTCATACAGTACGTGAGCTCTTAGAACAGTACGACGATAGTCAAACATTCCGTATCTAAACGCCCTGTCTCATTAAATTATTCAAGTAAGAGTTGAGGCAATCATCTTCAACCTGTAGATGTGTGACTGCATGAGCTTTTTTTATATAAAAGACTGACCAGTGGTTGACTGGCCTCACCTGATGGTAAAAGTGACGACAGGACCTAAGGTGGAGCTCAGTGGCTCAGTAATAGCCTATTTCCTCTTCCTTTGTAGGCACCTAGATCGTAATTGTCAGAGAATACAGATGACAGGAGCGAATTCCATTCCTTAGCAGCCCAAGCTTTGACGTTCGGTGAAAGAACAGTAACGGTAGGTTTATGCGCACACTCTCCCTAATGTATAAGACACAAACAGGAACACCATGAGACAAGGGAGCTGAATATGGTTCAATATGGCTAGATCAATAGCCATACTCAAAGAACCCTTGGAGTCCTAGCTGTATAAAATAATGCGGGTGAATTTCAGTTGAACTTGGCACTTGCAGGCGACCACTTCACATCGTCCCACAACGATGGATCCTACGTGACGTGGGAGGTAGGAGGTGGGGCTAGCGACCGACCCCTAAAGGAGCCAGTGACGCCGTACGGGCCCTACCCCTGCAAGGCCATCACCAAGATCCTCAACAGGACCAGCGTCAGTGGGGAGGAGATCACTATATATGCTGGTGAGTTTGTGTTATCAAGATGCAGCATTATGATACGCTAGCAGTTAGACTGCTCTAGAAGGATCTGGGTCTCCGTCTATAGCAGTACCAGATTTAAGACGTTGGTACGACTTTGCCACTCTATGTAGGTGAAGAAATACCTGTCTTTCTTCAGCTTTTATTCAAATGCGGTTGCTGTTCGTTGCGTAGATACGGATTTATGATTAATTTATTTAGCTAATGGCAATCGTTTCTTGCGTCGGCCGTCCACCAGCTCGATGGGTGGACGATATTAGGAAGATTGCGGGTCACTTCTGGATAAGATTCAGGATAGGGACGGGTGGCGTACTCGAAGGCCTATGCACAGCAGTGGGCGATTACGGGCTGAAAATAATGATGAATGATAAATCGTTTCTTACAGGTGGCATGCCCAGAGCGTCATATTCAGACAAATACACAGTTACAGTGCAGCAAGGAGAGAAACACATCGCGTTCGACTTCACCAGTCGGGTAAGTGACATTGCTGTATTACGTATTGTACTGAATTCAATTCTCTGACAAGACAGGCCACTCCCGTATATTTCTATACTCTTTTACGGAACCAGTTAGTAATTATATTCCGAACTAGCAGTACGTTTGACAGAATTGGTCCAATTGCATTACCGTGTCGCTACGACTCCCTGTTTCAAACTGACCTGCTCATGGATGAGCTGTCGCCATTCGAGCTGTTTTTTCTGGCACTGGTGCTGGATGTTTCTGGTCTAGAGCTACATTATGAGTGAATTAATTGTAAACGCTTCCGCAGGTAATAGACTTGTTCACAACGACGGCGGTCCCGCCCGATGGCGCACCGCTACAGGAAGACCGGCCCGACACTCCCGCGCAACTGTTCGTGCAGACCGTCAACCAAGTCGCAGCCGCCCTGGTAAGTTTATATTCGTAATAATATTTCTTTCCCAAACTTTTAACCTCTTGTCACCAGGAAATTTCGTAAAGCCTCTTAGTAGTAGTTTTTAGTTTTGGCTCTGCATTTATAGATCAATCCCTTCACTTTTGCCATCAACCTCTCCTAACAGACATACGCTTGAATTACAAAAAACCTTGTAGAAGTGTTCCCGGCATAGCATTCTGATGTTATTGTTCCTTATGAATAATGTTGTAATTACAGGTGGTGCTAGCAGAAGAGGAGCTTGTAGTGATAGACCTGTGCGACTCGCGCTGGCGGCCATTACGGCTGCCGTACCTCGTGTCCATCCACGCGTCCGCCGTCACCACCGCGCAGCTCGTCGACAACGTGGCCCACAACGTGTACGACAACATCGTGCAGGCCGGTGAGTCATCATATCACAACAGGAACTACTCTTAATAGACCTGTGCGACTCTCGCTGGCGGCCATTACGGCAGGTACGGTGGGAATAGGGTTGCCATACGTCAGGATTTGTCCGGACATGTTAGGGTTTTTGACCCTTTGTCCTGATTGCGGCCGGACTTGGCAAGTGTCCGGATTTTTAGGAATTACCTCGTAAAAAAAAAAGAAAAAAGTAGGTGATATATTTTTTACAAAGTTTACACAGTTTTAATAAGCTAGCGTACTGCGTAACGTATGCGAAACAATGCGCGCGCGGCGCGCGAGCGCGTGGGGAGGGGGCTACGGGGTCGGGCGGAGCGGAGCCGGCGGAGGGAAAGGGAAAGGTAGATCCACGATACAGTACACCGCAGAGCGCAGCGCAGCGCCGGGGCGTCGTTCAAGTTACGCCAAATCTCTGTTACAAGAAATGTCAGAATTTTTAGGGTCCGGATTTTTATCAGGACATTTAATTCTTCCATATGGCAACCCTAGGTGGGAACGAGAGATCGGTGCGCGGCCTCGCTCCCGCGTCGCAGTTGCGAGATGTTGTGGATATATTTGTCACAGCTGTTTCACGTCTGTTACCAGGCCAACAGCAAACTGAGAACGTGTACTCGTCGGGCGCGTGGCCGATCTCTGGCGGCGTGGTGCTGGGCGCGGCGGAGGACGAGCGCGCGCTGCTGCTGACGGGGCACGAGGACGGCTCCGTGCGCTTCTGGGACGTCACCGGCGTCGCCATGACGCCGCTCTACAAGTACACCACCGCCCAGCTGTTCAGGTGAGGACTAGTGTGCTAAGAAGGTAACCAGGACATGCCAATGGGGTTAGGGTTTTGAGTTAGAGCGGTTACGCACAGCGGCATGTTGTATCGCGTCTGAAGCGCTGCAAAAAATCGCCGCGTTTAACCGATCTAAGGCCGCGGACTGGAGCGACGAGCGGCTGCACATACATTGAAGTCGCTCGAATGTATGAACTGCCGGTCGTCGCCCCGCTGCCCGCTAACGTCCAGTCCGCGGCCTTAGAGCTCGGCCGAGCCGTCAAGGCTAATACCAGCCTTCTCAGTACTACGCTAGACTTAGCTATAAACACCTGAGACCCCGCGTTCGATAGAAATTACCCAATATGGTCAATGCATTTTAAGTCAAATTTTAATGTGATAGAGTTGCGCTTGTCTTGTTTCATTTGTTTTACGTTAGAACAGATACAATTCAGTTCTAGTGTCCGAAGAACTAAGTTCAAATTCGATTGTAAATGTTTTGTACAACTATGCTGGATCTCAGAATGTTAACAGCTCGAGTGTTCAAGGCCCGGCTAATGGCTAAATCACAATACTATATTGGTTGATATAATTAGCAAGCTTCAGACTTTCTGCAGAAAACTTTAACAATACACTAGTTAACATAAATTGCGATTGACTTTAAATATAAATTTATGTGAAGAATCTAACCCCCTTATTCATAAAAATTAACAAGCCTATGTTAGCTAAAATGTGCTCCGAAGAACACAAAAATTTCAGTGATGGATAAAGACAACTTAGTTTTAACGGCATTTTAGTTAAAATAAGTTTTATGAACGTTTATACATGTATATATCTTCAGCCCTAATAAAAAAGTTCGAATGATTTGCTCAGCTATAACTTGGTGAATACTTAATTCAAACCCAATTAATATGGTGTGCTAGCGAAAATACTAATAATGTACTTTATGTGACTTAACCTTACTGTTCGCGCCATTTTATGTAGCTTATGAAGCTTGACTAAAGAGGCCAATTTTCCACGAGTTTTCTAATTTCCTTTACAAGCTCCTTTTTTCAATGTGTGTTAAAATGAGACATAAGAAGACGGCTGCTAATTTACTCAACCAGATAAAACGTATACTTCATTCCCGTGACTGCTCGTGACGTCAGTGTATCTGACCTACGTCATCAGCACCTTAAAAATGGCGGACTGTCAGTGTGTTGCCACTGTGTAAAAGTAAATTGGCTGAGTCAATTAGCATTACTTCACTTACATGCTTTTAATCAATCCTGCAACTGAGTTAAACGCAGCGAACGAAAAAAACCATAGAAGTCTAAGTAGCTCCGCAAAATGGTTCCACAGAATGGGTGTCAAAACGATGCCAGGCAGCCGTTTAGTTCGAACATTCCGCTCTCGAATACCGGGTTTAGGCACGTGTTTGGGTAGACATTTGTAAGGAGCTCGCATTCTATGTTTGTTTCGTTCGCTGGTTAAACGGTCGACCTATAACTATACAGCTTGTAACGAAAATGGGGTGTGAACCGATCAAGGGCTAGTTCGGTAGCGTATTGCGATTCCAAAAATGTATTTGTTTTTTTTTTTATATTTGTTTACATTGAAATTGTTTGATTTATGTTTTTTCTTTTGTTTTTGTTTACATTGCTGTACGTATGACAACAAAAACGTAAAAAGCCGTCACCTGCGTATCAAAAAACCATACACAAAACATTAGTTTTCATAATAGTGCACTCGCTTTCATTGCTGCGCAGCGGTTGAAAATGAAATAAATCCTCCTTCCCTTCACCCTCGCGCGGGAATGTTGTCATACACAAGCAATGTCAACTGAAACAAAAACTGTAATGTAAACCAAAAAAAAAAACAAATATATCAATGTAAACAAAAAAAAACATAAACAAATGCATATTTGGAATCGCAATGCGCTACCGAATTTGCCCTTAATCGGTTCACACCCCATTTTTGGTACAGCCTGTATTCAATTTCATTCTTGAACGTCTCAATAAAATCTGCTGTCCGTGAGTTACTTTGTAACATTCTTAATTCATGAACTAACATAATGTTCTTGGAAAATCGGCCTCTTTTAAAACCATACTGATGTCAGCTAACGAACCTTTTGTTTGCTACAAAGCGGGCTGAAAAGATCGTCTCCGAGGTAATATTAACATTCTGTAAGCATGATTTAAGTTTGCTTGCTTACGCGAAATCTCCTGGCTATCCACCAGAACCTGAGCTGTAACCACGAAAATAGAATTACGAAGTTCGGATATCTCCGTCTCTAACGCACTTATGTTTTATGCTACTCGAACGACAGAGATAGAGATATGTATATGAATTTCGAGATTCGTTTTTCGTGGTAGCGTCGCTGAGTCCACGCGCGGCGCGCGTCGAGTTGTTGCGTATCTTGAACACTTGAATTATCATAAACCGGCGCGCGAGCTGTATCGCGGCGAGATAGACTATCCGTCTCTTTCCAATAAGAACACTTAGAAAGAGAAGTAATCGCTCGTCTTGTGATAACCGTGCAGAGACTACAAAATTATAAAGACTGGTAGATAAGGCTCCTTATTGTGAGCTTAGCTAAATGGTACAGATTTCACAAATTACTTTCTGCACTCCCATCTAATTATCTACGGCGGATAGCCAGCATGAACTTTTTTATTGCAGCATTATTTTTTGTGTGATTAGTTTCTCGCACTAGGCCCATTTAATTTATAATACTAAACTCTTTTGTATTTTCCGTTATGCCAAATAGGTGGTTGTCTGATCACAGCTTCTTTTCTATGTTTTGTACTCTTATTTTTTTTTTATAATCCTCGATTGTATTGTGGCTCCAGTATTATGAGAATAATTAAGCGAGAGTTTGGTAGTCTAAAGATGTAGTATTTTATATTAATAATAGTGTTATGTACGTTTTTATTGCAGCGGTGAGGAGATAGGCGAGACGAACGACAGCCAAACGGACGAGGAGGAATGGCCGCCGTTCAAGAGAGTGGGGACGTTCGACCCGTACAGCGACGATCCCCGGCTGGCTGTCAAACGGGTAACTAACTCTAGTCTCTCCTTCTCTTGCGTTATAAAAAAAAAACGACCGGGAGTGCCGGCAGAAGTGAAAACTCAATGGCATTGTAACAGTTTTTCGATCAGGTCACGTGTCCGTCTTACGAATTTTCAATCTGTGGAATCTTACGGTTACGTGACCTGCTGCGAGTATCTCTCTAATGTCACGGTCACGTGACATCTTACGGTCACGTGACCTGTGGCGAGTTTAACAATTTTTCCCCATCACATAACGTGCACAGCGGCAGCGTCGCTTTTCACTTCAAAACACACGGACATTCACATTATGCACTTGTTGTACAATCTACTATTCTTCAATGAGTGTATAATAGGGATGCTGACTAAGATTTTTTTGTGACGTCATTCGAACCAGTTTTTGGAGAGGAACAAATGTTTGTATGGGAGCAACTACAATTAAAGAACATAAATACCTAAAAAAATTAGATAAAGATTGACCTCGCTGGCGGCAGCGCGAAACGCTTTATACTGTGTGTGTCTATACAAGTGTGACGTCACATTTGTATATTTGTACTAATCATAGTATGGAAAATCAGGTAAATTATTGTTTCGGTCGCGAAATACTGCGTTTAAGTACATAGTTGTTATACAATTTTGTTTCTTGAAAAGCGTAAGGATTCTATTGGTAGCTTTTACTTTACTCTTGCACAATAAAAAAAAATGCATATTTTTCTAAACTTTCAAGGGGTATATCTTTTTATGATTTTAATTATATTTTATAATTTATACTTTATTACGATAATTTGATGGTTTACTATCCATTTAGCATCACTACGTTATCAATGTGAACATGAGGCATCATGGCTATTGCAGGTGATCCTTTGTCCGCTGTCCGGTATGCTGACGATCGGCGGCGCGGCGGGGCACATTGTCATCGCCAGTTTGAAGAACTCCTCGAACACCGCTGAAGTTAAGGTATGTACTTACAAGCTTGTATATTACTCCACAAGAGTATGTTTATTCCATTTAAGGGGCTACCCGAGGTTTTCATCGTTTTTGATCAGTTTTGAATCGTATCTCCTACTTTTGCACTACAGATCGGTTCTTCAATCATTTATCTCCATTTTGGTCCACCGGACTTTGAAACAAATGAATACTTAATTTAGTATGATTTTTTTAAACATTGTCTAAAAAAACACTTATTTCGTATCTCTATTGACGTGAAAGATCTAACATATACGAAATCTACAGCATTGGGTTCGTCTGTGACGTCTCTAAAAATAAAAACGCTGGACCAGTCCAGGGTTTTCATTTTAAACCAATCGACACAAAAGTTATGGCCAGAAAACCAGTTTTTTGGCCTAAAATTGCTCAACTTTGATGCCAAATATCTCGAAAACAATGAACTTTGAAGTAAATATGGGATACTATATTGCTTAAAACCGTTGTTGTTAAAATAATAAGCTACACATTAGAAAACGAAGGGATTCAGACCGAAAGGTCATTGGCGTATGGGAGCCCCCCCTTAAGGCCAAAGACGAGTTCGTTCTACGAGCGATTTCTAATACCTACTCGTAAAATGGCTTGGATTCCAATGAGTTAAGGCACTGTATTAGGAAATATGATTAGTTTAATACAAGATCTTCCTGGCATGATAAATTCCTTACATTCAATTGTGCTAGTTTTAAGAGTCCGCAGTAAGCTCGGCCGAATCTCACCTTCCCATACAAACGGAGTTTCGTTCTCATTTTAAAACTACGTGTTGGATTGCGACGAAACTTTGCATGTACAATGACATGAGCTATATCTATGTCTGTATTTAGTTTATATGGTTCTAGTTTATAAAACAAACGAAATACAGCAAAACCTAGTTTTGTATGAAAAACTTAAATTCTCTGATTTCTTTTTACTATGGTATCTGATGCTACATAAACTAATTACAGACCGGGATATACCTCATGTCATTGTACATGCAAAGTTTAGTTACAATCCAACAAGTAGTTTTAAAATGAGAGCGTAACTACGTTTGTATGGCGAATCGAGCTTACTGTGGATTCTTAAGGCCTTCGAATTATTCATTTAAGTAATCATTGACTGCAGAAAAATATTTTTGTCAGCAACTATTTCATGTTTCTATGAATACATTTTCAGAGCATATGTTACTGTTAGCTTTTTTTTCATTCAATATGTGTTTGTTACAGTCAGTGTCGGTGAACATCGTGTCGGACCGCGACGGGTTCGTGTGGAAGGGCCACGACCAGCTCACGCTGCGTCCCGGCGCGCTCACGTTCCCTCAGGGCTACCAGGTCAGTCAAGTGTTACGTAGTGGATCGTTGACCATCATGAGACTTGCCTGATGGTAAGCAAACTGTAGCTTGCGACCCTAGATGAAACAGAAGCGCGTAGCAGCTGTTAGTTGGCTGTGAGGTCTCGTGTTGGCAGATAGAGGCAAATGCTTCCTTCAGCTTCAGCTCTGGCGACCTTTCTTTCTACCAGGGACAACACATACTACAGAGCAAAGTGCTGCTAGTTTGTGCCGGCAAGGCACATTCTATAGTAGCGATAAGATATTCTTAAATACGTCCTTAAGATCAGGGACTGCATAACCGAAAAATACCGGTATGTTAAATAACCGATATGACGTCATATCGGTTTTCAAATAGCGGTTTCGGTAGCGAAACCTTTATATTTCGCTATCGAAATATAACGGCAACCTTAATTTTTTTCGGTACCGTAACCGCGTTTTAAAGGTTACCGATACTTCGATTTTGGCGTCGTTGTCAAACTGCCGGTGCTGCCGTTTTGTCTTTCAGTTTTGTCGGTTCTGTTCTGATACTTTTCTGATTCGTTCGTTCGTTTCTATTGGAAGAAGTTGTCTGTGTAAGTGTAAGTTCGCTTATTTTCTCGGTAACCTTTATAATACCGGTTTCGAACCGCTGTTACAAAGGTTTCGGTTACCATTAAGTCGATAACGGTAACCGATATTTCAAAACGGTTACGGTACCGTTATGTTGGCGCGGTGAGCGTAACCTTTACACCATTACGGTACCGTAATGGAATACAGGTTTTATACCGGTAAAACCGTAACCGAAATCAGTCCCTGTTTAAGATTAGCCATAGATTAAGTGCGTGCGAGATGTATGAATGATTATGCATGTAGCTACTTGTATATATACTGTGTTAGTTAATGAATAAATAACCATTGTATAGACAGTACTTCAGAGTGTCTCTCCGAGTGTGGACTGCCTGGCAGTCCACACCCACTCTCTACTCGGACTTATTGCCAGGCAGTGGACACGATCTTTAACCACCTACCACTATCCGGCAAAGAGTTAATACACTGTTTTCAAATGTGTTTCAATCCTGAAACGAACTGAAACTGCCTCGTCATGATAGTAGTTGGCTGACGAGGGTGTGTACTTTAGAAATGAAATCTTCATATAAATCTCATCCTGCCAATATTCTGGCAGCATGAGAAAGCAAAATTTCAAATTAAAGAAAAAATTCAATGCTTCGAGCCGGATTCGAACCGGCTACCACAGGCATACGAGGGCTCTTCCGGCTTTACTCATGTGATTACAATATTATTTATACCATTGTGAGGGTAGTAGGGTATTTCAATGCTAATTATGGCCATGATTTTTTTATAAATTAATGCGATCCGTTTTTTTATTACATATTCATAACTGAAAGCTGTTTTGTATGGAGTTACGAATTGCTTAGAAAAAACGGCAATTTTAGGCACAATTAAATGAATTTTGTATTGAAATCTTGGAAAATCGAACTTAAATTTACCCGGGACTAATTATTCCGTTTCTTTTGCTATTTCCAATGTATAAATCAATAAATAATGTTATAAGTGTATATAATTTTTTTTACATATCAGAAATTTTTACCGTTAACGAAAGTGTCATTCTTGACACCTATTAAATCATAATAATGTTTACTCAATCAACACGATCCGTCGAGATTCGTAAATAGCGATGAAAATGGCGACAGATTCATGTTATTTCTTTCGAAACTTTGTATATTTCCTATAAAATACATGTAACTTTCGAAAAAAATAAAACTGACGTTTGTCTGACAAATACAATCATACACGTATAATACCTGTTTTATACTGTGTATTTTACACATGTTTATTTAATATAATCACGGCCCGCAATTATCAATCTTGTCATGCCTTTGACGCAAAATTGACTTCACGTTCACACGTCACATAAGGCATAGATTAACGATTCCAATTTATAAGTATTTCGTCATAATTGATAATTTCAACCTCTTCAGTTAACTGATATCGAAATATAGTCTGAGCGGAATGAAAAGTCACCTGTTTGTATGAGAGCCAATACATTCCGAGTCACTATTCATAATATAATATAATATTGCGAAAAATGCAATGTATTTTACACGTAAAAATCTTAAACTTGCGAAAGATTCAATCGAAGATGCGCAAGGAAAGATACTGTATTTTATTGAAAAATACAGGGGCTTTTGAAAGATACATGTATCTTTCATGTAATTTTCATCGCTATTCGTAAATAGCAGCACCTAAAAAAACGAATTGTTTTTTAACAAATACTGTTTATAAAATGACAGCACATATGGAGTCTCAATTACTGATTTTCATGACTGATGGTTAGGCTTCGACGCTTCGAAGTAAAAAATAAATTAAAAAAAACTAAGCGTTTTCTAAAAATGTATTTACACTTCTTCAATAAGTACTCACAATGGTATAAATAATATTGTAATGACATGTAAAGCCGGAGCAGCTAACAACTTTCGGAATAGCCCTCGTATACGGTCCGTCGCTACTAACCAACTGAGCTATCGCAACAATCTGTCTCGGGCACTAAATCTTCCAATCAGTTCCTTCTTACAACGCCTTAGGGCCTGTAGCGACATCTACCTAGAAAACTTAGGATGAGATACTTACGTTTACAATATTAATAAACAGTTGTGTCTTTACCTTATCGCTCCCTCTGACAATCGATTACAAATTGTTTGAATTGTGAGATTGCACAAGAGACCTGCCGAAGTATTTTTAGAGAAAGTGGCATAATGACATTTTACTCTTTATTTGTCTATAAAAACTTATTATATGCTCGCAAACACCTCAGTGGCAGCAAGAAATTATGTGATATTCATAAGTACCCTACACGAAATAGACATAAACTTTGCCTTCCAAATGTACGGCTAGCCAAATCTAAAAAATGTTTTATTTATCAGAACATTAAATTGTATAACCATTTACCTGACTCTGTTACCATACTAAGTGACATTAAATATAAGTCGTACCTTAAACAAATCTTAACTGAAAATGCACTGTATAATATAAAAGAGTACTATGACATCAAATTTAAATTATAGAATATTAGTGAATGCAATTGTATATTAAACTCTGAATTAAAATTATAAAAGGTTACTAATCTCAAATTGACATAATTGTAAACCTAAACCTAGTTATAAGACATATTCTAGTGCATATTGTATGTCAATGAAATAAATGATTTTGACTTTGACTTTGACTTTGAAATCGCTTGCGTATAAAATGTGTCAGTTCTAGTGTGTATTAGGTTTTATGGCTCCGCGATAACCATTTGTACCATACGGTCGTCGTGGTCTAGCCGTTATTAATTTTTCATACCACGTCGGTGGCAAACAAGCTTAGGCCCATCTGATGGTAAGTGGTTACCGTAGCCTGAACGCTTGCAACTCTAGGGGTGTTACATGCGCGTTGCCGATCCTTTAAGAAATTATTCAGTCCTTTTTTGCAGAACTCCATACTGTAGTCCCTCGGGAAAGCCTTGACAGGGAGTTTATACTGTTGAGGCATACCTACAGTAGTACCACAAATATAAATGCTGACAAGTACCGAATGAAATCGAACGTATGACCATTTCAATAAAGTCCTTGTTGCACTATACGTAAGGTGCAATATGCAATGACAGGTGAACTCGTGCTTTACCGCTCATGGCGCCAGACAAAATGGCCCGCCAGCTGCCGGCGTCGCGCGCATAATTTCGGCCAATGGACGTTGAAGATTTTACCCGCGTAAACGCGCTGCCTTATGATTGATTAAAATGTTTTCAAAAAATGCTTTCTGCGCAGGTATATCGTTGTAACATATATTTGTGGTACTGTACACTAGTGTTACTGGTTCCCTCATCATCATCATCATATCAGCCGAAAGACTGCTGGACATAGGCCTCCCCCAAAGAGTGCCATAGTGACCGGTCCTGCGCCACCCGCATCCAGCGGACTCCAGCAACCTTTACCAGGTCATCAGTCCACCTTGTGGGGAGCCTACCCACGCCGCGCCTTCCGGTACGTGGTCGCCACTCGAGAACCTTTCCGTCCCAACGGCCATCGGTTCTACGTGCTATGTGCCCCGCCCACTGCCACTTATTCATATTCATATTCATTTATTCATTGTTGTCACATATGGCACATATATACAAGTATATCATGGAGACAGATGGTAGGTCTTAATCTAAGTCAGTTCCACATGGACACCCTGCAAGGGCACCACAAATATACTTAAGCCTAGGTATACAAAAATAAAAATTATTATTATTATGAAACTAGATTACGGTAGGTATGTCATATTTCAAAAAATAAAGTAAATTTAAATATTGCTATTCAGTCGATATTTTTTTTTTTTTTAAGGATTAGAATAAAATAAAATAAAAACATTGTAAAACCAAATGATGGCATTCGGTCAATATTATTTTACATTTATTTGAGGTTATTATCTGTCAAATATTCTTCAATAGTATAATAGGATTTTTGAATTAATATGTCTTTTAGCTTCCTAATAAAAACATCGTCTTTTCGCTCATCGTGTAACTGTGAAGGTATTTTGTTGTAAATTTTAATACACCTGCAATAAGGGCTATTCTTAAATATGGCTAGTTTGGATATTGGTGGAACTAATTTATGTTTTGTTCGCGTATTACATTTACATACATCTTTCTTGTATGTAAATAAGCCAATATGTTTCCGAACAAACATGGCTACTTCTAAAATGTATACTGAGGGAAATGTGAGTATCTTATGCTGGATAAAAAATGGTTTGCAACTGGTTCTGTACTTGGCATTTACAAGGATACGTATACATTTTTTCTGCATAACGAATAAGTCGCTCGCGTTAGTACTCGCTCCCCACAACACTACTCCGTACCGAAGCCAAGCATGTGCGTATGCATAATAGGCAGTTAAGGCCGTGTTGAAGTCAGAGTTTGTCTTGAGCACTGTAAAAGCGTAAATGAACCGCGATAATTTAGTTTTAATTTTTTGGATATGAGCCTTCCAATTTACGCTACTGTCCACTGTTATACCCAAGAGATTGAAGTGTTCAACTTGGTCTATTTTTATATTGTTCAAGATTAAGTTTATATCTAGAGGGTCCTTTTGGCAAGGTTTGAATTCGATCACTTTGGTTTTTTTCATGTTAATTTCAAGATTATGTGCGGTAAGCCATTGCATAATAGAGTCTAGATATCCCGAGAGTCGCATATTGCACTCGTTGCTATTTTCACAGCTGAGCAAGACAGACACGTCGTCGGCGAACATAACACACGTTGTGTCAAGTATCTTCGGCAGGTCATTTATATAAGCGACAAAGAGCACACAGCCAATTACACTACCTTGTGGTATAGATGACGTCACGCGTCGCGTTTCCGATTCAACGCATTGCAACTCACCCGTGCGTTCATCATAGAAATCAATTTGCACGTATTGTTTCCGGTTTTCTAAGTATGATTTGCACCACTGGTGAGCATTTCCTCTTATGCCCATACCATACAACTTGGTCAAAAGAATGTCGTGGGACACTCTGTCGTAGGCCTTGGTCATGTCGAGCAGTAGACCGACTCCGTATTTTTTGTGGTCTATATGTTGCAAGGCCTCTTGGATATACTTGTACACCGCGAGAGTAGTGGAGTGTTTTTTCCTAAAACCATGCTGATTTTTGTCAATAAGGTCATACTTTTCAAAAAAATTGTTTAATCTGTTAGTCATGCATTTTTCAAAAATTTTTGTTAACTTAACTTAAGTTTAGCGATTCGGAAGGCTATGTCGGTTACCTTGGTTCTGCTGTGGATAGCCTCATTTCTGATGCGATCACGCAGAGATACTCCCAACATAGTCCTCTCCATAGCCCTTTGGATGACTTTGAGCCTTCTTATGAGGCCCATAGTAAGCGACCACGTTTCAGTGCCATATGTCATCACTGGCAACACACACTGGTCAAAGACTCTCGTCTTGAGACACTGCGGAATGTTGGACGAAAAGATGTTCCGTAGCTTCCCGAACGCTGCCCAGCCGAGTCGGATTCGACGATTGACCTCTTTCTCGAAGTTGGACCTACCTAATAATCGTCTACAACTCCGAGCTTAGTGTTCGATTGTAATGGGAGTTGGTACTACATGGGCATTTGACTGGTTCCCTATAGCATGTAAATGTTCCCTTAGGTACTGTTGAGGCATACCTAGACTAGCTATGTGTTACTGGTTCCGTATAGCATGTTGCTGTTCCCTCAGGCCACGTCGGTAGTGCAGCTGTCCCCGCCGGCCGCGGTGACGGCGCTGGGCGCGCAGTGGGAGTGGGGCGTGGTGTGCGCGGGCACGGCGCATGGTTTGTGCGCGCTCGATGCCGTGCAGGCGCGCGCGTTGGCCGTCAAGTGCACGCTCAATCCGCACGGTTAGTATATATCACATAAGTTTTTGGAACGCAGAAGTTATCCTTGAAATAACTACAACTTAGAAAAGTTTGTAAAACGCGCACCCCGTTTTCATTTCAAAGTCCAATATCTCAAAAACGGCTGAACAGATTTTCATGAAACATCAGCTTTTGAATTAAAAAACCGCTTTCAAATCGGTCCATCCGTTTTGGAGCTACGATACCACAGACAGATACTTGATTGTGTGTTTATTTGTATTGAATAGGCTCCGAAACTACTGGACCGATTTGAAAAATTATTTTACCATTAGAAGCCGACATTATCCCTGATGAACATAGGCTACTTTTTACCACGGGAAAATGCTTCATTCCTACGGGAAAACGGGTAATCCGTGCGAAGCCGGACCGGGCAGATAAATAAATAAATAAATCGTAATCCTCAAAATGTGTGTTGTACTTAGATCACTCAGGCGCGGGCGACACGCCGATCTCGCGGCGCAAGTCCTTCAAGAAGTCGCTGCGCGAGTCCTTCCGGCGCCTGCGCAAGGGCCGCTCGCAGCGCCGAGCCACCACCGCCAGCCCCGCCTCGCCCGTGCAGGTAAACTATATTCAACTCTATGTTCATGTGATAAGGTTCTCTTTACGTTTATAGCTGTACCTCATGGTTGACTGAGCTCCATACTTATCGAAATCACAGACGCAAATCGACTACGGAGATGCCACTTTCATTCAGCCCCTAGAAAATTAGCTTCGCTTTGATGTATCTTCTTGGTAAAAAGTAAACATTGAAAATTATGAGACACATACCGTTTACATGTCTACCAGTTTATTCTAGTGGGACCCCCTGTCTGCGAAGCTGAAATTGCAGGGTTGAAATCGCGATAATGAACACGAATTTTTATTTCGCAAAAAAGCAGTTTTTCTCTAAAACGGTTTTTTTAGGATTATTATAAAACAAACCTAACCTAACCTAATGTACACAAGTTTTTAAAAAGAATCAAAACATTTGCGGTCGTCGAAAAAATCGGATTTTTGCCGAAATGTAAATTCAGACAAACGATACAATTCGGAAGTAAAATTTAGTGATTGTGAAAGGGTACCGTTTTCTGTCTATGTGACATACCGTATTTATTTATATGATAATGCATATCGTTGACTAGTACAAGCTTTATTAACCTTACTATATGACTAGAGTGATTTCTGTAGTATCGTCCTCCTCCAAACCTCAAGTGACTTGTTTTCCCCAGCCTGCCAAGAAGCCCATTCCGTCCCCCGTAGAAGAAGCCGACGTGAAGCCGGTAGAGCGAGCGGTAGAAGCTCGCTCCAATGACGACGGGTACGGGTCCATGGTGCGGTGTCTGTACTTCGCGAGGACCTTCCTTATCAACAGTAAGTACCCATACTTCCTTATCAACAGTAAGTACCCATGCTTCCTTATCAACAGTAAGTACCCATACTTCCTTATCAACAGTAAGTACCCATACTTCCTTATCAACAGTAAGTAGACATACTTCCTTATCAACAGTAAGTACACATACTTCCTTATCAACAGTAAGTACATATACTTCCTTATCAACAGTAAGTACACATACTTCCTTATCAACAGTAAGTACACATACTTCCTTATCAACAGTAAGTACCCATACTTCCTTATCAACAGTAAGTACCCATACTTCCTTATCAACAGTAAGTACCCATACTTCCTTATCAACAGTAAGTACCCATACTTCCTTATCAACAGTAAGTACCCATACTTCCTTATCAATAGTAAGTACACATACTTCCTTATCAACAGTAAGTACCCATACTTCCTTATCAACAGTAAGTACCCATACTTCTTTATCAATAGTAAGTGTTTGAGACTTAGGGGTCTTAGTTGAAATAATGAAGACATAGATTTTCTAGACTTCTATAATCTTGTTTCCACAATGTAAAATAAAATAATATGTGATATCTTAACTACGAGCGCGTCAAGTATAGCGCGTGTGTTGCTTGTATGGCAACGTAAGAGAGAGTGGGGCGTGGGGTCGCGGGCCGGCGGATTCGGCCCCCATTACTCGACCAACAGGTTTAGGCCCGTCGTGCCCCCGCTTCCCCTGTAGATGATGCGGCTTCAACATCCTGGGGGCCCTTGAAGGCTCCAGTCTTCAATGTTTCTTCCGTCTCGTCCAGCAAGGGGCAGAGGTAGGCCACACCTCGCCGGTAGGTGCCCGTAGTGGTGGCTACATCAGCCACTCGGGAAATGCCGTCGGTGCCGGGAAACAGTTTGGCGATTCGTCCCATTCGCCAGTGAAGAGGAGGTGCATTCGGCTCCTTGATGAGCACCAGGTCGCCCAGTTGAACGGATCTGCCAGGAACACGCCATTTCGTCCGCTGCTGGAGCTCGGAGATGTATTCCAGCTGCCACCGCTTCCAAAAATGCTGCCTCAATGCCTCAAGCCTCTGAAACCTATCTAAGCGGTTTTGGTTTATATCCATCAAGCTGGGTGATGGCAGTGATGTCAACGAGCGGCCGATGATGAAGTGCCCTGGAGATAGAGGTTGGAAATCGTTAGGGGATGAAGATAATGGACATAAGGGTCGGCTGTTTAGGATAGCCTCTACTTGACTAAACAAAGTTGCCAACTCCTCAAAAGTTAAATGTGCATTTCCTAAAATTCGCTTCAAGTGGTATTTTGCCGATCGAACGCAAGCCTCAGCTAAACCATTAAAATGAGGAGCATAAGCCGGAGAAAATTTGAATTTAATACCCTCGTCAGATGCGAAATTAGAGAAGTGATCCGAATAAACCTTTAAAAAATCGCTGAGTTCCTTGGCCGCTCCTGTAAAATTTCGACCATTGTCACACAGAAGTTCGCGCGGCTTTCCTCTGCGAGAGATAAAACGGCGCAACGACAAAATAAAGGAGTCTGTATACAGCTGACTCACGGCCTCCAAGTGTACACATTTGTACCGGGTGCAAACGAAAACAGCTAAGTAACATTTAGTAATTTTGCATCCTCTACCATGCCTGTCGGTTATTAAGAAAGGGCCAGCGAAGTCAATAGCACTGACAACGTACGGGAAGTCGGGCGTAGTGCGTTCTGGCGGCAAAAGACCCATTAGCGGAGCAGAAGTGTTGCCAGCCGCCCGGCGACACGTGACGCACTGACGCGCCACAGTGCGAGCTAAGTCGCGCCCTCGAATCGTCCATACAAATTCTCTAATGGAGCTATGAAGCAGCTGTGGAGGAGCATGGAGAAGACGCACGTGCTCCTGCCGAAACAACAATTTAGTGAGCCTGTGTTTTGCATGCATAATAAGAGGATGGCGTTTATCAAACGCATAGAACGACGAAGCAAGCCTTCCGCCTACACGCAGTAATCCTTCCTTATCAATAAACGGGCTCAAAGAAATAATTTTATTTTTAGGGTTAAGAACTTGTTTATCACGAAGCATCTTTAGTTCGTGAGGGAAGCTGTCTAGTTGGGCCAAACTAACTAGCTTCTTAAATGACCGTTCAAGTTCCTCAGGTTGTAACCCACCCGTTACCTTATCAGTCGGATGTAAACAATTATATAAAAACCTGAGTACATACGCTAATGAGCGTTGCAGAGTTTTAAGTTTCGAATACCTATCGAAATCGATAAGGATAGGCTCGTCTGTTATGTTATTTAATAAATTAACATTTACTTTTAATTCGGGCAAATCAATTCCAGTATTCGCGGCAAACTGCGGCCAGTTTTGTTCTGGCTCACGCAAAAAAGAAGGTCCGTTCCACCACATATTTAAGTTAGGTAATTTGCAAGCATCAACCCCGCGAGACCCGTAATCGGCTGGGTTGAGAGAAGTGGGGATGTGACGCCATTCACTGCCTTCAGTGAGTTCCAAAATACTAGCCACACGATTAGATACGAACGTTTTTAGTTTATTGTAATTAGTACCTAACCATGATAAACATATAGACGAGTCCGTCCAGTAGACAGTGCGCGCGATCTGGCAACGCAGCGTCTTGGAAACAGCTGATGCGAGCTGCGCACCTAGTAAACAAGCGGATAACTCGGCTCGGGGAACCGTAATGACCTTGACCGGGCATACCCTGGCCTTGGCACACAATAGTCTAACAACGTTATCACCCTTGTCGTTAATTGACTTTAAATAAATGCAAGTGGCATAGGCCGCCTGGCTGGCGTCGCAGAAACAATGCATCTCAATTTTGACAGGAAACTCACATAATACATGCCGTGGTAATTGAAGCGAAGTTAAGTAATGCAAACTATTGACAAAATATTGCCACGAACTTTTAATCGGCTCTGGTACAGGATGGTCCCACCCGATTCGAGAAATCCATAATTTTTGGATCAATATTTTCGGTATGATGGTTAGCAAAGAAAGCACTCCTAACGGATCGAATATTTTACACGAGTCAGAGAGAATAGATCGCTTAGTGGGACTTTCGTTTTTGGCTGAATACTCGGTGGGAAAATGAATAACATCTGTGGCAGAATCCCAGCCTACGCCTAGCGTGTGCGAAGAGGAACTAATAATCAGGCTCCCTTCTGGATTAGGGTTCTGTAAAACATGTAACACAGATGGTAAATTAGAGCGATACTTGCGCAAAGGAAAGCAACCGGCTGATAAGGCATTCTCGACTGATTTTTTTATTTGAATTAGCTCTTCCTCCGTGTCTGCTCCTGTCAACAAATCGTCGACGAGAAAGTCGCTTTGAATTATATTTTTAATTCTAACATCATCACACTCTTCGCCCAACTGCCATAAACACCGAGTGCTCAAAAAACTGGCGGCTGAATATCCGTAAGTTACGGTGTTTAGACGAAGAGTTTGCAACGGCTCGCTTTCATTTTCCCGCCAAAGAATCAATTGCAAATCGCGATCGCATTCCTGTACCCTAATCTGACGATACATTTTCTCGATGTCGCCGGTCAGGACGTATTTATAGCTGCGAAATCTCAATAAAATGTTGAAGAGCGAGTCCTGTATGGTGGGGCCTATCATCTGCAAGTCATTCATTGAATAACCTGAAGAGGTAGCTGCACTGCCATTAAAAACTACCCGAATTTTCGTGGATTCACTGGTGGGTTTTAGTACTGGATGGAGCGAAACAAAGAATGAGGGGTCTGGAATAGCAGTGGCAGACACGGATAGATGCTCTAACTCGGAATATTCAGAGATAAACTCCTGATACATTTTCTTAAGCGCGGGGTTCTTATTAAAACGCCTTTCTAACGCGAGAAACCGTTTTTTCGCTAAATTAAATGAATCCCCCAAACAATCAGGTTCCGTAATTAGTGGCAGGCGCACAAAAAATCTGCCGTCTTCGCCCCGATAGGTATGAGTCACGAAATGTTGCTCGCATTCAGTTTCGATGTCGGTATACGGCTTGGTAGGCTGAGGAATCTGTTCCAGTTCCCAAAACTTAGTCAACGACTCGTCTAATCTAACATCGCAAGTTGACAAGTGATTGCATTGAACTACGGTATTAACAGAAATACCGCTTGACCTTGGCGTAACGCTCATAGGTCCGGCCAGTACCCAACCTAACTTCGACTTTCGCATAATTGGCAGAATACGCACGACGCAGGAGCAACAGTTGAAGCACCGGAAGTGGCTGAAATTGTGAAAGATTTCACGACAGCTTTCTCTTGCTTGTTGTGGGAGAAATGGGGTTCACGCTTATTATTAAAAACTGGTTTCTCAGACCTATTTCGCTGTACCGATTCCAATACATCGGCGCGACCCTTCAAGAACCGATTAAAATCGGCCAGGGATGGCAAATCGTCATTGATACCGTCGTTTTTAAATTCTTCCCACTTTAAGGAAGTGTTGTTGTCGAGTTTGGCCGACACCATGTGGATAATTAAAATATCCCATTGTGAAGTAGGGCACCCCAAAGTATTTAGGGCCCGTAAATTTTTGGACACATGATCCACCAAGTACCGCAAAGCCTTGGCCGACTCGCGGCCTATGGGCTGAAGATTAAAAAGCGAAATTAAATGATTGCTAATCAACTGTTTTTTGTTGTCGTATCTCTCGCAGAGGAGGCGCCAAGCTTCAGTGTAGTTGGCCTGCGTTACCTCCAAATTACTTATAACCTGAGCGGCTTCGCCCTCTAAGTAAGAATTCAAATAATGGAATTTATGAATGGGACTGATTCTCTCAATCTTATTAATGAGCGCGTCAAATGATTCACGAAACTCTAACCACTTAAAGTATGAACCATCAAAACTAGCGATCTTTATTTGAGGTAATCGGAAATTCAACTCATTTTCACGATGATTACATTGACTTTGAACTTCCGATTTTACGCTTTCAAACTCAGGTTTATCGGTTACCGAATCAATTAGTTTTTGGGCGTCCGATATCAACGAATAAAAGTCCTTCTCCATCTCTTCTCTCACATCAATTTCCGAGTCCAATGAGGTGGGATCGGCAATCTCGATTTGAGTCTGCAACTCGTCAAATTTGTTGAGTAGCCCACGTAAGCGATCCAACCTCATGGAGCATTCATCCACTTCTTTCGGTGAAATACTATCACTTCTCTTCAAGATGTCGAGAAAATTTCTAAATTTGGTCATACGACCCTTAACTGAACTCCTGGAATTTATCAAATTCGACATCGTGAAGGCACTCGAAACAAGAGGATGAACACCTAAGTACTAAACTCAAATAAAAGAAAAGGTTACGTAAATTCGTCCGGCTTATGTCCGCAGTCAACGTGGCGGCACGATGCGCAAGGTAGATGCGGGCGCTCGGCAACAGCACGTGGTAACAGCGCGCCTGGCAACAACCGTGCGCAAGCGCAAAGATAAGGCGGCGGCGACCGGCCGATCGGGACAATGGGCACCGGTTTGGTTGGCTCTGCTAGGCGAAAACAACTATGTTACGTAATGTCATGGAATATTTTGCGAGGATTATGGACTGTCTTTAATTAAACAGGATTTTTTAAAGTCTATAGTTTCTAAAA
This sequence comes from Epinotia ramella, assembly GCA_947578815.1. Taxonomy (NCBI): domain Eukaryota; kingdom Metazoa; phylum Arthropoda; class Insecta; order Lepidoptera; family Tortricidae; genus Epinotia; species Epinotia ramella. Next base: position 25,546,944 of record OX388211.1, read on the forward strand.
TGCGGAGATAAAACGGATAATTAAAGCGACAGTTGCGCTGCACTTATTAGGGAGAATTATGTTCTCAAAGGCAGTAAACAAGCCTTATTAATTAATTGCAAAATTGCTTTGGCGTTTGCTTAAATGGAAGTTAAGCGGCAATGCAGCGTAGACAAATAAAAGAGCGACCAGCAGTAGGTATGTATTGGCACTAAAATGAAAAGCTAAGCGGTGCAATGCAAATAAAATACTAATGAAAAATAATGCGTTAATATGTGACTAAAGCTTGTGCGTAAGAAAACTTTGAAAAGATGGCAGAGCTTAATAGTCAAATAGAGGGGGATAAAGTTTGGAACAGAAGGAATCAAATGGAACGGTGCACTTCCCTTGCTAAACCTTGGCTGCGGCTCGTTGATGATGACCGGCGGGCTTGAAGTAAGGGTGGTTGGCAGCTTGGAAACGAAGCACGTGGCGCTTCAATGTCTTGACCTCTGTTCGTCCTTCCCGAAGTGTCGACTCTCGTATGGCGCAGAAATGGCGGCGTAGCTCTCGTAATATCACGTCGGGGTCACCAATGTTTGAGACTTAGGGGTCTTAGTTGAAATAATGAAGACATAGATTTTCTAGACTTCTATAATCTTGTTTCCACAATGTAAAATAAAATAATATGTGATATCTTAACTACGAGCGCGTCAAGTATAGCGCGTGTGTTGCTTGTATGGCAACGTAAGAGAGAGTGGGGCGTGGGGTCGCGGGCCGGCGGATTCGGCCCCCATTACTCGACCAACAGGTTTAGGCCCGTCGTGCCCCCGCTTCCCCTGTAGATGATGCGGCTTCAACAGTAAGTACACATACTTCCTTATCAAAAGTAAGTACCCATACTTCCTTATCAACAGTAAGTACACATACTTCCTTATCAACAGTAAGTACACATAGTTCCTTATCAACAGTATAAGTACCCATACTTCCCCAGCCTACCAAGAAGCCCATTCCGTCCCCAAAATAGTTTAATATCTGACCTTAAAAGTTTGTATTGATGTTCCGCCTGTATTTATGATATGTGTGTTCCGCAGCACAAAGCTCGACACCCACGCTGTGGGCCGGCACCAACAACGGAACAGTGTTCGCGTTCACCCTCCACATCCCCAACACCAACAAGAGGAAAGACGAACCGGTAAGCATCTTGCAGCTCTACTTTGGTGACGATAGCTTTGTCAACTAATACCTAATAAGTAATTATAAAGACTGCCAATGAACTCGGTAAAAAGCTCCTAATACATAGATGGCGCTAATGTGTTAAATGAAATAAAATAAAATAAAAATAAAAACAGCAGCAATTAAACAGGGGTCGAAATGTTAGTATTTGATATTTTTATTCTATAGGTTAAGTTAACTATAAGTTTTTGCTTTGCCCTAACAGGGTCCATGCTGTATATCTATACCCTTGTAAGATCTTGTAATACCATGGTTTGCAAATAATAAATGAATGAATGAATGAATGACCATGCAATTTGGAAGGTAAAACCCTATAGTGAAAATAGCTATACAACAGGCTTATTATTTTAAAGGAACGCGACATTGTATACACATAGATAATATTATACTTGTCGCTGATCCCGCTTAGCAGGGTTTTGTTAGTGCAAGGGTGTTCAAAAACAACAATCTTCATCTAGTACTTACTTACTGTTAGCACCCTAACTTTACTGTGGAAAAACAGGCATTTTGGTTCCCAATGAAAGTGTTGTTTTGAGGAAGTGTTTTACCATATGATTTGTTCAGGTAACCTGCACGCTGGCGAAAGAGATCCAACTGAAGCATCGCGCGCCCGTCATAGGCATCACCGTGCTCGACGGGGCCGCGGTGCCGCTGCCAGATCCTTTAGAGGTATGTATTACCACTATTCTCCGGCACCAGTGGGCCCTTGAGACGATTTCTTTCACGCATTTTGGTTGTTTACAAATACACAAATCAAAAAAGTTGTTAAATTGTAGGCCTAATACGCTTTCACGCTTGAATTTGCAGAAGTGCAGTGCTTGTGACAATGACTCTGATAAACAATGTGTCAGCTCACGAATAATTTAAAATCGTGTTGAAAAAGTCAAGTTTATTTGCGCAAAAAGTAGGTAATGTTAACAACAGGTGTTATCTGACAATTCAGAGGATCTCCACTTTTTGCCGATAAAACGGCATAGAAATTTTAAGACAGGCGATTTCATCACCTTACATGAAGCTACAATTTTGAGTTTTGAGCTCTTGTGGGTCGACATATGATTGCCTTTTTATGACGACCAACCTTGTAGTCTCCTCCGACTGCTTAATGACTGCAGTTATAGCCAGCAACGTTGAGCTAGATGCCTTCTAAAGCGCAGAAGCGTTAATGTAACTATTCAGAAACAAAATTACCTCTACTCTTAGAGCTTGGCCACGACTTGGAGCATTTCATTCACAGCAGATGGCAATACGCAGGAGTGAGTGATCGGACCGTGGTGTCTCGCTCTCACTTATGGCGCATTAGCGCAGCGCAGCCGCTCCCGCTGTTTATTCCTTCGAAATGAATACCTCAGCCACATTATGCTCCTCGCTGCCGCGATGTTGCCCTCTCCGGCTACACACTGGTCTACTCACGCGATTAATCGCGACGCTCCGCACTAGGTTACTCGCCTTTATTGCTGCTCCATTGACTCGCGCCTAAAAATACCGACAAAACAGGGATTCGTGGGCATGACGAGGAGCATGATGTGCGGCGTGACGAGTAACGTTGCCACACTATACATCTGCCTCCTTTACTCGCTATTTCCCACGTCACTCGACGAGTGTGTGGCGGGAGTAGGTATAAGATCTCGAGCAAAACAGCGGCACGGCCGTACCATCCTTTTCTCGAATTGCTTTTACATACAGTGACTAGTTGTTTTTTCGGGAAATATAGAAAATTGACGTGAAAATGATTCCAGGTTTAAATAACCTGCAAGCTCAGTTATTGATAATTTGCTCCCTGCAAAGCCAAATATCTAAACGCGTACGACAATTTCATGAAGTGGCAAGAAGAAATGCATGCCTTATCATTTTCAGAATGTACAACTTTGTTTTCTTGCACAATTTTTGAGAAAAGCACTATATTTGTCTCAGCCGGAGGGGCAATTGCTGGCTTCGTATTGAATTAAATGGACTCCCAAGGTCGTCCGTTTAAGATTAATACTCGGCCAGCAATTGCCTACTTCCCTGGCTTCGACAATAATGTACTATTTCCGACCCGCAGGTGGCGCTATATTTTAGCGTAGTTTCAACTAGTAATTGTCCACAGGTGGAACGCGGAGTAGCCTCGCTGCCCGAGCCGGGCACGCACCGCGTGTGCATCACGTCGGAGGAGCAGTTCAAAGTGTTCACGCTGCCCTCGCTCAAGCCGCACCACAAGTACAAGCTCACCGCGCACGAAGGAGCCAGGGTGAATATACACGTCTAATTCTAATACTCCAATAACTTTATACAGATAACTTGCGTCAAATCCGGTAGTTCTGATTTTTTGCAGACTTGTTTATAATGTTGGAAATTAATAGTACAAGTTTGTGACCTCCAGCGCCGAATGCGACTTTGTTCAAAATCGAAAAAGCCGCGAAAAACCCTAAAAGGACTAGTTTAACATGGTACTTTCATTTTGAAAGTAGACAAACTTCTTCTTTTTTCTAACTTTACAATTTTTTCAATATTTGATTGGACCTATTTTGGAAACTTGGGTCTAAAGAGACAATTCTAGTCTCATATTGTAGCAAATTTATTCTAATTGCAAATTTAAAATATGATTCAAAATATATATAGTCTACGCATAGATAGTATCGATCACACTGCCTGTAGAGATCTTTGGTTGGATGCCTAAAAGGTTTCGTGAAAACTACTTTAAGGTGGTTCGATTTCCTTACTAAACGTTATTTGACATTCAACATTCGCAGGCTAACGGCGTGATTTTTTAAGAAACTAATGTAACATAAATTGGCTTTCCATTTGCGCGAAATTCCCCCTTTTCTTGAATAAACTTGTATAAACTTGAATAATTTGAGATATTAGTTTGTGACGTCATACTTTGGGAAAACCGTTTTTCTCAAATTATTCTAGTTTAAATAAATATTAATGAATTAATAAATATTTAAATATTAGGTGACAATCTTACACAAATCAACCTAGTCCCAAACTAAGCAAAGCTTGTACTATGGATACTAGACGACGATAAACATATGCTTAAATAAATACTTAAATACAAAGAAAACATCCATGACCCAGGAACAAATATTCGAGCTCATCACACAAATAAATGCCCTTACCGGCATTCGAACCCAGGACCTCTTGCTTCGTAGGTGGGGTCACTACCAACTAGGCTACAGAGGTCGTCGTTTATACAAGTTTATTCAAGAAAAGGAGGAATTTCGCGCAAATGGAAAGTCAATTTATGAAAGTTAGTTACATAACATTAGTTATAACGTTTTGTATGGAAATCGAACCACCTTAAGCCAACATCTCTGTGCACTTTCAACCTCCATGAACTTTGTCTTATTGGCACCTCCCCAGAGTGACGCAATACGTCATAATTGATTGAGCTAAAGCGGATTAAAATTTCGTCAGTAGCTTATAGATGCAATATGTTTTAGGATTTTAAAGATCCAGATCAGCTTCCTGATCCGTCCATTTCGGTGTTATATACGATCGTAACATGAGAGGCTCTGGTCTAGAATTATACCATGGTACTTAAGTGAGGATACCTTATCAATTTTGTACACAATTACAGGTTTCAGTGTTGGCTCGGTCACACCATGTATTCTTAACTTAAGGTTCTTAGAAGGCTGTTTATGTTCATATTTCAAGAAGCACATGTTATTGTCTTAGAGGCATTTAAGGTAACCAAGTTTAGCTTAAGCCAGTGGTAAATCAGGTCAAGACCTTTTTTTGCCTTTGCTTAAACTGCCTCCCAAGTCCTGTCACTGAAGATAACAGTTAAACCTAATAAAATATTTTTATTTTCAAAACCTAATAAATAAATAAAAACATTTTCAACTACTGTGTCATCAGCGAGAACACACAACCTCCGTGTGCAGAGAGATTTGTCAGGTCGTTGAAAAACAGTGTGGGCTCCAAAACACTCCCCTGGGGGACACCTCAGATCTGTTGTTCTTGGCTTACAGCGTTGCCAATTTTATCTTTTTGGGTACGTCCATGTAGATAATTCGTAAGAAGTTCTAAGGGCTTACCTCTAATTCCTAAACGTTCAAGCTTTACAAGAATGGGGAGAGATACGGTGTCGTGTCGAAGGCCTTTCGTAGATCCAAGAAGATTGCTAAGCACGTTTCACCTCTGTCTTCTTGCTTTGTGATTTGTGTGGTGAGTGCAAGTACTGCATCATCTCTTACTGTTCGCCTACAATGGCTTTTAACTACACTCGCGGTCAAAATTTCGGGTCACCATATATATATATTTTTTAATTTAACATTAGTTTTATTTACATAATAATAATATACTATTCTTTATAATACCCAACTGTATTAGCAATTTTCGGTATACGATCATAAAAATATCAATATCTCGTTAACGTTGTTTTTTTCATGGGTTTTTACGAGTCCGATTTAAACCAGGTAACGTAATTCTTTTACTGCTTTTTTTGCTGTTTAGATCTAAAATTAAATAAATATCATGATGGAATTAATAAAACTGTACAACCTTGCACTATTTTAGGAAATATGAAGGTATTCTACCGACCCGTGTTCCTTGTCCGGGAGTGTAGTCGGTCCTTTATTTTTTGAACGTCTCCCAGGTCCGGCGGACAGCGTTCGCGTGGTTCTCGTGTCCAGTAGCAGGCGCCTCGCCGCACCGCGAGTGGTGCCTGCTGTGCCTCACCAACCTCGGCGACTGCCTCGTGCTGAGCCCCGAGCTGCGCCGCCAGCTCAACGCGGCCGCCGTCCGCAAGGAGGACATCAAGTCAGTACTACTGCGAATACCACAACGTGGGAATAGCCTACTTCTATTGCTTTAGAAACTTGTCATGGAAATCCGCAAAAAAACAACTTTTTTTACGTTGGGGTTATGCCTTGACGCACTGTCGGCCTGGTCAAGGTGGACCGGACGGGTGTGTGGAACTCCCGGGCAGAAAGCCCAGACTACGCACTAAACCCCTAACGATTGTCCATCCATGTCGCTGCCAACGAGGGCCAAAGGTTCGCTTCACGCATTGTACTTTGATCCTCGCGACTGGCCTGTTTGTGCGGGAACGACCAAGGAGAGCGCCCCGGAATAATTTCTGGGTACTACGGTACCGTGGGCTTATTGGACGGTTAGTAATTAATAGAGTAAGATCCAAAAAAAATATTTATTTATATAAATAAATATAAGGGGGACAATCTTACACAAATCGACCTAGTCCCATAACAAGCTCAATAAGCCTTATGTTATGGGTACTAGACGACGATATATATAATAGATATAAATGCTTAAATACATAGAAAACATCCATGACTCAGAAACAAATATTCATGCTTATCACACAAATATTTGCCGTTACCGGGATTCGAACCCAGGATCTTCAGCTTCGTCACCACCCACTAGGCTAACCGGTCTTCAAAAATAAAATATACAAATTGAACTGGCATTCATAGTGTTTTTTTTTTCGCAGTGGCATTTCGAGTCTGTGCTTCTCGAAGCGAGGCGAAGCTCTCTACCTGCACTCTTCTTCGGAACTGCAACGGATTACACTCTCCGCCACTAAGGTACGATATTTTTATAATAAGGTTCTTAAAGCAGGTCGGCGTTTCTTCGGATGTCTCAGATATTTTTGGAACGGCGTTGTCGAATGACACCTAGCAGTTCGCCTATTCTCTAGTGAGTTATTCAGATTATGATTCAATGCATGAAATTGAGACTGTGTGAACCCAGCCTAAGAAAGCAATTGCATCGAGATTTGAAATAAAAAAAAACGTATAATGGTGGTGTCAGTGTCACATCACAAACCGCCTCGGTTATAAAAAAGTCATTATCAGTTACTAGCTTCTGCCCGCGACTCTGTCTGCGTGGATTTCGTTTTTATCGTAGCTCCATACAAACTTTCAACCCATTTCACCCCCTTAGGGACTGATTTCCGGGATAAAAACTATTCTATGGCCTTCCCCGGGACACACTATCTCTATACCAAATTTCACCCGTACAAACTTTGCACCTCTATTTAACCCGCTTAGGGGTTGGGTTTTCCAAAACCCTAAAATTACTTTTCTTGTATTGTAATAAGGAGTCCATACACAAATTTTCAAGTCTCTCACTTAAAATTTTACTTGATCCCCATACAAACTTTCAACCCCCTTGAGGATGGAATTTTCAAAAATCCCTTCTTAGTGTGTACCTACTTACGTCATATAAACTACCTATTGTAAAAAAAAACGCTTTCTAGGTTCAACTGTTCGGGCTGGGCCTTGATTTAAGTGAATGAGTGAGTGAGTCAGGACTTTTACGTTTATATATATAGAAGACTAGCTTATGCCCGCAGCTTCGCCCGCGTGGTTATAGGAAAATGTAACATATTGAATTTTCCCGTGGGAATTAGATGTTTTCGCGCTGGAAAAAAATAGCCTATGTCACTCTCCAGCCTCTAAACTATCTCCATACAAAAAATCACATTAATACGACGCTCCGTTGCGACGTGAAAGAAGGACAAACAAACACAGACACACACACACACTTTCGCATTTATAATATTAGTAAGGATAAGGATTTATGGCCGGATCCAATAATTAATCCACCGATAGTTTTCCTTACCGGCAGTTACATTTTGACAGATTACCCGTAGAAAATGTGTCAAAATGTAACAGTTGGTAAGGAAAACTATCGGTGGATTGATTATTGGAACCGGCCATTAGACAACTTGTTCTGATAACCAGGTAAGTTTCACCCTGTCCAAAGACCTGTTGATCAAGCTGTCATGTTTGTAAACAATTCCTAAACTTATTGACTTGCGCGAGAAGAAGCGCGGTCACTTGTTACATAATTTATTTCTACATCTCACTTCTGCTCCGGACACCGCTACTGCTATGTAACGGCGTTAATTTACTTATTAATACATAAATACAAATTGTGTACTTTTAAATAAGGTTGAAACTTGAAATTTGGAGATGAGTGACAAAGACTGAATCTTCGGTTAGTTCTTTATCTTTTAAGCGTTTATGAATGCTATGCTCAGTTCTTGCATACATTCAATTGCGTGTTTGACTAGATTTTCCACGTAGATGGATGCATTTACTCGCGATTAAGTACCGTTTTGTAAAAATTATGATTGGTCAGCGAAGGAAAAAAACATAGAAGTATAATTAGCGTAAAATGGCCCCACAGAAAGGGTGCCATGGTAAGCGGGGTGTCAGAACGATGCCAGGCAGCCGTTTAGTTCGGACATAGCAGTGTTGTCAAACTATTGAATAAACCAAATGTTCATTTTCAAAAAATATGCCTTGTGCAGTAAAATGTTGTGCGAGTCGTTCAGACCAAGCACATGAAAAAATATGAAATCACTTTTCACAAGTAACTAAAGCAATACACATATTATTTTGATTTTATTGTTAGGATCACATTTTGTACAGGGATGGTATCATGCCAAAACACATCAATACTTTTTTAATAAATAATAATAAATATTAGGGGACAATCTATAGCTAGGATCAATTTTTCACTCCCGTAAACTCTTACATTGCAAATTTCGTCGAAATCGTTGGTGCCGTTTTCAAGAAACGCGGTTACAAATATATAATAACCTACAAATAAATATATTTGCTAGTAACTATATAGAATATAATCTGTAATTGACTCCATCATTGCGATCATCGTAGAAAGGATTTAAACCAACGCAGTTTGGTTTCTGTACTTTTAGTAGGTAATGTCGGTATAGCTAAAATGAAAATTACATTTCTTAAACTTAAAATAATACACGAACGATGACAACAACATAACTTCTTGTTGCATGTAACCATTCAACAATAATTACTTTTCGTTATCACTGTCATATAGCTGTCGTCCGACGTGACGCACGACGGCTAATCACAGCAACGCATCCATTTATGTTGGGTAATTGAAAATAGGCTGATATTTTGGGTAGCTGTGATTGGATGCGCAGTTGACAATGCGCGTACCGGGGTTTAAGCACGTTTTTGGGTAGGGGCTGTCCCTATATTACGTCATTTCAAAATAGGGGGTGGGGTCTGGCCATTGGATGACAGGCGGGGAGGGTTCATTTCAAGGAATAACAGGATGATGATAGGGGTGGTCAAAAGCGACAAAAAACGATGACGTAATTTATGGACAAGCCTAGGCATTTGCAAGGAGCTCGATTTCTAGGTTTTTTACGTTCGCTGTGATTGGTACAGTCAGCGTCATATATTTCGCCAGCAGCCAGAGTAGCCAAATATTTCGAAACACCCTTATTCTTACAGTAATAAAGACTTGTACCGAAATATTTGGTTACCCTGGCTGCTACTAACTATATGACGGTGACTGTACTTTGCTGTATTCGCAGATGTATCATCTAGAGATTCACTCTAGATGTGTTTTTCAATCTTTTTCATGCTGCGACCGCCTTAGTGCGGAAAAATCGCGACCCCCCGACCCTACGCTGTTTTTTATTCATATGCTTTTTTGTAGAAATATCAAATACTTACATCACTTTACCTTTAAAAATAAAAGCAGCTGCGATCCCCTTTAAAAGACTACAGGTCCGTCTGTAAACCAGCGCTGGGCTTGCTGCCCAGCGCATGCTGAGACTGACACCTATTGCTTCGCAACGGAAATTTATATTAGTTTCAGTATGTATTATCTAGTATAAGTCTTTGTGGTAATGAAATATTTGAAGTTTGAAGTCTGGAGTAAAATTCAAAATGGGTGTCAGAAATGTAAATGATCAACGTGTTTCAGGTGACGATAGCGCAGTGCCAGGTGCTGCTGGCGCCGTGGGCCGTGGAGCTCCGCGGGCCGCCGGAGGAGGCGCCGCTCACTAACGGGGAACACAAGGTTAGTTGAATTTGAACTTTGAGATAATTTTGAAATTATACTAATAATTACACGGTTCAACTCACGTATAAAATGTCACTGCGGACGACATGTTTCGAACTCTTCGGGAGTTCTTCTTCAGGATGATCGTGTGCGCCGCACGGCGTTCGGAACGGGCGCGGGCAGTGATTCAAGCGACACCGCCGCGAAAACACTCATCCTGAAGAAGAACTCCCGAAGACATCGAAACATGTCGCCCGTAGTGACATTTAATACGTCAGTTGAACTGTGTAATTATTAGTATTATTACGAGGTTCATTCACGATAACTCTTGCTCTTAGATCAATTCATGACTTGGCTTAAATTAAAACTTGACAGTATTCGCTCGAGCTTTATGTATTTTCTTAAACCTTTAACTCGCATAAAGGCATCTGGTTTTTCATAGAATTGAACCCTATCACATAGAAATGAGGTTAATTCATGGTGGGAATTATAGTTCCATCTGCCTTATACAGGGTTAAGGTAGCTGCCGCATGCCGCATTTCCGTAAGGCAGCTCAAACACGGTACGTAAACGATATTCTCGTGGATTGCCCGAAATGAGGCTTTAGCAGGTAGTGAGGCCATCTAGAGGCGGGATGCCTACCCTGGGTGTTCCAATGCGCGGTTACATCTCTACCACTATCGACCATCCATTAGAAATATGGCAATCCTGTATCAAAAAACATACTTAAACTGATTACATGAAAAGCCACATTGCACAATTTCTTACAATACTACATATATAAAGCATCAAATTGTAAATCACTCCGTTTGAACCACTCGCTACGCTCTGAACCCGCAGGAGGAGATCGCGGAGGCCGCTCACGACGTGACGGCCGCGTCGGCCGACATCACCGTGGACTCGGTGCGCGACCACACCAGCGCACCTCCAGAACCAGAGCTTAATATCAACCTGCAGGTAATTAAAATAACTACGACTTTTTCATTTCAAAGTCCAATATCTCAAAAACGGCTGAACAGATTTTCATGAAACATGGCTAGGAACACTCGGGATAAAATTATCTATGACATGAAAAAAACCGCATTCAAATCGGTCTTACCCTTTGGGAGCTACGATAACACAGAGAGATACACAGACGTTAAGCTTATAACACCCCTCTCTTTGCGTCGGGGGTTAAAAAACTGTCCATGCGGCTCCGCTCGCGTACTACTGAGAAATCCAGACGAACAAGCGGGATAAATATTCACTACAAGCAATGTTTTGGAAACACTGTGTCTGGTGAACCATTCAAAGTGTTTACTAAAACAATATTTCAGCTTACATGACTTAGACGGTCCGAGAAACAGAGTTTTAAATACAATGGTTACCAATGCAACATTCTATTACCAAAAACCAGTACCTCCATATAAGCTAAAGTACATTTGTGATGGCAATTAGAGTATTCAATCACCGACTGGCATTAAATGTCTAGTCGGTGATATCTTTAAAAATAGATAAAAAAATTGGCTTATTGATAAGGCATTTTATAGCCTAAACGAGTTCGAGTGTGAGAATTGTTAATGTAGAAAGTGTAAGTTGCCCGGATTATGTCGCTCTAGTTTTTAAGCTAAGTATGTATATTGCACGCCCGATGGGGTACCTGTTGAATCTATTAGTCTTAAAATTGTAACCACCCTTATATGTACACAGTTATGCAATAAACCTTTCTTACTCTTAATGTATTCTGTCATATATTTATGTTATTTTATGTCCTAACATTGTAGGCGCTTTGGTACCACTACTGTAAGTCTATTATGTAAATGATTAAATAAATAAATAATAAATAAATAAATTTACTAAGAATCAAGCTTTCAGAAGCAATGTTTTGGACGCGTCCTCGCTCGTGTGTACCTGTGGCGAAACTGAATTATTTCGCTTGCGCCTTACCGCTAGTGAGGTGCACAGAACCATGACCATAAACAGTAGTGAACAGATTCAAGTGTTACAGAAACACAGATTCTGTTTCTCAAACTCTCAGATTCTACTTCTGAAATCGTGTTTATAAACAAACGTTCTATATACTGTCGCAAATTCCCTACAGAACTCGCAAGTGAACACCAGCTCGATGGTGGTGAAGACGTCGACGCGGACGGCCGTCAACGAGAACAACACGGAGAACGGCGCCACCACCACCACGACCGTCACGGAGAACAGTGAGTACTACAATGACACCTAACACTGTACACATACGGTAGGGAATCCTGTGCACTGAACAAGGCGCGTAGGCCGTTTCTAATATGTTTTAGTTTTTGTGAATGTTATACAAAAATAGTAGCTAATATTAAATACATACGGACGGGAATCCTGTCTGCTTAACATGGCGCGTAGGCCGTTTCTGATTTGTACTAGGTTTTGAGAATGTAATTCAAAAACAGTACCTAATACTAAGGGCCTGTTTCGCAATCGCCGGATAAAGTTATCTGCCAGTTAAAATTATTGCTATCCTTTTCTCCCGTCATATAAAACAAAAGTGACAGCCAACATTTATCTGACGGATATGTTTTAACTGGAGTTTGTGAAACAGGCCCTAAATATATCCTGTGCGCTGAATAAGCTTATTAGTCTTCTTCTTCTCTGCCATGCCCTACCACCGGGCGTCGGTGACCACCTTTGCAAAGTCTTCCCTATTCTTGGCCAGTCTTGCGAGCGTGGCCGCGTCCTTGATATCCGTCCATTTTCTGATGTTATCGAGCCAGTTCATCCTCCTTCCTCTACCCCTTTTTCCCTCTATTTTTTTTTATTACACATCAAATCCTTGAATGACTTTTTGGAATTAGAATGCGTTTGATTAGAAAACTGATTGCACGCTAAAACTACAGCATACGCATACAGAACATATTTTAAGGTGGTTCGACGACCATACATAACGTCTTTTGCCATTCGCAGGCTGACGGCGTGATGTTTTAAGAAACTTATGTAACAATATTTCATAAATTGGCTTTCCGTTTGCTCGAAATTCCCCATTTCCTAGAATAAACTTGTATAAACTAGAACAATTTGAGAATGATCGTTTTCCCAAAGTATCACGTGACAAACAAACTTCTCAAATGATTCTAGTTTATACAAGTTTCTAGGAAAGGGTGAATTTCGCGCAAATGGAAAGCCAATTTATGAAAGTGGGTATATCACGCCCTTAGCCTGCGAATGTAAAAAAACGTTTTGTATGGTCGTCGAACCTCCTTAATGTAGAGCCGCGTATGGCTTGCCAATTCTAAACTGATATGTTTAACAGTTTTTAGTTTCAAACTGCCACTGTTAATGCAACTGGGTACTTTTAAATATTGAAAACCGAAAATGTATAAATATTTGCGCACTCAATCATATAAATATATTTCTATGCTATACGCAAAGCTTATGCGCAAAACATTTAGGGCCTGTTTCACAATCGCCGGATAAAGTTATCTGCCAGTTAAAATTATTGCTTTTCTTTTCTCCCTTCATATAAAAGAAAAGTGACAGCCAACATTTATCTGACGGATATTTTAACTGGAGATTGTGAAACAGGCCCTTACAATAATCTTAGAGTCGATCAAGATTCGCATGAGCAATTTTGCCTTGAAATAGCTTCACGACGAAATGTTTGAACCTTGTTATAGCGATATTTCGACGCCAAATATGTCCTCCCTTCTATATACTGATTATTTTATTGTTATACCTAATTTACAAATATTGGAATGCATTCATTTTGTTAAAGTAATATCGGTCACCCATTTTAATCGATTCGGAGCACTTCATCATTCCGGAAAAGCGTTTTTAGGGGCATCATCACATCCTAATAAAAACAATATATCAGAGTGTAATACTAATCTACTCATTATTTATTTAATCAAACGTAGATACATGATTTAATAAGTATTATTTTAATGTGATTGACATTACGCGGAAAATGAATTTCGAAAGGAATATGCTTGCCGAGAAACATTTTTTCGGAATTTTTGGTTTATAGTAGAGATTATTTAAGTTGACCAAATTGCTTCAAAGTGATCCATTCAAAAAAGCAAATCTACCGACCAAGGTAAAAGATTCAAATTCCAATGACAGTATGAATAATTTGGTCACATTAATCTCAACGGTAAATACCCAGTTTTTACAGAAAGAAAAAACGATTAAAATATGTTGAAACCTATCTAAGACCGTGTGACCAATAGTACTTGCTTCGTACACCAACCATATTTTATTTATGTTTAATGTTTGTTTGTATGTCAACGCTTTGTGTTTTTGTTTGTAGTCCTAGAGCACAATCGCGAGGAAGGAGTCATCACCCGTATCGAGGTATCCGACACTTTGCTTTAATATCTACCTTATTATCCAAGTTTTAAAGTTTAAAATACCTTGCATGATTTCGAATTTTAATAATTATTTGGCTTAGTATTCATATTATTGTATTAATCGTCTGATTTGAGTTATCTCGAGTAAAATAGAACAAGCCTCTTAGTCTGATTTTTAAACGCAAAACCTGAAAACTGTTTGTTCAGAATCGACAGTAGAATGTGAAAAAAAAAATCGACGAGTTTTTTTTATTACCTTTGTATGTAGCGTTGGCCGACTGGGGCGACCTGCTCCATAGAAATGTAAAAAAAAATCGCGTTAAAAATTTTTTTTCTATTTTTTTTCACATTCTACTCTCGATTCTGAACAAACAGTTTTCAGGTTTTGCGTTATTTTATTAACACGTTGTATACGAGGTGTTTTAAGTACTTCAAGATTTCCTATTTTTTTTATCGTATCTCTGCCTGAGTAGTCTTTTAACATTGTTTTTTAAACATCACCTCCACAGTTTTCACCAAGTACTTTAAATGTCGTATTTAAAAACCGTCCTCAGCTAACAGTTTTTCTTTAATTTTACAAAGCTTTGGGTTGAAACTAACGTGCCAGTAATAAATAACTTGTCTTCTAACATAGATATATTAACGATATAGCAATGTTGTGGCGTCCGCAATGTGTCCGTTCTGATCAACGATTTCATTCCATCAAAACTATATATAAGTTGTAATGTACCTTAACAATAAACTTGTGAATAATGTCAAGATAGAAGTAATATTACTTTGTTTCCAAAATATTCGCTTGTTAATATTAACCTTACTTTTATGTGTCATGTGTAAGCAATGATACTTTTTAATAGACTAGGACTCAATTCCAGAATATGCTCACTTGTTGAAATTAAATTGTAATCCAATTTCTTACCCTACAATGTGGCCTAAGGTATATTATATTTGAACTCAACTGTACACAACGTCAAAAACATGTTTACAGTTTACACCGTATTACAAAGAAATAAGGTGCAAAGGAGTAAACACGTAATTGACGTTGACTGTACTAACCAATATGGTATCAATGGGTCGCAGTGCGTTCAGAAATTGAGTTCGATATTTAAGAGATATATCCTCAGGAAAAAAATCTTTGCGCATTGTATATTGTTTTTTTATTTTGCTCTATGATTTCTTGTAATAAGCTTCTATCATGAATTATAAACACATGTCACATTTAAAAGTAACGAACAATGGTTGTAATCCAAGGTTTGAATCGTTCAGAGCCGGGCACATCGCGGCCGCCACGCGGCGCCGAAAAGAACGTCCGCTGGTACTCATAAACAAACCCACACAGACGGGCACGGTCACCGTCCCGGCCGGGACTGACCCCAAACTCATCCTGGAGATGTTCGACCGGCAACGCGAGCCGCTCGCCGTCCCTGTCGCACCCGCGGGGGCCGAGACCAACTAGAGCGAGCACACGACAACTACACGTGAAAGCTCCACAGATCCGACTATTAGGGCGTGGACTTACCGACGGTGACGCCGAGCGTCTACAACAAGGGCGTGTACACACCGATATAATCAGTGATCTAGACGACGATAAGCGTGTATGTGGCGATAAGTTGCAACGGCCGCGCGTTCCACAAACACTCAGGTTTAGTTTTATGTTAAAAATGCACGATGCGAGAGAGATTTTGGTAGTTTAAACTGATTTCCGAGTACATATGTGTACAATATAGCTAGTGGAGAAATATTGTGTAATGGTTCAATAAATAGCTTCAACAATGCTAGCGCGAATGGATCGAATGACCGAATTAAAGTTATATACAGATTAATATGACAGGGAACTCACATAATAATAGTTGTCATTCGTTCCTGTCGCGCCAGAATTCAGGAATTGACTATATAATTTGCACCCTTCGGGACACCATAAAAGGTATAGCATATACCATAGAAAACTTATAATTATTTAGATTATTTAACAACGATTTGTCAGCAATCGTTTTGAGTTTTATTTCAGTTTTATGTTTTGAAACGAGTATCTTTACCATTTTCTAGTTCCGCTTTTAACCTTTTTTAACGAGTCTAAAGACTCATCGATGTTTTTACTGTTCTTTATTTTCAAAATTTGTGTTTTCTATTAGCGTTTTCTATGATTATATTATATTAACTAATGGCTACTCTTACTGCCATTGTATTCCCATTTTCCGAAATAATTTCCTACCGATATTTAAGGCCTTATTATATAATTAATATTTTATATGAAATTCCGCATTTTATTATTATTCGAGGTTTCATTCAACTAGTTGTAAATTATTTTGTATATTATCGGTAGTATTATATGACTTCGCAATGTATAGGTATGTAAACTTGCTATTAAGTTGGCCTGTGTGTTTTCTTTTTAAGCTTTCGGTGTATTAAACCCGGCATTTACAAATTAATTCCAAAAGTAATCTTTGTACTTAACAGTATATAATTTGAATGGAACCTTCACAGGGCCTTCGACACCACTAAAATCGAATTTAATATAATTCCCATTTTACTATGGTTGTAAACAAGCATACAAGAGCTCGTAGATTAGCGCGGCCACCGAAGCCTCTGGACACAGATGTGCCTGTAGCGTGCGCATTACTCACCCGTTAACACGTTCGCAACCAAGAACCCGCCTGGTGCCTACCGGCCTACTCGGGGAGTGCCTACTCGTAATGTTTGCTCAGATGCCGGCTCAGCCCGCTCAGCGGGCAGTAGTATAAACCGACACGCCTGGCGAGTTCTGTCGGTTTCTGGTGTATTGTTCCATTTTTAGTCCGGTTGCGAAAGTGTTAAAGGTCATATAAGACGACTTGCGGTTCGCACAAGTGAAATCAAAAGATTTTTCGAGAAACCCGACTGCTTTTTTTGAAATATAGCATGTCACTGCTACGATAAAGAGGAATCCAACGACACCCCGTATGTCGAAATCCGTCAGTTAAGGCTGCAGGGCGTGCCAAAGAATAAGAAATACACACATACATTCATCCACTCCTTCGCAGTCGGTTAATGAATATTCAACTTCCATTAGTTTTTAGCGGTGTGCGGAAGGCCCGGTTGTTACTTATGAGTATCCCCCCAAATGTACCGGTTGGACGTCTATTTGAGTACAAACCCGAGCCATAACAATTTACGTTGTACAACAATGCTGCAATGAGATTGTGAATTGTCTAATATTAATCGTTAAGTGAATTGATGTACCAATCTAGTTTAGTTAAGTTTAACTTTCAGACATTCAGAGTGAATGCGATGTGCCTATTTATTTCTTTTTTTATAATGATGAGAATTCTATTTAGGTGACTAGTTAATAAAGTTTTTTTGACAAGTAGGTAATGACTTAGAGTATTTTATTATAGTTAGTTAAGTTCCCATGTCAAATCAGAGCAAAACCACGTTTTATTGTCAATTTTTAAACTTAAGCTTACCATGCTTCGGATTCAATTGTATATTCAGTAAATAATAATTTTATTAAATTATAATGAATGGAAAGTTTTATGCAATATTTTTTTAACTTTTTTGTAGATTTTTTAATTTTATATTTACTGTTTTGCGATTTTAACACTTTGTACCTTATTCGACTTGATTCGGTCGTGGCGGGTGGCCGCGGGTACAGTTGGACCACTAATAAAGTTACATCGACCTATACTTAGATGCAGAAATAAGTTCACAAGCAATAATGAAACTTAAAGTCATCGTGTTCCAGTTGCAATTTCAATACCGCCTACTGAGAAGTTAGGCATTTATTTGTCTTAATAAAGTTCAAACTAAAATATCATTAAAATGATTGTAGTTTCAAGTTCTGATCAACGTATCCTTGGTCGCTGGGCAAATAACGAAATCGTACATCTAAAAGTACTTCACAAGATAGTTGTAATAAAGAATAGATTTTCATGAATCGATAGTACCTGCATTTGTCTTCAGCTGTCACACAACGAATCCTCAAATCTACAAAGGGTCGACAACGAACTTTTGACTCCTAGAGTCACTAGCGTACGTAAACTACGGAGTCTGCTTAGTATTAGACAGGCCGTATGCCAATTTGCCACCGACACAGTATTAAAAACATACCTTAATTGCTACCCTAGTAAACTGTAGACCCTATTATTTGACCAGATGCCAAGCGCACGTTGTATATCGTTGTAACTTATACTATAGTATCCGCAAAACCAAGTGGCGAGTCAGGCAATAAAAGTCAGTACTTTTGTTGCACGACCCGCTCCATAAGGCAGTGCAGGTGCGAAAGAGATAGCATGATCCAATGATTTTTGACCTGACTCGCCACTTTGTTTTGCGGATATTATAGGTACCCACGCGGCCGCGCAGCGCCGAGCGAGGCAGCTGCGCGCGCGAGCGAGACAACATCACAACTTGTGATAAGGGGTTGAGCTTTCTAAAATATGTTTATTTCTAGAGTAAGTTCGTGCCCGTCTCTAAAGACGTATATAATGGTCTACATGGTGATATATAGGCCGAATGGACCGCTTTTATTGTACAATCTATCTAGTATGGCATTTTTAAATATTTGATACGGAAATTTGTATCCAATGTTCTTACGCAAAATAAATGCTGAGATTTAATCTATTATTGTTTTTCTTTACCCTACTCCATTACGACGTGTCCCTTTTACAGGCCGGCAGTTGAAAAATGACAATCGAATGTCAGTCTTATTTATTGGCATTAAGAAACATGCTTGACAGGTTGTATGTGGTCTCTGCCTGGAAAAGGGACCTTCGGACCCTCGGAAATTAATCATGCTCAAACAAATAGGCCTTTACCGGGATTTGAACCCGGTACCACCAGCTTCATAGGCAGAGTGACTACCCACTCGGCTAAACGGATGGTTCAATGAAGGCTACCGTGTTGCGCTCACCAGCTGGCACCACTGGCGACTAAGGTCCAGAATTGTAGCTGATCAAATTTGTTATAAGGGGCGTATAACAAAATTTACATTTATTCCTACTTAAGCAAGTAACATTAAATGTTTATTAAGGAGCTACCCGAGATTTTCATCGATTTTTGACAAGTTTTGAATCGTATCTACTACTTTTGTACTACAGATAGAATCATAAATCAAAAGGCTATCGGTTCTTCAATCTTTTATCTCCATTTTGACTCACCGGATTTTGAAACAAATTAATACTTAATTTTGTATGTTTTTTTTAAACATTGTCTAAAAAAACACTTATTTCGCATCTCTATTGACGTGAAAGATCTAACATATACGAAATCTACAAATTTGGGTTCGTCTATGACGTCTCTAAAAACTGGTAGAGGGTTTTAATTTTAAACCAATTAACACAAAAGTTATGGCCAGAAAACCAGTTTTTTGGCCTAAAATTGTTCAACTTTGATGCCAAATATCTCGAAAACAATGAAGTTTGAAGTAAATATGGGATACTATATTGCTTAAAGCCGTTGTTGTTAATATAATAAGCTACAAAAAACATTAGAAAACTAAGGGATTCAGATCGAAGGTCATTGGCGTATGGGAGCCTCTTAAGCAAGTAACATCAAATGTTTATTAAGCAGAAACGTCCGCTAACGAAATTCCAAATTTCGATCATAGTGAAAAATTTAAAAATTATTCGCCACGAGCGGGATTAGAACCCACATGATGGGGGTGATGAACTATGATCGAAATTAATCAAGTAAATCAATAATTTAACATAATACTTATAATTTTGCACCTCTTTCTTAGTTAGATACGCTTTTAAAGCACTGAAATAAATTGACCCGTAACTAGTGTTTGCTATAATTAATCTCAGCTATAGCAAATAATTCGCAATATTATTCTAATTCCTACTTCTACACTAATATTATAAAGAGGAAACATTTGATTGTTTGTATTGTATAGGCTCCGAAACTATTGGACTAATTTGAAAAAATATTTTACCATTAGAAGCCGACATTATCGATGAACATAGGCTACTTTTTAACGCGGGAAAATGCTTCATTCCTACGGGAAAACGGGTAATCCGTGCGAAGCCGCAGCCGGGCAGCTAGTATATTATATATGCGAAAGTTAGGATGTTTGTTGCTCAATAGGGGCGTAGACACTAAATAAAATAGTCAATAATGTCATATTTTCTCGAAAAAGGATAAAAAATGTAGCCAAATGGAGAAAAAATTAACGCAAAAGGTTAAATAATCACGAAGTTATAAGTTTTAAGAAGGAGTATGTTCTGTCCCTTTTTCGCAAAACGCAACTTCATATGAAACGATGACGCTGGAAGAATGTGACGTCACGGCCGTGCCGCGCCCATCGAGGTCGGAGCCGCCGTCGACGCGACCTGCCGACAGCATCCTGTAATGTGACGTCACACACCGTTTGCGTTTTCTCTCTAACAAGCAATATTAAAACGGTTGTAGCTTCGTAATTCTTTGAGATATCCGAATGGGATTTTCGTCACTAGGCATATTTTTTTGCCTTCTTTCTTTCGGAGTAATAATAATTTTCGAGTCTACACCCGTATTACGCTTAAACGGCTCCACCGATTTGGAAGCCATTTTGCACGAAGATAGTTTATAGTCTGGATTAAAATGTAGGATAGTTTTTACCCCGGTTCCAAGCAGACGAAGTCGCGGGTGGAAGCTAGTTTATGAATAAACCCGCGCTTGAACTGTAGCGTTTGACATTTCAGAGACCTCACGCTACACTAGCGCCTCTAGCCTAGCGGCGTATTCACTCGCGGGAGCCTGCACGGACAAATAAAACGAAATTTAACAATAGATACTTTATTAAAAGTGCTTTACTTAGACATATTCTCACAATCAAAATATCGACTTTTAACAAAATTATAGATTTTTAGATACAAACTCTCAACATTAGATTTAAATATAATACAAAAGGTCAGACAGGTAAAGCACCTTGTTTCACTTACACATTACATAACTAGCGGTGCAAATTTATTAAATTAGGAATTAGTCACAACATACAGTCCGCTATAAAAGTATCTTTACTAGCAGACGGTTAAATTAAAACTGTAAAAAAGCAGTTTCAATTTGAACCTTAAATATTTTCAGACAAGGTTCTTTCGAAAATAATTGACGTAAATAAATCGCCTAACCCGAATTGAATGCCATTACTACAAATCCAATTAAGGTGGACTGATGACCTGGTAAAGGTTGCTGGAGTCCGCTGGATGCGGGTGGCGCAGGACCGGTCACTTTGGCACTCTTTGGGGGAGGCCTATGTCCAGCAGTGGACGTCTTTCGGCTGATATGATGATGATGATGATGACTAAAAATCCGTCAGTGACAAATTGTAAATAATTGCACCGATTTCACCATTATGTTAGATCCGCATAAACTGCATCTGCTCATAAATATTAGTATGCGATAAAAACATTATTTATTTGCACGTAACATTCTTTATAATTTGGTTTTAAACACTGAGTACGACCCTGCTATAGTTTAAAGAAAGCTGGCGAGCAGTTACTCTTGGTAAAGTCAACAGCAATAAATCTACGCCGGCTTTGTGATCAAAATGATCTACTGACGTCACAGTGTCAAAATAATAAGGATCGTGTAGATCGTTAAAAACGTGTTATTTTGCATAGCTATTTTGCTGCTGACCATACCTGGCTAGAGTTACTGAACCAAAGTTACAATCATGACAGCCATCACAATTTGAGCCTTATTCTAGTGTAGACAAGGTGGCAAATGGGTGACTATTTTAGTACAGTCAGCATCAAATAGTAGCAGCCAAAGTAGCCAAATATATCGTAACTAATCCTTACTCCCATAGTAAAACAGACATGTTGATATGACATGATATATTTGGCTGCTACTAACTATATGATGACTACCACAATCAAGTCCAAAATTAACAGCCTAGAAAACTAATATTCTATATCTATCTATCTTGTTTATGTCGGAAATAAAGCATTCGTCCCTCTTGCACTCACTAACTTGCTAGAAAGGGACGAATGCTTGATGATCGATAAACGCGATCGTGCTAGGTAGGAAGCTGGGTTCCTTATTCTAGCAGTCTTTTATGGTGCGCGAATGAATCGCCAAAAGCTAGAAAAAAATATATAGTTAACAATACACCAGGGGCCGTAGACAAGGTTACAATCGACAAGCGCTAACGCTAACGCTAACGAATAAAATGTATGGGAATGACAGATGCCGACGAAACACTTTTCGTTAACATCTGTCATTCCCATACATTTTATTAGTTAGCGTTAGCGTTAGCGCTTGTCGATTGTAACCTTCTCTACGGCCCCTGGTATGAAACAGCTATCCCGATTTGAGCCGTATTCGAAAGTTAGTAAGGCGTTAATTGGCGCGACTCCTGTTCGCGACCAACTAATTCCCAATACCGATGACAAAACAAAGTTATCGCTGCGCCTGGTATTCAACAGCTTCCCCGATTTGAGCCGTAAAGTCGTCATTAAATTAGCAGGCGACTCTTGTTCCTAAAACCGATGATAGTACAAAGTTATCGCTGCACCTGTGTTCCACCTGCCGGGCGAGTTTGAGCCGTACCGCGTGGAGATAGGGTGGTCAGTCGCTGGCGAGGTGTTTCTGGTGCGCGGCGAACTAATTCCCAATACCGATGACAATACAAAGTTATCGCTGCAGCTGTGTTCCACCTGCCGGGCGAGTTTGAGCCGTACCGCGTGGAGATAGGGTGGTCAGTCGCTGGCGAGGTGTGTCTGGTGCGCGGCGAACTAATTCCCAATACCGATGACAATACAAAGTTATCGCTGCAGCTGTGTTACACCGGCCGGGCGAATTTGAGCCGTACCGCGTGGAGATAGGGTGTTCAGTCGCTGGCGAGGTGTTTCTGGTGCGCGACGAACTAATTCCCAATACCGATGAAAATACAAAGTTATCGCTGCAGTTGTGTTACACCGGCCGGGCGAGTTTGAGCCGTACCGCGTGGAGATAGGGTGGTCAGTCGCTGGCGAGGTGTTTCTGGTGCGCGGCGAACTAATTCCCAATACCGATGACAATACAAAGTTATCGCTGCAGCTGTGTTCCACCTGCCGGGCGAGTTTGAGCCGTACCGCGTGGAGATAGGGTGGTCAGTCGCTGGCGAGGTGTTTCTGGTGCGCGGCGAACTAATTCCCAATACCGATGACAATACAAAGTTATCGCTGCAGCTGTGTTACACCGGCCGGGCGAATTTGAGCCGTACCGCGTGGAGATAGGGTGTTCAGTCGCTGGCGAGGTGTTTCTGGTGCGCCACGAACTAATTCCCAATACCGATGAAAATACAAAGTTATCGCTGCAGTTGTGTTACACCGGCCGGGCGAGTTTGAGCCGTACCGCGTGGAGATAGGGTGGTCAGTCGCTGGCGAGGTGTTTCTGGTGCGCGGCGAACTAATTCCCAATACCGATGACAATACAAAGTTATCGCTGCAGCTGTGTTACACCGGCCGGGCGAGTTTGAGCCGTACCGCGTGGAGATAGGGTGGTCAGTCGCTGGCGAGGTGTTTCTGGTGCGCGGCGAACTAATCCCCAATACCGATGACAATACAAAGTTATCGCTGCAGCTGTGTTACACCGGCCGGGCGAGTTTGAGCCGTACGGCGTGGAGATAGGGTGGTCAGTCGCTGGCGAGGTGTTTCTGGTGCGCGGCGAACTAATTCCCAATACCGATGACAATACAAAGTTATCGCTGCAGCTGTGTTACACCGGCCGGGCGAGTTTGAGCCGTACCGCGCGGAGATAGGGTGGTCAGTCGCTGGCGAGGTGTTTCTGGTGCGCGGTGAACTCGTGGCGGCGGCGGTGGTCGGAGCGGCCGAAGCGCACGCCGCAGTACTGGCACGCGTGCCGCTTCTCCTTCGTGTGGCTGATCATGTGCACCTTTAGATACCTAGAACCGAAGTAATACACCGTGAAATTGGGTACGTACATATTTCCACAATAGTACATTGTTTAACGAGGGGCGTAAGTGGAATATTGCAAACAAGAGTCTATCAGAAGCTGGCTTTTGATGACTCGAGTTTGCAATATTCTTACGCCCGTGATAAACACAATGTTTTTCATCACATTTGCGAGGAAACAAATATATTTTAGATGAAATGAATACAAATCGTAATAAAAACTGCAACATGTCAGTCGTCCATTTTGTTGAATTTGACGTGAGGCGCGTATGGCAAAGACCCTTCGGTATACAGCCACGATTTGAAAACACTTAAAATCATTTTACATAGACACTAAATAACTACATATTAAATCTGTAAATAATTCAGTTAAACATGTTTAAGTAGTTTTTTAAGTTTAAATTTATTTATAAATACGTTTTGAGACATCGTATTTGATATAAAACCTCTTTGCTTTGTAACTGCCGCATGAGTGACAGATACAATTTAAGAAAAAAACCATTACGCCCGTGGGCGTAACACAGGCTATTATAGCTCTGTATGTCTGCGCATTATGAAGCCCTTTTCGAGCAAGTGTAATGAAATAGTACATTGTTTAACGAGGGGCGTAATAGAAATATTGCGAACAAGAGTCTATGAGAAGCCCGACGCCGAAGTCGGAGGGCTTTTGATGACTCGAGTTTGCAATATTCTTACGCCCGTGTTATACACAATGTTTTTCATTACATTTGCGAGGAAATACATAATAGCTACAAAAGACAGAAAAATCTATGTTTCATACAACCACACCAATCAAAAATTGCCGAAATTGATAACTTCACTTCCAGATCAGTGCGAGTGGAGCGCGCAGCTTCAATATTTCAACCAATCACAGAGCAGAATTCTAGTGGCGCGTGGGAAAAATTTAGGCCATTGTCCTTCTGTATACAGGCATGGAATAACACCATTTACGAGCAAGTGTGATGAAAACAAAATAATTAACCTGGCAAACAAGCATACGGCCTGATGGTAAGCTGATACCGTAGAAAATATCTATTTTTATTTAATACTAAAAAAAAAGTTCAAAATGTCGGCCATTTCTTACCCTGGTTTCATGAAGCTCATGCTACACAGTTCACAACTGAATTTCTTCTCGTCTCCGTGAATGAGTCTGTGGTCCTTTAGGGTGCTACTGGATGAAAAGAACTTTCCACACTCGCTGCATTCGTATGGACGCTCCTTCGTGTGCGATCTGCGAAGTAAATTCAGCTTTAAGTCTGAGGCGCTTGGGTTGATGTTGAAGACCTTCACGTGACTGTTAAAGCTTAAACTTGTATTGTATTGTAACCTCAGACTGTTTATTCAGCGGGCCAGATAAGGCCTTAATGCTTATGGAATTGGATCGAGTTTACAACAGCACGAGAATTTCGCGTGTCAGCTACTGGGCGAAACCGACCAAAAAAACTGTCGGTTTGCTTACCGTAAGTGGACTTGTAAATGGTACTTTTTGAAGAACGTCTTTGAGCAGAATTGACACATATGTGTTTTCTCTTTATCGTGGACCTGCCGTCTGAAACAAATAATATATTAAGTAGACAAAACGCAGTTACCATAATTCACAAGACTACCGGATGCCTGATTTCAATGGGATTTTTAATCATTTGCATTGATCGCGTTTGCGCGCACGTCCCACTTCTATCATTGTCTGTGTGTGTGTGTGTGCGTGCGTGTGTGTGTATTTACGCATTATTTTGCTAATCATAAGGTTATCTATTGTCGTGACGTCGCCATTTGAAATCCATAAAATCTTCCATTAGGTGCATATGTCGGCGGCCGATCGTAAAATCCGCCAGATCACGAAATTCCTAGGCATATCGTGAAACGCCGCCATTTCATGATTTGGCTAAAGGACATCCGCCATATCGTTCAAAACTTAACGTTTAACGATTTGTCTAATGACGTTTAGGCAGATCATGAAATTCCTAGGCATATCATGAAACGCCGGCATTTCATGATTTGGCCAAGCCAGTGACGTTTAGGCTGATCATGAAATTCCTAGGCATATCATGAAACGCCGGCATATCGTTCAATACTCACCGTTATACGTAAGTAGGGTGTCCAAAATTGAATTAGGTAAATTAAAAAAAATAAGAAGTGCGGACTGATAATCTCCAGCGAGTCGACGCCACCCCGCTGCGCGGGGTGTGTATTTCTGGTCTGAGGGACACAAGTGAACCCTAACCTAACCGACCTAAGACAGAGTTCGCTTATGACAAACCATTTTTGTCCGCCCTGATTATTAGCCCCCAACAAAAACGGCCGCCATCGCATGTGCAGCGCCACCAGTGGCCAAGAAAGAAACTATTTTACGATGTGCCCGGTATAGAGCTAGGAATATCGACGAATGCGTTGCTCTAATCGATCTGCCGTATTGTTTATCAGGCACATCGTGATAAGCCTAGCCGACTTTTAGGCATATCATGAAATGGCGCCGTTTCACGATATGCCTAGGAATTTCGTGATCTGGCGTATTTAACGATCTGCCGCCGACACATACACTAAGAAATAAGTACGTTTGGTGTGTTTTTTGCGTGAAGAAAACCAACTGCCAGCGTTTTAATACTACGTTGGTGGCGACCAGGCGTACGGCCTAGTAAAGGGCTAAGACGCGGTTACCTTACGATAGGATCAAAAACTTACCATTGCCAATATTCAAGACAGAGTTAATAAAAATACTTGCTGACAAATGCTTTTATTCCCTATCAGATTTCTTGACATGCGATATATATATGCGATGTTTATAGTGATTTGAGTGCCCCTAATATTTATAATATTATAGTGGAACAATATTTATGTTAAGTTGTATATTTGTTTTAATCTCAAAGAGTATAATCTGTATATCACCTCTAATTGATGTACCTAATACCTATGTTTACGAAATAAACACTATTGACTAGGCCTATGGACGCTTGTAACTCCAAAGGTTTTAAAAATGTATAGGTATACTCTTTTTTTGACGAACCCCGTACTGTAGTCCTTCGGGAAAACCTTGGCACCACTCTCATTTTACAACCTTTGCGTTAGAAGAAGGAAATTCTCTAACATGATTTTATTATTGTGTCTATAAATATGTTGCGCTGTTGGTTTTCCATATTGTAATCCATACTTCCATACTATACTATCCATATCCATACTAATATTATAAATGCGAAAGTGTGTCTGTCTGTCTGTCTGTCTGTTACCTCTTCACGCTTAAACCGCTGAACCGATTGCGATGAAATTTGGTATGGAGATAGTTTGAATCCCGGGGAAGGACATAGGATAGTTTTCATCCTGGAAATCACCCCCTAAGGGGATGAAATGGGGGGTTGAAGTTTGTATGGAGCTGCGATATAAACGATTTCCACGCGGACGGAGTCGCGGGCAGAAGCTAGTAATATTATAAATGCGAAAGTGTGTCTGTCTGTCTGTCTGTCTGTCTGTCTGTCTGTTACCTCTTCACGCTTAAACCGCTGAACCGATTGCGATGAAATTTGGTATGGAGATAGTTTGAGTCCCGGGGAAGGACATAGGATAGTTTTTATCCCCGAAATCATGCCCTAAGGGGATGAAATGGGGGGTTGAAGTTTGTATGGAGCTGCGATATAAACGAGTTCCACGCGGACGGAGTCGCGGGCAGAAGCTAGTAAATAAATAAAATCTAATACAGTATGTACTCACGTGTGCGTAGCCACGTGCACTTTCGAGCGGAACTTCTTCCCGCAGTGTGCACACTCGAACGCGCGGTCCTTGGTGTGCGCGGTGAGGTGCGCGTCGAGCGCGGACCGCGACACGAACCGGCGCGCGCACGACACGCAGCCGAACGGCAGCGCGTCAGGGTTGTGCACGCGCAGCTTGTGGACTGAGAGGCAGACTACCTCTGAAACAAGTTTCACAATAAACGATATGATACAGAGAAAGAATATAATGGAAAAATAAACCATCTCGCCCATTAGAGTGGTGCCAAGACTGTGAAACAAGTCTATAACTCGATACAGAGAGGGCGCTAGCCTTAGCGGAAATATAGTGGAAAAATATACAACTTGCGTCACTGTCCTCGTAGCTCAGTTGGTAGAGCAGTCTAGCGTTAATAGAAAGGTCGCAGGTTCGAATCCTGTCGGGGGCTACAGACGAAGATGGTTTATTTTTCCATTATATTCTTTCTCTGTATCATATCGTTTATAAAATGATTGGGGTAACTTCCTCGTTAAAAATAACACGAAACAAAAATATTGAATTAAATAATTTGTTTCGTGAAAAGGGTATTAAGTTTCACAATGTTTGCACAACTTTTTTTATTTAATCGTATGGCATACATTATTTTGGCCTTTAAAGTTTGTCACTCTTTAGTACCACCCAGGGGACACGGGCAGGGTTGTGGTAGGTAGCTCCTGCGGACGCGAGTAACAGTTGTCCCCCCTTTGTCAAGTGAGTGGGCAACTCGACTGTTAGAAGTCCTTAAGCCGCCCGAAGGCCTCTAACTCGGTTTAACGACTACTGTCATAGACAGCAGCCGGGATCAACTGCTTAGCGTGCCTTCCAAAGCACGGAAGCGCTCATTTATATTAACCACTCGAACATCAGGCGGTCACCCATCCAAAGACTGACCGCTGTCATCTTTTCTTAACCTGCGTTATCGTTTCCAACTCGCAGGCGTCGCTAGGCTATGACCGCTTTGCACTACTACAAGGTTTTGAAAGGGGGCTGTCCATATATTACGTCATACGGGTCTGACCATTGATGACGGCAGTCATTTTATTGGGCCGGGGGGGTCCATTGAAGGAATTAATAGGATGATTTATTTAATCGTATGGCGTACATTATTTTGGCCTTTTAAAGTCACTCTTTAAGCGGACACGTGCAGGGTTGTGGTAGGTAGCTGATAGGGAACAGGATGATGATAGGGGGGGTCCAAAATCGTCAAAAAAGCGGTTGCGATGGCTTCGTTCAGTCGCGTTTTACGACATTCAGAAGAGCCTGTAGAGCCTGTAGACCTATTCTTGTCTGAGGCTACGTGGTAACAATGGCACACATAGAGACATGCCAGTTCCGAGAATATTCAGGCAAATATATTGTTATCTAATAGTCATAGTAGGTACGGTCGAGGTCATAAATACGTTTACACTTTTGCACCTTATTGCCTTGTAATAAGGTGCAAAAGTGTAAGCATATTTATGACCTCGACTGTACATGATACCCCGCTAGGGCATACAATAGACATATTATACTACTTAATAACTAAATAAAAATTACAATTAAGTACAATAATTATCATGCAGCACTAGGTTAACTAAATTTAAATACAAGAGCAATTTAAAAGGTTGTTTGGTCATGTCAACATAGTTACTTGATGTCAATTAATTATTAATAAATTCATTATAATTCAGTATATTATGTCATGTTAGCTAAAGATTGGTCCTCAAAAAATTCATCTACGGTGTAATAACATGTCTCGATAAGTCTCTTCCTTTAGTTCTAATACCTGCTACTTTATTTTGGGTAAGTGTCTCCCAAAAGTTATTTATTAATACTTTAAAAACCTCTACTGACACAGTTTGAATGTTTAAAGCCTAAAAGTGATATAAAGTATTTCTATATTAATTTATAGAGTATGTAAAGTTTCAAAAATTTTCTAAATTATTCATTTGGAGCCAATATGCGACCATGGCGCGGGCAGCTTTCTTGCGCGGATATGCTGCCTGTGTCATGGGCATGCTGCAGAGGCGACCAAACATAGACAGTCTTTTTTCGATATTTAGGGATAGTTAGTTAAATTCGTTACTCGTTAGAACGCTACGGTAGCCTAGTGGTTCAGGCATGTGCCAGTCAAGCAGTGGTTGTGGGTTCGAATCCCAATGAGATTTTCGGAATTCATGAACGGAATATTTACCGTTGCTTTTCGTTGAAGGAAATCATCATGAGGAAACTGATCTAATCCCAATAACGTTTAGTTTTTCTCTCTGAGTTGGAAGGTCAAGCCTGCTCCACACTATGGGCCTTCATGGCCCATCATACAGGACGCAACTATGCGTTAAAAGGAGTAAGACATATTTACGTTTCGTTCTACCGCATAACCGCGTTCTGACAAAAACTAGTGCTTATGCCAAATCTTGGGATGAGGTGTCAAAGCGAACCCCGGGCTCCTATTGGGCACAACCGGGAACAACGTAGTTCAATTTAAGTTTTACCATCACCCGCGGACGGGAATTCGCGGCGGAATAGGTATGTAGTTGCGTGCGAAGTGCGTGTCGGACTCGCGCACGAAGGGTTCCGTCGTACCATTATTTATAAAAAAAACCAATAAAAAAAACGCGTTTGTTGTATGGGAGCCCCCCTTAAATATTTATTTTATTTTGTTTTTAGTATTTGTTGTTATAACGGCAATTAAAATACATCATCTGCGAAAATTTCAACTGTCTAGCTATCGCGGTTCTTGAGATACAGCCTGGCGACAGACAAAATGGCAAAAAAAACACGTTTGTTGTATGGGAGCCCCCCTGAAATATTTATTTGATTTTGTTTTTAGTATTTGTTGTTATAGCGGCAACAGAAATACATCATCTGTGAAAACTTCAACTGTCTAGCTATCGCGGTTCTTCAGATACAGCCTGGTGACAGACAGACAGACGGACAGCGAAGTCTTAGTAATAGGGTCCCGTTTTTACCCTTTGGGTACGGAACCCTAAAAAAAGGCTAATTTAGATTTTAGTCTGAAAATGTACTTACTTTTATGACAAATATCACATTCATACTTGATGCCTAGATGCTTGATCTTGTAATGTCTGGTCCGCGCGCCGTATGTAGAGAAGAGTTTAGGACAGACTTTGCATTGCAGCATCTTCCGCTCACCCCTAGGCTGGTGCTGCAGCGAGTGTTCCTTGAGGTTACGGACAGACTTGCCACACTCCTCACACACTTGCCGTTCTTGTTTAACATATGCTTTTAATGGCTTTAGTTTCTTTGGACGGCCACGTTTTTTATGAATTGGTGCTAAAAAAGGATGAAGTCAAAAGTAGTAAATTGTTATAGATTCTTGTGATCTTAGGGGTTCAATTGGTAAGCAGCAAAGCTAACTCAAAAGCAATTTAGCGGATAAGTTGGTGTTTTAATTGAATGTTCAGTCAAGTTGCCTTTACTCAGTGAATCAACTTTTATCTGGGTTACTTTTTAAAAACTGAAATTGTTAAGGGTATATCACATAGACACTAGATAATCAATTATGATGTATTTCCTTGAAAATGGATTAAGAATTTAGTCAAATGGAGAAAAAAGCAATGCAAGAGGTTAAATAATCACAAATTTATAACTTTGTAATTATTTGTGACACTTATAAGTGTTCAAAGTTTTAAGAGGGGTTATGTTCTGTCCTTTTTCTGCAAAACACATCTTCATATGAAATGATTGTCATTTACTATGACGCTTGTGACATCACGATCTGCTAACGTTTTCTCTCTAACAAGCAACATTAAAATTGTTGTAGCTTCGTAATATTTTGAGATTATTTGAATGGGATTTTCATAATTAGGCATATTGTTTTGCCTTCTTTTTTTTGAAGTAAGTAATAATATATTTTGAGTCTACACCCCTTTTATTTAAGCATATATTGTATAATATTTGTTCTACGAAACCCTCTCTCTCAGATGGCCTCCTAGCTAATGAGACAGAATCACAACAGGAAATAGTTGATTGATCTTAAAATACCTGTTAACACTTTCGCAACTGGACTAAAAATGGAACAATACACCAGAAACCGACAGAACTCGCTAGGCGTGTAGGTTCATACTACTGCCCGCCTGAGCCTAGCGGGCTGAGCCGGCATCTGAGCAAACATTACGAGTGCCTACCGTGCGGGTTCTTGGTTGCGAATGTGTTAAATAACGAAAATCAAGTGAACCAAAAATATAAATGTCTCCACTTTTTACCATTTTCTTTGGTTTCCTCCTTAATATTTTCATATTTAACCTTCTGTATCACACTGAGGAACTCCTCATCTGACTCGACACCAACTAACGTGTCTTCCTCTTTCAGATCCAGTTCTTGTTTAATTTGAATATGACCATCATCAACTATACTTGAGCGAAATTCATCTGAATCAAAGGAATTTTCGTGTTTGATGGCGCTTTCATCTAGGAAAACCGATACTTTATGATCCACTAGCGACACTAGGGGGCTAAGAGATTTCAAATATTCATCATTTTTCAAAGACAGTGCCTTGAACTTGCAGAATGATATGATTTTTCTGTAGCAGTGATTACATAGTTTCGTTGTGATTTTTGAGTCTTTTGCAATCTGAAATTGTAGAAGAACATGTAATCATTGTAATACGACTGTAAAGAACACTCATCTGCAAGATATTTTTACCTTGATATCTAAACAAAACACCATGATGTCGAGGTAATTTTTGTTGTGTTCGTTTATGCCCTTCTCCAGCTCTGATATATCCTTAATGGCTGGAGTTGTGAGGCAAGTTCTACACATATTCATTATGATAAGTTTTATGCCTTATACTTATGTACAAAATAAATAAAATCCTAAAAACAATGAACTAATCTCGATTACGAACATGTCAACGTCACACGTCACATTGTTTTGACGTAACTGAGGCGTTTTGTATGTAATTGGGTTTTATCATTTTACTATTATAGTCGTATTGTAGCCCATCCTCACGGTCCTGCATGTAAGCTCTACAAGTTTTATGATAGAGCGAGATAACTAGGGTAATTCATCTTTCTATCTCGCTCTCATAGCTTGCAGGACTGCCATGCAGAATCGTCTGTAGGTACCTTGTGGGTGCCACACCAAATGTGATCAAACGAAACGAAACGCATTTGTCTCGGATCGGACATCGGACATACGTATCGTATTATATTATTTTAGGCCTGCTAGAGATGGGTAGGGGTGGGTAAATACCGCACCCGGTAAATACCCGTATCTACCCAAATTGGTGGGTATAAACTATTTCGACTGGATTTTAACAAAAAGTGACATTTTAGGCATGAGTTTTTTTTAATGAAGTGTTCTAAGCCTTTTGAACAACTTTTGTCATTATGAAATATCCATTATGATGCATAGTTTATGAGAATACATTTTTTTATTATCCAAAATACCACATGTATTTTTTTCCGAAATTAGATAAAGTTAAAGGTCCACCCACTACTAGAATAGTAACTATAAGCCTAAACAAAATATAAGAATAATATTGAAGTAGTGTTGCCATCTACTTATTGTGCAAGAAATATTTAAAGAAAGCTCTAAAAGAGGATTTTTTGTAGTTTGTTAAGTCTAATTAATAATTATTGTGTATAAGTTAGATGACCATAATTACTAAACTAGGCACATACTATGTGATTTAGAGTAAATGCGTGCAGCTTGGCAAAAAAATCTATAAACTGAACATTTTTTTTCGACCCTGGTAACTTCGTTAAACTTGTCTTATGCTCTTATGCTAGTAGACGTGTTGTAATCTGTGCTGTTATTTTCCTGTATTAATAAATTTCGCGGATTTATTAGCATTGAAATGGAACAAAAATTCCAAACAATGAGCAAGACAATACGCAGTTCCGCTCGGAAAGTAACTTATTATGTTTACAAACGATATCATGCGCAATATTAAATCAGAATCATTTGTCGGGATTTGACAATGTTTATAGAAGAACTGCTGAAATTACAGGGTTTTATTTATTGTAGACTACTTATAAGTGTTTTATTATGAATGATTATATTATTTAATCCTTACGCTACAATCACAGTAAATTGATAATTTTCATATTGGTAACATAGTAAGTTTTAGAGCTTATGTTTACATAAAACAAGCTTGGTACTTGCAATAAATTTGATGAGTTTTTATTAAGTGTAATTGTTAGAAAGTAGAATATTTGGAGAAGTAAGAAACTGGATATTCTACTATTTAATAAAATTGGTAAACAAAACTTGAATGAAAATTACCAGCATTCTGTCCACTTAAACATTCGTTTGTGAGTTTGTATGTCTATACCAATATGTGTTTGATTGTAATTCTTCTGAATTAGGATCCAAATAAAAATAAATGTCCTAGTAAACAGTGAAGTATCAAAATCTCTAGGTCTATTATTCGTGTTGCCATATTAGCGATAGTGGTGCCCCTATTATTTTCTAGACTTTTTTGCCAGACTATAGGATTCTTGGTTTTACAGAAAGCAAATAAATAAAATATTTGAGTCAAATTCACATGGTGGCACTTAGTTAATAATAATATTGACTAATTTTTGTTTTAAATTAGTGAAGTCCCTAACATGTAGCGACGTCGCGATCGTGCTACCTGCGACGCGCGAATATTTCACCGCGTCCGACCAGCTCAATAAATGTTTATCGATTGCCTGGTTGAGACGGCTATTGTGCGTTAAGTGCCACGTGTGGATATTTGACCCGTGCTTTAACTATGGACTTTGTTTTGTTTTGTTTGTGGTAAAAGCTCACGATATTGAATTTTATTTGGATTGGCGGTACAAATAATAATATAATATACTTACCTACAACTTTTATTTTTCCATCCCAAAGTTATTTAAAACCCACTTAGTAATTGATACACTTCTTTCTGAGCTCGGATGCATGTAAATACATACATTTAATTTTATTTTTTATTTATTTTATTAACAACATGCATAATTTCAATGAGGACAACGTTGATACATTCCTATATAACTTTAAAACATTTTCATTATAATATTTTGCAAAAAATACGCATCGAAAGAGTTTATACTCTTTATACCCACCTTTTTGGGAAGAAACGGGTAAATACGGGTAGATTGGGAAAATACCGGGTAAATACCCGGTATTTACCCATGGGTTTT
This sequence comes from Epinotia ramella, assembly GCA_947578815.1. NCBI lineage: Eukaryota > Metazoa > Arthropoda > Insecta > Lepidoptera > Tortricidae > Epinotia > Epinotia ramella. The sequence goes on from OX388211.1 coordinate 25,581,927, forward strand.
TACCCACTACCCATCTCTAGATGCAGGCTTTATTAGGATTATTGTGGCTGTCAAAGTCAAAGTGCATTGATTGAATGTTAATTGTTTGTTTTGTAGTTTGTCGACTGATGTTTGTAAAATTTATGCATTTATTTGCTAAAATACGTAACGTGAAACGTCATCATAATGGATAAGTGTAGGACCTGTCTCAAAACTCCAGCTGATAAGGACATACCGCAGCTAGAAAAAGGCATACAGGAACATAACAAAAACCACCTCGATATTATGCGGTTTTGTTTGGATATCAAGGTAATTATGAACGTTTGGCTTTTCCTTAAATAAGTTTGGCAATAAGTACACTGGTCGCTCCAATTACAGGTTACACAAGACTCCAAAATAACAACGAAACTGTGTATTAACTGCTACCGAACAATCATATCGTTTTACAAGTTTAAAGTTGTATCCTTAAAGAATGATGCATATTTGAAATCTCTGGACTCAAGGGTATCGATAGTAGACCAAAAAGTATCTGTGTATGTGGCCGAAAACGGAATCAAGCATGAGAATGTCTTGGATACAGATGAATATGGTCCAAGTGTAGTTGAAAATGCCAATACAAATATTAAAATTGAAATAAATATTAAGAGTGAAGACTCATTAGAAGTAGGGTTGGGTAAGGAGGGACTGAGTGATGTGGACAGTGTTAAAAATGAGGACATTAAGGAGAGAACTCGTAAAAATACTGCAGATGATAAGAAAACACATTGTGCACAGGAATATGAAAATATTCCGAAAGAGACCAAAGAAAATGGCAAGAAGAAACAAACCTGTAATTATTGCATTAAATATGTGAAATCTGTATTACTTGCTGTGTCTTTGCTGCCAGCAACCAACATTTGTGTAAATAAAGAAGTATGTTTCACTACTTTCAACATATTAAATACTCATTTCTACCTATATAGTGATTTCTGGTCTTACTTAACTGCATCAAACATTTTTTTTCTTTTGGTAATGTGTAGATGAAATGAAATATGAAATATTTATTTATTAACATATACAGACACTCAGAAACATATCTACCACACTAGGCTAGGCCTGTCCCATGGAAACCAAGACAAATACAGATTAACAGACCAAGATGTTTATTTGGTTTTCTAAAAATGTTAAAACGTATTTCAGAAATAGTGTATTCATTCTTCTTTCATTTCGTTTTTAATATTTTCAGATTTTTTATAGGTGTCTATTGTGAAAATAAAACAGCATTAAATAAAAAATCTAAACTGCTTTTATTCAGTAGGTAAAAAAAACTATTTGTAGTATAATTTGTGAGATAGAGAAATTACATGTTTCTTTATTTTGTAGCACCACTACATAAAAAACCCTCAGGTCGTCCCAAGAAGAAGCCAAGTGATGTTCCAAATATTACACAAGAGAGGCAAGTGTGTGAGGAGTGTGGCATATCCGTCCTCAACCTCAAGCTGCACTCCCTCCGGCATCAGCCCAAGGATGTCCGGCAGATGCTGCAGTGCAAGGCGTGTCCCAAGCAGTTCCTCTCCACAGGGGGTCGCTACAGACATTACAAAACCAGACATTTAGGCCTCAAGTCCAAATGCGATATTTGTAATAAAGGTAAATTGAGAGTTTATAGTTACAGTGTACTACAGACACCCTTTATTGCACACCTCAGTCATGACACACATCAGTATATAAAACTTTTTTTTTCAATAAGGCTGAATATAGAGTTTTTGCTATTTACTTAAAGTAGAATGAATGTAGTAGAAGAATATTTTCTGGGTATGGTGCCTATATGCTGTAATTTTGAAAAAGGTTAAAAGGCAACTTTCCCATCTGTTATGATATTGAACATTTTCCAGCGGTGTCCCAATAATGTCAATAATTGTCCCAATAATATAACGTGTCATGTGTTCTAGAGGCATATTTGTATGATGTATTTTGATCAACATAGTCCAGAGGTGGGGTAAGGTTACTATTTGGAAAATTATTATTGAATCAATATCCCACATACCTCGGTTACCTCCAGGTCAAGAAACTTGCTAGCTTTGTCCTCTGTTTACGTGAGGTTCATGTCATGGGGGCTGGTGATCTCGACGAGCACAGCCTAGCGCTTCGATCGATCTGTCAGCACATCAGGCTTATTGGCTACAATAGTGCCCGTGATGACAGCTCAATCCCAATAGAGCGTGGCATTTGCGAGAACTGTTGGACATGTTCCAGAGGTAGTCCACCTGTCGGTGCACAGGCTGCAGGTGCACAACCAGGAGGCCGCGCCGTTCGGGTGCGTGTCGTGCGAGTGGCGGTTCGTGTCGCAAGGAGCGCTCGACATGCACATGCTGTCTCATACCAAGGACCGGGCGTTCGAGTGTGATGTGTGTCACGGGAAATTCCGCTCCAAGGGCTCCGTTTCGAAACATATGTGAGTTCCACTTGATATACGTTCTTAATTCTAAATGAAGATCGCGAATGCAACCTCTACATTCCGTGCATTGCTCTGAACCAACTGATCCACCGTGGGCTCCTCTCGTGATGATGAATCTTTCAATGCCTTCACTCTTCTAACTACACCTAGGGGCCCGTAGCGACATAATAAGGAGAAATCAGTAGAGTAAAGGTAAGGACACTTTATTCCCTAATCTGTAAATTTCGTTTTCTCAAACATGCAATGAAATATTGACGTTGTGTTCTTCATAATGGGCTTCGAAGTGTCGTGTTTCAGACGCAGCGAGATGAGAGACCCGTAATGGCATTTCATACAAAGTTGGAGGCCTGCAAGATGGTCTTTTTTAATTTCCATTCCACAATTTGTGAAACAGAATCGCGTTCAGCCATGGAAATTAAAGTTTGATTTCTTGGAGTTTTTTTTTAATTTATTTAATTGCATGTTTGAGAAAAGCACTATACATGACCTCGGCATGAAAATGGGTTGCCAGCCTCATAACTATCCGGTTATATGTATTTAATCTCACTATTGTAAATGTATTGAAGTCAGTATTGAAAGGCCCTTGAAGCCTTACTAAATGAAAACTTAGCTTGTATAAGTTGGTGAGTGTGTATAAAATCTTGTTTACGTAAACTAAATGTCTACTAAATAAGTATGTTTGTTGCAGTCGGCAGGTACATGCGAAGGAAAGGAACCACCAATGTGAGATATGTTTAAAGGCTTTCTTCGACAAGAGTTTACTTCAAGAACATTTAGGGTAAGCTGTAAAGACACAATCATAGCCAAGCAGGAGCATTAATGTTCAGGCAGGACCGTTTTCATACTGGCTTAACAACCCGCGTCGCAACGTAAACAAGAGCAGTATAGTACATTACGTACCTAGGGCGGTGAATTCGTGAACCTTCGGTTCGGGCCACAAACACCTGCGATCTGGGGCTTTACGAATTACCGCCCGTGGTGAGTACACAATTTTACGTCTCCATCTGGCCACAATGCGAGTTATACCGTACGCGCAGGGTGCATGTCCATGGCCGGGTGTGACGTAAAGAAACTTTTCTTTCCAGGAGATATTATTTGTTTTTAGGGTTCCGTACCCAAAGCGTAAAAACGGGACCCATTACTAAGACTTCGCTGTCCGTCCGTCTGTCTGCCACCAGGCTGTATCTCAATAACTGTGATAGCTAGACAGTTGAAATTAATTTTCACAGATTATGTATTTCTGTTGCCGCTATAACAACAAATACTAAAAACAAAATAAAATAAATATTTAAGGGGGGCTCCCATACAACAAACGTGTTTTTTCTTTTTGCTGTTTTTATAGACAATGGTACGGAACCCTTCGTGCGCGAGTCCGACTGGCCGGTTTTTTTTTATATACTACGGTCTGCATGATGGTAAGCAAGAAGAGCGTAGCTTATGTACGCTTATTGTACATTATACTATAGACGAATCACAAGCGCATTGGCGACCCCTCATTGATTTGAGGATTCGTTGTGTTGCTAGCTAGAGACAATAGTGGTGTAGACTCGAAAATCACTGCAAAAGAAAGAAGGCAAAAAAATATGCATAGTGACGAAAATCCCATTCGATTTTTTTCGAGAAATTAGGTCATTATTGATTATTTTATTTAGTGTCTACACCCGTATTGTTGTAGGTCTCTCACTTCCAACGCTACGCAACCTTGGGGAGCTCTGGCGACCTTGCTCTCCAAGCAAGCAAAGGTGTTATTATGGCTGCGATCTTCTATAAGGCGGAGGGACTTCCCCAGTTGGGCTGCTCCAAATATGAATGAATGCATGAAATATGAGCGAGTTGACGTTCCGCTGTGCCCTACCTCTCTAATATTTACTGTAAACACAGCCCAATTCCCTGTTTCTTAAGGTTCACTTTGGCCCTCAGGACGCACACGACGGAGCGCGTCTCGTGCACGGATTGTGGCAAGTCCTTCACGACGAAGGCCTCGCTGAAGAAACATCGCATCCTTCACAACGACGTTTGGAAGCACAGCTGTGCTCTCTGCAATAAGAGGTTCAAGTTGCACAGGTAAAACTGGCCGCCATTTTGAACATTCTAGTTTGTACTACGATACGAATTTCAAAGTCATTATGCCTTTCTTATTATCAGGCCTCGGATTATTTTTCGCATGGTAAGATGAAAGAAAACTATGGAGTCGATATTAAAACTAAACTTTAACTCATATTCATACTCATACTCACTAATTTTCTTAGTCCCGTAATACTTTTGTCCCTTATGCAGGTTGACAGATCGAAAATGTTAATCGAAAATTAATCTTACTTAGGGCCTGTTTCACAATCTCCAGTTAAAACATATCCGTGAGATAAATGTTGGCTGTCACTTTTCTTTTATATGACGGGAGAAAAGGATAGCTATAATTTTAACTGCCATATAACTTTGTCCAGCGATTGTGAAACAGGCCCTTAATGTAATTAAAATGAACTCATTGTTGATTCAATCACAAAATTGCAGTGTACCAATATGTCCATTAAGCAAAGTTTTCAAATATTAGACGACGTAAGACAATTTTTAACAATTTTCGGCCCTGAGACAGTTAAAAATAAATTGGAAAGTGTACTCAATAGAAATCCGGACTTCATAGACTTAAGGCACATGGCAAGTACTGAACAATTTGAGCGAGTTCTAGAATATGCTACACTAACTTCCGTTGACAGAACGATCTTTTTCAAGTCACAAGTGGGTTTTCAACCAATATAGAACCAGTTTTACCCCAGAAAATATGGAAAAAGTTGCCATTATTTACTCGTTTTACAATTGTAATTTTGAAATGGACAATACACATGCCATACCTTGTCAAGATTTTGAGGCACTCATTCCTGTATCCACAAGCTCTATGGATATTGGAAACTAAGAGCACATTACGAAAGTAATGTTTTTTTTATTTAAAATGTAGTTTATTTCTATTCAAATGATTTATTTTATTTATAATTTAATTTCGTTCTTAATTAAATGAATGAGTATGAGTATAAATAACAATTTAATTTTAATATCGACTCCACAGTTTTTTTTTCATCTTACCATGCGAAAAATAATCCGAGGCCTGCTTATACAATGTTATCATCATCATCATCATATCAGCCTAAAAGCGTCCACTGCTGGAGACTGGCCTCCCCCAAAGAGCGCCACAATGACCGGTCCTGCATCCAGACTACCGCGACCTTAACCGGCCAGCTCATCACCGTGAGTTCACCTTGTGGGGTCTACCAACGCTGCGACTTCCGGTACATGCTCGCAATTCGAGATCCTTTGTGCCCCAACGGCCATCGGTTCTACGTGCAATGTGCATTCAATACTGATATGATATCAGAGTTATTCTATTAACCTTTTCAACGCTCTCATATTTGAATGAAGTGATCATTCACACACACGCCAAGAGCTGTTGCCTTATTAAAAATGACAAATCTCGTAGTGCTGTGCAAAACATTTATCGATAAAATTTACTAGCCTCGGTAATCGTACTAATCGTAGTACGAGAGTGAGTGCTCATTGAAGCAATCTTATTGACATCGACGTAAGTCCTTTAAATGGTGACTTGGGCGTGTTGCTGTGAGTACAACTTATTTTACTAACAGCAACACGCCCGAGTTATGGCATAAACGAATTTTCAAACCACATGCTCGACAATGCCGAATTATAGGTCATGTAAACCCTACCGAAAGCAAGACATTAAATCCCTTGGTATTAGCCGGGTTATAATGTTGTACTGAATTTCATTATAACCCGCTGGTTAATAATATGATTTCACTTTTCATAATTCTTATTACTATATGCATAAAGTTTAATTTTGCTAAACACAATTTGTCCTAGGCCATGGCCTACTTGATTTGACAAAATAAATGAAGTTTGCCTCCGTGTGAACCCCGGTCCGGAGGAGCGCGGTGTTCGAAATTCGAATTTCGAATCTAGGACCACGGCTTGTGCTTTCGAATTTGGAACGTCGCGCGCCTTCATTTGTTCACGCGTGACGAACAAATCGAGTTCTTGTAGGTGCCTATAGAAGATTTAATTTCAAAAATAATATTGAAAATGTCGAGTGATGAAAGTGTTTTGACTCCTGAGTTTATCAAATTAGATGCCATAGGCATTGTCAACAATCTGCTGCCAGAGAAGTCAAAGGAAAAATACCTAAAAGCCTTCAACGATTTTGACAAATGGAAAGCTGTAAAAGGCGTAAAGTCTGTGTCTGAATCAGTGCTTCTGGTCTATTTTGAATATTTATCTACTGAGCCTGTTTTTTTGTCTCGCATAAGGTGTGAAAAGTAGAGTATACACCTCGGGGATAAGACTGTTTTAGTCTTGGGCGGTTGAACCCCTCACTGCACTCAGGACTCAGTCTTAATTCCCTCGCTTCGCTCAGGAATTAACTTATAACTCCCTCGCTACGCTCAGGAGTTAAATTATGAGTCCTTCGTTACGTTCGGGATTCAATTCGCTCCCGTGACATAAAACAGTGCTTTATCCCCTTAGTGTATAATCTACTATTATTAACCAGTAAGTAATTTTGTTTTGTTCTACTTACACTGACCTTGATGACGTTTGAAAGAAATGGTATACAAAGTATGTCAAATGAGTAGGTATGACTACAGCAAGTAAATATTCTCAAATAAAATAGACGTGATAATGATAAAATTTTCAATAAATAAAACAACATATACCTACTTATACAGTTTATTTCATTACAATGAAAAATACCGGTAAATATGTTTTTCAAGGACATTCATCACGGCAACCCAAATTATTTCTACATTTTCCGGTGGAATGAACAGGAGCATTTTTCTTATATTTGATTGCCGATTATTGCACACACAAGATCGTGCGTTTTCATTTTGAGCCAAATGCTTCGTTTGATATTTTCGGAAAACACCAAGTACTTGTTCCCAACATACGAGTATATACGTCAAGTTTCTCAGAATGTTGTGTTATACTGTTTGTTTAAACATAAATCGAATTCCATTTTACGAATTTGGTTTCTTATTTACACCACTACGCCATCACTAGTACAGACTATTTACCGTCAATGACGTCATAGGCTAGCCTCTAAAGTGGTTGTTGGCGTATAAGGAACTATGATTTCCCGCGATCATAGAGAAGTGACTGTTACGCTATACAGATATATTTTTTGTATCGACAGATCAATGTCAGTAAATCGTAATAGACTTAAATTTTGTTTCAGTAGGTTTTTATGCTAAGACGATGATTTAATTAATGTTATAAAATAGACTAGGGTTACAAATATTGGAAAAGACATCTTCGTAACAATATTTTCACAATAATCAAATGTAAATTAAACAGATCCGGCGACAGCACTAGCGACCACTATGGGCTATTGGCGGATGGGACACTGACATTATTGCGTCAAATTATATCCGAAGAATAATTCCGAAATTTTCACATTTTGACCTGTCCAAGCCTGTTCGTCAATTCTTATAAAGAACAAAACATGTATTGATGTAAAGTTTAAGCCAGTATAAATAAAGGAAAGCAGCTCATAATAGATTTTATTCAGGATCAAAGTACAGCTTCTCTCCGACCTTTTGGGTTGTTGGCGTGGTGGGCACGACAGCACTCGACCACTTTAGTGGCTCTCGGCGTTGAAAAGGTTAAGAGTCCATTCGCTGTGCCTAAGTCTTTATCTAAAACTAGGCGCATGCAAACAATCCTGCATGCCGGACTACAGGTCAATTGGTAGAGCGAGATAGGAATAAGAATTCCAAGGTCATTATTACACATGAACATCGGAGGATATTTAGTATCAGTATTGTTTGTTACAGGTACCTAACGTCGCACTTGCTCACCCACACCAAAGAGAAGGCCTACCCGTGCCATTACTGCGGCGCGCGCTTCGGCCGCTCCTACAACCGACGCCTCCACGAACTAAACCACCAGAAAGACAAAAACGCCTGATCCTTGGATCAACCCTCGTGGGAAGCCAGTTCTGTCGAGCTGGATTATATTGACAGACATTCAGATGTACTCTATGAGTAATGATTCCAAGGTAGATAGAAGATTTAATAAATGGAGTTTTAGCGAATGCCCAAAAGGTATAGAGGTAAAACCTGACTAAATTGAGAAGGATCTATATCCTCGATATCTCATGTCTATATACTTTAGTCGTATTATTCCGTTTCGTCAGTTTTGTGCCAGTGCTTCCGACACGTATCCACGGGCCGAATCACGCGTCGGCCGGCATGCAGTCCGGCCGATATCGGCCCGTGTAGCGTCTCCTAATGCGAATAGTAGCTAGGGCTGTGACAAATTGCTAGGCGCGCAAAGAAATTCGATGGGCAACCAAGAACAAAAAAGTTATGAAAGAGTTAAAACTTTGGAGTAAGTATATAGGCTGATGTGTAGAGTGGCCTTAATGGAGAAAATAGTGTCGACAGAAGCAAGGCCTCACCAATGTATTCACCAAAAAAATGTTGTGAGCTGATGCTTCAATTAAACTACATATATTTTCGATGATATGAATTTGTTTTATTTTCAACACCCAAAACATAATCCAAAGTCATGGTAATGTGTGACATTTGGTGCCGTCTCCCTCACTCTTCTAGACATATAGAAGTTTGGAGGTGATTGTAAGACAGGTCTTATGGAGACCAAGGTTCTAGCTTTCATGAATCAATAATATATCATATTGCAATATAAATAAGGTTTTAATTTCAATGCGTAGTAAACAAATTGTATACGTTACAAAGCGTAAAAACTAAATGGAAATTCATAAGCGGCCCTCTGGCGTGGCTTTGATATTTGCATAGCCGCTATATCTATGCAGTGGAAAGGAAAGTAATAAAAAACAAGTGCAATAAGATTTTTGATGATTTATTTATTCGATCGGGACATCATTACCCACATCGGTCGCAATTAACCCCTTCGCTGCCACATAATAAAATGCGAGGTGGCACCCCACGCCACGCAAGTGTTAACTGCTGTGCTGTGTGCTATTGTATTTTTGACTTCATATGAAGGGGTGAGAAAGACTTGAGTTCAAGGGTATTTTTTATCTTAAAAATTATCCTGTCCTTGGTCCCAAGTAATTTAAGTTTATAAATCTATGTTTTGGTTGTTACTGCCTCTTCACCGTCGGCACTCAGCAGACGGCTTCAAGGTGCTTATCATTCCTTTTTTAAACCCCAGGATGAAACATAGTTATCTTTGTGAGCCGGCCGACTTTGAGCGGTATTCCGTATTCCGTAGGGTGGTCAGTCGCTGGCGAGGTGTTTCTGGTGCGCGGCGAACTAATTCCCAATACCGATGACAATACAAAGTTATCGCTGCAGCTGTGTTACACCGGCCGGGCGAGTTTGAGCCGTACCGCGTGGAGATAGGGTGGTCAGTCGCTGGCGAGGTGTTTCTGGTGCGCGGCGAACTAATTCCCAATACCGATGACAATACAAAGTTATCGCTGCAGCTGTGTTACACCGGCCGGGCGAGTTTGAGCCGTACCGCGTGGAGATAGGGTGGTCAGTCGCTGGCGAGGTGTTTCTGGTGCGCGGCGAACTAATTCCCAATACCGATGACAATACAAAGTTATCGCTGCAGCTGTGTTACACAGGCCGGGCGAGTTTGAGCCGTACCGCGTGGAGATAGGGTGGTCAGTCGCTGGCGAGGTGCTTCTGGTGCGCGGCGAACTAATTCCCAATACCAATGACAATACAAAGTTATTGCTGCAGCTGTGTTACACCGGCCGGGCGAGTTTGAGCCGTACCGCGTGGAGATAGGGTGGTCAGTCGCTGGCGAGGTGCTTCTGGTGCGCGGCGAACTAATTCCCAATACCGATGACAATACAAAATTATTGCTGCAGCTGTGTTACACCGGCCGGGCGAGTTTGAGCCGTACCGCGTGGAGATAGGGTGGTCAGTCGCTGGCGAGGTGCTTCTGGTGCGCGGCGAACTAATTCCCAATACCGATGACAATACAAAGTTATCGCTGCAGCTGTGTTACACCGGCCGGGCGAGTTTGAGCCGTACCGCGTGGAGATAGGGTGGTCAGTCGCTGGCGAGGTGCTTCTGGTGCGCGGCGAACTAATTCCCAATACCGATGACAATACAAAGTTATTGCTGCAGCTGTGTTACACCGGCCGGGCGAGTTTGAGCCGTACCGCGTGGAGATAGGGTGGTCAGTCGCTGGCGAGGTGCTTCTGGTGCGCGGCGAACTAATTCCCAATACCGATGACAATACAAAGTTATTGCTGCAGCTGTGTTACACCGGCCGGGCGAGTTTGAGCCGTACCGCGTGGAGATAGGGTGGTCAGTCGCTGGCGAGGTGCTTCTGGTGCGCGGCGAACTAATTCCCAATACCGATGACAATACAAAGTTATCGCTGCAGCTGTGTTACACCGGCCGGGCGAGTTTGAGCCGTACCGCGTGGAGATAGGGTGGTCAGTCGCTGGCGAGGTGCTTCTGGTGCGCGGCGAACTAATTCCCAATACCGATGACAATACAAAGTTATCGCTGCAGCTGTGTTACACCGGCCGGGCGAGTTTGAGCCGTACCGCGTGGAGATAGGGTGGTCAGTCGCTGGCGAGGTGTTTCTGGTGCGCGGTGAACTCGTGGCGGCGGCGGTGGTCGGAGCGGCCGAAGCGCACGCCGCAGTACTGGCACGCGTGCCGCTTCTCCTTCGTGTGGCTGATCATGTGGGCCCTCAGGTACCTTCAACAAAAGATGTGCAATTTCTATATTTGCATTGCGAAACCCGTCTGACTTGAACTCAAGTCCGTCACTGTTGCCACCCACCCACCACCGACTTCAAAACGAAGTACAAAATCAATAGACTTAAAACTTGCGTGGCGAGGGGTGCCACTTCTCATTTTTTTCTGTGGCGGCGAATGAGTTAAATGGGCCTAGATACCCCATTTAAAAAAATGTGGAGAGATTATAGATTAAGAGAGGACAATTCGAGTCCGATCGACTAAATGCATATTAAAATATTAAGGCTCGAAACATGTCGAGCGATATTCGACCTCAATGACGTGAGTGACCCGTTTCATTTATTTATTTATTTCATCATACACAATGTATACAGTTTGACATTCAGGAACCAAATCACAGTACAAATCCAACACTGACTATCCTGTATATATATAAAACCTTATTTCAATGCGCATAAAGTGCACGGATGGTCAGTTAGCTGTGCCGTCGATAGTACAATTTAAAATTCTTAACATGTAAATACCGAAAAAACCCATAATATTTAAACACCCATCGTCTTGCTCTCGCAGTACCTCAGACAAATATGACATACATTCTCTACATATAATATTTTAATAAGTCTGAGACTCACGGAAGTTTTCTATATAAAACGGCTATAGTATCCGCAAAACCAAGTGGCGAGTCAGGTCATCAAAATCATCTCTTTCGCACCTGCACTCCCTTATGGAGCGGGCCGTGCAACAATAGTACCGAGTTTTATTGCCTGACTCGCCACTTGGTTTTGCGGATACTATAAATGCAATCGGCCGAGTACCGAAACATTTCTTACCCGACTCTCAGGAAGGTCATATCACACAAGGTACAGCTGAAGTTCTTCTCGCCGCTGTGGGTGAGCTGGTGGTTCTTCAGCGTTTTCTGTTCTACGAACGCTTTGCCACACTCCTCGCATTTGAATGGACGCTCATTTTTGTGCGACCTGCGAATTTAATTTAACATAAATATTGAGCAGACCCAGGCAGGTAGTTCCTAACAGAGTTACCGGGCGGTCGGCTGGCAAAACACCCGACAGTTTTTGTCGGATCCGACACAAAATCGTTGTCCGACAAGTGTGAACAGCTTCATATAAAATGTTCTGCCACTACGACACACGATAAAAAATAGTCCCGACAGACGACATAGTGGGAACGGGGCCTACCTCAACACTCAATCATTTATTGTATTCCACAATGTTAGTTTACAGGGTTTTAGGTAAACTTAAGTTTTAGTTAATGAATGAGAAGAAAACTTAATTGTGGACCCTGCTGGGCACCACAAAATTAGTGAAGAGAAGACGACTTACATACTTATGTGAAGTTCTGCTTTTTATAATTTGCATATTCAGTTCAATTCAATTCAATTCATTTATTACCATCACATTACCAATTCACATATTATAAAGAGAATCACATGTAAGTTGTACTTTTTTTTATGTCTCTTGTAGTACATTTGTATATTTAAGTAACAAAATTTGTGTATTGCGCATTTAATTATACATTATTTTTTATAGGAACTTGGATGTATGTGTTCTCTTAGTGTATAATAACTTTTATTAACTAATACTTACGTAACTTACTAACCTGAAAATCACATCTGTCGTAAAACAGACACTTATTTCAAAAGCATATTATAAGATTAACGATTACGTTATAAAGTACTGCACGACAAATCTATCACAAAATAAATAGTTAAATAGGCTTTCTAATGTAGCAATGTAATTTTATAATACTGTGATACTGAAATGATATATAGTATACTGTTTTGAAGAAATTATACCTCACCGAGTTATTTACGCCGGTTTTCTCGAGGCAGAGGCTTACTTTCCAAACCGGCGGTAGTTTATCAACATAAGACAGTGCATGTACTATGCCTAAATTGAAGAATAACAAACTATGGCTGGCCGCATATTTAACCACGTTTTCCGTGTTCGATTTCCGACTTTGTTTTCCGTATTCCGGCATCCGAATGCATGGAATCAATATAAAATTCATTAACCGACGAACATATTCGCTTTTTTTCGAACGGTACAAATTCCGTACGTACGTTTCGAATGCAAGCCGGAGAAACCATCTGGAAAAAACCTAATGACGTCATGCGGAACGCAGCGCTTGGATACATTTTGAAACCATATGGGTGCGACATCCGCAAAGCGTTACAAAGCGTTCACGCAGTCGGGCGCGCTGCAGACATCAAATACGTGCACGTGATGTTGAAACCAGCTGACCACTCGTCCATCCCACAACCAGTTTGTATAGATGGCTCACTGTCTTTGCTTGCACTTCTGCAGATGTCGCACACGTATGTTTTGAAACCATATTGGTGCGACATCCGCATAGCCTCTAAAACATTCCGAATGAAGAAAAACGAACGTCTGCGCTAGTCTCACGGAAATCCAAATCAAAATTCCACATTAGGAAATCGAATACGGGAAACGTGTGTATGCGGCCAGCCTAGCAGACTTTGACGACCACTTTAGCTTGGTTGTCAGGACCCTGCTGACTGGTCGAGCACTGGGTTCGAATCCCGGTAAGGGCATTTACTTGTGTGATGAGTACGAATATGAATATCGTCGCCTAGTACACGTAGTAAAGATTTGTTTAGTTTCGTCCTAAAAAGATCCATGTTTAACCCATTCGCCGCCACTGACTTGAACTCAAGTTTGTCACCGTTTCTACCCACATGCCACCGACTTCATACCAAGTCCAAGAACAATAGACTTGAAACTTGCGTGGCAGCGAAAGGGTAAAGTAACTGGGAAAATGTTTGCCGGAAGTGAGTTCCACTCTTTAGCTGTACTCCTGAGATGACTATCAATCTTTATTTATTGGCCAAATCATTTGCTGACGACAAGATGCTTACCTTATATGTGTTTGAAGTCTCATTTTTTGGAAGAAAGCTTTCGGACAAATATCGCATTGGTACTTTTTCTCTTTGTCGTGGACATTCCGTCTGAAAAAAATATAGTATACAAACCTACACAAAACACAACTGCATACTGAAATTACTAAACGTAACATAAACAATTTATAATCTACAATACAATACAATTAGATTGTGTCTCAAGGGAGCAAAATGACATTTACGGCGAGGGCGGTATATTGATTCCTGAGTGAAGCGAAAGATTCTACAATAGAATCCTGAGCGTAGCGAGGTCTGCTATCATGTTAAGGAGATGTCCCACTATGGAATGGATTTAATATAGCAAAAACAAGAGTTAAGTGGATTTAAACCCTTATCGGGTTTAAAAAATCATACTTTTAACACTTTCGCAACTGGACTAAAAATGGAACAATTCACCAGAAACCGACAGAATTCGCTAGGCGTGTAAGTAAGTTCATATTACTGCCCGCCTAGCGGGCTCAGCCGGCATCTGAGCAAACATTACGAGTGCCCGCTAGGCGGGTTCTTGGTTGCGAACGTGTTAAAGAGTGACCCCGGAGACGTAACCATGTCAACAAGCAACTAAAACAGTTGATTGGCCCAAACAATGGGATAATCGGCAAGTATGTATAAATAGAACTCACATATGTCTCGACAGTCGACTCTTGCACCGGAAGTTCATGTGGCACGTGTCGCACTCGAACGGCAGCAGCTTGGTGTGCCTGGTCATGTGGAAGTCCAGCGCCGACCGCGACACGTACCGCCGGTCGCACAACACGCAGCCGTACTGCATCGCGTCCCGGTCGTGGACCATCTTCTTGTGCACCGACAGGCATGCCACCTCTGGAACATCAACATCGTAAAGCCCATTGCAAGCTCGGCGCTATGAAGGTACGCGGGGAAGCGGGGGGCGAGGAAAGATGAGTTTGCGCGAGTCCGAGCTTGGATTTAAAAAAAAACCGGCCAAGTGCGAGTCGGATTCGCGCACGAAGGGTTCCGTACCGTTATCTATAAAAATAGTAAAGAAAAAAAAATTGTTGCATGGGAGCCCCCGTTAAATATTTATTTTATTTTGTTTTTAGTATTTGTTGTTATAGCGGCAACAGACATACATAATCTGTGTCTAGCTATCGCGGTTCTTGAGATACAGCCTGGTGACAGACAGACGGACGGACAGGGAAGTCTTAGTAATAGGGTCCCGTTTTTACCCTTGGGTACGGAACCCTAAAAAGAGGCCCCTCGTACCAGATATTGATTTTTAATGATATCGTTTTTTTATTTATTTATAGCCACTATTTCTCAACTTAATTTTATTTAAAGAATTGTAGGAGTGAGAGAGTGTTTATTAAATAACAATATAGGTACTTGTGATATGCTTAAAAATTACACAAATATTTAAAAAAACTCCAAACATATTTCGACAATCCTGACTCTTCAGCGGTTCTAAAGATGAATGAAGCTTGTCTACTGGTAGTAGTTCTTTATGATGTGGTAAAAAATAGAATGGACTACAATAGCAAAGGATAGGGAGAAATGGAAAGAGTTAGGGGAGGCCTTTGCCTACAAAAGGCATACAGATAGAAATAAGATATAGGTTAACAACAAAATGCAATGTAATGTACTTAACTTGCAAAATACTTGTCTGAAGGAAAGAATCTATTTTTATTTTTTTATTAAAGAATAGACTAGTAGTTTATTGAAGGACTCTACGCAGTTTTTGGGCAACTATCATGCAGATCAAGTTCTTTGTTTCGATGGTCCATGAAGGCAATAAGCCGCGTAAAGTCCAAGCGCGGTGGACTGCCGAGGAAGGTCAAAGGGCATCTAGCATGGAGTGACCTAGGTTTTGCCGGATGCCGTGCATCCTGCACTTATCCAGATATTCCTATCTTGCTTGCTTACAACTTCGTACCACACATACTCATATCGGTTGTCCGCCTGCTCGGACCATCTGCTTGGGATCCAGGGTTTCAATAAAATTACGGTGATACTAAAAAGCTGTGTCTACACGGACGCATCCACGGACGCCCGAGCGTGTGCGGTCAGTGTAGAGCCTCGGCGAGCCAGGCCCGTCTCAGTGCGGCCAAGCATGCGTTCGGTGCAGACACGGCTACTTTAAATTATGCAAGCCTATCCAGTGCCAACTTACTCTTATTGCAAATATCACATGTAGGCTTCTTGTCTAAATGCGAGATCCTGTAATGTTTGTTCCGACCCCCTTTGGAGAAGAACTGCTTGGGACAGGCCTTGCACTGCAGCATCAGCCGCTGCTCCTTGGGTTGGTGCCGGACAGAGTGCTCCTTGAGATTAACAACAGACTCTCCACACTCCTCACAGATTTGGCGCTCTTGTTTAGTATTTTCTGACTTTGCTTTCTTGGGACCTCTTTTTTTCTTTCTTGGGCTATTCTCTTTCATACTTGGGCTACATTTTTTCTTTTTTGGGGCACTTTCTTCCTTTCTCGGGCCATATTCTTTCTTCCTAGGCACACGTTTTTTTTGTATAGGTGCTAAAAAAATAACAAATAACTTAAATTGCAGTTTTATTTGTTATTTTAGGTGTGTACTATCGACAATACAGCTAACTGACCATCCATGCACTTTATGTGCATTGTAATAGGGTCATTGTCAGATTTAGGTGCGCGTCTTTTCGGTGGACATTGCTAAGGACTTTAAAGCCTAATTTTTGGTTGAACTCTGAATCCGCATAAACGGCGTCGCCTCTTCTACAATTCTATGCGATAAAAACATATTATATGTAAACATAAGCTCTTACCTATTGCCCACTGAAAAGACGATTTTTGTTTTACTGACTGACAATGACCCAATAAGGTTCTATATAAATACAGGATGGTCAGTTAACTGTGCTGGCATTTTTACTCCTGTTCTTATGTACAAGATTAATTAATCATTAACAAATTGAAAAGAGAGAGAATAAAAAGAGAAAACATTTGCATTATACTGGCTGGTTACAAAACTATTTTGTATAATTAATTAGTAATAATTATAACTAACATAGTGTTATGGTTAATCAACAATCAGTACAAGAATAAGAAAGCTTATTAAATAAAAGTATATGGACATGTATTGTGTCTTCTTACCATTTTCTTTTATCTCCTCCTCAAGATATTCATATTTAACTTTTTGTACTTCACTCAGTGGCTCTTCGTCTGACTCTACATTTCCTAAAGCATTTTCATTTTGATAGTCCATTTCAAGTTTAATCTCTGTATGTAAATCTTCAACTAAATTTGGGCCACATTCATCAAAATCTAAGATATTCTCATGTTTGACTCCATCTTCGTCCATGTTTGTAAACAGTTTTACGTCTACCAACTGCACCAATGGGTCTAGGGACTTCAAATACGCATCACTTTTCAAAGACAGAGTCTTAAATTTATAGAATGATATGATTTTTCTGTAACAGTTGTTACACAGGTTTGTTGTGATTTTGGAGTCCTGAGCGACCTGTAATTTATTAAAAACATGTAATCACTCTAAAATATTACAATAAGACCATATACACATTAATATTTACCGTGATATCTAAACAGAACAGCATAATATCCAGGCAAGTCTTGTTGTTCTCATCTGCGCCCTTTTCTAGATCCGAAATATCTTTTTCGGCTGGGGCTTTCAGGCAGGTTCTGCACGTATTCATTGTGATGAGAACCAGTGTCACTTATAGTTAAAATTCTTGAGAGAAGCTGCAATTTTCGACTCCGTAGTATCAGAACAGAATGTCGATTGACATGACAACACAACAAACAGTTTGATGACTATGACAGCATTGACAGCACAGCATCAGCAGCGATTGCGTTTCGTTACGTTAGAATATAATCCTTACATGTTGGTTGTCATCTCATTTTGTACCATGGTATAATGAAGGTAACCTTTTTTAGAAGGCGCACTGCATACAAATGTGAAATGATCCACATCAAAATGTTTATAAAAACAAACGTATTAAGTACTTGATACCGAAAATATATTCTTCCAAATTTTTATACTAGGATACTATGGTCGCACTACACTTGGGAATGCGTGTTGGCGTTGCGTCGTTGCCTCTCTTTCATTTGCTGTAGGAAGAATAAAGATGCAGCACGAATATTTGGGCAAATACCGCCAAGTGTAATGCCACTACTAGGATTATTTTTGTTGACAGGTCAGGTCATTTCGCCGGATAGGGACCACCTAATTTATTGTGCCGGTTTGCGACCACTCGATGAGTTAGTGAACAGAAAATATATTTTCTTGTGTTTCTTTAAGAAACCATTATCTTCAGGTGGTTGGTAACCGGCACAATAAATAAGCTGATTGCTAACCGACCCAATGATCTTGCGTAACTAGTATATAAAATTTATAACATTGGTTTAGTAAAGCCAGAAAAAAAAAACGTTGTTGATCGAAACGAAACGCTCTTGGCTGTCAAAACTTGGAAAAGTGTCAATATGCCACAAAGACAAATTTATGTTGGTTGTTGTCAACTGTAGATATATTGTAGTTGTTTTTAGAATATTACTTGTTTTACTTGAATACGTATCACGGAATACTATAACAATGAATATGTGCAGAACATGCCTCAAAACTTCAACTGATAATGATATTTCGGAGCTAGAAAAGAGTATAAATGTGGACAACAAAAACTACCTTGACATCATGCTGTTTTGTTTAGATATTCAGGTAAATATTATAATTTTTATTATTATTGTCTCGGTTCTAATAAACGTGTATTGCACTTATTTCAAGATACGTTCGAATTGCAGGTTACACAAGACTCCAAAGTTACAACAAGCCTGTGTAAAAGTTGTTATAGAAAAATTATATCGTTCTATAAATTTAAAGTTAGATCTTTGAAAAATGATGCATATTTGAAATCCCTGGACCCATTGGTACAGTTGGTAGATCAAAAACTACCGGTGTATGTGGATGACGACGAAATTAAGCACGAAAATATCTTTGATTCCGATGAATTTGGTCTTGCTGAAGATTGCAATACAGATATAAAAGTAGAGGTAGATGTTAAAGACGAAGATACGATACAATGTGGAGAGTCAGATGAAGAGCCATTAAGTGTTGTACAACAAATTAAATATGAATTTATTGAGAATGACACTAAAGAAAATGGTAAGACAAGATATTTTTTTAGTTTCATACCATAGTTTCCTAGAAAAACAACTGAAAACCATGTTCTGCTGAAAACCTTAACCTGCCTTATGTGTTTTATTGAATCATCTGTGTAGTAATTTTCTTCTATTTCGCAAAACAGCTTATGCCAGCTGTACATAATCGTTGAGCGCTTCTACCCAAGACTCTTGGGCGAGAAGCTCTCGACGAGACACCATATACACACTCTTTGCGTCATTTGAACAGCGGAACAACCCTTTGACTCGGCCGCAAAAACCGACATGCGACCGAGGCGTACCGAGGCGGGACCCGAGCGGACGAGACAAGGTGAGAGCATCATGTACACACTCATTCTCGGTCTGTCTTGGGGTGTCTCGACGAGTGTGTACGGCCATTATTTTTTTTATCAGTGATAATTCCTTCAAAGTGTATTTCAACTTAATTTTGTAGCACCAAAACATAAAAAGCGAGGCCGTCCCAAGAAGATCAAGCTATTAAAAGCAGTTGTTAAAGAAGAAAAGCAAGTATGTGAAGAGTGTGGCAAGTCTGTCCGTGACCTCAAGGCACACTCCCTGCAGCACAGGCCGAGGGAGGAGCGCCGAATGCTGCAGTGCAAGGCCTGTCCAAAGGCGTTCTTCTCCATAGGGGGTAGAAGGAGGCACTACTTAGCCACACATTTAGGCTTGAAGTCCAAGTGTGATATTTGCAATAAAGGTATGTTGTATCTTGAATCAAAATAGAAAGGTACAGTAGTACCGCAAATATAAGTTACAACAATGTACTTTGAAAACATGTTAACCAATACTGTCATTGCATATTGTACCTTACGTATAGTGCAACAAGGTCTTTATTGAAATGGTCATACGTTCGATTTCATTCGGTACTTGTCAGCACTCGTCGGCCTGGACGAAAATTGCCGATTTAACTTATATTTGTGGTACTACTGTACTTATTTTCTGAATGCCATAAGGCTTGGAGATATGATACACTCTCGCACTATGGTTAAAAAAAAACTTGGCCATTTTTGTCCATTTTATTCTTTTCCTCAACCCTTCCCTCATTGCTGAGGATTGTGACTCCGTTTTGGCATAGCCAGTGCCAATCCTTTTTCAGGAGTTTTGGTTTGCGTGCCTGTTGGATAGCCTTTGACCATCTAATGTCTTGAAAGTTAATACGCTTTTTTTAAGCGGCTACCCGAGGTTTTCATCGATTTTTGACAAGTTTTGAATCGTATCTACTACTTTTGCACTACAGATAGAATCATAAATCAAACGGCTATCGGTTCTTCAATCTTTTATCTCCATTTTGACTGACCGGATTTTGAAACAAATTAATACTTCATTTTGTATGATTTTTTTAAACATTGTCTAAAAAAACACTTATTTCGTATCTCTATTGACGTGAAAGATCTAACATATACGAAATCTGAATATTTGGGTTCGTCTGTGACGTCTCTAAAAACTGGTACAGGGTTTTCATTTTAAACCAATTAACACAAAAGTTATGGCCAGAAAACTAGTTTTTTGGCCTAAAATTGCTCAACTTTGATGTCAAATATCTCAAAAACTATGAACTTTGAAGTAAATAATGGGATATTATATTGCTTAAAGCCGTTGTTGTTAATATAATAAGCTACAAAAACATTACAAAACCAAGGGATTCAGATCGAAGGTCATTGGCGTATGGGAGCCTCTTAAGTAAAAAAATGTGCTTTATATTGCAAGCCGAGTTCTCAAATAAACACTGGAATAGTATTACTTTTACATGTCTAAGTAAAAAAATACTTTAACAATGTCATCAAGAGACTATATGCCTGATATTTACCATGTTCCCTAATAATCATCAATTTAAGAACTGGGCTCTTGTTTGTGCATATCCGCTCATTTAATCCACTGAAATAATTACTAAATACATTCGCAGAGGTCCTAAGCCTGCCCGTGCACAAGCTCCAAGTCCACAACCCGGAGGCCATGCCGCACGGCTGCGTGTCCTGCGAGCGCCGGTTCCTGTCGCGCGGCGCCCTGGAGTTCCACATGAGGCTGCACACCAAGGACTTGCCGTTCGAGTGTGACGTGTGCCATAAACTGTTCCGCTCTAAACGGAGCGTCTCTATCCACATGTGAGTAAGGAAATATATCTGAGGATTGGGAAATTCTTTTTATCTAAACTCAAAAACGGGAATATTGGCCGTAATTTTGGTTTTTTTGGTTTATGGTCCAATTTCGTTCAAAAGCCACTGCGCCACGTGACCGACAACGATCGTGCAGAGTAAGGTCATTGTTCCTGCTCCGTGAAGGATTATCATCAGTACAGCCTGTGCGTATTTAGAATAGGATTCGGGTCTATATTTCTCTCTCACTTGCTCTGACACGTTCTTATGCCAAAATGAGCAGTTCCCCCCGAAAGGTCCATCCCGAATACATATTTTTTTTTTTATTACGCATTTGACCACTATCTCGCCTGATGGTAAGTGATGATGAGGTCGAGGGTGTTACATGCATACCTAGATAGTGCCTATTCACTCTCGTCTTGAAAAGATCCAAGTTATCTGTAACTGGGAAAAGGTTTGCCGGAAGCGAGTTCCACTCTTTGGCTGTCCTCGCGAGAAGACTGGAAGCAAAGCGCTTCGTGCGAATCAGTGGTAAATCAACAACATAAGGGTGGAACCCACGACCGCGCCTAGTCCCAAGATGGCGAAATGGTGAGGGCGGGATTAATTCCTGTAATCCTAGCGCACATCCGAAATGTATCCTGTAGAACACCGATAAGCTAGCTACTTTTCTACGGTGTTCCAGTCTTTGCATTTTAGCCTCAGTTAAATCTTAGGTCACCAATGAGCTTCCTGGCACGCCCATCAATCGAATCCAATGGCTAGCTGATATTTAGCGGATCAATCCCAGAGGTGGCAACAGTACTCCATACACGACCGGACCTGTGCTTGGTAAAGCTGAAGAAGCGGCTTGGGTGTGAAGTACCGCCTCACCTTAGAGAGGATGCCAAGTTTTTTTGCCGCAGTTTGCGCCAAGGATTCAATGTAGAGCCCAAAGTTCATATTGGACTTGATGTCCATGCCAAGGAGCCGCAGATGGTCTGCAATTGGTACAGATACACCTCGGAAAGTTGGAGTCATGTTGAACGGACTCCGTTTAGTGGAGGACAAACACGCCTGCGTCTTGGTTGCGTTTAACTTGACTAGATTAGCATCGCCTCAGTCGGAGACTGCCCTAAGAGTCAAATCCAAACGATCAACCATATCCTGCTGACGAGATTTAATTTCTTCATTGCTGGCCTTTGCACCGGACAGATATCTGACTGCAACTGTGCTATCATCGGCATACCCAAAGGTTCCGGGCAATATCATGTCTTTGATATGCAATAGGAATAAGGTTGCAGACAGAACAGATCCCTCAGGAACACCGGCATCTAAAGCCCATTGATGCGATGTGCAGCCTTCTAAGACCACACGGAACGATCGCCCGTTCAGGAAATCAGCTATCCAGTTACAAAAGCCAGCTGGTATCCCATAAGCTGGAAGCTTGCTCACTAGGCTAGCATGCCAGACCCTATCGAATGCTTTGGAGATATCGAGAGACACGGCAAGAGCTTCACCACGCTTCTCGATAGCCTCGCTCCAAAGATGAGTAGCATGCACTAGAGGGGATCTTCTAGTGCATGCTACTGAGTTGATCGTCCCCGGCGGAAACCATACTGACAATCACTGAGGAGATCATTGTCTTCTAGGTATGTTAGGAGACGCCTATTCAGTACACGCTCCATATTCTTGCAGAGTATGGAGGTCACAGAAATCGGTCGATTGTTGGCAGGGTCTGCCCGACTGCCCTTTTTGGGCACGGGTTGCACATTAGCTAGCTTCCAAGATAAGGGAACTACACCCGTTTCTAGCGACAGGCGGTAGAGGCGAGTCAGAACCGGAGACAGTTCTGCTGCACAGTTTCGCAGAACAATGGCAGAAATTCCACCAGGCCCACTAAGCTTTATTCACGTCTAGAGCTCGTAGGTTTTTAAGAACTTCGTTCTGGCGAATACGAATATTGCTGGGGCCCCTGGCTGGCTTCATGCAATAAATATAAAGTTAATTAAGATTATATTCCGCAAACCTTTAGGTGTGGGATTCAGAACTGGGCTTTGTCCACAAGTGTTCTAGGATATTCTAATGTTTATTTCTAGTTTATGTTATTGTAGGACGGGCTATTAGAGGACTCCATGCAATAGTAAATAGTATCTAGGTACTATCTAGGTACCTAATTAATTAAGGTTAGGGGTACAGCTAACTATTCAGTTACGGGTTAAGGTTAGGGGTGGAATTATATACTCTGTCTCTCTAAGTGTGAGTCGGGAGCTGATTTTCTTGTCCGTACATAATGCTTATAACCGTGACAACAGGTTTGTCTGCTTCTGTGAGTCGGTGAATTGTAAGTGTGCAGATAATATGTGGGTATTATGTTCCGCGAAGCTTTACGTGTAAGACTCAAGACTGCGCTTTGTCTACAGGTATTCTAGGGTATTCTAATGATTATTGCTAGTTTATGTTTCCGTAGGATAAGTTATTAGACGACTCCCTGCTGCATTAGTAAATAGTATCTCGATACTACCTAGGTAACTAATTAATTAAGATTCGGGGTGCAATTATATACCCTGTGTCCCTAAGTGTGAGTCGGGAGCCGATTCTCTTGCCCGTACATATACTTGTAGCAGTGACCTGTATGTATTAAGATTTTGTCGGCTTCTGTGAGACGGTTAATTGAGGGTGTGCAGGTAATATGGGGGTGTTATATTCTGCAAAGCTTTAGGGAGGTATAATAATTTAAGGTAAAATATTTAAAGTTTATTTTTTAGTAGGATGGGCTATAGGGTGACTCCAAGCAATAGTAAATAAAATCTAGATGCTACCTAGGTAACTAATTGATTATGAGTAGGGGTGCAGCTGCATATTCAGTTACGAATTAAGACTAGGGGTGCAATTATATACTCAGTATCCCTTAGTGTGAGTCGAGAGCCTATTTTCCTATTTGTACATATATCTATATCCGTGACCTGTAAGTATTAAGGTTATGTCGGCTTCTGGGAGTCGGTTAATAATAAATTTGCAGATAATATACGGCCTGCGGGTATTATATACCGCAAAGCTTTATGTCTGAGACTTAGGACTGAGCTTTGTCCGTAGTTATTCTAGGGTATTCTAGTGTTTATTTCTGGTTTCAGTTTCCGTAGGATAGGCTATTAGACAACTCCATGCAATAGTAGATAGTCTCTAGATACTACCTAGGTAACTGGTTAATTAAGATTAGGGGTGCACTTAAAAATTCAGTTACGAATTAAGATTATGGGCGCAATATATTCTCTATAGCCCTATGGGCGCATCGAGTGCCGATGTTATTGTTCGTTGGTTTTCCTAAGAGGTGACAGGTTGTATGCGAGTCCGCAGGGTGCTATATATTGTAGGTTTTAGTCTCTCTCACGCGTCCTGTTCTAAGGGCGAAGACTAAATTAGTCTTGGTGTGGTTATATATATCTAACTGTTAAGAGTACGATTAGGCACGATGGGATGGATATGCTTCCAAGATTTGACCGGCGGTTGCCAGAGTAGTCTAGCCTTCAAAGGAAAGACCTGGAAGATCGCAAATAAGCGCCGACTATAGCGGCAGTGCACGTGTATGGAAAGGGCTCACCCGAAATTATTTATTTTACTGTGACGACGGCGGCACTGTCGTGGCACTCTCGTACGGAGTTGCTGTTGCTGCAGTTACCGGAGGGTTGTATTGCACGCACTTTAGCACTGACAACTTTGACCTACAATACATTAACACACCGCGCACACGCTCAACCCGGCACAAATTCACAAAATCGAAGGGATGACTCAATGAGTAGGTCGCGCGTAATATGGTTGTGATTGCGTAAAGCGCGAGCGCAAGCACATCTGTTTGGGCACCCGCCTATTGTCTCGGGGACTTAGTTTAATTTTATGGCGTTAGGGAAGGACGAGAAGGGCTCTCGGGCAACGACCGCTCTATTCGGCTGTCCACGACAGAATCCCCGCTAAAGAAGTTTTCACTTCAAAACAAAATAGTAAAGGCTGTTTGTTCTTTTTTCCAGACGGCAGGTGCATGAAAAAGAAAAACCGCACCAGTGCCATTTTTGTTCGAAGGCTTTCTTCATGAAAGATAAACTTCTGAGACATTTGAGGTAAGCATTTGTTTGCTAGGAATTTATTAAAATATGAATATTATTTATTTAAATTTACTACTTTTTGACTGGTTCGTATCGTATGTTTATTTAAAATGTCACATCACTTGTACACGAAAGAACAAATTAAGCCGCGTACACACAGGGCCAACGTCGACCAACAGAAGGACGCAGCTATGTGTTAGAATGAGATAGTAGCATACACCTCTCGTTCTTTAAGTATTATTGAGTTACTTGTATTGGAAACAAAATAAACTCAAGGCTTTAGAGTCAACTTGGCCTGTTATACAAAATTACCCGTACAATTAAAAGTCAACCAAACTGCTTACGACCTAAGGCTCATATTTCGCAGATCGCACACAAACGAGCGCCCGTACTCCTGCGAGGACTGCGGCAAGGCGTTCTCCGACAAGAAGACCCTGAAGAACCACCAGCTCATCCACACCGGCGTCAAGAGCTTCCGCTGCCAGCTCTGCGACATGACCTTCATGAGATCCGGGTACAGTAACAATGCAAAAACCCTTAAAATATAATTTTCTCAAAAATGGCCCGCAAAGTGAACATATTGGAAGGTAAAGTGTATAGTTTAAGGTCAGATCTAAATAAAAAAATAAAAAACATTGCAGGCCGCCTAGAATGTTATTATTAATTCCTTTATTTGTCGAGTACCAAATTATTTAAAAAGTAGAAACTGGCATATAAAAGACGGCACAGCTCGTATTCAGCCAATTCAAATCGTATTTTTCTGTTGCAAACACGACGTTTTTGTATGTGTCTCAAATAGTTTGCGTTTTTTTGGTGGAAAAGTACACTTGCGATTCTGTTTAAAATAAAACGGCGGGAAATCGTAAATACTTTCACTTTGTGCAACAATATTTAAAGTTTATATAAATTTAGTATTTTTTATTCCCCCACTTTTGAGAAAAGCACTATATTAGCCTCAGCCGGAATGGCAATTGCAGGCTTCGTATTATAATTAAACGGACTCGCAAGCTCGTCCGTTTAAACAAGTACTCGGCCTGCAATTGCCTCCTTCCCGGCCACGGCAATAATGTACTATAACACCGCAGCTAAACGCGCCGGCAACGAGATCGCTCATAACTAAGAGCCGCGAATCGGTTTGAAACACGTCGAGCGATTGTGAATGTTAAAAACTTCATTATATTTAATTGTCTGATTCTCACGGAAGTTTTCTACAGAGACAAAGCATGTACATAATAATAATAATACACAGAAATACAGGCAGACAGGCAACAGGCAGACTTATGGCTGAAGAGCGATCTCTTACAAACCTTTGTGTGGCCTGAGTACAAACGACAACACTGTTAACTGACCATCCTGTGTTTATATAGAACCTTATTACAATGCACTTAAGGTGCAGGAATACACCGAGATACAGGGAGACAGGCAACAGGCGGACTTATGGCTGAAGAGCGATCTCTTGCAAACCTTTGTGTGGCTCGAGTACCGCCGTTTTGTACTTTTTAGTTAATTGACAGATTGCATTCAAAACTAATAGAGATAGTGATAATAAACATTCTAAGTTTAGGGGATGCGATAAAAGGATGGACTTTTCAAAGTATTGGTGACATTTACACAAGTACTGAACTACTGACACGAGTCGTTCACTAGATATATTTTTTACAAGCTTTATATTAACTTGACTTGTTCGTATGTAAGTTGTCCGTCAAATCTTGCAAGTTAAATTTGACCCAGTTCCCGGTGACCGACTGAGCTGAAATTTTGGGTATAAGTATAGTTTGGATGACAATTCAATATTATGGTACCATCGAGCTGATCTGATGATGGAGACAGAAGGTGGCCATAGGAACTCCGCAATAAAACCACATAACCCCATCGAGTTTGGGCTCGTTAGAATCGTCTCAATGAGCAGTTGATGATGGTATACAGAAACGTACATTCAGCAATAAAAGCTTGTACCAAAAATGAATTTTTTGACAGAAACTTATTACAATTTGATTGTTCGGTAATAGTTCGAAGAGGCTTCATGAAGGCGGTAAAAAAACCCGCAATTTTGGACTTTTGGGTTACTTAGCCAATAGCTCTCCAAGTCTCCACCAATACTGACGACTTGAGTAGTCTCCGAAAACTAGAAAGGTTCGAACGCCAAAATAACCGGTATTTAAAACAATTTAGTAACTTAACCAATTGCGTAACTGGTCTTCGAAGACCTCTATTTCTAATGCGTTTTAGATTTTCGGCATTTTCCGCCGCTGCACCCGCTTTAGAAGTAGTCCGTTGGAGGTGGGACGGTGCCAGTGTGTATCCGTCCCAAGCTCCACGGAACCAAAGACACACTATCAGGTCTTTTGCCATCATCTCTAACAATGCCAGGCGGCTCAATAAGAGCAGGCACATTGATGGCGGCAAGAGACCGGCGGATTATTCAAGATAATTTTCTAATTAGTAGGGCAGTTTCAGGTGATAATGTGGACACGCTGGACAAAAGCACCAATTTTTTTGTACTTGTTAGGTCCATAGCTTTAAGTTTTTGATAGGAACCAATCCTTCCATCTTTAATTTTATGGCGGTAATTTTGAATTATACATATATCATTCATATCTCGAGTTCTAAATAACGTAGAATCACAAACTTAGTGTCTAAATATAAATATTTGGGGTCGAAGAATTCAAATTAGATATTTTTTAGAGTCGAGTTCCCAAAGGATATCAAACGGAACCCTGTTCCTAAGCTTCCGCTGTTCATCCGGCTGTCTGCGTATCAGCAATAGCTAGACTGTTCAAATTTTCACAGAAGTTGTTTTTCTATTGCTGATTTAACATACATTCATAAAAATTAAACAGTGCTCTCATACATGAAATATAATTTTATGGCGATTTTTTGCCCGCCCATAACAATCGGTATATCTCTAAAACCGTAATATGTAGACACTTGAAATTTCCGCAGATTATTATCTAGTTGAATTTCCTGACCCCAAATATGTATATTTAGACACCAAGTTTGTGATTCTAATCGCCGGATAGAGTTATCTTATCTGCCAGTTAAAATTATTGATATCCTTTTCTCCCGTCATATAAAAGAAAAGTGACCGCCAACATTTATCTGACGGATATGTTTTAACTAAAGATTGTGAAACAGGCCCTAAGTGTCTTAGAACTCAAGAAAATAATAATAAACTATATTTAAAAATGGTCGCCATAAAATAAATATGGCCGACGGAGGAGTTGGTTCCTATCAAAAACTTAAAGCTCTGGACGTAACAAATGTCTGAAAAAAAATTGGTGCTTTTGTCCAGCGTGTCCACATTTACGACAATTTGTTGGAGCACTCTGCCCCACTAAATAGTACTTTGCTATTTCCACAGGTATCTGACGTCCCACATGATCAGCCACACGAAGGAGAAGCGGCACGCGTGTCAGTACTGCGGCGTGCGCTTCGGCCGCTCCGACCACCGCCGCCGCCACGAGTTCACCGCGCACCAGAAACACCTCGCCAGCGACTGACCACCCTATCTCCACGCGGTACGGCTCAAACTCGCCCTGCCGGTGTAACACAGCTGCAGCTGTACCTTTGTATTGTCATCGGTATTGGAAATTAGTTCGCCGCGCACCAGAAACACCTCGCCAGCGACTGACCACCCTATCTCCACGCGGTACGGCTCAAACTCGCCCGGCCGGTGTAACACAGCTGCAGCGGTACCTTTGTATTGTCATCGGTATTGGAAATTAGTTCGCCGCGCACCAGAAACACCTCGCCAGCGACTGACCACCCTATCTCCACGCGGTACGGCTCAAACTCGCCCTGCCGGTGTAACACAGCTGCAGCTGTACCTTTGTATTGTCATCGGTATTGGAAATTAGTTCGCCGCGCACCAGAAACACCTCGCCAGCGACTGACCACCCTATCTCCACGCGGTACGGCTCAAACTCGCCCTGCCGGTGTAACACAGCTGCAGCTGTACCTTTGTATTGTCATCGGTATTGGAAATTAGTTCGCCGCGCACCAGAAACACCTCGCCAGCGACTGACCACCCTATCTCCACGCGGTACGGCTCAAACTCGCCCGGCCGGTGTAACACAGCTGCAGCGGTACCTTTGTATTGTCATCGGTATTGGAAATTAGTTCGCCGCGCACCAGAAACACCTCGCCAGCGACTGACCACCCTATCTCCACGCGGTACGGCTCAAACTCGCCCGGCCGGTGTAACACAGCTGCAGCGGTACCTTTGTATTGTCATCGGTATTGGAAATTAGTTCGCCGCGCACCAGAAACACCTCGCCAGCGACTGACCAGCCTATCTCCACGCGGTACGGCTCAAACTCGCCCGGCCGGTGTAACACAGCTGCAGCGGTGCCTTTGTATTGTCATCGGTATTGGAAATTAGTTCGCCGCGCACCAGAAACACCTCGCCAGCGACTGACCAGCCTATCTCCACGCGGTACGGCTCAAACTCGCCCGGCCGGTGTAACACAGCTGCAGCGGTACCTTTGTATTGTCATCGGTATTGGAAATTAGTTCGCCGCGCACCAGAAACACCTCGCCAGCGACTGACCACCCTATCTCCACGCGGTACGGCTCAAACTCGCCCTGCCGGTGTAACACAGCTGCAGCTGTACCTTTGTATTGTCATCGGTATTGGAAATTAGTTCGCCGCGCACCAGAAACACCTCGCCAGCGACTGACCACCCTATCTCCACGCGGTACGGCTCAAACTCGCCCTGCCGGTGTAACACAGCTGCAGCTGTACCTTTGTATTGTCATCGGTATTGGAAATTAGTTCGCCGCGCACCAGAAACACCTCGCCAGCGACTGACCACCCTATCTCCACGCGGTACGGCTCAAACTCGCCCGGCCGGTGTAACACAGCTGCAGCGGTACCTTTGTATTGTCATCGGTATTGGAAATTAGTTCGCCGCGCACCAGAAACACCTCGCCAGCGACTGACCACCCTATCTCCACGCGGTACGGCTCAAACTCGCCCGGCCGGTGTAACACAGCTGCAGCGGTACCTTTGTATTGTCATCGGTATTGGAAATTAGTTCGCCGCGCACCAGAAACACCTCGCCAGCGACTGACCAGCCTATCTCCACGCGGTACGGCTCAAACTCGCCCGGCCGGTGTAACACAGCTGCAGCGGTGACTTTGTATTGTCATCGGTATTGGAAATTAGTTCGCCGCGCACCAGAAACACCTCGCCAGCGACTGACCAGCCTATCTCCACGCGGTACGGCTCAAACTCGCCCGGCCGGTGTAACACAGCTGCAGCGGTACCTTTGTATTGTCATCGGTATTGGAAATTAGTTCGCCGCGCACCAGAAACACCTTGCACCATCGATTTTATAGGAACATGAAATTTATGGAATCTGTGCGTGGAATGAGCAACACCAGTTTGTTTGACGACAACCTTATGTCAATTGATTTAGGGTTCATATTTAAACAGCGCTTGTGTCCCGAGTCATTTTGTATTATTTGTACCAAATTAAGTAACTGTATTATTAATTAAGGGCGGTTTCACTTCACGTTCCATATTCTAAGAAAACAAAGGAGGAGATACACTTGAGTGAAAACGCTCATATTCATAATTATAAAAATCGCACCTAGGAATTCACAAGCTACAGTATGCGGCTGTGAAGCGGCGGCGGTCGTGGGTTCGAATCCCGGCTTGTACCAATGAGCGTATATTTACCATTAGCATTTCGGACTTCGGTGAAGGAAAACATCGTGAGGAAACCGGTCTAATCCCAATGAGGTCTAGTTTTCCCTGTGGGTTGGAAGGTCAGATAGCAGTCGCTTTCGTAAAACTAGTGCCTATACGGAATCTTGGGATTAGGTGTCACAGACTACCCCAGAGTCTTTTAGGGGCATAGCCACGAATAACGCTAGAAGGATGATCATGGAATTAATCTTGCTAACTTTTCAGCTCAAGAATGCATATTTTCCGTTTAAAACTCAGCAAAGTTAAACAGCGTTTTTCTAGATTTAAGTTTGTACTTATTCCTTCTGACCATCAACAAGAGGTCCAATACATATCATTCGTACGTTTACTTTATTTTTAAGAATATCAATCACTGGCTATATCCGAAGCTTATTTTTTTTACTATGAATATATTTTTGCAGAAAGATGTGAATTTGTTTCATTTTTAACCAATATTGCAGTTTCCTCATTTTTATATGGGATACACACTGAAATATGTCATTCCATGCCTACCGATATGACCCCTACGGCGCTCCGATGAAATGAAAACGAAGTTTGTTTGTATGTCCTCTCTGTCGCTTGAATAAGCAAGTGCGAAAGAGAGGGAGATACTCGAACGGAGTTTACGGTTTGAAACTTGCATTTCTTTTGTTTCTTGCGTTTTTCGAAATAAAAGAAATACAATCTTATTTCACACACTAGTTTATTCAAGTTTCTCTGCCGCGGTTTTGGACCTTAGGAAATGAATTATGAATTTAACCTAATGTCATGAAGAGATAATATAATTTTGTAAGTTTGAAGGTAAGGCGGTATCTCTGGAGCTACTCATCTGATAAAAAAAAAAAACATTAATCAATAGGTAATGTAGAATGGACGTTTGGGATATACTAAGACTATGTTTAACCCGCCGCTCTGCTGCGTTCTTTGTAATACTAGGACGCGGGTATCTCCTTCAAAAACAAGTTGATAAATCAATTGATATTGAAGGAGAATACCTACAGGAAAAATAATAAACAAATCTAATAACTAAACAATATTATTAAAAGCCATCAAAAGTACAATAACTAGTCACACATACACACTTGTCACACACAATGTATCTATAAAATATCGGAGAAGTTACGTCCGCTAAATTCGTGCGTGGGAACTTTGTTAGTTCTCTATGGCGTGACAGCTGCCGGTGACATATTTAAATGTCTGTCAAATGAGGTTGATGTAACAAACCCTTAAAATTATAATTGTAAGGCAGCGGTTTCTCGGCGACAGCTCTTGCCAGGCTAAATTGAGCCGTGTCTCCCGACAAACAAGATTAGTTTAAGGTTTCCCAGCGACATCGCTCTTGTCGTATCCCCAAGTATATAAAGTCAATTAAGGGCAGAGCGGTTTCTCAGCGACATCAGAGCTATTATCAGCCGTATCCCCAAGTAAATAAAGTCAATTAAAGGCAGAGCGGTTTCTCAGCGACATCAGAGCTATTATCAGCCGTATCCCCAAGTAAATAAAGTCAATTAACCCATCGGAGCCTGGAAAAGTCTAGACTTTCAGTACTAGTGTGAAATCAATTGATCACGCCAGTAGGTCTAGACTTCAGTACTACAGGTGTCATAATATGATGACGCTGGGCACCGAGAGGTTAAAGGCAGAGCGGTTTCTCAGCGACATCGCTCTTGCCAGGCTATTATCAGCCGTATTCCCAAGTAAATAAAGTCAATTAAGGGCAGAGCGGTTTCTCAGCGACATCCCCGGCTTCCAGCGCCGTGACGACGCAGACATCCTCGCAGAGCGCCGGCCTCTCTCCTGGCTCCGGGATGTTCAGCCGCTCACACACTCACACGCTGGACACGCTCTCCAGACGCTCTTCCAGCACGGCTAGCACAAGACGGCACGCGAGCTCTCTCGAGCTCTGTCGCAATATCCGTCTCTTTCTAAGTTGTCTAATAAGAGAGAGAGCTCGAGAGAGCTCGCGCGCCGTCTTGTGCTAACCGTGCCGTGATAGCCGTGCTGGTATGGGTACTCGCGACAAAGGACCGACACGATAAGGTACGACGCTGCGAAACAGAATGACCTAGGTTTCATGTCCCCCATCTCGCTCTACCTTGGGGATGCGGCTTATAGACTCATCAATCCAAATGAAGCTTCAGGCTGGGTTTGCTTCTTACCATCGGCAATCGTAAGTTACGCCCGTTAAATTCGTGCTTGGGAACTTTGTTAGTTCTCTAAGGCATGACAGCTGCCGGTGACATATTAAATGTCTGTCAAATGAGGTTGATGCAACCCACCCTTAATCTCCAAACATTAAAATTATAATTGGAACGTATAGCGGTTTCTCGGCGACAACTCTTGCCACAGCACCCCCAAGCAAAAAAGGGTAGTTTAAGGGCAGAGCGGTTTCTCAGCGACATCGCCGCCCTCCAGCTCAGTGACGACGCAGACATCCTCACAGAGCGCCGGCCTCTCTCCTGGCTCCAGGATGTTCAGCGTGTTGGACACGATCTCCAGCCTCTCTTCCAGGTACGGGTACTCGCGGCAGAGGACTGCCACAATGTGCCTGGAAATGGTAATCATATGTTTCACTGGAACTTCGACACCGAGGCGTCTTTACCTATGGTGCAGGGTGTGCGTTGCACACAGGCGCAGCGGTCCTAGGGGGCGCCGAGCGCCGCCCGCTACCATTCCATTTTGACCGCGCGCTTACTAGGGGGCGCTAGAGTAATGTTTGCACACGCGCGCTAGAGACGCCTCTGCTTGGACATCATCAATTATTGAAAGGCTCCTAGATCACCAGGCACATTTGTATTAGTGAGATGGTTTTAAGATGTCCGAATGGCCATAAACAGCTTATGTTTTGAAAAATGCTTCTGTGCCCATTGTTAACTTTGGCGACTACTTATCAGTTCAAAATGAAAACAAAAAAGCAACAACACAATGCGCACAAATAGCTACCTTCCGGTGTGCGCTATAAGGTTTAAGTTGTAATAATAGAGCATTAAATAAATAAATAAATACTCTGGGGACAATCTTACACAAATCGACCTAGTCCCAAATTAAGCAAAGCTCGTACTATGGGTACTAGACGATGATATACATACTTATAAAGATAAATACATACTTATATACCTAGAAAACATCCGTGACTCAGGAACAAATATTCGTGTTCATCACACAAATAAATGCCCTGACCGGGATTCGACCCGGGACCTCCAAAGTTACAACTGTACAAGACTAAAATGGCATCGCTGAGGCGCGTGACCAATGACCGTTGGCCCGCGTTGCCTGTAGACTCGTAAAGTGGTAACTCGGCATCGTGAAACTGCTCACTGTTATCTATGGCCGTGTTCTCGAGAGGATGTGTGTATGATGTATGGGCGGGGACGTCGCACGTAGAAGAACCGATGGCCGTTAAGGTTCTTGAGTGGCGACCACGTACCGGAAGGCGCAGCGTGGGTAACCCCACAGGGTGGACTGGTGAGCTGGTGTAAAAAAAAAAAAAAAAAAAAAAAAGAAAGGCCTATGTCGGGCAGTGGACGTCTTTCGGCTGATATGATGGTGATGATGACAGCACTAACCTGATGCGCTCGTTGAGCGCGCTGGCCTGCTTGTACTCGGTGATCACGGCGGCTTTAGGCTTCTTCACGCGCAGCGTCTGCCGCTTGATGGCCGTGCCCAGCTCGGTGCCGAGGCGCTGGTTGCGGACCACGCGCTCCAGGAGCTGTGACGTTAGATAACATATTTTTTTTTTTATATACAACGACGGTGGCAAGCAAGCGTACGGCCCGCCTGATGGTAAGCGTACGGCCCGCCTGATGGTAAGCGTACGGCCCGCCTGATGGTAAGCGGACACCGCAGCCTATAGACGCATGTAACTCCAAAGGAGTAACATGAGCGTTGCCGACCCATGATATGTTTGAGGATTCGCCGTGTTGACAGCTGAAGGAACAAATTCTCTCGCTCTCAACACAACGCATCCTCGGGAGCTCTGGCGACCTTGCTCACCTCCAGGAACACAACACTACTACAGAGCAAGTAGTAGTGTTATTTTGGCGGTGGTCTTCTGCAAGGCGGAGGTACTTCCCCAGTTGGGCTGCTCCAAATTCGAGCGGGATGACATTTCGCTGTGCCCTACCTCACCAACGTGACACTTATGAACAATAATCCAGGGTGGTACACTCCGGTGTAAAATATAAGAAGACTGGGATGGCACAAACCGTATTCTCGGTAGCCATGTTAATGTTGAAAGACATTGTATCCGAGTGGTAAGACGACTTTAAATCTGGAGTTAGTGGGGTTGGACCTTGGCTCGTACAGTCGCCATCAGATATATGGGAGCGCCCAAAGTCCTTACAAATATCTGAACTAGGGAATGCAATAACCGGCCTAACTTCATAACTGGTTTCGGTTACGGTTATGGCCGAAAAATAACCGATATTCGGTTATAATCGGTTATTCAACGTTTTAAAAAAATTACGTATAAATCTAGTTCTACGTGACTTAAAATCATAGAATAAGGAGTATTAATGAAACATAAACCTTGCCTTGATTTTCTTTATTAATTATAATCAGTTTTTTTTAATAAAAAAATATATTTCAAAAAACTGATTAAGTATAATGAATAAAGAAAATCACTAATTATTAGGTACCATAAATTCAGCCGAAATCAATATTAATATGTACTAAATGTAAAGTGTAACTCATTTGTGAAAGTATGAAAGCCCTCAAAAACATGAGAGCATCATCTTATGTGGCGTCACTGAATCTTGATCTTAATTTGCTGCAGAAATATCCGGCAGTTGAAAATGTTTAGCCTCCACGCTAGTGGGCTTTACAGATAATAACTGCTGGTAAGCTATGGACAAATATTTGTACCATTGACCATTTCCGTGTAAAGCCATTTCAAATAAAATCATTTGTGGTATACAGTCTAAGTAAGTCTGTCTGGTATACAGATTGAGGACTTGTTGCAGCAGATGCTGCGGAATCAACTGCCAACTTATGTAGCAACACTCGTGGTATTCAGTTAAATCAGTTATGTGCATTTAACACAAAATTTGCACGTTTAATACGGCCCCAGTGTTGTACTGAAACGAATTATTACGCCATTTTTCTTCAAATTAATGCAATGGTTATAATCGGCACCCAGAAACTTAATAATATTGAATCAGTATCCGCATTATAAGTTATTGGCAAAATATCATATATGTAATTATGTGTACAAAAAATAACCGGAAATAACCGAAATCGGTTATTACAAAATTCCAATAATCGGTTATGCGATTTGGCCAGAAAAATCGGTTATTTATAACCGAATATTTCGGTTTCGGTTATAACCGATTTGCATTCCCTAATCTGAACACGTCTCTAATGCCTCGACAATAGAGACGTGGTCAGATATTTGTGAGCTGTTTTGCCGCTCCGATATATCTGATGGCGACTGTACCTTTAAAAACCTTTGTTATAAATATGCTTTACGGTGAAGGAAATCGTCGTGAGGAAACATGTCCTTAGTTTTTCTTCTGGGCTGGAAGTTCAGATGACAGCCGCTTTCGAAGTTAACTAGTGCCTAACGCCGGGAATAAGTGCCAAAGCGGACTCTTCGGTCCTTTCGAGTACAACAGGCAAAAACGCTAGGAAGATGAATGTTGGAGGAGAATAATTGCGAGGCGTCAAATCGCTCGATCGTCTCAATCAAGTGACTGCCACTAAATTGCCACTCACCCACTGCTTCTCCCTCTCGGCAACTCGGCAGTCGCGCAGCAACGCCGCCACTGTTTCTTCTAGCTGCGAGTTGAGTGCGCTGGTCTCTGCCGTCTCTTTTTCTAACCGAGCCTGCTCCTGTTGTAGACTCTCCATCTTCGCTTTAGCTTCTGCTAAATCCTGGAATGTTGAAGAAAGTTATTACTGGGCACTAAAACTATTATTAGTTGAAATGGCAGTGGGCTGGCCGTTTGAACCGAATCACCGGTGAGGTAAACGTATTTTTGAGTGGATGCTGCGAATTGGCAATCGCTGTAGGGCGTCCTCAAACTAGGTGGAGTGACGATGTTATATGCAGGGTGGCTGACAAGAGCTGGATGAGATTAGCCGCGGATCGTGCTCAGTGGCGTGTAATTGGAGAAGCCTATGCCCAGCAGTGGACTAAGATAGGCTGATGATGATGACCTACGACACCGACTGCACGTCAGCCCTCGCCAGCCGCGGCTTGTGGCTTCACTGGCTCTGTGACGTGGTCCCGTGGGAACAGTACGCGGTCTCTAGATCTGCTTATACGCGGCGCCAGTCCTGCCCGTCAGGTAGACCAAAGTGGGAGCTTGTGGTCCTGAGGGCTCTAGACACAGTCTCCCTGTCTGTTCCCTTTATGAGGGGTTTATACGGGTCGATTTTCGCCTTGCGGCTAGTCGCGCGGCCAAAGTCGGATGCTACCCCACTTTGGGGCTTGCGGATTTAGTCACGCCGAATTGCTATTTAGACGGTCGATTTTAGCCGCGCGGCAAAAATCGTGCGGCTTTAGACACCCGTGTAAACCCCACTTTAGTCTCCAATACCTTGGTGACTCGTTGCACGTCAGCTCTCGCCAGCCGCAGCTTGTGGTGGTACTGGCTCTGGGACGTGGTCCCGTGGGCGCCGTGGGCCGCCTCCAGCGCAGCCTGCGAGCGGCTCTTGTCCATGGCGGTCTCTCGGCGCGTCACCAGCATCGCCAGGTCTTCGGACAGCTTCTCGCCAGTGCGCCGGAGTTGCTCGCGTCGAACCTGCATAATTCAAAATTCTAATACTTATTCTGCAAGTATCAAGGGCTCTCATATGTGTTAAACCCCTAATCAGGAATACCGATTTTTAAGTAGTAAAAACACCTTTTATTTTTATATTAACTGTATTTTAAAAAACACTTGAACCTTCGTTCATGGTAAGGTTCAACACAAGTTCACAATTTGAAGAGCTCCAACAGAATGAATCCTCGACTTGATATCGGTTACGGAGGGGCCCGTCCTCCCCACTCTAGAACTAGTAAAAATGGCGCCAACAAGAAGTAAGGTAACCAATATCAAGTCAGTTAAATTCTTATATTCTAATTATAGACCTTAGACGATTATATTGTACATAAAATAATTCAAATAGATAATTATAAATTTACAAACCCCAATTCAATGAAATAACGTGCCTATAAACAATAACTACGATTATAAAAGTATCAAATGTTAGTTCCATTTTTCAACTAGAGGGCTTGTTTAATCAAAACAATACTTTAATTTATAATGAAGCTTACAGATTCGTCCATCCTGATAACTAATATCACGACCTCGTGAATGATACTACATTATGTACAAAAAAAACCACATGATACCTAATGTAATCCAAAATTCATCAAAATATACTTGTACCTATATACAGTGTCGGTAATCAACTCAAACATTCCTTTGAATTCAAATTTGTCTTAAACAATTTAAATTCCAATTTCACACTATTTCTTGAGACATTTATGAGTATACTTTAAGTATACGGTACTAGCGAACTAGATAAATTGACACACAATCTTATTAATTATATTATCCATATGCACTTTATTTTCATTTTCTTGAATTAACATACTGAAATGTGCAAAATAAATTAATCCAATGCAATAATGTTGCCAAATTGATTTCAACAATAAGGTAGCTAAAAGTTTATTGCACAAATCAACCATTATTATCCGTTTAACCATAATTATCATTTTTAAGGATAAACATTTGTATTCTTTTAATCGTTATTCCAAATCAAAAGCCTTCCAATCATTAATAAATAACCATTAACTAATCCATCCAAAATTGTAACCCTCTGAAAAAGAAATGGATTAACATCCTTCCAATAACCATTAAAATGGTAGCAAATCATCCTTCCGTCCTGTATTCTTCAAACCATGTGATATTTTATCTCAATTTACCAGCCATAATTGTATCCCTCTGAAAAATAAATGATTAACATCCTTCCAATGACCATTACAATGGTAACAAATCATCCTTCCATCCTATATTCTTCAAACCATTAAGTGATATTTTATCTCAATTTACAGCTGTTTTAATTTTGCCTACGATTCAGTGGATCCATCTGCTATAGCTGCCATACTAACATTATCTCCCTCCATTTCATCCGAACTTGAATCACCTTCGGACCTTTTGAAGTTTAACCATGGGTGTATCTTTTCTACCGGATATACACCCCTGTAAATAGCCTTTCCTTTACGCCTAGTAATTTGAGTATCTTCTACAGTATACCGATCATTACTGAGGACTTTAATAATTTTATATGGCCCGAAACATTTTGCTACTAGTTTTTTGCTCTTTCCGGGGCATAAAATGGACCTTTCTACTCTGACCAAATCTCCTACTGTAAATTTTCGAGGATCGCATCTAACCTTATCAAACCTATTTTTTTGTTTCTGCTGTGTTATTTCTATATGCCTATCAACATCTGACCTTATTTCTGCTAGTTTGTTTGTATCGTTGCCTTGCTCTGCGTCATTATTTAATGTTGAATGTAATTTGCCTTCTGCCATGCTTGTCAAATTAAATCCGAATAATACCTCCGCGGGTGTACGACCTATTCCTTTGTTTGTTGTGTTATTTAGACCCCATTGTACATCTAAAACTTTAAGATCCCACTCCGCTTCATCGCGTCCATGATTCATTGCTGTTAAAGAATCTAAAATCGTGCGGTTATACCTCTCCACTTGGCCGTTGGCTCGTGGAGTGGCAATGGCGTTCATAATGTGTTTTATACCAAGATCTTTTAAAAATTTGGCGAACTTTTTACCCGTGAAAGACGAATATCTGTCAGTTATTAATCTAGTGGGGCACCCAAACATGGAAAAGTATTCTTTGAAAGCCCTGATAGTTGTGAATGCTCTCGTATTTTTGACCGCTTTCAAAATAATAAACTTACTGTAAGAATCAATAATTACCAATAAGTACTTATTTTTATGTTTGCTCGCGTTAAATGGTCCCAGATGGTCAGCGTGCAGAGTGTGAAAGGGTTTTGAAACCTTAGGTATAGGATGTAAATAGCCTGACTTCTTGCCCGATGGTTTTTTACTGTGTGCACACTCCAAACAAGATTGGACATATTTCTTAGTGAATTTGTTCATCTTAGGAAACCAATAAGTTTCTTTAATTTTATCAAGAGTCTTTTCCGCAGAAAAATGTCCAATCTCATCATGGCATGCCCTCAATATATGCCATCGCACTCCCTTAGGCACCAACCATCTGTTACCATCAGCCGTTATCCTATACACGCAGTTATTCTTTATACAAAAGTTCTGCTTTACTACATTGTTACTCTCGGGCCTCTGTAATATATTTTTAATTCGCTCTATTTCACTATCTGCAGATTGTACGGTTTTAAGCCAGTCATCAGAAATCGTAAAAACTGTTGGCAATTCTAAATCACTTAAGGCATGAGTTGATTCGCTAGGGATTGGATTACGGCTCAAGGCGTCCACGTGACACATCGCTTGGCCTGCCTTGTATTTAACTTCACAATCAAACTCTTGAATCAAACTCCACCATCGAGCCACCCTTGGAATCATATCTCTCTTCATGAAGGTGGCACGAAGTGAGTTACAATCCGTTACGACAGTGAATTGCATACCGAGGAGAAAAGGTCTAAATTTCACCAAAGATGAGACAACCGCCAAAGTTTCCAACTCATATGCTGAGAAATATTGCTCAACCGATGACGTTTGGCGGCTGAAATAAGCTACTGGCTTCATATCACCGTTTTCTTGCTTCTGAAGTAAGATCCCTCCAACTCCCCACTTACTTGCATCGGTATGCAACTCTGTTGTCAGTAATGGACTGTACAGCGCGAGTATTGGTCTAGATATCAGTTTCTCTTTTAATTCATTAAAAGCCTTGTCCTGTTCGCTGCCCCAAACCCACGGTACATTTTTCTTTAATAAGACTGTGAGGGGTCTAGCTATAACGGCGAAGCCTTCAATAAATTTTCTAAAAAAACTGGCAAGACCAAGAAATTGACGGACGTTATGAACGGTTTTAGGCACAGGGAAGGATTGGACGGCTTCTATCTTCTTGAAACCCGGCTTGATACCGTCAGCGGTCACTTCAAAACCAAGAAAATCAACAGAGCTTTGAAAGAAAAAGCACTTGCTGGGTTTTAATGTTAAATTAAACTCCCTTAATCTTTTGAAAATGGATTCTAGCCTTTCCAGACCATCATCGACCGTTGCTGAAGGTACCAATACGTCGTCCATATAAGCCACAGCTGTATTAAACCGAAGTGAACCCAAAGCCTTATTCACAGTTCTTTGGAATACGGCTGGAGCGTTAGCTAAGCCAAACGGCATTCTGTTAAACTCCCACTGGCCGTCTGGAGTTATGAACGCAGTCTTTGGTTTCGCTTCTTCCGCCAGCTCTATCTGATAATAGCCACTGGCCAAATCTAATGTAGAATACAAGGAATATCCCGATAACCTATTCATTTGATCATCCATGCATGGAAGGGGATAATGCTGCTTAATAGTCTTCCTATTTAATGCCCGGTAATCCACGCAAAGGCGCTTATCACCAGACTTCTTTCTAACTAATATTATCGGGCTGGCGTATGGAGAATTAGACTCCCTGATAACCCCGGTAGCGCTTAACTCGTCTATCATTCCTTGCACCTCCTCCCTTTCTTTTTGCGAGCGCCTATATGGCCTGTAAACCACCGGTTGGTCATCGCTCAAATCAATTTTCATTTTTTCTAAGTCTGTGCAGCCTAATTCGTTCAATGACGTCGCAAAACAATCCCGGTAAGAATTAACCAGACTCAACAGGCGTTGTTTTTGTGCTTCTGTAATATTACCAACTGGCTGCGCCAATAGGTACATATTTCTATTTATTTGAACTCATTTATTTTATACCTTTTATATATTAAATTACACATTCTGAACGCATCCACACACCATACCTGGCAATCTTTCCGCTTCCCCCACCCCTAACCTTAGTGCACGAAATATACCGGTCGCGCGCGCAAACTCTCACTCAAAAACTATTAAATAAATTCGATGAAAACC
The DNA here is from genome assembly GCA_947578815.1 of Epinotia ramella. Taxonomy (NCBI): domain Eukaryota; kingdom Metazoa; phylum Arthropoda; class Insecta; order Lepidoptera; family Tortricidae; genus Epinotia; species Epinotia ramella. Next base: position 25,624,009 of record OX388211.1, read on the forward strand.
ACAATTGTGCATACAAAGAAGAACCTAAGTGAATTTAAATTAAGAACAAGTGTTTTACTGTGAAATTTCGATATCAAGTGCTTTCGTGTGTGCCGTAACACGAACTCAAAACTGGATACCGGCCGGCGCCGCTTCAGAGGTTTGTCCTGCCACTCCAAGTGTTGGTCCTACGATCCTGATCCTCCCTCATATAAATACTCTAATTTCCAATCACTCATACTCAAATTATTTCATTATAAAACTATTATTTACGTAATTTACTTCATACAACCACGTTACGCACCGCCATTCTACCAAACTTTATTTGTTCGCATCGCTCACAATATTACGTTATTTTGCAGTAAATCAGTCTCAAAACTCAATTGTTATACCCATTCTATAAGTTAGTGCATATATTTCTTGTGGATCACTCATATTTCGAAAAAAGATTGTTAATTAGTTTCGTCGCTCGCTCGCTATATACCTACCTACCCGCCATTACTTTTTTACACCGCGCTCGCGTAATTCTTTACTTTGACAGTTGAACTTTCAACTTTTTTCGCTTTAAATTAAATCTACGCAAAACTAGTTCTTAACTAATTTATATACCACCATGGGTGGTAATAACGGTAATAAAAAGGAAAGTCCATCTGTCATGATAACTTTTTTGGAACAGAAAAAACAATGTTTGTTTCAAATAATCCAGGAGGTTTATAACTTAAGTGTTAAGATTTCCGATGATGTTACACGCACACAGTTTCTAACTAGGGCTCATTCTATTGACAAAACGCGTTCAGATTATATAGAAACTATAGATAAACTTATGTTTGAGAAAATCAAAGAAAACCCCGATGTTCAACTGAGTTACAGTATTCTCAATACATTTGATGAGTTATATTGTATCGTCAAGCAGACGGAAACAAATTTGAGACAAGAACTTGAGGACAAAAAGAAAAATGATAATTACAACACTAAATTGCCCCCCCTCAATCTTATAGGTTTTGATGGTACTCCTTCTAAATGGCCTATATTTTATGAAAATTTCCGCAGTGTTATACACATTAATACACGCCTCACAAATGCTGAGAAGGTCCAGTACCTAATTGGCTGTCTCTCCAGCAGGGCACTCAATGTGTGCTCCGGAATCACCGCTACCTCAGAAAATTATGATATCATCTGGCAAGCTCTTCTAGCTAAATACCATGATACCAGGGTGCAAGCTTCTGGCTATCTAGATCAAATGTTACAACAAAAGCATGGGCAGTCAGCTGATAATATGCTTGACAACTTTTGCTCCGCTGAAGCAGCGTTGCAACGCTTAAAGATTGACAACTTGTCAGACTTCATGATAACTCATATTGCATTAAGCAAGCTAGAAAAACCTATGCTTGACTTATTTGAACAAGCTCATAGACATGTTAATATTCCCCAATTTTGTGACTTGAAGAAATTCCTAACTGAGCAGAGTAAACTCCAAGTACTCCATGCGCCATCCCGCTCTCAAAATAATAATAATACTCGCACTCAATTTACTAAACCCGCACCGCAAATTAACAAAACAAAAACGTTTTGTACGCAAGTTAATACTGCTCCTCAACCTCAGGCTTCCTATAAGTCTGACAGATATGACACCAGCTCTCAGTCTAGACCATGTAAAGTTTGTAATTCTCAACAAGCTCATCCACTGTTCAAGTGCGAATATTTTCTTAACCAAAACACTCAAGCGCGCAATGATATCGTACGTCAACATACGTTCTGTATCAATTGTTTAGGTTTTCACCATATAAGTTCGTGTAAATCAACAAACAGATGTTCAATTTGCAGCCGTAAACATCACTCATTACTGCATTTCGATACTGTTTACTCAAATGCATCCCAATTCCCGCGATCAGCTGATAACACTGATAATAGCAACTCGAATCGAGCCCCGCATTCGGCTGCGCCGCGATCCGCGAATGATTCCGCGCCGCCGAACCCTTCTCACTCGCACTCGCCGGCACAGTGCCCGCCTGCGGTTAGTACTGCTCGCACGCACGGCGGATCGGCGCCACGCGCTCACACAAGTGATAACAACTTCGCGCTTTCTGTTACTGTTCCCGCGCGCACTTCAAATTGTGATACGACAGTATTATTGCCAACAGCGATTGTTAACGTCCATAGCAATAATAATAAACCAAGTCAAATGCGTTTATTTCTTGATACGGGATCAATGAGTAACTTTGTTACAAAATCATGTTGCGAACGCTTAAATTTAAAGGTAACACCCGCGCCTTCTATCGTCAAAGGTATTGGTCAAGTCGAAAATCACTCTCTCGGAATAACGCAATTTAAAATAAACTCTCGCTTCGATTCGCGCTGTAACTATACAATATGCGCTCGAGTTATAGACACAATTACGGACTTTTTACCCAACGCGGAAGTGGACAGAACGGAATTAGTTCATCTACAATATTTGCCGATGGCTGACGACCATTATTACTCACCAGGTGAAATAGACTGCTTGATAGGCAACGAATTATTCCCGCTTTTACTCGGATCGAATAAATCGACCTCGCCGAATTCCTCGGTCGTAGGTATCGAAACTACTCTCGGATATGTTGCCATGGGAAAAGCCCAATGTTTTCCGCGCTCATTAAACGCTCATTCTCGCACTCTCGACGAACCCGCTACTCACTCGCACAGTTATGACAAGACGTTTTTTTGTCAAACGCAAGATAACTCGCTCGATCAATTAACGCAACGCTTTTGGGAAATAGAAAACGTCCCCGATAAAAAACATTTTAGTCCCGATGATGAGGCTTGTGAAAGAATATTCCAAGCAACTTACTCACGCGATGACACCGGCAGATACACGGTTGATCTCCCGTTCAAACACTCGCCTACCGAATTAGGTTCTTCTTATACTGCAGCGAAATACCGCCTGTTAAATCTAGAAAAGAAATTACACTCCTCTGACTTGCGCGCTGATTATAACGCGACTATTCAAACATATATTGACCAAGGGTATTTAACCAAAATTCAAAACGATTTTCAAGACGCTCACGCTTATCACTTGCCACATAGAGCTGTTTATCGTCCTGATAAAGAAACGTCAAAAACCCGAATTGTTCTAGACGCTGGTTGCAAAACGACGTCAGGCAAATCTCTAAATGATTTGCTTTATGTAGGGCCTATTCTACAAAATAACATCGTCGAATTGCTTGTCAATCTCCGCATGTTCTCAACCGCTATAACCGCCGACATCGAAAAGATGTATTTTCAAGTGAAACTCTCCCCAAATCATCACACGTTCCAAAGAATACTGTTTAGATTTGATCCCAATGCACCAATTGACGTATATCAATTCAATAGAGTCTGTTTTGGCGTGTCCAGCTCGCCTTATCTCGCCATGCGTGTCGTGCGTCAGCTCGCAGCTGACAGTCGCGATTCGTACCCGCTCGCCGCTTATGAAGCCGAAAATCATATGTACGTAGATGATTATATCAGCTCCGTTGATGGTGTAGACACCGCTGAATATACGTATAAAGAAATGATCGCTATGTTTAAATCTGGAGGTTTCAACTTAGTAAAATGGATCTCGAATGATAATCAGCTCATGTCGCGTATTCCATCCGCACACAAAAGCCCGCTCGCTATCAAATTTGATGATGATCGTAACGCAGATACTAAAATCGTAGGCATGCAATGGCAACCTGCTGATGACAATTTTCATTTTAAAATCAACATAGATTTCCCTGCATCTTGTACTAAACGCTCGATTCTTTCCGTCACCGCACGCTTATTTGATCCTCTCGGTCTCATTAGCCCTGTTGTCGCTTACATGAAGCTCCTCATTCAAGAATGTTGGAAATTACAACTTTCTTGGGACGACGAGGTGCCCGACTTTATTATTTCCAAATGGAAACAATTCCACAAGGAACTTCCGCATTTATCGGAATTAAAAATACCGCGTCATATCGGCATAACCTCTACAAATATAATAACTTTAATCGGATTCGCGGATGCCAGTCAGCAATGTTATGGTGCTGCCATCTACATCCGCGTTGCTATTGATGAAAACGCGCCCGCACATTCTGTGAAATTACTCACCGCTAAATCTAAAGTCTCCAATCCTAATAAAACCCTCGCTCGCTTAGAACTCTGTGCCGCAGCGCTGCTTGCTAAGTTAATAAACTCAGTTCGCGATGTCCTGAATAAGCGCTGTAACATAAATAAAATATACGCATTCTCTGATTCCACGGTGACTCTTACCTGGATCCACTCGCCCGCTCATAGGTTTCATACGTTCGTAGCTAACCGTATCGCTCAAATAAACGAATACTTACCCGCATCCCACTGGTTTCACGTTCGTGGTGTACAGAACCCCGCAGATATTGTCTCTCGCCCTGTAACGCCGATAGGATTAGTAAATAACACGCTCTGGTTCCATGGTCCGCAGTGGCTGTCCGCTCCTGTTAACGCCTGGCCTGTAAAAGATTATAACATTAATCATAACGAAACAATAGAATTACAGGAAACTAAAACTACGTCGCTTCACGCACAAACTACATCTATAACAAATAATACTCACCCAATTCAAGATCTCACCGATCGATGTTCGACGTGGATTAAGTTTATTCGCTCGCTCGTATACCTGCTTCGCTTTTCAAAATTACTTAAATCTCGAGGTGATATCACTCTAAACGATTTAGAACATGCAGAACATTATGCGTTACGCCATGAACAATCAAAACACTTTTGTCAGGAACTAGACGCGCTTAAAAATAATAAAATTTGCCCAAACAAATTGGTGTTAAAACTCCGCCCCTTTGTTGACGACAAAGGTCTCATAAGAGTAGGAGGCAGACTTACCCATTCTCAGTTGGATTTTAATCAAAAACATCCAATATTGATGTCGGCTAAAAGTAGAATAGCGTCTCTCTTAGTAGATTATTATCATTCTTCTAATTTACATACAGGGCCCGCTTTAGTATTATCTCTGATTAGGCAGAAATACTGGATTCTCTCCGCTCGTAATTTGATTCGCCAACGAGTACACAAGTGTAACTCATGTTTTAAACTTAAACCGCTTTCTACTAATCCACCCATGGGTGACCTTCCGTCCATTAGGGTTTCTCAAGTTAAATCGTTTGTGCATACGGCCGTTGATTACGCCGGACCTTTTTACATTACGCACATACGCAAGCGAGGCATAAAAAGCCACAAGGCTTATATCTGCTTGTTTGTTTGTCTCACAACAAAAGCGCTCCACTTAGAGCTGGTCTCCGATCTGAGTACAGATTTATTTCTTGCCGCGTTCAAGCGCTTTATTTCACGCAGAGGTCCAGTCTCAATATTATATACCGACGGAGGTACCAATTTCATTGGAGCGAAACGCAAATTAAATGAAATTTACCCACTTATACAGTCCACTGATTATAATAACTACCTGAGTCATTGTCTCACACAACATAAAATTCAGTTTCAACACAGCCCGCCTTATGGCCCGCATTTTAACGGCTTGAGTGAGACTAATGTCAAATCGGTTAAAACTCACTTATACAAAGCTATCGGAAGTCAAATTCTCACTTATGAAGAATTTTATACAATTTTGGTACAAATTGAAGGTTTGCTAAACAGCCGGCCAATTTGCGTCCTGTCGTCAGATCCTTCTGATCCTACCGCGTTATGTCCCAGTCACTTTCTAAACATTACTCCACTCAAATATCTACCTGCTGAAAATATTGACCCCGCTATATCAGAAAATAGATTAACCCGCTATCAACTTCTAAATAAAATTGTACAAAGTTACTGGAAACGCTGGAGTATGGAGTACCTTACTTCGCTCCAACAACGCGAAAAATGGAATTCACCCTCAAAACCTGTGAGTGTGGGGACGGTCGTCATTATTAAGGATAATCATTCTCATCCTATGTTTTGGCCTCTCGCTGTTGTCTCGGAGGTTTTTCCCGGAAAAGATAATATAACTCGTGTCGCTAAAGTTAAATCTTCTTCAGGAACTTATATACGCCCTGTAACTCGGCTCTGTCCGTTACCTACTCAATAAACAAATTTTAATTGTATAAACTTAGTTCTTAAGAAAAGTAATTTAGCTTAATTATAAATATTTTCATTTCAACCGCAATGTAGAGGAAACCTCTAGGCCCCCCGAAGTTGGCTGCGCCAATAGGTACATATTTCTATTTATTTGAACTCATTTATTTTATACCTTTTATATATTAAATTACACATTCTGAACGCATCCACACACCATACCTGGCAATCTTTCCGCTTCCCCCACCCCTAACCTTAGTGCACGAAATATACCGGTCGCGCGCGCAAACTCTCACTCAAAAACTATTAAATAAATTCGATGAAAACCACAATTGTGCATACAAAGAAGAACCTAAGTGAATTTAAATTAAGAACAAGTGTTTTACTGAAATTTCGATATCAAGTGCTTTCGTGTGTGCCGTAACACGAACTCAAAACTGGATACCGGCCGGCGCCGCTTCAAAGAGGTTTGTCCTGCCACTCCACCAACATTTATTTGTTGTAAAGTAAACGGTTCAAGCAGTTCCTTACTCTCAATCCTATTAATTTCACTAAACCCTAAAGACTCCATGACAATCTCTGCCCTAGCAACCAATTCATTTCTCTTAAAAGTAATTGGGTTTCTGCTCATTGGAGTGACCAAAACATGACCCACCCCGTCTTTAATAGAATATATCCCTTCCTCAATTTGATACTCTCTACAGGGTTGACCTCTGTAGTTGCTTCGAACATATATATCCCCAGAAAATGTAGAATTACACGCAACCTCCAGCATGTCTACGTCCTTGATAGAGATATCACTAACAATTCGTAATTCAACCAATCTTTTAATAATCACATCAGTATTGTAATTGCTAGTGAAAATCAACTCTTTTTCTGTCTTTAACATTTGAATGTGCGGTTGTTCCGTAAATGTCTGTCCAACTAATACCGGATACTTAAGGCATTGATCCGGAACAACAATACAAGTGACTTGAGCATTTACACTTTGAATATGCATATCTGCCTCACATGAACCCAGGGATGTCACAACCGCACCTCCAAATCCTACCATTCGTCGAGTAATACTGCTATCAAACTTGCCAAATACTCGCTTTGCCTCACTTTCACGAATTAAAGTTAAGTCACTACCAGGATCGACTAAACAGTTGGTCTCTTGTCCATTAATTGTAATTTGTTGCACATACTTGGACTTAATGTCCCTTAGTGATTCGTTAATCAATAACACCGATTTATCCTTCTTTTCATGGTGATTGTTCTCATTTTGAACACGAAAACACTCTGAGTCGGTGTGACCAACTAAAGAACACTTAGTGCACTTTTTTATAGGTTTAGGACACTTCGACAACGGGTGGCCGTCCTGTTTACAATTGTATTAACGTATGTTGACGTTAGATTTGTTAAAAGCACCCGCGGTAGTGCTGGGTTTTGAATCTCTAATTCTCTTATTAAAATTAGTCAAGTTCCTAACTGGTGCGAATTTTACATTTCTCAAATATGCTAAAAGTTTGTCAGTGTCTTTAAATTGTGCCGCCTCAGCTCCAAGGCGGACTGACCTATCATCTATACCGAACAAAATACACTCGACTGCCCTTTTTCCTACTATATTGCAACGGTTTAATAAAGCGACTTTTTCATAGTAATATTCTTCGAGTGACTCGCCAAACTTAGCTCGCTTTGCTAACATATCCGTTAACATCTGACCATAATTTTCTTCTGAAGGGAATGCAGACCTGAGTTTGGTTTGCCACTCGGCCCAAGAAAACATAAGTGTCGGTAACCCTTCATACCACTTTTTCGCAACGCCTACTAGTTTAGGTAACGCGTAATGTATTATCTGACGCTCAGACCATTCATATAACACAGCACACTCGTTCACTTTTGTTAACCAATTCGATATAGTTTGGTTTTTGAGTGAGGGGTCAAATTCTGGCACTACATTAACATTTGAGAAAGTTTCCCTGCTATTTTGACGAGAGGATCCCAGTTTATCTAACAGCTTTGTAAATTGAGATAAAAACTCACGTGAAGTATCTTCTGTGGTCGGAGATCGTTGACGTTTGTGCGAAGACCCGTTGCCACTTTGTGAAGTCTCCCGAGACCTGTGCGTGACCTGACGGCGTCGGGATGGTTCCCTGGATCTGTCGTAGCGCCGCCTTTGTTCCCTGGATCTACTGCGACGCCGCGATTCCCGCCAATCGATGCTGTGGTCCCTTGTCCTGTTGTTACGCTCACAAGAGCGGCTTCGGCTTCTGGTATGACTTCGACGCAAACGAGAGCGCGACCTCACTGATGGGGAACGTCGCTGTAATTCCCTTGGTGGTGAGGGGCTACGCAGGACGAGCCTTCGTACAGTTCGTTTTATGTGGCGTCCACGAATAACCGGTGAAACTGCGTTCTTACTTGCTTCGTTTTCCCCCGATAATGGTACCACGTCTCCATCACTCATTATTCACTTTTAAATGATCCCGCTTCTGAATTTGTTAAACCCCTAATCAGGAATACCGATTTTTAAGTAGTAAAAACACCTTTTATTTTTATATTAACTGTATTTTAAAAAACACTTGAACCTTCGTTCATGGTAAGGTTCAACACAAGTTCACAATTTGAAGAGCTCCAACAGAATGAATCCTCGACTTGATATCGGTTACGGAGGGGCCCGTCCTCCCCACTCTAGAACTAGTAAAAATGGCGCCAACAAGAAGTAAGGTAACCAATATCAAGTCAGTTAAATTCTTATATTCTAATTATAGACCTTAGACGATTATATTGTACATAAAATAATTCAAATAGATAATTATAAATTTACAAACCCCAATTCAATGAAATAACGTGCCTATAAACAATAACTACGATTATAAAAGTATCAAATGTTAGTTCCATTTTTCAACTAGAGGGCTTGTTTAATCAAAACAATACTTTAATTTATAATGAAGCTTACAGATTGCAGTTTTACAGATAGAATTAAGCTGTTTTAAGCTACTGTGTAGTATTTAAGCTGATGATCTTCCTATATAAATAAATAAAATAAATAAATAAATTAGCAACATAAGTTACATGAATTATGTCTACTTTTAGGATGAACACTGCAATTACTGCAAATGAGACGGAAGGTAATATATACTCCTGATTGTTAACTTCTGTCTTAGTAAGGGTTAGTCTTGTACTTACGTAATTAGATAATGAAAGGCACATTGTTAAAGAAAAAAAGTTCTTAGTCGTTACTGAACCGCAACTGTTAAGGCGTAGCTACGGCGACGGCTTGTAAAGCGTGCTTCGATCTAAGGAGTGTACTGGTACTGCTATTGTTAGAAAGGTAGGGTTATTGGTGAAGGAAGGGGTGTAAAGGAACTGATTAACCTCCATCCTGTGGATCTCAGTCCTCATCTGCCCGATCTCGCCGGCTGCCGATTTGGCACTCTGCATGTTCTTCTTCAGTTCCACCGCCATGATACCCTGAGTACAAAACCATAGTTAAAGCCCCTGAACACTCATTCGATTGAGACTGGTTCCAGAGCGACCATTGCACAGAATAAATAACACAGTATTCTCTGTAGGTAGATGACTGTTGTAATGGCTGTGGTCCGTTACACGAACCGTGACCATTCTGAAAACTAGCGTTGGTCATTTCTGGCCAGCACATGCTGAGATTAGGTTAGGAGTCATTGATTGTATAAGTATTGTGTTTAGTTAAGGTTATGTATTGTATGGCAATAAAGTTTATTTATTTCTTTCTTTCAGTAATGGCCGGCCATGAGTTGTCTGTTTAGACTTGAACAATTATTGTGACCTGGTTCTTGAAATGGGCCACAGTTGTCGATTCTCTAGGTAATTATTGGGCACGTATAAGATTAACTTGAGTCGAGTTTGTGTCAGGTCACTTTTCTTAGTCTGGCTGGCCATTTACAGCGACTTTTTAACAGCTTGATGGAAGATCTAGTGTAAAACAAGAACTCACCTTCCGTTGCCATATGAGCGCTTCCCTCTGGATGCGGTCGAGGCTCTGCGTGAGGTTTATCTTCTCTTTGTCTATAGTTTCGATCGACTCTTCCAAATCGAACACTTCTGCTTCTGCATCCTGTAAGCCGTACGTATTTTAGTTTATTCACCACACCACACCATCAACCTAGAGAAATACAATCACCACGTGATACGTGTAGGTGAACATCTAACTATTGAGGAACTTACGAGTACGTTGAGGACGTACAATGCAAATGAGACAGTATATATACAACGTGTTAATAAAATAACGCAAAACCTGAAAACAGTTTGTTCAGAATCGAGCATAGAATGCGAAAAAAATAAAAAAATAAATTTTTGACAAGATTTATTTTTTACATTTGTATGGAGTGTTGGCCGACTGGGGCGACCTGCTCCATACAAATGTAAAAAATAAATCTCGTCAAAATTTTTTATTTTTATTTTATTTGCAGTCTACTCTCGATTCTGAACAAACAGTTTTCATCATCATCATCATATCAGCCGAAAGACGTCCACTGCTGGACATAGGCCTCCCCCAAAGAGTGCCAAAGTGACCGGTCCTGCGCCACCCGCATCCAGCGAACTCCAGCAACCTTTACCAGGTCATCAGTCCACCTTGCGGGGGGCCTACCCACGCTGCGCCTTCCGGTACGTGGTCGCCACTCGAGAACCTTTCCGCCCCAACGGCCATCGGTTCTACGTGCTATGTGCCCCGCCCACTGCCACTTAAGTTTAGCGATTCGGAGGGCTATATCTGTTACCTTGGTTCTACTGCGGATAGCCTCATTTCTGATGCGATCCCGCAGAGAAACTCCCAACATAGCCCTCTCCATAGCCCTTTGGGTGACTTTGAGCCTTCTTATGAGGCCCAACAGTTTTCAGGTTTTGCGTTATTTTATTAACACGTTGTATAGGTACCCCTAACTAACTATGTCCACACTTAGCTTGCCGCGCAGCGCAGCATGGCTGGTCCATGTTACTGACCTTGAGTTTGGCCTGGTACTCGTACGCCAGCGCGGCGTGGTCTCGCTTGAGCGCGTCCCCGCGCTCGCCGGCCTCCTTGCGCGCGCGCTCCAGCACGTCCAGCTTGCCGCGCAGCTCGCGCAGGGAGCGGTCGACGCGCGCACGCTCGGCGGTGACCGTTTCAATGTCCGCTTGCACGCGCATGCACTTTTGCTCGCAGATTTGGATTTCTGGAAGGACGTTGGCATTCTTTATGTGATCTAGAAATGTTTAGCCGCATCCCCACGTTCCAGACGACGGATAATACTATAAAATTAAGCAACCGTGGTGCTAATTCGATTGGTATTTTTCATTCGTACCGGCTTAAGAACCGTCTAACCGCATGAACCTCATCATCATCACTGTCACATCAGCCGAAAGACGTCCACTACTGGCCATATGCACGCAAGAGCACAAGGACAGGTCCTGCACCACCCGCATCCGGCAGACTCCCAGGTCAATCTAGAAAAACCTTTACGTCTAGTTATGACGTCACTCACGCTTGTTGATCAGGTTGACGTCCGCGACCACCTTGTGGTGCTGCGCGGCCAGCTTCACCACGTTGCTCTGCAGCCGCAGCCACTCGTGCTGCATGGTCTCCGTGCGCTCGCGCAGCGCCTTGATCTGCGTCTCCAGCTCGTCTATGCGACGCTCTTGAGGGGATTTACTCTGTGGAGTACCAATTTCTGTTTTATGAAGGGTCAAGTCGCCTCGTAGGAACCCAGGCTCAGTCGTGTAAAATTGGACTTAGTTGTCAGACAATCAGATGTGCTATCTATGAGTGGTTCCAAAGATAATAGGTGTCTACTACAGTTTTATGAAGAAAAATATTCAAGGTGGATGTCATTCAGCATACGCTTATAATTGACTTTGACATCTAAGGCGCTGGCGTTGAAATTGGTTCGATAAGCATAATGTTTATATCAGAACTGAAACTCACATCAAATATTTCTTTCAATGAGAAGAATTTCTTGGTGACGATGTCGAGCTCCCTCTGCTTCCTCGTAAGGTCCAAAGTCTGTAAAAAAATATTGTTTATCGTTATTGAGACCCAAGAATAGTGAACTTAGGCGTGGAAAGGCCAGGTCATGTGTCCGATCGAAGGATGATATAAGTAGTATGGATAAGAAATAAAGCCCAGGGATAGGGTTCGTTAATATGGGATGGGATTGATAAAAGGCATATGCCGAGCAGTGGGCAGCTATTGCTACTGCCTGATGTTGATGATGATTTATTACTGTCTAAAACACTCCCCAACTAATTTACGACGTTGGTGAGCATAGGTAAATGTGCAGAACCTAGCCTAAGGCATCACACCCATCGGACCAATTCCTTAAGATAAACGTATATTTATTAATGACTGTTCACCTTCTGGTCATACTTCTCCTGCAGCTGATTGATCTCCATCTCCCGTCCGCGCACCTTCTCCTGCACGTCTTCCAGCACCTGCTTGTTGCGCAGCGTCAGGCTGCGGTACACCTCTATGTCCAGCATCACCTTAGCGTGAGAGTTCTCCATTGTCACTAGACCTATCTCCTGGAAAACGTATTTACAATGTTAAGTAATATTTCAATAGATTCCATGTAGCCTAACAGCTAGCTGTTCTTCTGATCCAAAATAAAAGAGCCAAGTGAGCGGATGACAATGTAAAAGACTTCTCTTTCCGAAACTTTTGTCTATGGGAGGCAAAGCATCCAATTCTGTAATCGGCCTATATTCGATCATTTAAGTAATGTCAATCAACCCAGGTCTTGAACGGCAACGTGGTAGCGGTATCAAACAATACAATTTAAAACAGGAGTTTATCAAAAGGATTTTAAGTATATAAGTATACTAGTTTATATATTAACGATTATAAATGTGCCACCAGAAAAATAACTCTAAGTAGGATACGCAACTGGCGAAATACACGGACAGAAATGGTTTAATGCTACTGCTTCGATAGAGAGACCTGTTTCCTGGAAAGTTCCCTCATCTTCTTGATGCCGTTAGCCATGGATTCCACTGCTTTGTCGTTCAGTAGGCAGTCCTGGAGGTTTTGTAGAATCTCCGACTCCAGCTTCAATCGCATTTCCATCTTGCGATCGAAGTCCTTCTCTGTGGTCGTCAGGATGTTTTGCATCGTTTTGTTTTCCTAGAATCAAGCATTTCAGTTACTTAGAGAACTTCAATAAAGGGTCAGTACTATCAGGACCATAGTCTATGGTGTTCGCTTATCATGCTGGCCGTATGCTGGCCGTGTAATTCTTACACGAGTACCTACTTATGTGAAATGTTAGTTATTGTCTTCTGTGACCGTCAAGAAGTACCTATATCGAATTTAAACATTCGTGAGATATGTCTTAAATACTACTTATAAATCCACGGTTAACTCACGTATTAAATTAAATTGCTAAATACTTAACAGTATTTAGCAATTTAATTTAATACGCTAACGCAACTTCGTAAGACTTTTAAAAAGTTAAATATAATTAATTATAAGCCCAACCTAGGGTTAAATCGTTATGTTGACATTGTCACAAAACAATTTGAGTAGGTATAGTCTCTAAATAATTGTGATTACCATTTTGATCAGTTCCTGGTCTCGCTCGGTCATCTCGATGGACTCCGTGAGCTCCTGTACCTCCGTCTCCAGCCCCACTCGCTTCGATTCCTCCGCCTCAACTGAACAATGAAATGCCATTGAACAGTCGATATGAAACATATGCATACACTTTGGACCTTATTCCAACGTAATAAGGCGAAAACTGTATACGTCTTTTTGACGTCGATTCAACATGTTTTAAGGGAACAAATCGAGATAAACATAATTTCGTTATTAATTCTTGTCTCGTGCTGGGTAAGCTGCTGGTGTAGCTCAACTGATGCGTGCGACGAGACTCGAAACGACAAAACCTATCCATTCTCTTATTCTTTCTGTTTCTTATTTGCACAGTTTTAGTGAGACAAGTGTCCCCTGGATCATGCGCAACGCGACTGGGCACCAAGTAGTGCTAGGTACTTAATTAGCCCATCTGAATGCAGGTGTATTCTGCGACAAAAAAAACAACAAAGGAGTTTGCAGTTTCACTGTATGGGTACCAACCAAGCTTGTTGATAGCGTGGATGTCGTACATGAGCTTGTCCTTGTTCATGGCTATCTCCGCACTCCTGTTCATCTCCTCCGCCGCGGCCTTCTTCGTGATCTCCAGGTTGTTCATGAGCGTGTGATAGCTCTCCTTTAGAGTGCTGAAAACCAAAAAGTGGGTTATTGTCCGTAGAACCGCTCTCTCTGGAACTCATGCCAGAGGATCGCATCATAAATTTATGAGGCTATCTGCAGCAGAATGAAACCGATATAGCCCTGAGGGTGCCGCCGATTTTGCCCAACCGCTGGCCGTGGTGTGGTGCGGATCTCGTTTGGCGCCCACGTACCTACCGGGAGGCGCAGCGTGGGTAGACCCCCGCGAGGTGGACTGACGTTATGGTAAAGGTTTCGGGAGTCCGCTGAATGCGGGTGGAGCAGAACTGGTAATTGTGGCGCTTTGAACATTAGCCATCGTCTTTTGGCTGATATGATGATGAAGATATTACTTTTCTGTAAAATTATAATTCATAGGCAACGGCGACTTATCCACCTTCAAGTGCTCTATGTGGAGTACCTAGTCGTACTTACTTGTAGTCGTCGCGCACCGAGTCAAACACCTTGTCCCGCTGCGAGATGTTGACGAGCACAGAGTTCCACAGGCTGACTAGCCGCCGCTTGTCTAGCTCCAGGTCTTCCAGCTCCGTGGAGTACGCCGTCACCTGCACAAATCACACCAATAGTAAAACATTGCGAATATTGCTTGACATGTTTCTTACTGATATGCGGTTCTTAGTCATGAGCGTTATTCGATACAATTTGACTTAATGTCTTTCTATACAAAATAGCGCCAAGAATAACCTTAGCTGTAATGGCGTTTGCTGTCAAGTCACTTTGACACCGATCACGCTTTGAAGTTAGGTTCATAATTACTAGTAAGAGTAGTAAGTAAGGTTAATAATGATCTTACAGAAAGTTGTCGTGTAGACGTGTCACTTTCGTACATGAGTTATGTATGGCGTCCAAAAGGTTTTAACAAAAGAGTTTAACCTACCCTGTCGTTAACTTTCTCCATCTCGTGGTTTTTGATTTCGAACTGCTTGCGGAACATCTCCAGCTTCGACTCGAGCTTCCACACCTCGTTGCTCAATCCATAGATCACCATGTCCTATAAAACACAAGTTATTTATGAGTGTACTTCGAAATTAATACTTTTAAAAAGGCTTTTTAAAGTTGTCTACAACTTCTTTCAAAAAGTCATATAGGAATATTATACCGCTCTATTTCCGCTGAAATGCCAGCCAGGAACAACAACCAGCCAAGGATGCAACTGATCAGCCAGGAAGACCGCGCAGCAACGTGAACAACCTAGTGTCGATCACAGTCAATCACCACATCACGACGCTAGATCTTAATCAACAACTTCTTGATCTGTCGAGACACTGCTTTAAGTACCATGTCGAGACACATTGCAATATTTATATAGGGATTCAGCCGAGCACCTCGGATTCGGTTGAAACTGCCATTTCCCAATTCTACTCTTCCACCACCCATTGCTTTATTGGATATGTCCTATAAAAGCAACAGCCAGGTAAAAAAAACATAGTAAAAGCCGCTATTAACGTCGAGAAGAACGACCAAAAGTGCAAGATTAAGACTCACCAGTTCTCGCTTCTCATCGGCCATGGCCTTCTTCTCAGCGCTCATCTTGTCTGACATGCGCTGGTTGACCGTCAGCTCCGACTCTGTTTCCTCGCGCCACGATTCCAGTTGCTGGCAGAGGGAGTTCAGGGCCTCCATCTCTTCGATGGCTTCTCGTTCTGTTAAAGAAAATAGGAGGGGTAGTTTTAATGTTAGGGCCACTGTACCGCGGTAAGGCCCGCGAATTTCAATCTGGAGTTTAGTTAAAAAATAATTAATCATCATCACCAGCCTATATCACGTACGGTGCTGTCTGAAAATCAGCGCTGTAGGTGTCTGTCTGACACCTCGGCATAATGCTGAGACAGCGACCGATTCACTGCCGCGAAGACACACACATTATGTGTGAATTGTATTGTATTTGTACTCCCTTTGTCTCTGTGTGTCATTTGCGTAGTGAATAAATGTCTTCTTTCTTTCTTTCTTTTATATACGTCCCATTGCTGGGCACAGACCTTAAATACACTTTGGTTTGTACTAATTAAATATCTATAATTTGATGTTTAACAGTAGCATTTCAGTGAACGGAAATATTGTGACGAAACAGGTCTAATCGCAACAACTTTTAGCTAGTCTCTAGGTAAGAAGGTTAGGTGGCATTCGCTTTCGTAAAACTAGTGTCTAAGCCAAATCTTGAGGCTAGGTCCCAAAGCGGACCCCAAGTTCAACAACCAGGAAAACGCTAGGAGGATGTTGAAGAAGTTTAGTTTTCAAACTGACACGCATCACATTAACGAGAGCTATATTCTTCGATGCTTCGATGATTTCTTATGCGTGTTTAACACTTTCACTGCCAACGATCTGGTAGCGCTGCGCTCGTAGCGTAATCGTACGAAGAGGAAAGCGCCTACGAGCAGAGCGCCCACCTAGCGAGTTCCTGGCAATGAAAGTGTTAAATATCCTGGACATACCCGCGACCATTACTTGATCCAGCTTCTCCTTGGCCCGCTTGTAGCTCTCGGTGGATTCCTGCGCGCGTTTCTCCGCGGCTAGGCGAAGCTCTGTGTTCTTCGTCAGGGTAGCTTCGTACTCTTCTATCAGAACCTACAACACATCGTTAAATAGTTTGAGTTGACTGGCCGAAATCCAAGCGCTAAGGAAACGTTTGAGGAAACGGCGCTAGATATGACATGTGCTGCGGAGCCCAAAACTACCTATCTAAGAAAATTTTAATGTTTAGAGCTCCCGGGTAAACGAATTTCGCTCTCGCACCACTTGGATGAAGAAGCTCCCTTGGCGGATCTTGGCTGAGAGGAGCTAGAGGTTTCTGCACATGATCAAACCAGATGGAGAACCCCTCAAATGATTAAGGTAAGGACTTATACAAGTTAAGGCGTGTGCATATTAGTTAAGGAACTAGCGAGTGGCGTTTGTTTGCTATAGCTACTTATTAGTAACTAGCTTCTGCCCGCGACTCCGTCCACGTGGAACTCATTTATATCGCAGCTCCATGCAAACTTTTATCCGCCCATTTCAACCCCTTAGGGGATGATATCTGGGATGAAAACTATCCTATGTCCTTCCCCGGGACTGAAACTATCTCTATACCAAAATTCATCTAAATCGGTTCAGCGGTTTAAGCTTGAAGAGGTAAACAGACAGACAGACAGACAGACAGACACACTGTCGCATTTGTAATATTATACGTAAATACGTAATATACGTAATACGTATAATTAGTATATTAGTATTAGTATGTTAGTAAGTAATTATTAGTGATTAGTAATTAGTAATATTAGTAATTAGTATATTAGTATTAGTATAGCATATTAGTATATATTAGTATATTAGTATGGATATGGATAGTATGGATTAAGTACTTAACCAGAATCTCGTTAGTAGCTAGGTACTTAATTGAAAGTCTTACCCTTTGACCGTTGGTATCGTGGTCGCTTCTATAGATATTTTCCAAATCTCTGTCGTACGACTGCTTGCTAAGTCGGAGCTTGTCTTTCTGAAAACCATGTGAAACTTAGGAATGTACCTGATTTTTCGATATTTATTGCCTTATTCATAAAACTACACAGGCCTCTGTTAACTAAAATGTTTTTTGTCCCTTTCTCATAAACCCAAATGCTGAAGTGACGCATAGTACAAACGAAATGAACAGAATTAGGTATAAGGCTTGATATAATTACGTTTATGAACAAGAGCCATTAATCTTTGTTATACAAATTAAAGGAAGGTAAAAAATTGAGGCCTATAAGGATCGAAGCGAGGAAGCTCTAGAACGCGAGGAACGTTTATCGACACCATGGCGAGGCGTAAAAGTTTATTAATGCCCTGCCCTTGCACACTGCAAACACAGTTAGGCCGTGGTCCCTGTTCCGTTGCCATACGTATGCAGCACACCTTGCTTCCTCTGGAGCTCTGACAGCTTTTAGACCGGCCTACCTAACACAGGAGCTAGATTTACCAAGGAATATGTCATAAGATTTGTATCAAGAGTAAAGTTCCCTACCTAGGCAAATAATAGACTAGAAGAATAAGTGGGTTATTACTTAAGTCAACTCAACGCAAGTAATCGAAAGTTATGGATATCAAACGTGATTTTTTGCACTTATCAGTTTTCCAATATCCAACTTGTTTCAAGAATTTAGAACATGCATCAAAATCATCGCTGAACTCGAAACGACAAACGTCAAATATGACAGGTTGGGGTGCTATCGCCTTGGCAACAACGCCTGCTCACACGTCCGTTCACCCATAAAAGTTAGGGTGATGCGTCCGTCCAAAGGTGAACGTCTCAGTCCTGTCAGTTGGCTGTCAATCGCTTCATCGCCAGCATCAGGTCTCATATGGGAACTGATGCTGGCGATGTCACGGAACTGTGCGCGAGCGTCACCGTGGCTCCGCCATGAGCAGCGCGTAGAACACTGGGGTTTTACACAGTATTGCGGGCGGTTCCCAGAAGTCCGTCTTACCTGTTGTGGCACCACGGGCAGGCGCCAAATGCCTCTTCCCCACGAAAAAAGAGAGAATCGTGAACGCACCAGTTCGAGTATCTCCTCAGCCGCGATGGCGTTCTCCTTCTCCAGGAACTGCCGGAGCGTGGCCTGGAACTTCTGCATGAGCGGGTGCGTGGACTCCAGCACAGCTGGCATGGCGCCGACGTCGCGCTTGCTGCGCCATCTATTGGCAAATTGTTAAAGCAATGATGCGTGGTTTCAGTGTCCGTGAGGCAACCGGATTGCTCGCAGTATTTGGGCTCCCGAAGCTTGACTGGGGCGGAAGAAAATATTGTCGCCAGCGCAGCATTTCATTATATATACCACGTTCACATTTTCAGGCAACCGCTGTTTCAATCGGCTGCATTGCGACAAAAAAAAACTTTCATCTTTTTTTTCTATTTCCGACAGTTCAGGTTGGCTCAGTTCAGCCATCCGGTTGCCTATTGGACTACGCGTCACTGATTTAGATTTAGATTTATTTATTTCACAATATACAATTACAATATAAATTAAAGCTAGCTTAATCTATATGAATTTATATTATGATCGTCAAAGAGAACAAGAATTAGTAATAAAATGTCAAATTATAGTTGCAATTAATGAATAGGCAAAGTAAATAAATGACCAAGATAATATCACATAAAGATCGTCAGATAACAAACTATACCTTAACCTAAAACGAAAAATTAAGAAAATACAAATAACGATATAATTTACAATGTCAAATACAATGATATTATTAATGTTTAATGTCCATAAGTACCTTTACTGAATATAATGAGTTTTTCAATAAAAAGTTTCTCAGTTGGCGTTCGAATGTTTCGTCAGATGACTGTTCGCAATGCGGCGGGTAGTCGTTCGTAACAGGTGGGGCCTATCACTCGAGGATTCCTACACGAAAGTGCCATGCGACGCGGGACCGTTCTGAGTCTCCCTGTTGATCGGAGTTGTTTGCCCGTGACCTCAACACGCTTAAACATTGGCAAATTCTTTCTCACGAACATCAATACCTCATACATGTACAGTGAGTAGTGCGTCATGAGGCCGTTACTTTCAAAAAGTTTTTTACACGGATGTCTGTGCTTTACTCCAGCCAGTATTCGAATAGCGCGTTTTTGGAGTATGAATACTCGCTTGGCATCCGTAGAATTGCCCCATATCACTAGAAGAAATGTGAAAAATATACGGACCGTAACGATTTTTTGAATATTAGCGGCTTTAGCTTTTTTAGAGCAAATACAGCACTGCTCAGTCTACTACACAGCTGGTCAACATGGCCCTTCCAGTTAAGGTTCGAATCAAGTGTAAAGCCCAGAAATTTGCACGCGTTACATAATGGCTTCGGACCATCAGCAATGCACAGGGGAGCTGCGGAGTTACGACCTGTGAAAAGCATGATATTCGATTTAGCGAGATTAAGAGCAAGCCATTTGAGGAAAACCACGTCTGCAGTTGGCAACATGCCTCGCGGATCCTTTCAGCAAGCTGCTCATGAGTCCTTGCGCTAACTACGACAGTTGTGTCATCTGCGAATAATACAGAAAGGCCACTCTGCTCTGATTAAAATACTTTAAGCTAGATTCTGAACCCTTAGGGCCACGTTTACGCACAGCCTCATGTTGCGCGACTCGACGCGCGTCCTTTGAAGCGGTTCATCGCCTGACAGCTCGTACGTCGAGGCAAAAGAAGTTGTCATAGCCATTGCCAAAGAAGCGACTTCTGCGACGGCCGCTTTATATCGGTGATACACGACGCTCATACCTTGCTTGCTGCTATGTATTTAATATAATATAACTCACTCGTCCACCGCCTCTCTACCCGCCTTCCTGCAGTGGCACTGGTCGGGCGGGCAGCGGCAGCATTTGCACAGGCCGTTCTCGAACTGTGGCGTCACGCACTCGCATCCCTCTGGTTCCTGGAGACAAAACCACCAGACTTAATGAATCATTACTCATATACATAAGTACCTACGATCAATGTGAACACATCAACACGGAATAAGTAATACTAGTTAGGTCCTTCTTTCTAACAAAACCGATATTTGTCTCTGCGTCGTGAGTCTGGTTAGTCTGAGAGTGCATTCCCTCAATTACTTACATGTGGCTACACAAGGGTCTCACTCCTGACCCCCTATCATGTTCGGCCTTATCATACGATAAGGGACAAGATAGAGCGTCCGTCACTGGCTGTCACCGTTCGATAGAACGTGTGTGTTTGTTGTCGGGGCTGAACATGAAACATTCGATAAGCCCATGGCGAGCTGGACATGATTGGCTTGCGACTGCTCGTGTATATGTGAGTGACGATGGATTTGTCTATCGACTTCTCCGGCGCTCGCGGGTCCTGCAGAGAATGCTAGGCTTACTTACTTGTGACTACCTGTGATCTCATGCTTGAACATAAGAAATTTTTCCTCGTGCAGCACGATTCCGAGCTCGTCTTTGGGTCGACGCAATCTGGAGATGTCTCGCAGCTGGCCTATTTCGACTCTCGACACATCACGAATCCACGCAGTAGAGAATGCTAAGTTTGAACTTACATGTGGATATACCAGGGTCTCATGCTTGAACATGAGACATTGTTCCTCGTGCAGCACGATGCCGAGCTCGTCCTTGGGGCAGACGCAGTGAGGAGTCAGCAGCGACGACGTGGACTCAGTGTCTTCGGTGCAGGCACACGGGGTCTTAGATGTCTCGGTGCTAGTTGGTCTCGACATGATGAACTACTGTGAGGGTTGGACACCAATTTGATGTACCTAATCTTATCTTGTGACACCTACGTATCGTATACGTAGCACAGCGACCGAGCTCTGCTCGTGTGAAAGTAGAGAAACAAATTTCCCCAGATATGAGCCATATTAAGAATACGTGAGTGACCCGCTTTCATTATATATTATAATGTCTGATTCCCACGGGAGATTTCTATGTAAAATGATGGCTCAATATCCACACACATCCTTGCACATCCCTGGCGCGCAGGGTGCGGGCTAGCTCTAGAGTTATCCTGAGGGCATTTGCGGAGAGGTTTGATTGTTAGTATCTGAGTCATTGTCACATAATCCACGTACTGACATTCAAGCCCTACTAAGAAAATGGGGCTAGTTTGATCATTTAGAATATCGTATACAAACAGAACTGAAAACAGCAAGATAGAATAATATATTCACTGCCACACTTCACGCACAAGTAAAAGAAATGATTTCGGAGAAAAACCTATTTGATCAAAGTCGCCCCCCAAATCAAAGTACCTAACCCATCCTACTAATATTGTGAATGCAAAAGTAACTCTGTCTGTAACCTTTTCACGCTTAGGTAAACCGCTGAACCGATTGAGATGACATTTGGTACAGAATGGAGATATTTTGATTCCCGGAGACGGACATAGGAAAGTTTTTAGCACAATTTATTTAATCGTATGGCATACATTATTTTGGCCTTTTATAAAGTGTGTCACTCTTAGTACCACCCAGGGGACACGTGCAGGGTTGTGGTAGGTAGCTCCTGCGGACGCGAGTGACAGTTATCCCCCTTTTGTCAAGTGAGTGGGCAACTCGACTGTTAGAAGTTCTTAAGCCGCCCGAAGGCCTCTAACTCGGCTTAACGACTACTGTCATAGACAGCAGCCGGGATCAACTGCTTAGCGTGCCTTCCAAAGCACGGAAGCGCTCATTTATATTAACCACTCAAACATCAGGCGGTCACCCATCCAAAGACTGACCGCTGCCAGCTTTGCTTAACCTGCGTTATCGTTTCCGACTCGCAGGTGCCGCTGAGCTATGAGCGCTTCGCACAGTAATCTTTAGCACAATAATCATATCCTACGGGGGTGAAACGGGGGGCGAAAGTTTCTATAGAGCTCTACGATATACCTAAACGAGGTCCGTCCGGACGAAATCGCGGGAAAACCTACACTGTACCTACCTACAGAATCAGAGATAGCCTTAAATTTTAGAATAGATGATGATTAATGTATTTTTAGATTAAATTACGATTTTAACAGCTTGATTATTTGATATTGCTGCAAAAATTAAATTAATCTTTTAGTAACAAATAGAGCAACAGTTGCAAATAAACCTGCGTTTAGCTACTTTCTGTAAAATAAAGAGTATCAACTTACATCAATAAACAAGTCACAATTATAAAAATGATTTCCAATAACTTTTACAAAAGCGTTGTATGTCTCCAAGCAACTGTCTTTCAAATTGACTAAACTTTTCGCGCGACGCGTATCCATGGCAACGGGGTTGGCAGCTCATGTCAACAAATGTCGCGTGGGTGACACAAGGTGATACTGCGAAGTATTGTGAATATAAAATATTAAAATGGTGAGTTTCAAATACAATAATATAGTAATACTAAACTGATAGTAAATTCAGATCAGGCCTGTGCCTCAAGCAGACCTTTCGCTGTACTGTCGCTAGATGTCTGTAGTATGATTTAATGATAATCAACTAATTTCTAAGGAGGTCCACGGTGCATAAATCAATGCTTCTAGCGATGCAAATATTGGAGTATAGATTACACAATGCGGAAAGTTTAGTCTCACTTAACGGCAGCGACTCCACCTTTTGCCATCACTCGAAATTTGTTTCAGGGGACTGAAACGAAAACTTTTAAATTTCATATTTTTAGATCCTGTCAAGATCGAAGCCCGCGGCAGACAGTCGTGCCAGCAGCAGCTCCACCAAGCACGTGCCCGGGCTGGAGGACTTCATCGTGAAGAGAGACTACATTGGAGCGCTCACCATGCTTGAAGTCAGTATGGGGTTTACAAGAGCATCTCTGAGGACTCCCAGGGCCCGATTTACGAAGCCTCAATTATACAACTCAAAACCATCAACACTAGTCAAAAGGCCAATCGTTAATCAGTGTAGTAGGACAGGCTAAAGTGGTGTGAATATCAAGAGGCTCCAACAACAGGCAAACACATAGAAAGAAAGAAAGAAGACATTTATTCACTACGCAAAAGACACACAGAGACAACGGGAGTACAAATACAATACAATTTACACATAATGTGTGTGTCTTCGCGGCAGTGAATCGGTCGCTGTCTCAGCATTATGCCGAGGTGTCAGGCAGACACCTACAGCGGACCTGCGGCCTGCATAGGTGCATGTAATATGCGTAAATTGAAGAAGAAGGAACTTTGACTTTAATAATGGCCAGTCGTTAATTGGTGCCATTCAGATTTGTAAAATAGCAAGCTTTTGCTTGATTTGGGACTACGAGTAGATCGATTTGTGTAAGATGGTCCGCAAACTTGTAGCTTCGTGGAACGGGCCACTGCGGGTGGATACGAACCGAGGTTGATTGAAATTAGTACTTACCATTTCCATTGCTCAAATAATTCCAGTTCCTCAAGAACGAAGGCAACACAGACGTCTGGCCGGATGTGTGGGCGGCGTGGTGCTACTTCCACCTGGGCGAGTACCGGCGGGCGCTGGACGCGTACCAGCGGGTGTTAGCTCGGAGCCCCCTGGACCCCCTCATCGCGGACATCGGGCGCATGGACCTGGCTGTGTGCTATTTCTACCTGGGTCAGTACACGGTGGTGCTACCTCGTACCAGCTAGTGGCGGCTCGGAGTCCCCTAGACCCCCTCATCGCGGACATCGGGCGCATGGTCCTGGCTGTGTGCTATTTCTACCTGGGTCAGTACACGGTGGTGCTACCTCGTACCAGCTAGTGGTGGCTCGGAGCGTCTGGACCCCCTCATCGCGGACATCGGGCGCATGGACCTGGCTGTGTGCTATTTCTACCTGGGTCAGTACACGGTGGTGCTACCTCGTACCAGCTAGTGGCGGCTCGGAGTCTCCTGGACCCCCTCATCGCGGACATCGGGCGCATGGACCTGGCTGTGTGCTATTTCTACCTGGGTCAGTACACGGTGGTGCTACCTCGTACCAGCTAGTGGCGGCTCGGAGTCTCCTGGACCCCCTCATCGCGGACATCGGGCGCATGGACCTGGCTGTGTGCTATTTCTAACTGGGTCAGTACACGGTGGTGCTACCTCGTACCAGCTAGTGGCGGCTCGGAGTCTCCTGGACCCCCTCATCGCGGACATCGGGCGCATGGACCTGGCTGTGTGCTATTTCTACCTGGGTCAGTACACGGTGGTGCTACCTCGTACCAGCTAGTGGCGGCTCGGAGTCCCCTGGACCCCCTCATCGCGGACATCGGGCGCATGGACCTGGCTGTGTGCTATTTCTACCTGGGTCAGTACACGGTGGTGCTACCTCATACCAGCTAGTGGCGACTCGGAGTCCCCTGGACCCCCTCATCGCGGACATCGGGCGCATGGACCTGGCTGTGTGCTATTTCTACCAGGGTCAGTACAGGGTGGTGCTACCTCGTACCAGCTAGTGGCGGCTCGGAGCCCCCTGGACCCCCTCATCGCGGACATCGGGCGCATGGACCTGGATGTGTGCTATTTCTACCTGGGTCAGTATACTGTCTTCTTCCAGCGAGAGAAGC
This sequence comes from Epinotia ramella, assembly GCA_947578815.1. NCBI lineage: Eukaryota > Metazoa > Arthropoda > Insecta > Lepidoptera > Tortricidae > Epinotia > Epinotia ramella. The sequence goes on from OX388211.1 coordinate 25,649,192, forward strand.
TGACTGCCAAGTTTTAATCTTCAGTGATGAATAGTGTGTGTGTGTGTGAAATGACAAGTTTGAATAGCAGCTCAACAGTCCTAATCTCAGTCCATTCGCTGATATTACGGAGCCTAAAGAGTATAGATGGTGAGCTCTTCCTTTCATCTCTCCACTGGCGAACTAAGGATGGTAGGGTAAGTGCACCAGTGAATGAACGCTTAAGGATTTTTTTGATTTCAAAAATTGTAAGATAAAGCTAAAGATAAGCTATACTTAATATCGGCCGTGACTGTTTGTATAGATCAAACAAGTATTCTAGTTTGGTTAAATTACGTTGCTTTTGCAATAGTTTTCCATAATTTTAAGTTATGTGACCTTTTAGGTAGAAAAATGGGAAATCACCGGTGAATGAACACGGTTTTCTAGTAAATGAACAACTAAAACCAGCGAATGAACTACTGTTATAGTTATTGTTTATTGCTTTAAATCGTTGTTTATCGATTTTGTTTGGCTTTATATCGATATACGTTGACGGAATAGCAGTTATTAATTTATTTTTTCTACAACAATTAATAAACTGTAACAAATGTACGTTCATTAACTGGTCCCGAAAAAAATAGTAAAACCAATAAATGAACTAAGTAATTGTTGTAAGTAAGGTTGATGTTCATTCACTGGATAGATATCTGTAAACCAGTGAATGAACTAACTTCATGTTCGAAAATGAGGTTTGTTCGAACACTGGGCCAACGATAGACAAGCCTATTTTTAGCTTTCTATTAACATTTTATGTTAATTAATTAACAATTAAAAATACTGGTTATGTTAATAGAAAGTCAATCTTATTACAATCACTAGAACATGAGATATTGCGAAAACATTAAATCAGTCGTGGCCAGTGAATGAACACTGCAGTTTATTAATTGGATTTGGGCGGTTTTGAATTCTAGTTATAGAACACCGACTAAAAAATGAGAATCTACACTTGAATAACGTAAAACGATCTTTTAGTAGCACAATTTCACTCTGATTTCCGAAAACCAAACACCATAAGTCACAGGTTTATAAAACTAGTACAATGGCACATCAAATAAATGGTGACATACTTGTCCCCTTATTACCGGCTCATACAAAAAAAACACGCCCGTAGCTCGCGAACTTTAAGCTTCTCACAATTAGTAATTGTTGCGACTGCGTTGATATAAATGTTACAAAACCCTTACAGTGAATGCTTATAATCGAGAAAAAAATACCTGGTATGCTAGAAATATACAGAACTCTTAATTTAAGCAAATAAGCAGCGTTTCGTTCATTCACTGGATTCGTTCATTCACTGGAGCACTTACCCTATTCCACTTGTCCAAGATTTCGCGCTCTGAGAACTTACGCTACCTTGGTACTTTCGGAGTCTCCTCGTCCTGCGTGGAAACTGTCGTGGGCTACGTCCACCTCGGTAAGTAATTCCTTCACTCTCATTTATCCTGTTAACTTGCGATCGTAGGCAAGTTTTTATGCATGTATGTCGCTTGGGATGTTGTTCTTTACGGGCTCATGCGCCTGACCCTACCCCTCGGTCCCAGGTATAGTTTCCTTAAGGGCAACTTCACGTGCAAGATTCCATGCAAGTTTCATTACATTGCGGGTTACCGAGGTATTTATACTGAGTATTATCTATCAAACCCCGCAATTTAGTTGCATGCAATTTCTTGCATGTGTAATTTGCGCTTTAGGAGTGACTAAGGAAACTAGACCTCTACCTACGCTCAGTTACTACGAATCGCGGCTTTAAGATATATTTGTGGAAGAGCGTTGGGGTGAGCTTAAAAACCAAGCAGCAGAATAGTGAGGCTGGGATCCAGCACCAACCCACACTTTTCTTCCTTTTTATTACAATCTTTTATTTTACATGCTTTTATTTAACTTAACCTGCACGGCTATCACAAGACGGCGCGCGAGCTCTCTCGATTTTTATCGCACTATAATTTTTTTTCTAAGTTTTCTAAGAAGAGAGATACGAATAGTGCGAGAAAAATCGAGAGAGCTCGCGCGCGGTCTCAGAGGCGTCTCTAGCTCATGTCGCGCCCGGGTGCAATCATTACCGTAGCGCCCTCTAGCACCCCCCCTAGCGCGCGCTAGCGCCCGAGTCGAGGCGAGTGGCGCCCTTAAGGGGCTACCCGAGGTTTTCATCGATTTTTGACAAGTTTTGAATCGTATCTACTACTTTTGCACTACAGATAGAATCATAAATCAAACGGCTATCGGTTCTTCAATCTTTTATCTCCATTTTGACAGACCGGATTTTGAAACAAATTAATACTTAATTTTGTATGATTTTTTTAAACATTGTCTAAAAAAACACTTATTTCGCATCTCTATTGACGTGAAAGATCTAACATATACGAAATCTACAAATTTGGGTTCGTCTATGACGTCTCTAAAAACTGGCAGAGGGTTTTAATTTTAAACCAATTAACACAAAAGTTATGGCCAGAAAACCAGTTTTTTGGCTTAAAATTGTTCAACTTTGATGCCAAATATCTCGAAAACAATGAAGTTTGAAGTAAATATGGGATACTATATTGCTTAAAGCCGTTGTTGTTAATATAATAAGCTACAAAAAACATTAGAAAACTAAGGGATTCAGATCGAAGGTCATTGGCGTATGGGAGCCTCTTAAGTGGCGCTCGGCGCCCCCTAGGACCGTGCGCCCGGGTGCAACGCACCCCTTGCACTATAGGTAAAGCCGCCCCTTCGCTGTCTTGTGATTTGTGATAGCTGTGCTGTTCGTTTATCAGTTTATCAAACAACAGAGACAAATCTTGGAATTGCATCTTGAACTAGTTAACCTCAGCCGATTGAGCTAAAATTTTAGGTTAAAGTACCTACCTTTTTTTTTTTATACGACGGAGGCAAACAAGCGTACGGCCCACCTGATGGTAAGCGGACACCGCAGCCTATAGACGCATGCAACTCCAAAGGAGTAACATGGGCGTTGCCGACCCTTGATATGTTTGAGGATTCGCCGTGTTGACAGCTGAAGGAACAAATGCCCTCGCTCTCAACACAACGCATCAACGGGAGCTTTGGCGACCTTGCTCACCTCCAGGAACACAACACCACTACAGAGCCTACCTATAGTTTGGATGAGAATTCAATATTCTGGTACCATCGAGGTGATCTGATGATGGAGACAGAAGGTGGCCATGGGAATTCACTTCTTAACCGACGTAATCCCGTTGAGTTCAGGCTCGGTAGAATCGTATCAACGTGTTGTCGATGACGGTATACAGAAAAGTACAGTCGGCAATAAAAGATTGTACTAACAATTATTTTTTTGTCAGAAACTTATTAATAGACAACTAAACTTTTGCAGGCATGTACAAGGAGTCACAAGAAGCTGTAGAGGAAGCACCAGCTTGTGCACTCAAAGTGAGTAAATTACATTTCAAGCGTTCCTTCACATTACCTAATAAGTACCAATGTATAATAGCCTAATATATAACACAGTCGTAAGGCACCACATCCCTCATAATCTGGGTGCCCTGAAAGAGCCTTTAGCATATATTGCTGGTGGCATATCCTGAGTGGCATCCATTTTGGTGAATTCCAATTGTAAAAACACATGTCATGTTGTCACACCACATAAATATATTTCTTTCTTTCTAATTGAACGAGCGCGCGAAGCGAACGAAGCAACCGATTATCGTGAAATTTTGTGAGCAGGGTCGATAACTATTTGGTTTTTCAATGCGAAAGTCTGTCTGTCTGTTACCACATTCATGCTTAAACCACTGAATCAATTTTGGTATGGGGATAGTTTGAGGCCCTGGGGCATAGGATAGATAGATTTTATCCCGCAAATCATGTCTTAAAGGGGTGAAAAGGCGAGTGGAAGTTTCTATTAGGGTGCGATAATTTATGCTGCGCCTGTGGGAAGTCTTTTGACGACCGCTTTAGCCTAGTTGGTAGAGACCCTGCCTACGGAGCAAGAGGTCCTGGGTTCGAATCCCGGTAAGGGCATTTATTTGTGTGATGAGCACGAATATTTGTTCCTGAGTCGTGGCTGTTTTCTATGTACCTATTTAAGTATTTATTTACCTATATAAGTATGTTTATCGTCGTCTAGTACCCATAGTACAAGCTTTGCTTAGTTTGGGACTAGCTCGATTTGTGTGAGATTGTCTCCTTATATTTATTTATTTATTTAATGGCACATTTGCTATAACATTTTCTAAGGCGTTTAGTAAAAAAGGCGATTAACGAGTAAGTATAAGAGGACGAAGTAGCGCGGCCAAAGCCCGTATAATATAAAATCGACGCTTAATCTTCTTCAGACCCGCCTTCAATTCCACCTGGCGCACAAACTCGGCGACGAGGAGACGCTGATGAGTGCGCACGCGGCGCTGCGCGACGTGCCCGAGGACCAGCTCAGCCTGGCCTCCGTGCACTACCTGCGCGCGCACTACCAGGAGGCCATCGACGTCTACAAGAAACTTCTGCTGGAGAAGAGGTACTTACTACCTCTTCAGTCAGACAACGACAGTTCCACCTGGCGCACAGACTCGGCGACGAGGGTAGGTACGCTGATGAGTGCGCACGGGGCGCTGCGTGACGTGCCCCAGGACTAGCTCAGCTTGGCCTCTGGCCACTACCTGCGCGCACACTACCAGGAGGCCATCGACGTGTACAATAAACTTCTACAAGAGAAGAGGTACTAATAGTTGTCTAAACTATATAGACAGTCCTAACTGGTGACCGAGGATATTATATTCTGAAGCTATAGAGCTGCAGCGACGCCTACAAGAAACTTGTAATGGAGAAAAGCTAAAATGGTGTTCATCATCATCATTATTTACAGCCTGTAATCACCCACTGCTGAGCATAAGCCTCTCTTAGTGTACGCCGCTTATACCGGTCCCGTGCTAGTCTCATCCAGAAATGACCCGCGGTCTTTTTTACGTCGTTAACCCATCAAACTGGTGGCCGAACGACGCTTCTTTTTCCTGTAAGTGGCCACCAATCCTTTATAATTTTTGCCCACCTACCGTCAAGCTGCCGGGCAATATGTCCTGCCTGAGTTTGGTTATGGCTTTTCCGACGTCACGCACCTTACGCACTTTAGTGTTTACCGAGCATGAATACCTAATCGTTTCGGCAAGTGGTGATCGAATCAAAATAGGCATTATTTGTTCTCTAATAAATTTTGTTGTCAATTTTATCCGACTGTAAAACTTACAGATATTATAAATATCAAAACGATGATGATACGGACTGGATCAAGCTATTGGCCTTTGAATCAGGGTAACTTTTAATCTGCTCTGTAGATTGGTGAATGTAATTATTTTTATATTAGCCTAATGGTCTTCTATTAAATAATTATCTTTAGAAATTTTAGCGAATTCGTTGTTACTAGTTTTATCGTTGAATTGGTAATCCTAAAGCATTCTATTCATACGAGTAAAGTATCTTAGTATTTGATAGGTAGTTTGTAAGGTTAAGATCTAATTAATCATCTCCTTTAGTTTGGACTTTAGAACTGTATGATTATTGATTTGTATATTGTTGGGCATTTGCACCACCCGTCATTGCAGTATTTAGAATTATGTTAAAATTATATTCTCGCCTAACTTTTTGAACCTGCCTTAGATCATACGTATTACGTATCGTCTTTTTGAACAGTTTATATGCGATAGTTCGTAGTTTTATCTAGTTTTGCCATCCATCCTATTTCGTGAAACATAATTTACGTAAGTAGAAAAACAATGACGGTCGAACGTTTATATATTTAGTTCTCAAATGTCTACATCTCCAGGACATACATGGCTTTGAACGTGTATGTGGCACTGTGCTACTACAAGCTCGACTACTACGACGTGTCCCAGGAGGTGCTGGGGGTGTACCTCGCGCAGCACCCAACGTCTACCGTCGCTGGCAACCTGAAGGCGTGCAACCTCTTCAGGTGACAATCCCACATAGCAGTTAATCTTCAACTAAGCTTACTTCTAAGAAGTGATTTATCAGTGTCTGAATAATGAAGTTGATATAACGTTCTCAACCAAGAACCCGCCTGGTAGGCCTACCAACATGCCTGCACTAGTGATGTTTGCTCAGATGCCGGCTCAGCCCGCAGTAGTATGAACCGACACGCCTAGCGAGTTCTGTCGGTTTCTGGTGTATTGTTCCATTTTTAGTCCGGTTGCGAAAGTGTTAATATTCAATCACGGCATTTGCAAAGCTAGAAGGTGCATTATTTGTTCCAATCTTCATGTTTTTATTCCACTTTTTTCTACTGGCCAATTTTACCTGTATTGCCAGTTTTGACGTAAGTACCTATATAATTGTAACTTTTAGCTTCGGGTAGGGCCACTGGTAAATAATTTCATTTTGTATGTAGTTATGTAGGTATGTATGTATGTAAATTCTTTATTGTACATGAAACAGAACACAACAACAAAACAATTATTATAGGAACAGAAGATACATGTACAAAGGCGAGCTTATCCCTGAGAGGGATTTTACAGTACATATGGTGCTACTTTCCCGCACTAGTGCGGAAAGAGCACTTTCCGTGCATATGTCGAAACTTTAAAACGCCATATGTACAGTCAGGGAAATGTATTCACGTACCTTTTTAGCTCTTGTTACTATGACAATAAGGCATAAAAAGGTACGTGAATACATTTCCCTGACTGTACCTACAGTAAAGCATATTCCGTGCATATGTGAGGTAGGGCACAGCGAAATGTCATCCCGCTCGAATTTGGAGCAGCCCAACTGGGGAAGTACCTCCGCCTTGCAGAAGACCACAGCCATAATAACACTACTACTTGCTCTGTAGTAGTGTTGTGTTCCTGGAGGTGAGCAAGGTCGCCAGAGCTCTCGAGGATGCGTTGTGTTGAGAGCGAGGGAATTGTTCCTTCAGCTGTCAACACAGAGAATCCTCAAATATATCAAGGGTCGGCAGCGGCTATGTTACTCCTTTGGAGTTGCATGCGTCTATAGGCTGCTGTGTCCGCTTATCATCAGGCGATCCGTACGCTTATTTGCCACCGTTAAAAAAAAAATCCCTTTGGTCGTGTTTTAATTGAGAGTAGTAGAGTAGTTAACGAGTGGTGATTCGTTGCGAATTTCCTATTTTCGGCACTTGTATCGTAAATAACACATTAGTGCGGGAAAGTAGCACCATTATGTACTGTAAAACACATTTTGAATTGTCGTATATTGTAAAATAACCACAAAAAAACTTGATTGTTTTATTACTTTTTATGACGGACAGACTTTACAACGGGAAAGCGGCAGAGAACGAACTGAAGCAGATAGCTTCAGAACAGCACACGTTCGGCCAGGACCTGGTCAAGCACAATCTCGTGGTGTTCCGGAATGGAGAAGGAGCATTGAAGGTATGACACTTTGTTTTTTCTGAGTATTTTCAAAAATTTTATCATTAACTTATCGTTAGTTAATACTAAAAAATACCGTGTTCTACTACTACCAGGTGCTACCCGAACTTGTGGACGTAGTTCCTGAAGCGAGACTGAACCTGGCCGGCTACCGTCTTCGGGCGCGCGACGCGCTTGAAGCTCGCGCACTGCTCGAGCCACTCCAGCCCACCTCGCCGCTGCACTACATCCTCCGCGCCGTGGTCGCCGTGCGGCTCTACAACGACACTGGAGACGTGAGTACTGCTCGAGCCACTCCAGCCCACCTCGCCGCTGCACTACATCCTCCGCGCCGTGGTCGCCGTGCGGCTCTACAACGACACTGGAGACGTGAGTACTGCTCGAGCCACTCCAGCCCACCTCGCCGCTGCACTACATCCTCCGCGCCGTGGTCGCCGTGCGGCTCTACAACGACACTGGAGACGTGAGTACTGCTCGAGCCACTCCAGCCCACCTCGCCGCTGCACTACATCCTCCGCGCCGTGGTCGGCGTGCGGCTCTACAACGACACTGGAGACGTGAGTACTGCTCGAGCCACTCCAGCCCACCTCGCCGCTGCACTACATCCTCCGCGCCGTGGTCGCCGTGCGGCTCTACAACGACACTGGAGACGTGAGTACTGCTCGAGCCACTCCAGCTCACCTCGCCGCTGCACTACATCCTCCGCGCCGTGGTCGCCGTGCGGCTCTACAACGACACTGGAGACGTGAGTACTGCTCGAGCCACTCCAGCCCACCTCGCCGCTGCACTACATCCTCCGCGCCGTGGTCGCCGTGCGGCTCTACAACGACACTGGAGACGTGAGTACTGCTCGAGCCACTCCAGCCCACCTCGCCGCTGCACTACATCCTCCGCGCCGTGGTCGCCGTGCGGCTCTACAACGACACTGGAGACGTGAGTACTGCTCGAGCCACTCCAGCCCACCTCGCCGCTGCACTACATCGTCCGCGCCGTGGTCGCCGTGCGGCTCTACAACGACACTGGAGACGTGAGTACTGCTCGAGCCACTCCAGCCCACCTCGCCGCTGCACTACATCCTCCGCGCCGTGGTCGGCGTGCGGCTCTACAACGACACTGGAGACGTGAGTACTGCTCGAGCCACTCCAGCCCACCTCGCCGCTGCACTACATCCTCCGCGCCGTGGTCGCCGTGCGGCTCTACAACGACACTGGAGACGTGAGTACTGCTCGAGCCACTCCAGCCCACCTCGCCGCTGCACTACATCCTCCGCGCCGTGGTCGCCGTGCGGCTCTACAACGACACTGGAGACGTGAGTACTGCTCGAGCCACTCCAGCCCACCTCGCCGCTGCACTACATCCTCCGCACCGTGGTCGCCGTGCGGCTCTACAACGACACTGGAGACGTGAGTACTGCTCGAGCCACTCCAGCCCACCTCGCCGCTGCACTACATCCTCCGCGCCGTGGTCGCCGTGTGGCTCTACAACGACACTGGAGACGTGAGTACTGCTCGAGCCACTCCAGCCCACCTCGCCGCTGCACTACACCCTCCGCGCCGTGGTCGCCGTGCGGCTCTACAACGACACTGGAGACGTGAGTACTGCTCGAGCCACTCCAGCCCACCTCGCCGCTGCACTACATCCTCCGCGCCGTGGTCGCCGTGTGGCTCTACAACGACACTGGAGACGTGAGTACTGCTCGAGCCACTCCAGCCCACCTCGCCGCTGCACTACATCCTCCGCGCCGTGGTCGCCGTGTGGCTCTACAACGACACTGGAGACGTGAGTACTGCTCGAGCCACTCCAGCCCACCTCGCCGCTGCACTACATCCTCCGCGCCGTGGTCGCCGTGTGGCTCTACAACGACACTGGAGACGTGAGGGCCTTCCCCTTAGAGACTGATTGAGTTACCCCTTACAGGCACCACAGGAGACGTTCTGCTGCAGCATTTTTCAACTCCAAACTCCAGGAATGAGATCAGAGGAGGGCTTTTGTCCATTATCACCCCTCAGGTGATGCTACTAGTGATGCTCTGCCTAAGTTAACTCGTTCCAGGGCATCAACGCCGCCTTTCACCGCGTGCTGTGTTAGTAACTGTTCTATGAGTGTAGTACCTTCCATGGTTGCAATGAATAAATGATTGTGAGTATGATTACCTCTACTCGTTATCACAAACAACAGATTTAGATTTAGATTTATTTATTTCACAATATACAATTACAATATAAATTAAAGCTAGCTTAATCTATATGAATTTATATTATGATCGTCAAAGAGAATAAGAATTGTAGTTAAATGTCAAGTTGCATTTGGTTTAAATTATAGTCACAATTAATTAATAGGCAAAAGTAAATAAATGACTAAGATAATATCACATAAAGAACGTCAGATTACAAACTATACTTAAACGAAAAATTCAAAAAATACAAATAACGATATAGTTTTTTACAATGTCAAAAACAGTGATATTATTAATGTTTAATGTCCATAAATTCCTTTACTGAATATAATGCGTTTTTCAATAAAAAGTTTCTCAGTTGGCGTTCGAATGTTTCGTCAGATGACTCTGTTCGCAATGCGGCGGGTAGTCGTTCGTAATAGGTTGGGCCTATCACTCGAGGATTCCTACATGAAAATACCATGCGACGCGGGACCGTTCTGAGTCTCCCTGTTGATCGGAGCTGTTTGCCCGTGACCTCAACACGCTTGAACATTGGCAGATTCTTTCTCACGAACATCAACACTTCATATATGTACAGTGAGTAGTGCGTCATGAGGCCGTTACTTTCAAAAAGTTTCTTACACGGATGCCTGTGCTTTACTCCAGCCAGTATTCGGATAGCGCGTTTTTGGAGTATGAATACTCGATTGGCATCCGTAGAATTGCCCCATATCACTATACCGTATGATATTAACGAGTGGAAATTTGAAAAATATACGGACCGTAACGACTTTTTGGATATCAGCGGCTTTAGCTTTTTTAGAGCAAATACAGCACTGCTCAGTCTACCACACAGCTGGTCGACATGGCCCTTCCAGTTAAGGTTCGAATCAAGTGTAAAGCCCAGAAATTTGCACTCGTTACATAATGGCATCGGACCATCAGCAATGCACAGGGGCGCTGTGGAGTTACGACCTGAGAAAAGCATGATATTTGATTTAGCGAGATTCAAGAGCAAGCCATTTAAGGAAAACCACGTCTGCAGTTGGCAACATGCCTCGCGGATCCTTTCAGCAAGCTGCTCATGAGTCCTTGCGCTAACTACGACAGTTGTGTCATCAGCGAATAATACAGAAAGGCCACTCGTGATTGCTGATGGTAGATCATTAACAAATAATAAAAATAAAGTATTGCCAATTGCTGATCCTTGTGGAATACCCAAGTGTATAGAACCAGTATCAGAAGTGAGCATTTTGCCGCTGCTAGAAATTTTCACTACCTGTTTGCGATCAGACAGGAATGATGTTAACAATTTGTGGGCAGAATTGACAATACCATAAAGACTTAACTTTGTCATGAGCAATTTGTGATTTATAACATCGAATGCTTTCGATAAGTCACACAGTATGCCAGCCATTTTGTACCTACCATCCAGACCAGTCACAACACAATCAATGATTTTGAGTGCCGCCGTTGTGGTGGATCTATTTTGTCTGTAAGCGTATTGATTATCAGTGAGCAAATCATTTCTTTCTAAGTGGGTCATTAGAGAAGATGAAAGAATGGACTCCACTAATTTCGAAATGGTGGGCACAATCGTTATAGGTCTGTAATTTGTTACATCATCCCTGTCGCCCTTTCCTTTATACACCGGCCAGACTCGAGTACTTTTTAGCGCACTTGGGTATACTCCATTTTGAAACATAGCATTTATTAGAATTATTAAAATGTCAGATATAATTGGCCACACGCATAATATAATATTTAAAGATATGTCATAAATGTCAACAGTTGTACGGGTCTTAAGCATAGATTTAATAGTTTTATCCATTAGTTCACTTGTAACTATTGGAAGTGTGAATGTTGGTATATCGGAGCCACCCAGGTGCCTACTGACGCACTGTTTGGATCGTGACTCATCGCTCTGTAGCGTGTACTTAGCATTGATATTCAGGAAATGTGTATTAAATGCATTTGGAATTGATTCGGAGGATGTGTAGTCGATTGAATCTTGTTTTTTCAAAGTGATATTTTGAGACTTTGTTTTCGATCCTATTTCATCATTTATAACACGCCATATTTCCTTGGAAGGATTTTTACTTTCCTTGAGCCTATTCTCAATGTACGACTTTCGAGCTCTTAGTGTCTCGGATTTTATGAGTTGAGAATAATGCTCAATGCAATCCGATATAAGACGGTTGTGTGGATATTGACGTCTTATTTCATGGAGATCTCTGTGCTTTTGCATATATCCAAACAGTTCGTCAGTTGCCCATGGTATGTTCGATTTATTATTTAACCGTAGCTGTTTTATGGGGAAATGAATATTCATATAATATGTCAATATGTTAAATAATTTATCAAATTTGTAGTCAATGTTTATAGTTTCGTCATATATAAAATTAAAATTATAATTAGAAATGTCGCAATAAAATAAATATATGGATTCGCTATGAAATGTCCGACGTTCAACTATCCTATCCGCTTTTGTTTTGTGAGAAACCTGTTCAACAGTCAACACAAACCGCTGCGCGTTGTGATCACTAATGGCAGTGTCCACTGGTGATACACTGATAAGGTCGCGGGCATAGTTCGCTATGCCGCAATCAATTGATGATGCATAGTCAGCTGTTACGCGAGTGGGGAAAGTGACAGTGTTCTCACAACCATAGCAACTAAGTAAGTCGTCGACCTGCCGATGCCGTCTCAAACTATTGTCTGATAAATAATCCACATTTTGATCGCCAACTATGAGAAACTTTTTATTTTCGTCAGTTAGCTTACTTAATAATAATTCAAGATGTTCTAAATAAATGTCAAATTCACCATTACATGTCCTATATAATACAATTATAATTAGATGTAAACATGATATTTCAATAGCAGTAAATTCTATGTGATATGGCACGCAGAGGCTATGCAGGTCATTCCGTTGTTTATATCGTATACCTTCGCGTATAAACAAAGCCACCCCACCATGCGCATCGGCGCGGTCGCGGCAGAATCCGTTCGCGAGCGAGTACCCGCATACCCTCACGCAGTTTAAATCACTTTTGCGACACCAAATTTCACTTAAGCCTAGAATATCAGGTTTAATATTACAATCAGAACATAACAACTCGAGTAATGAGGTTTTACTGGAAATTGACCTAACGTTTTGGTGTAAGACTACAAATTGTGAAGTTACGTCGGTGACGTGTTGTCTCGTTGTGCAGTGGAGTTTTTTTGCTGTTTTGGCTGTACAACATTAAAGAAACGAACAGCTACACCTTCTGGCCAATTTGCTGCATTTCTGGCGACCTTGACCTTGTCGGCTGGCACATCTAAACGGAAGGATGTGTAGTTTCCACGCGTGACTACCAGCTGCTGGCACACCGGTGCCGTGATGCCCATATGATCCTGGACGTGGCGGACCACATCCTCTGTGGTGGAGTCCTCACTGAGGTTATATACGTGAAGACTCACGACTCGGGGTGCAGCAGCACGCAGACTGGAGGTGGTTGGAGCTCGAGGTGGATCAGCGGGTGACGACAGAACAGCATTAGCCATATCGGGAACAGCAGCAGCGATATCCCCAACCTTTCGTATGCTCTGCTTGTTTTGGGCCAGTGCGGCCGCCCGTCGCGGCCGGGTGCGGCGCCGCTCAGGCTCATGACCGTTTTCTGCAGGCGCAGGTTCTGGTGTTTTGGACTCAGTACATGACGAAGTCGAGGGTTTAACCGAGGGGACCGACTTGACCGCTGGTAATACAGGGCTAGTGGGCGCAGAATTTCTAGCTGCATGGCTATGGGACTGGGCTACAGGTGTTATTGGGGATGTTATTAGCCGAAATTCATCTTCACCTGGTGCCTCATCATTTACGAATATCAAGCCCTGAGGACCGGACTCATTAAGTGGCCCATAAGGGGTGTCAGTGTTGTTGGTGATAGTGCTTAGGATGGTCTGCATGCATCGGCTCTGGTATGTGAGTAGTTTTTCTTGTTCGCGTATAACACTATAACAGCACTTTATCTGGTCTTTCATGTCACTTATTTCGTCCTTTAAATTTGAAATGTCATCCACCAACCTTGTAACGGCCAACGCATTTATCGTCAGTTTTGCTAATGGTGCCATTTTCTTCGAACACCTTGCAAAGCCAAGCAACTGCCATATGTCCTTTAAATTATGCTAATTTTTAATAACGGTTAATCTCCCTTAATCATTCCCACTACGGGTGGCAAATTACGAACTTCGGAAGTTCTTCTTCAGGATGAGTGATCTCGCGGCCAATCGGGCCGCACACGCACACGCACACTGACTGTGCCCGAACTGCCCGCGACGCAATTTATATGTGGCGAGGTAACGTTTGCATCGTGGTTTAGCCAAACACCTGATTTTACTTGTTTATTCTAGGAGGAGCAGATGAAGCTAGCCCAGCAGAGCTACCACCTCGTGGGCAGCTCCGCCTCCGAGTGCGACACGATTCCCGGCCGGCAGTGCATGGCGTCGTCCTACTTCCTGGCGACGCAGTTCGAGGAGGTGCTGGTGTACCTCAACTCGATCAAGAGCTTCTTCGTCAACGATGATACTTTCAACTTTAACTATGCTCAGGTTAAATTAAATTCGTGTACTGCATATAGCTTTAGTCTATGAAATAGGAAAATGCTTTACAAAGTTAGGGAGCCATAACACCACTGCTCGAAATACGTTGGCGCACCGTAAACGCAAAAAAATGTATGATTAAGACGTGGCGCATACGACATGTTACGCATCGGTGTGGTCGTTCCTTATTATTTTTCTCTATGCTCCGTTTATTCATCGTTACAGCCATCTATATAGTCTCACAAACTATCCCTGATCTGATGAACAAAGTAAATATTCATTTCAGTATTAGCATTCCCTCCCTCGCACGATAGTTTGCTAGAAAAATTGTTTTGTGTGAACCATGCAGTGCAGGCGCTAGTTCTTTTTTTCACGGAGTACCGTGGAAACCTAGCGATTAGAAGATGACCGGTTTGTGAGTTATATGGTATTTTTATCCAGTAGAACTGGCCTCTGGGATTACTTCTGTATGATGACATCCTGGCCGATTACGACTTCAGCGACTGTATGTAAGGATTGGGTATCTTTTGTAATTAAGAATTATTGGAGTGTTGCTGTTCTACTCACTGGTGCGCTCTCAAGTGGCTTGCGTACCCGATCTTTCTTACAAAGGTACGGGTGCACTTTGAGCAGGTTAACACCCCGTCGACATAATTGTAACGGATGGCTGCTGGTGGTCGAGCCTTGAGCTCGTCTCGCTTTACGTCAAGCTCGTTACGGCCCTCAGTCTCAAACCCATTAACCTGCTCATGGATGAGTCGTCGCCATTCGGGCCAGCGCGCTGCTTTCTCTTCCCACTCAGAAGGGTCTAACTGGCATCTCTTCAATGTCTTTTCAGAACATCCTTGTAGCGAAGGTCTTGGCCGAGTTTCTGTATGGTCATTTATTCACAGGCTAAAGTGGCGACCGGGTTCTACCGGGAGGCGGAGGAATGTCTCCTGGCGATACAGGACGACGGCATAAGGAGCTCCTTCACGTACCTGGCCTGCCTGTGCCGCTGCCACGTCATGAATAAGGATGCGCATCAGGCCTGGGACATATGTGCTAAGGTTAGGATTACTCTATTCTTTCTCAGCACCTCAAGGTTCGTAGAGAGGCTTGGAATGTAGTCTAGAAAGACCCAGGGTTGTAGATCTATGGTATAGATTGTAGGCTGCTAGGGCACTTTTATCTATTTAGGTATTTATTTTCATCTGCGCTTTTGCGTCTATCTGTTCTAGTTTATTGAGCTTGTGCGTGTAGGAGTAGATATGACCATCATGATATAATTTTCCTCAAGATCGCCTAAGACTTCTTTTGTATACAAAGGTACACATCAGAAGGCGTAAGTATAAGTGTCATAAAACATGCAACATTCACTCTACTGTCCAGGGGTGCTAGCACAGCTGGCAACGCGCCGCGACTCGAGTCGAGAAAGATCTACCCTCCTCTTTCGAATTTGCACGGTGCGAGTGAGACAGGAGACGCTCAGTCGCGCGCGAAGCGACTTGTCAGCAAGTTGTGCTAGGCGTGCAGAGCTACAAAATACCTAGCCTACAATGAGTTTGCGCCCCCATCGTTGACCCGCGTAGAGCAAGACCTTGCAGTCCTTGCAAACTACCTAAGTAATATGACTCTGTTAATGAGGTGGTTATTGCAGGCGGCTGGTACTCCGGATAGCTTCGCACTGCTGCAGCTGGTGGCCAACGACAGCTACCGCATGGGCCAATTTCTTGTCGCCGCCAAGGCGTTCCACATGCTGGACAAGTACGTTCTATTCCTATTGGTGGTAACAGGTGGATACAAACCGTGCTGCCTGCCGGGAGATAGTTTTTCTATGCCAGTGCGTGCTTGGTTTTGAGGATAAAGCCTCGAAACGACTGCTTGACATCTTCAATTTTCTATGGATCTTGCTTGATTAATAATAAGATCAACGCCGGATAGATAAGGTAGGCCAAGGATAAGGTGGATGGACTGTGTGAGAGACGATATGAAGAGGAAGGAAGTGAGTGACGAGATGACGGATTATTCATTATTGTTTTAATACGGGTGTAGACTCGAAAATTATTATTACTCCAAAAGAAAGAAGGCAAAAAATATGCCTAGTAGTGACGAAAATCCCATTCAGATATCTCAAAGAATTACGAAGCAACAACCGTTTTATTATTGCTTGTTAGAGAGAGAAAACGCAAACAGTGTGTGACGTTACAATATGCGAGGCAGCCGCAGAGCGCGTCACGCTGCGTCGATGAACACGATGGGGCACGGCGCGTTGCCGTCTTTTAGTGACGTCACAGGCTGCGGACGTCATCGTTTCATATGAAGTTGCATTTTGCGAAAAAGGGACAGAACATACCTCTTCGAAATATTTTGGATACTTATAAAATTATAACTTCGTGATTGTTTAACCTTTTGCTTTGATTTTTTCTCCATTTGACTACATTTTTAATCCTTTTTCGAGAAAATATTTATGACATTATTTTATTTTGTATCTACACCTCTATTGGCGACCGAGCCCTGCTCGGGTTAAAATAGAGAACATACGGAGAAACCGAATTTGCTTTACTATACCAGATATGAGTATAAGATCGAGATAGATTCATTTTGCGTCCCCTTAAACCTCTACACTCCAAATTTTATTGAAATCGTTAATGCCGTTTCGAGAACGTGATTAGTGATTACAAATATATACCTACACAAATATTGCTCGTTTAATAGTAGGATTAACCTGGCGACATCTTCAAGCCTAATCTCAAGGCACGACCTGCTGGCTTTGAGGAGTCCCGACGCGTGAACTGTGCTTATATAACAACGGGAGTTGGGAACTGTGCTTATTTATGGCACAAATGGAACTGGTGCGATTCACCAGTATGTCGCCTGTGTGGAGCTCCCGAGCAGCCCTTTAACCAAATACAACGGGCAAGTGGAGGATTTTAAAACTTTAACCGAAGACGCGGTAGCGTACCTACTTGAAAACTGTACATCTTTGAAGTAGAGATATATAATCAGCCATACGATAAATAAATAAATATTTAATCGGCCAAATATGGAATACATTATTTGGCCTTTTAAAGTTTGACACTCTTTAGTACCACCCAGGGGACGCGTGTAGGGTTGTGGTAGGTAGCTCCTGCGGTCGTGAGTAACAGTTGTCCCCCCTTTGTCAAGTGAGTGGGCAACTCGACTGTTGAAGTACTTAAAAAAGTGAATCCTTTCCGGTGATGATGATACTGTTGTCGACAGACTCGACGGCGGCCCCGAGATGTGGGAGGGTCTCCGCGGCGCGGTGTGCGGCTGCGCGCAGGCCGCGGCCGCGGCGCGCGCGGGCGCGGGGGCGGAGCTGCGCGACGCGCTCGCGCTTTTGCGCGGGAGCCGCGCGCCGCGCGCCGACCACATCCTGCGACCCATTGCGCGCTGGGCGCAGCAGAATAGGATACCCGTGTGATAGCTAAAATATCGTTTTTCATTGGATCGTGGTTTTAATTTCCTCCCTGATTTCAGATTGAACTCGTTATGTCTGCTACACATGTAACTATTATATCGTAGGGTGTATTAATCTGTGCAGACCGATTTGAGCAGTTTTATCGATCGCGTGTATGACAAATCGTAATGATAATCTGCAACGATTTGTCATACACCCGATCGATAAAACTGCATTAACGGACTGCGCAGTCAAATCGCTACGATACTTATATCGTTGTCTGTTTCACAGCCTTTTGGACGCCATTAGGCCTGCAACAGACTAGCGCGGCCTGCGGTGACGGACAATAGTAAATTTGACAGCTAATAACAATTTTACTATTGTCCGCCGCGGCCAGGCCGCGCCAGTGTGATGCAGGCTTTATTCACCTAAACTGACACGCCAACTTTTTTCAGAAAGTGAATAATTATCAACCGTAGTTAAAAGATGAACGTGACTGACAATCTACAGTCTACATTCTACACCATAACACTCACAGTCATTATAGCGCCGTAGGCACGCCAACACGCAACACCTTTAGCTGTTTATTGGCGCTCAAAGGGTATACCAAATGATATTTCGTACAGAAGTTTTATTAGAAAAAATGGTACAAGGTTCGAAGCGACGATCTCCAGATTAAAACTTAAAACCACTTAAAACCACTTAAAACACTATATTTTCTTTTGAATTGATTCATCGTCTAAGACCAAGGGTTAATTCAAAGTACTTCAAAGCGCAAAGCTTTACTCTAAGGACTAGCTTACGTGATTAGGATCTATGTTGTTACCGTGTCAACCCACACTGCACAATCGCCATTGTATTGCGTAATTAATAAACTAGTACTAAAGGTTGTCTGGCCGATAAAGCCTAGCCTAATGTAACGAATGACCGATAACATATCACTCGCCGGCGGACCTGTCCTTGCAACATATGGGCTAGATGCATGCATCGGTAGATCGGGTATTGGGGAGGAAATTTGATAAGGGTATATACTGTTGGTATATAAAAGAATATAAGATTGGACCGGCGCGGCCAGTCTGTCTTGAGTCGATGGTTCTAATCAAAATAAGGATTTAAAACTCCCCCAACACAACTTAGCCAAGAACCAGCTCAGGAGATTACACTTTAGAACTCGAAAAACCGCAAAAAAGCCCGCTCTCATATCGGTTCATCTATTCGGGAGCTACAATGCTACAAACAGACATACTCATGTTAAACTTATGATATGTTTTTCGTCGGGGGTTACATAGGGTGGGTTACCCAATGGTTGGTTAATACACATACCACATTTGATGACGAACAAGACAACTAACCCCCCGTTCCCACTATGTCGTCTGTCGGGACGATTTTTTATGGTGTGTCGTAGGCAGAACGTTTTATATGAAGCTGTTCACACTTGTCGGACACCAATTTGTATGAAGCGACAACACACTATAAAAAATCTTCCCGACAGACGACATAGTGGGAACGGGGGCTTACCATAACCAAAGGTTTGAAAGAACCAGCACCGCTCTGCACGCTCTACAAACTGGCTTTCTATACAACAATCGCTGTACGCATCATCTAGCATTACATAAGGCCACTTTTACACAGGCGTAATGTCGTGTGAAACTTTCTTAACGAATACGCTTGACGCTTTTTCATGAAAACTCCTACAGATATTCAGCTGAGTACCAGTACCACCTATGCGATTCTGCATGTCCATAAACGAGACATTACACGAACATTTTACGAATCGGTTTGAAACATATCGAGCGATTTTCGACCTTAAATACTCGGACCCGTTCTGATTATATTTTAAAGAGCTTCCACCCGCGACTTCGTCTGCGTGGACCTGGGATAAAAACTATCCTATATTTCAATCCAGGCTATAAACTATCTTCGTGCAAAATTTGAGTAACAAACATCCGAACTTTCGCATTCATAATATTAGTATATGACAGAGACACTACACTTGAATATAGGCGTTCATCTAAGTACCGCATCTACCCAGTACTGTATCTAATTTAAGCACTAATCCTTGGAGCCTGGCAGGGCGCGGCAGATATGAATTTAAACGCACGAGCCATGTGGTACCGGAATCGAATGTGACCCACTTCGCCCATACAAACCATTACTAACACTGCCTACCTCGTATCTCCTAGACTCGGCTTTGTGAACTGAGCTTTATTCTGTAAGGATCAAGGTTGCTTTTATGGTTACACAGGGGCTCTAATACAAGGTTGATTGATTCATAGGTTGATACAGTTACTAAGATTGCGAAATTCTTTAGAACTATGTGGTACCTACAATTAATATATTCTGTGTCTGTATTAACTAGGTAAGTCGACGAAACGGAATGGCGTAGCTAAGAGGAAAAACTAATTTATTTTTTACCTTCGCACGAAAAAAAAAGAAGAGCCTAATACCTACTCGTATGTTAAATGCTTGGAATTATACAAATAAGGAATGTCTGTGAAATATGTAGGATTGTAAGTTTGTATGTAGGCGGCTGTGGAACTAATCGTCCGATTAAAAAAATCTTCTACCTATATATATAATGGACCTCGGGATGGATATAGGTTATGACTTATGAGTATTTTATCACACGGCTTCGCTTGAGATCTTTGTAATACGCGGGTAAAGCCGCGCGAGGACCTAGAAAAAGCTAGGGGTGAAACGCTGCGATGAAGCACTCTAGCTCGGTTAGATGTTGGATTTATCTCTATTCTAGGAATGACGGTATATTTTAAGGGGCTACCCGAGGTTTTCATCGATTTTGACGAGTTTTGAATCGTATCTCCTTCCATTCCTACTTTTGCACTACAGATAGAATTATAAGTCAAACGGCTATCGCTTCTTCAATTTTTTATCTCCATTTATGTCTACCGAATTTTTAAAGAAATGAATACATCATTTTGTATGTTTTTTTTTTTTAATTCTTATAAAACACTTATATCGGATCTCTATTGACGTGAAAGATCTAACATATATATACGAAATCTACATACCTATTTGGCTTCGTCTATGACGTCTCTAAAAACATGTCTAGGGTTTTCATTTTAAACTAATTAACACAAAAGTTATGGCCAGAAAACCAGTTTTTTGGCCTAAAATTGTTCAACTTTGATGCCAAATATCTGGAAAACAATGAACTTTGAAGTAAATATGGGATACTATATTGCTTAAAGCCGTTGTTGTTAATATAATAAGCTACAAAAAACATTAGAAAACTAAGGGATTCAGATCGAACGTCATTGGCGTATGAGAGCCCCTTAAGTAAGCAGTCCGGCTTCTAGATATTCTTTTACATTCACGTGTTACAAAAAGGAATTGGTATTCCCTGTACGCAAGCAACGTGTAATAATATTTAATTGAGCCCTCGAAATGTCCTGTACTGGAACGTGTGAGTGACCTTCTACCAGCAATTACTGGCATTCGCCGATCGCCGGCGCATTTCGCCGCTAGACCAGATTCCGGCATAAAGCCTGCTGTACACACTGGGCCAACGTTGGCGCGTGAGCAGAAGGCAGCTATGCGTTAGAGGGAGAGGGCTATAATTCGATCTATTTCGTTTACATAGCTGCCTCCTGCTCACGCGCCAACGTTGGCCCAATATGTAGAGCCGGCATTATATGCGTGGTGGACTCACACCTGCGCCGGGAAAGGGTAGAGAACCGTCATGTTTCGAGATATAATTAAATCATTGACACTCTGATTAAGGTTAGGTTTCAAATTGTCGGCAATAGTGATTGGTGCTTTTATGGCAGCGGCCTTATGGAAGGTGCCTCTTTTCACATTGGGCTGCTCCAAATGTGAGCAAGATGACATACCTATTATACCTATATAGCTGAGCCCTCTACCTCTCAAAAAAATCATCTTATCGTTTTCCCCTGTTAGGTATATCCTTAAGGACCCTGGGGTCCGCTATGGTATCTATTCCTAAGATTCGACGTAGGCAAGGTTTTAGGAAAGTACCTGTCATCTGACCTTCCATTGCAGCCGAGAGGGTAACCTAGACCTTGTTGGGATTAGTCCGGTTTCCACGATGTTTTCTTTCACAGAATCTCCTAAAAAGAAAACAATTATAAGAAATTTCTTGTAGCGTTCATTCATGCAGATTCCTGCAGACTCCTTGTCTTATTCAAGTTAGGCCGCGTTAACGCACAGGCGGAATTTCTGGTTTGAAGCGGTTAATGTGCCAGGCGCTATGAAAACCCATCGCAAAACGCGCGCGTCGAGTCCGGCGGAATTACGCATGTGCGTAAGAGTCACCGTACCAAATTGTTAAAGCGGCCTTTAGACCTGGCTAGATCCAGTGCACTAACTGGGGGAGGACAGATAAACCATCTCGTTCTAATCAGCGAGTGTTAGTGCAGTTAGTGCACTGCATTTAGCCAGGTTTAAAGTTGCCTTTGAACTGCACTCAAAGCGGCGCGGGCACGCACTCAGGCCGGACACAAAGTGGAGGATGCACGGCGTCCCGTGAAACCAAGGTCACTCCATACTATACGAGGGGCGTCTGAAAAGTTCTAAGCCTAAGGTATTTCGAGGTTATATATGCGTTTATGATACTGGCCACTAGAAAGGCCATTTAAAAGCAAATTATTAAAAAATAACATGTCACGTTTTTATTATTCTGTTTCGAGATATTCAACGGAAAAGTACATCATGTGTGAATTACCAACGAATATTACGAAAATTGAGCACCGTGCTGTAATTAAATTCCTTACAAAAAGTGACAAATCACCGCAGTGTATTTTTGAGGAAATGGCTATTATTTACGGTGATTCTGGGCCTTCTTATGCCACAGTCAAAAAGTGGAGTCGCTTATTTAAACTCGGACGGGAATCGATCGAAGACGACCCCCGCTCAGGGCGGCCAATATCGGTAGTGACCGAAGAAAACGTAGCAAAAGTCAAAAAGCTGGTATTAGAAGATAGAAGAATGAAGGTTTGGCAAATAGCTGAGGTCTTAGGTATTAGTAAAGAAAGAGTCGAAGAAATTTTACATGAACATTTGTACATGAGTAAAGTCAGTGCTCGTTGGGTACCGAAAATGCTAACGGCCTTAGATAAAGTACGTCGTGTGGAAACTTCTCGGGCGTTTTTAGAATTGTGCGAAGATGATTTAGATGAAGTTTGTTCCCGAATAGTAACTGTTGATGAAACATGGATCAGACAGTATGATCCGGAGTGTAAGTCTGAGTCGATGCAGTGGATTGAAAAGGGTGAAAGGCCGCCGAAGAAATTTAAAGTGCAAAAGTCGGCCTCTAAGTTAATGGCTACGGTATTTTGGGACTGTGATGGCATTCTTTTAATCGATTATTTAGAAAAAGGCTCTACGATAAACGGAACTTATTATGCAAATCTAATAAGACAGGTGCGACAAGCCATAGTTTAGAAAAGGCGGGGTAAACTAAGGAAAGGCATTTTGTTTTTGCAAGACAACGCACCCGTTCACACCGCTAATGTTGCGAGGCGTGCTCTGGAGGAAGTTGGTTTTGAAGAAATTGACCACCCACCCTACAGCCCAGATCTAGCCCCAAGCGATTATTTTCTATTCAATAATTTGAAGAAAGAGTTGAGGGGAAAGCGATTTAGAAGTGACGAAGAGATGAAGGCGGCTGTACAGGAGCATTTTGAAGGGCAAAATAAAGATTATTTTTTTAATGGCCTAAAAGCACTGTATAAAAAATGTAAAAAATGCATTGATTTAGGAGGAGACTATATTGAAAAATAAACACGAGTTCATTTTTGTAAATTGTTTTTTTCTATCTTAGGCTTAGAACTTTTCAGACGCCCCTCGTATATTCCCTCTTTGACCTTACCCGGCAGTACGAGGGCTGCCTTTTAAGTTCTGTCGTTTGCAAACCTCCCGTGATTGCATAAAAAAGAACTAGTGTCACGTTAAAATATTTGAATTTAGAATTCGAAAACAAAAGAATGACTCGAAATCGGCCCAACCGTTTTAGTACAGCGTTCGTTCAAAGTTGACAAGTCAGTTGTGAAAATGGAAATTTCGAAGGAAAATTTACGTGCGATAATTTTTTACAACTTCAAAAGGGGCTTAACGCGACTTCAGTGCTTCGAAGAGTTGACTACGGTTTTCAATGATAAAGCACGATGCCTTCGGACTGTGGAACGCTGGTATTTAGAATTTCAACGTGGTTGCTCTAGTCTTGGTGATAGACATCGTGAAGGTCGACCAAAAACAGCCGTAACCCAGGAGAACATTGATGCTGTACGGCAACTGATCATCGAAGATCGCCATGCGACATACCGTGAGATAGAAGCTTCCTTAAGTATTTCAGGGACCAGTGTTCACAGTATTTTGCATGATCACTTAGGCGTAAAAAAGTTGATCTCACGCTGGATACCATATTTACTCAGTGAAGACCAAAAAACGGCTCGCGTTCGATGGTGTCGCAAAACTCTGCGGCAATTCAACCGAGGAAACTCGAAACATGTTTACGACATTATCAGTGGTGACGAATCTTGGATATATGCCTACGATCCCGATTCTAAACAGCAGTCGACTGTTTGGGTGTTCCGAGATGAGCCAAAACCGACCAAAGTAATACGCTCACGGAGCACTTCGAAAAAAATGGTCGCCACGTTTGTGGCGAAAAGTGGCCACGTTGCCACCATCGTGCTCGAGGATCGTAAAACGGTTAATGCTGACTGGTATACCACTGTCTGTTTACCAGAAGTCATCGGCGAGTTTCGAAAAAATAACCCAAGACGTCGTATAAGACTGCACCACGATAATGCGAGCTCGCACACCGCCCGGCAAACTATTGCGTTTTTAAAAGAGCAAAACGTCGAAATTCTGGAACACCCGCCGTACAGTCCAGACTTAAGCCCTAACGATTTTTTTACTTTTCCAAAAATCAAGCAACGACTTCGTGGTCAACGGTACCAGACGCCTGAAGAAGCGGTTGAGGCATACGAAACGGCCATTTTGGAGACCCCGACTTCGGACTGGAATAAGTGTTTCGAAAACTGGTTCGATCGAATGAAAAAGTGTATTACATATCACGGTGATTACTTTGAAAAACAATAAATACCATTTAACACTTAAATTGTCTTTAGTTTTTCCAAACGACACAACTTAAAAGGCAGCCCTCGTACGCCGCGTTCGGACGTCTGGGGGTCAGGGTTATTCTCCTGTTAGGCCGTTCGCTTGAGTTTTCAGATGAATACCAATGCAATTTGTCCTACGTCTAGAAATTTTCAAACGATAATTAATAACTTAGAAAAGTTGAAATCCACCGAAATATTAATTTCTAAGTTTAATATCTCAAACACGGCTAAAACGATTTTGTTAAAAAGTAGCTAAGAACCATCTCGATCGCGTCAGCTTTCCGACAAAAACCGCATTAAAATCGGTCCATTTGTTTAGGAGCTAATAAGCTACACAGATAGACACACAGATACACAGACACAGAGACACACAAAAGCGTCAAACTTATAACACCCCACATTTTTCGTCGGGGGTTAAAAAATACTTGAAAGATCTACTAACAATCAAATCCTTTGTTTTATTTACGAGTTACTTTGCAACTCACAACACAATATGTAAAGTCGCCGTCAATGGAATTTGCTAACTATGTAAACAAACCGCCATAGTGAAAGACAATTTCAATATGGCGGCTTGTTTACATAGTTATCAAATTCAATTGACGGCGACTTTAATAGGTAGGTACTCTATTCTGTATTTCGATAGTAAACTATGTAAATTCGCATATAAGTCGCCAAGACCAAATACGCGGAATCGTATCATGCATTACCTATTTATGTTATGTATAGTATATCTCGTATAATGTGCACG
The DNA here is from genome assembly GCA_947578815.1 of Epinotia ramella. Lineage (NCBI taxonomy): Eukaryota > Metazoa > Arthropoda > Insecta > Lepidoptera > Tortricidae > Epinotia > Epinotia ramella. The sequence goes on from OX388211.1 coordinate 25,674,564, forward strand.
TAGAGACAGCGTGTATATTCACATAGATATGCTCGCCTGTGAGCTCGTATCCAGCGTAATTTGATCCCTACATTGGTAATAACTATGCGAAACCTAAGGCCTAACCAACTGGTTTGCTTGTTAGAGCAGCTATAGACTGTAATAACAGTCTAAGCAAAAGTGCGTACCAGTTGCGTCAGATTTCTAACTAGTCCTAATTTTAAGTGGTATCATAAACATAATTTAATCGTATTGACGCCTAATGGGTTTAAATTATGCGCATGTGTCATTTTATTTTCAAGGCACGTATTTTATTGGGCGTTATCAACATAAAATAACACATATGTAAGTAAATGTGTAATTTAAAAGTAGCAACTAGGTAAGTAATGTGACAGCAAGTAAATACTCGATTGCATATGCAATCACCAGGGCGCTCTAATGCAAAAGAGTGAATTAATCATTGTTGAATTGTAGTTCAATAGTCAATTGTCAAATATTTATTGCGTATCACATTTTAGATGAGATGGAACAGAATATATATAGTTATTTTAAGTGCATTACATTTACATGCAATAATGCACACATGAAACATTGCGATTTAATATCTTATACTATAGCTTATATAAAGCTACGAAATTGAAAAACTATTAACGTTATCACTATCGGGTCATACACTTGTTTCGGTTCGCATCTTTCCTTGTGCGACATTGACAACCCTAATTTTTGGTTGGACATTAAACCACATAAACGGCGTACCCTCTTATTATGCGATAAAATAAAAAATAAAATAAATATATCGAGGGACAATGTTACACAAATCGACCAACTAACCAAAGCTTGATGTACTATGGGTACTAGACGTCGATAAATATACTTATATAGATAAATAAATACTTAAATTCATAAAAAACATCCATGGAGTCCAGACTAGGAACAAATATTCGTGCTCATCACACAAAAAAATGCCCTTACCGGGATTTGAACCCAGGACCTCTTGCTTCGTAGGCAGGGTCATATAGGGGATTATATTTAAGAAAGACGAATTTTGCTTTAAGCACTGTGTATATAGTCAGTGCTATATACCATACCTACGCTCCTATATCCGTGATTTTCCAGCTTTGTTGAGGAAAGCGCCTTCGAGCTACCTAGGCTCCTGGCTCTGTCAAGTGTCAAATAGTGGGAATGGTGTTACATCGACAGGTATGAGCCAATATTGATAGATACCTGTGTCATGACAGGGTTATATTATAATAATGTTAAATTTTGCAGAATTCCAAACCTCGTGGTCATGTTTGGAACACTGCGAAATGTAACACATCACAAATTGTGAAAGTTATAGTAGTTAAAGCAATAAAATAAATAATAAATATTTGCGGGCAATCTTACACAAATCGACCTAGTCCCAAACTAAGCAAAGCTTGTACTTGGGTACTAGACGACGATAAACATACTTATATAAAGATATAAATACTTAAATACATAGAAAACATCCATGACTCAGGAACAAATCACACAAATAAGTGCCCTTACCGGGATTCGAACCCGGGACCTCTTGCTTCGTAGGCAGGGTCACTACCAACTAGGCTAAAGCGGTCGTCAAAGCAAGTCAGTGTCCGAGAGGCAACCGGATGGCTCGCGGTATTTGAGCTCTAGAAGCGTTGGCGTTGTGGAACCGCCCTGTGTAACCCGAACTGAACTAACTTGGACTGGGGCGGAAACACTCACGTTTTTCAACACATTTTCGAGGAAAAAATCCTTTTCATTAGATTAAAATTGTATAGGCTTCTTAAGTTATTTTCTTTAGTTATGTTATGACAAATACTCAGCGTGTAATCTTGCAGAAACTCAAATAGACTTTAGGGCTGAACGCGAAAACAGCGCGATGCCATGCCATTAAAAAAAACCGGCCAAGTGCGTGTCGGGCCACGCGCAGTGTAGGGTTCCGTAGTTATTTTCTTTAGTTAGAGATGGCAACAGGTTTTTACTCACATATTGTAGGTACATCGCCAAGAATTTGCAGTGGCGTCAATTGTATTTATCACTTTTCTATTCACCACGGGCAACATGTTTGATAATAACCAAACACGCATTAACAATGTTTACAAATAGTTGTAAAATTACCTATAACGACAATTTTTTTCGTGAAGTTTGCGCAGTGCGTCGCAGTCGCAGTCATTTTAAAATGTTATCTTTATTAATTAATGTAAAATGATAGCAAATGTGAATAGTTTTACAAAATTAAACGATTCTATGTCATATCCAAAAATAAATAATCAATTAATGAACAAATTTAATTTAATTTGTTTAGTCGAGTAATAATCCATTTGCCGAAAAAAAAAAAGATGTACATACATTCTGTACAACCCGGTTAACTTAAGAATGCACCGTGTTCATGCATACATCTCACTGCAAGGTGCTCACGTATCTTAATCGATATAACCATAAAACACGAGTGTCGTAATGTTATAAAACACGCGTGTTTAGTACCCATTATGAGCCTAAAGGCGACTACGAGCAAATGTGTTGAAAAAGCAAATTACACGACCAGGGCGGTAAAACAAATAATTTCTGTGGAGTACAAATTTTACGTTAAAGTTACCTATATGTCGCGAGTGTTCAGGCACTTATGTAGGTGTCTACTGTCTATTGCTTTCTACAAGGTGTGACAGGTACAATCATAAGTTACCTACCTACTAGCCCTTTTGCCAGACAATGTCACATGTCTCCACCCCGAATGAGACAGCTGCATGAATGTAGGGATATATACCGTTTCATACGACCATTTGATTTCAGCTGACTAAAGCTGGTACTAAACATACATGGGTTAAGGCAGTAACTCAACTAAGTCGCGTACGATGTTTAAGACCTGCGTCCGCGTAAAACGTTGCCGGGGGTTTTACTCGTATCTTGAACGTGCTCATGACGTACTGAAATTAGATTGAACAGCCGATTACTCGTGGTCCCGCTGATTTGTCCCACCAGTGGGACTACGAGAAAACGGCGGACTGGACCCGTAATGGTTACTGCGTTAGATGTGCTCCGCTCACTGCCACTTTTTAGGGTTCCGTAGCCAAATGGCAAAAAAAGGGTTCCGTAGCCAAATGGCAAAAAACGGAACCCTTATAGATTCGTCATGTCTGTCTGTCTGTCTGTCCGTCCGTATTTCACAGGCATTTTCCTCGAAAACTATAAGGTGTATTTCAATAAGATTTTGAGGATAGGTGTATTTTGTTAACCGCTACATAGTCTTGTAATTAAATTACTAAACAAAAATTGTTTTAGGGGTGCACTCCATACATAAAACTGAAAGTCAAAAATTTTTTTTTCATTGCAAGCCCACGTGTGGCACATCAATCGGTAGGCCTTTCAAAATAAATATAAGGTTTTTCGGCAATTTTTTTGATTAAGTGAATAGAGTCGGAGATAATCGCCTCGAAAGTCACTAAAATTGTGTCCCCCCCCCCTATAATTTTTGAACCGTGTATTTTAAAAATATGAAAAAAATCAAGCTCACAGGGCTTATTAAATTCTTTCAGCGAAAATTGTTTTGAACAAGATCGGTTCAAAGGTTTTTTGAGATATTTCTAAAAAACTGCCTTCCTTAAAGAAAAGGACGTAAGTGCCATAAGATTTCAGTAACGATACGACCTTTTTAATAGGCTCGGAACCCTCGTTGTGCGTGGTCCGACACGCACTTGGCCGCTTTTTTAAGTTTAGCGATTCGGAGGGATATATCCGTTACCTTGGTTCTGCTGCAGATAGCTTCCAGCCATGTCAATTGCTCTTTGGGTGACTCCATTGCTCTACGGACTGACCAAGTTTAAGTATCATACGTAATCACTGGCAACACACACTGGTCTTGAGACTACGGAATATTGGACGAAAAGATGTGCCGTATATCTACACCTGACCGAATGTCATAAGCAGAGCTTCATGCTGTTCAGGTTGAGTTGAATTACTGCTGCAGTGGTCAACTGCCCAAGTTGCGAAATCTGTATCAAGTGCAGACTCCGGCGCACTTATATAGCACGTGTGTGGCTGAGGTCGACACACGTGTTCACTACCTCGCAGCGCACGCTACTGTCATGATCGCTAAGGTAGGATTTGTAATAACTGCTTTAAGTATTTCTATTAATCTAGGTTTATTTTCATATTCATAAAAACATTACAAACCTAAAAATGCTGTAAAGAATACTTACTCTTACTGGTACTCACAATAGTTGTGACCCCTTTTAATTACAACATACCAACTATGAATACTTGTGATACATTGTGGTAGGGCATTAGGACCTTTCTTCCCGACACTGTCGTAAGAGGCAACCACGGAATAGGGTCGAAGTGTGTTCTGGGCGATGGCTGGCAGCCTATCACTGCAATATCACATTCACTCCATCATTAAACCTACAATTATAATGCAATTATTTCTGTTTAGCGGAATGGTTGACAGGCAGAGAATGCCTGAAGGCATCAAATCCGCCAATCGTACTTGTTTTTATATTTGTGCAACTAATTGCTCTAGTCTTTGCATTAGTCTACATATGGCACTAAAAAATAATTTAGGTAATGTACTCTGCCTCTCTTTTGTGAACATTTTTGTGAATTTATGCAACCCCTGCTCAACTCTGCGTACCCAGGGCGATTCGAACCTAGTCAAGTTGGAAATTAACACAACTTCATTGCTAAGGGCATAAGGTTGCTCAGACATTTCTGCATCTTTGGGAACGTGGGTACATACGTAACTAGATATATTTGTGAACACGACTGTACTGTAAAGATTTGATGTGAACTTCTTTTGTACAGTTGTTCGTGGTGGTGTGCGGGCTGGCAGCGGCGGCGGCGGTGCCAGTATACGCACCGCTTGGACACGGATACGCGCCCGCCCTCGCGCCCGCGTATGCCCCCGCTATCGCGCCCGCGTACGCTCCCGCTATAGCGCACGCTGTAGCGGCACCGGTGAGGACCCAAAATACAATGCTCACTTTTACATTAGTCCTTTAAATCGACCATAGCTGTTGTGTGTTGGAATTAAAAAATAATTAACTACAGTGTTATACTCCCTTATGTAATTTGCTCTAACAGATAACTTCTACTCTTATTGTTGTACTTAGGTACCTACTATGACGGCAGAAACACCATTAGATATATAATTCAAATGTGTACTTGATTGTAATAATTAAAATTATTGCAACAATTAAGTAGGTGTTCTACCCTAAATAAATAAAATACTTGCTAGGGTGGGGTAGTTACATTTGGTGCCGTGACCAGGATGTTTCTAGTAGACTTTTTTAGGCCTCCGTTTGCTTGAGAAATTTAGTATCAATACAAACATTGTTCAGTGTATCTGCGCATTGCTTCTAGTCAAGATAATTTTACATTAGTCACCAACTCAAACTACCCGCCAAAGGTTGTCTCGAAGAGATATATCGCTTGTCTAACATTGTTTATGTTGAATTTACTTTTGTTTTATACTAAATTAACTATTTTTGGTGCTCAGTGAAGAATATCTGTATGGTGTTGTATTAGTTAGTAAAAAAAAAGTTACCGTGCAAAGTTGTAAATGTTTCAAGCTATACCGCCGCTATGACCTCGCTCTGCCAGTCAAATTATCCAATGAATTTTCCCCAGGTGATTCGCGCAGAGCCAGTAGACCCGAACCCCGCCTACAGCTTCTCCTACGGCGTGGCGGACCCGTCGACGGGCGACCAGAAGAACGCAGCGGAAACGCTGCAGAATGGCGTAGTCCACGGCTCGTACAGCCTGGTAGAGCCCGACGGCCACGTGAGGAGAGTCACGTACACGGCGGACAAGATCAACGGTTTCAACGCAGTTGTGGAGAGGACCGGGGCGGCTGCTCATGGGGTAAGGCATCATCAGATCAGATACCTCACACACATGTGCCTGCTCTCATGGATAAGAGAGAAGAGTCTAAGGACGTTCTATAGTCCGACTGCTTCACTCAGTTCTCGCCTGCGCGGCGCTAGGGGGGGTATAACGGGTGAGCGCGCGGCGTGCGGGCGCCGGGCTTAGCCTCCCGCCCGCACGACACCCCCAGCCTTGTCAATTTACTGATAGACCCAGTAGCGTTTTGATTCTTGCTTGCATTTGAACGTTCCGCGAAAGTTATTTGCACAGGACGACGTGGTAAGTGGTGATCGAAGTGTTGACCGGAAGAACGTGAACGAAAACGCTGAATGGTGTACATGGCTCGTACAGCCTGATGATTTTGTCTATTGGGCGTTTTGTGAAAATCGCAATGGAATCACTGCAGAACGCTGGCAAAAGTCCCCAACACAAATGCACAGGGAAACAGACCACCTGATCTGGAAGGTCACGATCTGGTAAGAGTAACGTTAAAGATTCAACAATCAATTGTGGATTCCATCCCATCCGGATGCAATCAAACATCGACTCCCATGGATACGGGTTTTAACGCCTGTGCCACCATGATAAAACAGAGAGGAATTAAAGTTTGACAGTAGTTTAGTTACTAGATTATAGGCCCAGTTTTATCTTATATGTGTACGTAATTTGTTAGCGCGCCCAGCGTCTTCACTACTGGCTTCGACCACACGGTAGACCAACGTAAGATTTTACTCCAGATTGTTTTGCCTTCTATTAACCCTGTGTGTTTGTTTGCAGGCCCCCGTGGCAGTAGCTCACTCGCCTTATGCCGTCGGCCCCGCGCCGGTAGCCGTGGCCGCCCCCGTCGCCCGCCTGACCCTCCCCGCCGTCGGCCACCCCTGGGGCTAATTAACCGACCGACCAGCCCTCCCATTGCTGATCAACACCCCCTCTAGTTATAGGACACATGACAGGTTTAGCAAGGTTAGTCTGTGATATTTTGGAAAACGAGTGCAATGAGGCGTTTTTTCGACGCCGAAACACATGGGCGCTTTTACGTAGTTTAAATGCGTTCGTGTTTTGTTTTGTAGTCGAAAAAACCCTTGAGTTCTGTGAGAGCGAGCGCAGAAAGAAATGGAACGGTTATTTTGGATTTGGATTTGTTAGGTTTAAAGTATTATTCAGAGGTTGTTGCTCAGCAATGATCGCCCCTGGACCAAACGACTCGAGGATATTGTTTATTTATTTATGCTGCTTTGACTGTTGCCTACGAACATGATCTTGACGCGTTTACGTATGTAAATAAAATGTAACTATAGTTAATAAATAAATGCAAGTTTTGCAGTGACTTCCCATGTTTTTGTTTATAACCTGAATTATTTATCACTTAGGCACTATCGTACAGTGTCAAATCGTTTTGTCTCGGAAACCAACGGGTTTCTAGGTTTAATTCAACTGTTTATCGAGACGCGAGGCGAAACACTGAAGCAGCTTATCCAAGATTTCTTAAAAATGACCGCCTTTTAGTTACTAATAAATCCACGGTTAAACTCACGTATTAAATGTCACGACAGGCGACATGTTTCGAACTCTTCGGAAGCCATTTGTTGTTAACTGCGTCTTGACGTACATATCTATTGCCTAATCAGTCAAGGAAAACCTAAATAAAAGTGTGTGAGTAAGATCTCTAACAGTTGCGAGAATGAATCAATCACTTGCCGGAATCCTGATTAATTACAGAATTAAATTGCCGTCACAAATTGCGTGATTTCAAACTAACATTTTCTTGAACTTTGCCATCGTAGCAGGAGCTACTGTATGTATTAAAACCTGCTGCGTAGGATCATAGGATTGAGTTTCTTCGATATTTTACCGACTTCAATTCAATAAGTACTCCGCCAAGCCACATGAACTGCTTTCTAATCTTTCTATGACCAAATGCGTTAATACTATAGAAAAAAACAAATCGCTGTAAGTATGTGGGCCGATAATATTTGTGGAGTTCCGTCGATTCCTCAAGGATCTTAGAATCTGGCACTTCATTGGTTGCTATTTCAACGGAATAGTATCAGAATCTGTGACTTACCATTCATTACAGTTTTAAGTAGATCACTGGGGTCTATAAGTCTTTATTAAAAAATACGATGCGGTTCATAAATGATGGAACTCTGAGATAACAAACATTAAAAAACTGGTCAAGTGCGAGTCTGACTCGCGCACCGAGGGTTCCGTACAAACTATCAATTAACTTAAGGTAAAGTAAATGTCCCAATATTTGTTAAATTAAATTACTTATTTTAACCCAACACAACGGTATGGTATTTATATAATGGTATTTTTTTTTACATTTTCCTTCATAGAAAAACTGTTTTAAAATGTCCAACTCAAGCCCTTTCATATGATGATCCACTTGACCTAGTAACTAAACTTTGAATTTTTTCCCCCCCTCTTATCCGTAATTTTAGATAGATATTAAAAATATATATTAAAATTTTTCATGTTCCATACACGTGGATTAACTTTCTTTAAAACTATTCCAAATTTCAAATGGATAGCATTAGTAATTCCTGAGATATTTAACTTTGTGACAGACAGACAGAGTCGCACCATAAGGGTTCCGTTTTTACCTTATTGGTCCGGAACGGTCGATTAAAAAAATACTGACTGCACTGCACACCAATCAAGGCCTACATCGCATTGGCGCGGCCTGCGGTGGCGGTCAATAGTAAATTTGGCAGCTAAAGTTTACTATTGTCCGCCGCGCCGCGACCAGGCCGCGCCAGTGTGATGCAGGCTAAATATTTGCATGTCAAAACCGATTTTGACGAACGATTTTTACTTTAGCTGTGCGAATCAGTTAGGTTAAGGTTTAGGTTGTAAGGTTTTTTATCAAGTGCCTTTAAATACTAGCCTTTTCAAATTAGTACCGATACAGCAGGTATTGGAGTATGTTAAGTGGGCCATATCTTGGTTAGTAGAGCCATGGGTGAAGTTTCCGTCGCTTAACGAGCCATTTAACATGAGTTTAGGGCAAGACCTCCTTTACGTATGTTAAGTGAGGCAGCCGGCCTTATAGGGCAGCTGGTTTTAGCAGGGCTTACTACATATATTATTATCAGAAATTGGTAGATTAATGTTATATATATGCACTGAATGTGTACAATTACCTGCCTGAAGATGCTGGTTCTAGCGAATGTTAAATTACGTTCTGTTATAATGGAAACCACCAAGGTCTTTTTAAAAAAGATATTTATTAACACACACTTAAACTAAGGACACGACCTTTTAGAATTATAGGTATAGCGCGATTCGCGGCTCGGGAACAACTGAGGACTGTCTGGGCTGGATTGAGGAGCTAGGGTCGGTTGGAAGGGATTACTGCTGATAGGGTTTCTTGGTCAGCTCAAAGGCATACAGGAAGGAGGTTATAACAGTTCGCTGGACTGATCGTGAAAATGTTCGTAGTTTCGATCTATACTTGGCTTGTTCGTTGTCCAAATAGACCAATTCAAAAATCGGCCAAGTGCGTGTCGGGCCACGCGCAGTGTAGGGTTCCGTAGTTGCCTGCCATTTTTTTTGGCATAACACAAAGTTGGTCTCAAAAAGAAAAAGTTGTTCAGAATCATGGATAGAGATTTTGTATCACCAATGAAATAACACCCTGTATAGTGAACGACTTTTATTTCATTGATCACTTTGCAATATTAAGGTAAGTAACGATTCAGTCGCCCGTATCCTTCGCGGTGTATGCTTTCTGGTAAAATCAAAGACAAAAAAAAAAGTAGCGAATCGGTTTACTCCCTACGCTTTAATTTAGTAAAACAGACTTTTGAATAATAAGTTAGCGTGTAAAGTTGCAGGTACCTTCTACGTAACAGCCCGACTAACAACTGGAATGTTGGAGAATGTTATGCCTTATGCACGGAAAGAAATGATTTGGTTGTGGTAGCTAAGCGCGCTTTGCTGAAATTTCCTTTGCTGCTGCATACAATTTCTTAGCAACTGTAACAAAGCCTTGTCTATAGCAACTAAAACCAGTTAGCTACCCTTGCTAACGGTATTTAGCTAAAGTAATTTAAAATAATTTGCTACCACTACTAATTAATTAGCAACTAAAGCTAAAATTATTTATCCGTATCAACAATTTTTAATTAGCCATTGATAATTTGCTACCACTACTAATTAATTAGCAACTAAAGCTAAAATTCTTTATCCGTATCAACAATTTTTAATTAGCCACTGCTGTTAGCTATGACTGCTAATAATTCTTATTGGTAGTGGACAACAACTTTGTTACTATGTACATGTATGAGGCAGCAAAAATATATCTTTGTTGCTTTTGATAAAAATATTTTGCAATCACGAACAACAGTTTTGCAGTTGCTAATTTTATTTTCATACTCGTCTACTAATATATCCTTCACCAATGTTGCTAATAATCTTAGTCACAGCAACAAATGGCCTAGGCAATGAAGAGCAATAATATATTAGCAGTAGTAGAAAATCTGACTTATCTGAGGCTGCTAAGATCATTTTGTGGCAGTGACTAACTTTTTCACAAAGAATAGCTAATATTTTTTGCTACAACTGCTAAATAAAAATTCGCTAATGTTGCTAAAACTCTTAGTCACAACACCGAATTTTCTATGCAATGAAAAGCAATAATATATTAGCAGTAGTAGCAAATCAGACTTATCTGAGACTGCTAAGAACATTTTGTAGCAGTGACTAACTTTTTCACAAACTTTAGCTAATATTCTTTGCTAAAACGGCTAAATAAAAATTCGCTAATGTTGCTAACAATCTTAGTCCCACCACCAAATTTTCTATGCAATGAAAAGCAATAATATATTAGCACTAGTAGCAAATCAGACTTATCTGAGGCTGCTAAGAACATTTTGTAGCAGTGACTAACTTTTTCACAAAAAATTAGCTAATATTCTTTGCTACAACTGCTAAATAAAAATTCGCGAATGTTGCCAAAACTCTTAGTCACAACACCGAATTTTCTATGCAATGAAAAGCAATAATATATTAGCAGTAGTAGCAAATCAGACTTATTTGAGACTGCTAAGAACATTTTGTAGCAGTGACTAACTTTTTCACAAACTTTAGCTAATATTCTTTGCTAAAATGGCTAAATAAAAATTCGCTAATGTTGCTAACAATCTTAGTCCCACCACCGAATTTTCTATGCAATGAAAAGCAATAATATATTAGCACTAGTAGCAAATCAGACTTATCTGAGGCTTCTAAGAACATTTTGTAGCAGTGACTAACTTTTTCACAAACTTTAGCTAATATTCTTTGCTACAACTGCTAAATTAAAATTCGCGAATGTTGCTAAACATCTTAGTCACACAACCGAATTTTCTTTGCAATGAAAAGCAAACTAATATTAGCAGTAGTAGCAAATCAGACTTATGTGGGGCTGCTACGAACATTTTGTAGCTGTGACTAACTTTTTCACACACTGTACCTAATATTCTTTGCTGCAGCTGCTAAATAAAAATTCGCGGATGTTACTAAAAATCTCGGTCGCACGACCGAATTTTCTTTGCAATGACAAGCAATAATATATTATAAGTAGTAGCAAATCAGATTTATGCATATTTTGTAGCTGTGACTAACATTTTGCAGAACTTTAGCTAACAGTCTTTGCTGAACTTAAATAAAATGTCGCCGATGTCGCTAAAAATGCAGTACCGACCCGCTTCTGCGCATGATATTACTACTAGCTCAATAGTGGGACCGGAATTTTGCCCTAAACAGTTTTGATAATTCTAAAGATGGAAAAGTAGGTACCTAATAGTTATATGACATGGGACATATATTTTTATACCCCTGATGAGCGCTGTATAAACAAGACACCACTTGAACTCGAGTAGAGAGCGATTAACAAGTAGGTATTTGCTTGAGCCATGCAATCCCCATACCAATTCACCGAGGGGTGACATTAATAGCGTATTTCCAGTCACGTCTCCGTTCGAACGAATATAACAAGATTTTCAACTTTATCCTATCCTCGGTACTTTTAAATTACGAAATAAAAATATTAACGAAATAAAATTCATAACGAATTAAATTTCAATCCCGTTTACTCTTTAATAATTTAAAAAACACATAACATTTAAAATTGTGATCGATTTTGATGTTTGATTTTTAGGGTTCCGTAGTCAACTGGGAACCCTTATAGTTTTGCCATGTCCGTCCGTCTGTTTGTCCGTCTGTCTGTCTTCGGCTTAGCTCAGTAACCATAACTCCTAGAAAACTGTAGTTCGTAATGGGTATATAAATCAATTACGCCAACAAAACGGTACTATAAAATCTTGAAAAAAAATTTTTTTTAGGGTACCTCCCCTACACTCTCCTTAAACCCATGGTTCGATGAATGTTGAAGTTCATGACTCGAACAAAAATTAGGGCTTTAAAGCCCAATATCTCGCAAACGAATTACTGATTTGAAAAGTGGTTTTAGGAAACCCATAATATTTTTAAATGAGCCAACGATACCCCACACTATAGGTTTATCGAGAAAAAAGTATACAGTCCCACTTTACGTGGGTTTTTTTTTAATTTTTATTATTTTGTTTTGTCGGCGTGATTGATACGTACCCATGCCGAATTACAGTTTTCTAATTGTAAGGGATACTGAGCAAGACCGAAGACGGACAGTCGGACAGAAGGACAGACATGACGACACTATAAGGCTTCCTTGTTGACTACGGAACCCTAAAAATAGAAAAAACATGTTTTTTTTTAGTCAAATACACCTCGCATACAAATAAACCTGAAATAATACTTATACAGTAAAATTATCCTCGAATACTTTTTATAGCTATTCGTAAAAACCGGCATGAAACCGGTATTTGTATTTGTAATACGAAGATTAGGTACCATGTGCCTATATCTAACATAGATTCTGTTACCATGCGAATAAAGTCATTTTGAAAGTATCGCGGAAGAATAGTACTTTTTGTGGCTCAATTTGTAGGGTAGGTATCAGTCTAGAAACGTGTTAAATGTCCATTGGTACTCATTATCTACCCAGGCAGACCTTGCTGATTTGATGTTTGCTTAGTATTTATTATTAATTAACGATCTTTTTAACCGCTACTAGGCTAAATAACACCTCAGATCAAATAAAAAAACGTTTAAAAAATGTTTTCTTATTTGATCTGAGCTTAAAATTAGTTTTTGTCAAACCCCAACACTCCACAGGATTATCATCAGATCAGCTCGATGGTACCATAATATTGAATTGTGATCCAAACCATACGAACACCCAACATTTCAGGTCAATCGGATAACGGCAAGTGATTTAAAATTCATTTGCAAGATTCCACCCAGACAAACATACATTCATTGCAAGTTAAATAATAAAAGCTAGTAACAAGGTGACTTTCAAAAATGTGGCTACTTTGATACTTTAAAAAGCGTTATAAAATCATTGTACATATTACAGCGACACGTGCCCACATGCACATAAAAGCCCGAATGTTTTAGCTGTGCTAACGAATATCATATTCGTTGTAGTAGCCAAAATGCATTTTGCTGTTCCAACTAATATTTTCGAGTTTCACCCGGGAAAAGTAACGTAGCAAGTGTTGCCAGATATAAACGCTAGTACTTTTCAGTAAAAGACGGGTAATAGGAACGTTTTATTTAACAGTCTGTATACAACAATAATAATAATAATAATAAATCTGGGGGCACGGCAGTGCCCCCGCCAAGGCGAGCCAAGCGAAGCGCAAGGGCACTGCCTACCTTTTCTAAGTACACATCCATGAGTTTTAATAGAATATTCACTTGGGCGTGACTTTTCTTGGCCTGCATGATTATTTTGGACTTCGTAACAATCGTAGCGGAATATTGCCTCATATATCTGGGGGCACAGCAGTGCCCCCGCCAAGTCGAGCTCGAAGCAAACACTTCCGTACCATCCTTTACTGGAACCATTTCGCCGCATTTTCAGGCCCCTATTTGAGAACCTCTGGATAAGACCAGAACGCAGAAATTTTCGTCATCCAGTAAGCTATAATCACATACTTAAAATCCAAAATTTCAAGTCTGTTTTCAAAGCAAAGTTTCGCATTTATGACACTCACTCACTCACTCATGATCATCAAAATAGAACTAGTACTTCCCATGAACTCAGAGAGCTGAAATTTGGTACAGAGTTAGGGTTTAATGGCCACATAAAGGGAAAACTATAAAAAATTGCCTGTTTTCTAAATACACCAACTGTATACATTACTTTGTAAACCTATACAAATATATAGGATTACAAAGTAACATTTGCAGTGAATGGGAAAATTCAAAAGCAAGAATGGGCCTGCGTTCATAATTTGTATGTATGGATAACACATTAACTTACAAAAAGAAGTGAGGTCCCATAAAAAACATTCCATGTAAAAAAGAGACCAAGTCTCGAAACTCTTCCACCGTAAAAAGTTGTGAGATATTTCGTAGAGCCAAGTCTCAGGCATTCTTATTAATCTTTATTTGCTTGCTAAATAAAATTCTGTAACGTGGCGATCACACAACTTAACTGTATTTATGGATTTTTGCATACTTACCTAAAATTATGTAGTATTGTGTGATTGCCAAGTCACAAAATTTTATTTAGCAAGCAAATAAAGATTAATAAGAATGCCTGAGACTTGGCTCTACGAAATATCTCACAACTTTTTACGGTGGAAGAGTTTCGAGACGGCCTCTTTTTTACATAGAATGTTTTTTATGGGATTATTCTTACATGAATGGCATTGATAGTAAATTGTAATTTTGTTTGAAATGACATCCGCATACATATATTATCTTAAGAGGCTTGATATCAGGTGTGATATTGAGCCTTTTTATAGTAATAGAGAATTTTCAATGAGCACATATATTATCGCACATATATTACATATCGACATCTTTTTTATCGATATCAAATCCCTAGAATGTGCCCCGAGTTATCCCAGCGGCGCTACCACGAACTTCGAAAGTCGAAGTTCGCAATACATGCATCCCTGTCACTCGAGTAAAGGAGTGCGATAGAGATGGAAATACCCGAACTTCGACTTTCGAAGTTCGTGGTAGCGCCGCAGGTATAGTTGACGGCAAACTTCGTGCGCGGGACGAAGGGGAGGGGCAGTTTGCTTGGCGAATTGTACGTGCGAGCTGTCCCCCCACTTCGTCCCGCGTTGCGCACGAAGTTTGCCGTCAACTATATGCTGGTGATCATCAATATTCTTAAGGTTCTTCCTGAAGTCCTAGAAAGCTGAAGTTTGGTATGTAAGCTAGTAATAGTATAAAAACAACGAAAAAATCTTAAAACTTGAAACTTTCCCCCCCAACCGCTTAAACTAGGGGGTGAAATAAATCGTAATCAAAAAAATCGCACATCTCGAATATTTAGTTTTGAGCGAATATAGCTCATACATAATTTTTTGTACCCTCAAGAATAATATCATTTAAAAGCGCAATTAATGACTTAAAATGAGTTATTGTTTGTTTTCGTGAAAGCAATCATCGCAAAAACTTCAGTATTGCCAAGTTGCAGAATTTTACTTAGCAAGCAAATACAGATTAATAAGAATGCCTGAGACTTGGCTCTACGAAATATCTCACAACTATTTACGGTGGAAGAGTTTCGAGACTTGGCCCCTTTTTACATGGAATGATTTTTAGGGAATTATTATTTTATTTAGTGTCTACACCCCTTACTTGGCCCCTTTTTACATGGAATGATTTTTATGGGAATGATTTAGTGTCTATACCCCTTATATTAGTAGCATATTTACTAATTGCCTACTTTTTAAGTCACAAAGATATAAAAACCTGGTAACAGTTCCAAAAAAAGTTCACTGACGGCCTACGTACGTAATCCATATCCTAAATGAGTACATCATATATTTTTTATTGGATTTCTTTGGCACGGCAGCCCACATGCCAGTTTCCAAACGAACACAGCAATTTCGCTTACTACACACGGCGATTTAAAAATCCGCGCTGGCAACACTGGCGCACTCAAGTCACGTGACAACGAGGAACGAGGACGATATTGCATCATTCTTTAACATATCGTACCGTCGAGTAAAGTAGTTCTATACTGGTGCATCGCGTAATCGGGGCTTCGCTTCGCAGTGTAAGTAAAGTGAAAGAAATAGTAAATAGAATACAATGGAGAACATTTGCCAACTGTTACATGGCTGGGGCTATGACGAAAAAATAATTGATAAATTTAAAGGTGAGTAACGTGTATATTCTATTCTATGCCGTCAGGTGTAAACACGTCTAATCTAAAGGCTTCTAGCCTTGGCCCAAAATCATAGAGAAATTTGGCCCATTTTTTTGCCATATTGTATGTAATTTTTGGGTATGTACGGAATATCATTGTATATTTACCGTTAGCTTTTCGGTGATGGAAAATATGCATACATCTGCGAAGAAATGTAACATGTGAAGTCCCCAATCTACATTGGACCATGCAGCGTGGGGACTAATGCCCGTGCCTTCTCTTCTAATGAGGGGAGGCCTGTGCCCAGCAGTGGGACGTAAATAGGCTGATGATGATGCATAACTTGAGTGTCTGCCAATGAATCTTAACCTGCGTGCCTGATGCCCTGTATTCACTTTGATTAGTGATTAGTGCGAGTCCATACAAAAGCTACTCCACTCGCAGCAAATGTATGAACTCGCACTAATCAAAGTGAATACAGGCCCTGAGGCATGCTCGCGGCGCGCTGCTCGTGAGCCAAATTGTTGCACATAAACATGCGCGGGCGAGGCAGCGTGCTCGCGGCGAGCCGACTAATTCGTACGCAGCTTTACATCACTTACCTAGGTATTATTTATATGTATTATCATTATTATAAACTAATTATCAGTTTTTTTTTAGATGAAGGGATTGAAGTGTCCCATTTAAAAGTGTTGACCGAATATTCCATGGAAAAACTCTTCCCAAAGATTGGGGAGAGGATATCATTCATGGAAAAAATTAAAAGTCTTGAAATCCAGGTAATAACATTTCACGTTTGCATATAAACAGTCTTTTCTTCCTCCTAGTATTCTTAATAGCACTATTAATGTATGGTTGAGTAATTTGAATGATTAGCACTTTTGAACATTATCATCATTCAAGTTGACTTGGTATTTGAAATGCAATTTATGTAATATATGTGGCCGCTGGGCTAGAAGATTTAAGATTCCTCAAAATTTCTTTGGCAATCTATAAAGAATATATTCAGTGAACGAAAACAATATATACTTAGTCACTTAGTTTGTAGCAATTTCAACATATACTGCTAATGTTTTTTTTTAAATAGGTAACACAAGCAAAGAGGAGAAAAATTTCATGTGATTCTGATGAAACCAGTATGGCGTCAACCTCCTCAGCCGCCACAAATTTTTCATCGAGCAATATGTTGGTAAGTATATCAAAGTAACATGTTTCTTATTTTTTAAAGCCCCAACTCAACATAAAACAGACATACGATTGCCAACAGTCTGTCTGCCGTCAGTCTGTCTGTCTGTGGCATCATAGCCACCGGACTTGACGACGCAACGGAGCCACACTGTTTCGTCGCCTAAATAATAATTAGTGTTTTAATATTATATTGTATGTATGTTAGTCTGTAAGGTATTTGTAACTATGGGCCTTAGTTGCCTGAAATAAATGTTTTATTTATTTATAGCTCCTAATTGGGAGAACTACATTAAATGTGTGATTTTTGTTTGCTAGTGAAATCGGTTCAGCTGTTCTAAGATCAACTCTCATTACAGTTCAAAGTTTTTCGTTTGTTTAGTTATTGGTCAACAATGTAATGTAATGCTTAATTTTTTTTCAGACAATTGAAGACCTATTAAAGGGACCGGAAGGCAAAATGATTTTGTATTACTATAAAACGGAAAATAGTCTTTCAGACTATTTTAGGCAGAAGCTGGCTGACGAAATTGTAAAACAAGAACTGAGACATGACATTCAGAAAAGGTTTGTAGTTTTATATTTATACCAAATATTAGTAAGGATATGATGACTCGTACGTAAAATATACTCGGGGTCAAAATTAGAGGAACATTCACAATCACTATCACTACATACTCGTAGTATAAAACAAAGTCGCTTCCCGCTGTCTGTCCCTATGTATGCTTAGATCTTTAAAACTACGCAACGGATTTTGATGCGTTTTTTTTTAATAGATAGAGTGATTCAAGAGGAAGGTTTATATGAATAATATGGTACCCGTACGAAGCCGGGGCGGGTCGCTAGTGCAGGATAAACGTTGAATGTTCCATAGTTGTCATTAAAAGAATTATAGGATGTTTATAAAGCATCTTTTTTTAAACATTTGTCCCTATTTTCATGTTGGCACTTGCCAACCATATCAATCATGCAACATCTAATTGCATTGCATGTAACTAAGTTACACACTAAATAATTGTTCTTTTTTCAGTTTTCCAAATAGTGTCATAGAATATTGGTCTGACCTGATAGTTGAGTACTTCAGGGAAGAATCTTATGTAAGAGGAAAATAAGAACTTTTTTGCATCTAGGCATGAGTTGTTCATGGCATTTCCAGCAATGGTTTCATGCCAGCTATTAAAAAAAATGTTAGTAAAGTCCACACTAATATTTTTATAAGCTGGCATGGAACCTCAAAACTAGCAAGAAGATTTTATCAAAAAGAACAATAATAGTTATTTGTTATACAAAGGTGCAAAGTTGTATTTTACCCGCGAGTGTGGAATTGAAACATGAGCAAGCGAAAGGATGCTATAGTTGAACCACAAGCGAAGCGAAATGATGGTATAGTTGAACCACAAGCGAAGCGAGTGGTTCTAAAATAGAGTCCTGAGCGTAGTGAGTGTTTCAACATACGAGATCAGAAGTAAAATACATTTGCACCCGTGTGTAACGCAATACTTTTCCCCTCACTGTAGCGATGAAAGTGCAAAACAACTTTATTTAATTTAAATAATAATATTTTCTTAAACTAATAATAATGTTAAGTAATATCAAGTAGAAGTTAGGTCAAGTGCGAGTTGGATTTTAGTTTTCCCATACATTTTGAGACCCAGCGGCTGATGAAGGCAACAAGCAATTTTTTAAAAGTTCTTATATACTCGTATTATTTTTATTCTGTTTTTTAGTATTTGTTATAGCGGCAACAGAAATACATCATCTGTGAAATTTTTGAATTAAATATATGTTTATTTTTTATTTTACGTTTTGTTATCTGTCAAAAGCTACTTAAACACGCTCCAAGGTGAAATTACTTTCCCCACTAGTAGATAAAATGCGTTTTTGTCCACTGGTTTTAAAGGATAAAAGACGACTTTCCGAGGCAGTGAGGGGGAAAAGTTTTATTTATAACTGGAAATGTATGGAAAAAAATGTAGAATTTGGTATGCTTTTATATTAAATAGCAGTTGTTAGCTTTGTAATAGTTATTTGTATCATCTTTCTAAAGGTATTTATTGTATTCTAGCTTGTATACAAGTAGTTCATAGTGCAGAGTTACACAAAATGGTCACGAATTTGCCTTCAATAACTATTCTGCTGCGTTGTACGAGTTTTTCGGAACTTATGTAGTTATGTACTTACGGATTATCATTTGATATTTACCGTTAGCTTTTCGGTGAAGGAAAACATCGTGAGGAAACCTGCATACCACTCCGAAGAAATTCAAAGATGTATGTCAAATCTCCATGGGCCATCGTGGGAACACCCCAATCCTTCATCAATGAGAGGATGCCTGTGCCCAGCAGTGGGACGTATGTACGCTGATGATGATGATGAGATACTATCTATCCCTATGTCATAGCCAATTAACTCTCAAAATTCTGGGGGGTATATAATAGTACATTACTATAGGTACAGAGGCCGGGATGTAAGGGGTTACCGGCTGAGTACATAAGCATGTTTGAGGTTTGATGATGCTAGATGCTTCTGTAGTTAATTTTATTATGAATAATGTACCTACTCATACTATTTTTGAGTCTATAGGTAGACATTTTGACTTGTAAAAGTACCCTCGTGGCCTATTTGCTGAATAAATATTTAGCATTTAGAATTTTTAAGAAAATTTGAAATATTGACATTGTGTTCAACATAATGGGTGTCACGTTTCGGGCGCAGCGAGACGAGAGATCCGTAATGGCATTTCATACAAAATTGGAGGCCTGCAAGATGGTCTTTTTTAATTTCCATTCCACAATTTATGGCACAGCATCACGGCGTTCAGCCATGAAATTTAAAGTTTGATTTCTTGGAGTTTCATTTATTTATTTAATTGCATGTCTGAGAAAAGTACTACACATACCTCGGCGTGAAAAGTGGTTGCCAGCCTCATACATAACTATCCGGCCTTGCTACGCTCGGCCGTCTATAATAATATGTACTCGGCCAGCAACCGCTTACTTCCCGGCCTCTGTAGTAATGTACTATTGGAAATCGAGTGTTTTCTGTGCACTGTCTTTGCCATTAGTGCCTCCCCTAAATAAGCAGCCTATTCCATAGTTTGTGCGTTTATGTAGTTTTAAGTTAGGAAAAGTATTGCATTATAGAGTATATTTAAATAAGCATTGTAGATTACTTAGTATGTTCATTTTAGATTTTTTTGCGGCATAAGTTATTATTTTGTTTTATCGCGGCTGTGTTATAACTATAAGTGAGTACATTGAAAATCACCTTGCATCCAGCTTAACACCTCCCTTCCTTGAAATGTGTTCCGCTTTACAGATTAGCCCAAGTTTCAGGAAAACTATACAAGCTAGGACAAAATATTCGATGACGAAATGATTTATTGACAAACTACCAACAAATAAATCTTACATTCATTTTGATACGAGTTACAGTTTCTACGCCATGTTTTTTAAGCTAACCATTACTTTAAGAATAATCCCAAGACAGATTTCTTAATTTGCGCGAGTTTAAAGTTGTAATTATTTGTTGGTGATACATTTTCAGCCAACTTTGACGCACTATAACTTGGAAACTATTTATAAATAAACCGTGTGACCATTTTGTCTGTAGTTTGTACAACCTTTCTTTTTGAAAATTGTGGAAATCTGTAAAATAGGACACATTTTTTAAGGGAGGAAGGGGTGAAGCCGGTTGGGGAGGGGAGGGAGGGTTTTGAATTTCAATATTCTCACTCGGGTAGGAGCTTTAAAAAAATATATATAATTTTTGCCGCGTTGTCCATATATTGAAATCTTGAATGAACATTGAACACACTATTATTAATAGTTGTAGATTACAGTAACCAATGATTTTCAAATGAATACTCAAGCAGAAAAAAAATATTTTAGGAAGTTTGGGCAGGGTGTTCCAAGGGCAGAAATAGAGACTCTTCAGCTGGACGTGGTATACTATTAAATAGATATTACAACTTAAGAAGAAAGCTGTTGAAAGTGGGAGCGATTTCAAAAAAAAGTCTTTCAATAGTTAAAGAGGGAATCGAAAAGCTAACCGACGACGAGACAGGTATCATCACCAATTTTATGACAAATTTTAGTTATCTATCGTTGACGTTACTTATCAAATCACCCCATACGTACGGTGGTTGCTACTTTGTCGTTTCATAATATATTATTTGTGTGTATGTTTTTAGAAGAAGAGCATGACGACTTGATACGCTGGCTACAAAATACCAGAACGGTAAATCTTGTCCTTGAAAACTGGGAACTCACTACATCAAAGAGATTATCTATGTTGAGATCAATGGAAATCCACAAATACATGGACAGTTTTCCAGCTCTCAAATGTTGTGACGGCTATAGACTGGTACTTAATTAACAACTATTACTACGGTTTAGTGTTTACTCAGGGACAAAATTAGAGGAACGTTCATCATATCATACAAGATGAACAATATAAGTGACATAGTTATAATAAAAATAATTAAAGGGCGTTTATAAAGCATTCGCTTTAGCCTAGTTGGTAGTGAAGCAAGAGGTCCTGGGTTCGAATCCCGGTAAGGGCATTTATTTGTGTGATGAGCACGAATATTTGCTCCTGAGTCATGGATGTTTTCTATGTATTTAAGTATTTATTTATCTATATAAGTATGTTTATCGTCGTCTAGTACCCATAGTACAAGCTTTGCTTAGTTTGGGACTAGGTCGATTTGTGTAAGATCGTCCCCTAATATTTATTTATTTATTTATTCCACTAATTTTGTTCCTGAGTTCCTAGTACATAGCAGTGAAGTTTTACTGAATGCTTAATGTCAATTAGTATTTCAAATTCTTTCCCACAGCTAGAAATGGATTTCGGTAATTTGTATCCTGATGCTGCAATGCAAATATATAGTGAGTGGCCGACCCTGTCATCTTTTATAACTGGAAAAATTCCAGTTAAAGAACAGAGTGCAATAAACGAGTGTTGTACATCAGGTAGAGTTATATATTGTAATTTTTACGCATTTAACCAAGTTTTATCTAGGAAAACAACTTTGTCCCAGTCGTCAATAGTTTTCACTTTTGATAAGAAGTCAAAGCGAGCAAGCGCTATGTCCTTTCTTTCCATCAGATTTTTTTCTTATTACTTTTTAAATCCTATATCTTTAAACACTTTGCGTACAGATGACCGGCTTCCTTTAAATAAATCAGCATCTTTTAATGATTTCGATAGCTTCGTCAAT
This sequence comes from Epinotia ramella, assembly GCA_947578815.1. NCBI lineage: Eukaryota > Metazoa > Arthropoda > Insecta > Lepidoptera > Tortricidae > Epinotia > Epinotia ramella. The sequence continues at coordinate 25,697,021 of OX388211.1, forward strand.
GTTGGTAGCTCGTTTCTAAAATAGTATGCGTAAACATGGTTTCTTATAGCCAATGTATCAAAAGAATCAACGCCGGTCACATGAAATATTCTTCTGCGCTTTTTACTTGGCGATAGTAATTTGATTCTTTTACCATTAGAAGCCAACATTATCCCTGATGAACATAGGCTACTTTTTGCCGCGGGAAAATGCTTCATTCCTACGGGAAAACGGGTCATCCGTGCGAAGCCGGACCGGGCAGCTATAGTATCAAATATAAAAGTTTGGCCGCTGAGCGTCGCTGCTTTTTCAACACAATGCGAAATATGCAGATTATTGCGTAACATTAATAAAATCTACTGCTCTCGCAATGGCAATTGCTTTCAATTCATCCATACGCAATTCGTGATTCGTGGATTGCTAGTAGCAGTAAATGAGTAGTACCTATTCACTGTTGTTCTGTAGGTACTCATCGATGGTGTCTAACGATCGATCAAATTCTGAAGATCGGTAAATAACGATCAAATTCTGCATAGAGTTGGGCTGAAACAAAGGAAATTCATGAGATGATTCTGTTTTTTTATTTGCAGATGGAAAAAAAATCAAGACTGAGAGCCCTTGCATTGTTATTTCCTATAAAAAACATTGTCATGAAGAAAAGAACACAATGGAGGCCATCAAGATTAGAAACCAAAGATGGCATAATTCAATATGTAAAAGTAAGTAGTTTATCATAATAACTTTACACCTATGCGAGGCTGATGATGCTTTACACTATGTGAGGTCCTCATCTCAGGGAAGAGTGGGGTTCAGTGGGTCATGGGTCTCAGTGGATCGTTTGCTATAAGCTTTGCATGTATTGTACGCACACACATAAGCGCTCGCGACGTTGCCGCTCTGGCAGCCGCGCAGTGTCTGAGCCGGAGGTCGCGTCGCGGAGGCCCCCGTCACAAAGTAAGAGCGAAAGTATTTATTTAGGTGTTTTTCAAAAACGTTTAGTGTCTTACTTATTGGACTGATTCTGCAATACTTTTGATTAAATTTGATATTCTCTAAGAGGTATATGATAAATAATGTGAATGGTTAATTTTAATGACAAAGTAACTCAATATTTTTTAATGATTTTTTTTTAAATAAAATAAGTATATGGGGAACGGCGGATTAATTTGGAATGGGTTTCAGTGGATCATGATCTAGTGTAACCCGGGAATATTTTAAACATTGATCCATGGATCAACTTCTACTGTTTTTAAAGGCACATTTTTGTTTTTTTTTTACCACAACAGCCAATTTTTGTCATTTATTTATATAACTAGATAGGTTTTCTAGGGTTTAATTAAGAAACGATTCCTTATTAAGTGAAAGTGGGGCCGCTACATCAGTCACAAAAAAAAGTGCTCCACTGAATCCCACACTCATGATCCATTGAACCCCATATGATCCACAGTACCCCAATACTTCAATCCAGTGTAACCCATTAGAAGGTCTCAGTGGATCAACTTCCCTTTTTTTTTTAAAGTCAGTTTTTTGGGTTACTGGCCACAAGAGCCATTTTTGACATTTATTTATATAACTAGATAAGTGTTCTAGGGTTTAATTAAGAAACTACCCCTATTTAGGTGAAAGTGGGGCCGCTACATCAGTAAAAAAAAACCCCATTCTCCCCTACGTGTCGTACAAGTGTTTTTATTTTTTCAGTCTGCTGCTGAAGTCCTGCCAACCAACCTGCGTAATAAGGAAAACTGTTTCCAACGGGGTCTTACGCTTGGGCCTCAGTTATTTGCGGTATCACAGGACGAAGACAACATCACAGAGTGTTTTTTGATCATAAATGACACTATGTATAACGTAGACAGCCCTCTTAAAGCCTTCGACATTTTCTTTAAAGCATTTCACGCTTTACATTGCTGTTATGCCAAACAAACTGAAAGGGAAATGTATTTTCTGCAGCGGGCTGTATACAATATACAATGTCATTCAGGTAAACAAACACGCGACTCTAAGACCGAAGGATTAATCAACGAATATATTAAATATAAGCCTGCCTAATTAATAATTATTTAATTGGGAACAGCTGCGCCCATTTTTTAAATGTTAATATCTTTCCATATCTAATGTACAGATTCAACCGCTTTACACATTGTTCTTCTATAATTTAAGAAAATATTTGTAAAATATAGCCTGAAACCTGACGCCGTCGTCCTCGAAACTCGAAGTTCGTATACATGCATCCCTGTCACTGAAGTATCGAGTAGTGTAAGTGCGATAGAGATGGAGATATCCGAACTTCGAATTTCAAAATTCGTGGTTATACAAGAAAAGGTACCCAACTGTCCGGTTCCGATTTGATTTGTGAAGGCTTTAATTACTTACCTGGGGCAGTGATACAATATACATAATGTCCCAGATTGCAGGTATTTGACACCTGAGCCGGCAAGGGCGATAAATATGCGATCTGAGGCTCTCTTTATTACCGCCCGTAGTGAGTACAACATTTTACGTCTCTCCCTGGCCAGCAAGTAGGCTAACTCTACCTGATGTACAACACTCGTTTATTGCACTCTGTTCTTTAACTGGAATTTTTCCAGTTATAAAAGATGACAGGGTCGGCCACTCACTATATATTTGCATTGCAACATCAGGATACAAATTACCGAAATCCATTTCTAGCTGTGGGAAAGAATTTGAAATATTAATTGACATTAAGCATTCAGTAAAACTTCACTACTATGTACTAGGAACTCAGGAACAAAATTAGTGGAATGCTTTATAAACGTCCTGTAATTATTTTTATTATAACTATGTCACTTATATTGTTCGTCTTGTATGATATGATGAACGTTCCTCTAATTTTGTCCCTGAGTATACACTAAACCGTAGTAATAGTTTTTAATTAAGTACCAGTCTATAGCCGTCACAACATTTGAGAGCTGGAAAACTGTCCATGTATTTGTGGATTTCCATTGATCTCAACATAGATAATCTCTTTGATGTAGAGCTCCCATCTGTTCCCACAGGGGACAACTTGGGAAAGATAATTCCCATTTGTTACCACTGGGGACAATTTAAATCATTTAAAAGATTCTTAAAACCATTTTCTTGGTCAAAATGGGCGGTAACACCTAGGTTGTCCCCAGTGGTAACAAATGGGAATTATTCTTTCCCAGTTATCCCCAGTGGTAACAAAACTTGGCATAGACGGACATGACGTGCTTGCCTCGCCTTCACTAGTGAAGCATTTAAATTCTAGGATTACATTAAAACACTCGAGCAGTTGAATTATATGTATTGTATATATAATGATTAAAAAAAAACTAACAAATTACCATGTTTTTCCGCTAGTTTCATAAATTTGATTTAGCTGTAATTATCAAGTAAATTCCTACCCTTAATGGTTGCTGACCGGGGATTAAATCTCTTAATATTTGTAAAGTGTAGTACAGTGGAGTAAGTCGAACGTATGTAGAATGTGAAACACACCACCATAAAAAGTAAACTATTCGAGATTTACTCTGAGGCAGTGTGACGATATAACAGGAATGCTGACAAACTAATTTCAATGCTCCGACACAGATGTTTCAGTTCCTCCATGCGTTCCACTTACGCCACCTTACTGTATTTGTTTTATTAGTGAGTAAATATACAGTTCAAGTCGCGAAACATCGGATATGCGAAAGATACGACATCTTACGGTGGAGGCAAGATCCGATGTTTGGCGATCCGAAAACGACGGTCTTTTTAAGACTTGGAGCACTACTATAAAGTACCTTTAACTGATAGGTTCCGTTCCTGATCTTGCTGAAGATCTTTGTTTAAAGGAATATACGCACCGCGAGCATTCGCTTGTTAACTTAACATTACTGCTCAGATACGAGCTTTTACAGCGGTGAGTAAGTCAATTGCCAGTACAAGTAACAACTCTGTTATATTATATTACACGAGCATGCTCGCGGTGAATAAGTGCCCTAAGATACAGTATGACCCTTTCACAATAAATATAATGATTACTTTAATTTCTGCATTTGATTTTTTTCAAAATATGAAAATTACTTGCGTGATGTGATGACTTAATTAAGGAAACTAAAATTATTTGTACTGTGTCCGTTTTAGTAGCAGCGGTAGCAGTAAGTTTATTTTGACTCAATCGTATCATTGCTCCATCGTAACAAGTGTGACTATAGTATGACACGATAGAGTATCAAATTGACTTATTTGCCACAGCTGAAACCTACCTGCGGCTTGTCGCATTAAAGATAGTTTTAGCTGCAGCAACTAAGTAAATTTGAATCGAATGAGTTTTAACTGTGGCTGTGAATTGAGTTTGCTATTTTAACTAAGTAGATTAGTTAAAGTAACAAACTCATTTCACAGCCAAAGCTAAAATTAATTCGATAGTGTATCAAATTTACTTAGTTTGCTACAGCTAAAACTGTCTTTCATGCGACGAATAAGTCGTCTCAACTAAATAATTACATCACGCAACTAAACCCCCTTGTTAAGGTAACAAACCCAATAGCAACTACAGCTAAATTTCTGTCGACTACCGCTAAGGTAATTCGACAGAGCATCAAACTGACTTAGTTGCTACAGCTAACACTGTTTTCTATCGCTACAAATTATTTTAGCTGTCGCAGCTAAAATTATTACACCCTGCATCTAAAATTCTTAGTTACAGTCACAAATCCAATTCACAGCTACAGCTAAGATCATTGTAAAATACCGCTAAGCTAATTCGACACCACATCAAACGGACTTAGTTGCTACAGCTAAAACTATTTTCGATGGCTACAAATTATTTTAGCTGTCGCAGCTAAAGCGATTACACCCCGCAACTAAATTTCTTAGTAACAGTCACAAATCCAATTCACAGCTACAGCTAAGTTCATTGGCAAATGCCGCTAAGGTAATTCGACAGAGCATCAAACTGATTTAGTTGCTACAGCTAACACTATTTTCTATGGCTACAAGTTATTTTAGCCGTCGCAGCTAAAACGATTACACCCCGTAACTAAATTTCTTAGTTACAGTCACAAATCCAATTCACAGCTACAGCTAAGATCATTGTAAAATGCCGCTAAGCTAATTCGACACGACATCAAACGGACTTAGTTGCTACAGCTAAAACTATTTTCGATGGCTACACATAATTTTAGCTGTCGCAGATAAAACGATTACACCCCGCATCTAAAATTCTTAGTTACAGTCACAAATCCAATTCACAGCTACAGCTAAGATCATTGTAAAATGCCGCTAAGCTAATTCGACACGACATCAAACGGACTTAGTTGATACAGCTAACACTGTTTTCTATGGCTACAAATAATTTTAGCTGTCGCAGCTAAAACGATTACACCCCGCAACTAAAAGTCTTAGTCACAGTTACAAATCCAATTCACAGCTACAGCTAAGACCATTGTAAAATGCCGCTAAGCTAATTCGACACAGCATCAAACGGACTTAGTTGCTACAGCAAAAACTATTTTCGATGGCTACAAATCATTTTAGCTATCGCAGCTAAAGCGATTACACGCCGCAACTAAATTTCTTAGTTACAGTCACAAATCCAATTCACAGCTACAGCTAAGTTCATTGGCAAATGCCGCTAAGCTAATTCGACAGAGCATCAAACTGACTTAGTTGCTACAACTTACACTATTTTCTATGGCTACAAATTATTTTAGCTGTTGCAGCAAAAGTAATAAGCAGCTGCGGCTAATTTCTTTTGCAGTTACGTTTAAATACAGCTAATAAAATTAGCTGCCACTGCTAATATAGTTAGCAGCCACAGCTAAATTTAGCTAAAATAATTAGCTGTCCCTGCTAAATATAGCTAATATAGTTAGCAGCCCCAGCTAAATTTAGCTAATATAATTAGCTGACACAGCTAAGTTTTCAATTCTTCGGAGTGATTTCAGCTAAAAATATTTGCTATTACAGCTAAGTTTTGGTAGCTAAAAACACTTTGCTACGTTAGCTAAAAACTTAGTTGTCCGTATAGTTTCGAAGGAATTTAGCTACAACAACTAAATTTTAGTTAACACAGCTAAGTTTTTTTTTCCGTGTGCCGGCTGTACACATTGGGCCAACGTTGGCGCTTGAGCAGGATGCAGCTATGCAAACGCATGAGAACGAAATAAAGCCCTCTTCCTCTAACGCATAGCTTCTGATTCTGCTCCGCGCCAACGTTGGCCCAGTGTTTCCCTCCGGGAGGCCCATAAGGCCCTCGGAGGGGCCCGTCCCTAAATAAATCTGTTACTGAAAATCTGTTCTGATATCTGTTAAAGAGTCTGGACAAACGCATTGCCACGCGCTTTAAATAGACTTCCATATGATTTGATACCAAAAAAGGCTGAGTCTGATAAACTTATAGTAAAAAATTATAAGAAAATGTTAATAGACAACTTATACTCTTGAACAAATATCTTTCTTATCTTATTATATAATAAAAATGCCGTCTGATTCTAAAATTCGATAAGGCAATTTAAAATCTTAAAATAATAAGATTAAAGCCTGATCGCTATAAATGTAGCATAGCTTTTCTAAAGAAATAAGCTGTTCAAATTTAAAAAAAAATTGTATTTTTTTACTGGCCGCTATCGCAGGCCAATACAGGATCATAATAAAAAAAAAAAAAAAAAATTGGCCCAGTGTGTACAGGCTTTACGGTGCGGTGCTGCTCAGCTCATATCAGCATAAGTCTACACTCCACAGTGTCGCAATAATTAAGACATAAGCCTATCAATTAGCTTTTAATTCGTTTATAGAACCCGGGCCCCCATATTTAGTTCTAGCACAAACCAAAAGCTCGATAAAGTCTGAAATTCGCAAAAAAAACACCTCCATTGAAGTCAGGATCGATGAACATTTCAAAAGGACGTATTTTCAACTGATCTTTCTTCGAAACTAAACTTTGTTTTAGAACCTGTAAGGTCTAATCCACTAGTAGGGTTGTATAAATATAAGAAATATGTTTGGAATAGAGTTCACATATCACTATGTGGTAGCAAAAAGTAGTCCTGTCCATACGGGGAGAGGTCAATTACAATGTTAGGTACACCAGTGGACTCGCAGGAAACGCAGGCGTCGGTTTAACTTTAACTATACTTGAAACCATAATTAGATTCCAAAAAAATAACCTTAAAACTGCCATTAACATTAAAAAAAAAACCGACACTGGCAAACAGTTTTAAGGTTATTTTTTTGGAATCTAATTATGGTTTCAAGTATAGCCCAGCCATGCCTATCGTACTATTCGTACTGTCAATTTGGCGCGAAACGACGTTTGCCCATTGTAACCTCCTGTGGAGGTCTAACAAGGGCGGTACAGCGTATCGCACATCGCACACAATGCCATCCATACTAATATTATAAATGCGAAAGTGTATGTGTGTGTTTGTTTGTTTGTTTGTCCGTCTTTCACGGCAAAACGGAGCGACGAATAGACGTGATTTTTGAAGTGGAGATAGTTGAAGGGATGGAGAGTAACATAGGATAGTTTTTATTTCCGTAATCATCCCCTAAGGGAGTGAAATGGGGGGGTAAACGTTTGTATGGAGCTGCGATATAAACGAGTTCCACGCGGACGGAGTCGCGGGCAGAAGCTAGTTTCATATATAAGTTCCGTTTTGCGTAGCAACAACATAATTTAATTGATCGCACACCGTTATTAGTATTTCAATTTTACAACATGTTGTTAACATGACGAAAGAAGTAATCCCATTGCAAAATATGCATATGAACTGTTTTGTAAAAACTTAACCTGTATTAAGTATTTTTTTATTTAATCGTGACTTCCCGGCTATTGTATTATTTTAGTATCATATCATATTATTATTTCCAAAATTAGATGATCTCGATAACATAGAAACTGAAATAGTTATCATTTTGGATGTTCAGTTATGTTACCCTGAGCCCTATCCCTCTATGATTGTCTATTGCAAAAAAATACAGCTAACGTCATCACTCAGGCAGTGGACCTTCTGTACCTTTAGGTACCTACCTACTATTAATTATTTATGTGGCTCACCCTGCAAATATAAGGTTAATTCCTACCCTTGAAGTCGGTACTGATGTATCACCTGACAAATAGGTCGTATATGATAGATCCTCATCTGTGGCCTTATTTACGTCCAGTCACCGTCATATAGTTAGTAGCAGCCAGAGTAGCCAAATATTTCCTAACACACCCTTATTCTAAATAAAGACGTGTTAGGTACATCGAAATATTTGGCTACCTTGGCTGCTACTAACTATATGACGCTGACTGGACCTACACTCGAACACATACATACATGAACGTGAATTTACATCACCGTGTTTAGACAGCGGTTTTTCTTTGTAAAACAATTTAGACTACCATTTTGAAAATCCGGAAGCCACTATAGCCGGAGCGGTAAGGCACGCGACTTGCAAACTAGAGGTCGCAGGTTCGAACCCCAGCTCGTAGGTACCATTGCGATGTTTACAAAAACTTACACCTACGAATTATCATTTGATATCTTACAACGGCTTTCGGTGAAGGAAAACATCGTGAGGAAACCGGTCTAATCTCAATAAGGTCTAGTAGGTATTCCCTCTGGGTTGACAGGTCAGATGGCAGCAGCGGCTGTCGTAAAACTAGTGCCTATGCCATATCTTGGGATAAGGTGCCAAAGCGGACCTCGGGCTCCGAAATCCGAAATCAAGGGTAGTGCGATTGGCGTCGCATGATAAATCATACGAAAGCGAGCCTTTATCTTCTTAATATAACAGCATAACTGCCGCAAGCAGGCAATTATGTGTAGATAGGTAACCTACTTACTAAGTTTTATTGATGTATTATTTTTTGTTTTAATCTTAATGTATTTTTGTTGTACATATCATGTGTTGGACTGGCTATTTAGTCTGTAAGTGATATGTATATTTTTGCTAATAAAAAAATAAAAATAAACTAAGTAGGTAACTAACAAATATAAGCAAGACTAAACATAATTTATTGAAACTTAACCATTAACTTGTTCCACCATAACTTAAAACTTAAACATCAACACTATAAATCAATTAAAAGCAGTAAAATTGAATGTACCTACTAATAGTACAGTTCCGTTGCAACCCATTGGCTAAGATTGTTTCTAATCATATACCTCCTAAACTCGTCACCTAACACCATCAGTAAACAAAAAGGTATCGCAAGAAAAAAGTGATGCCACGGCAGAAACGTCGTGCCGAATATTTCATGGCACGCCGGGACATACGTCACTAGCGCGGCTGCCAGCAAATCCACTACAATACTAACGTTTAACACGTGGTTCCGCATGCCCTTCTTGATCAGGGAGATCCGACGCGTCTTACAGATGATCACGTCCGATATCTGGCTCCAGCAAACCGCGACGAAGTAAGCGGTCTGGGCCTGCCTCTCCAACGTCTTCCTATCTGTGAAATACCAAATACGGCCGAGCGTGTCTGCAACTGTACCATTCGCGTTCTCCCAATTTTGACGAATGAAAAACAGAGTCGATGGGAAGAATCCATTCTCAGCAAACACTATGAAGTAGGCGTACATCCCGGCGCAGAACTGTATCAGACCGATCTGGAAATAAGCCATGTATATCAAGTATTTATTGACGAGACGCTCAGTGGGCTTTCGGGGCGGGTGGTTCATGATGTCTTCCTCCGAATCCTCATAGGCCAGGCTCATGGCGGGGAGCAAATCTGTTCCCACATTGATGACTAGTATAAGCATCAGAGTTAATGGTAGCGGTAATCCAAATATCGCATACAGCACGAACGGTAGCATTTCTGGCGTGTTCGATGTGAGGGTGTAAGCTATGGTCTTTTTCAAATTGTCGAATATCCTCCTTCCTTCTTGCACGCCCAGCACTATCGACGAGAAATTGTCGTCCAGGAGAATCATATCGGCGGCCTTCTTGGACACCTCGGTACCGGTAATCCCCATGGCTATGCCGATGTCGGCCTTTTTCAGCGCCGGTGAGTCGTTGACACCATCGCCGGTCACCGCTACGCAGTACTTCAGCGCCTGAAAGGTTTCTACTATGAACAGCTTCTGCTGAGGGCTGGTGCGGGCGAACGTGATCTCCTCGTATCTGGTGAGAGCTTTCTTGAGATCAGTTACGGACATCTTCCGAAGGTCGTCGCCGGTGATGACGGCGGCGGTGAACTGCGAGCGCACGTGCGGTGGCACGTCCGCCACCTCGATGTGGTGGTCGAACGCGTAGTCGTACGCGGTGGGCAGAGTGATGGTGCCGCACTTGCGAGATATCGCCAGCGCCGTCACGGGGTGGTCTCCTGTCACCATCACCACCCTAATCCCCGCCTCCCTGCAAATATTGATGTACACATCTATATCTTCTCTCGGTGGATCTATCATGGAAATTGCGCCGATGAATGTCAAATTACCAAGCGGAAAATTCTTTTCCTCTGTGTTAAACTGGTAATCGTCAGGAAATTCGGACATTGGCAACTGTGAGTCGCCGTAGCCGATCACGCGCTCACCCATGTTAGCGAGTTTTATAAAATTAACTTTGAGGTCTCTCTTGAGCTGCACGGTCAGCGGCACCTTTCCTTCGTCCGTTGCTATTGCAGTGCAATACTCCAGCATGATTTCGGGAGCCCCCTTCATGATCAATTGAAAGAAAGCAAAAGGGACCGGCGATCGTTCTTGGTGCATGCGGTGAATTGTTACTTGGTATTTCCAAGCTGACCCAAACGGTATTTCGGCAACTTTCGGATTCTCCTCCTGGGTTTGCGTGGCCGAGCGAGTGTCTTCCATGTATCGCAATATGGCAGACTCTGAAGCGTCTCCAATAATTTTTCTTTTCGCAATAGGCTTATGCTTGGTTTCATGACTGAAATGAGCTCGAAGATTGAGGGATGCAACTAAACATAACTCTGCATATGTAGGGTCTGAGACGTGAGTGTGATCCGTATGGTCATATATGTGAAAATTGCAGAACAGATGAGATACGCTCATTTGGTTTTCCGTAAGTGTTCCTGTTTTATCCGAACAAATGACAGAGGTGGAACCCAAAGTTTCTACGGCTTGCAAGGTCTTGGCGAGACAATTTTTCTTTTTTAATTGCTTGGCGGACAAAGTCATGCACACAGTCAAAGTGACGATGAGCCCTTCGGGGACGTTCGCCAGGATTATGCCGAGCATGTACTGCAGCGCGGCGAACCAACTTCTCTGCGCGTAATACACCATAATAAAGAAGATAATACCGAAAGCAAACGCGACCGCGCAAATTAATTTGATGAAATGAGTGATCTCTTTAGCGATAGGAGTTTCCACTTTCTCTAAACCTGTGACGAGGCCGGCGATTTTCCCTATTTGCGTGTTTTCTCCGGTGGCCACAACCAGTGCTCTCGCGTGCCCAGCTACAACAGGACAACTGAAAAAAGCCATATTTTTAGATTCGAGTGGGTTTACGTGAGTGAACTCGGGGCGGTGCACTATAGGCTTAGATTCTCCGGTCATCGAGGACATGTCAGTCGAGAAGTTGGTGCAGGACAAGATGCGCACGTCGGCTGGAACGATCTCACCGGCCTTCATCTCAACAATATCGCCGACAACGATATCTCTATTAGGTATAATATTTGGAACTCCGTCTCTAACGACTGTAGCTAAAGGCGGGATAAGGTTTTCGAAACCGCTCATGGTGGCGGCATTTTTGGCTTCAACGTAGAACCCGAATGCGCCGGTACCGATGATGGTGGCAGAGATGACGACGCCCAAGTACAGGTATTCCTTGCTGGAGTGTCCGCTGTCCTCGGTGTGGATGAGGCCGGCGGTGGCGAAGGCGATGAAGTTGAGGATGGCGCCGACCCAGAGCACGCACTGAAACCAGCCGAAGAAGTTGTGCCGGAAGATCTTCCAGTAGCTGGTGCCGTGGAGGTCCTTGAGGGCGTTGGGGCCGTGCTGCTCGAGCAGCTCGGCGGCGAACGTCTCCGTCAGCCCGTCCTTCAAACAAATGAATACTATTATAGAGCCTAAATTACACTACAATATACACACGCCCCTGTGTATGGTGCCACGGGACGCCGTGCATGGTGGTGAATTTCACTCGTACTGATGAATGGTATGTATAAATAGCAGAAGACAATACAAAGAGCAGCTGTACCCCCACAACCGCGGGCAGCCGCGGCTAAAAATATAAAGTGATTCGACAGAGAACAAAAGTCATCGACAAAGCCCACCGAATGAGCAAGCTGAATTGTAATTGAATGGAGACCGTGAATCAGCGAACGTGTTGAAGGTCGCCCTCAGACTAGGTGGAGTGACGATATACGCAGGGTGCCTGGCAAGAACTGGATGAGATTAACCGCAGATTGTGCTCAGTAAGAGGTCTAAGTATATCCTGTAGTGGACTAAGATAGACTGCTGATGATGATGAAGAAGGTACCCACTATCAATAGCGAGAGTAGGTATACATATTCATATTCATTTATTCGTAATTGTTAATATTACATGTCAGAAATCAGAATGTTTATAAAAGAAAAATATAATAATATTAGCATTACACAAAAAGTGTCTATAACAAGTTAATAAATAATAATACTTAAAGTTAATAACATTATTATATGTCATCTCATCAACAAACAATATTTAAATAAAACTATTCCACATCAATATTCATAAATTCGTCGTAGCTATAAAATGTGTGCTCGAGAAGCCATTTTTTTAGATTTCTTTTGAAAATCATTAGGGACGGAGCCGTCGTGATCGTCTCTGGCCACTTGTTGTAACTACACGGCTGGCCCCATCACGTTTGTCACCTTTCCGGATTTGGCTAGTCGTCGTTTCACTGGGAGAATTTTATTTGGATATCGCAGCAACCTAGATGAATCCGCGCGCTTTTTGTTCTCGCCTAAGTGAGCGTAGGCATAACATGCAATCTGTAAAATCACGATTGATGGTAGGTAGTGTCAGTATGCCAAGTTCTTTGAAAATAGGCCTCGCAGAGGCTTTCTGGCTTACCTGCACCACAGATCGCACGGCCCTTTTTTGGAATCTGAAGATACGCTGCCAGTCAGGCGCGCCTCCACATCTCTACTGCAGCAGTGTGTAAATAGTCGCAAAATAGCTCGCCTTTACAACGTGCCGTGGTACGACTCGCGCAAGGCGGCGCAGTGCGAAACACGCACCACCTAGTCTAGTGCACAGCTTGTCAACGTGGGTCGCCCAGGTCAGCTTCTGATCAATACCAAATCCTAAGAAGATGGTAGCTTCCTTTTGTTCTAAGCAAATGCCATCAGCTTGGACATTGAGTGACCTCGCTGGGCGGCCCCCAACATGGAAATGTATAAAATGGGTTTTGGTGACATTTAGCGCTAGTCCATTTAAGCTAAACCACCGAGACAGTTGGCTCGCGGCATCGTTAAGGCTGATAGTATGCCAGCCACATAGTCCGCATACTTACATTAAAATATCAGCTGCTGTAATTGCCTCCGGCAGGTCGTTGTGTAACAGGGAGAACAGAACGTTCGAGACCGATGATCCCTGGGCAACACCCATTGTTGTCGTCAGCGGATCCGATTTGGCCTGTCCTGCGTCACCAACTACAACCGGTGGTAAAGGATGTCTGTGAAAAGGCTTTGCGTATTACCGTGTAGGTATGCCGTAATATAAAAGTTTGGCGGCTATGACTCTGTGGTCAGCAACGTCGAAATCTTTGGAGAGATCAAAACATTGCCACTTGCTGCTTGCCCTCCAGAGCCTCGACCACTTTGCGCACAGCCTTTCGCACTAGGTCGGTGGTTCTGCGGCCGGATCTGTAAGCGCATTGGCGGTCGGACAAAGCATCCGTCGTACTTACTCAGAAACGATGTTAATCGGTTACATCACCCGTTCCCCAGCATCTTAGCAACGCACGGTATTATGGAGACTGGCCTGTAGTTCTCTATGTTCTCTCGTTTGCCTTTACCCTTAAAGAGAGGGGAAATTTTGCTTTTTTTTTATGATCCTTCTTTAAGACACGTGTTGTGCACGTGAGCGAGTATGGGCGATATGGTATAAGAGACTGTATTCAATAAGTCCATCTAGACACACCGTAGTTTTAAGTGGAATAATATTAGTAGAAATACTTCGTTGGGAGTGAACAGTGCAAGCCTCATGGAGCGGTCAGCGGGCTAGTACCTGGCCGGTAGCGGAGGCCAGGCGCCTACCGCTCGCTTGGGGCGGTACGATACCTTTTGGAGTCTCTCCCATAAGCGCCATCTCAGTTAAAAACTATAAGTAAGTTGTGTAGCTTACCTTGATGCTGGTGCGGTAGGTGATCTCCAACTGAGACGGGGAGAGGAAGTGGTCCCCGGAATGCACCTCCTCCTTGGCGTGGGCGAGATCCACCGACATGTGCTGCACTGACGTCGAGCTCGATTTTCTCTTTCTATCGGAGCCACCGCTGTTCTTTCTCTTTTTTTCGGTGTCCGGCATCTTATCTTAGTTTATTTAATGTAGTTTTAGTTACTTAGTTAATATTCTTCTTCGTCATGAACTGACGCTTATTTTGTCAATTCTTCTTTATGTTTCTCCTTGTCACATTTCTGACATTTATTTATCTTTGCGTTGTTGTCTAATCATAGAGGATTTGTTAAAGACTCCATGGAGTATCATAAGGGCCGGCACCCACTATCGGCAAGGCACGGCCAGGGATCCTTCGGCAACCTACGCGCTGGCGCACACTTACGGAAATGATTGCCGGGGCGTCCTCAGTCATGCCGAAGTATACTTGGAAATGCCGAGGCATCCCTCGGGCGTTCTATTATTAAATTCGTTTTATTCTCAGGCATACCACGGCGTCTTCGACATGCGGAGGCGTTCTCAGTCATGCCTAGGCGTTTTTGAGCATGCCAGGTATTAACAGGCTGGCCTTTATTATCGGCACGGCTAGGTGTAGCCTCGGCACGTTTAAGGGCGCCTTGGCAGTCTTCGGGTTACTTCGGCAGCTGTCTATAGGCATGCCGTGACTACCGAGCCGTTCCATGCCGTGCCGTGCCGTGCCGCGCCGTGCCGATAATGTGCGGGGGCCCTAATTTTTTTTGCAGTTGCCATCACTCTCTTATTCTTAAAGAATGACATAAGTATCTACACCTTCTTCCATTTTAACTTACTTAAGTAGTCCATGCAATAAGCAATTAACTCTTCCGTCTAAAAGATAGAAGTCCAATTCCTACGACAATGTTATTAAAAGTCTGCTACATTAAATATCTAAACTCAACCATACTACTTTTTCAGTGCATTATATTCATCGTTCATTCATCAGATGGAGAAAATGTAATACACGAAATAAAAGACTTACAAACCCTACAAAACATTTTATTACAAAAAATACCTTTATTAAGTTTTACAGTGATTTTACAGGTGTATTTTACATAGTTACATTACAACATAAATACATATAGACAGGACTTGTGATTTCACTGATTTAAAGCTCGATTGCTTAACTGAGACGGTGCCGACGAGACAGGGGAGCGGGCGTCGCCTCGCCTCCCGCTCGTTAACGTTAATCAGAGTTCCCGTTCTCCCCCGTCTGCCGTCTCTGCTGTCTCGTCGCAAGCCGCGTCCCAATTATGCGACCGGTTTATTTTATCTATTGGTATACGTCTAATGATAGATAATACCACATATACCTATTTTCTTATTCAGCTGCATCTAGCTTCCAAACACCTGGCATAAAACGGAATTTAACAATACCACGTTGGTGACAAACAAGCACCCGGCGTCTGATGGTAAACTAGCACCGTAGTCTATACTTGCACCAAGGGATGCCGTTCGATGCCGATGTTCAGTTAGGACACAGTATCGCATCCACAGTTTAATTGGGTCAATCAACTATTTCTTGTTGTTTATTCGGACACCGTTAGCCAAGACACAATATGACAGAGTTTCTTATTATAATTGTTACAACATGGACATCTAACAAGCTTAGAAGATGGCTCTTAAGAAACCGCAAGATCGCAGATTTAAAGTGACCCAGGAGACGTAACCGTGTCAACGAGTGACAGAAAAAAGTTGATTCGCCCATTTGCTTAAGGGCATGCCGTAATCAAAGTTAACATTACCACAGCGCATCCTTTCGTTCTTAATAAATACACATTCCGTTACATTCTATGCCCGGTGTTTCATTTATTAACAATCAAAATACATTCAGGTCTATCCTTACAACTAAAATCACTTAATTACTTTATTATAATATTTATAATAGTAAAATAAAATGTAGGAACTAATAAACATACAACTTATAATGCTATAAACAAGTAAATTGTTCATTATATCACATAAAAACTGATTTGTAAAGTGATGTGATTAAAATATGTAAAATGATTAGATTTACTATAATGAAACTGTGACTTTGGTAACGGAGTATTTGTACTTATATCTGTGGTTAGCTAACATAACTTAGTGGAGGGCAATCAGAGAGTAAAGTTTGGTATGTTATGGTTTATGATAAGTGTTATTTTAAAGAAAAAAAAACCGTACTATTCGCTTAGGGCCTACTCGCCCCATCCCAATTCAGATCACGACCAAGACGTGTGGACATGTTGGGATGGGAACATTTTTAAGTATTTGTTTCTCACACCAAGTATTCAGAAAAGTTGTTGCCCATTGCATTTTAATTTTCCTCATTTATATGAAGACTCCAATTTGTGTGAAAAACAGTATGTGTCACTCGGTAGCAAAATCCACCTTGGAATTCCTCGTTACGCTCAAGATTCTACTTTAGAATCCCTTGCTTCAATATATCGTAAATACTTATATCATTTTGCACCCTTGAGACACAATCCACTATTTTAAACAGTGTTCTGAGTATATCTCACTTCAGTGACGCATATACACATATATTTCTAGCAACTATGCATATATGTGTAAATACATTCTAAATATATATAGCAACCTAAAGTAGGTATACAAAGAAAACTACGGAACTGTTTTGATTATACATTTTTACGCATTCGTTACGTATTGAGGAATGCTTTTAAAGAATTGTAATCAGCTTTTGAGATCATCGACTTTACGCCATACTTATTAAATAAATTGTAATAGTTATCCGCAAAAATGTTGCACTTCAAAACTGTTCCTTGGTTTTTGATGGTTAAAACCATGTAAAAGACTGGCTTCCGCACGCGCCTTCGTATGCTTCGTATTGCTAATAATAGGGTTTACTGTCATTTGGCACGCATGGAAAATGGTCAACACGAAATGACCAGTTCGAAATTGGACCAAAAGTAATACCATCAAAAGCGATTTTGGTGAAAATGTTATTGTTACGAAAAAACCATAGAATCCTCCTTAATGTCTACCCAAACACGTGCCCAAAACCCGGTATGCTCCAACTAAACGGCTGCCTGGCATCGTTTTGACACCCCGCCATGGCACCCATTCTGTGGGGCCATTTTGCGGCGCTACTTAGACTTATATGTTTTTTTCGTTTGCTGGTGTCTATACATAGTGTAGGTACATAATTGTACATGGACGCATTTATTTCGACCTAATCAAGTATGTCAAATTTACTTTTGGGACGTAATTAAATATTATCATTATGTCAATTTTCTATGACGAGGTTTCTCAAATTGACATCATTCGGATTCGACCAAAAAGATCGGGTTGTCAATTTTCCATTTATGCTGAATGACAGTAAATGACAGTGATGTTAACTGATAGTCAAATCTGCAACTTCTTATAAAGCGCTGTTAGTAATTAAATATACATATAAGGAAATATAAACAAGTAACGTCTTGTTTTTGTATGATCAGTGGACCCGATTCTACGTGCACATGGCTTAACTAGCCTACAACGAAATTTTCTAATTTTTAGACATAATTTAGGCGGCAGATTAAAAACGACATATTTAGAATAGCATTTAGGCAGCTAAGTAAGTTGTATAGACCGCCTAAAATAAGAAACGTCAGATTCAAATTTGCGCTTTCATTTGATTATGACGGCTGCTCATAGAATAGCAAAGTGCTTTAGCGACACCTAAATAAAATTAGGAAGTTTAGAGGCCACTGCAGAATCGGGTCCAATGTCCATTTTTTAGATTTTCCATGTTTAAGCTACTCTTATATTACTGGAAAGTTATAAGTTTGGTTCGATTCTTATAGGCACGAAAAGCACTCTGTAATGTCTCCATCAAGAGCGCAATAGACGGACTCGCCTTAGAGGAGGCCTCGCCTTCGGCTCTCGTGCATTTATTAACCCCGATGCAAAAAGAGGGATGTTATAAGTTTGAGGTGTCTGTGTGTCTGTCTGTGGCGTCGTATCTCCTAAACGAATGGACCGATTTCAATGCAGTTTTTTTGTCCGAAAGCTGACGTGATCGAGATGGTCCCTAGTTACGTTTCATCAAAATCAGTTCAGCTGGTTTTGAGATATTGAACTTTGAAATGAACATGTCGGGGTTTTTCAACTTTTCTAAATTAATCTAACCTCCTCCTATAATGTACATGCAATGTCATTACATCGACATGTATCTACGGAAACTATTGTAGTTTTTCATTAAAGCTCTTTATTATTATTACTTCTTCAAACATTGTACTAAACGTAAGATGGTTATGGGAGTATTATAATTCTCTACGTACCTATACAATTAACATAACTAATTTTATAACCATCTTTCCAAAATGCCTACTATATATACTACGACATATATTCATAAAATTTAATATGCCTCTGTTAACTAAAATGTGTTTTATCAAAGCAAATATCAATGTGACAGATAATGTCAAACGCATTGTAACGCCATTTTAGTTAAAATATGTTTGACGGACGTTTATGAATTAGGGCATATATTTCTACATTGACATACGAAAAAACGCCATAACATTTTAAATGCGCGTATAAAGGTGGTACACCGATTTTTTTTTGAAGCCTTTTGTGTGGTTTGCACCAAACAACTTTCTAAGAAATGAAAGCTGCCGGCGCCATATTTAACGTTGATGATCAGCCGAGACGTCCACTGCTCGACATATGCCTCCCCCAAAGAGTGCCACAATGACCGTTCCCGCGCCGCCCGAATCCAGACCTAGACCTTTTACCAGGTCATCAGTCCACCTTGTGGGGCCTACCCACGCTGCGCCTTCCGGTACGTGGTCGCCACTCGAGAACCTGTCCGCCCCAACGGCCGCGTAAGTTGATGCAACCCGCCCTTAGCACACTACGAGTTAGAATAGCATACGTCTCTACTCGAAAGGGCCCTCTATATGAACGTGCGTAGAGCGCTACCCCAGCCTACAGCGGACTTTATAGTGACTAGCTGATGCCCGCGTGATTATAGGAAAATGTAACATACTGAATTTTCCCGTAGGAATTAGATGTTTTCCCGCTGGAAAAAGTAGCCTATGTCACTCTCCAGCTTCTAAACTATCTCCATACCAAACATCACATCAGTACGACGCTCTGTTGCGCCGTGAAAGAAGGACAAACATACACACTTTCGCATTTATAATATTAGTAAGGATAGGGCGCCGACGCTGAAGGCCGAGCTGTTCTCTCCTTACGTCACACTATTCGGTTTGCAGCTGCCTTAAGGGTGGTATTTCACTTGTCCAAGATCTTCGTCCAATGTGTATTTGCGTCTCACATTTTGCTTAAAGAGTGAGTGAGACGCAATGCACATTGGCAAAGATCTTGTACAAGTGGAATACCATCCTAATAGTGTGCGAGAGGCAACCTAACAGTGAATAGGGCGCCCGCTTTATACGAGCGCACGTAAAGCGTGCAAGGGGCCAAAGGCGCTCTTCATGTGAGCGCGCGTAGAGCGCTTTGTAAGTCGCCATGACCTTAGAGCAGGGTCTTCAAACTTTTTGACTAAAGGGCCACAATACACTTAATACAAATTCGAGCGGCCCAAGACTTTGGTTTTGACCAGCCATACCCCAGCGCTATGGCGCCTTCTTTCCGTGGGCCGGATTAGAAGGGCTCGCGGCCCGTAGTTTGGCGACCCCTGCCTTAGAGTGTAAGATTAAGATCAGCACAGCAGACTGATGGTCCCGTTGTCGCTGGCCAGCAGCAGCAGGCGGTTGCGCGGCAGCACGGCCATGCAGGTGAGCACGCCGCGGAACGTGTCGGAGCGGAGCTTGGTGCTGGACGCGCCGTCCTGCCCCAGCGAGGCCACGCCCACGCGGTTGTTGGTCGTGCCGGTGATCAGCTCGTTGTTGTACACTGAGAGGCAGTGGACGGGCTCCGTTGTGCCTCTGCGGAAGGTAGTTTAAAGCACGGTTAGACCCGCCATGGACGGACTGCTTAGAGCAGTCGAGGCACACTGACGATCGATCCATTTCATACGTCGATAGGTGCTCCAGCTTCAATCGCTTGTGTGCGCTTTATCGGTAACGTGTGCAAATGGATTTGTTACTACTGGGAACCGTGGTAGCCATTTATGTAAAAAGGCTTAAAAAACAAAATGGACATGGACATGGACGAAGAAATGGTTAATAAAAAGGCAATCCTACACTCATACAAACTTAATGACAGAATTGTTATTAGAATCCGCTGATTGGAGAAACTACCTTAGAATGGACGAGCCAACCTACTTTAAATTACTAGAACTTGTGACTCCCTTGATTACAAAACAAGACACTAATATGAGACAATAGGGAAGATGCAATATTTTCATTTTTGCTTTCATTTGAAAGAATCGCATGTAGAATAGACCACGCAAGTATAAAAAAGTTAAAATACTATAATTTATAGTCAAAAATTGCTGTTACAAAGTGACAATTTAAACTTTCGCGCCAAAACGGATCTACAGTTCCTGTGACGTGACTCATGTTTGTCACTCGCCATATTTGTTCGTCCGTAGATGTCATAGTTGCCTAAGTTTTGAATTTTGAGATATTTTGTGAATAAAAAAATCAAAGCAGTGTGAAGGTGAACAATGCCACCAATCTTCCGATCAAAAGCCGTGTTGGTTCTTGTTTTGTGCCAATGTGTCCATCAACTTCAACGAAGTTTCCAAATAAAATATTTTTAACTGGCCCTTTGATTTGGACATTTGTCGCCATACGATTCCCTTTTTGACCTGAAATAACTGCTATGTGTAGAAGTTGCTGAATAAAGTACAAGGTATTACTATGATTTGTACAACATACCGCAGTAGTTTAGTTCCTTTCATTTCTACGCTAGAATACTCCGCATTTCAACAAAAAAATGTACGACTATGTCGACGTCGACACTAAGTTTTGGAAAGTTTCTAGTCTGCTAAGCCTACATTCATTTTTATTCGAAACATCTATTTTTTTTATAAAACAATGTTTCCCTTTATAATCATAACATAACCTTTAATTAATTGTCATAACACGAGTGACGTCACCAGACTGATTGGTGGATTTAAAAAAACGTTCCGTTTCACATTACTTCAAATCGTGATTATTGTTTGAAATTAGTATAAACTAAAGTAAAAAAGCTTCAGTAGCAATTATTTTATGTTTTTTCAACATTTTGATCACAAAATAATGGTAAATATTATAACTGCATCTTCCCTATTGTCGGGTCGTTACTTGGTGGCAGCGCCATGCCGACTGAATAAAAATGGACGTAGTTTTGCACATACATGGAGCGTTTGGAGTGCGTCCAGATGGCGTGGCGCACGTTTGGTATACGTTTCTAGCATTGACGGTCACTCCAAAGTCACCACGCCGATACGTCCAAATGGAGTGGCGTGTTGGATTTCAATCCAAATGGAAACCCACGATCAGGATGCCGTTTAAAAAAGATTATACGTTTTTGACATTCACGGACCGATTTTGGAATGCAGCCACGCTATTTTGACTGTTGGAAGGCTCTTCAGTGGCCACCTTAAGGCCCCGGATTTTTGGGTGTGGCTAGTTTTTTTTAACCGGTTTCCTTCACCGATAAAAACAATATCAAATGAATATGTATTTTTGAAATAAAACCGGCTACGGAGTCTTAGTAATAGGGTCCCGTTTTACCCTTTGGGTACGGAACCCTAAAAACCCATTGGTATAAGCCGGGGTTCGAACCAGACCCCGTATCATGGTCATCACACGATAAGTGACAAGATAGAGCGTCCGTCACTGGCTGACACCGTTCGATAGAACGAGACGACGCTCCTATTATCATATCTTGTCACTTATCGCTTTTGGCTACAGTGGTTCTACACTAACTATCCTAACATGACCCTTATGTGTTAGACAATAAAGTGCAGACTCACTTGAGGTGTGTGATGAGCTCTCCATCGTCCACCTTCCACAGCGCGGTGACCTGGTCGAGCCCCGACGTGAGCAGTCTGTTGCCATCAACAGCCGCCAGTCGCAACACCTACATCAGACATCTTTTTAACTACTTTCTATCAAAAATAGTAGATTACTGCAGAGGCCGTGAAGTAAGGGATCGCTGGACGAGATTGGGGTAGACGGCCGAGTCGTAGACGATGCCGAATACAACGAGTCCAGCAATCCCTGTTCCGGCCGAGGATTGTATAGTACTTTTCTCAAACGATGTGAGGAAATATTAAAATTAAAATAAATACTTGGTAATCAATTAAATAATAGGTCATTTGCGCCTTTTTTATTTTTTAAACATGCCATTTGAACAAGCCGTTCGAGCACCATGTTTAACCGCACATAAAGTATAGTACCATAGATTATTTTTATTTTTTTTATGAAGCAAGTATGCTAACAGTGTCTAGTGGTGATTGGCAGTATGTAAATTTTCCTTTGTCAGTTTAATATTAGTAAGCAAATTTAAAAAGTTAGAGTAGCGGACAATAATGGTTTTACTTAGGGTTTTCATACATTACTTCTTGGCCTAAGGCCAAGAAGTAATGTAGGGAGCCATAAACAAGAAACTTCACGTCTTCATTTCGTGATATTAACGCGTACATTTCCGAGCATGTTTGAGAAATAGTAGATTACTGCAGAGGCCGTGAAGTAAGGGATTGCTGGACGAGATTGGGGTAGACGGCCGAGTCGTAGACGAGGCCGAATACAACGAGTTCAGCAATCCCTGTTCCGGCCGAGGATTGTATAGTACTTTTCTCAAACGATGTGAGGAAATATTAAAATTCAAATAAATACAAGGTAATCAATTAAATAATAGCTATATATGCGCCTTTTTTATTTTTTAAACATGCCATTTGAACAAGCCGTTCGAGCACCATGTTTAACCGCACATAAAGTATAGTACCATAGATTATTTTTATTTTTTTCTATGAAGCAAGTATGCTTACAGTGTCTAGTGGTGCTTGGCAGTTTGTAAATTTTCCTTTGTCAGTTTAATATTAGTAAGCAAATTTAAAAAGTTAGAGTAGCGGACAATAATGTTTTTACTTAGGGTTTTCATACATTACTTCTTGGCGTAAGGCCAAGAAGTAATGTAGGGAGCCATAAACAAGAAACTTCACGTCTTCATTTCGTGACATTAACGCGTACATTTCCGAGCATGTTTGAGAAAATACATTTAAGGTGTTCAGCCGTGTGTCATTGTACATAAGTTTCGTCGAGTTGGCCGCTAGATGGCGCTGTACCGTTCGGGTCGATTCTCGAATCGCGCTATAGAGATTTTTCCGGCGATAATGAACTTTGACCAGTACTAATTTAAGAGGGAAGTACAGTACGGGTAAATTACTTTCGAGACGTCTTTGCATTTGTAGTTGTGACCTCTGTAGCCAGCCTCACACGCACACACACATACGTGTACGTGTGTCCCTGTAAATATACAAATACTACTACAAATGCAAAAACGTCTCGAAGGTAATTTACCTGTACGTCTAGCACAACTTGCTGAAAAGTCGCTTCGCGCGCGACTGGGCGTCTCCTGTCTCACTCGCACCGTGCAAATTAGAAAGAGGAGGGTAGATCTTTCTCGACTCGCGTCGCGGCGCGGCGTCAGTTGTGCTAGCCCCCCAGCATATCTAGCAGCTCGCGATAGACAATAGGTACTTTTTATATGAAATTTCCATTTCGGGAGAAAACGTTTTCCACTAACTAAATCTTAACAAATCACTTTGGTTTTTATGTAGATCGCTTCAGCATAATAAGTATGTAGGTTTATAGGGTAAACTTAAAAAAAAAATTGATACCCATTTTAATTTATAGCAAATTTTGAAAATAGGAAAACCAATAAACTAAGTCTTTCATTGTGTCAATAATGTACTAAAAAATCATTGAGATTGGAGAATATTTATAAGTGGTTTTTTTTTCTTCCATTATTTTTTTACAAGTATACTTCCCTCTTAATTACTTTCTATCAAATAGTAGATTGTACAACAAGTGCATAAAAAGCACCATTTTACGCGAGATGTTTATGGATATAAAATCGAGTGTAAAATGGGTTTTATGGACGAATTGTATGTACACTCTACTTTTCACTTCGATTGCGAGGAAATGAAAACTATGAGTTTATTTCATGAAGTTTTATTGTGTACTTTGGCTGTTGGTATCCTTGCCTTGGTCTTAGAATACCAACGAAACATAATAAAATAAAAATAAAGAGTTTATTCAATGAAGTTAAAGTTGGTCGTGTGGCTGTTGGACCGATTGCCTTGGTCTTCGACAAAGGTTTTACTTTATGCACTAGAGCTTAAAAAAAAATGTATGTCGTCAACGAACGACTTAAAGTCGAGCTTTACGAGCATGAGAAGTGAAAAAGCTATTACAACACCATAGGCATGGACGCTTGCTGTTCGGTGCATGTGCATCGAACACGTGACCGGCCGCTCGCGCCCTACTTTGGCGATGCGGTCGTTTCCTAAAGTTAGTGCGTTTTATGACACCGTCGCGATCGCATTCTAACATTTTTATAACATTTAATTAACCTTAACATTTTACTTATTTTACTAACATTGTAGAAGTGTAATATATAACAATTGAAGTTTAAACTCTATCCTTTCATTCTACCAAACAAACACCTACTTGCACCCCAACATTTGGTCCTTCGAACAAAGTACTTCGCGCGTTGGTACTGAGACCATTGGGACACGTATCGCGAGTGAAGTGCAGGAACTAGTAGAACATTTGGGCAGTGCAGGTAGCAGTAACAGCCTGGTGCAGAACTACAGCTGTAAACATTCAGCAACGGAGTACATTCAGTAGCGAGGTGACGTCAAGTACAGGAAACATTCAAGTAAGATCTTTCCATATTTAAACTATTAACATCGGCAGTATGCTGGACGTAGGAAATCAGTTCCTTATAGCCGAAGAAATCAGGTCCAGTTTGACCAATTTCAAGAAAGATGGGTCAGAAAGGAAAAGCAATGAGGAGTATTTGAGACGAAAGTTAAACAAATTAGAAGAATTATGGACAGAATTTCAATTTAACCACGAACGGCTGTCAATGGAGATAAGCCCTCAAGATGCCTACTTCACAGGTAAACATTACGAAGCAGCGAAGGAGACATACAATATATTAAAGACATTGATTAACGACGAATTTCGTAAGATCAAAGGAAATCCGAGTGCCCAGACAAGAAGTGAAAACAAGGGAGATAAACCTCGGCCAGCGGAGGAATCAGGCTCAAGGAGCCAATTGCTAGATTCACAGAGCAGAGCTCAGAACAAGACAGCGGATGGGCATACACCGGAGCAACAGTATGATCATGAGGTTTATAAGAATCATGGGGTATACAGTAGAATGGATGACGCGTTGCGCAGGCAGGAGGCGAACTTTAGAGCGTTTCAAAGAACAATTGCTAACATTGACTTAGAAACCTTATGTGCCAAGTGGGAGTATGAAAACGCTCTAAAAACATTGAACACGAGGTGGTCAGCCATTGACGCACTACATTTGGAGATCGATAGTAAGTTGAACGGAGAAAACTTAGCATACGAAGAAAGTTTCGCTTCTTTCGAGCGAAAATATAACAGTTTAAACAAAGCTATTAACAGTAAGATGTGGTCAGTATCGCACAGGGAGAAAACAACGCCCATGCTAGAGCTACCAATGTTCAGTGGAAACTACAACCAGTGGGTCTCGTTTAAGGACTTATTTGTAGAGGCTATACATACAAATCCAACATTATCCAACGCGCAGAAAATGCAGTTCCTAAAGGCTAAAATTAGAGGCGAAGCAGAGAGACTCATCCAACATTTACCAATAACTTCCGACAATTACAGGACTTGTTGGGAAATACTAAATCATCGTTACGATAACAAGAGAATGATATTTACTTCCCATATGAACATTTTATTCGGACTTCAAAACATTCAACAAAACTCGATGGTACAGATTAAGAGGCTGCATGATGTGTCTATGGAAACTTTCAACGCCATAAAAAACTTGGGTATAGATACAGCAACGTGGGATCCAATTTTGGTCCATATCTTGTGTCAAAAACTGGATTCGGAAACATACACAGACTATTTGGAGTCACTTAGAAATACCAAGGATATGCCGATATTACAAGAGCTTTTAGATTTTCTAGAAGGCAAGTTCACGACCCTGGAAACATCGGCTCGTCGCCGACAAGACGGACAACAAAAATTGAGTCCACAACAGTCAACGACTTCTCAACAACATTCTTCAACTTACAGAAAACCGTTAAATACCTTTAACAATTATAGAACCAACGGAAACTACGCATCTATTGCGAAAACATTCCAAGGGTCGGGTTTCAAGTGCCCATTGTGTAAAGGCGATCACGGAATTTATAATTGCAAGTTTTTTCTGCAAATGCCGAACGATAGAAAATTGAATACAGTAAATAGGTTAGCGCTATGCGTGAATTGCTTATTCTCGCATAATGGCAAAACATGTAATTCTGCTAAAAAGTGTCGCAATTGTCAAGCGACCCATAACACAATTCTACATGACGCGTTGAATAAGTCAACGACCAACTCAGTTATGACGTCACAGAGCAAAGAGCGTACTAGTAACATGTCGCACGTAGCGCAAACTCGAGATAAACATTCTGAAATTCTACTAGCCACAGCCCAACTGAAAGTATTGGGCGCTGACGGATCATATTACAATCTGAGGGCCCTAGTAGACCAGGGATCCCAAATATCATTAATATCAGAACAGGCTGCTCAAACACTAAAGATTAAGAGGGAGAAATGTAGGGGAATGATCTTTGGAATAGGGCAACGAGAAAACAATTGCAAGGGAAAAATTCATATTACATGCAAATCAAACTATAATGATTACACCTTTAATGCGGAAGTAGTAATTATGAATAACCTTATAAAAAATCTTCCCAACAAAACATTTAGCAAGCCCTCATGGTCCAACATTCAGAACATTGACTTGGCAGACCCGGAGTTCTACATAAGCCGACCAGTAGATCTACTTTTGGGAGCCGACGTCTTCCCTAACATTATTATGCACGGGATTATAAGAAGTGAAGATACTTCAACACCTATGGCGCAACAAACACAACTTGGTTGGATGCTGTGTGGTAGTGCAGAAACATACCATTGCAACGTAGTAATAGACAACCTTGAAGACATACAACATTTCTGGGAGATGGAAGATATAACAGAAGAAGAAGATTTATCAACAGAGGAGATACAATGTCTGAAATATTTTCATGAGACGACTATTCGAAAACAAGACGGAAGGTATGAGGTGCGACTACCAATGAAGCCTAATTTTGAGACGAATCTCGGATCATCTAAACACAAAGCTTTAGCCCAATTTCGTAATTTGGAACGAACATTTGAGAAACAGCCAAAGTTAGCATCCGACTATAAAACATTCATGAAGGAATACGCAGAGTTACAACATATGACACCGTCAAAGGGTAACAAGACACTTGAATGCTACTTAGCTCATCACGGTATCGAAAAAGCTGAATCATCAACAACACGGTATCGTGTAGTATACAATGCGTCAGCAAAAACGACCACAGGTCATTCACTTAATGACCTCATGTATAAAGGTCCAAACTTACAGCAGGACTTACAATCTTTATTACTGAAATGGAGACAATACCAATTCGTCTTTACTGCGGACATAGAGAAAATGTACAGACAAATCTTGATACATGAAGACGACGCATCATTACAAAGGATATTCTGGCGAGATTCCCCTGAACAGCCCCTCCAATCATTCGATCTAAAAACCGTCACGTACGGCACAAAAGCGGCACCGTTTTTAGCAATGATGACGTTGAGGAAACTAGCTGCAGATGAACGAGAAAACTTCACAGAAGCTTCAAAGGTTCTGGAACATTCTTTCTACATGGATGACTTAGTCCACGGAGCGTACTCCATAGAACAGGCAAAACAGATGATTAAAAGCCTCGACCTCTTATTGAAAGCTGGAGGATTCAATTTGCGTAAATGGTCAGCTAACACTTTGGAGTTATTGGAAGATGTAACAGGCAAACAACATGATGTTATTTTTAATCATAAATCAGATGTGGTCCCCAAAACCCTAGGTATATGTTGGAATCCAATCAAAGACACGTACACATTCAGATATGAAACGACGAAGCGTAACAAACTGACAAAGAGAACCCTTCTGTCTGAAATTTCGAAAGTGTTTGATCCATTAGGATGGGTAGCGCCGGTAGTCACAAAATTAAAATTATTATTCCAAAACGTTTGGAAATTGGGTGTACAGTGGGACGAGGAAGTTCCAGCAGATGTTAACAAAGAGTGGACCAAGGCTCAGGCTGAACTGAGTACACTAAACGAATATGAAATCCCGCGATGGCTTAATAGCCGCGAACATGACGTCATCGAGCTCCATGGATTCTGCGATTCCTCACTAGCCGCCTTTGCATGTGTTATATATGCACGTAACAAACATCAAAATACAGTAGTACTGGTTGCGGCTAAAACAAAGTTGGTACCCATAAAAACTAAAATTACTCTTCCAAAACTTGAATTGAGCGGCTCTCTTCTATTGGCTAATCTTATGAAGAAAGTTAAACGAGCCTTGTAACATCATGAGATACACACCTATGGTTGGACCGACTC
Source organism: Epinotia ramella (assembly GCA_947578815.1). Lineage (NCBI taxonomy): Eukaryota > Metazoa > Arthropoda > Insecta > Lepidoptera > Tortricidae > Epinotia > Epinotia ramella. The sequence continues at coordinate 25,725,875 of OX388211.1, forward strand.
AAAAGTGGTTTTAGGGTGGCTTCAAGGCGAACCGAGTCGTTGGAAGCCCTTCGTCGCAAACAGAGTAAAACAGATAACCGAAGTCATGCCCGCAGAACAATGGCATTACGTAGGAACAAGTGAGAATCCAGCCGATGCAGCGAGCCGGGGCTTGTATGCCTCACAACTGCTAAGCGAACAGTCCTTGTGGAAACACGGACCTACCTGGCTACCTACATTTCAGGCTGAAAACATTGATAAAGAAACATTCATAACAGACCAAGAGAAAAAAGTATTAGTCAAACGTCATACAACATTCGAATACGGGTCCTAACATTATCGAACAACTATTGCATAAATACAGCTCATGCGATAAAATAATACATATCTTAGCATGGATACAAAGAGCGTTGACTCCTAAACATAAACATCGCCCGAGCTATCTCACATTACAAGAATTACGTAAAGCTAAACTGACGATAATTAAACATGTACAGCAAAATGACTTTAGCGACGAATTAGAACACTTGCGCAAGCACAAATGCGTACAAACACAAAGTAAACTAAAAGAATTACGGCCTTTTATTGATCAGCAACATATCTTACGAGTACGAGGGCGCCTTAACCAAGCGTTAATAAACGAAGAAATGAAACATCCAAAAATAATACCCAAGGATTCTCGTCTCGCAATCCTACTGATTGATCAAGCACACAAGTTAACATTGCATGGAGGCGCTACAGTAACTTTGGCAGCCCTGCGCCAGGAATACTGGATTACCGGTGGATACAACACTGTGAAAAGAGAATTAAGAAAATGTGTTACATGCCGGAAACAAGAGGGACATAAAAGGTATCAGCTGATGGGAGACCTACCCGCTGCCCGTTGCAATCCCGCCAAACCATTTTTTCACACGGGGATAGACTATACAGGAGCCGTAGATATCAAGGCAAGTAAGGGCCGTGGAGCAAGAACCTTTAAAGGGTACATAGCCATTTTTATCTGTATGGTGACTAAAGCTGTACACCTAGAATTGGTTACAGATATGACCAGTGCGGCGTTCTTGGCAGCACTCAGAAGAATGGCGGCTAGAAAAGGCGCCCCAGGTCACATTTACAGCGACAATGGTTCGTGTTTTATTGGAGGGAACAGGAAATTGCAAGAAGAATACCAACATCTACAACACACCACTGACAATAACTTTTTGGCGGAAGTTACCGGAATGAACATTGAATGGCATTTCAATGCACCATCTTGGCCAAGTGCAGGAGGCATTTGGGAACGGGCTGTTAGAAGCCTAAAATATCATTTAAAACGTGTTGTAGGGGAACAAAAATTAACATTCGAAGAATACTCCACCATCCTGTTTCAAATAGAAGCCTGCCTAAACTCTCGTCCGTTGTGTGCGTTAAAGGAAGACATTGATAATCTCGATTTCTTAACTCCAGCGCACTTTTTGTCTCTAGGAAGACCAGGTGTAACAGTCATTGACACAGCAGAAGACGCACGCACCAGATGGCATCTAAGTCAAAAGTTGTTCCAAGACATTTGGAAAAAATGGAAAACAGAATATTTAACTCAGTTAACATCAAGAACAAAGTGGCAAGTACCCCAAAAGAATGTAGAAGTTGGAAACATGGTGATTATCCATGAAGATAATCTTCCACCCGGAAAATGGGCTATGGGTCGAGTAATTGACGTCCACCCCGGCAAAGACGGCTACGTGCGCGTTGTAACATTAAAAACAAAAAATGGTACACTGAAAAGACCCGTAGTGAAGCTATCCGTTCTTCCCATCGACAAAGAACCAGAGAAGCTATTAGATCAAGAAAAAGAGAAGACACAGCGATTTACACGTAAACAGAAACCTTATGTTTTATCCCTTGTTCTGATGTTTATCTACTTCATGACAATATTAACTACAGGAACTTGCATGAAAACAACACCACTAAATAAACACCAAGCGCTTTACTTTGATAAAATGGCTACGATGCAGATTATCAGAGACCAGTGGAAAATAATAGCCTACTACAACTTGGATCCCTACTGGGATGGTTCAATAGCCTTCAAAAAATATTATCAACATTTAGACAACATGTGTACACATATACAACAAGTGACGCATTGCGAAATCATCATGTTACAGTTACGTCACGGGTACGATGAGTTGGAATACAATAACAGAGTTTTGCTGAAACAACAATTACGACGAGCCCGAAGGAGGCGCGGTCTCATTAACGGCGTAGGGAACATTGCAAACAGCCTATTCGGAGTATTGGATAGTCATTTCGCCGAACAGTACGAACGAGACATTGGTCTAGTACGAGAGAACACGCAACATTTAGCCCAGTTATGGAAAAACCAAACCTCTGTCATAGAGGCAGAATACAATCTGCTACAAAGAACGGAAGATACCATAGAGAAACAACACAAGATTATAAACAACCACTTATCACGTTTAGAAATGAATTCATTGACAATATCAAAGCGCGTCAATGAGATTGATTTCACAGCAGAATTTACTTTAATAGCAATGGCCGCAAATAACATACTGACCCATCTAAAAAGTATTCAAATTACACTACTGGATACAATTACTGATATTCATAATGGACACATCAACATTAACGTTGTACAATCCAAGCATCGTACACTTCTCGCGTCAGCATTAAATATAATTATAATGACGCTATAATAAAATCGATGTATCGGCGTTTTAATCACTTATGAATTAGTTTACGTTTATACGTGCTCCTAGCTAGTACTCATACATTTACCTTGGTTATCAATAAAATCATACAACGATATCAGTGTTTCTATCAAGTCTACAATCAACCATCAAGAATCAAATCATCTCAGGTGTACGACCCGTACATCTTATGGTCCTTCGAACCGGATTGTGAACCAGTGACAGTATAACGGAAATTTTCGTCCAATCGGCCTCCCACAAGCGGGTCTCACCGTGCGGATTGAAAAAGCGCAGTAAGTCACACAGAATCCGGGTACATCATTAACGATATCAAGAGAGCATTATCAGTTCGCCATCAAAAAATCAAGAGACGTCTAATACCAAATCAAATCAGGGGAGCCGCCTAAATCTTGGGACTCTTCAATATCATCCGCTGCAGGGATAATTATAATCAGTTTAAAAATCAAAAAACCAAGGGTAATTTCATCAAAATCGAATATCAATATCAGTGGCCACAAGCTTATCTATCAATTTTATTAATAAAACTATCTACTTGCCCATCAATAACTCAAGATGAGTACGAACAAGGAAATAGAGATGGTTATCAATGACCAGAATCAGCTTATGTCAAACATGAACAGGCTATATGAGAATTACAGAAAAGATGGACCAAGTCGCCGGACGGTGTCTAATATCAATAACAAGCTGAGAGGCATCGATGGATTCTGGCAGGAATTTCAGATCAACCATGAAAAGTTAATGGCATACGAAAATAAGGATTGCACTTCCTTTGCCGAAGAAAGCTATAGCAAGACCAAAGCCTTTTACGAATCAGCTCGGTCCGTTTTAGAGACTCATTTGGAGATAGCAAAGCAGGTTCCTTTATCACCCAGGACAGTATCACCGAAGCCTGCCGAGCGTTTGACAAACCCTTCAACATCAGCTCTGGTGCCAGATTGGGCATCAGAAACGAATAAAGACTCCAAAAATCAAGAGGATCAACCTTCAGCTCCTCGTAGTATAGAGGTCAGTAACCCGAGTTTTCCAATCCATCACGAAAAAGAAGGTGACTCTAAAGCCGCATCTCAAGACGCTCAGGAAAGGAGCAGCCCGCTTTCTCCAATCAATCCCGGGTTTGCAATTCCACCAATCTTCAACAATATAGATAAACACAGCGTGGATACCAAAAAATTATCAGAAAAAATGAGAAAACAACAAAGTAACTTCAAGGCCTTTGCGCGCACCATATATTACATAGATCTCTCATTCATTAATGAGAAATGGGAATTGGAAGATTTACTCAAATCAGTTCAATGTCGTTGGGCAACTATCGACTCTCTCCACTGGGACATCGACAGTGAGCTCCTTGAAGACGATGAAGTTTATAATCAAACTTTCTACAAATATGAGAAGAAATTCCAGGATATCAAAAAGTTGATCAACACCAAGATATGGTCCATGAATCATCGGGAAAAATCAACCCCAGTCATGGATATACCGCCGTTCAGTGGAAACTATCAACAATGGGTTTCCTTCAAAGACTTATTTAACGAAGCCATCCATTATAACCACTCTATGTCAAACGCACAGAAGATGCAATTTTTGAAGAACAAGGTCAGAGGTGAAGCTGAGAAGCTAATTCAACATCTCAACATCAGTTCGGAAAACTATGAAACCTGTTGGGAAATTTTAAACCACAGGTACAATAACATGAAACTAATTTTCACGGCCCACCTTAATAACCTCTTGTCGCTACCATCAATGCAACAGCAATCATACCCACAGATCAAGCGTCTACATGATACCACCAACGAGTGTTTGAATGCAATCAGGAACCTCGGCGTGGACATTACGTCATGGGACCCACTCATTGTCCATATCTTATCACAGAAAATGGATGCCGAAAGTCATACTGAATATGTTGAATCGCTAAAAAACCCTCGAGACTTGCCGACCCTAAAAGAATTTCTAGATTTCTTGGAAATGAAGTTCACTTCATTTGAAGCGAGCCGGCGAAAGTTGGACACACCGAAGCAATATCTTCAACCTGAAACATCAAAAAAAAAACCGTTCTACAAGTCGTTCGGAGGCACAATGGATTCAGCCATATCACCAACTAAATCAAACGATTTCAAATCAAGTCATTATCAAAAAAAATCATTGCCCTGTGTGTAATAAAAGCCACGGAATATTTCGTTGCGAAACATTTCAAAGGACAAGGCCAGAAGGCAAACGGAGCATTATTGCAAAATTGAATTTATGCAAAAATTGCCTCTACAATCACTACGATAAAGAATGTTTTTCTACAACTCGCTGCCGCACGTGTAACGAGAAACACAATACATTATTGCATGATGCCTACACTATGCAACAAGACACTTCCGATTTATTTAGCAAGCGGAAAAATATTGCAAATGTTACGCAAGAATCTAATAACATCACGGAAGTTTTATTAGCAACCGCTCTTATCAAAATAAAAGCAGCAGACGGAAATTATCATATCATGAGAGCAATTATAGATCAGGGATCACAAATGAGCTTGATTTCTCAAAATGCGGCTCAACTTTTACAACTGCCGCGACAACGATGCAAGGATATTGTGTACGGCATTGGCGCTAAAGGAATAACCTGCAAAGGTGCAATCAACGTCACCGCTTCATCACTGAGTGACGATTTTCAATTTGACGCCAACCTGTATGTCATGAACACACTTATAAATCACCTGCCGAACAGGACGTTCTCAAAGCCTGAATGGTCTCACTTGGAAGGAGTTCAACTTGCAGATCCCGAATTCCATGTTAGCCGCCCTGTCGACCTTTTACTAGGAGCCGACGTTTACGCCAAAATCATACAAGATGGTATTATCAATGTAAGCGAAGCCCTGCCTCTTGCACAGAAGACACACCTCGGGTGGATACTTTGTGGAAATGTGACATCATATCAATGCAACATAGTCGTCAACAACATAGACGACCTGACGCGTTTCTGGACCATAGAAGATATCAATGAATCTTCGACCATATCCTCGGAAGATCAATACTGCCTTGACTTTTATCGCGAGACTACATTCCGCCAGAACGATGGAAGATATGTCGTTCGTATACCGTTCAAGCCTGGGATGGAAAACGCTTTGGGATACTCAAAAAATTTAGCCATAGCGCAATTCAAACAACTCGAAAATAAGTTTAAAAAGAACCAAAGCATCGAAAATAATTACAAAAAGTTCATACAGGAGTACATCGACTTGGGACACATGCGTGAATGTGCAGACGAATCAGGTGGTCTGCCCAATTCAACGCAAGAATGCTTTTTGCCACATCATTGTGTCCAGCGACCAGACTCAGCAACCACTTCTCTTCGTGTCGTTTTCAACGGATCTAGTAGGACATCAAATGGAATCAGTCTTAACGACACTATGTACAGCGGACCTAATCTACAAAAGGACTTGTTATCACTCATTATCAAATGGAGACAGTATAAGGTCGGGATGATCTCAGATATCGAAAAAATGTTTAGACAAATCATGGTAAACATTCAAGACCAAAAATATCAGAAAATCATTTGGAGACATGACTCGCATCAACCGCTACGTGAATACGCACTAACTACAACAAGTTATGGTACAAGGGCCGCTGCATTTCTGGCAATGATGACGCTAAAGCAGCTAGCAAGTGACGAACGAAACAACTATCCCGAAGCTGCTAGAGTCGTAGAAGAGAGTTTTTACATGGACGACCTCTTACACGGCAGTCACGACATCGAATCAGCTAAGAAATTGCAGACAGATCTTATCAACTTACTCAAATCAGGGGGCTTCAATCTTCGTAAATGGGCATCAAATAGGCCGGAGCTACTGCAAGAAGTCAGCAAGTCTGAAAACGTACATCAAACTTTCGAGTTCAAAGATCAGGAATCTACGAAAACGCTGGGACTGCGCTGGCACCCATTAGAAGATCATTTTACTTTCGAACTTAAGATTAAACCTCCAGACACAAGTAAAATAATGACAAAAAGGGAGCTGCTGTCGAATATAGCGAAGGTATTCGACCCACTAGGTTGGCTTTCACCTGTAACAACAAAGCTAAAGCTACTCTTTCAAAACGTCGTATCAAATGACATCGGATGGAACGATCAAGTACCCGATAACATCAAAAAAGAATGGGAAAAAATCTATCAGGATCTACAACATATCAAAGATATCAAGGTACCACGATGGCTAAATAGTAGCCAAAATCAAAACATCGAACTTCATGGGTACTGTGACTCGTCCACGAAAGCGTACGCATGCGCTATTTACTGTCGAGTTATCCCACCAGGCGTCGAAGACAATAATTCATCGCCGCCTCCGGTACTGGTAGCAGCCAAAACAAGACTCGTGCCAACCAAGAAAAATGTCAGTTTGCCACGTCTTGAACTGTGCGCAGCGCAACTTTTAGCTACGTTGATGGAGAAAGTGAAACAATCATTATCAGAAAACAAAGCAAAAGTTATCTGCTGGTCCGACTCTACAGCAGTCTTAGGTTGGCTGAACGGGGAACCTAGCAAGTGGAAACCCTTTGTAGCCAATCGAGTTGCAAAAATCACCAAGGTCATACCACCGACCTGCTGGCACTACATAAAATCAGAAGAAAACCCAGCAGACTGCGCGAGTCGGGGAATCACGGCTCATCACTTATTAAAGCACCCACTGTGGTGGAATGGTCCCAAATGGCTACCATCATACAGTCAAAATCAAGAAAAACCAACTTTCACGACAGATCAAGAAATAAAATCATTAAAACAATGTCATATAGCAACGTCTAATCAAACAAATGACGTTATCAATGAAATAATGTGCAAGTATAGCAACATGACACGCTGCACACGAATACTCGCGTGGATACTACGCCTCGCCTCACAAGGACAGATACGCTCAAATTACTTAACAGCTGACGAGTTAAGTAGAGCTAAAAATAAAATTATCAAGTACAACCAAGAAAGAGTATTCTCAAATGAAATCGGAGATTTAAAATCAAACCAATCAGTGAACTCGAAAAGTAGCATATTGAAATTAAGACCTTTCCTAGATCAAAATGAAATGTTACGAGTTCGCGGCCGACTTCATAACGCGCACATCAGCTGGGAAATGAAACATCCACTCATCATCCCTCACAACAGTCGCATCACAGATCTGCTTATCGACCAAGCACACGGAACTACCCTACACGGGGGCGTAAAGCTCACTCACTCTAGGCTACGAGAATCATACTGGATTGTGGGAGGAAACAGAGCTATCAAAAAACGCCTACGACGTTGCATAACCTGCCTCAAGCAGAAACCTCCAAAGTTAACACAAATAATGGGTGACTTGCCTGAATCGAGATCAAATCCTTCAAGGGCGTTTTACAATACGGGAGTCGACTATACCGGCTACGTCACTGTAAAAGCTAACAAGGGTCGCGGCATCAAGACGACAAAGGGTTACGTAGCTGTTTTTGTCTGCATGGCAACAAAGGCAGTTCACTTGGAGCTAGTTTCAGATCTAAGCTCGGAAGCATTCCTAGCAGCTCTTCGGAGGATGGCTGCCCGACGTGGAGCACCCCGTCATATCTTCAGTGATAACGGTACTAATTTCGTTTGTGCCAATAAAGCAATCAAGAGACAGTACGAAGAGATCAAGGCCACGTTAGATGAATCATTTTTCAACGCCATCAGCGACATGGATATCAGCTGGCACTTTAACGCGCCATCATGGCCCAGCGCCGGTGGATTATGGGAAGCCGCGGTGAAAAGTCTTAAACATCATCTCCGCAGAGTGTTAGGCGACCAACATCTCACGTTCGAAGAATTTACAACCCTGTTAGCACAGATAGAAGGTTGTTTGAACGCACGTCCACTGTGCGCGCTGAGCGAAGACCCTGACGACGTAGACTACCTCAGTCCAGCACATTTTTTAGGAAGCGGTCCGACATTACATATTGTTGAAACAGAAAGAGACGAGCGAACACGCTGGCGCCTAGCACAGAAAATATTCGAGGATATTTGGAAAAGGTGGCAAGCCGAGTACCTATGTCAACTGCAATCACGTTGCAAATGGACGCAACCTAAATCAAACATCAAGGTCGACGACGTTGTGATTATTCATGACACAAACTTGCCTGCCGGCAAGTGGGCCCTAGGTCGAATATCAGCAGTTCACCCGGGGAAGGACGGCTTTGTACGCGTCGCATCAGTTAAGACAAAAAACGGAGTCATCAAAAGACCCATTATCAAATTGTCAGTTCTTCCTGTAACAGAAAACAACGAAACCTCAACCAATCAAGCAGAAAAGCAGAAGAAGAATTCGAAGGTTACGGCACAGTCAACAAATCAGAAAAAACCCTCAAAGGGCCAAATCATTAATTTTATAACTATGGCCTTCATGCTATTAATGTTATTTATATCACCGGCAGAATGCACTCATAACGTATCACGTTTCAAAGATGGGCAAGGCATTTACTTCGACAAAATAACAAACATAAAGCTGGCCCGGGATGAATGGAAACTCGTGGTTTACTACGACATCAATCCCTACTGGGAAGGCTCTGAGCTATTTTCAAAATACATCAATCACTTGGAAAAAACATGTAACGCCATAGAAAACCAGCAACAATGTAATATCATATTAACACAGCTACGTCACGCCTTCTCGGAATTAAAATACTACGACAGCATGTTACTCGGTCAACGCTCCGAACAACTTAGAAAAAAAAGAGGCCTTATCAATGGCATCGGCAGCATTGCTCACAGCCTATTCGGCGTACTCGACGAAAATTTCGCGGAACAATATCAAAGGGATATTGACTTGACCAGAACCAATGAGAAACACTTGGCTCAATTATGGAGAAATCAAACATCGGTTATTGAGGCTGAGTATAACCTGCTCAAAAGAGTCGAGAATTCAGTACAATATCAACATAAAACCTTCAATCAACACATAAACAACATCGAGAAAAGTATAAACAAACAAGGTAATCAAATTCAAGATATAGCTCAGATAAATGAATTTACTGTGTCATCGATTATCGCAAACAGTATACTAGTCAACCTGAAAGGAATCCAAGATACTTTATTGGACACCATCACTAACGTCATTTACGGCAAGTTCAACGTGCATTTATTGACACCACAACAATTGAAAGATGAGCTGAATATCATATCCGGGCAAGTGCCAAAGGACTTGACCCTTCCATGCGAAAATATCAACAACGATATACCCATGTTGTATCAATTAATGAAGGTGCGAACCAGAATGACCCGTCAGTATTTACTATTTGAGATCAGAATACCTTTAGTATTTCGAGACGTCTACGAGCTCTTCAGATTGATATCAATCCCAGTACAAAATGGAAAAAATATGATCAAAATACGACCCATAGCAAATCAGGTGGCTATAAATATCAAAAAGGAATCATTTATACCTATGCTGGATGAAACAGTTCATAAATGTAATCACTACGACGCTAACACCCTTATTTGTACGCTACAAGGTCCAATTTATCAATTGAAGTCGGACACTCACCTTTGCATAGCGGATCAAGTTACAAATAAGTGCTCAGCTGACTCTGACTCGTGTCGGAACATATGGACAGAATTAAGCGCTATGAATACATACCTTTATTTTTGTTGTGACGTATGTACCGCGAGAATCATATGCGGACAAGACGTAACGGCAGAGTATATTAGCAAGGCCGGGGTCATAACGTTACAAACAGACTGCGTACTAAACGGAGGTGATTTTACTATATTTCCTCAAAAGAAGCTTTCCAGCGAGATCAAGACTCAAGCAGACGTCGTTAGGTTCAACATACCATCTATAAATAATGTCATCAATCTCACGATACCAGTCCTTCAAGGAGAGTCGAGAGACCAAGAAGTGAACAACAAATATTTGAAGGTCATCAAGGACCAGATCGAACACATGAAAAACGAGGGATCCTTATCAGATGGAATCAACTATCACGACGTTCATCATTACACGGCCATCTATGCGGTCATGGGCATAGTAGCCGTGATAGCAGCGCTGTATATCCGCCGATTCATCCGGCGGCGACGACTCATAGCGCGACTCACCCCTCCGTTCGCGGCCTCTTCGGAGGGCGAACGTAGACCTACCTCGATGTCAATCACATCGCGAAGCTCTCTTCCATCGGCAGCAGAGCGGAGCAACGTCGGACAACTACTGGAGAGACAAGATCACCGCGCCGCGGCAACTGCTCTTAACGCAAATACTTCCGCAATGTTCAAGGGATTTACCACCATCAAATAATTTTCTTAATTCAATGTCATTTGTTTTGTAATCACTATTAATTGCTATTTAGTGTGTGTAATAATAATTTGCAGCATCTCCCATCAATTCTCATCTCCTGGCCGGGAATATGTACAATCCAAGCATCGTACACTTCTCGCGTCAGCATTAAATATAATTATAATGACGCTATAATAAAATCGATGTATCGGCGTTTTAATCACTTATGAATTAGTTTACGTTTATACGTGCTCCTAGCTAGTACTCATACATTTACCTTGGTTATCAATAAAATCATACAACGATATCAGTGTTTCTATCAAGTCTACAATCAACCATCAAGAATCAAATCATCTCAGGTGTACGACCCGTACAAACGTGATAAGCCCGCAACAACTTCAAAAGGAATTAAGTACGATATCCGGGCAGTTGGATAAAGAACTTACGCTGCCGATCGATAACATTCAACTTGACTTACCGAATATTTACCATTTACTGCGGATCAAATGTGTCATGACAAAACGATACCTCCTTCTAGAAGTACGGATCCCACTGATTAGTAGAGATAACTACGATCTATATAAAATTCAGGCAATTCCCCAACAAGTCGGCAAAAACATGCATCTCGTAATCCCCATAGAGAGTCATGTTGCAATTAATCTTAAGAAAGACGCTTACTTTCCCGTGACATCAAGCGAGTTAGAACACTGCATGTCACGTGACTCCATAACATATATATGCCAACTGAACACTCCTATCTACAAAATGAAAAGTGACCTTGATTTTTGCGTGAAAGAAATCAACGCCGTATATCAGTGTAAAACTAACATTATCGCATGCCAGAACAGGTGGATAAGTTTGTCAAAAATGAACCAATACTTATATTTTTGCTGTGATAATTGTCACCTACGAACGTTGTGCAAGGCTCAAGTTACAGCACATCAGCTGACTGGAGCGAACATTATAAACATTCCTGAAGAATGTCTCGTAAAAATGGATAATTTAACTGTATACACCCACAAAACGAAAGAGAGCACCCTCACCATAACACCCAAAATTGAAATTCCGGATATAGCCCCAATAAATAACGTGATAAATATAACAATGCAAAAAATTGCTGTGGAAAGCAAAACAGATGACACAAACACGCTTTTAAGGGAAAGTATTGAACAGAAAATTAGGATTATGAAAGAAGAACAACCCCTAGCAGATGGGGTGTCTGTCCACGATATTCATCATTACGTGCTCATCTACATTATGTTGATAGCGGGAGCCATTATAGCGCTTATCTTCATTTGGCGAAAAATGAGTCACAAGTCAGAGCCCACAGCATCGTCTTCGACCCGTTCAGCGGCGGCGGACGGCCGCGGCCGGGAGGACGGTCCCGAGCCCCCCGCCCGCAACACCCGTATGCAAGCTAGTGAAAGTGCGCGAGTGCAAATAAACGAAAGTGATATAAACACCAACACGGTTCGGTATAAAGATAGGGGCACAACCCCAGTATTAAGAAAAATCGCGTTTAGTGACGACTCTATGTGATCGTTATCCTTGCTTTATAGGACTTTAAGTTTAATACAATTTTATGATTCATTTTGTCCCATTACGTATATACAACTCCTAAATTTGTTTACATTAATCTGTAGAGATTATTAACTTTTATTCTTGTATCTTTTGCCCTCGGCAAGATGTTCGGTGCATGTGCATCGAACACGTGACCGGCCGCTCGCGCCCTACTTTGGCGATGCGGTCGTTTCCTAAAGTTAGTGCGTTTTATGACACCGTCGCGATCGCATTCTAACATTTTTATAACATTTAATTAACCTTAACATTTTACTTATTTTACTAACATTGTAGAAGTGTAATATATAAAAATTGAAGTTTAAACTCTATCCTTTCATTCTACCAAACAAACACCTACTTGCACCCCAACACTTGCAACTCCAGGGGTGCCACATGCGCTATTCCGACCCTGTTTTTTATAAAAGACTGTCCAGTGATTGTCCACCTCACCTGATGGTAAGCGACGACTGAGCCTAAGACGAAGCTCACTGGTTCAGCAATATAATATTCACTCTTGTCTTGAAGGCACCTAGCTCGTAGTTGACAGGCAAGTGCTACGTACCTCTCCGTCGTGCGCGCGCCAGTGTGCCCTGGGCGTGCCCGCGCGCGCGTCGAGCACGACCACGTGCCCCGAGGCGAGCCCCACCGCTATCCACCCGGACGCGTGCACGCACAGGCAGCGGATGAACGTGCTCGCGGTAGCCGGCAGCTGAGGAACGGTACCAAGTTTCGTCATAAAATACTTTTTCTCAAACATGCAATGAAATGTCTTATTACGTGCGTTATAACAGGCTTCAAAGTACAAGAAAGAAAGAAAGAAAGAAAAACATTTATTCGTGACATACACAAAACGACAACGTATAACGTTAAGGAATTTCATACAAAATTGAAGGCCTAGGCCTGGAAGTATTTATTTATTTATTTATTTGTTGCACAGCATCACGGCGTTCAGCCATGAAAATTAAAGTTTGATTTCTTGGAGTTTTTTTTATTCATTTCATTGCATGTTTGAGAAAAGCACTATGCATACCTCGGCGTAAAAAGGGGGTAACTATCCGGTCTCGCTACGCTCGGCCGTCTATAGCAACCCAGCCGGCAACCCCTTACTTCCCGGCCTCTGTAGTAATGTGCAATTATTGCCGTACTTTTTAAACTAGTTCAACATTGAGATGGTAATAACGGGTTTATTTCGTGTCCTCTTTTCTCCATCATCAGACCAGCTTCATGGTACCGTAATTTGCATTGCATGCACTGGGACCCCAAAGACAAGTGGCATTTCACGACAACTATGAGAGAGCTGCCGAAAATCGCAACGGAGCAGATAACGCGTCTATAAACCTACTAGCTAAAGAGGCAAATAATAGTACATTACTACAGAGCCCGGGAAGTAAGGGGTTGCCGGCCGATATAGACAGCCGAGCGTAGCGAGGCCGGATAGTTATGAGGCTGGCCACCTCTTTTCATGCCGAGGTTTGTATAATGCTATTCTCAAACATGCAATTAAATAAATAAATAAAAATACAAGAAATTAAACTTAAAATTTCATGGCTGAACGCCGTGATACTGTGCCACAAATTAAAAAATACCTTCTTGCAGGTATTTATTTTAATTTGTGGCTCCGATTTTCTATGAAATGCCATTACGGATCTCTCTTCTCGCTGCGCCCGAAACGTGACACTTCGAAGCCCATTATGAAGAGCACAACGTAAATATTTCATTTTACGTTTGAGAAAATTTAATTATATGTGCTACCCACCCCTTTTGAGAATACAGGCGTGAGTATGTGTGTCTTTAGTCACTTACTTTAAGCTCGTGTGTGTAGTTGCACGCTCTCGCGTCGATGACCTTCAGCGTGGCGTCGGTCGTCGCGGCGATCACCACCGTCGACGGCCCGGGCAACGTCCGCACGATGCTCACAGGCGACTTTATACTGTCCAGCTGTGGACATAAGGGTCATGTTAGAGTGAGAATAGTTCGGGTTTGAGCTTGAAATATAGTTAACACGGAAATCCCTCACTCTCAACACAGCGGATTCTTGTGAGCTCGGGCGACATTACTCACCACCAAATACAAAGTACCTGTACGAGTATTTGTCTCTAGCTGTCATCACAACCAATCCTCAAATTAATGAAGGGTCGGCCACGCGCTTGTGATCATTCTGGAGTCAGAAGCGTCCACAGGCTACGGTGTCAGCTTACCATCAGGCAGGCCTGATTGTTTGCCACAGTCGTGGTATAAAAAATCCCAGATGCAGATCCCACTGTTATTTAACACGGCCAGCTCCAGTGACTCGATTAAGGGCAGTGAGGTCGAGCCCTTTTTGTGACGTTTACAAATTCAGCTGGATTGATTTGAGGCGGAGCCTGTGGCTATATTTGTAAAAAAAGACACTGATATGTCATACCCGTGAGACTACGTTTTCCGTCATATATGCACCACGCTGTCTGTTGACACAGCCAGTCGCAGAGATTGGAGAAAAGTCAGCTAGTTACTAGGTCCTTTTATAACGTTTATACGTTCGACAGCAGCGAGCGAAAAACCATAGAATGCGAACTCCTTACAAATTACTACCCAAACACGTGCCCAAATACCCAGTATGCGCATGTTCGAACTAAACGGCTGCCTGGCATCGTTTTGACACCCCGCCCCCATCCCCACATAATTGCAATAACACCCATTCTGTGGGGCCTTTTTTCGGCGCTACTTACACTTCTATGGTTTTTACATTGGCTATATAAATAAATAAATAAATATTAGGCGACAATCTTACACAAATCGACCTAGTCCCATAGTAAGCATATCCTATCAAAGGAAACTGCAATATTTCAAGATGGATTCCCTAGAAGACCGACGGACGCTCTTAGATGCAACTTTCTTGTACAAGTTAGTGAACCACAAAATAGATTGTCCACAACTGCTGACATTGTTGAACTTTCGTGCTCCATCTCGTGTCCCCCGTAATGCTATCACCCCTCTCTGCGCCCCGCTTAGAAAATCAGTTTCAGGCACTAACTCTCCAATATGCAGGTTATGTAAAATCGGTAATGGTTGCTGTGGCAAGGCGGATATGCACTATGACCCACTAAATAAATTTATAGCGTCTCTCCGAAAATATTTCTTAAACCATAACTAAGAAAGTAATAAGTAAGTAGAAAATAAGTTAAAGGCTAGGAAAAAGCTATTTCTATAGTTGTTTACTTATATCTGTTTTGCATGCCGTGTTTACCTGTAAGTAATTGTGACACCACTCCTTATATGTATTAGCTTGTACGTTTTCAATGTATTGATGTCAACAATTGTAGGTGAACCTTAAATAAATAAATAAATAAATAAATAAATAAGCTCAATAAGGCTTGTGTTATGGGTATGGGACGACGATATATTTAATAGATAGAAATACTTAAATACATAGAAAACATCCATGACTCAGAAACCAATATTCATGCTCATCACACAAATATTTGTCCTTACCGGGATTCGAACCCAGAACCTTCAGCTTCGTAGGCAGCGTCACTACCCACTAGACTAACCGGTCGTATATGTTTTAAATAAAGAACAACGAAATGTCTTACAAGTGAGACCACATTTTCCGTCAAAGAGTCTCATATATGCACCACGCTGTCTATTAACACAGCAAGCCGCAGAGACGTGGTGAAAAGTTAGCTAGTTCCTAGATCCTTCTATAACGTTTATACGTTCGACAGTATTTATTTGAGGCGGGCCTGACACAGTGGCTATATTATGTTTTAAATAAAGAATACTGAAATGTCTCACCTGTGAGACCACATTTTCCTTGAAGGCCCTCCTATATTTGCACCACGCTGCCAGTGGACACGGCCAGCCGAAACGAGTGGAGGAAGGTAAGTGAGAGGACGCCTTTTTTATACCGTTTATACGTTCAACAGCATTGATTTGAGGGTGAACCTGACACACTTCACGTGACTATATGTTTTAAATAAAGTGTTCGGTACCGGCTTTTTACCGCGGGTATCACTCGGTTGATAATTTGGGCAGAAAAAGACACGTCACCTTTTGACGTTTGACGTCTGCCATTTTAGTCAGTATAACCTAGAATTTGACTTTGTTGGAGTGAACCCATGCTTTGATTTGTTTTTTGAGTTTTGTGAAAGCATTCGGGACATTTGATTTATGTTAATTGGAATCAGTTCATAATTGAGGCCAGGCGCTCCTATCGAGGAGTTTTGTTGTTGCCTGTGAGTGAAGTGATAAATTTAGGTCGGTAGTTTGGATTCGGGTGCGCCTACTTGGTGGGCTATCATCAAGGAGCCAGGAAGTGTTCACCAGGACACGCGACGGCCTCGACACCCACACTCTAATACACATACATTCAGTTACACATATCGACGCCGCCCTGTCTAGACGCCGGCCGAGCGACAACGGCGGATGAAGCTTCCATCAAGGTAAAAGCACGTTTCGTTTTGTACCGGACCGACACCTGGCGCATCTTCGGTATGCCACGCTTCTTGGAAGCTATAGCTTAGCGGGGTTATACCGGTCGTTCTAGTCCAGGTCTCTACTCGGGTCAGGAACTCGTCGGGCCCAGCCCTGGCTTCAACCGAGTAGAGTCTTGCAAGCCCGGACTAGTAGCGAACATAAAGAATACTGAAATGTCTCACCTGTGAGACCATGTTTTCCATGAAAGAGTCCCATATATGCACCACGCTGTCAGCTGACACAGCCAACCGCAGAGACTCAAGAAAAGTCAGCTAGGTCGAGCCCTTTTTGTGAAGTCAAGTGCATTGATTTGAGGTGTAGCCTGTTACAAAAGACTCTGAAATGTTGTACCTGTGACACCACGTTCTCCATGAAAGGGTCCCATATATGCACCACGCTGTCAGTTGACACAGCCAGCCGCAGCGACTCGAGGAAGGTCAGTGAGAGCACGCCTTTCTTGTGGCCCGTGTAGGTCCAGTTACATTGGCTTGTCGCGTTGCCGTCGCCCTGAGACAAAACTCGAACGGTTTCACAAATAAATTTTACTTTCGGCACTCGATACATTCGGAGTCGCCAGGTAGCCTCAGTAGATTTTTCCTAAGAGAGAGTACACGCGGAGAATTTTTGTAGCGATACAAACGCCGTTACCACCAAATATGACTAGTGTTGCGATGTGTTCGTGCAAACTGCAACTGCAAGAAATCGTCGTGTCTAATTGCTCTAGTAACTAAGAAGAGTTTTTTTTTTTATTGCTTAGTCGAGTAATAGGTAGCCGCCCAACAACGAGCCAGCCCCGCTAGCTAGCAGGACTTTTAAAGCATATAAACTTTAATGGTCGTATTCATAAACGTTCTATAAGCCTATTTTAAGAGGGTGTATTGGAAATTATCGCGTGCTTTGAAACGCCGTTCTGGCTAGATTAAGAAACAATAAGGTCTGATTTTCAGATATATGATTCTTGACTATATTATTGTTTATCTGATTTAATAGATACATGATTGCCTAAAATGTCCTCGATAGAAAAAAAATGCAAAGTTGGGTCTTTATTTTCCTTTTTTAACTCAACCTACTCAAACAATAAAAAAATTTACGACAGAATCAAGTTAATACTATATGTAGTATTTTATCTCATCTCAAATCTCACTTAATGAAATATAAATAAAACTTCACTAAGCTAGGTATTTATCGAATTTTGTCCAAAAAAGTCATTCCCGAAGAGTGTTGCATTTCTTTTTCTCGTGCGCGGAAGGCATAAGCATGGCCTCCCAACTAGAACAACGTATAATTGATACTAAAAAAAACTCATAGATGGCGACACAGGTACCGAGCGAAACATTTGAACCAGTAATCGTGAAGATAGAATGATTTTTACACCTTAATAAATTCAACGTACCTTAATTATATCACAAACATACTTTCGCACATACAATAAAGGTATATTTTATAAGTTTAGTAAATGCAATAAAATTGATACTAAATCCATGTAACTCGTACTATACGAGTCAGCTTTCAAGCTTGCTACGTATTATTGGGTACTGTCACTAGATGGCGCCATCACGGGTCGCGAAAGTTCTATGGAACCACAGGCTCTAAGCATTTGGTTATGTATATTTTTGTGTGATGTGTAATATTGTCTCTAAAATACTACTTTTATATCGAAAAAATCAAAAATACTCTATTTGTTGCCCGGGAAGTCAACGCCATCTGGTGATATCTCAGTGTATTACTAAAGGCTGACAGCGTCATAGCCGTGGTAGCTCGGATACTGCATCTACTGGTGTAGCTACGGGACTAAAATTGTATACAGAATTGCCTACATTAGGACGGTACGCTTTTGCTCTATGGGATTGGGTATCTGTACTTGTATTCTTTAATCTGTGGCATAAGCGTGTCCCTGTCAAGAAGCGTGATAGACTCGAATCAAGGCATCCCGTTAACTAAAATTTCGTTAAAAATCGTTTGTCCTTATCTGTCACTTTGACATTTGTGTTCGTAAGAAAAGGACAAATCACATTTTATTTAGCAGAGGCTTTTAAAGTTTAATGAATAAGGGGGGTAAGTAATTAAGAAGAGTTTTTTTATCGGTTAACCGAGTAACAGACAGCCGCCCAGCAACGACCCAGCCCAGCAGAACTTATATCTTTCTGAAGTGAACACTTCTTTAGCGGCGCTGTGCACTTTTTGTGACGGGTAAAAATTGTTAAACTCGCCACAGGTCACGTGACCGTAAGATTCGTAAGACGTGAGATTCGAGACAGGTCACGTGACCGTAAGATGTCACGTGACCTGATCGAAAAACTGTTACGGTCTTTTTTTTACGATCGCGTCTCGCGTGCAGCAACGCCCTGAATGTCAACATACGACTGAACTCATCACGTCGTGTTAATCCACATCAGACTGAACAATCTACCTGGTTCCTAAGCGACCACAGCCGCACAGTCTTGTCCTTGCTGCCGCTCATGAAGCTGTGCTCGTTGTCCAGACAGTGTATGCTCTTGACGGAGTGCGTGTGCCCGACGAAGGTCTGCAGCTTGATCTGCTTCAGGTTGAACCGGGTCTCCTTGTCCGGCCGGCCGATCTCGTGCTCCCAGTATATCAGCCAGTCGCCGCGGAGGTGGCTGTGGGGAAATTTCAGTGTCATTATAGCTGTTTGGATTCCTAGAGTAAAATAAATCTGGGGGCACGGAAGTGCCCCCGCCAAGACGAGCCAAGCGAAGCGCAAGGGCACTGCCACCTTTTCTCGAAGCGGTTCGTCGTTTTTTTGAAAATCATAACTTGGGATTGGATTATTAAATTAAATTCAATTCAATTAATTTAATTTTGAACAAAGTCCATAACGTGTTAGTAACATTTTACTTAAATCTAGGGTTAATATTATATTAATACACGTTAAAACATAAGGGTGCATGCAGCTGCACCCAGTGCTTCAGCCACGGTGAGGCCCACCTGTCGGCCAGCGTGCACAGGATGGTATTCGAGCTGGCGCGCCACCGTCCAGTACTCTCTCGAGCTAGATCGCTTCCTGATGATCGCGTGGAAGCCGTCGATCCGACCCTCCGCGAACATACCCGAGGCGCTGCAGTGCCGCAGCAGCCCGAACACCACCCTGTACGCCTGTACGGATTATACCAGATAAACAAAATTATCGGGGTATGATGTCAATAGTGGACTTATTAAACATATAAAGTTTCAGTAACATACACTTAAGATTTTATTGATATCTAAAAAACGCCGATTTCATCACTGACTCACTCACTCACTCACTCACGTTGACCATCAAAACCTTTAGGGTACTTCCTGAAGTCCTAGATAGCTGAAATTTGGTATGTAGGCTAGTACTAATGTACACAATCAACAAAAAAGTACAAAAAAAAAACTTCTTCCCCCCAACCCCTTAAACTAGGGTATAGAATTTTGTATGAGACTTCCGCAAATTTTGATGCTAGGGGTCTGAAAACTTTATATAGGGACTCCTTGTTATAAATAATAAAATACATATTTCAGGATTCTTCGTAAATCGCCCCCCACCCTTTAAATTAGGTGATGGAAGTTTTTATGGGTTTTGCCATTCACTTCTTTAGAAATTACCTTACAAAACGGAATGAGATCCCACTAAAAACATTACATGTAAAGTGATTGCCAAGCGTAGCTCATATAGCTTTCAGCGTGAAAAAGATATCAGATCGCAATTAGCGCCAAGCTTCCTGCTCCACACGGCCTAACTCTACCAGCCACGCTCTACAAATTGTGTACCTTGGCTGCGCAACCGAGATAAGTTTTGAAAATTTCAGTTTTGCGATATAATTACAATGTGTGTATGAATAAATAGCTATCCCATTCCCAAACCTACCGCGGGCGAATGAATCTCTAACAACGCTACACGCGCGCTGTATGTCGAACCTCATCACATCACGTAGTTGTGAAAGGAACCGAAGCGCTTCCTCTTATCAGCGCGTTTAGCGCGCTCCAAATGCCGCCCCTTAAGAGCGCGCTCCGAATGCCGCCCCTTAATAGCGCGCGCCGAATGCCGCCCCTTAAGAGCGCGCTCCGAATGCCGCTCCTTAAGAGCGCGCTCCGAATGCCGCCCCTTAAGAGCGCACTCCGAATGCCGCCCCTTAAGAGCGCACTCCGAATGCCGCCCCTTAAGAGCGCGCTCCGAATGCCGCCCCTTAAGAGCGCACTCCGAATGCCGCTTTTTGATGTGTAGACAGCCATTGACGCCCCTTTATAGCACCCTCTATGTTTCTTTTTTATTGTCAATGGTAATTTACGCCTTACCTATTAGTATTTTCAGTATCGCCGTCTTTTTAGTGCCGTCTTTATGGCGTGTAGAGCGTCAATGGCGCCCTATAAGAGCATTCGAACGTCGCTCCTTCTCTTTCGGAGCTCCAGTGAAATCAAAGATACTAAGACCCTACCGATTAGTGTTTCCGTCCTTGTCCATCCTGCACTGCAGCACGCTGTGCGGCGCGGCGCGCGGCGCGTGGTCCGCGACCTGGATCCTGTTCCCGACCAGTGTCACGTTGGAGCCGAAGCTGTTGGAGCCCGAGACGCCCGCGGCCTCGGGCTCGCGCGCCGGGATGTCGATGAAGCGGCTCAGGGGAGAGTCGCTGAACGAGGACTGGACGCGCCCGCGTTGGGGGCTGGAACTATAAGTGTAAGTCGGTTTGGGGTCTTCTCCGTAAGAGGAGGGTAGCTCATCTCGTTTTGCGTCACGTCTTTGGCCAGACTCGTAATACGGGTGTAGACTCGAAAATTATTATTACTCCAAAAGAAAGGAGGCAATAATATGCCTAGTGACGAAAAGCGCATTCAGATATCTCAAAGAATTACGAAGCTACAACCGTTTTAATATTGCTTGTTAGAGAGAGAAAACGCAAACAGTTTGTGACGGCGCCGAACACGACGGGGCGCGGCACGTTGCCGTCTATTAGTGACGTCACAAACTACAAGCGCCATCGTTTCATATGAAGTTGCGTTTTGCGAAAAAGGGACGGAACATACTTCTTAAAACTTTGGACACTTATAACTTCGTTCTTCGTGCACCTAACCGTGTAACCTTTTGCAGAAAGTATTTTTTTTCTCCATTAATCCTTTTTCGAGAAAATATGACATTTTGCATTATTTTATTTAGAGTCTACACCCCTATTCGGACTCTTAAGAAGGAGCACATATCTAGTACAACCATTTGCGAAAGAAAATTGAGACTGTTATGTGTTGTCGCGTCGCTTATAACAAAAAGTTGATCGCTCATGAGAGTGAGCATAAAGTTGGCCTGATTTACAACAGTAAAAACCTGCTCAAATATTTTAGTTTTAGAGTTGTCTACAAAAATATCTGACACAATAGAACTGCTGCATTGTTATTGGCATGGTACTCTCACGCAATTGAATGATGGGGTGGCCAGGCGAATTCGAGGATCGGCAATGCCAAGTGTTTCTTAATGGCACATTGAACTGTTGAATTCTAATGCAAACAAGCCCTCCTTCTGATGGCAACGATGTAAACTATAGGTACAGTCAGCATCACATAGTTAGTAGCAGCCAAAGTAGCCAAATATATCGTAACACTTCCTTACTCCTATAGTAATAAAGACGTGTTCCGATATATTTGACTACTTTGGCTGCTACTAACTATATGATGGAGACTGTACATGTTAGAGCCAATCAAAACTCTTTAAAAAACCATTTGTATTTGCTATCAACTAATCAGAATACAGCTGGATATTAAAATCAACTAATCAGGAAACGGAATTAATTTCAAACATCAGGCGTTCTTTATTCCCGAATTCACAATAATTAAAAAAAATAAACGCCTCTGACCGTCTATAGCCGCGTCCAAACGTTCAAGCGTGGTTGACTGCATGTGGCATAAGCTATGAGATTGAGCGGGATAGACTGCGCTCGGCCATCTCCCGGTACCACCATCTCGTGGTAATATGGCTTATTTTAGACCCTTGTCATACAATCTACTATATCATTACCTAAGAGTGGTGAACACATGAGAAGACTGATGTAATAAAGCTTCAAGTATACCTGCCGCTGCCCGCCGCGCTCCGCTCGTGCTTGGCGCACAGCGCCCGCACGGTGTCCGCGTTCTTGAGGCAGCGCTCGAAGGTCTCCGCGCCCACGAACCGCGCGAACGTGCTGTACGCCTGGTAAGCCAGTTCCTCGTTGAACACCACCAGGAGCTCTTCCTGGGCCTGTGAGAGTACATCTTATAGGCACATCATGTCACAGAAAAAGCGAGTGCTTGTGATGACAGAAATATATTAGAAGATGCATGTCAGGTGACAGAAATATATTAGAAGATGATAGAAGTGCAGGCCAGGTCGGGCAGGTCGGACCGTCCACTCGTCCCCCAGTACTCACGGTGAGCCGCGTGGCGTCGGGGGGCCGGTCCGGCAGGTCGGGCGGCGTGCAGGCCAGGTCGGGCAGGTCGGCGCGCAGCACGCGCCCGTCGCGAACCGTCCACTCAGCCGTCGTGCCGTCGCGACAGATCTCCAGGAACCCTTCCTTGCCTTCGTGTGCTTCTGATTCAGACTTGAAAAAAAGTTTTTCTCACTTCTCATGCTCGTAAAGTGTGTCATATAAAGCCTGCAACACACTGGCGCGGCTTGCATTGGCGGTCAATAGTCAATTTGACAGCTAATGATAGGTTTAGTTTTGACCAGCACCGCCTAACATATGGTTGAGGGAGGCGATGGCTGAGATATGCGTCATACTCGTGACCGGGTGCTGTTTGTGGAGTCCGGACTGTTCATGCTTGCAAGGGCATAGTACTTAAATACTAGTGTTGTTATTATTATTATCGTATTGACGAGAGATCATTCTGATCTTGACACGTTTTATTGTTAATGACCCTGTACATCTCTGACAACATTAAATTAATGTTCCTTATTTTTGTTTTGTTCTGACGCTTAGAGACCGTATACATCTCTACAAACATTAGAATAATTATTAATTGTATTTGGACGCTCAGAGACCTTATACATCTTTGGAATACTGAATTAATATCATTAACTTCTTGGTAATGCTGATACAGACCTTATATATCGAATGTAATGGTCATATTTTGCAATTTTGTTTTGTTTTCATTAACTTAGTGACATTTACTTTGTTAACCGTTTAAATCGGTCCTTAATCTGCAAGTGTTAAATGATTATTGTGTAATATTATTATTATTACATTGTAAATTACCGTTTGACATGTAAAAGTGCCCTTGTGGCCTATTTGCAGAATAAATAATTGATTTGATTTGACTGGCGCGGCCTGCGGCCGCTGCGCGGCTGTGAGACTTTTATTTATTATTAATTTAGCCTCTAGTGTAAATGTATACACATTATGATTTTTAAAACATTTAATTTGACCAATCAAAATACTTCAACGTATTAAATCCACCGATCGCTGCTCTTTCAAAAAACATTTGTATTTGCTATCAACTAACCAGAATACCAAGGATAAGGACCAAGCTAAAGAGAAAGTTAATGTAATGTCGTATCAGGAGCTCAAAACAGTGGCAGAGAGAAGAACAGAGTGGCGATTACTCCACCGACAAGAGCCCGGCTCTTAAGTTTATGATGATGAACCAGAATACAGCTAGATATAATCGATCAATCAGAAAACAGAATTCATGTCAAACGTTAGTTGTTATTAATCCCTAAATCACAATCATTAAAGAAAATAAACGCCTCTGACCGTCAATAGCCGCGTCCAAACGTTCAAGCGTGCGAGGAGCGGGATAGACCTCTGTCTATCTCGCTTTATCTTATGGCCCCGTATGTTGTCCGCCGCGCTTGGCCGTTTGGAAGCGCCTATAAACGGTCAGAAGCGTTTATTCGTGGTGTCAATATTTTGTATCTGTGTCAAAGCAGTTTATTAAATAAAATGCCGCCAAACTGTCAAACTTTTCGCCGTGAAATTTATTATTGAGCATGGATGGATAATCTTCGTTTTTACTATTTTTTCGCAGTCAAAGTGAAAAGTAGAGTGTATAACTGGTCTAAAAGCCATATTACCCCTAGAACTATTTTTCCTCACTTCGCTCGGGAAAATAGCCATCTCGCGGCAATATGGCTCATTTTAGCCCCTTGTCATACAATTTACTATTAAACACTACGCGTAATGCAAAGTTCGCAGGCAGACATTCTATACGTAGATGAATGATTCCGAATATTACCCCTTGCATACAAACTTAGAAAGCTCCCACAGACTTTTCTCTTTAGGAATATTATTATAGATTAGTATAGACTTAACATGACGAAAGATTACACAAGTTCAATTCGACGAAATACATAGCTCAATAGAATTTATTTATCATTTAATCTTTATTGCACAAAAGACTAACTTATGGTTAAAAAAGCTCAACCTTAAAGCAAATCAGAACCATTGAGGGCAGTCCAACTTAATTTAAACAAAAAAAATATTTTCACTTCTCATGCTCGAGAAGTGTGTCATATTAGGCTTAGATAGCGGGGCTAAAGTAGTACATTTAGCCCCTAGGGAAAATATGTAAACATATTTATGATTTTAAAACAATTTAATTTGACCAATCAAAACACTTCAACGTATTAAATCCACCAATCACAACTGTTTAAAAAACCATTTGTATTTGCTATCAACTAATCAGAATACAGCTATAATTTAAAATCAACCAATCAGGAACCAGAATAAATTTCAAATATTAGGCGTTTTTTATACCCGAATTCACAATCATTAAAAAAAATAAACGCCTTTGGCCGTCTATAGCCTCGTCCAAACGTTCAAGCGGGGTGGCCTGCAAACAAGACATAAGCTATTAGATTGAGCGGGATAGACTGATGTCTATCTCGTTTTATCTTATGCAGCGTATGCTGTCCGCCGCGCTCGACCGTTTGGACCCGGCTATATACGGTAAGTAGCGTTTATTCGTGGTGTCAATATTTTGTATCTGACAAACAGTTTATTAAAAAAATCATGCCGCCAAATTGAACAATCTTTTCGCTGTGGAATTTATTATTGATTGTGGATGGATAATCTTTGTTTTCACTATTTTCTTGCAGTCTAAGTGAAAAGTAGAGTGTATAACTCTTGTCTGAAAGCCATCTTACCACTCGAACAATTTTCCGTGACTTCGCTCGGGAAAATAACCATCTCGTGGTAATATGGCTTATTTTAGCCCCTTGTCAGACAATCTACTATAGCAGATCAAAGGATAGGAAGGATAATAGATATAACAAAATACGATATGATATAATATAATATAATAATAAATATGAATACATACATATGAATATAAACACGAAACTTACGAATAAGATCGATTATAATTTCTTAGTTCTGCAAGCATGTAAATTTAATAAGGATTTTTTAAAGGCAAGCATGTTTTGAGTAGTAGGTACAAGTATACATTTTAATGAGATTTCCTTAATCTAATTTATGAAACACTTTTGCAAAATGATATTTACCACGACTTAAAAAAAAAGCTATCACAATCGTAAAGTTTGTACCTTGGAACTTCGCACCAATAATATTATAAGCGAGACGTATCTTATAAGCAGGGTTTACATTATTACATACCTTTTCTACGGTGGATTCGTCTTGTTTCGGCCAGTTATCTAATTTTCCAGTTGCTTTGTCAAACGCCAAGAAGAAACTAGAACAAAACCAATCACCATGTTCAATTTGGAACTATGTCCGGTCGCCTGTATTCGCGGTATCGCAGTGTTGCACCGTTAGGGCGGTAATCGTTTGAACGTCTCGAGATAAATTTGTATGAAGTGGTGGAGTTTAGCTCGTTGCAAAGAAGGCACCTGTTACTGGGCACTTCCGACTTTCTTTTAAGAGCACAAGTGAGCATGCAGCCTTATCTTACTAATATTATAAATGCGACAGTTTGGATGTTTAGAAGTTTGTTACCCAATCACGCAAAAACGGTTAAAAGGATTAAGGTGAATTTTGGTATACATGTATAGCCTGGATCAACATAATATATGTATAATACTTTTTACCCCGGGAAACATCCCCTAAGGTAGCGAAATGGGGGGCACAAGGTTGTATGGAGCTACGATATAAACGAGTTCCACGCGGATGAACTCGCGAGCAGAAGCTAGATCAAAAATAAACAAGACAACAAAGGGTACAACATTAAAGGAACATTCACACGGTTCATAGACCTTATTTCATTCAGAATGTTAATGAATGATACAGTATCCCAGTGTCCCCCTTACTCCACCCAGAGACGTAAAATTTGTGGGTATAACAATGTACAACTTATTTAAACTCGTGCGTAAAACAATCTACCATAACCAGCCGACAAGACTGGATTTGTTCTTTATTGGCCTTCGCACTGGACAGACTGGCTCCAAGTTACCGTTGCAACGCGGGCACACACAGATGCTTCCTCGTCATCTCCGGCCCCACGCGCAGCGCCAGCGCGTGCAGCGCGTCCAGCAGCTTGCGCGCGAGCGCGCGACGCGCCACCGCGCCGCTCGGGCACGCGCAGCGCGTTGTCGAAGCGAGGCGCAGCGCTGGCTGCAGGATCGACTTGAGGAACGTGTCCTGAAATCGCACATCCTATTAAAAAAAGGCGACATTTGTATTCTTGCTTATTCTTGGAATGAGCAAGAAAGATTTCTCCGGGTTATCAGTTCATGCCCACGCCAGTCACGCCCAAATAAAACTATGCCCATGACGATCGGTTGTTTAAAAACTGATAATAATACACTTTTATACCCATATTTATGCTAAAAGCGGCACTGGAACGCAAGTTGTATGTGCTCTGCCTACCCCTTTTAGGGATAAAGGCGTGAATGTATGTATTTATGTATTGTATGTAATAATACCTGGTAATGTTAACAGATAATATGATTCTCTCCCAAATGCAGATTTTGCTACATCAAGGAAAGAACACGCTGTTGCCCTCCTATTACACTCGTTTCTCCATGTCTAAAATGCTTCGTGAGTAGTCCACCATGAAACTTGCCAGCGCACCTACTAATACGGGTGTAGACTCGAAAATTATTATTACTCCAAAAGAAATAAGGCAAAAAAATATGCCTGCTGACGAAAATCCCATTCAGATATCACATATCACAAAGAATTACGAAGCTACAACCGTTTTGATATTGCTTGTTAGAGAGAGAAAACGCAAACAGTTTGTGAAGTGACAATCCGCGAGGCTGCCGCGTCACGCGTCGCGCGCGCGCCGGGGGGTCGCATCGATGGCGGCGCCGAACACGATGGGGCACGGCTCGTTGCCGTCTATTAGTGACGGCACTAACTACGAGCGTCATCGTTTCATATGTAGTTGCGTTTTGCGAAAAAGGGACAGAACATACCCCTTCTCAAAACTTTGGACACTTATCACTTCGTGATTATTTCACCTCTGGCGTTGCTTATTTCTCCATTTGAACCACATTTTTAAACCTTTTTCGAGAAAATACGATATTATTGATATTGATTATTGATAAAGACGACTGGCAGGTGGCAAAGACCTCATCCCAGTATCTGGAGTCCACTCACACCCCAGACTCGGGGTGTGCACCAACCAGTCTCACTGGAGCGCCAACTCTAGAGTATTCCAGTGTTTGGTTTTACCGCCCGCATGATTGTGCCGGAGATTTCCCCTGGATTTTCCGCAGGCTACTCTCCCACCACGTACCCCGATCGCTGTATTACGTTGATCCTATAAAAGCAACAGTCAGAGTGAAAATAAGAGACAACGACCCCAGTATCACCACGTGTCACTGACCTGCAGCTGCTCCATGACCTTGGCATCGCACATGTAGGGCACGAGGTACTTGAGGAGCTGGAGACAGGCCACGGCGCCGCCCTCTAGCGGCGCGGACAGCCGCCGGCGGCACGAGGCTATGAGCTCTCCCATGTGGGGGAGGTATTGGAAGATGATCAGTTGCTCGCCGTACATTGCTGAAAGGGATAGTCTTTGAAGGCTCCAGTCAAGAAGTCATTTCTATCCTCCTGAGATCAGTCAGACTAAAGAAAATACAATCGAATTTGAACCAAGCGGCTCGGATAATAGGCCCGAAAATACATTTGTGTAAAAAATATTTACATTCCATTGACTTATTTGGTCCTTCTGTGGAAACCTGGGACTCGGAAGGCTATAGCGTGGACATCGTAACTTGGTTTCCTGACTAAGACTTGAGTACGATCGCGTTTGGTTCTAATGACATGTATTTCCCAAAAAATCTGTACCATACATATCGTAAAATTAGTCCGTCAGTCACTAATTAAGTGAAGAAAAGCATTGGCACTAATAAGCTAACCTGTGTATATGTCAGAAAATTAAAGGAATAAAATACGAAAGTAAGATTGTCCAGTCTACTCACCGACGATAGAAGTGAGGCACTTAATCACCTTCGCAGCATTCCTGTCACCGACCACTTTGCTATTGGCTATCGAGATCTCGTCAAACTCATCCTGCGCGTCGCCTTCCCACGGCGCCAGGTTATCTTTCCCAATATAGCATAGCGTGAGCATCTTCAGAAGATTCCTCGTGATGTACCTGCAAGTCAATACAGGACCCAGTCTATCAGCCAACCAAATCAAACTCTCTGAACTCATGTCAGAAATCTTGCACAGATTCTGTTCGTCTTCTTGCAAATCTTCGCTTGTGCTCTTAGAAGGGGAACCTACGTCTTGTCTATTGAAATCTAGGCTCTCACTCCTTCGCGCGTGAGTCTCATTTGCTTTGCCATCGTCATCAGCGAAGTGTAAGTAGCTCGTGAACATACTCTTCTTTGGGATTTCTATCGTTGGAGACATTGGACCTCGCGTCGGAGTTTCTTGCGTAGGAGTTTCGTCCTTGGTGATTAGGACATTCAATTCTTTGGCGGGCTGCGGTCGGGTACTGGAAGGGCTAAAGTCCTTTGAAGCGAATACATCTGCCGAAGGCGATGGCGTCTGCATGTTGCCATCATGATTCACATTCAGAGTGTAAGAGTCCATGGAGTCAGCGGGAGACTTGCTCCTACTGCTGCGACTAGGCAGCCTTTCTTTATCCGTTTCAAAGTGGAACAGCTCGTTCTCGCTTCTATTATCAACGTCTTTCTCTTTAGAGTCATTCAGGTCCCCCATTTTATCAACACTGGGCGTCATGACATGCTCAGAACCGTAGGAGGTATCTGGGGAAAAGATATCAGTAGTCGAGAGGCAACTCTTGAGGTTATCATCAGAGTACCTCGGTTTTTTATTGGCCATGGAGCGGTGATGACACAGATGTCCTGGGGACCCGACTTCCGTCGTGACATCCTTGTAGCCGCCCACAGCTTCGACCAGATGCTGGGTGAAGTTGTCCAGGAAGCACTGCAGACCTAACCTGACCATCAGTTGGAGCAGGAATATATGGTGATACAGCTTGACGAATTTCTGCTTATTGGCCGGTCCAGATGTAGACACAGCGTCAGTATCAGTCAGTTTATGTTGCTCCGGCTTGTTCACGACGAACTCATCGTCTTCATAGAGGTTCAGTATATGTTTTAGGAGCTTTTTTTTTGTCGTTTCCGGGCCTAGGGCTTTGCTCATTGTGTCAAAGAGATACCACGCTGCTAACACTGAGGTATCCTTGTTCGTTAGTAGCTCTATGTAATGCGTCAGAAAGATATCCAGCACATCAAACTCATTATGAGTCACTTGGTTCAACAGCACGTCTAAATGTGTCGCGCATGCCTGTACTTTCCCCTCAGCTATTCTCTGGCTGAAGTACAGTTTGGTTTTGTCTACATTCTGATATTTCTCGCATTGTATCCCGTCGCAATCGTACATGTACAGGATGTTTAAGTCATTCGCCGCCAGATCGTATTCGTGAAGAGTGCTCAGTAGCTTATATAGGACGTTGAAAGACGGTGGGAAGGGGATGAGATGCTGAGATAGGAGCGGCTGTAGGAGTTGTGACGGTGTGGGTGGAGGTAGACCTTTATCTGATACTACAATCTTCTTCAAAGGCTCGTCTTTTACGGTCACTTCGTTCTTGGAACTCAAGCTGGAAGGCTGCACGTTCAGAAGCAGGGAGGCTACGTAACTAACGCATTTCGGCAGCGCACCGAAGTTGTGCTTCAACACGGTTCTACAGCTGTTGTAGCGTTCCAGAAAATTCCCGCTATTTGTCCTCAAAGGCCGCATGTAGACGTGCATAAATATCTCAACGATTAGACACCCTAGAACCAGCATGTCCTGTCGTCTGCTCTCAGTCACAAACTGCTTGTAGACAGCAGCGTCAGTCGTATAACGGGTATTGAAACTCCTGTTTTTCCGTTCCTTTAAAACATCCAAGGGTGCATCGTTAAACTTCTTCAGATGACCCTGGTCATACAGAAACATATGGTTGGTAAAGGCCGTGTCATCGTCTTTGACAGTACTGACGCTGTCACTTCGGCTCTCAACTGGAAACCAGTTCAATGTGTTGACATTTTTATGACGGTCTTTGTCTTCCGGTTTGGAGAAGAAGGAGCTGGTCCGGAAGTTGTCTAGTGCTTCTAACGCTTGGATGGACGCGACCGGGTTGAATTCCTTGGGGAGGTAGATAATCCCTTTGCCGAGCTCTGATCTTTGGACCCTGTAGTGTCTGGAGTGTGAGGATGAGGACCTGAGGTAGAAAAAGAGTATTTTTGATGAAGAAATTTTACTAAAATTAAACATTACTAGATCTATATTATTTTGCTATTCCACTATAGAACGTGCAGAAATATCGTCGCTAGCAACGTCTTCTTATGATGCCTCGTAGAGAGGCGAAACACGAGTCGAGGCTTTTTAATTATTGGTAGTAGGTAGTGTCGTATTTACGCTGATAGACATGTAATACTGACGATTACGAATATATGAATATTATCTGCTGGGGACTGTAAATACTCGTACTTGTCGATGCTTTTACGTTCCATCGGTACTCACCTCTCAATACTAGAGGCGTGCTCCTCGCCGGCCTTGCTGCGCGAGCGCGCGCGGCTCGTGCTCTTGTGTCTGCGCACACGCGCCGGCACGCTCAGCCGCGACACGTGCTGCGGGAGGTGTTGGGACTCCTCTTCATCGTCGGAGACTTCGTCGGAACTGTCCGGCTTCATGGACTTCCCTGGAAGGGAGAACGTTCTGGAGACTAGGTTTAGATTTTGCGACGCAACAGTAAAAAATGAAACTATAGTTCTTTGTCGGGGCAAATTTTCGTAACAGATATTATTAAAATAAAAAGTAAATAAGGTCTTAGATCCTTTAGAGTTGTTACACCCAGCGACGTAAGGCTGTGTGGCCCCGTCCACTAGCGAGCCACACGTTCTATATGTGACGTCACTACAACATGGCGGACTCACGGCTGGTCCAGTGCAGCGCGGGCGGCGCGGGGCGGGCGGCGCGGGGCGCGCGGGGCGGGTGCGGCGCGGAGAGCAGCTGCACGCCGGCGCCGCGACGTAAGGCTGTGTGCCCGTCCACTAGCGAGAGCCACACGTTTTTCGCCTTCACTGAGGCGGGGCCTGACATTCTGTAAAACAGTATGCTAGAGCGGCTGCACTTTGAACCACTGTGTCGGTGGCTATAATTGTAGTAGCTGCATTTAGTAGCACCGCTCGGCGCCCACACATCACACTACCACTAGAACCCTGCACTAAACGCGACAACTCTACCGCACATGTAGTCGCCACTAGACGCCGCCACTGGCAGCGAGCGCGGGCCACTCCCGCTGCTTGTGGCTCGAACGCAGCCGCTAAACGCCCGGTGCACGCCGATGCTATACAAAATGTATGAAAGAACTCGTCCGCAGCTCGTGGCAGCCTCTAGTGTGCGACCGCTCTTAGTTAGGTACTCCTCATCATCAGCGCAGCTATCTCCTTGATTATCTTATTCTAACAGGTAGCTCCGTTACTAGGCTCTCCTGACCGTGTGTTGAAAAAACTGATTTTAAAGACTACAAAGTTCAAAACAGAGTCATTTTTTACAAATCGAATTACGGAATTGCAATTGGAATCTTATTTTAAACCTATTAATATCTACTGTTTTTTTTCTATTAAACTACTCCCCACTCTTATTAGCAGATAAGGGTTTTAACGCAATCGGACAGACCGATAATTAAAACATTCAAAACGGTAGCTAGTTTTTTCGAAATCAGCCCAATGATTCGTGTTCGAATCTCGGAACCAGAGCATGGCAACGCCTAGTGATTTTTAAAGTCGCCATACAACTGTGGGATTGTGAATGTAAAAGGATAACTCATCTGCATCGAGCACACTTACTTGTATCCAAAAGTAATGTCGATCCAATGGTGCAAGTTCTCCGACACGTGCGTGCTCTCCAGGGCCTCCCTGTGCTTCGTTATGAAGTCTTCGGCGCACGTCGCCCAAGAAGGTATGCTGAGGTCCTGCCAATGTCGCTCACCATTATAAGTACTATGACATACGGCAAAGTTTTTACCCTTGAGTTGTTAACAGCAACATATTTGCCGTCATATGTATATGAAACAAAAAGGCTTCGATAGAAATAAACTATAATTTACTAGTTTTAACCGACTTCAATTTAGTACTCGGCCAAGCCACGTGAACATTTCCACATTTCTTTTCCAATTTACCACATGACTGAACTGTGGAATGTAGGTATAGGTAACATATATTATTGTAATACATATAAGGAGAGTCATATTGCCAATTCCAGTCAATTCCACTCCACCAAATTTATGATTTCCGGGTGTAAATACAAGAATAAAAAAAATCACAACCCGAAATCACTACAGGCGTGGCGTGCCTGATGTAATTATGGAGTACCCTCAATTCCTCATGGATCCGATCATCCAACTGGATTTTTGAAACAAACGGGACCAACCTGGAACCATGTACTTACAAACAAAAGAAAAGGCTCATAAATGAAGGACTTTCTGAGGTAACAAACATAAAAAAACCATGATAAAAAAACCGAATTGAGAACAATGAGAACCTACTCCTTTTTTTGAAGTCAGTTAAAAAACTACTGTATTCTGACCGACTTACGGGTCAAATTTGAATTTATTAATAGGGTCGTCAATGGGGGTTAAAAGGTTCCGCACTTGGTGTCATAACTCATCGGTACATCGCGATCAAAAGTATGTCGACAAAAAGTGTTTTTGCTATATTTGCATGCGATATTTTTGAACGTTTGGGAGCGTACATACACTTATGAACTCGACTTTAGATCACAAATATAAGAGTTTTTTTCTGCGTGGTATGAATAAGTACATTATAAAAATTCGTAGGCATTCTGAGAACACCCAAGGGGTCACTTATAGAATACATAGAGCAATTTTAATGTAGAAAATATATACGATATATTGATTTAAACTTTCACGATTCTATCACATTATTTTTACTAAACGGGACTTGATCATTTTTTTTTATAGGGACTGATAGACTCGAAGAGGTAAATTAATACGTTGATAATAAGCGATTAAGGGGAGGGGGTTGCATCAAACCGTCTGTAATCGTAAGCGGTGTTCGTTAAAATAGGAATGTATGGAGAGTTTGACAGGTTTCTACTGAATGACAGCTGCCCGCGCCATATTTAACTTCCCTTAATCAAGGAGACTGAAAGACTTAAAAAGGTGAATTAATAAGTTAATTATAGGGGTTTAGGTCCCGTTTAGTAAAAATTATATATATGCCGCTGTCAAAAAAATCATTTTTAGTACAAGCTTTTATTGCCGATTGTACTTTTCAGTATACCATCATCAACTACTCATTGAGAGGATTATAACGAGCCCAAATTCAATGGGGCTACGTCGGTTAAATACTGAATTCCCATGGCCACCTTCTGTCTCCATCAGCAGATCAGCTCAATGGTACCATAATATTGAATTATCATCCAAACTATACAAATACCCAAATTTCAGCTCAATCGGATAACGGCAACTGACCGAAATATTTGATTAGATACATACGAACAGGTCAAGTTAATATAAAGCTTGTAAAAATAACAACTTTTTTTTTAATACTACAACGGTGGCAAACAACCGTACAGCCCGCCTGATGGTAAGCGAACACCGCAGCCTATAGACGCATGCAACTCCAAAGGACTAACATGGGCGTTGCCGACCCTTGATATGTTTGAGGATGCGTTGTGTTGACAGCTGAAGGAACAAATTCCCTCGCTCTCAACACAACGCATCCTCCGGAGCTGTGGCGACCTTGCTCACCTCCAGGAACACAACACCACTACACAGCAAGTAGTAGTGTTATTATGGCTGTGGTCTTCTGCAAGGCGGAGGTACTTCCCCAGTTGGGCTGCTCCACATGCGAGCGGGATCACATTTCGCTGTGCCCTACCTCACCAAGACCTGTATGCTACGACACCGAACGAACGAACGACGAACCACAAAGAACGCTACAAACATACCGGTAGATCTTCGTGTATGCTCCTGAACACCGCGGGGTCCGTGTAAAACTCTGGGATGCACTCGTCCGGCGTCCACTCTTGCATCCGCTGGATGGACGCCGGATACTCCGCCGGCACCCATTTGTTGCGGACGTGCTTGCAGAGGATTTCTTTCGGGGTCCTGTGAACAAGTTTAGCAGTGTAATCGCATTGGTTGGAATTTAGATTAGGGCGCAATTATGCTAATTTGCGAACGGACGATGTCCGCACACGAGGCATAGCAAATTATGTATGTTACATACTGGTTAATCATCAAATTATCGACACTCACTTCGTCGAATTTCACTTCAAAGTCAATGTTTCATGTTTTTTCATTTCGACAATTCAGTTCGTGGAATGGTCATTACAAGTAATTTTAAATAGTGTATTTTTACTTGCCGGATGATTCATTAAATAGTTGAATTATGTCATGAAAAACGTTTTGTGATTTATTGTTTGTGAAGTATTTTTAATGAACATACAAATTATTACAAGGATGATAATTTAAATTTAAGATAGTTGGCATACAGTGTCAATCTATGGCATTATCATTACTAAGAACATGTTTGAACTCATAATTTTTACGCACGGCAATTTTTTAACCTAACCTAAACCTAACCCTAACCGCCAGCGTGTCGACGTCACCCTACGCGGGGTGCCTATTTCCGCTCTGAGGAACACAAGTCAACCCTAACCTGAAAAAATATATAAGCTCCCCGCAGTAAAAAAACAAACAACCGTAACATGTTTGTTTTTTTACTGCGGGGAGCTTATATATTTCTTGATTTTTCTGTACTATTGTAAGAAAATTACGAACAACTGAAATTCGTTGTTTTGTTATTCTGCCATTTAAAATTCATACAAAATGAATCATTTTCCAAATAATATTCTATGAAAAAATAAAAATTGGAATGATGTGGTCATGAAATAAAATTACACCAAACAATAATTCGTGAACTAAATGTTACTTGAAACGTTTTCGATGAAATGAAATTCGATGAAAAGTTAGTCGACAAAACAAGGAACACACGCATTTTTGCCATATAAAAGAAGAAGAAAGAAGCAAAATTAAGGTCGTAGCAGCGACAGCTGTGCGTACGTGCGGCTTCATGGCGATTGCGAGCTCAACCAATGTCCGGTAGGTAAAGTCGGCCAAGGCGATTTGGCTTGGACTTGCCCCGCGCGCGTTTCCTACCTCGAACGTTCCTGTTGTGCCATAACTACCAGCCGAGGTTTCCAGAGGGACAACAATATGAGGTTCTTCGAGAAGAGAGTGTAGGCTTAATTTTAAATGATTTGATCTAAAAATGTTTTACGGAGTGCAAGAAGTGTCCGACTGTGTATCTCTCCAGGAGGACGTAAGTAGAGTGCACCAGTGGAGCCTATGTCTTGCTTCTTGAGAGGGTGCAAAAGGTGTTTCTACGGTTCCTGTACAGTCGACAACACAGCTAACTGACCATCGGAAATCTAATCTGACCTTAAGTGCATTGTAATAAGGTTCTAGGTTTTCACGGTATGGTCAGTTAGCTGTGTTGTCGACTGTACAAGAAACTGTAACTACCCGTTTTATACCCAACCAAATTTTTGCTGGGCGTCTTGGGTTATAACTCTCTCCAAGTAAGGCGTAATTTTTCGCTTCTCTCTACAACCTGCAGCATCTTGCGTGGCGAGTCTGACTGTGCTGAGTTGGTGGCGCAATTAGTACGCCTTTATACTCCTATGCTGACCAAAATTTGTTTCCGCCCTCGTGAACGCTGTCTGCTGGCAGTGCCAACGTCACGAACTGTGGCGCGTAGGAGTTCTCCGCTAGTTCACCCTTTGCAGCTTCTGAATGGGCTCCTTGCATCAGCTCCCGAGTGCGATTTGTTTGCAAGTAGATGGAATGTTGTGCGTGAATGTCTGAAGTTCTGCGGGAAGATTAATGTGCGTCGCTCCTCCGTTATTAATTAGAACTGTTCAATTCTTATTAATATTGTTTGGTGTAATATTTCTAATTTAAATTATGTTGTAAATATTCTTCTATAGTCTCACAGTTGTTTAGTTATTTCTGTTATGCTGTGTAACCAGTTTAAATAAATAAATAAAATAAATAAATAAAGGTTCCTTGGAGTTCCAACACCGCGGTGACCACTTTCCACCAGGCGGACCGGGCCGTACAAGTTAGCTTAGCCACCGACATGGCATTAAAATCGGGAAAGCGATAACTCATGGCACAACCTAATCCCCCAATTCCCCCCAGCGCGTGGGTGAAGTGACGGTGACGATACATGAGGTCCACCTGCCGGTCGCCCTTGTTCAGCCGATACTTGGACTAAGTCAGGTCGCGCCAGGTCTTACCTCCTGGCCAGATAGACGTAGCAGGTGATACCGGACAGCGAGTCGGTGACGTGATGCGGTATCTGCTCGGGACACGTGACGTCATACGTGAGGTCCAGCTGCCGGTCGCCCTTGTTCGGCCGATACTTGGACTAAGTCAGGTCGCGCCAGGTCTTACCTCCTGGCCAGATAGACGTGGCAGGTGATGCCGGACAGCGCGTCGGTGACGTGGTGCGGTATCTGCTCGGGACACGTGACGTCATACGTGAGGGCCAGCTGCCGGTCGCCGGGCTTCTTCAGCCGATACTTGGACTAAGTCAGGTCGCGCCAGGTCTTACCTCCTGGCCAGATAGACGTAGCAGGTGATGTCGGACAGCGCGTCGGTGACGTGGTGCGGTATCTGCTCGGGACACGTGACGTCATACGTGAGGTCCAGCTGCCGGTCGCCCTTGTTCAGCCGGTACTTGGACTTCGTCAGGTCACGCCAGTTTTTGCCTGGAAGAAATAAAATTCGAAGTTTATTCTTCTTCTCTGTACACAGACCAGTGGCCCGTTTCACGAAGCTACAAGTTACAAACTACAATCGAACAAGTAACAAGAACATAAAGTTACAATTTACAAGTACAAGTGTTTCTCGATGGTGGCCTTCCATGGTAGAATAATAAAATTGTACGATATTCTCGATTACAAGTAAATGACATCTCGATTTAACAAGTCTCTGTCACGTCCATATTTAAAAAAAAACTTGTTGATCAAAGAGTATAATACATGAACCTATAATTTAGTATGGACAGGCTATGGTAATAATAATACCACGTGCGAGCGAGCTGGTAGCATACAAATCTCGATAAGTGTGACAGACAGAGATATATCATTCGTTATCCTTGTCATAGTTCCACTTTTTTTCTATTTGGCACAACAGTTGTGGCATACAATGCTGTCAATGCTCGCGCGTGGCTGCATACGAATCCGAAATATTTAATATTATTGTGAATAAAATAGTGTCCTAAAAGTAATTTACGCACGATAAGGTATCTCGTGTTCCGTCTGTGCCAAGAAAATGGTTAATTGTTGCGTGCTTGGCTGTAAAAGCCGGTCGGAACAATGTGATGAAAATATAACCTTTCACACGTAAGTAGAACATCTTTCACTTTTCTGTATACGCAATACGTAAAAATAGCATGGTAAAATTACATTACGCTCAAAATCTTGTAAAATTTGACGATTACAATAGAAATAACATCATTGTTTACATTGTACAAGAAAATATTTGTTAACAAATTATCCGCCCAAATTACGTAGATTGTTTATGCTGCGCTGCGAGAGGTGTTAGAATGTCTTCTCGATTTAGCTTCTTTGCAATCATTTTAGGGATACCAGCCAATACAACTTAAAAATACCCGATTACTCGGGTAATTTATACTCTAACAAAATTCTCGTACTTGTTATTACATAACATTGGTATATAATGGATGGGATATATTCTTATATACGTATATTTACTCTGTACTCATAGTAAAGATAAGCTTTTATGTAGCGAGTAATCTCGGACTGTTCATCCGATTTCAAAAATTCTTTCATCTGGCTTTATTTAATCCTGCATCTGCGCCTCCGCTTGTGTTCTTTCTACTACGCGGGTGGAGAGGAGACGCGTGGACAGCTAGTAATAAGTAAAGACGATCGACGGTTTAGAATGAATCATCATTTTCTATAAGCCCT
The DNA here is from genome assembly GCA_947578815.1 of Epinotia ramella. Lineage (NCBI taxonomy): Eukaryota > Metazoa > Arthropoda > Insecta > Lepidoptera > Tortricidae > Epinotia > Epinotia ramella. The sequence continues at coordinate 25,765,213 of OX388211.1, forward strand.
TTGCTTGAAAAATTTTATGTAAAATAATATGTTTTTTTTTCTAGGTTTCCACTAAATGAGGATGCGCGTGCGCGTAGTATTTGGGTTAAGGCTACATATATATATTTGTGATCGCATTCTCGAAAACAGTTCTTACGATTTTGATGGCATTTGCAGTATAGAGGTTTATGGGGGCGAAAAATCTATCTCATCATCATATCAGCCGAAATGGCCGGTCCTGCGCCATCCGCATCCAGCGGACTCCCGCGACCTTTGCCAGGTCATCAGTCAACCTTGTAGGGGGCCCCCCACGCTGTGCCTCATAAAAAAAATCGATCTAGCTAGGTCTCATATCTGGGAAAAATCGTTCTCAGCATATTTTTACCCGAGCAGAGCTCTTTATCATTAATCTGTAATAATTTGAATATTTGAATAGTAAATGTTTTTTAATATGGTTGTGTCTCATTTCGGTATTTAGTGTCATTATTTTTCCCGCCTTAAGCCTGCATCGCGGTCAATAGTAAATTTTACAGCTAATGACAAGTTTACCATTGATCGCCGCGGCCAGGCCGCGCCAGTCTGTGAGAGACTTTAAGCCTCTCACAGACAGGCGAGGCCTGCGGTGGCGGTCAATAGTAAATTTGACACTAACTGTCAAGTTTACTATGAACCGCCACCGCAGGCCGCGCCAGTGTGATTCAGGCTTTATAATAATTAAGTAGATCAGCACGGCTATCACAGGACGCCCCGCGAGCTGTGTCGCGGCGAGGTAGACTGTCCGTCTCTTTCTAGTTAGAACGATTAGAAAGAGACGGATAGTCTACCTCGCTGCAACACAGCTCGCGGGCGTCCTGTCATAACTGTGCTGATAAGAAACTACCAGGTAAGCCGCTTGCACAAGGACTATTAATTACCTACATGTCATGTTCTGTTACTAGAATCATATTTCATGTTATTAAGCTGAATATTACTAGTGGTTGCGAACAGAGCGCCTGCTAGGCAGTGAATGTGTGTAAAGCTTCAGTAAAAACTACTTACAATAAAAGCGCATTATTTAAAATAAACATATGGAAGCGATGGGGTAATTTTTAGTTACATGGCCACCCCACGGGAATCATCTACTTTGTTGCCGTCCCTCATTGTGGCGACACTTACGTCGCCTCTGTAGGTATATACTCTAAGGTATAATAAGTATATTTATGTAAAGAGTGGCAACACCAAGAAATTACTGGTCCCACAGCCGCCTAGCAGCGAGTGGATTGAACTACTCTGACGCACGCATGCGTGCAGCGTGCACGCTTCACATACACACTAACGCACACATACATATTCACGCATCACGCACACACGTATACAAAAGTTATATTCTCTGTTTTGACTTTGAAGCCTACAATGCGACTATCAAAGTTAGGAAGAAAACGTTTCTAAAACATGATATAAATCACATTTTAGTTACCTAAGTACGCTTCCCTTCATACTTTGTCAGTCACATTGTAGGTTTCAAAATAATCACCCAACTATGAAATGGATCTGAAAAGTGAAACATGCAACATTCATATAAGTATTTATTCAACTTTACAAATAACAAATTATGTAACAAGAACTTTATAAAGCACAACCTTTTTAACAAAAAAACACGAGACAAGGACGAGATTTAGCTTCAAAACTTTAGATTAAATCTCCTGGACCAGATTTAACAAATCCACGTACAGCCGATCTACACTGCATATTACTCAACCTCAAATTATTTACTGCACACATAATACCTAGATATTATTTTTATAAACAGATACTGTGTCTAAAACTATTCTTGATTTTATTTAAATATGATTTAAATGTGTTTTCATTCAATGTTTTTATAGACAATACATTGACATTTATTTACTGACTGACACTACTGACTGATGTATACTTCATCTAAAACCACAAAGGCCGAACAACAAACACAAGTCCATATTAATGAGATATTTGTTCATGTTCAGTTAAATAAAATGGATACTTAATAAATTCTATCTCAAAACATAAAAATATATTTTATTTCATTTCAAAAACCTAAAATTTATTGTCGTGGGTCTATTGTACTGACATCTATTTCCATTTTCTGTCAACAACATTAAATACAGCGATCCGCTTCGCCAGAGATGTCACTACTTTCCATACAATAAATCGGCGTGTCGCCTCTTTTCTAAGTTTCCAGCCCCTGCTTGTTGATGTTTCGACATGGTTTTGACGTTTGTTTATTATTGTCTATGTACGTGACTTTTATAATTATAAAGTTTTCAAAAGAAGAAAACTATTATTGTGTAGTTTATTTATGTTCCGGCACCCGAGACTGCCTTTTCTCTATTATTATAAAATAGTACTTGGTAGACTGATAGTACTAGATATAAGTACAGTCGCCATCAGATATATCGTAGCGGCCAAGGTGCTCATGCACAAATATCTGAACACGTCTTTAATGCCTCGGCAATAGAGACGTGTTCAGATATTTGTGATCACTTTGGCCGCTACGATATATCTGATGGCGACTGTCCACACCGTAAGGTATAGAAAGCAACAAAAAAAAAGACCGGGTTGCACTCCGGGAGTGCCTGTAGAAGTGAAAACTTGAATAATTTTGCAAAGATTAAACCGTTGAATTCATAAACAGAGGTTCGGAACCCAGTATTCATTCTGGTCCGGGAAATTCTTGGTAACCGCCGGCGGAAGCTACTAGAAGCCGCTTCATTATCTTCGTCATCAGTAGAGTCCCACGAATGTCACATTTTGCTCGAATAAAATGTATTTACAGAACAGAACAGAACAATTTACAAGTTTACTTAGCTCGGAAGCTAGGTAGTTTTTTTTACAATGTGACCAATACAAGTTGACAATTTAACAAAATTTTGGAGAAACGTTAGTTCGATTTAAGCAATTTCAAACAATAAAATAATAAAAAATGTCTGTGGTTCAAAATTTACAATTGTAACTTGAGTTTTACAATTTGTAAAAAAGTAGTTTCGAGAAACGCTTGTAGTGACTTTTTCAACCAATGTTGCTAGTTTAGACTTGTAAAATTGTAACTTGTAGCTTCGTGAAACGGGCCACAGATACGCAACAATAATTAGGTACCTAAACCATCAAACTAGAATCCGTCCTGTCATTTCCGAACTTATCCTAAACTCGCAGATGTGTAAACCAAACCAATGTTTGCTGTAGTTTTTATTTTTATTTTTTTACATTTTTTATCTGCGATCGGCTCCTTAGCCATAATCAGATTTTGTGTCATTTCTGTGTTTCAAGAGGTATTCCATCAAACACTGTAGTTTAATGATAAAAAAACAACAAAGTGGGTAATAAAGCAAATCCATAAAGTTCGGCAATGCGCTACTGACTCTTCTGGAATCGCATAGAATATGTACTGTCTCCCATCAGACAGACCGTATGCTTGTTTGCCACATGAACAAAATTCACACACTTTTCAAATGTCAAAAGTTCATTTTTTACATTACAAATGAAGTGTTCGTACTAATCCAATATGTTATGTTTCTGATTTACTTCAGTAGCACAAAGATGCATAAAAAAACTAGGACATTTTTTTTGATTGCACATAGAAACCAGCTTTTATACCTACACTTACCACATCTTGATGTGAAATCAGTGACCCAAGGCACCATGGAGTGAGCTTGTGGGTCAGCGGATGATCTGCCAGCCAGCGTGTTCAAGTGCAGGAGATAATCCAGGTTTGATATCCGTCCCCGCACCCACAGCATACACAGCTTCTCAAACTCCACCGTTTCATTCCTCCACCACTCCTCCCCCCACTTCTGATTCTGACCACATGTGGCCGACGTAGCCTGCTTACTCTTGTTTTGCTCATAGATTAGTGAAGCATCCAGAGTGTGCACATTATTTGTAATACCTGGCAGTACCTGTAGCCACAGGTTCTCAGTTAAATAAATATCTTGCAACGTCAGCGCGCCCAGACTGAGCCCTCTGTCACTCATCGCTTTGAAAATGTTCAACAACTGATACACTACGAACATTCCGCGCCCATAATTCATATCTAGAAGCTTGGGGCTAAAATTTAAACAGTCTAGCAAGTTGTTTTCATAGTGGCCTCTGTATACTATAAAGTAGTTATTATCAGTCTCTAGTATGAACATAGCTGCTAATAAATTGACATGGGTTTCATAAGATTTACTGACATGTTTGTTAGGAATGATTTCTTTGTACTCTGTTACCCTACAGCCGTCACTCTTTATCCTAATTATGTTACAACCGTACAGCCGCAGTACAACTTCGGACAGTAGTTGGTCATGCTCCAATAAATTCACTACAGTACTCTCTTTTAAATTCTCGTTGTTCTGACAGTATTTCTTATAGGACTCCTTCCAAAGAGTTCTGTGGTTGTTTTGCGAGACGTATTGGAGTAGCTGCGAGAAAGTAAGAGGAGTTTCGGGGCTCGCTTCCTGGAGTTTGTAGCGGGGAAGGGGCAGAACCTTGGACACCTTTTTGTTTAGTACCTACAAAAGAAATGGGCGTTAAACATTGCGGGATACGCGATTTTTTGCGTCGTTACAGCTTATGAATAGTTACGTACCCTAATGAATACAGTCCGCAAGGGATAAGGAACACTTTCACCAGGTTGTAAGGCAAAATCTACATTGTTCACTGTGTTATCTACTTCTAAGTTCTTCAGCCATTTCTTAATCCAACTGCTGTGGACGACTACTCTTAACAAATTTGCCGAGGCAGTCGTAAATATGTTCTTATTGCTTATACCTAATTCCTTAACAATATTATCCATCTCTATTAAACTATAATCTTTTGTTTTGTTTTCCTTGGGGAGGTTAACATTAACAATTTTGACATTTCACATTTGTTTTTTGACAGATCGATCACGATCAGATTAATTGATGTGGCAACACCTTGTTAGCAATGTCTACTACGATTCCATTGGAATATTCCGAATGTAATCCTTCCCGTTATAAGAGTAATATTACAATGTATCAGTTCAAAAATGATGTACTTATTTAACCACAATCATATGTTTCAGAATAATAGTCGTACCTATTGAGATTATATTTTGACCCAAATCCGAAAATGTAATTCACTCTTTGATATCTCGGACACTAGTTACAACCATACAAATTCTCTTTATTGCACACCTCAATAGTACTTAATACAGAAAACAGCGAATATGCGGTTTGCAGAGGCAAACAACAGATTAAAATAGCTTTAGGACATATTAGTTTGGTAAAATACAAAAACATTAATATGATCCAATTATTTATTCCTAGAATATCAAATAGTACCGACAACACATACTATCAAAAATACTTTGCTGGTACAAAGTGTAGGAATGTATAGAACTTGAATGTACTATTTAATGGCAACAAATAGCACCAATTCTGAAAACTTTTATCACAGTAAATGTTTTTATTAGATTTATCATTTATACATTATTCAACTAGATAACTAGTCAGACACTAAATAATATTCTGTATCAACAACACTTACAAAAAAAAATCTTTGCTAACCATAATCTTACTTAAATATTTCATAATTTGCAGATTTTAGAAATGTTTCCATAAAGAATCTACTCCATTTTACCAGAGACTCTCTTTATATAACACTTCCAAAGAGCGTCTTTGTACACAATAGCCTGGGTTTCCGGACTCTTTGCTGCCACAATGCCTCTGCCCACAACTGCTATGTCTGCACCCTTATCCAGAATAACTTTTTCAGGTGTGTTGTAAATCTGGCCAAGGCTGTCCCCCGAGGTTTCCAGCTGAACTCCAGGTGTCAGCTGGATCAGACCTGGATCCTTGAAAGTGTCTTTATTTTGACAAACAAAACCGGTGATTAGGTCTGGATACTTTGATGACATTTCTACTGTCGCCTTGGTGTAGTCCGGTGTGATAAGATTGCCCTGAAAATGAGATAATTTGAATGAAAATTACGATATGAAATTATTACTTTCTATGCTCATGCTGCCCACCAAAAATTTCGTCACTGAAATTTGAATCAATTTACTTAGAAAATAGTGTCCAATTTATGTTGTGCTAAGGTTTTATGATCGAAAGAAATGTGACTTAATGTGTTACATAAGGTCTAAATTCCAGTGGTATTGTACATCATGTTGCAAATTAAATTGGGCAGCATGTAGCTATGCAATTTAATTTAGTTTTTTGATATTTACCTCACTGCTCATCTCAGCCAGTAAGAAGACGCCTCTGCTGACTCCATTTGTGGAACCATTCAAGGCTTTCAAAATACCCTCCCCAGGCAAAGAATGTACTGTCACACAATCAGCCCACTCCCCAACTTTATACATCCCTTTCAAATACTGCAGAGACACAGTGTTGCCAATATCAGCAAATTTTCTGTCCTCCAATATTAAAAAGTTGAATCTCTGAGCCAGATGCTTGAGTTGTGATACAAAATCAGAATTGAAATCTTCAATGATATCAACATGAGTCTTGACAAGACAGACATGCTCTCCTACTTTCTCCAGTAGGTCTAGGATTTTAGCGGTGGAAGTCAAATCCACTGAGATACAGAGGTTGGTTTTCTTCTGTGCAATTATTTGGAACAGCTGCTTTGCAATCTGATTTGTAGCCAGCTCTGCTCTCTTTTCAAAGGGCAGTGCAGTCCTATCAGCAGGTTCCTCTGAAAATAAACAAATTTTTAATTAGTTTAATTTTGGATTCAATGACCAAAGATTGCTTAAAATAAACTATAACTGGAATCTCAATAATTAATAATAATCTGTACATACTAGTAGATGGTGCTTTAGTAGTTCTGAAATACTCTAAAACATTTTCAGCAGTTTCAGTTGTAATTTTACTGTGCTTCACCAAGATTTCAATCAATTTTGTCATTGTAAACAGTGCCTTCATTTGAACACCATTTGATTCCAGGTTCTGGCGGCCACCTTGTTCCCTGTCCAGTATAATGACCGCTTCCTCAGCTTTGAGACCTTCTTGGCGCAAATCTTTTACAGTTTCCAAAACGCTGGATCCAGAAGTCACTACATCTTCTATGATGAGGCAGGTTTCTCCAGACTTATAATGCCCTTCAATCATTTTCTTCGTACCATACCCTTTCGCTTCTTTACGCCTCATGAGCATTGGCTTCTTGGCTTGGATACTAAGCAGCGTAGCAACTGGTAGAGCCGTGTACGGTACACCGCATAAATGATGACAATTACTGCCTTTTACGGCGAAGTCATATAGTAAATTCGATATTAATTCCTGTAAAAAATAATAAAGTTTATGAAGTTGGTTAACTTTTCACAAAAAATGAGATAATTTAATGGATATAATTACCATCACATCGGGATAACTGACTATAACCCTCAAGTCAAAGTACACCGGCGTCTTTATTCCGCTCTTGGTCATGAAGTCACCAAACTTCACGGCATCGATACTAAACAGTTTGACCGCTAACTCTTCGTGATTATTTTCGTAAGCCATCTTTTCGTTTTGATTTATTATTTTTATGAAGATAAACTTGCGCGGCCACAACACGTGAACTTGACACTTGGCAGTGGCAGGCAGTCTAGCTAGGCAAGTTGGCAGTGACAGAAAATGACTGACAAACAGCTTCAGTATGGCACAGATTGCACTAGACTAGTTGCAGAAAGTATCTCTAAAATTCACATTCACATTCTAGTGATTGTGTGATGGTTGCAGTGTCTCTCTCATGATTTTACTTAAAACACATCTTCATTGAATAAAACCAATCACATATTTTAGTTACTTTAGATATATAGAAGGTTTTTTCCTAGTACCTTTTTTTATAAAGTAATAGTTTTTTTTATACGGTGGCAATACTATAAATGTCAAACATCATAAATTCATTCCACAATTCATTCATACCTTTTCATTCGTTCATTCTTTAATTAATCCATCCATTCATTTCGGTCAATAGTTCAGTTCACTTGTTTTGCTGTGAGTGAAAGGTGGTGTTGTGTTTGTGGTGTTGTAATATTTTTATATCGGCAAATTACTGCAAGAATACCAGCGGATGGATACTCCAGTATAGTTATTTCCGTAAGTTTATTGTTCCCAAAAGTAATTATATGTATTCAAGTAGGTATTATTAATGTGTATTAGAGGGGAAAAAAGTGAACTTTTTCGCGCCAGAAAATCTTCTTTTCCCCTTCTAAAACTCTCTAAAAGTCCAAAAATATCTTCTTCTCTGCCATTATTATTACTTCATTACATTCCGGTCCGTATTTAGACACCCAGGTAGATTTTGAATCAATGCAAGGGTACGGTTTGCCCACCCTCGAATCGGTCCGAAGTGGGGAGGGGTCCCCTCCAATAGGGGAAGCTGGGGTAGACAAAGGGTAGTAACCCCTATTCGGAGGGGAGCTTCGGCCTGTGGCGACGCTCGTGGGTAGGAATTGGTAAGGGGGAGCACCATTTTAACCTCTTTTTTGTGCGCACGGGACGGCGGAAAGTTTTATTACTTTTACTTTTACAAGTAGTTTGTTTCAAGGTCTTTCGTGTTTTCAGGACTCTTGGGATTCTTGAAATTTTGCGCAATGGCGCAAATTGAAGGTGAGAGCTGCTTTTTGTCGTAGTTAATAATTCTATTTATTTGTGGGAAGTCTTCTAATATCACAGATACAAGTTGTATCATAATATCTAATTACTATTACTCTGATCATCGAACCCTTTCGATTTATTACCTACTAATCAAACCATCTACCTTCATGTGTCAATGTGATATTTATCAATTCATAGTTCATTATCTACAAATATTTTAATGAATAAATACCTAGAATTAAGAATAAGAATTGAAGAATTACCTAGTCATAAAATGTAATTAATATGAAGCATAATTTTTAGACTTCACAGTTATTTAAGTACATCCAGCAACTTTTGAACCCAAACAAAATAGATTATTGTATAGGTAAAAACTCCACTTGTTAACTGTTTCTCCATAATAAAATATTTGAAATGATTAAAGGCACTACTCAGTGTTGTTTGGATGTTACAGTTAATAATATGACAATGAAATTTATAATATCATAAATAGGCTTAGGACATTTGGTAGCATACCGTGGTTCTAAAATCCACGGAGTCGCCGAATGTGAAATTTTCGAAGTGAACTTCAAAGTATGAAGTTATATTGAAGGCTTAGGACTTTTTGAAACATATCATGCTTCTATATTCTATGGAATTTTTAGTTGTAAAATAATATATAATAAAGAAAAAAGGACATTTCTTAAAAATAGATATATATATTAATTAACAATGCATTTTATAACGGTGATATAAAAATTAAATCTAGAAAATATAACGTTAATTTCAACAGACGAAACGTGATTTACTCAACAAATCAAACTCCGCTCTATCCAGTATTTAATCTCGGAACTAGGAATATTATTAATTTTAGATAAAATCAAATACCAATTTGACGGTCTCGTATCAAAAGTGTCAACCGATTATGTCAATATTTTTTAATTTTAAATTGCGATTTAATTTGCACTACTCACTAAACACGGGCATTAAAGAGGATGTATAACTACACTCAGAGGCAATGAAAACGGGTCACTTGCCATGGATTACTTTACAAAGTGACCCGTTTTCATTGCCTCTGAGGTAGCGTACCTTCATAGTTCACATTGGGAATTACACTCAGAGGCAATGAAAACGGGTCACTTTGTAAAGTAATCCATGGAAAGTGACCCGTTTTCATTGCCTCTGAGTGTAGATAAATAATATTGTAGCATCACATGTGATCAGTAATTAGTATTATTATATAGGTTTGTGATAACATTAATTACGTTCGATTAAAATGCACTCAGTAACGATGTGGCAGTATGTATAAATCTTTATAGTTAATAAGACATCATACTTTTTGACTTTGACTTCGAAATTTTTACACATGGCGACTCCAAAGATTTTAGAACCACGGTATGCTACGAAAAGTCCTAAGCCTAATCATAAATACCTTCAATGTACATGAGTAATAAAATATATGTTTTTTTTTTATGTACTTATATGCTTTAAGATCCCCATCGGCACACAAACCTCTCCAAGGTTTTGCCTAGATGGGCTTTGTAATGATATTCATTGTTTTTGTCTTAATCAATAAATAAAAAAAAAAAAAAAAAAAAAAAAAAACATTTACCTTCTTTGTTTTCAATCATTTCTAGAAAAAATGGTTTCAATTGAAATAAATAGGATATTCCAAAATAGCACGGTATTAACCATAAATGTGGGCAAAATTTTCTAAAAATACCACCAACCTACATGCCTATTCAATTCAAACTATTTCAGATCATACATTTTGGGACATTCTATATAAATATCTTATCTCCTATAGTTTCAATGTAGGTTATTGAATCTCCAAAACAAACCCATCATTACAACTCTAACCCTCCACCCAGATCCCGAGTACATAGACATGGAGTTCACCCTGAAGCTCAGTCTCCTGGCTAAGAGCAAGCGGGCCATCATAGTCCGGAGCCCCGCCGGTGTCACGGAGTACCGCTGCGTGGAGTGCCCTCTGGGCTTCAATGATAAGAGTGACATGGAACAGCATCTCAGTGTGCATAATAAGGAGTACAGGTTTCTTTGCGGGATCTGTGGGACTGCGTAAGTTGGACTTTTTTTGAGGCTATATGGGGTGGAAAAAACAGTCAAACTGAAGGGAAAACTCATGGATACCATTTTGAATGAATAGTTCCTCAAAAAAATTGTCTCATTGCTAACATTCATCAAACTTATTTAGGTAATAAAACCGTTTGTGATAAGGTTTTTAATGATTAAGGGAGTCGGTAAACAGAATCACCCTACATTTCCTATTTTAATTTTTTGTCCTGTTTTTTTTTATCCATAAATATGTTTTTTTTACATTTATAAATACATTAAACATTTGTCAAAGCTTCCTTTTTAGTATTAGCATCAGCAAAAGTAGATGATCACTTTAGTACTACATAATAGTTATTTACGATATAAGTGCCGAAAATAGGAAATTCGCAACGAGTGGTGATAAATTAAAACACGACCGAAGGGAGTGTTTTAAATCGACACGTGTTGCGAATTAGGTATTCGCACGTGTATCGTACAACGTTTTACTGTACATACGGCTCTTTAAAGTTTCGACATATGCACGGAAAGTGCTCTTTCCGCACTAGTGCGGGAAAGTAGCACCATATGCACTGTAAATATACTTATACTATTCGTTTAGTACCATGTCACTTTCACTACTTTGACGCATCCCAATTGTCGCAGTATTGTTACATTAAGTGTGACAAGGTACTAAAATGATCATCTATATTCGCTTTCAGCTGTACTACCTCAATTTGTGGATTTAGCAAGCTTTTGATTATCAGCTCGTGTTAGCATAGTCTGTGATGGATTAAGAGACCATTAACCATTAAACCTTTTAGGTTAAAACGGAAAGAGCACCTAGACAGGCACACCCTGGAGCACAAGGAGGTCAGGCCGCACATCTGCCCGGACTGCGGCAAGGGCTTCAAGAGGAAGGAGCACCTCAACATACACCGGACCATACACAGCGGGGAGAAGAACCATACCTGCCCTCTTTGTGACAAGTGTGAGTACGCTTACATTCAATATACATCTAGTCTAGACATGCACACCCTATATGTTTTTTTTTTTTTTTTTACTCACTGTTTTAGCAAGGTGGATTTGCCAATATCAGTTTTTTGACATATTTACACACGAGGGGAATGTTCGGTTTAATTTTGACTTTTTTGGGGAAGGATCAGTCTTTATGTTGTAAACGTATTGCAGTAGCGTGGCGTATAGAACGTGATTGCCACTGGGTTGCCTGTTTTACGACAGATTTCCTCTCTTTCTCTCCCTATACTTGTGCTCTTCAAACGTAGTCCCCTGTTATCTCCCTGGATAATGGCAGTAGAGCAATAATTTTTGTTCCATTAATCTATGGCTACTATTGACATGTTCCTATGTTTTCCTTGTTCCAATTGATTCTTAAAAGAGATATTAACCTTCAAAAACCTTCAAAAAATGCCAGATTTTCCGCCGTGTTAAAACATCCAGACAACAATTTTGACTAGATTATTAAAAAAAAGGAAAACATAGGAACACGGCCAAAGCCTTTCTTTAATTATAAAAAAAAAATAGTTAAATAGGTCAAGTTTTGGAGAAGAAATCAGGGGACTACGAAACGTTGATTTCATTTACTTTTAATAGGTATTTTCGGTCCAAGCTGCAGTTGTCTCTATGGCGCTCGCGCTCGCTTGATCAGGCACTGCGCGACAGCAATACATTTTACAAATACCTATTTCTCAATTATCTCGGCCTTTGTGTTTCCTCTTAAATAATGAGGCAAGGGTGGGTAATGATGGGTATAAAATAAATTATATAATTACATTCAATATAATAACATTTGATATAATTTCAAAGTATATATGTTTAACTATCGTCTGGTATAACACTTATTTATTACTAGCTTCCGCCCGCGACTTCGTCTGCGTGGACCGGGATAAAAACTATCCTAAATTTTAATCCAGGCTAATACACTATCTTCGTGCAAAATTTCATTCAAATCGGTTAAGCCGTTTAAGCGTGATTGAGTAACAAACATCCAAACATCTATACTTTCGCATTTATAATATTAGTAAGGATAACCATGATATGGTATAATTTTCATGTTACATAACTATCAAGTCCTTATATTATATATTATATATATGTATATTATATGTATATTAGTAGGATAATCGGCTCTGGTTTGAACAATAGGTCCAAGAGTTTTCTTTTTTTCCAAAAGTTTTTCAGTTATCGCTGAAATCTGCCTTTCCTAAAGAAAATGATGGGCAGGTGTTAAGAACAAAATGTGAATTTGGTGACGTCACTAAGGAGGGGTCACTCAAATGGGACAGCTGATACTGGGGAGTTGACACCCAAATTGCTTGAAATGAGTGTTAAGTAATTTGTAAATACCCCTTAATGGTCGGTTGCTCCAAAAATTATCTTTTTTTGTCAGCTATGTAAGTATGTTCGTGTGTACAGTTAAGATCTGCAATGGACCCGATTCTACGTGCACATGGCTTAACTAGCCTAAAACTAAATTGTCTAATTTTTAGACATAATTTAGGCGGCAGATTAAAAACTACATATTTAGAATAGCATTTAGGCAGCTAAGTAAGTTGTATAGACCGCCTAAAATAAAAAAAGACCGGGTTGCACTCCGGGAGTGCCGGCAGAAGTGAAATCTTAATAACATTGTAACAGTTTTTCGATCAGGTCACGTGACATCTTACGGTGTCACCCTTGCGAGAACAGCAGACGGCGGCGGTGAACAAAATATCATTTTTTTTTGCCGTTGGTTAATATTTTTCAAAGCTTTATCTCTTTAGGAATAACGTTCAAATTGTGTCACCCTAAAAATGAATTTGACGCAAATTTATAAACAATTATCAATTATTTTAGGCGGACGGCTACCAACTTTAAAAATGAAAACTACACCTATTTTGGAGAACCCCATACGTAGTCCTTCCTGAAATCGTTTATGGAATAGGATCGTGTACCTAAGAGTAAATGAGAGAGAAATGTGGACCTACAACACACCTTCAATTATTCTTCACTAGCTTCTGCCCGCGACTCCGTCCGCGTGGAAATCGTTTATATCGCAGCTCCATACAAACTTCAACCCCCCATTTCATCCCCTTAGGGGGTGATTTCCAGGATGAAAACTATCCTATGTCCTTCCCCGGGATTCAAACTATCTCCATACCAAATTTCATCGCAATCGGTTCAGCGGTTTAAGCGTGAAGAGGTAACAGACAGACACACTTTCGCATTTATAATATTAGTATGGAAGTATGGATAGTCGACTATTAAGGCACCCACGGGAAGGGGGTGGTGCTATTCTAATTCGGCACCTCACGGATTATATATGTACAGTAACCATTAATTACATGTGTTTTACCAAGGTCATAAAGGGGAGACTTTATGGAACGTCAAGTAGCTCTGATAATGTGAAATTTGTAGGGAAATAGAACAAGTGACGTCATGTTTTTCTATGAAACAGCGTCAATTTTATGATCTTTACCAATTTATAGTACTTTATTGCCGTGGCCGGGAAGGAGGCAATTGCAGGCTAAGTATTTGTTTAAACGGACGAGCTTGCGGTCCGTTTAATTATAATACGAAGCCTGCAATTGCCATTCCGGCTGAGGCTAATATAGTGCTTTTCTCAAAAATGGGGGAATAACAAATACTGAATTTATACAAACTTTAAATATCGTTGCACAACGTGAAAATATTTACGATTCCCCGCCGTTTTATTTTATGAAGTATCCACAGTATGTGAATGTACCCCAATTTGTCAGACCAACATGTCGAACTCATAATTGGGTGTAGCGTACAGACGGTAACAACTGCAACTACAATTTCATTCAGTGTGGCCAGTTAACAGTAAGAAAGCGAAAATTGCCGCATTCAAACGGTCCTGCGAAGCGGACTGCAAGATTGTTATTAACCGATGAGATAGGGCGAGACAGCACGTCTAACATGGGACGGCCGCGACATACTCTCGATTTTTCTCGCACTAAACCTCTTGTTCTAAGTGTTCTAATAAGAGAGAGACGGATAGTGCGAGAAAAAACAACAGAAAAATACGAGTTGAATTGGCTGAATACGACCCGTGCGTCATTTATTTATGTCAGTTTCTACTTTAAATAAATTGGTACTCGACAAATAAAGGCATGCGATGTTTTTTATTTTTTAATTTAGATCTGACCTTAAACTATACACTTTACCTTCCAATATGTAGCGAGCTATGTTCACTTTGCGGGCCATTTTTGAGAAAAATATCTTTCCTCAAACATGCAATGAAATACTGACGTTTGTATTCTTCATAGTGGGCTTCGAGGTGTCACGTTTCGGGCGCAGCGAGACGAGAGATCCGTAATGGCATCTCATACAAAATTGGAGGCCTAGTGCAAGATCTTTTTTAATTTCCATTCCACAATTTGTGGCATCACGGCGTTCAGCCATGAAAATTGAAGTTTGAATTCTTGGAGTTTATTTATTTACTTCATTGCATGTTTGAGAAAAGCACTATACATACCTCGGCGCGAAAAGGGGCGGCCAGACTCATAACTATCCGGCCTCGCTACGCTTGGCTGTCCATATGCACTCGGCCGGCAATTCCTTACTTTCCGGCCTATGTAGTAATGTACTATTAATGTGGCACAAAGCGGAGTCGTGAAGTTTTCCGAGTAATTTCGTGACTTTGTTGTATTTTACAAGCTTTTATTTAGTTTCACCTGTCCCGTTGTCTGTCTGTCTGTCTGTAATCAAATATTGCAAGTTAAATTTGACCGACTTCCCGGTGACCGATTGAGCTGAAACTTTGTGTATAAGTATAGTTTAGATGACAATTTAATATTATGGTACCATCGAGCTGTTCTGATGATGGCGACAGAAGGTGGCCATGGGAATTCAGTACTTAACCGACGTAACTCCGTTGAGTTTGGGTTCGTTAGAATAGTATCAATGAGTAGTTGATGATGGTATACAGAAAAGTACAGTCGGCAATAAAACCTTGTACCCAAAATGACATTTTTGACAGAAGCTTGTTTACTGTTCTCTACTACCGTATTACCAATAGGTATGCACGACACAACTTTCAGTACTACAGATATATTACGGAAACTCAATATTCGTGACAGGGCCGACAAAATAAAATTAGGTTACGCTGATCGCTCATCACCAGACCGTGCGTTTGTTTGTCACAAACGGAACAACCAACACTCGTATTGACAAAATACTCCCGTTCCAGCTTTCTACAGGAAGGACCACCTACAGAAGCATCTCCAAACCCACAACAAGATGTTCATAGAACAGAACATTTACCCTGTCAGCGACCAAGAGCTGCTAGGCATTAAGCAGGAGGTCACAGATGAAGAGCAAGCGGACGACATGATGCTGGAGGTGAGTGTCAAAGGCCAATTTTAAATTAACTAGCTTCTGCCCGTGTCTGCTTCCGCGCGGAACTCTTTAATATCAAATTCAATCATTTATTCGTGAGCTAGGGAATGCAAAAACCGGTAAATTTTCAAAACCGGTTATTAACCGAATCGACAGTCAAAAACCGGTTAACCGGTTTTGACAAATAGTTAAAAAAATAAGTATTGGAGGATAATTTCACTGTATTCATGGAGAGTATTGAAGAGTATTAGTTCCGGTTTATTAGTAGGCGAGGTGTAGATGAATAAATAACTAAAAAAAAGTTAAATACTTTTTATGCATCATCATCATTGGTCTTGTTTATCTATGTTAAGAAGATTTAAGCAGAGTCTATGTCATGGTGGTGCGGCACGTACGTACATGACTCGCAAGGGCGATACTGGAGCGACAGCTACGACCGCATGGCAAGGTTCCTATGGGAAAAACAGAAGCTCGAACCAAGCTGCATCATGCACAACCATACCTTCGCCCAGGGTCTTCGCCCAGTGGTCTCAGTCCTCAGATTCCTGTTCCCATTTGGTTGCAACGATCCTAAAGGTCAACATGTCTCGTTTTGCTCTATCCTTAAATCGAAGCATTGGTCGGCCCTACTGGTCATTCAGGATGGGCTATTTCGCTTAGGACAGATGCATGGC
Organism: Epinotia ramella; assembly: GCA_947578815.1. Classification (NCBI taxonomy): domain Eukaryota; kingdom Metazoa; phylum Arthropoda; class Insecta; order Lepidoptera; family Tortricidae; genus Epinotia; species Epinotia ramella. The sequence continues at coordinate 25,781,798 of OX388211.1, forward strand.
AAACGAAAGTGCTCAATCCTTTGCTCGTGCTCCAGCTGGTGAAGACGTATTTGCTCCAAGATAGCAATAATGCTGGGGAAACGCGCGAAATACCCTTTCATTCGTAACACGATTCTTCCATGAGATCTCTAGAATACGCCGAAGACATCGCATGTAGATGTTGTTCAATATCCGCTCCTGTTTTGTATACGATGTCCAAGTTTCAGCACTGTACAAGATGCATGTCTGGTACACGATCATCTTCGCATTTACAGTCAGGTGTTATCCCATATTTATACATATATGTCGCTTTTGGACATCCTTGTACCGGAGATGTCCACCTTGCTTTCGCTTGCCCTCCTCCATTTCAGAGCAGAAGATGCGTTTCGCCACTCTCACCTCCGCCATACGAGACACGTGATCGCACCACCGAAGCTGCCGACGTATTAGATAGGCCTCAATGCCACCGACATGGGCTCGTCGCAGGACTTCGGTGTTTCGCACTCTGTCGGACCATCTAATCTTCATGATGGATCGCAGGCATTTGAGGTGGAAACGATCCAGATTGCGTATGTGGTGGCGGTACACACACCACGTCTCAGAGGAGTATAGGAGGGTTGGCAGCACAATTGCCATGTACATGTGAGCAGAAGACCTTGGAACACAGCTTGCCGAATGCTGCAGCAATGACCCTGCTATTGATCTCGGCATCAAGGTCACACTTGGATGAGTGCTCCCCAAATATCGAAATGTATCCACCTTTTACTAACTACCTGGGTCGACTTAAGGCTCGCACCAAGGTCTCGTATGCACAGATTACTGATATCATGTATGCTGATGACTTGTGTTTCGTAGCAGAATCCCCTGACGGCCTGCAACAGTTAATGTGCGTTTTTTCACCAAGCCTGCCGTTGATTGAATACTCTTGACCTGATCTTTCTTTAGGATTTCTCCGATTTGGTCAGAAAAAGTTCGTCGAGGTCGTCCCCTTCCAACTTTCTATCGACATTTCCCTCATACACTCTTCGTTTTTTTGTTTATTTTTATTATTTACTTACTAAAAATCAATGAGTGTCAATTAAAATAATATAACTATAATGACTTAACAACCCAACCATATATAATACATGTTTTATTCGATATTATTTTCGCCAAATAACGATCTTGGCTCACAATTTCAGGCATTTTATAAATATTACTCGTTTCGGTTAATAACCGGTTTATAGTGTCCAAAACCGGTTATTAACCGAGCTCAAAAACTTCAGGTTAACACGTTCGGACCCGCAACCTCAATTAAATATTTGTTAAGCCGGTTTTTTGGTTAACTGGTTTGCATTCCCTATTCGTGACTAACAGTTGAAACAATACAGAAAACAACTTAGAAAAGTTGCAAAAACCCCCGACATTTCAATATCTCAAAAACGGCTGAACAAATTTTCATGAAACATGCTAAGGACACTGGGGGTAAAATTATCTATAACACAAAAAAACCGCATTCAAATCGGTCCATCCGTTTAGGAGCTACGATACCACAGACAGATACACAGACAGACACGTTAAACTTATAACACCCTTCTCTTTGCGCCGGGGTTTAATAAACGAAATAAATTAAAATAACACATTAAGTTTTGTCACGAAATGGACCCAGCTCATCTTCATTCTAGCTTTACAGATAAAGCTGATCTTCAGCAGATCTAACCGTATATCGTAGCTCCATACAGACTTTCACTCCCCATTTCACCCCCTTAGGGGATGATTTTCGGGATAAAGACTATCCCATGTCCTTCATTGGAACTAAAACTATCTCTATACCAAATTTCATCTAAATCGGTTCAGCGGTTTAAGCGTGAAGATTCAACAGACAGACACACTTTCGCATTTATAATATTAGTACGGATTAAACATAACATGCCTCACCATCGTCATCATATCAGCCGAAAGACGTCCACTGCTGGACATAGGCCTCCCCCAAAGAGTGCCACAATGACCGGTCCCGCGCCGCCCGCATACAGCGGACACCTTTACCTTTATCAGGCCCCTATTTCACCAGCTTGACAATCGTCACCTGACAACGACAATTCTCCGTACATTGCTGGATCCACAAGTATCCTAGCGACCACCTTAACTTCTAGAACAAACAATGTATGGCGAATTGTCAGTGTCAGGTGACAATTGTCAAGTTGGTGAAATAGGGGCCAGGTCATCAGCTCACCCTGTGGGGGGGTCTGCCCACGCTGCGCCTTCCGGTACTTAACATGACCGTGTTAAGTAAAATGTGTTTTGTCCCTTTCACAGATATCAAAGTCATGGACGAATTAGTTTTAACGGTATTTTAGTTAAAATCGGTTTGACGGAAGTTTATGAATAAGGGTCTAAGTATAGATTTACAGCAGGCGTCTTCAACCTTTTTTAAGTCTAGGGGCAAATATTTAATAATTTTGCACTGCGGGCCGCGGCACACGTAACACAATATTTTTTTCAACACTAAAGGGCCATTTACATGGTGCATCAACTCGTATGCGATTTTCATTACATTGCGGGCTGCGGGCTAGCGGAATACGACGAATTCAATCAAACCCTGCAATGTAATAAAACTCGCATGCGAGTTGTTGCCCCATGTAATTAGCCCTTTAATCTAGGTTTTTCTCGCGACGCACGATGTTAAGCTGTGCTGTGTTTGGGCCGCGTGTTGACGACCCCTGATTTACAGGATATTTGTCTATTAATATGGGCGTTGATTTTTACACCCCCGGCCTACGTCAATCTAGAAAGTCGATTCACACAAGTGAAAGGTTAGGTGGTTCCGGAGATTACTCTATACAAACAGGCAAATCTACAATCTCACAGATTTTTCCTGTTTATAATGTTTGTATAGATATCGTCATGCCACACTCCTGCCATGTAGTTTGAAACTCTGAGCTTAGAAATGTCTCATGGACCCTATACCTAAAGTCTGAACCAACGGCACCCTAAAAATGCCCCAACTATTGAAAAGCAATTTGAACTGGACCCCCGATAACGATTTTTTACCAACAACTAGTTTTAGCTTGCACCCAATTTCTTTTTTCGGCCGCCCCTCCCTTGCGATGGGGGAAAAAACTCCCCTCGCCACAACAGACTTGGCGCGGTCACGCGTAAAACATGCGTTTTTGGAACTTATCTCTTGGGGATAAAACTCAAAGTTGTGTGCACATTTTAGGATCTAACGACACAACATGGTAACCTAAAATGTTGTATCTTCATACGACATATATGGTAACTTGGGGCTTTTTAAAACAGTAGCGTTGTAAGGACTTGTTATCTGTGTTCATGGACAATATTTGATGGTGGAACTTGAAGTAAGGTTTTCGTCCGTTATTATTTTATTAAAACTGGTGACGACGTATTTATATTTAGAGCCGATCAACTTGTACACAGACAAATTTTCGACTCACTTAATTTTTTTTTTGTTATTTGGGTGGATCAACTATTTTTTGTCACCTCTTAAAACTGCGATGTATGGGTTTTAAAACACCAAATGTGGGGTTTTCTTGACAAGTTCGATCCCTTTTTACCCGACTGCCTAAGTAGAGGAGGGTTTTGTATGGACCATCTTCTAGGCACGTTAGCTGTTAGCCAGAGCTTCCATGGTTGTGCTGTCAAGAGTTAGACCTGCATTTATCTCTCGCTGTCAAAACAACTTATCCCCAAATCGATAAAGGGTCGGCAACGCGCTTTTGTCTCGTCCTTCGCAGGTGTCCATAGACTCCGACGTCGGCTTACCAACGGGCAGGCCTTCTTTGCCACAGTCGTGGAGTAACTGGTATAAATCTGACCCTGCAAGTCCCAAAAAGAGTGACATGTTAAAGCCTTAAGGGGATGCCTTGATTCGAGTCGACCACGCCCCCTTGACAGAGACACGCTTATGCCTTCCGCGCTCGAGAAACACTTCGGGAATGGCTTTTTTGGACAAATTTCGATAAATACCTAACTTAGTGAAGTTTTATTTATATTTCATTAAATGAGATTTTAGTTGAGATAAAATACCATAGTATTAACTTGATTGTGTCGTAAAATAATGTATCGTTTGAGTAGGGTGAGTAAAAAAAGGAAAATATAGACCCAACTTTGGATTTTTTTTCTATCGAGGAAATTTTAGGCAATCATGTAATGATTAAAATCGAAACGAAATCAGATAAACAATCATAAATCTGAAAATCAGACCTTATTGTTTCTTAATCTAGTCGGAACGGCGTTTCAAAGCACGCGATAATTTCCAATGCACCCCCTTAAAATTTGGGTAACGGCAGCTATTTTGAGCGCCATGCCTTAATACATTTAAGTACGTCCGGACGTCGCACAAATGTCCCAATACCAGCGCAGCCCCCTACCGCCGCTGTATTTTCCCTACTTTCGTGCTAAACCAAAAGGTTATAGGTATAGCTATGTACGAAACGACATTTTAATTTAGCAAGGTTGTGCTCTAAATGGGAGGGGATGACGTCAGAAGGTATTTGAGCATGTGTGTGTAACTGTGTAACGTAATGTTTGTGATCCGATACCGCTGGTCCCTTCAACGGAGCGGAGGAGGACATAATTCCCCAAGGGAAGGAGTTGGGAGGCTGTTTATATATAGGTGAAGTCTTAGGCAAAATCTATTTCAAAGTAAAGTGTTTACTTAGTAGCTTGGTGTTAATGTAAACATTCCTTTAAACTCCACTACTTGCTCTGTAAGTAACTACGTGGTGTTGAGTTCCTAGTGGCGAGTAAGGTAGCCAGTGAACCACAGATATAGATATAAACTAGATAACTTAAACAACTCAATCTGTATGAAAACCGACCGTGTCACTTTTGTTCTACCTATTTTGACGTCACACGGGCGAATTAGTGATCTGAATTCCCCGTTGTCCGCGGAAAATCGATTCTGCAATAAGGTGTTTTCTTAATATTCACGGACAACCGGCTACCACAACAGACGCGCGCGGAATGTAAGTCGGAGTGCCAACTCGGAGTCCGAATTCTGACACGCGAAGTACATGCATTTGCGTGATCTACGTATATCTATATCTGTGCAGTGAACAGTGGTGCAGTGGTTGTAGGCGCTGTTTCTCGTTGGAATTGAAGTAATTAAAAGGCCGTATTCAGTATGAGAGTTGTATTATAAAAAGCACACGGTAAATTACATGGCTGTTTTCAGAGAGAGAATCCTTGAATGAGTGAATGAATGTACAGACGCGACAGGAACGAATGGATGGAATGATAGGCGTTCCGGTCACTCTGTGATCTGTGTTGGAGTTGCCGACAGCCAGAGCTCCCATTTGTCCCTAATGAATCGTCAAATCATTAAAGGGTAGGAATAGCTTGTGGTTCTTCCGGTGTCGCAAGCGTCCATTGGCTACGATGTCTGCTTACCATCAGGCAAGCCGTATGCCTCTTTGCCACCGTCGTAGCATAAGGCTTACCGATCCAAAGCGGGTCTTGGCCTTGGCGAGTTGCCGCCTCGCATTCTTATCATGCGGTCCCAGGATAAAAACAAGTTTATCAAATATTTCATTTTTGGTACAAGTTTTTATTGCTGACTGTACTTTTCTGGATACCATCGTCACCTACTCGTTGAGACGATTCTAACGAGCCCAAACTCGATGGGGTTATGTGGTTTAATTACGGAGTTCCTATGGCCACCTTCCAGCTCCATCATCAGATCAGCTCCACATCATCATAATATTGCATCGTCACGTTATTGAAACCGGGAAGTGGATCATATTTAACTTGCAAGATTTTATTACAGACGGGCAACGGGCAGGTGAATAAAAGCTTGTAATAAATCGTAATGTTCTACCAGGTCCCTGACACGACCTGGTGCGAGCCTTTGGACCCGGAGCGGCCTCACGCGTGCCCCGTCTGCCACAAGCGGTTCAAGCGGAAAGACCACCTCAAACTGCACAGCGTCAGCCACCTCGCGAGGGACAAGCCCTGCCCACACTGCGGGAAAGGTAAGTGTCATAGTTTAGCGATCACCTACTAGGTTTATTGACAAAGTAAAACCAAAACATGAACACCTGGAACAAGTTAGCGACCTCCCGAGACGTAGGTATAATCAAGGACTGATATACTCATACTCTTATACCAACACCTGGATTGCACCTGGATCTACACTTGGATTAAGATCTCAAAGATTACCTGATCAAAATCGTGGAACATGACCTGCAACATCGCCAGCAATATTAACGGAGACATCTGGAAAGTGACCTGGAAGACCTGGGACCTTCGGCTTTCATTTGTATTACAGGCTTTTCAGAAATAGGCCCTTGGAAAACTTGCTTAAGGGGACGCAATCCTAGGGCACTAATGTCTGCTTTAAAAAAAAAGTAGCGCGACCAAAATGCCTATCATATTCCGGTAAGCACCGTCCCTGTCCGCAGCAGTCGACCCTGATCCATATAGTAGCAGTCATCTGCTGTTCAACATAACATACATAAACTCGCGACGGTAGGCAGCAATAGATTAATCTATTCCAGCAATTTGTGTATGTTTAAAGGATTAAATGTGGACATTTGGTGTTCAACCCCATGTCCACCCAAGGGAAGAAAGGGGGTGGTTGGTCTAACCCGACACCACAGGGGGTGCTGAGGGCCTACCGCCAACGGCATCCGAAGTGTTCCCCCTCTTTCGCACTTACGTACGAACTCGCAAGTGTGACAGAGAGGGAAAACTTCGGATGTCTTTCGCGGTAGACCCTCTGTTCTAATTAGGTTCCCGTTTAGACCGTTATGTCGGTTAAATTATATATTTAAGGTGGTTCGACGACCATACAAAACGTTTTTTGACATTCGCAGGCTAACCGCGTGATATTTTATGAAACTTATGTAACACACTTTCATAAATTGGCTTTCCATTTGCGCGAAATTCCCCCTTTCCTAGAATAAACTTGTATAAACTAGAATAATTTGAGAAATTACGTATATACTTTGGGAAAACGATTATTCTCAATTTGTTCTAGTTTCTACAAGTTTATTCTAGGAAAGGGGGAATTTCGCGCAATGGTTGTCGTACCACCTTAATATTAGTTTTTATAACTGTATATAAGGTATTAAGGTATTTGTTATATTGGCCTTAGGTGCCTGAATTAAATTAATAGTATAGTGGAGGAAAATGAAAGTTTGGCACATGTCAACTCTATTTGAATGACGTTAAGGTCCAAAAGTGCTAAACATTCAATTTCCTCGACTGTACATTACTATGGAGGCCGGGAAGTAAGGGGTTGCCGGCCGAGTACATATAGACGGCCGAGCGTAACGAGGTCGGATAGTTAAGAGGCTGGCAACCCCTTTTCACGCCGAGTTATGTATAGTGCTTTTCTCAAACATGCAATGAAACAAATTAAAAAAACTCCAAGAAATTAAACTTCAATTTTCATAGCTGAAGGCCGTGATCCTGTACCACAAATAGTGGAATGGTAATCCGCCTCCAATTTTGTATGAAATGCCATTATGGGTCTCTCATCTCGCTCCACCCGAAACGTGACACTTCGAAGCCCATTATGAAGAACACAACGTCAATATTTCATTGCATGTTTGAGAAAATATTATTATTATTAGAGAGCGCTGTACGTTGCTATGGACTACGGCGTAGCACTGCGTGGTGAACATTTCACATTTTTCTCGAATTTCGTATGAAGACAGTTGCGACTGGAAAGGGAAGAGGGTGGTTTTATCCCGGAAATCATCCCTTAAAGGGGTGGAAAGGGTCTGGGAAGTCTAATAGTATATTTGCCCTGATATTGTACATACTAAATAAATACTGCTAAATCTAGTACGTTACGTATAAATTTTCTTGATCACTTCTGTGACGTCATTGGTGCCCTATTTCGCCACTAATATGCCCCACCCTCCACAATTACGTCGGCTGCGTAACTGAAATTACCACGTAACCAGCCTGTAGGTATATTTGAATACTCGGAAACCCTTATGAAAGTGTATTCGCCAGTGAACTACACAATAGGCATGATGCCTCATGTTCAAATTGATAACGTAGTGGTGCTAAATGGGTAAACCATCAAATTATCGTAATAAAGTATAAATTATAAAATATAATTAAAATCATAAAAAGATAATATATGAACTTTGAAAGTTTAGAAAATTTATTTAGCATTTTTTGTTTATTGTCCATGAGTAAATTTAAAGCTGCCAATAGAATCCTTACGCTTTTATAGAAACAATATTGTATGACAACTATAAAAATAAATAATAATAATAAATTTCATTTATTTTCACTATGTACTTAAACGCAACGAACGTGAAGTATTTCGCGACCGAAACAATAATTTACCGGATTTTCCATGCAACGATACAACTACTTTGTACAATTGTGACGTCATACTTGTGTGTCTGTCAGTATGAAGCGTTTTGCGCTGCCGCCAGCGACGTCAATCTTTGTCTCAAATTATGGTATTTATGTTCTTTAATTGTAGTTGCTCCCATACAAACATTTGTTCCTCTCCAAAAACTGGTTCCAATGACATCATAAAAAAATCTTATTCATCATCCCTATTACGTCGGCTGCGTAACTGAAATTACCACGTAACCAGCCTGTAGGTATATTTGAATCCTCGGAAACCCTTATGTATTCGCCAGTGTACTACACAATTTAGCCAGATAGCGAAGGAATGGATGCGGTGAGAACTATCTATAAGAATTTATATTGAACTAGTTTATGTCCGTCGGTTATAAATATCGTAGCTCTATACAAACTTTCACCCCCCATTTCTCCCCCTTTGGGGATGATTTCTGCGATATAAACTATTCTATGTCCTTCCCCGGTATTCAACCTATCACCATACCAAATTTCAACTCAATCGGTTCAGCGGTTTTAGCGTGAAGACAGACACACTTTCACAGTTATAATATTATGGATTATGGATAAGTTCAATGAAACGGTCATAAATTCCATAAAAGGCAGATTTTTATTTTTCGTTGCAATTGGACGAAACTAAGGTTATAAAAATCAGTTGTTGGAATGTGGAGCAGCCCAACTGGGGAAGTACCTCCGCCTTGCAGAAGACCACAGCCACAATAACACTACTACTTGCTCTGTAGTAGTGTTGTGTTCCTGGAGGTGAGCAAGGTCGCCAGAGCTCCCGAGGATGCGTTGTGTTGAGAGCGAGGGAATTTGTTCCTTCCGCTTTTAACAAGGCGAATCCTCAAACATATCAAGGGTCTTATCAAGGGTCAGTGAGGTAAATACAATAAGTTAATTATACGCGATCAAGTCCCGTTTAGTATAAATAATGTGTGAGAATCGTGAACGTTTAAATCAATATATATCAAGGGTCGGTAACGCCCATGTTACTCCTTTGGAGTTGCATGCGTCTATAGGCTGCGGTGTCCGCTTACCATCAAGCGGGCCGTATGCTTGTTTGCCACCCTCGTTGTATTAAAAAATATAGGACACTGTTGGAAATTGTGCGAATATTGCACAGAATCATGAGCTCGAGCAGGGTTAGTAGCACCAAAGCGGCATCCATCCTTAATAATATTATAAATGTGTGTGTTTGTATAGTCGCAACGGAGCGTCGTATTGATGTGATTTTTTGTATGGAGATAGATATGTTAGAGGCTGGAGAGTGACATAGGCTACTTTTTCCAGCGCGAAAACATGTAATTCCCACGGGAAAATTCAATATGTTACATTTTCCTATAGCCACGCGGGCGAAGCTGCGGGCATCAGCTAGTTCTCTATAAGTCCTTAATATATAGTATTACAGCGAGCCCCCAAAAGGGTTCCTCTCGTACTAAGAAGGGATTAGCCCCACCTTTTGCCGAAAGGGAATTATGCCAATCTATATACAAGGTGTAAATCATATAACTGAAAACCTGAAAGTAGTTTGTTCAGAATCGAAAGCTGAATCGATTGCACCATCTTTTAAGGTAGGTTGTATTTTTTTTGAAAAATATTTTTTTATTGTGCCGGGTCTAAAAGTTACGAAGGCAACATACGCGAATCAGAGAAATGTTGGAGGATGTTGTTGTGAGGTGAACGTCAGGATCTACGTCACTGACAAGTACTGATTAGTGATTACAAGTGTAGAGTTACGAATCAAGTAGATCTGCTTGATAAAGAAAACCAACGAATATCTTTTGAAATAATTAACGTATTTGTAAATGGACGTATTAATCTTATTAAGGATTAAAAAACTCAGTTGGGGTGTCTGAGGTTTTCAGTATAATAAAATACACCTTGTCTAGCTATGTTGTATGTGTAACGGTAGTATCCTCTATAGTCTTGCTGTCTTCCTGCCATCGCTAATTAACTCATTTTACCCTTTTGAGGATATCAAGTTATGGAAAGAAATAGACATTTGTATACCAACAGATACAAATAGGATTTTAATCGGAACATCGCCATTCTTGTTACATATGATAGTCATATTGGTGACGTCGTTCCTTGTGACCCAGACACCTTAGAGACTATCTACAGTTAAGACAACTGGTGCTACTTTCCGGTAGATATTCTGTCTTTTTGACGTTAAACGGTTATGTATACAACTTACGAGTATACTCTGCCAGTACTCTTCCCTCTTAAGACAGAAGTATATACTACGTACTCGTCGATACAAAAAGAGAAACCGTTTTTCCACTTCTAAATATTTTCCAATCTCAATGATTTTTTTAATACGTAATCGACACAATTAAAGACTAGGTTTATAGATATTCCTTTTTTCAAAGTTTTGCAAAAAATTAAAATTCGTAGGCACCTACAATTTTTTTTTAAAGCGAAACCTATAAACCTAGATATTATTATGCTGAAGCGATCGACATCAAAATCAAGGTGATTTGTTACGATTTACTTAGTGGAAAACGTTTTCTCCCGAAATTGAAATTTCATATAAAAATAAGTAGGTACCTATTGTCAGTCGCGAGCTGCTAGCTATTACTGCCCTCTTAAGAGGGGGCGTATCGCCAGGGAAAAATCAGAAATCACCCGCGCGCCCCGTACCTGCCGCGCTGATGCGTCTATTGCTGCCCCGCTCCTTCTCGCATAGTATATGCCCCGACAGTCAGATGAAACATGATGAATACCTATAGATAATTATAATAAGTGGAAAGAAAGACAAAATCTGTAAGTACCTATATTTGAAGATATAGTTTTCGCTAGTAGCTAAGTCAGTTTCGAGAGCTATAACTGAAATATGACCTTCCGTTTTTTTACTAAATCACGTAAGGGTTGTAATTTAGCATAACAATGTCTCGTAAAAGGCTAAAGTAAAAAAACAGCTATAATCGAATTTAAACTTTTGTGAGACATATCTAAAATACTACTAATAAATCCACGGTTAAAAAATTAACGTAAATGTCACGGCAGGCGACATGTTTCGAACTCTTCGGGAGTTCTTCTTCAAAACAAACATCGAAAACACTAATCCTGAAGAAGAACTCCCGAAGAGTTCGAAACATGTCGCCTGTCGCGTCATTTAATACGTGAATTTATTGGTAGCATTAAAAAAAACTGTAATTTAATATGAAAACTTCGATCATGTTTATGAAAGCCAGATTTTCAGGCCACTGTGTGGCGGCCAAATTTTTCAATTCTGACCCCGTGTCATGGTCGGCCTTATCACGCGATAAGTGACAGGATAGAGCGTCCGTCACTGGCTGACACCGTTTGATAGAACGAGACGATGCCCCTATCTTGTCACTTATCGAGTGATAAGGCCGACCATGATACGGGGTCATCTCGGATTCGTACTTGGAGACAATGGAGACGCTTTGGCTCTTTAGTTATCAATTTTGAACATACTCGTATTAAAGAAAAACTACAAAATTGTGTTCACTTTTTTTAATATAAAAATGTCCAACTTCGCAGGCAATAATTCGGGTGCAGACTTGAAAATTATTATTACTCCAAAAGAAAGAAGGCAAAAAAATATGCATAGTGATGAAAATCCCATTCTATATCTCAAAGAATTACGAAGCTACAACCGTTTTAATATTGCTTGTTAGAGAGAGAAAACGCAAACGGTGTGTGACGTCACATTACAGGATGCTGCCGGCAGGCCGCGTCGACGGCGTCACCGACCACAATGCGCGCGGCACGTTGCCGTCTTCTGTGACGTCACATTCTTCCAGCGTCATCGTTTCATATGAAGTTGCGTTTTGCGAAAAAGGGACAGAACACATCCCTTCTTAAAACTTTGGACACTTATAACTTCGTGATTATTTAACCTTTTGCGTTGATTTTTTCTCCATTTGACAATTTTTTTTATCCTTCTTCGAGAAAATATCACATTATTTTATTTAGTGTCTACGCCCCTATTGTTGGAATCTAAAAGCGTCACCCGTGATGACTTTAAAGAAAAAAAATGTCAATAATTACACGGTTCACCCACGTATTAAACGTCACTACGGGCGACATGTTTCGAACTCTTCGGGAATTCTTATTCAGGATTGAGTGTTTTCGCGGCGGTGTCGCTTGAATCACGACAAGATTCAAGCGACACCGCCGCGAAAACACTCACTTTATAGAGTACAAATTACTTTAATTACCCAAGGAATACCACTACCTACATTTTGTTGCTTAAAAAACCACCGGAGCTATAACTGAAATATGGCCTTCCGTTTTTTTACTAAATCACGTAAGGGTTGTGAGCTAGCATAATAATGGCTAGTAAAAGCCTAAAGCAAAAAAAAGCTATAATCGAATTTAAACTTTTGTGAGACATGTCTAAAATACTACTAATAAATCCACGGTTAAATTCACGCATTAAATGTCACAACAGGCGACATGTTTCGAACTTTTCGGGAGTTCTTCTTCAAAACAAACATCGAAAACACTCATCCTGAAGAAGAACTCCCGAAGTGTTTAAAACATGTCGCCTGTCGTGTCGTTTAATACGTGAATTTAACCGTGAATTTATTAGTAGCATTAAAAAAAACTATAATATATTATGAAAACTTCGATCATGTCTATGAAAGTCAGATTTTCAGGCCACTACTGTGTGGCGGCCAAATTTTTCAATTCTGATCTCGGATTCGTACTTGGAGACAATGGAGACGCTTTGGCCCTTTAGTTATCAATTTTGAACATATTAAAGAAAAAGTGCATAATTATGTTCACTTTTTTAATATCAAAATGTCCAAGTTCGCAGGCAATAATTGTTGGAATCTGCACTCTCGATAACCCTAAAAGCGACACCCGTGATGACTTTAAAGAAAAAAAATGTCAATAATTACACGGTTCACCCACGTATTAAACGTCACTACGGGCGACATGTTTCGAACTCTTCGGGAATTCTTATTCAGGATTGAGTGTTTTCGCGGCGGTGTCGCTTGAATCACGACAAGATTCAAGCGACACCGCCGCGAAAACACTCACTTTATAGAGTACAAATTACTTTAATTACCCAAGGAATACCACTACCTACATTTTGTTGCTTAAAAAACCACCGGAGCTATAACTGAAATATGGCCTTCCGTTTTTTTACTAAATCACGTAAGGGTTGTGAGCTAGCATAATAATGGCTAGTAAAAGCCTAAAGCAAAAAAAAGCTATAATCGAATTTAAACTTTTGTGAGACATGTCTAAAATACTACTAATAAATCCACGGTTAAATTCACGCATTAAATGTCACAACAGGCGACATGTTTCGAACTTTTCGGGAGTTCTTCTTCAAAACAAACATCGAAAACACTCATCCTGAAGAAGAACTCCCGAAGTGTTTAAAACCTGTCGCCTGTCGTGTCGTTTAATACGTGAATTTAACCGTGAATTTATTAGTAGCATTAAAAAAAACTATAATATATTATGAAAACTTCGATCATGTCTATGAAAGTCAGATTTTCAGGCCACTACTGTGTGGCGGCCAAATTTTTCAATTCTGATCTCGGATTCGTACTTGGAGACAATGGAGACGCTTTGGCCCTTTAGTTATCAATTTTGAACATATTAAAGAAAAAGTGCATAATTATGTTCACTTTTTTAATATCAAAATGTCCAAGTTCGCAGGCAATAATTGTTGGAATCTGCACTCTCGATAACCCTAAAAGCGACACCCGCGATGACTTTAAAGAAAAACAATGTCAATAATGTCACTACGGGCGACTTGTTCCGAACTCTGCGGAAGTTCTTCTTCAGGATGAGTGTTTTCGCGGCGGTGTCGCTTGAATCACGACAAGATTCAAGCGACACCGCCGCGAAAACACTCGTCCTTAAGAAGAATTCCCGAAGAGTTCGAAACATGTCGCCCGTAGTGACATTTAATACGTGAGTTGAACCGTGTAATTATTATTATTATTACCTACTGTTTCAACACGTCTCACGAAAGTTTAAATTCGAAAAGCAATGTCCGCCATCTTGGAATTCAAAATGGACATCATTTCTAGAATCTTCACCCTCGAGAAGCCTGCCAATGTATGTTGTTCTTTAAAAAAACGCGCATATTAATTTACAACGAATGTTTCAAAAAATTTAAATAATGCGACCACTTTTTGAAATATTTCTGAGTATGAATTCGTATTTAGACCTCTCAGACATCGATTTTGAACATAACCGGATTTATTCTCAACTGGCGATCCGCTCCGGCTTCGCACGGATACTATATTATACATATAAACCTTCTTCTTGAATCACTCTATCTATTAAAAAAAACCGCATCAAAATCCGTTGCGTAGTTTTAAAGATCTAAGTATACATAGGGACAGACAGCGGGAAGCGACTTTGTTTTATACTATGTAGTGATAGTGATAGTGATAATCTTTCATAAAGTAAATACACGATCGACAGAAAAATGTTCGTCTAGTTTTGCATGTACTGCACAAATTATTCTAAAAAGCCGGTCACCCGCCGATCGCTGCGTAATCTTATAGTTGTATTTTGAACTTTAAGATCTATATGTTAAGGTCGACTTTTAAATATATTATTTCAAAATGTAGCAAAATATCTACTGGAATGTAATGATACGTTCATTCACTGGACGAATATACTGGGTCACAATATTATTGAAATAATTATGTTCATCGTGCTGTCGTGAGAGCACAGAACGTAGTCCTCTCGTCTCAGCGGAGCGATTACGACTGACTCCGCCCGCGAACGGCAACAAAAGATATACAGAACCGCACGAAACACGCGACGGGAGAAAGGGTATCGCGCTAAATAAAAAAGGCCTATACGCCAAATACGTTTCACCTCAATAAGTCTGAAAAGGGACTACATAAAAATACCCCGCTAGTACTTTCATTAGGTAATGTGAAAAGCTATTATACACTCAACTTTTACTTAATTTATATGCACGGGAACCTCACACTATTGAAATTGAGTAAAAATAAGACATGTTTTGGCGGTTCTTTTCTATCGAGGCAATTTTGGTTTTGTATGGTTTTGTTCAGACGATTCAATTGCAAATATGATGTAGTTTTGGTATGTTCTTTTTCCTGGCATTCGCTTTAGTTTGTCATAGGTAAATATTCAATCTAAGAACCCCGATTTCGCGGAGCGCCCCCTCTTAAAATCTAAAATCAATATCAATTATTTATTCTGCAAATAGGCCGTAAGGGCAGTTTTGTGTACATGTCAAACGGTAATTTATAATAAAATAATAATAATCTTACGCAGTAATCATTTAAAATTTAGAGTTTAATGACCGATATAAACGGTTAACAAACTAAATGTCACTAAGTATTGTTTTCATTTGAAAACAAAACAAAATTGCAAAATATGACCATTACATTCGATATAAGGTTTGTATCAGCATTAACAAGAAGTTAATGATATTAATTCAGTATTCCAGAGATATATAACGTCTCTAAGCGTCCAAATACAATTAATAATTATTCTAATGTTCTTAGATGTATACGGTATCTAAGCGTCAAACAAAACAAGTGCGTGTCGGACCACGCACAACGAGGGTTCCGTGCCTATTAAAAAGGTCGTATCGTTACTGAAATCTTATGGCACTTACGTCCTTTTCTTTAATGAAGGCAGTTTTTTGGAATTATCTCAAAAACCTTTGAACCGATCTTGTTCAAAACAATTTTCGCTGAGAGAATCTAATAAGCCCTATATGAGCATGATATTTTCATATTTTTGAAATACACGGTTCAAAAATTAGAGGGGGGGACACAATTTTAGTGACTTTCGAGGCGATTATCTCCGACTCTATTCACTTAATCAAAAAAATTGCTTAGAAACCTTATATTTATTTTAAAAGGCCTATCGATTGATGTGGGCTTGCAATAAAAAAAAAATTTTTGACTTTCAGTTTTATGTATGGAGTGCACCCCTAAATATTTTTTTTTTTTTGTAATTTAGTTACAAAAATATGTAGCGGTTAACAAAATACACCTATCCTCAAAATTTTATTCAAATACACCTTATAGTTTTCGAGTAAAATGCCTGTGACATACGGACGGACAGACAGACAGACAGACAGACATGACGAATCTATAAGGGTTCCGTTTTTTGCCATTTGGCTACGGAACCCTAATAACATGAATGTAATATTGTCAAGAGATGTACAGGGTCAATAACTTAGGGAAAGTATCCAGTACAGCTGTGTAAGGGAGCGAAACGGTGTGCGAAAAAAAATCCCAGCCTCGCTCACGCATCTCCCTATTGGTAGATTTTCCTCGCACACCGTGCACTGCTTTGCTGCCCTGCACAAGTCTGGTTGATACTCACCCCATCCTTATGACAACTAAAGGTGCAATAGAGCGTATTTGTGCCATACTGCCCCTAATTTTGGCATATTTATTTATTTATTATTTATCGTATGGCAAATACGTGTATTTAGAACCGTGAGATCTTCGAAAAGACAGTACGGTTGCCAGGTTGTTGCACTTTTAGCACCACCCAGGGGTCACGTGTAGGGTAGCGGTGGGTAATTCCTACGGACGTGGTATAAACCGCCCCAGTAGGTTAATTACTAACGAATGTACATGAAAATGCGGCGGTTAGTAGGTAACTCTTTATCGTTGCCATCGATTACGATACTTTTATCAAACCTATTTTATGACGTTGAACGTATAACACCCCCGGGGATTAATAGTACACCTAGGACGGCAAAACAATAAAAACTGAGATCGCAGGTGTTTGACGCCCGAGCCGAAAGCAATGGCGATAAATAATTATGATATCTGAGGAAAGCAAGCTTTACTACCGCCTGCAGTGAGTACAAAATTTTACGTGACCCCCTGGGTAGCGGGCGGTAATATCGACTTTATCGCCAGGTGTAACGTAATAGTACATTACATGGCCCAGAGCGCAGGTGTTTGTGGCCCGAACCGAAGGTGAGGGCCATAAATAGCGATCTGGGGCTTTACGAATTACCGCCCGTGGTGAGTACACAATTTTACGTCTTCAGATGGCCACAATGCGAGTTTTACCGTTCGCGCAGCGTGCGGTTATACTCGCATTATGGCCAGGTGTGACGTAATAGTAGTTTATGCAACTGATACATAATCAGAGGCCTTAAAACACGAGTGTGGTTTTATGAAACGAGCGTCAGCGAGTTTCATAATAGGATCACACGAGTGTTTTAAGGCTAAATTATGTACAGTTGCATACACTACTTTATCTACACACATATCATAAGTACTCTAAGATCGGTTCAGAAGCCGTAGGAAAATGACCTGCATTGCTACTATAGTGCTACCTGTAAAATATCTTTGTTGCAATCGTAGCTGCATTTACGATATCCGGCGGAGTGTGCATATCGTTCTCGGAGTCACTACTACTCATATTTTCAACTAAAATGTGAATTACAAACAACTTTTCACAATTCTACTTTCGTAACAGCAAAAACCAACAAAGAAATGACAAAAGTAATGGCGGCAATTTGATCCTACGTCAAGACGAATGTTTTTTTAAATCATAGACAAACGAATGATGTCCCTATTCTCATGTCACTCTTGATCAAATGTCGTGCGGTTTATATTAAAAAACATACTGAATTGACGTTTCGCATCGATAACTGTTTTAATATCTATGGATACTAGAATAGAGACCCACTTGAGTTTTGACAGCTGTTCCAAATTTAAACTCATAACCTTACAAAAATCTGTACTGTAATAACATTACAGTACAGATTTTACCTACTACCACAGACAAGAAAGTTCTCATAGTAAAATTGGTTGTAATAATGCTGGTCATTTCCTACGGTTTCTGAACGCATTTTAGAGCACTAATGATATGTGCGTAGATAAAAATACTTATAGTACAAAACATTGAAGCGTTCAACCTTAGTCTGCCCTTTCGCTCCACAAAGTCGTACGTGTTTGTCCGATTATAAACCTGAGTGTAACACCAGCTGTGATCTCGAAAAATCACAGATCTCGATGAACACGATATACTTAAATAACTTGCGAAGCCGCGTGTCCATCGCTACACGGCCAAAACCCTTGAATAATCCCTCGGAAACTCGAAATCAATATTCAATATGCTCGAGACGGGTTAGCTTAGGCGACCTTTCAGTCCCCCTTAGTCTAGGGGAGATCCCCCATGGGCCAATCGAGGGGGCAACACAGTAGGGGTAACATACCACAGGCCCCACGCCAATATAGACATTAAATCCTTTGAGATACAGGCCAGTATTGTGTGAGAGTGTTTGGTATGAGCTCTATAGTGGACTTAGGGGCCTGGAGCTTGGAAATCTAATTTATTTTAAGGAGGGGTGACTTGGTAGGGGCGAGTTTTTGTGAAGACTCGTTGGACCGGTTTGGGGGTTCTCCGTTCGAAGTTGTTTCTTTTTCAAAGGCTTCGTCAATTGCGTACAAACAAACATCCCACTAGGTACAATGATAGAATCCGCAACAGGCTTCGTCAATAACACGTTCTATAACCTAAACTAAGAAAAAGAACCGCCCCGGATCGTTGGTGGCCCGAAAGTTCCCATGACACTGGCGGCGTTGACGCGCTGAATGGCCAAACTAAACAAAATGGTTTTTCAAATGGTTAAAATATGTATGTATATCATTTAGTTTTACATCTTACGCTACGCTGGGGGCGTAGTTTGACTTTCTTGACATGGCAACTCTGGGTTACTTTAGTGAAAAAACCTTATTTGGCAGCTTTTTTTTAACCCCCGAGGTAAAAGGAGCGGTGTTTTAAGTTTGACGTGTATGTGTATCTGTGTGTCTGTGGCATCATAGCTCCTAAACGAATGTGCCGATTTTAATGGGGTTTGTATTCGTCCTAAAGCTGACGTGCTCGAGCTGGTTCTTAGATACGTTTCAACAAAATTGGTTCAGCTGGTTTTGAGATATTGAACTTTGAAATGAAAATGTCGGGGGGTTTTCAGCTTTTCTAGGTTGTCAATTATACCTGTGGTAGTCTCAGTGCGGTCGTAGAAAGTTATAAACAAGAGAAATTAATAGATTTTTCAAACTACCCAACTGCTTTTTTCTAATTTTACAGCCTATGTCACTCCCACGATTAAGAGGAATCCAACGACACCTCATATGTCGAAATCCGTCAAACGGTTTAGGCTGCAGGCCGTGCCAAAGAATAAGGTCACATACATACGCTCGAAAAATATAACCCTCCTCTCCTTCGGCAGTCGGGTAATAAAATGAAGAAATATTCGAAAACAATCGTACAGAAATCGACCTAGCCCCATAGTAAGCTCAATAAAGCTTGTGTTAGGGGTACTAGACGACGATATATTTAACAGATATAAATACTTACATAAATACATCCATATCCATACTAATATTATAAATGCGAAAGTGTGTCTGTCTGTCTGTCTGTCTGTCTGTCTGTTACCTCTTCACGCTTAAACCGCTGAACCGATTGCGATGAAATTTGGTATCGAGATAGTTTGAGTCCCGGGGAAGGACATAGGATAGTTTTTATCCCCGAAATCATCCCCTAAGGGGGTGAAATGGGGGGGTGAAAGTTTGTATGGAGCTGCGATATAAACGAGTTCCACGCGGACGGAGTAGCGGGCAGAAGCTAGTCATATTATAAATACTTGAAAACGTCAAAGACTCGGACACAAGTATTCATGCTCATCACTCTAATATAGCTTTTACCGGGAGTTAAACCCAGGGCCTTTAGCTTCGTAGGCAGGGTCACCACCCACCATGGTAAACCGGTCGTCAAAACTTGAAGTGGGCATGTTGCAATTTTCGTGGTTCTTTAACACATCCAATGTCAGTTATCAAAAAAACAATCTGGAATTGCGCCGCTAGTTTGCGAGTGTTTCGTAAAAGTGTTATTATTTAAAAACATACTTATAATCAAATCAAGGTAGTCATTTTCGTTAGGATTGAAACTTCCGCAAATAACTTATGCACACTGCACAGCTATTACGAGACGGCGCCCGAGCTCTCGATTTTTCTCGCACGATCCGTCTCTCTCTTATTAGAACACTTAGAACAAGAGGTATAGTGCGAGAAAAATTGAGTAAGTATGTCGCGGTCTCATGATAGATGTGCTGATTTAACCGTTACCTTTTCCTTCACCGAAATGAAGGAAAATATCGTGAGGAAACCGGTCTAATCCCAATAAGGTCCAGTTTTCCCTCTGGGCTGGAAGGTCAGACGGCAGTCGCTTTCGTAAAACTAGTGCCTATGCCAAATCTTGGGATTAGGTGTCAAAGCGGACCCCGGGCTGCTTCAGGGTACAACCGGGAATAACGCTAGGAGGATGATGGAGCCCCACGGACCGGAGGTCTCGTCACCAAAGGGTACAAAGTTGTACTCTCTGCCGAGGCCTCTATATTTACGTTTCATATTTTCGTTGTAGGTTGTAGAGGTTGAGAAACGGGATGATACGGGTAGATAACTAATATTATTAAGAAAAAACTTTCAATTTAAATTAAAAGGAAAAATGTAATGGCCCGAGCCGGATTCGAACCGGCGACAACAGGGCTGTTATTCGCAACGCGCTAATCACCCGTCACGAAACTAGACCTCTACCTACGCTTGTGGGAGAGCGTTGAGGTGAGCTTAAAACAAGTTACAGAATAGGGGGACAGGCAATCATGGCCCGTCGCTACTGTCACCGTCGTTAGCAGCGTTACTGCTTGATACAAAATTAAAAAAACCGGCCAAGTGCGTGTCGGGCCACGCGCAGTGTAGGGTTCCGTAGTTGCTTGTCTTAGTTACATCGACGTGCGGTGCGGTTGCGTCGGCCGAATTTGTACAATTTACCTTTCCAAGTACACATTAAGTTCGTCGACTATTTCTCGGTAACTACTTATGCCTTCTTGTCCGTGATAGTTTTCCTTTTAAATTCATTATATGTACTACTACCACGATTTTTTTCACATCCCCAGTAGTAGCCATTTAGCCGGCAGGGGGGGGGACACATGACTCGAACAAAAATTAGGGCTTTAAAGCCCAATATCTCGCAAACTAATCATCTGATTTCAAAAATGGTTTTAGGAAACCCATAATAGTTTTGAACTAGCTATCCAACGATACCCCACACCATGGGTTTAACGAGAAAAAAAAATTACATCCCCGCTTTAGGTGTAGGGTACCTCCCTAAAAAAATTTTTTTTTAGATTTTATTGTACTTACTGTTTTGTCGGCGTGATTGATTTATATACCCATGCCGAATTACAGTTTTCTAGTTGTAATGGTTACTGAGCTAAGCCGAAGACGGACAGACAGACGGACGGACATGGCGAAACTATATGGGTTCCTCGTTGTCTATACGGAACCCTAAAAACTGAGTTTATATGTGGGGGGTAATCTCCAGAACTACTTATTTACCGATTTCAAAATTTATTTCACCATTATATAACATTTACCTTGAGGGTGGCTAGCCATAGCTAGCCATCCCGCAGTTCCGCTCGAGTTCTCCATAATACTCGAGCAGAGCCGCGCAGGCAGTCTATAATAAAAGTCTGCACTGTTACTCAAGTATACGCTATAGTTCAAAGTTGTAGAATTTGACGGCGGCGAAATAGGACTCTTAACCCATTCACCGCCACATAACAAAATGCGAGGCGGCACCCCCACGCCACGCAAGTTTCAAGTCGTTTCTAGGGTTCCGTCGTCGTCGTCGTCGGGTACCTCAAAGCCCTACGTAGCCGGAGGTCCCGGGTTCGTATTCCGGTAAGGGCATTATTTGTGTGATGAGCACGAATATTTGTTCCTGAGTCATGGATGTTTTCTGTGTATTTGACGACCGGTTAGCCTAGTGGGTAGTGACCCCTTGCCTACGAAGCTGAAGGTCCTAGGTTCGAATCCCGGTAAGGGCAAATATTTGTGTGATGAGCATGAATATTTGTTTCTGAGTCATGGAAGTTTTCTATGTATTTAAGTATTTATATCTATTATATATACCGTCGTCTAGTACCCATAACACAAGCCTTAATGAGCTTACTATGGGACTAGGCCGATTTGTGTAAGATTGTCCACTAGTGGTATATATTTAAGTATTTATTTATCTATATAAGTATGTATATCGTCGTCAAGTACCTATGGTACAGTCAAGGTCTTTAATTGTTGAGCCAGTTAGGTGTTAACAAATTTTGGTTTTTTAATAGCTAAGCTTCGAAGTGTCCAGTCTAAAGTGAGCTCTAAATGGCTCAACAATTAAAGTCCCTGACCGTACAAGCTTTGCTTAGTTTTGGACTAGGTCGATTAGTGTTTCCAAAAAAAAAGGTAAAACGGAACCCTTATATGATCACTTTGTTGTCCGTCTGTCTGTCAAGACGCTTTGTCTCGGGAACGCCTGGAGGTATAGAGTTGAAATTAAAACCATATACTCAGGTCTCCAGTCACTTGAGACTGTGAAAAAATCTAACTTCTAAGTTATCGTAAAAAAACATACCGGCCGTTTATGCCGCAAAAAACGTATATTACGAAACTCTCAAGGGAATCAAAATTTATAGGGTACTTTCCGTCGACCTAGAAATATGAAATTAGGCAAGTAATATTATCTTATACTTCAAGTACACGGAAAAATCTGAAAACTGTAAATGAAATAAATGGGGTTTTATTCTGCAAGTAGGCCGTAATGGCACTTTAGGCGTTCTTTACACTTGACGGAAATTCCGAGTGTTCTGTCGCGGAAGATCCGCGACGGAATTTCCCTCAAGTGTGGCGATCGCCTTAAAAGTCAAAATTCTACCAGCGTTTCTGAAAAAGGAGACCACTGTTAAGAAGAAACGCCGAAACAAACTCAACAGTCATACACATATACACAAATAACATTTTTTTTTTTTTTCAAAAAAACATCTTAGCGGTAAGTATACATTTCCAGATCGTCAAACTGAGGGTAGTTTGTCGGCGAACGTGCGCTCTTTTCTTAACTTTAAACATGGTTGTGTTGTACCTGGGCATTTTTAAAAGTTCGTGTACCCAATTAGCGTGAGTTGTTAAATAAAAATTAACTTAGTGTCAGTTTTGTGACGAATATTAAGCAAACAAATTATGTGAAATTGAACTTGTTTCGCATTTAAATGACGTGTATATGCATAGCATTTATAAATAGAAAAGTATATATAAACTTTTTTTTTTACCAAAATGTATATTTAATTGTCGTCACAAAAGTGACACTGACTTAATTTTTATTTAAAAACTCACGCTAATTGGGTACACGAATATTTAAAAATGCCCACCTACCTATTTACTAAATGATCTACTTTAACAACTAATGACAATAAACTTAGCGGTAGTGTACCATCGATCGACAGCACACTCAGCCGTTCAATTGTGGACCGTGTTCCAACGGCTTAAAGTCCACCAATAGTAGTATATACATTAGTATATACATTTGTAGTTTTGTACGGAACCCTCGTTGCGCGAGTCCGACTCGCACTTTACCGGTATTGGACTATGTATGACGTGGGCGACAGGTGGGTAGCCAACGTGACGAACTTAAGTTCAAGTCAGTGGCTGCGTATATGGGTTAAAAATTACCGGGTAAAGCGGTTAGAAAACGTAATATTGAAAGGTATTACTTACGTGAATCGTTTTAAACCATATTTTACTAGTAGCTCTGGGAGTTTAAAACTCGCCTCTGTTTAATAAAAAAAATAACATGTCCAAAAACTAATTGACAAAAAACCTATCACCTATATATTATAATGCACTAGGGCTTGTCTATAATGCACTAGTTAGAAGCAAGCATGAGACATCATCGATGGTTTGGCATCCCTACGAATCTACCTACAGTTTGCTTCTTGAAAAGGTACAAAAGGCCTTTTTAAGGTTCTTATACAAGAAACGATTTGGTTATTACCCGTTTCTTTATCCGACGAAGTATCTCCTTGGGGCCTTAGGTTACAACTCTTTGGAGGTCGTAACCTTAGCTTATTGACGTTTGCGTGTCGGACCCTGCGCGGTGATTCGGACTGCCCCGAATTGGTGAGTCGAGTTGTGCGACTGCATGTACCAGATATCCCCAGCATAGCCCTCAGACCGCGGCGACGCGATCTGTTGGCTTTGCCAGCGGGACGCACCGTGTCGCGCCTGAACTCTCCACTGCTCCGTGCCCTCTCACACTTGAATGCTCTCATGGCATCAGCACCCGATTGCGACCCGTTTGCGTGGCGATGGGCGTCTGTGAGAAACGAATGCCTGAGATTCTGTGAGATGATGGATGCGAGGCCTACATCCGTTAGTGTAATTACTGACAGTCTTTGTGTAATGGTGTTATTTGTACCAGATTGTTATTTGTAATAACCTATATTGTCCTGTTTGTATATGTTAATTTTAAGTTTCATGTCGCATTGGATTTGTTTCTGTAAGGGCATGTAAACATATTTTCAAATAAATAAATAAATAAATTATCGAACTGCTCGCAAAATTTCATAAGAATCGATTGAGAAATGCAACCTCTAGGGGAGAACAGCCGGACGTACAGTCGAGTTCTCCAATATCTACACGGACAACCTTTCAAAAATATCCATACAGAGACTTTATTGTTACTGACCTAAGACACGTGTGTAGATATTTTTGAAAGGTTGTCAGTATAAATATTGGAGAACTCGACTGTACGAAATAATTTCGCCCGAGAGGAAGCGGAGAACGAAGTTCGCTTCGCTCGCTCTCTCAATAACATTGATGCCGGTCTCATTTCGCGGCAATTAGATGATGTGTTAAGTAAATAATTGTGACTTAGAAAAGTTGAAAACCCTCGACATTTTAATTTCTAAGTTCAAAACCGGCTGAACCAATTTTGATGATACTTAGCTAAGAACCATCTCGATCACGTCAGCTATCGGACAAAAAACAGCATTAAAATCCGTCCATTCGTTTAGGAGCTGCGATGCCATAGATAGACACACAGAGACAAACACGTCAAACTTGTTAACACCCCTCTTTTTGCGTCAGGGGTTGATAAAATAACAACATGAATTTGTTTTGTACTTGCAGTGTACTCCGAAGTTAGAATAAAAATAGCACCTTGACTTTTATACTTAAGGGGGTGTATCGCGTGCTTTGAAAAGCCGTTCTGACTACATTAAGAAAAAATAAGGTCAGATTTCCAGATATATGATTGTTTATCTGATTTAATCGATACATGATTGCCTAAAGTTTCCTGGATAGAAAAAAAAATCCATAGTTGGGTCTTTATTTTCCTTTTTTTACTCAGCCTACTCAAAGAATGATTATTTTATGGGCATCCCCTTAACAGTAACCATCAACAGGCTTTTTCCCGACAAGCTGGACATATTTACCTCAACATCTGCCACATATGCAATCAACAGCGGCATCAGTTAACGGTTTTTCACCTTATCACAACGGAACAAGGTTTAAAATGGCTTTGGCGGTACATCGTGTAGATGTCCCACCGGCCGGTGCTCGATCGAAGCTTCAATTTGCTCCTGACCTACTTAACTCGACGTATCGGTGTTGTGCGGTACTGCGATAAAGCGAGGTCATTTTTAATATCGACTTTTATTGATGGTAGTGTGTTATTGATTTGCGATCTGAGACATCTGAGTTACATACATGGACCCAATGATGTACGAGAAGCACTGAAATGATCGGGAATAGAAAAAACCGATCAAAGATGTAACTTAATTATGTTTTATTTTTAAGAGTCCGCAGTAAGCTCGGCCGAATTTCACCTTCCCACACAAACGTAGTTACGCTCTCATTTTAAAACTACGTGTTGGATTGCGACGAAACTTTGCATGTACAATGACATGAGGTATATCTATGTCTGTAATTAGTTTATATGGTTCCAGTTTATAAAACAAACGAAATAAGGTAAAAACAATTTTTTTTTATGAAAAACTAAGATTCGCTGTATTTTTTTACTATGGTATCTGAAGCTACACAAACTAATTACAGACCTGGATATACCTCATGTTATTGTACATGCAAAGTTTCGTTACAATCCAACCCGTAGTTTTATAATGAGAGCGTAACTACGTTTGTATGGAGAATCGAGCTTACTGCGGACTCTTAACTCTTTACGGAGCGCAGTAAATACTGTCCCACATGTCTGCAATCCGTATCGCTAAACTTAAGTGGCAGTGGGCGGGGCGGTATTGCACGTAGAAGTCGAACCGATGGCCGTTGGGGCGGTGCTGCTCTCGAGTGGCCACCACGTACCGGAATGCGCAGCGTGGGTAGACCCCCCACAAGGCTGATGACCTGGTAAAGGTCGCCAGAGTCATTGAATGTATATTCAGGTCCGAATATATATTTTTTACCGCTCGACCCGGTGGCGTTCTCCACAGTTTCCGTAGATAATTTGTCTGATCTCCTTCACCGGTCCGGTTTTATGTCTGATTCTTTTACTGTTCAGACAATTCGACTCTGGAACGCTCTTTCGCTAACTATCCGTCAAGCACAAAGCAAATTGACTTTCAAGCTCAAGTTAGTATCTTTCTGATAAACGCGTAGAACAGTTGTCACCCTAATATTTTTCACTCGGTACAAAAGGTAAGTACTATATATATTAGTGTATAATATTTTATGTATGTGTTTGTATATTTCAGTATTTATCCTACTAATATTATAAATGCGAAAGTTTGGATGTTTGTTACTCAATCACGCTTAAATGGCTTAACTGATTTGGATGAAATTTTGCACAAACATAGTTTATAGCCTGGATTCAAATATAGGATAGTTTTTATCCCGGGTCCACGCAGACGAAGTCGCGGGCGGAAGCTAGTTTGATGTAAGTTTATCTGAAATCAAACTCAATTCCAGATAAACTTACATCTGAATACCTGCTCCAAAAGTTTCGGTATAGCCCAATAGTTGACTGGCAGAGAATGCCTTATGGCATTAAGTCCGCCATTTGTACTTTAGCTTGTGTGATAAAGTTTAAATAAATAAATGTATGATCCTTCCTCTTCGACATTTATTTATTTCCGACAAAAGACACGCAGCATAACAGTAAATCTAAGGCACTGTGGATTTTATAAATTACTACAATTATTAACAATAAGTACGAAAAGCAAACGACATCAGTACTTAACTATAAAACAAAAGACAAACAGAAAAAGACTTAAGTAAATAAATAAATAAATATTTGGGGACAATCTTACACCAATCGACCAAGCAAGTAAGTAGCAACAGATGACCGCCGTTTATCCATCGCCTCGCAAAACTTCATACACTCGTCACATATAGAGATCCAACTACTAGCAAAAACATCACATTCTGCGGCGCTACCACGAAAATCGAATCTCGAAGTTAGTGTACTTGCATCCCTGTCACTCGAGTTTAGTAAGTGCGATAGAGACAGAGACACCCGAACTTCGACATTCGAAGTTCGTGGTTATAGCTCTGGTGCTGATGCGAGGAACGCATTGATGCAGTTGAGTGCGCGACCAAGTGATTTGCCGAGGCACATGATGTAGTCAATATCGTTTTGTTTAGTTGCACTGTCTGGGCTCATCCAGGCCCCGTAGCATGGATGGCGTTATCACGCGATAAGTGACAGGATAGGCGCGTCGTCTCGTTCTATCGAACGGTGTCAGCCAGGGACGGAAGCTCTATCCTGTCACTTATCGCGTGATAACGCCATCCATGCTACGGGGCCTGGTCCACTTTCTATGCTCGCATTTCTTGAAGAAGGAATTCATCATGTCGCTCTTTCTCCAAGAAGCCCCGGTGGTTCCTTGCAACTCCAAATAGCCCCACTCTCAGCTCTCCGCTCTTGCCCAGTCTATCTATCTTGACAGTCTATGTATCTTGACCTGCCTCTAACAAACCCACGTCTTCCAGCATTCCGGACGGACGAGCAGCTGCACAGTCACATGAGCGTGCACGTGAAGCCCGCCTCGCCCGCCGGCAGCGAGGAGCTCTACGTCATGGAGGAAGACTATCCAGTGGTGAGTGGACGGAGTACCACGGGGGAGCCGGCTGGCACGTGCCCACGCCAGGATGCTGGGTTGGTCCATAAGGGTGGGTTGCAACAAACCGTTTGTAATCGTAAGGGGTACGTTAATTAAAATCTGAATGTATGGAAAACTAAACAAGTTTTTATGGAATGATCTGTATTTGTAGGTTGGTGCAACTCGCCCTTAGAACGGCCGCACATTGAGCCACTATTGGTCTAAGTTGCGGACGAGTTCTTTCATACCTTTTGTATAGCTTTGGCGCAGCCCGAGCGTTTGCGAGCTTTGGCGCACCCCGAGCGTTTGCGAGCTTTGGCGCACCCCGAGTGTTTGCGAGCTTTGGCGCACCCCGAGCGTTTGCGAGCTTTGGCGCACCCCGAGCGTTTGCGAGCTTTGGCGCACCCCAAGCGTTTGCGAGCTTTGGCGCACCCGAGCGTTTGCGAGCTTTGGCGCACCCCGAGTGTTTGCAAGCTTTGGCGCACCCTGAGCGTTTGCGAGCTTTGGCGCACCCGAGCGTTTGCAAGCTTTGGCGCACCCCGAGCGTTTGCGAGCTTTGGCGCACCCCGAGCGTTTGCGAGTGGCCGCGTTCGAGCTACAAGCTGTTGGAGTCGCTTGCGCTCGCTACTAGTGGCCGCATTTTGTTGTTCGACTCGCACAGACGGCCACTGCCGCCGGCTTATAACGGAACTATTTTAGCCCCCAGTGGCTGCGACTGGTTGCGGGTAGTAGCTTAACAGGATCACTAGTCGCTGTAATGTGCAGGCGCTCTTAGGACTAGATATAATAAAATGTAACGCCTTTTTACAAGCTTTCATTTAACTTGCAATGTTCGTGTATAAGAAACAGATTTTTCAAATCTTGCAAACCATTTTTGACCCATTTCCTGATATCCGATTGAGCTGAAATTTGGTATGCTTAAGTTCGGTGACAATGCAATATTATGGCAGCGAGCTGATCTGATGATGGAAACGGAAGCTGGTCATAGCAACTACTAAACTACACAAGATAAACTAGTCGTGTTTGGGCTCATTGGAACCTACTCGACGAGTAGTGGACATCTGTACAAAAAAAATACGCCCAGCAACAAAACCTTGTCCCAAAAATGAACATTTTGACAGAAACTTTGACGACCTAGCCTATTTGGTAGTGACCTTGCCTACAAAGCCGGAGGTCCTGGATTCGAATCCCGGTAAGGGCATTTATTTGTGTGACGAGTATAGTTCAAGCTTTGCTTAGTTTGGAAGGTCGACTTGTGTAAGATTGTCCCCAATTTTAGTTTTGTTTTGCAGGAGGAGGACTCGCTCCTGGTCCCTCGAGTGTCCATGGAGGTGGGCGGGGCGCGGCCGCACGGGTGCAAGCTGTGCGGGCGGCGCTTCAAGCGCAAGCAGCACCTCAAGGTGCACGCCAACGTGCACGCGCGCCAGCAGCCGCCCACCATCTGGTGCTCCTTGTGCAGCGAAGGTAATAGAGACAACACTATTCTATTTTATACAACCACGGTGCCAAACTAGCGTACGGCCCGCCTGGTGGTAAGCGCACACCGCAGTCTATAGACGCATGCAACTCCAAAGGAGAATGTTTGAGGATTCGCCGTGTTGACAGCTGAAGGAACAAATGCCTGCGCTCTCAATACAACGCACCCTCGGGAGCTCTGGCGACCTTGCTCACCTCCAGGAACACAACACTACTACAGAGCAAGTAGTAGTGTTATTATGGTTGTGGTCTTTTGCAAGGCGGCGGGAGGCGTATTTACTTTAAAAACAAAGTGTCGGGGCGATTAACCTACGCACAGACAGACAGATATGACTAACACTGACTGACTACTTGACAAGACTATTTTGGAATGACAGACTTTTAAATTAAGACAAACAAACTGAGAAACAGCCGACGGACTTGACAGTGCTCGACCGACGCTACAGAAGTGAAGACTGTACACAAAATTTTCACTTTGCTACATAAACTGGTTTCCAAGAGCAAATACGGTATAATCATACCAGAAAAAAATCAAATCGCAGCATATATGGGACGATAATATTTGAGGAGTTCCGTCGATTCCTCAAGGATCTCTGAATCACCTTTGGCACTTCATTCGTTGCTATGTATCCTACTAATACGAGTATTATAAATGCGAAAGTTTAGATGTTTGGATGTTTAGATGTTTTTTACTCAATCACGCTTAAACGGCTTAACCTATTTGGATGAAATTTTGCACGAAGATAGTTTATAGCCTGGATTAAAATATAGGATAGTTTTTATCCCGGGTCCACGCAGACGAAATCGCGGGCGGTAGCTAGTACGGAATATGAAGTAAATAACACAAGACTGCAAAAAAATAAGCTTATAATTATAACTACAGTTTGGAAACATAAACTTTTTACAAACGCATACATTTGCCCACGCGCACACACACAACACGCACATGATAATTTGTATTTACCGAGCAAGTTATCATTTTAATTTTAGTACTATTCATATATTACTCTGTGTTTACGTTCTTTTTCCATTAACTGTATTAAGGTGGTCTATACTTGGCTTTGTTATTAGCTATTAAGTTTTACGTTATTTCCCTTGTTGATGCGACAAATAAATTAATAAAACAAACTAAATAACCAGCAGTTGCTGGTAAAAGACAAATGCGGACACGATTAACGAAAGTATCAATGAGCATGCATTCATAAAGAACATTATATCTGCTTGTAAAAATTAAAATTGCGTGTGCACACTAAGGGTGAGTTGCACGAAACCATCTGTAATCGTGTTCGTTAAAACCTGAATGTATGGAAACTTTTGACGACCGGTTAGTCTAGTGGGTAGTGACGCTGCCTACGAAGCTGAAGGTCCTGGGTTCGAATCCCGGTAAGGGCAAATATTTTTGTGATGAGCATGAATATTTGTTTCCGAGTCATGGATGTTTTCTATGTATTTAAGTATTTCTATCTATTAAATATATCGTCGTCTAGTACCCATAACACAAGCCTTATTGAGCTTACTATGGGACTAGGTCGATTTGTGTAAGATTGTCCCCTAATATTTATTTATTTATTTGACACGTTTATATGGGATGACAGCTGACGGCGCCATATTGAACGTATAATAATAAATAATAATAATAATAAGCCTTTTTATTTCCATATTTGGTACATATTTTACAAGATTCAAATCAAATCAATTGTTTATTCTGCAAATAGGCCACAAGGGCACTTTTACATGTCAAACGGTAATTTACAATAAAATAGTAATCTTACACAATAATAATTTAAAATGATATATAAAAGGTTAACATACTAAATGTCACTAAGTTAATGTTTAAGTAAAGTTTTAAGTAAAGTTAAAGTTTAATGTTAAGTAAATTTAAATAACATTAATTAATATGGATCCCTAACTGAGTATAGGCCTCCCCCAGCTCTTTCCAACGTTCTCTGTCCCTTCCTTTTTCCATCCAGTATTTGCCTGCTACTTCTTGTATGCCGTCTGCCCACCTCTTGCTTGGTCTGCCGACTTTCCTTTTGGCGACTGGGCCTTTCCATACAGTAGCCTTTATGGTCCATCTGTTGTCGGAGATACGTGAGACGTGCCCTGCCCATTGCCATTTCATTTTCAGTGCATGCGTTAGTGCGTCGGTTACCTTCGTTCTTTTTCTGATAATGTCACTTCTTATTTTGTGTATTTTCCTTATTTTTAAAATGCTCCGTTCCATGCTCCTTTGACATGCCCTAATTTTGGATTTGGTTCTGGTTGTATGCACCCATGTTTGGCATCCATATGTCAGACAAGGTAGTATGCAGGTGTCCATGACTATTTTCTTCATGCTTGGGTTATAATTTCCCTTTAATATCTCTTTATGTGCCCAGTACTTCTTCCATGCTGTGTTTATACGTCTTTCAGTTTCATCTTCATGTCTTGTTTTATTGAATGATATTTGTTTACCGAGGTACACATAGTTGCTCACATATTCAATAGGGATGATGAATAAGATTTTTTTATGACGCCATTCGAACCAGTTTTTGGAGAGGAACAAATGTTTGTATGGGAGCAACTACAATTAAAGAACATAAATACCCAAAAATGTGAGACAAAGATTGATCTCGCTGGCGGCAGCGAAAAACGCTTCATACTGATAGACACACAAGTATGACGTCACATTTGTACTAATCGTTGTATGGAAAATCAGGTAAATTGTTGTTTCGGTCGCGAAATACTGCGTTTAAGTACATAGTTTTCATACAATTTTGTTTCTATAAAAGCGTAAGGATTCTATTGGTAGCTTTAAATTTACTCTTAGACAAAAAAAAATGCATATTTTTTCTAAACTCTCAAGGTTCATATCTTTTTATGATTTTAATTCATCATCATCCTCCTAGCGTTGTTCCCGGTTATGCCCCTAAAGGAGCTCGGGGTCCGCTTTGACACCTAATCCCAAGATTTGGCATTGGCGCTAGTTTTACTTTACCTTTACACATAATTTATACTTTATTACGATAATTTGATGGTTTACTATCCATTTAGCATCACTACGTTATCAATTTGAACATGAGGCACCATGCCTATTGGTTGCCCTCTCACTATAACTTGTGTTTCATGTCCATTGGTAAACGTCATGGCCTCCCAACTAGAACAACGTATAATTGATACTAAAAAGAACTCATAGATGGCGACACAGGTACCGAGGGAAACATTTGAACCAGTAATCGTGAAGATAAAATGATTTTTACACCTTAATAAATTCAACGTACCTTAATTATATCACAAACATACTTCCGCACATACAGTAAAGGTATATTTTATAAGTTTAGTAAATGCAATAAAATTGATACTAAATCCATGTAACTCGTACTATACGAGTGAGCTTTCAAGCTTGCTACGTATTATTGGGTACTAGATGGCGCCATCACGGGTCGCGAAAGTTCTATGGAACCACAGGCTCTAAGCATTTGGTTATGTATATTTTTGTGTGATGTGTAATATTGTCTCTAAAATACTACTTTTATATCGAAAAAATCAATAATACTCAATTTGTTGCCCGGGAAGTCAACGCCATCTGGTGATATCTCAATGTATTACTAAAACTATCAGGTAGGCTGACAGCGTCATAGCCGTGGTAGCTCGGATACTGCATCTACTGGTGTAGCTACGGCACTAAAATTGTATACAGAATTGCCTACATTAGGACGGTACGCTTTTGCTCTATGAGATTGGGTATCTGTACTTGTATTCTTTAATCTGTGGTAACGTTGAACATATATCGGTCTGTAATCGTAACTGGGTGCAACCCTAAAAGTGCAATCACTTGCAGGTTTCTTCAGCAACAACCAGTTCGAGAGCCACGAGTGCATGGGCGCGGACCCCGAGGAGCCGGAGCCGCCGCGCGGCAACCAGGAGAACAGCTACCCGGCAAAAGATAACGTTGAGGTGAGTTATACTTATGTGATTACTAGCTTCTGCCCGCGACTCCGTCCGCGTAGAACTCGTTTATATCGTACCTTCATACAAATTTTCAACCCCCATTTCACCCCCTTAGGGACTGATTTCCGGGATAAAAACTATCATATGACCTTCCTCGGGACTCAATCGGTTCAAACAAACTGTGCACCCCTATTTAACCCGCTTAAGGGCGGGTTTTTCCAAAACCTTAAAAAAAAAAATCTTGTATTGTAATAAGTCCATACACAAAGTTTCAAGTCTCGGACTTAAAATGTTACTCCATCACTATACAAACTTTCAACCCCCTTTTTACCCCCTTGAGGGTGAAATTTTCAAAAATCCCTTCTTATTGGGTACTTACGTCATATCATACACAAAGTTTCAAGTCTCGGACTTAAAATGTTACTCCATCACTATACAAACTTTCTACCCCCTTGAGGGTGAAATTTTCAAAAATCCCTTCTTAGTGGGTACTTACATCACTACCGATTGTGAAAAAAACAGCTTTCTAGGTTCAACGGTTTGGGCTTGGCGTTGATTTAAGTGAGTGGGTGAATTCTTACAGGCCTGGCACACGTTCATTTAGATAGGCCTCTTTTAAATTACTTTTTACTCGACGGGAAGGACGAAAGGAAAGGATTTGTTTTTAGCAGTCTATGTGTGTGTTCCGCATTAGTAGCTAGTTATTTTTAAAATACTAAACCGATTTCTATAAAAGAGGACTCGAAATTATGCTCCGGGTGACATGGGATGTTTAGTAGGAGAAAACATTTTTTTTAAATACAGATAATTAAAGCAATTCGCAAGTTTTCACTTCTGCCGGCACTCGCGGACTGCAACCCGGTCTTTTTTTTGTGATGTTACTATTACTGACGACCGCTTTAGCCTAGTTGGTAGCAACCCTGCTTACGAAGCAAGACGTCCCGGGTTTGGATCCCGGTAAGGGCATTTATTTGTGTGATGAGCACGAATATTTGGTCCTGAGTCATGGATGTTTTCTATGTATTTAAGTATTCTTTTATCTATATAAGTATGTTTATCGTCGTCTAGTACCCATAGTACAAGCTTTGCTTAGTTTAGGATTAGGTCGACTTGTGTAAGATTGTCCCCTATTTTTTTTTTTTGTCTATTCTGTTCCATATTGTGTATCGAATCCATACTAATATACCACGAGCCCCAATGCATAATAGTTCGTCTAGTTGTACTTCAAATTACGATATTTATTTCAAAGACTAGTATTTAAACACTGATTGCATTTGATGATATATAGAATACGCTACATAAAGAGTCGTTAAACCTAGATTAATCTTATGTTGTACAAAGTTCAATACTGTTGTGTCGTTGTTTATAATTAAATCATAAAATGGACATCTTACGAGCAAAAAATTAGAAAAACTGAAAAGATAACTTAAAGATAAAAACTGCTTTTAGGTGGCTTAAATACAAAATTCAATTTTAAATTGAATAAAGAATGTTCTCTGTCATTATATTATGACAGAGGGCTATATAAAAAGGGACATTCAGAGTAAATTTTCATTACTTTATAATCATTATTCTATCGAAATGGCAAGAGGCAAACCAGTGACCCAAGATGTGCGGAAACTTATAATTACCAGTAACAAGAACGGCAAATCTGCGTACCAAATAGCCAAGGATCTTTCGTTGCCAAGATCTACAATTCAAACTATCATCGAGCATCACCGAAAACACGGTACAGTCTCCTGTTTGAAGAAAACCGGCCGTTCACGCATAACCAGCAAGGCAGAAAACAGGATTTTGAGGAGGATTATCAAGAAAAATCGCCGTGCAAGAGCAGGAGAACTTACCGTACTATGGCGTGACGCGATCAAAAAGAACATTTCAGTCGATACATGCAAGAGAGTGATGAAGAGAATGGGCTACGGTTTTTACACAGCAAAAGAAAAGCCGCTACTCACTCAAAAGCAGAAAACCAACCGGTTTAAGTTCGCTCAAAAACACATAAAGTGGACTGCCGATAAGTGGCGAAGAGTAATATGGAGTGACGAATCAAAATTTGAAGTCACAGTTGGCGATCAACGAAGTAAAGTTATTCGAGAAAAAGGAGAGGCATTTCAAAAAGACTGTCTTAAACAAAAGGTGAAGTTTCCTGCTTCTTTAATGATTTGGGGCTGTATGTCGGCACAGGGTGTAGGCTGCCTGCAATTTATAGATGGAACCGTCAATGCCGAGAAATATAAAAGTATCTTGGAAGAGAGTTTGCGGCCGTCTATACCAAAGTTAAAGTATAAGAATGCATTTACTTTCCAACAAGACGGTGCCTCATGCCACACAGCAAAGACAACGATGGCTTGGCTGAAGTCCAAAAAAATCCCTACCATGACATGGCCGTCCAGCAGCCCGGACCTCTCTCCCATAGAATCTTTGTGGTGGAAAATGAAAAAAAAGTTACGAAAGGATCCTTCTAGATCAAAGGCTGATCTTAGGGAGAAACTGACCAGTGTATGGAATGGAATAACCCTTGAAGAGTGTAGAGCACTGGTAGATTCAATGCCACTCAGAATCAAAGCCGTTTTGGATGCAAAAGGTGGCACCACCAAGTGGTAGACGTACTATTCTGCTTCGACTACACCGTAGACGAAGTTTTTTGCGTATGTTGGATTTGAAGACAAAAAGGTTTTTTTGACGAACTGTGAGTTATTTTTTAGTTTTGTCATTTAATAAATAAAATATTCTTTCTAATCTATACTGTGTTTATTTTAAATGTTCGATTAAACATCATAGTCATTCTGAATTTTTAGATTAAAGTTAGGTTAAAACATTTATTTCCTGTTAGACGAACTCTTTTGCATTGGGGCTCGTAATAATATTATAAATGCGAAAGTGTGTGTGTTTGTCCGTCTTTCATGGCAAAACGGATGGAGAGTGACATAGGCTACTTTTTGTCTCTTTCTAACCCCCCCCACTTCCCTAAAATGGGGGGTGAAAGTTTGTATGGAGCTACGATATAAACGAGTTCCACGCGGACAAAGTCGCGGGCAGAAGCTAGTATTAGTTATAATTTTATTTTTGTACGATGTTGTTTCTGTTTCTGTGTGATTGTAGCAAACAAATAAACGTTTTATGTATCTATCTCAGACATGTGAGTGCTATAACCAGCTGGTTTGTCTCCAGATAATGAACGTGCCAATAGTGACGGAGGAGCCCTCGCTGCTGGCGCTGCCCGTCCCGCGGCGCGTGTTCGTGTGCCGCTACTGCGGGAAGCCCTTCAAGCGCAAGGACCACTACCGCATCCACCTGCATGTGCACACCGGGGTCAAGTCCTTCTTCTGCGAGGACTGCGGGAAAGGTACGCGCGCCGTTTCATGAAAAAGGAGGGTGCTATGGGTACTCCTAATAAGAGTACTGTATTTTCATATCTCACTTCAAATAACAGGAGAATCAGGCTTAAGGGGCTCCTATACGCCAATGACCTTCGATTCCCTTAGTTTTCTAATGTTGTTTGTAGCTTATTATATTAATAACAACGGCTTTAAGCAATATAGTATGGGAATATTTACTTCAAAGTTCATTGTTTTCATCAAAGTTGAACAATTTTAGGCCAAAAAACTGATTTTCTGGCCATAACTTTTGTGTTAATTAGTTTAAAATGAAAACCCTAGACACGATTTTAGAGACGTCAAAGACGAACCCAAATATGTAGATTTCGTATATGTTCAATCTTTCACGGCAATAGAGATACAAAATAAGTGTTTTTTAGACAATGTTTAAAAAAATCATACAAAATTAAGTGCTCATTTCTTTTAAAATCCGGTAGACCAAAATGTAGATAAAAGATTGAAGAACCCGCTTGACTTATAATACGGGTGTAGACTCGAAAACTCTATTCAGATATCACCACTACTACAATTAAACATTGTAGTAGTGGTGGTTCAGGTGCTACAGCTATTGCCTACTTTCCTGCTTGGTTTTAGACCATCTATTGCCACATTTCCGAACAGTGGCGTGAAAAATCATAATATCAATCGAAAGACCTCCACTGCTGTTCATAGCCTACCTCAAAAAGTGCCACAATGACCGCGCCACGTAGTTGTTCACCTTCTGAGATACTAAATAGTTGGCACACAATGATAATAATAATTATTATTTATTGATAAAACACAATGTACACCAGTTTTTATTAGAGACTGAGTTTACTATTACAGGCAAATAACACGTGCCTGAGCTAGGATACCCTGTGTTTCAGGCAAAAAAGAACTAATAATTGAATATGTTATTCACATGCAAAATATAATACAAGATCATTCTTATTGACTAGTACAAATAATTAGGGAATTAGAACCTATGCATTATAAAAGATAGAACAAACATTATTTTAAAACGATAAATAATGTTTTCTCAAAAATGGCCCGCAAATTGAACATA
This sequence comes from Epinotia ramella, assembly GCA_947578815.1. NCBI lineage: Eukaryota > Metazoa > Arthropoda > Insecta > Lepidoptera > Tortricidae > Epinotia > Epinotia ramella. The sequence continues at coordinate 25,819,833 of OX388211.1, forward strand.
ACTCGCTACATATTGGAAGGTAAAGTGTATAGTTCAAGGTCAGACCTAAATTAAAAAATAAAAAACATTGCAGGCCGCCTGGAATGTTATATATAAATTCCTTTATTTGTCGAGTACCAAATTTGTTAATAAGTAGAATCTGGCATATAAAAGACGGCACAGCTCGTATTCAGCCAATTCAACTCGTATTTTTCTGTTGCAAACACGACGTTTTTTTATGTGTCTCAAATAGTTTGCATTTTTCCGGTGGAAAAATACACTTGCGATTCTGTTTAAAAGAAAACGGCGGGAAATCGAAAATATCTTCACGTTGTGCAACGATATTTAAATTTTATATAAATTTAGTATTTTTTACTCCCCCATTTTTAAGAAAAGCACTATATTAGCCTCAGCCGGAATGGCAATTGCAGGCTTCGTATTATAATTAAACAAATACTCAGCCTGCAATTGCCTCCTTTCCGGCCACGGCAATAATGTACTATTGTTAACATGTTAAATTCAGTGATGTTGCAGACATTCGCATCCGCAGCTGCGGAAGTTCCGCACAAATTTCAACATCAGCATCCGCATCCGCAAAAATCGATTCGGAGTTTTTGCGGATGCGGATGTAGTGCAATTTACGACAAGAAAGGAGCCAAAGCGGCGCTTACCGCGCGCGTTTAATATAATTTCGTCATTAGTCAAAAAAACTTTTCGTTTCTGTGACCAAGAGCAGACGCGTTTTTGATTAGTTCCCTATATTGTAATTATTTCTCAACGTGTTTGATGATTGCGTGATATCATAAAATGGACTTTGTTTATTTACGATTTTTAGTGTCTGACCCCAAAATCCGCATTCGCGGATGTCAAAAAAGTCGCATCCAAAAAAATCAAAATTCAAAATTTCTTTATTTGCCGGAATATGGTTACATGTAGGGTCTTAAAGCTATTTTTGTTTCTCATATTCTACCTGCATGCAGGTGTGCAAAGTATTACTATGTCATAAAACTAAATTTTCGTGCATGTCATTTCATCAGATTATTTTATAATTAATAATTCCCTAAATTTCTATGTATGTCAAAGAAATAACTTAACTACTTATGTCTGTTGCCAAATACTCATTTACACTATAAAAACACTTCTCCTGCAGCCATTTTGTCAACTTACTTTTAAAAGAATTCTTATTTTCTAATTTAAGGTCATCGGGCAAATTGTTATAAATGACTATACACATATTGTAGCAGTTTTTTTTATAAATAACTGTTTGGCAGCGAGGTTGGTATAACAGGTTTTGGTACTGGGCCCTTGTATGTCTAGCACTGGTGTCGTACCGATTTACAAAGTGACTAGGGTTGTCCTTAACGAAGAGACATGCGTCTCTTATGTACAGGCAAGGCAGCGGGAGTATATTAAATTTTATAAATAATGGCTTACAGCTTTGCAAAAACCACGCGTTGTCCAAGGCCCTAATGCATCGTTTCTGAAGTTTAAATGCTTTATCCGACTCTACGGAATTTCCCCACAGTAATATTCCATAGTTTAAGACCGAGGAGACGTAACCGTGGTACGCAGTTAGAGCTGCATCTAATGACACTGTTTGTCTCACTCTTCTGAGTGCAAAGACAAATCTGTCTAGTTTTTTGCAAACAGTGTCAACATGAAGCTTCCAATTTAAATTGATGTCAATATTAAAACCTACAAATTTTACAAAGTCAACTAATTCTACATTTAAATTGTCATAATTAATTTGTACAGGCAGTGGGCTTGAATTGTATGAACAGAATTGCATTGCTTTAGTTTTTGTCATGTTTATTTTCAATTTGTTATTTTCTAACCATTCAACCGCTTCTGCTAATGTAATGTTAACTTTTGATTCAAAGGCAGCATGAGAATTGCCGTCCCCTTGTATTATAAGTGTAGTGTCGTCTGCGAAAATAATGCAATCCTGTTTCTCTTTTAGACAATGTGGGAAATCATTGATTGCTATTAGAAATAGCAATGGTCCCAGTATGCTTCCCTGCGGCACGCCGGTTTTATTAACTAGTTGATCAGACTTATATTTTTCTTTTAAAACGGTGTTTTTATTTATTTTTACAATTTTTTCATCCGCGGCATCCCTGGTTAAAATACCTAATGCTTGCCGCATTATAACTTACGCATACCGTTTGTCCACAGGTTTTTACCGCAAGGACCACCTGCAGAAGCACTCGCAGGTGCACACGAAGAACCGGCCGAGCCTGCGCACGCAGGCCCGCAAGGCCAGGAAGGAGATGCCAGAACTGTTCCCCATACACATGCTGCCCAAGAAGGCGGAAGTCAAACCGGAGATCACCATCACTGTAAGTGTTACACCCTGTAATAGGGTATTTGACAACAGTAGAATTAAATTGTTTTTTTCATTAGCAACAGAAAAAAAAACAGCCTATATACGTCCCACTGCTGGGCACAGGCCTCCTCTCATGGATGAGGATGATCAGTGCGGGTTGGGGACCTCACATACACCTTTGAATTTCTTCGTGGATTTCATTCAGGTCTCCTCACGATGTTTATCCTTCACCGAAAAGCTAACGGTAATTATCAAATGATATTCCGTACCCGAAAAACTCATTGGTACGAGCAAAGTTAGTATGGGGGAAATCCCGGGGAAGGCCATAGAACAGTTTATATCCCGGAAATCAGTCCCTAAGGGTTGAAAGTTTGTATGATAGCTACGATATAAACGAGTTCCACGCGGACGGAGTCGCGGGCAGAAGCTAGTACAATATAAGTACTCGTTATTGTACACCTCAATCCTTAAAACTGATGCAGAACGTAATCTTAAAATTAGAAGTTCGTTTCGAACCAGCTTTGGTTAACGCAAGTGCGAAAGAAAAGAAGATTCATTTAAGGGGGCTCCCGTCAAAAATCAGCCTCGGTTTATTGAAGCTAGCTTTCCAGGTGCAGATATGGGAAAGTTTGATTCCTGTTTAACATATTTGATATTGAATAACTTCAAAAATGTTAATACAGAATGAATTATCCATTTTTAAAGAAAGGTCTGTAAAAATACAAAACCCGACACCTCATCCTCATTAAACATCATCCCGAAACTCATACTGAACTTACCTATAATTTTGATATGCGTTTTTATAATCTTACTAATTAACACAAAAGTTATGGCCAGAAAACCAGTTTTTGGCCTAAAATTGTTCAACTTTGATGCCAAATATCTCGAAAACAATGAACTTTGAAGTAAATATGGGATACTATATTGCTTAAAGCCGTTGTTGTTAATATAATAAGCTACAAAAAACATTAGAAAACCAAGGGATTCAGATCGAAGGTCATTGGCGTATGGGAGCAATAAAATTTTAACTAACTTTGTATTGAAGGATGTTTAAGAAGGCATTACAAAGTTGGGTTTACATGAGTGTTAATAGAGAAAAACATGGATCTTTAAGTGCCCCTGTATGGCGTTATGATGATGATGTCCTGACCTAACCTAATAATTAAAAATAAATTGTAACTAACACCTCTTATATGGGTCGGTGAAGACCTGAATAAAATATTTCATTCATTCATTCATTCAAAGGACGGAGATCAATTCCCGGTGTGGTTAGTTAGCTCATATTTCGTTGTGTGCAATACAATTTCAATAACTTACCTTTCACGATAATACGAATGCCCTATGAAGCTAGCTAAATGCCCTAATAACATTACCTCCATTCACAGGCACCATCGAATGCGAAACTGCGCGTCCCGCTGCAAATCAAGGTGCCGTACCAGGTCGTGACGTCGATGGACAACGGCGAGCAACGCATCACCACCGTGGACCCGCGCGAGCTGCTCTCCTGATACAAACAGATGTACGGCTAGCCGTCGCAGTGATACTGACTATGATACTGATACAAACTATATATGTGAGTGATACTAATAGACCTATCTATGCGTAAATACTGGCAGACCGGCGCGAGCTGCTGTCCTGATGCAAGCAGATGTACTGCTAGCCGTCGCTGCGATACTGACTATGATACTGATACAAACTACATATATGATTGATACTAATAGACCCGCATGAGGTACTTACTTGATACAAGGAGATGTACGGCTAGCCGTCACAGTGATACTGATACAAACTACCTATATGAGTGATACTCTGATACTAATACACCAAACACGATCTATGCGAACAATACTATAAGAAAAACTCGCGCGAGTTTTTCTCCTGATACAAGCGCTGCCGACACCTGTAACAGTGATACTGATACTGACAATGCATGCCACCCATGCGAGTGATACGGTGTATAACAGAGATAATACTGATACGTTCGCACTGTAACCGTGCATGTGATACAGCAGATACGTAATAATTAACTATTACACTGTTAGAACTAAGATCATCTCAACCATGTCACTAATATGAGCTATAAGTTTACAGTTCGCCTATATGTATGGTCAAATAAATAACATTTTGGGCCACCATAGCACAGTCTTTTAAAACCCCTGTTTTTGTTTCACTTCGTTTTTTTTTCCAAAATACAATATATATTACTATTACAAATGTTAGACTAAAACTCCCATTTTGATAGGACTTGAAGTTTTTTTTTTTTAAATCATCAAAGTTTGCTAATATCCGGGTCATGATATTTACATTTTTTTTTATTTCTTAAGAACAAGTCTACATACAAAAAAATTGATTGCACCACGTAAATCTCGGTATAATTCCCTAATGAAAACATTTATTTTCTTTTAAATACCTGATTTACTTTCCGAGATAATATTGTTTTTAAGCTTTTTGGTTTTTTTTTTTTTTTTCCCAGTATTCCGCCGTATTAGATGAAGATATTTTAGTACACGATACCTAACGTGTAGCTTTATCTACAGTATTTAAATCACCATCTAATTCCGTGGAAAATAGAAGATACATATTTTAGAAGTTATACCCGGTTTTTTTGTAACTAGGGTTGTCACTTAGGGTGAATAACGTGAACATACATCCGGGTTCAATTTTTTTGTTATGTGGCTACGTTCCGATGAAATGCTACATGTGACATGGGAAGGAGTCCACCCTCGTAAGGTGATTACCAAAACCCCATCTCAATACATGTAGCATGGGAAGGAGTCCACCCTCGTAAGGTGATTACCAAAACCCCATCTCAATACATGTAGCATGGAGGAACCGGGGGTGAGGCATCATGGAGCCGTCCAAGACTCGTGATGCCACTTTGCCTCAGCAGGACCTGACCCGCCCTGCTGAGGGATGTCCTTCTGAGCTCCGATCAGAGGACTTAATGCTAGGAGAGCATGAGGGCGGCAACCCTCATGTTGGTCAACGAGCGGTATTCTGTGAAGTTGTGGATAGTGCCACAACCGACACTCTTCAACCTCCGGGGGTGTTGACAAATACACAAGGAGACGAATGCAGTTCTGGTACTAAAGTATTAACACGTTTGGAAGCATTTCGATTGTTTAAGGGAAAAACAAAAAAAATATCGCCCGCCGAACGACTAAGTATTGTCACTGACCATTTTGGCCCTCAATATGAATTATCGAAAAGCAATGATGAGATGAAAGGCGTACTATCAACGTTTTGTACCAAAGCCGCCAATTTCTTGAAGCTATGTAAGGGTAACGAGCCTTATTTCATACGAAAACACGCGAACTGGTTGAGCGAGATACTCATAAGCGGTGAAATAAAACGGATCTTACCTGAACAGAATGAAGACGTATATCCACAAACCAAAAGATTTAAAACTTTGAGTAGAACTACCAAATATAGATCGCAGAAAAAGCTTCAAGAGGTTCTAAACGAAAACGAAACATCCACTAAAATAAAAGCTTTTGTTGCTACCCTGACTATTAACGATGATCTTTTGCCACATTCGTCGGCCAAAAGTTTGGAAACGATAATAAATTTGTGTCTGGCATCAGAAACAGCGGCAACTGAAATTCTGAATAAAATCAAATCAAATTTAAATTAAATCATATTTAAGTTAACCAACGAAAATCGAAGACTCAAACCCGTTAAATTATGGATACTTAGGGCATACTGATAGTCTCTGGAACTGGCCACTTATAAAAGGGAAATTAAAAAAACAATAATAGAATTTGAAAAAAGAACTCTTTGGCAATATGATACATTTCATCAACATCATGTGTAGTCTTATTTATCAGAATCCAGAATCCTTCAGTATGGCCCACGTATTAATTCTGATGTACTTTTTTTGATAAAAAGGTTATACCTAAGAGAGTTATAAGTAAGAGGTCTTTGAAATTTTAATTGTTTATGGAAAATACAATTCTCTTAAATGAAACGTTTTATATCCCAATAAAAAAATTGGTGTCCGGATATACGAAGTGGCAACCCTGACCTTTTTTTTACAAATATTCATATCTTCTATTTTCCACGGAATTAGATGGTGATTTAAATACTGTAGATAAAGCTACACGTGAGGTATCGTGTACTAAAATATCTTCATCTAATACGGCGGAATACTGGAAAAAAAAAATTAAAACTGAAAAGCTTAAAAACAATATTATCTCGGAAAGTAATTCAGGTATTTAAAAGAAAAAAAATGTTTTCATTAGGGAATTATACCGAGATTTACGTGGTGCAATCAATTTTTTTGTATGTAGACTTGTACTTAAGAAATAAAAAAAAATGTAAATATCATGACCCGGATATTAGCAAACTTTGATGATTTAAAAAAAAAAAACTACAAGTCCTATCAAAATGGGAGTTTTAGTCTAACATTTGTAATAGTAATATATATTGTATTTTGGAAAAAAACGAAGTGAAACAAAAACAGGGGTTTTAAAAGACTGTGTATAGAACCCTATGTAAGTCTCATAAAATCATGATTCATGGCTGTCATAAATTATGACTCAAAATAGAATAACACATATTCAACATAAAGACTGGGTCCAAATAAGTAAGATCTCGCTAATTTATAATGCTTAGTTAGTTAGGATACAGTAAAAAGTAAATTTAACACTGGCGCGAAAAGGTGCAACTGAAGTTTAACCCTTTACGATGCCCAGGGTGATATGTCGCCCAAATACAACCCGTCAAGTTGTATCTAATTTCGTACGGGTGAGACTGACAATCGATTGTAATTTTTGGTAAAGGGTTAAAAGGTGTTGCAACATAAAAATTGTGACGTGAAAATCGTTATTTTCCAATTGAAGCGTTTAGTAGTTATATACATTGTATTGTATGTTCCGTGGGAGGAGAACGACGGACGGACAGGAGAAGAAGCATGTTTTAAGAATTATATTATTTATTTTTCAAAGTTGTGTGTTGTATTGTAAGTTCATCGCAGTTGGATCTTTTTTCGCCTAGCATGATACCTTTGTAAATACATACATATCTCGTAGGTTTATTTCGAAGTAAGTTATTTGTAAGATCTGATATTTCAAATTTAGCTTATGAAGTTATTTAATAAGACAGTGCTGCATTTGTCAAATGGTTACAAATGTTTTTAATTTCAATTAATAGGTGACTCTCCTCGCGAGTTCGGTAATAAGATCTAACCTTTTAATTATTATTTCTATATTTCGTACAAATTACATAATCAACTCGTGATAAAATCAATGTTTACACTTTTACCAAAACATGACGCGTAGGTACTGTTAAATTACCGATACTTTATTTCAAATAAAATTGCATGATTCCATTTAAAATTCCTTACCAATATCATAGTACAGTCAGCAGCAGAAGTTACTAAGCAGTTCAAGTGCTCAAAATTATCTACACACGAACTCTAATGTCAAGGGAATAGGGATCTGTGTAGGTCATTTTGAGCGTGTTATTTTGCTTAGCTACTTCTGATGCTGACTGTACCATGAAATTCAAGTACTAGTCGTTCAGTCAAGTGTAATAATAATATGGGTGCATACATCTTACTCATAGATATGTCCCATCGCTTTTATACCAGTGGATTAAGGTTTCCGTAGATATTTACGAGAGGATTAAATCGATTCATATTTTTGCACTTGACTGTACTAGAAGGATCCCTATAATGTACAGCCACCACTAGCGTCCTCTCTCTCTGTTTTTTAAACCTATTCATAACGAGAGAGAGACAGTTACATGGACGCAGATAGTTGGGCCGTAGGATCCATAGCAGAGTAGGTCGTGTATACGAGCTTTTATAGATGAATATATAGCTAATCATGTGAATTGTATATAACATGTACTTATCTAATGTGTTTTAATTGTTTCAAAGATGTTTTGGCCAATACGAGGTGTCACATTAGTGCCATATTGTACCAAATTCAAAAGATGTTCCTCTTTTTCCCTATAAGAATCTTGTGATTTTACCTAGTAAGTATAAACCATTTTGAAGTACAAAATGTAAATAAATATTTTACGCACCTATGATTACTGTTTTTTAGCTCTCGTGTTACAAATAGTTAATTCAAATTGGTCCTGCAACGAAATATAAATAGAAAGAGATGAATATATCAGGTACAGGCAGAATGTTAACTAATAGTATTTTTCCTCGTACACTGTTCCGCAACCCCGCACATATCTGGTGGATACTAGCCCTAAGCCACAGATTAAATAATAGTTCTACGAACAGATACTCAAGTCTAAATAAAAAAGCGAATACCTGCAGCTTTGCATGCCTACTAAATTTAACAACGGAGCGACCTTCAACGCGCAGGGCGTTGCCCGCACGTGGCGGCCAATTCTAAGCCTAGCGTGCTCACAAATATCTGAACCATGGTCATCATTGGCCACAGCATCATGTTGCAGCGCTTAGGAGCCTATGGATTGCCGCATCTACGTTGGTGGCTGTATCGTCCTATGGCAGCGCGGCATTTCTTGCCACATCGATTGCAGACGAATTGAAAATCTGGAGGGGGTGATACAGCACGGCGAAGTCTTTTCTGCTTGAGGTTTATGAGCCAATCTTCGTCGTGTTTTGTTGTCCCGACTTTAATATCGTGCCGCCATTCAGGTCTCATGTTGGCGCGCGTTTGCCAGCCTTCTGTCTTAATTCCAAAACTGATCATATCTCGCTTGCAAGAGTCCCTGAATCTCAAGACTGGTCGCCCAACAGGTCTCTATACGTCCGCCATCTGCCCTAGCGTGACTTGACGAGGTAGTCTCTCGGAGTCCATGCGATGTACGTGACCAAGCCAACGATGTCTCCTTTGCTTTAATAGCGCAGTTATACCGGAGCAACGTGTTTTCGAGAGAACTATCTCGTTGCTAATTTTGTCCTTCCCTTCCGGTAATAACAGCTGAAGTCTCAGGCATCACACGGAGCTATGAATACAGGGAGTCAATAAAACAAAACGTACAGCGATTTTTTTAATTTATAAGAAATAAAGCGCATGTCAAAATAACGGAAGCACTAGCACTAGCTATCTGAAGGAGTACTATCGCCAACACAGTTGACCATCCGTGCACTTTATGTGCATTGTAATAAGGTTCAATATACATACAGGTGGTCAGTTATCTGCGTTGGCGTTTGTACTATTGCACAATAAAATAATTCGACTTTTAATCACTCAACGTTACGTTGGTACTGGAGATTATTCTTGTTTTACTAAAGAAAGATCTCTCAAGGATCTCTTACATTAATATTATAATTCTTCTCCATATTTTGCGTCACTAAATCACTTGTTGTCAACAAATCAGCTTATAGTCTCACAACTGATCGCCGATTAACCAAGAAAAAAATATTGCATCTTGAGCTGGGTCCACATTTGTATCATTTTGTCGTATCGTATCTCCGTCGCGATGCACCGACGCGTATCAAGATCGCTAGTGTGGACGCAAAAACAGCGCGATCATACGGCGCGCCGTATCTGATCGCTCGGGATCGATGTTGACACGCGTCTATTATATACCCCGCACACTCGCTATCGGATACGCGTATCAAGATCGGTAAGTATGGACGTGTTTTGATACTGTATCACGATACGAAGTTATGATTTGATGATATCAATGGTCCATGGACCGTACAATGTTTACGTTGAGTTGTCAAACGCTCCGAGCGAAAAAGTATAAAATAATTGTCTAAAGTGAAGTTTAACTACTGTGTTAGTGCAATTTGTGAACCTAAAACTACGTCTCATCTGTGTACAATGAAGTTGAGTCAATCAGTGCATAAAACAAGGACTATTTTACCAAATTAACAACAAACCGTAAGACACTGTTTCTTAAAGTACCCTATAATATAAAATATAAACAAAAGCAGACTGTTTTGTAGTAAACGCGTAAGTGCGCGATATACACGGCGCTTAGGCTCTTTCGGCCGCGAGTTCTCGTACAGCGTAATGTTGGGAGCATTTATTAGCGAGCAACGGCAGCGAGATTAAGTTTGCCATTTGGATGTTCGTTTGTATGTGCGCATTTATTACAGTGCAACAACATTTTATTTTAAATATTGACTATTTGTGATTTTCATCATCAAAGCGCTTGTTGCATATCCAGATCGGTGAGTCAAAAAAACACAAATGCCTTCCGGAGCGATTTAAACTGCTAAATAGCTGTTTAAATATACGTCGAAAATGGCGCCTACATGTGTAAAATGCAAAAAAAACTTAAACAAAGATTTTCTTAAATGCATGAAGTGCAAGAAATCGTACCACGTAGAGTGCACTAATCGATCGAAACTATATGATCTAATGACTCCGGAAAAAAGGAGAAGGTGGGTATGTCCATCGTGCTGCTGCTATAATAAAACCAATGAAGCAACCCAACCTCTGAATACTTCAACGAATAGAGAGACGCAGGAAATTACAACTAAAAATAAGCCAAACTCTAGTAAATTGATCGATCCATCATCTGTAAAGAATAACAAGGTTGCATGTGGAAAAAATGACTTTGTCAACATACCAAACGAAAATATGCACTCGAGTACACTGTCGATACCTATATGCATCGAGGATAGATCGCCGACCAAGGAACACTCAGCTAACTCTGACTCCTTGGAAATCACTTACAGCGAAAAGAAAAATATAACCCATAGAAAAAAAATATGCGTAAATATTTCAACAAGTAACTCTTTCGAGTCACTTCCATCAGACATTGAAGAACTTGAGGACGAAGCACTATGTGGGGATACTGTCTTGAACCCTACAAGTTTAAACAGAAGCTGCCCAGAAGTGACCGCAAAACACTGTTTTAACTGTGAAGATCATCAGTTAAAACTTTCAGTACTCTACCAAAAATATATTTCCGCTGAAAATGAGATAGAGTTGCTGTCAACAGAGAATTACAGACTGAAAAAGGAGCTGAAAAAACATGAACTTAAAATAAGCAAATTAAAAACAATATGCGAATCCACTGAAGCAACACCAACGGGTAAGTCTTGCAGCGGAAAAAAATCAATAACGAAGACGCGAACGAAGACTCCAACCCCAGCTCGACTAAATTTTCACACACAAGAAGAAGGTAGGACGGAGCTGCAGCCTAATGATTTGAATAAATTGGACAATCACTTCCAAGGCACAAATACTTTAGATGACGTCAGCCAGCAAGCAGCTAGCCAACCACCAACACCACCGCCGACCAGCAGTCCAACACCGACTTTCCCATCATTGCCTAACGTCTGTCTGATCAGCAGCAACAGGGCTCAAACGAGGAAGATGGCTGAGCGAACGCTACCAGAAGCTAAACTATGCCACTACTCTACACCAGGAGGAGGAGTCCAACAGCTTCTAGAAGGTCTCGAAAACAAAATAAAAAACTTTACATATAAAGACTTTTGCATCATATACATTGGTGATAATGACTTTAAATGGATGCAGGACATTCCCAAACTAATATTATTTATAAGAGAGAAACTACTAAATGTTCAGCACACTAACATCATAATTTGCTTACCTACATATAGATTAAATAATCATGTGAACTTATTTAACAAAAGAGTCGAAATATTCAATAACTTACTTTATTTTGACAATATATCATATGAATACGCTTACATCCTTGACTCAAATTTAAACATATCGTACTCAAAAGAAATGTTTCTGTCTGGATCGGGAGAAATAAATAAGCGTAACCTTTCTCTGATCTTTAAGGATTTGGCGGATTTGATGACACTCATAACAGAACCAACAACACTGACAAATAATGACATTTATAGCAATGACATGCAAATATTAAATATACCAATTCCCGAAATGGCAAATCCGTACACCCAAACAAAGCCAAACGAATCCACATTTTTTCGTAACTAAAACAGTGGATTCTTACTTAACTATATTTCATCAAAATATTGCTGGTTTAATAAATAAAACTGATTTACTGGTTATTCATATTAATGACCTAAGAACGCAAAACGTTAATGTTGACATTATCTGCATAACAGAGCACTTTATAATGACTAATCATAAGGAACTTTTGACAATACCTAACTATCGACTCGCGGCGTGCTTTTCACGCGAAAAAAATAGAGGTGGAGCATGCATACTCGTAAAGGCAAGCCTTCAGTACAGGGAACTACCTGACATTACAAAACATTCAGTAAGCGGAGCAGTCGAATGCTGTGCAATAGAGCTAACGCTGCACAAAATAATAGTTATCTGCATGTATAGAACTCCTAGTCTTACTAACTTAGGCATATTTTATGAGAAATTAGACATAATATTAAAAAGTATATCTAACAACAATAATAAGAAGATTATCCTCTGTGGAGACTTTAATATTAACATTTTGAAAAGAAATCACATATCTTCACAATTTGAATACTTTCTCTCTAGTTATAACTTAGATATACAAATTAAGCAGCCCACAAGACTAGCAAAGAGCACATGCATAGACAATTTTGCACACAATCTAAAAAAAGGTCACAGTAGTAAAGTGCTAGACTCTGGTCTATCAGATCATACCAGCCAAATTCTAACATTACCTATTAATAACAAATATAGCAACAATTTTTGGCGTATAAAAAGACGTGACTACTGCCTTGACAATTTAAAATTATTTAAACGACATTTAGAAAGTTTATCTTTTGCTGACATGTATAACACCTCAAATCCAAACACTGCCTACGATATATTTCTAGAAAATTTTGGTGTTCTCTACGATTTATGTTTTCCTGTAAAGTCAGTAACAATAAGGTCAATCAAAAAAGTAAAATGGATGACAAAAGGCATACAAGTGTGTAGCAAAAGGCAGAGACAACTACTCTGGCAATTTAGACATACCCCTACATCAGCAAATAAACACCTTTTACGAAATTACTCGAAACGGTATAAAACAATTATCAAATCCACCCAGAAAGCACAAAATAACCACGCGATTAAAACTGCTCAGAATAAGACTAAAGCCACTTGGCGGATAATCAACTCCACTAAAGCAACTGAACCTAAGGAGCAAGTTATGAGAGTAAAATCAAATCATGGAATCGTAACGGACCCTAAAACCATAGCGGATGTCTTTAATGTCTACTTTACACAGCGTGAATGTAATTTGTCAAACTGTGACAGTAAGGTTAACGACAAAATTAACAACAACAGTGCAAACTCTATGTATTTGGCGCCAGCAACTGCCCGTGATATGTGTTTAATAATAAAAACCTTGAAGAATACAAGTAGTGTAGGTGTCGATAACATATCGACTGTTGTAATAAAGTATGTCAACGACACGATAGCCAAACATTTAAGCTTCTTGTTAAATCTCTGCATTGACGAAGGTATCTACCCAGACAAACTGAAGATATCTATTGTCAAACCTCTTCTTAAAAAGGGGGATAAGGATAATATTCAAAACTACAGGCCCATATCTCTCATTCCAATAATCTCAAAAATTTTCGAGAAATATATATACAATTGTCTATATAATTACTTTGAAAAATATAATTTATTTTGTGAAGAACAGAAAGGTTTCAGGAAGAATGTAAGCATAAATCTCGCTATTTATGATTTAGTAAATTATGTATTACAATGTATCGACAAACGAACAAGAGTTGTTGCTATCTATACTGATATGACAAAGGCCTTCGATTATGTAGATTATAAGACATTGCTGTACAAACTTGATCATTATGGCATTCGAGGTAAGCCATTAAAACTATTTGAATCCTATCTAACTAACCGCATCCAGTACACTGAAATAACGAGAATAAACCAAAAATCCAGAACTGAAAATAAATTCTTATCAGATCCACGATATGTAACATTTGGCGTACCCCAGGGAAGTGTACTTGGCCCTCTGCTCTTCTTGATATATATCAATGATCTTCCTAAAGCAATCTGTCACCCTATGATCTTGTTCGCCGATGACAGCACATCTATTGTAAAATGTGATAACCCAGTTATGTATGAAAAAGACATTAATAATACATTATCTGACATAATACTATGGTTAAAAAACAATAATCTGAAAATTAATTTGACTAAGACTAACATAATGCACTTTTATCAGCGAATACAACATAATGAGATAAATATAAATTATGAAGCAAATAAAATAGAAACCGTATCAGTAACAAAGTTTTTAGGTCTTAATGTGGATAGTCAACTGACATGGAAATTTCATATAAATGAAGTTAGTAAAAAGCTTAGTAAATCGGCTTTTGCGTTGCGTAAACTATCAAAAATAGTCGACAATCATGCTCTTCTTGTAGCCTACCATGGTCTGGTGGCTTCAACATTGAGATACGGTGTCATATTCTGGGGTAATTCTACGGATAAAGAAACAGCCTTTAAAGCCCAAAAACGGTGTGTTAGAGCAATGTGTAATTTGAAAATAACGGATAGTTGCTCCTCTTATTTTAAATCACTTGGGATTCTTACTCTGCCGTGTCTGTACATTTTGGAAATATCCGTATTTGTGAAATGCAACCCAGCATTGTTTATTAAAACTACTGATACACGCAGACTGCCGACTCGTCCACAGTATCAGTATATGGTACGGAACTTAGAATGTAAAACTGCGCTAATGCGTAAAAGCATACTGGGAATGGCCCCCAGAATCTATAATAAAATTCCTATAATCATAAGAACTTTAGACATTGTACTCTTTAAGAAAAACTTGACGAAATTATTAATCAGAAAATGCTATTACAGTACGCAAGACTTTTTAAATGACTCTGACATGTAACATTACTAATTATTAATCATTAATATATTGGCCATTCGACATGCATTTATTTAAATTATACAAAATGACAATTGCTACTTATTTAATTATTTAATCTTTTATTGATGTCTATTTTTTTGTTTATACTGTATTCGCATGTTACTATTTAAATTATGATTCCCGTTTTGACGTGACATTGATATTTGTATGCCAACAGGCAAAACATAGTGATACTAGATTGTAATTTTCTCCAGCTGTATTTTCTACCTATGTTTGACAAATAAATGATTGATTGATTGATTGATTGATTGATTGATACGCGATACGCCGTGATCGCTCTCGAGGCGGTTTTTTCCCCGATCATCAAAGGGGATACGGATGAGCGTCCACACCCAATGATACGGGGTTATGATACCATACGCTGCTACGCTACGGTCAGTATGGACGCATTTTTTCACGCGACGATGCTAGTGATACGGGGTGCCCAAAGTGAGCGTCCATACTTAGGATACGCGAGCTCGATACGATACGCGTGATCGTGATCGGCAAAATGATACAAATTTTATACAAAAACCCAGCTTTGTGTAGCACATAAAGTGACTGGGCGTATAGAAAGATTAAGGTATCCATCAGAGCTGAGGGAGATAAAAAGGCACCACAATAGCATTGCTATATTTTTCCTCGCGCACCGCTCCGCTACCGCGCAAAGCTCTGGTGGATACCCACTGGATAAGATGTCAACTACGCGGTTGACCCCGCAAATTATGATGTTATTGAATACACTTCAAAAACGTGTACAGTTCGCACCAATTTTATTTAAACAATCGAAGAGCTCAATACATAGAAGCATATTATATTATATTCGACTACTGCTGTAGAGCTCATGTAAGCAGATATTATTGAACTGTTATGAATAAACAAATTTGCTGCGAACTGCATCAGCACGTCTATCATGAGGCGGCCGCGACATACTCTCGATTTTTCTCGCACTATACCTCTTGTTCTAAACGTTCTAATGAGAGAGAGACGAATAGTGCGAGAAAAATCGAGAGTATGTCACGGCCGTCGCATGATAGACGTGCAGGTAGAACTGTTTTCCCAACTGGGTATTTTGGGGGCCAATAAAAAATAAATAAATATTTGGGGACAATCTAACACAAATCGACCTAGTCCCAAACTAAGCAAAGCTTGTACTATGGGTACTAGACGATGATATACATACTTATATAGATAAATAAATACTTAAATACATAGAAAACATCCACGACTCAGGAACAAATATTCATGCTCAACGCACAAATAAATGTCCTTACCGGGATTCGAACCCGGTACCTCAGGCTTCGAAGGCAGGGTCACTACCAACTAGGCTACAGAAGTCGTCATCGGATATATACCATAAATTGTCGCATGTTGGTTTTGTATGAATTATTAAGAGAAGACAATATTCCCAGTAAACTGCGCAACAAATTCTTTCACTACATTAGAGAATCTGAAAACCTTTACATAGTAATTGTATATAAGTATACTTTTGTACTGTAATCCTCTTATATCGTAGAAAGAAGATCAAGATTCTTTCTATGATCTCTGGTAATCCTAAATTGACAACTTTTTTAACAAATGAACACAGTCGACAGCTTTAGAATTAATACAAAAATATTTACCTGCTTACTATCCTACACTATCTCCTTATGCTATGTGTTAGATGGTAATTTGTAATAGAATATATTTTTATTTGATTCGTAATTGGTTGTTGCTGTAACTTCAGCAATGGGAAATATGCATGGGACTTGTATTGTATGAGTTTTATCGCACGTTCTAAAATCGCTACTATCTAAAATCTTGAAAAAAACTATAATTTTTTTTTTGAATTTTTCGATAAAATTACATAACATATCTAACAGTTAGACAGAATATTTAATTAGAAATGATATTTTGTATGACAAGTATAGACTTAAACGCAAATTTTAAGAAGATAATTAGAAATTAATGATAGTAAACGCGCCGAGAATATGGATTGTGACGTCATAGTCTATGCCCGTTTAATATAGAGCGTTTTCGGTGGGCGCCGGCGCTGGTTTCAAATGTCTATAACATCAGAAAGAAAAAAATCAAAAGGAATGTTTTAATTCTACAGTTGATATTAAACTGGATTATACTTTTGATTTTCGTAATTGAAATAAAAGTTGCTTGGTATATGCATATGCATCTATTGGATAATCTATTTTCGTAACAGATTACGAAATTCCTATAAAAAGCAGCAACGAAAATTTTGTTTAGTATTCCATTACGAAATAAGTAAAAACCTTCTGTTTATCAAAAAGATTTCTAAGGCAGCAAAAAAATTTCGTTAACATACCTATTGTACGTACGTATTGTAGGTACGAACCAAAATAAAGTATGTGTCGAGATATTTGTAAGTGCGTTGGTAGATATATTGTGTATGTTGACTGTAATGACAGTCGCAAAAGTTTTCTTCGACGCCGTTAGATGTGGAAATGATAATAAGTACCTAGTTGTCGTTATCTCTGACATTACATTAAATAGATATCTAGCTTATCTTATACTTTGCAGAGTATCTTAAATATACAAAAATAGGTCCAAATGCGCTATAACTAACTATTGTATATTAATTTACAATTTTAACCAATTATATTCTATATAACATATAACCACAACTATAATTACTAATTAGTATTGCAAACAGGGTATGTTACAACATATTTATAGTATCTTTTAGAATTCCAAAACAAATATAAACTTTGTAACATACGCGTATACTAACGAATAAAAAAACAATTCTCAAGGTTGCCAAGATTAAATTTGAACACCTATATTTTTTCATATTTTCTAAAGATTTTTACGATCACAGCAAATGATTATAGAATTCAAAGAATATTAGATTTCCTCTAGATAATTAAATTACACAACATACTTATCTATGATATCCCTAACATTAAATTGCTCAGAAGGTTACATTTTGGAACAAATCTCATTCAGATTTGTTTCAAACTAAAATAAAGATATAGGTAGTATTGCCCACATGACACTGGCGCGGCCTGGCTGCGGCGGACAATAGTAAAAATTTGTCATTAGCTGTCAAATTTACTATTGACCGCCACCGCAGGCCGCTCCAGTCTGTGAGAGGCCTTAAGTAGTATCAGCCAGGTGAAGCCTTTTTGCTTCGTTGCAGGAAGATGCTGTATGACATTACCAACTCTAAACAAAATATCGCAGTAGTAATAAAGATACATTTCAAAGGCTATTTCTTCGTCTAGATTCATACATGGAATTAGTTAACAGCCTCTTTTTTCTTTTTCCACGTCGGTGGGAAATAAACGTAGGTAAAACCCGGTCTTGGTCAAAAGTACACCCAAGTGCACCCATGTGTTTTTCATATAAAAGTCAAACTTTACTGTAATACAGAAGTACTTGAAATTATTCATGCTCAGAAAGATCTTAACCTCTCGGTGTGTAGAACTAGAACTTAATCTGCACCGGTACTTTTGCTAGCTAATGAGTTCTCAGATAACATCATCCCACCAGCTGGCAACACATGGCGAGAGCTCCTATTAACACCAGCTTTTAAAATCCACCAATCAAATTGACGATTATTAAACATGATCGGTGGATTTTGACACCTAGACTACATGCTGTCAGCTGGTGAAATAACGCGTTCTGGGAACTCTCAAGGCTCCACTACACAATGGGCCTTCATAACCGCAGGACTCAGTTATGCGATGGAAAGAGATGAAAGTAGGTCTTTCTCCCTTTAAGGCATAGTTGCGTCCTGTATGATGGCCCATTCTGTAGAGAAGCCTTCAATCCATGGATTCATCTAGACGTTTTGTCAACCTACTAATCGAGTCAGAAGACGTCCTTGGCGGCCTGTATAAGCGTGATGAGGTCGCCCTTGTCGTCCTGTCAGGAGGGCGCGGGAGCGGGAGCGGAGGCGGACGCGGAAGCGGGCGGCGGGGAGGCGCCGCGCGTGGACAGCTCCGCCTTGACGCGCCGCGCGATGTGCGAGCGCGTGTGCTTGCGGAGGTGGTCCTTGCGGTAGAAACCTGGAAATAAAGTCATATAAACTGACCTAGAAATACTAAGGCTAAAAGAAATACAGAGACAGACGGAGCAGACGTGCGGCCGGTCGGGATTGTGGCTCTGCTTGTGTCGCGTGAGGTGGTCCCGAGTGTTAGACAGAGACAGACTCACCCTTCCCGCACTCGTTGCACACGTGCCGCTTCTCCCCCGAGTGTATGACGAAGTGCAGGGTGAGCTGCTCCTTGCGCTTGAAGGCCTTGAGACAGACGGAGCAGACGTGCGGCCGGTCGGGGTTGTGGCTCTGCTTGTGTCGCGTGAGGTGGTCCCGAGTGTTAGACAGAGACAGACTCACCCTTCCCGCACTCGTTGCACACGTGCCGCTTCTCCCCCGAGTGTATGACGAAGTGCAGGGTGAGCTGCTCCTTGCGCTTGAAGGCCTTGAGACAGACGGAGCAGACGTGCGGCCGGTCGGGGTTGTGGCTCTGCTTGTGTCGCGTGAGGTGGTCCCGAGTGTTAGACAGAGACAGACTCACCCTTCCCGCACTCGTTGCACACGTGCCGCTTCTCCCCCGAGTGTATGACGAAGTGCAGGGTGAGCTGCTCCTTGCGCTTGAAGGCCTTGAGACAGACGGAGCAGACGTGCGGCCGGTCGGGGTTGTGGCTCTGCTTGTGTCGCGTGAGGTGGTCCCGAGTGTTAGACAGAGACAGACTCACCCTTCCCGCACTCGTTGCACACGTGCCGCTTCTCCCCCGAGTGTATGACGAAGTGCAGGGTGAGCTGCTCCTTGCGCTTGAAGGCCTTGAGACAGACGGAGCAGACGTGCGGCCGGTCGGGGTTGTGGCTCTGCTTGTGTCGCGTGAGGTGGTCCTTGCGCTTTAGGGCTGCGTTGCAGATGTCGCAGATGAATCTAGACAAACATTACATTTTTGCGACCTATTAAATATACTTATCATGAAAATTTTATGATTAATGGATATTTGTATTTCTTCTATTAACTTATATCGTCGTCCAAGTACCCACAAATTTTATTGAGCTTACTATGAGACTAGTTCCATTTGTGTAAGATTGTCTCCTAATATTTTTTTTAGAGAACGACGCACACGAGCTTTGTATATAAAAAAATCCATACGGAAGCGAATCCGGAAGCTCATTATATCTGAAATCTATATAATTATGAAGGGTTCCGAATATATCACCCTTGGATAAAAACTCACTAACCTACAATCTTACAAACTCTTTATAATATTAATCATAATAAATCAAGGTACGAGTATGTGGTACCTCCTCTCCATCGTGTGTCCGACTAGGTGTTGTTCCAGCAGTCCCCGCTCCGGGTACGCCATGTGGCACTCCGGACAGCAGTAGAGTGTGCTGCCATCTGCCGGTACACACATTATAAAAAATAAGCTGATTACTACTGCAGCGTACTGATTAGGCTGCAAAAAAAATTGTGAAAATGGGGGCCCGAAGATCTAATAAATTAGTGTAAAAGCAATAAAGAAAAAAGCGAAAGAATATATTCGATTGTTTCGAAATTCAATTACTAAAATATTCAACTCCGATTAGTCGTTTGAGTTAAGCCACGTTGAAAGATGGTTTTCGTAATTGAATACTAAACACGAGTTTCATTGCCGTACCTATTTAGTAATGTGCTTTTCGTAATCGGTTACGATAGAATATTTATTTTTCCCTAATAGAATTTCTCTGCTATTTTTAACTTTTTATTCGTACCTAATTGGCTTAATTTATTTCATAAAATTTTGCAGTGATAAGATAAGTAGTACACGCCGTGAAGCTGTATAAATTGAACCAGGATAATAAAATGAGGCATATTTTTTTCCTAATTTATTGCGAAATAATACACCACAATTTGATTGTGCTTGTTGATACTAAGATGGCATGATGGACATGGATTTATTTTTTACAATACTGCCCAACGAATCTCTCGTACTACCAGAAGAAAAGCAGTTCAATATACAGTTGGAGAATTTTCTACTAAAAAAATGCTATTATACGATTAAAGATTTTTTGACGATAAAATGTAATAAGTAATATTTCTTTTTTGTATTTTGGAATCAAACATTGTTATTACATATTATTATTGACATAGTTCAACGAAATTGAATTGAAGGAGTAGTAATTATTATATACTTATTAACAAAATGTAATTATTACTGATAAAGTTAGATTTAATTATTATCTTTGAAATTGCTGTGCCCTCCCAGGGTCCATGAGAATCTATATATTCTATATCCTATGTAAGACCTATATCTGTACCATGGCTGCAATAAATTATGAATTCTTAATGCTTTTTTTAACCCCCGACGCAGAGAGGGGTGTTATAAAGTTTAACGTGTCTGGGTATCTCTGTATCTGTCTGTGGTATCGTAGCTCCCAAACGGATGGACCGATTTGAATGCGGTTTTTTTTGTGTCAGATAATTTTATCCCGAGTGTTCTTAGCCATGTTCCATGAAAATCTGGTCAGCCGTTTTTGAGATATTGGACTGAAATGAAAATATCGGGGGTTTTTCAACTTTTCTAAGTTGTAGTTATTTGTGCTTTGATCAATCGGGGACACTTACCCAATGCGGTGGTGAGGCGGATCTCGCCAGGTTTAGGCCTGGGCTTCTTCTCTTTAGCCAGTTTCTTCTTCTTCCTCTTCCTGGGCGGCGGCGGTGGCGGCGTGGCCGGCGCCTGCGCCACCGCGGCGGCCGCGGCCGGGGTCGCGCGCCGGGAACCCGAGGACTCATTGGGAATTGTTGTGCATGGATCAAGCTATAGAGAAACTTAATGTCAATGCAATGTCTTATCAAAAGTGGAAACTGTCACTGAGAATCATTACTTTTAGGTGTTGTCCCGGAAACATTAATTATCAATTATCACAGTCAAATGACCGTTCGTGAACCGTTATCGTCCTCCTAGCGTTTTCCCGTTCGTACCCAAAAGAAGCCCAGTGGTCTGCTTTAACACCTAAAACGCGGATTAGGCGCAGATACTGGTTTTAGGAAAGCGACTGCCATTCGTCCTTACAACCCAGAGGGAAAACTAGACTTTGTTTGGGATTAAACCAGTTTCCTCACGACGTTTTCCTTCACCGAAAAGCTACAGTTAAAAATGTAAATAATAATATTCCATATAGTGGCACTATCATATCATGACACGGAGGTCCTTCTCCATGTCAGCTAACACGTACAACACACACCACACCACACACACACACACACACACACACCCGCACCGCTCGTGAACTTGTCTTGTCGCTTTGTATTGTATTGTTAAATTTGGCTTGTTAAATTGTTTGTATGTTCTTCTACCAAATCTGCTTCACATGTATGCACTCCAGGGCCCCAAGATACAGGCTCAGCCTAGTTTGGGGTCCGCCGGATATCTTTGTTTGTTTATACTTGCGTGTTAAAGCGAATAAATAATTTTAATTTAATATAAAAGTTTTTTATCCAGTGGTACTAGCTGCGATTTGAACGCACGATTTCCAGATAGAAATTCGCCTGCCTTACCACTCGGAACCAGTAAGGGTTATTAAGGTGTTGTGTTGTGTCACTGACCTGCGCGTGCGTGACCGGCGTGACCGGCGCGCCGGGCAGCTGCACGAGCACGTGCTCGTCGCGCTTGTCGGAGTACTTGAGCAGGTGGTGCAGCGGCAGCGGCAGCGCCGACAGGTAGTCCGCCACGCCGCCGCCCAGCGACCAGTCCGACACGTCGCCGATGCCTGCGGAACGACAAGACAAGTGAACAACACTACTACGTGATAGTGATTAGGGTGGGTTGCACGTTGCACCAAACCTAAATCTTTTCTTTTCTCAATCTTTTTCTCAAACATGCAATGAAATATTGACGTTGTGTTCTTCATAATGGGCTTCGAAGTGTCACATTTCGGGCGCATCGAGACGAGAGACCCGTAATGGCAATTGGAGGCCTAGGCCTGCAAGATGGTCTTTTTTAATTTCCATTCCACAATTTGTGGCACAGGATCACGGCGTTCAACCATGAAAATGAAAGTGTGATTTCTTGTATTTTTTTTAAATTTATTCCATTGCATGTTTGTGAAAAGCACTATACATACCTCGGCGTGAAAAGGGGTTGCCAGCCTCATAACTCCGTTACGCTCGGCCGGCAACCCCTTACTTCCCGGCCTCTGTAGTAATGTACTATTGTATATGTTGTGTAATGTAGTCAAAGTTACTACAATGACTGAAAAAATGATGGTAAGCCAAAGACTTGCCTCTGGTCGTAGACAATAGCGCAGTGTTCTTATTGACTACACCCTTTTTAGTACCACGTCGGTGGCAAACAAGTGCACAGCGCACCTGATGTTAAGCGTCACAGTAACCTATCGACGCTTGCAACTCCAGGAGTGTCACATCCGCCCCTCAACTTACTGATGAACTCTGCCTGCGTGGCCTGGTTGTTACGGCCCTCCTGCTTGATCGCGCGCGCGAGCGCGGCCGCCTCCTTCGGCTCGTGCAGCACTACCAGCAGCTGCTGCGTGCCCTGTTGCAGCGGCGTCCCGCTCACTGCCATATTTAAACTTTTTTTTTAATAAAATATTCAAACCAACTAACCTAGTTGAAAAAAGTACAGAAATTATGTGTGTCCTTGCGCTAATCAACTTTTGTCTATAGTGGCCACGGCTACGTCTCCTGTGTCACATTTTAAAACTGTGATTTTATGGATTATGTAGTAACATTTTTTCTACTAAAGCTCTGTAATTTTGTCATCTCTAACGAGACCGTATAACAACTAAAATACTTACTGGATTGACCCAGTTGCGTAATTTAATTCCTGTATACAAGGTGCTCAATGTTCTTGCGTGTTACAGACGTTCACAAAGATGAAAGAACACAACTCCTCACCTGTGATGGTCTCAGCCTGTTGCTGCATCATCGTCGCCATGATGTCCTCCTCGCGGTACTCGCGCTTCTCCTTCGGCTCGTGCAAGTACGTCTGCCCGTACGCCACGTTGCCCAGATTCACCGTCGATGATATGGTTTGGTACTTGACTCCGCTGTTCACTGAAAATTGTTCGTAAACCTCTGCGTTGGAAGATCAGATGGCAGTTTTGCGTAGCCTAGTGCCTACGCCAAATCTTGGGATTAGATGCCAAAGCGGACCCCGGGTTCCCTCAACGTACAACCGGGAACACGCTAGGATGATAAATGATTCATAAATCTTGAGATTAGATGCCAAAGCGGACCCCGGGTTCCCTTGACGTACAACCGGGAACACGCTAGGATGATAATGATTCATAAATCTTGAGATTATATGCCAAAGCGGACCCCGGGTTCCCTTGAAGTACAACCGGGAACACGCTAGGATGATAATGATTCATAAATCTTGAGATTAGATGCCAAAGCGGACCCCGGGTTCCCTTGAAGTACAACCGGGAACACGCTAGGATGATAATGATTCATAAATCTTGAGATTAGATGCCAAAGCGGACCCCGGGTTCCCTTGAAGTACAACCGGGAACACGCTAGGATGATAATGATTCATAAATCTTGGGATTAGATGCCAAAGCGGACCCCGGGTTCCCTTAACGTACAACCGGGAAAACGCTAGAAGGATGACGGTTCGTAAAAGTTATGTGATTTTGGTTAAAATGAATGAGCAATTTCTCTCAATATCGTAAGTAACTTTCCTATTTGGTTGCTAGGTCTTGCAGCAATTGCGTATCAAGTGATCTTCAGCCTATGTGCGTAACACTGCTATGCTCAGGGATCGTCGCACAGATGCATTGTGATAAATACGGGGTTAGGAGCGAGTGAAACCACGGCTATTGGATAGCGATAGCGCACTGACGTTTATTCATGATAGGGTGTGTGTGCACAGCCACACGCACACATACGTAACACATTGCATATAAAACGTCGTATTCTAAAAAAATGTTGGCAAAACTTGATACGAGTGTGGGAAGGTAAAGGCGAGTAGGCCATATTAAGTACGTATTGACCGTTTAGCCCATAGGACACTAGTAGTATTGATAATGAAGTGACCGTGAATATTATGGATTTTGAATGCATGCAAGGAATTAGAATGTGGTCCAACGTGAACCCGTCATAAACAAAAACTCACTAGTATGCACGGGTGCTATAGACGCCAGCGTCTGCCCGGTCAGCGCGCCGCTCACTACCACCATCTCTTGTCTGAACTTGACACTGTCGGCCGGCACGAGCTGCACGTTGCCCTGCAGCCGATCCTGCGGGTTGCTGGTGTACCCGAACTTGGCCGACCATTGCTGGATGGTCGGGATGGCGGCCGCGGTCGGGATGTGGCCCGTGAACGGGGCGAAGTTCATCGCGGTTTACTGAAAGCGTAATTTCGTAAAATTATTTATTTTTTGTCTGGGGTTGCTTTTCCATCAGAAATGAGTGGGGTATAGCCGGAATAGTACGTTCAGGTACTTAACTGAATGGACTTGAGTTTAAAAAAATGTTTGCACAGTCAAAGTGATCAAAAGTAAACACGACTTTATTGTTAAGTGCACAGGGTTAGTCAAATATTTTCGACTCCCAAACGTAGGTACATATATTTATGAACTCTATTGTACACGGATAGAACAAGTCTTGTTAATTCTTTAAGAATGAGATTTTAATGTCATTTAATTGTTAACTACGAGCTCTGCATTATGAGATAAAAATCTCATAGAAATGTGCCGAGACCTGATCCATGCTCTCTCCGTGAATCCTTACATTAGGTACATTAGTAATTGTAACCGATTACGAAAAGACAGAATGTTTGTTTAAATACAAATAAATTAAATACAACTTCTCGACTACCCAAATAAAAAACTATAAATAATAACAATGCGACGAAATTCATGTTTCAATTATGAAATAGGCAGATTACAAAACACATTACTAAAATGGCAACAAAATGATTGTTTAGTAATTATTTACAAGCCAAGGATCTTCTTTCGTAAGATCGAAGAAAACTTATTACCAAATCGGTGGACCTTAGGAAGAATGCATGATTGTATAAAAACCCAAATAAAAATGTGCGGCCAGCTGTGGCATGGTTGAAAAGATATCGCGGTTAGGGTCAAAGGATCCCTTGACGATGAGCGTCTTATTTAAATACTTAGGCCGCCTACTCTGTCCCTTTAGCTTTAGTTCAATCATAATCATAACGAGTCTAGTGCTGTCGATCAGACTCTTTACTGTGTTAATTCGAAAGTATCGGAATATCTAATAGTAATTTCCCACATGTTGTTCAAGCGACCCAATTCAAGGTTGCTTGATTTACCCTCGCTTTACGCCAATTATTTCACGTGGTGTGAGGTCGAGGCGAGTGATGGGGGCTGCTCACACCCTGCCATAGTGCCTCACCCCAGTCGCAGTTCCTATCACTCTATTTTTACCGGCCCTCTAGCTCACACCACTCGCCCAAAACTCGAGTTTCTGTGAAGCTACAGTCAAGTATCACATTCTTAAGGTTTATTAGTAAATTCTTACCTGTTTTCCGCGGTTGGTGAAGGCTTTCATGTCGTTTTAATAGTCGGCAGTGCCTGAAATACGGTGTTGTAATAATATGGCGGGATGCGCAGTAGGGTGCGCGGCGGCGGCGCGCGCATGGCGGAGGGTACGGACTTGTTGAGACCTTTGATTTCTTATTAAGTTATACTTAGCACGTGTTTAACACTTGTAGAAACAATTGCTTGGTTTTTAGAGTACTGGCCTCGGGCAATAGACGGATTCACCTTGAAATTCGACCCTTTATTCAATATTTTTTATTAATAAAGGAAACCCCGGAGTTTTGGTCGCTTATCCTAGTGTGTTGTATTGTAAGTGTAGGCAAGAGTTATGTCAAGTAGGTTTAGGTACCTACCTACCTACATGTTAATTTGTTAAATTTTAACTTATACCTGGAAGTAAGTTTTTGGTCTTACGTAGCCAATTAACCATCTATTGAGTGCCCGCGTTGAGCTATCGAGTCCATGTAGTTAATATCAAAGTAAGATTGGTATGTTGTGAAAATAGGAATCACACTAGATGGCGGAGTTATTACAGCTGTTATTTTGAATCTGTTAATTGGAGAACTTATTTGGCCTATGTTCGTTGTTTTACTAGGTACGTCGCGCATAGTTATCGCTTTCGCCTCGTCCGGTTTGCACGCAGCAAATAACTCTATAACCCGAATCATATCCGTGTTTATATCAGTCTGCTTTGCACAGGGAATGCTTACGGCATTTAGTCCGCGTTTTGTACGATTAGTTTTTTCTTATGCAATAAAGATTAAATCCACACCAATATTATACATGCGAAAGTGTCTGTCTGGTCTGTTAACTCCTCAAACTTAGGCGCCGACCCGATTTAAATGAAATTTAGTATAGAGATACTTTGAGTCCCGGGGAAGGAAATAAGATTTAGTTTTTATCCCAGAAATTATCTTCTAAGGGGGTGTACATTTGTATGGACCTACGATACGCGATTCCACGCGGGCAGACTTCTAGTAAATAAATTAATCTTGCCTTGCTTCTGTCGCGTAACACGTGCTCTTTCAAATTAGCGCGTCTAAAACATCCGTGAGGAAGCTATTAGCGCTATAGCCTATATGACCGATGAGGTAAATGGTCTGCTCGAAGCGGCTTGTGAGGCCAGTCGGCCCATTTCATAATGGGGCTTCTAAACGGGCAATTTCTGGCTTGTATTGTATGGGTGAGATTATGCGGCCGACTTTTATAAAACTGTCTTTGGAATTGGCATCTTCTACCATGGACGGTAGTTTGTGGTGAGGTAGGGCACAGCGAAATGTCATCCCGCTCGGATGTGGAGCAGCCCAACTGGGGAAGTACCTCCGCCTTGCAGAAGACCACAGCCATAATAACACTACTAATTACTTGCTCTGTAGTAGTGTTGTGTTCCTGGAGGTGAGCAAGGTCGCCAAAGCTCCCGAAGATGCGTTGTGTTGAGAGCGAGGGAATTTGTTCCTTCAGCTGTCAACACGGCGAATGCTCAAACATATCGGTCGGCAATGCCCATGTTACTCCTTTGGAGTTGCATGCGTCTATAGGCTGCGGTGTCCACTTACCATCAGGCGAGCCGGCTTGTTTGCCACCGTCGTTGTATTAAAAAAAAAAGTTTTTGTACTACTTTGATGCATTTCGGCCAACTCGAATAATCTCCAGTATCATTGTTAAAACAACCAGTACGTCTAGCACAACTTGCTGCTGTCGCTTCCCGCGCGACTGAGCGTCTCTTATCTCACTCGCACCGTGCAAATTAGAAAGAGGAGGGTAGATCTTTCTTAACTCGCGTCGCGGTGCGGCGTCAGTTGTGACTATTTAAATTTAGAAAGAGACTTCCGCGTGCATTGTTAGTTCCAACTGTTGTTAAATGCACCCCTGGAGTCTCCGGGTGTGAAGGATACATTTCAGGAATAAAAAACAACGTAAAAATCAGTGATTTTATTGGAATCATTACTCTGATGTTATCTTATCAATAAATATTTTCATACAAAAGTTTACAATTACACTCCCAACGTTGCTTAGCCTAGGTACTCTTAAATGTATAATACTTGCAACTAATTTCAGATAGAGTAAAAAAATAAACTAGCCAATTATCTATGGACAAAATACATTTTTTTAAACCTGGTCCATGCAAATAAATAGATCCGCATAGAACCAGGAGTTATGAAAGAAAAAACATGTTTTTATGTGATGCATTCGTCTTATGTATAAAACAAACATGTCGTCCTGCCCTAAATGGAAAGTCAGATACAAACATAGCACCTGGACAACAGTCAGCATCGTGTAGTTGGTAGCAGTCAAAATACATCGTATCGTAACACATCCTTACTCTTACAGTAATAAAGACGTATAACGAACTATTTTGGCTGCTACTAACTATATGATGCTGACTGTACACTCGCGGGCCCAACAGCGGAACAAGACCATTCGTTATTTCCTCGTGATCGCTAGTTTAATTCCCGCTTTGTATTACATCACACAATTGAATTCCTCTTCGATTCTCTTATCTTTCGAAAGTTACATAATTTACAAAAAGAAAATGTGTTAAGCAATTTGTATCTCGCTCTAACGAATAACTCCGTCCCTCAGTTGCGACCACAGCTACCTGTACAAGTTTACGCTAAATAAAAAAAAACATTTACACCTACATTAAAGCTGACTTTGTTAATATCGTACGGTGAAACAAGGAGACATAGAAATTCATTAGCTGTCTGTTATATTGAAACCATTCAGTCTCGGTTATATGGACGAACCATATTACTAATATTTAATCTGATATAAGCTCCAACGTATTATAAAACCGAGTCTTAGAAATACATAAGAGAGCATTTCACAAAAAGACACATTAACATTTTAAAAGCCAAGAGCAGCGAACGAAAAAATCGAATGCCTTAAAAAATTCTACCCAAACACGTGCCTAAAACCCGGTATGCGCATGTTCGAACTAAACGGCTGCCTGGCATCGTTTTGACACCCCGCCTCCACCCCCGCATAACGGCAAAGGCACCCATTCTGTGGGGCCATTTTGCGGCGCTAAGCGCGGCATGAGAGTCTAAAGTAACAGAGGCACTAGCACGATAGTTTTTACCGTCATGTTTTTCGTGACGTTTCAGTACATTTTAGGCCTAAAACGTGACAATAAAAGCTATCGTGCTAGCTGGCCAGTTGTGGACTCTACAGCGCCAGGAACGACTATAAACGGTGACAATGTTATCGAGTAAGCTGTTTAATTATGTATTCACACTTGCAAAAAACCTAAGATATTGGCGAGTGACAAATTTAGGTAAAAAGGCTTGTATACTTCTTGAAAAATGCTCTAAAATCAGGTTCCATATAACATTTAAGGAAAATATTACCCTCATGAAGCCTTTCAGTAACTAATCCTCCCAATCGGAGTTTAGAATTTCCTGATGATATTTGTAAGACAAGGTCGATATTAACAGTGTGTCGGACTGGCAGTCGAGAAGGTTTAAATATCACAGTGGGAATGATATTTACAATGATCAATGCAGCTGGCGACTTTCCCAACAGTAGAAATGTGCTCCTGTAAAGTTGTTTCAATCTCTTGGGAGACCAATGAAATATTGGCCGTAGATAATAAATAAATAAGAGACGAGCACAGATTACCAACCTCGCTTGGGCACGCAAATCTTAACAGCACCAAAAAGAAAACTATATAAAAATTAAGAAAAACAGACAAAAAAGTTATAAATGAACATTGGGAAAGTCGCCACCCGTTCAAAATCTCACGGATTATAAAATCAAATTTAAATTATGCCTTTTGAATACAAAAATAATCTCTTAAACTAAAAGATGCGACTTAACCTCTTAATGGCATACAACTGAGAAAATTGATATGTTGTCAGTTTCACCTTGTCAAAACGCAGCCAGAGACGTATTTCCAAAAACCGTCGATACAATTCATAGAATTGTCTTTACCATACTTAATAATGACTAATGCTGTTTGTAGATTGCAGTTTTTGGAAATACTTCAAACCGTCGCTGTTTAGCATCATTGTTGTCAACAAATGACAATGTTGCGTCTCACACATTTGTGCGTTGAGTATTGTCATGTTATTGTTGAGCTGGTGTTAACACCTTGTCATAGTAATGTCACGCAGGCGTCACATTTAAAGAGGAAAACATAACCCTCCTTTTATATAATTGGGCAAAAATGATCATTAAGTACCACAAAGCTTGGCTACACGTCTGTTTTAACCCTAAAGTGGCGTGACTTGTCATGCCCTCAACCCGAAACATGACTGTCAGAAATACATTCATATGTACACTGTCTTCTAGCTCTCTCGGACTAAAGGACAATGAAAGGGTTAAAAGAAATCCTAAAGCAGACAGTAAATATGTTTCTCTAAATGTGACGCCGTCATATTTTCATACCTCTAATGATATGTCGTGTACAGACTATGATAAACACATTTCATCGAGAACTCCAGAGCATTGCAAAATGTACTCAATCAAACATTACACTATGTAACACATAAAAAATACTTCAAGAAAATACACTGATTTATTCGAGCTGTAGAATAAAGCATGATTTGACACGATTCTTATATAAAACAATATGTAAAGATTTTATGATTAACCAGCATCATAGTAAATATATGAATAAATTTCTTGATCAATCAAACAAACCTCAATGTCCCGGGGTTTCTCCACTTCTAAACTTAAGTGCCATTGTCAAGTCATTTCGTGGTACATGGGCCAATCAACTATTACAATATTTACAATGATACTATGTATTTTAGAGACAAAGCTGTCATGTTTGTTAGTAAACTGATCTAAATCAGGTATTCAATCGTTTACATGATGTACGAAGTGAAGCTTCAAGTCCCAATTTTACAGGTCAATATTGGCAAATATATGCCTGTTTGGACTTCTGAAACGGCCCAGAGCAGTTCTGGAATGCTAGTTTTATAATTTATCTGGTGGCCACAGTTTTGAAATACTTGAATTTGACTGTATGATACTTGAAGTTACACAGGATAGAAAAACTAGGTGTAAAAGTTGATTGGCTCACATCTCTCGCAGTTATTGAATAAAAGAGATACACATTTGCCCCGCAACATCAGGTCAACCCATTCGCTGTTACCAATATAATGGTGCCATGTAGAAATTTCATATCGATTCACATATAGGTCAAAGTAAATTTAAATTATCCTAGCCCTAATTACAATACGAAAGGCAATCTCGATGCGACGGGAGGACCCTGTAACCGATTCCCGTTACAATAACATTTCTTCTCATACTCTTAGTGAGATTGTGAAAATTACTCTCAAATCCGGTCAGAGGACAGTTCTCGTATAAGAGCATTTCTATAAAAGTTTGTATGTACGTCAATTAAGGCATACTTAGAACTTTCCTATTCTAATACCAAATAATATTTTACATCATTTAGATTTTTATATTTGATAACATTCTCATAAACGTATACTTTTTGATTTTAAGGAATCTCAAAATATTGTATTAGAAATTACAAAACATTTTACAATAACTAATTGATGATGAACTTTTACAGAAACTCACCTATTTATCCTAGCTCACGGTGAAGATCTCGTTCAGACTTGATGTACAATCTTTTATAGAAAAGCTTACAAACCAGACTTTATTACTCTATATGACGGTTACGACGTTCCCAGTATTAGACTGATGGCGGTCACGACTGTTCCACCTCTCTGATGTACATACAAACGATAACAGAAACGCCACAAATAATTCATTACCCTATTTGTCGGTCACAACGTTCCCGGTCTGATACAGACTATAATCACCAGTATCCAACCTAATTGATGTACAATTTTTTACAGAAACGCTCACAAACAAAACCTTAATACCCTATCTGTAGGTCACGTTTTCGTGTACACCGTGGTCACGAGTGCTCCAGCAAACTGTTGTACGGTCGAGGAAAACGTAGGTTAGGCACATGTCAACTCTATTTGAATGACGTTAAGGTCCAAAAGTGTTAAACATTCTATTTCCTCGACTGTACAGTCAGCATCATATAGTTAGTAGCAGCCAAAGTAGCCAAATATATCGGAAAACGTCTTTATTACTGTAGGAGTAAGGATGTGTTACGATACATTTGACTAAAGTAGTACCACAAATATAAGTTACATCGACAATCTTCGTCGACGAGTGCTGACAAGTACCGAATGAAATCGAACGTATGACCATTGCATAAAGACCTTGGTTGCACTATACGTAAGGTACAATATGCAATGACAGATGAACTCGTGCTTTCCCGCTCATGGCGCCACACAAAATGGCGGGCGCCATGAATTTTGGCCAATGGGCGTTGAAGATTTTACCCGCGCAAGCGCGCTGCCTAATGATTGGTTAAAATATTTTAAAAAAATGCTTTCTGCGCAGGTACATCGTTGTAACTTATATTTGCGGTACTACTGTACTCCTATAGTAATAAAGACGTGTTCCGATATATTTAGATAACTAATTGATGCTGACTGTACATACAAACACTTTTAGAGACGCTCACAAGGCGCCCTGACTACCCTATCGGTCTGTCCCGGTCCCCGCGGGCCGGTCACGAGTGGCCCCCCGCCTGCGCGAGCAGCGCGTCGAGCTGCGACTGCGCGCCCGCTTGCGCTTGCGCGTGCGCGTGCGCCTGCAGCGACGACACCACGTGCTGCGGGATGTTGATCTGCACCGGCACCTGCATGTTCGCGCTCGTCGGCACCTGCGAATATTAGTTACGTTACTAAAACAAACTTACTTATAGTGCTTCACACGAAAGCTAAAAAAATGGTTTTTGGAGCATGCATTATGCAGTTGCGATGAGTTTTGAAGCTGTAATATAAAAACAAGTGCTGAGTAGGTCTAATGAAAGTAATTTAGCGAAGAAATACGGTATTTGACTGATAGTCAAATCAGTAAATTTTCATGAAAAGTTCTGTGTACTGGTAAAGTTTAATTGTTTTTTATTTTTGTCTAATACCGTATTAAAATCTACTGGAGACCGTAGTCGAGAAGACACCAAAGCAAATTGCAGGGTTATTTTTTTACAATATTGCAATATTATAATAACATTTATTGAAATTTTTACAACAGTGATTTACATAACGTTAAATGATATATAAACCATCTACAGTCGGATGTGGCTACATCAACTTATAGTCCGTAAGCCGCTCCCAATACACCTACGTCTCACGACATCACGATAAAATGCATGGAAGCAGGTCAAGAAAGTAGTGCTGAGCAAGAATCAGAACATTATCGCACCTAAAATTGGCCGAATGTTTGAAAATACTTTACTTCCGGTCAATATTTGTATGGATAGGTATATTTACGTCATGTGACAACAGTACGAGACAAGTGGCATCATTTAGCCCTTTAATAGTAGAGAGAGTAAACCTAATTCTGTCAGTCCTGAAATGGCCGGAAGCACTTGGCAAAGGTGCCGGTGGCCAACTTAATCTTATGATTCTTGCTCAGCACAACTTTCTCGACCTGCTGCCATGCATTTTATCGAGTTGTCATGAGAAGTATGTAGGTGTATTGGGAGTGTGCAATGTGGGCATACGGACTATTAGGGGTGTAAGAATGATTTTTAATCTATTTGGTTTCGTCAAAAACATCATCCAAATAATATCCAAGGTTAAACATCTACATCACTATTAATACTTAAGGCGCCGTAGGTTCATGGTCTTCTCTCCCTCTCACTGAGCATAAGCGTGAGCGAGATGGAAGTGCGTGCTCGGAAGCGCGGATATCATGTTTTTTAATTTTAATTTTTTGGCCGTTTAAATAAATAAAAATGTAAACACTGATTTCCCTCAAACATGATATTGCCGATTTTTAGAAGCAGTTTTAATATTTATAGCTTTTGTGCATAATTCGTTACGAATATTTTAAGTGTATTTTTGGGTGTTTTAGACCTATGTTCGTGATTTTTTTCTATCGAGCGAAATTTGCATAATCATGTTTCGAAGCACTGATTTCCCTGCAGAAAAGCCTCAAGATTACTATTCGTATTTTTTTGAAACCATATTATTATAAACAGACGCATTATATTGTTTCAAAAACTCTGTTCGCTTAACTTCGCTGAACCTACGGCGCCTTAACAGAAATATGACAATAAAAAAATCATCCTACTAATATTATAAATGCAAAAGTTTGGATGTTTGTTACCCAATCACGATTCAACCGATTTGGATGAAACTTTGTACGAAGATAGTTTAAAGCCTGGATTAACTATAGGGTAGTTTTTATCTCGGGTCCACGCAGACGAAGTCGCGGGCGAAGCTAGTTTTTAATAAACGGGACTGAAGCGCGTGTAATTAACTTATTTATTTACCTGAGGTCTCCCGACGTTTCGGATGTATCGCAACGTCCATGGTCACGAGACAGTTAAGTTAAATTATACGCGATTAAATCCCGTTCAATAAAAGGAATTTGTGATAATCGTGAAACTTTAAATATGCTTTAGATATAGCGATACATACATGCCCTAATATAAATCCTGGTCCCTGTGGTACGCACATCCAATAAGCTAGACCTGTCGGAATTGCGTAATAAGTAGTCATCATCCTCTCAGCGTTTTTTCCCGGTAGCGCTCAAACGAAACCGGGGTCCGCTTTGGCACCTTAAGCGTGATAAATACTACTATTTTATAATTTTGGGCCTAAAACTTCGTAAAATGGCCAATTGTATTTGAGTCAAAACTCTTGATTTTTATCGAGTGTTAAAAATATAGTTTTTACAATCAATATGCAATTTTGCATTTTGATTCCTATTTGTCATTAGTTTTTACGCATTAGAAATAAAAAACAAACCATATATATCTTATAATGAGTTCAGAACAAGAACTTGAAAGTGCGGTCCTTAAACTCTGTAATTCACGGTTTTCTAATACGAATAAAACGATATTTTTACGGGGATTTCTTCAAGTATTTTCCAATTATTGATAGCATGCACCTTTAAGACCCAGAATAAATAAAAAATGTTATAGTTATAATTCAATATCTTTATTTTCTTAGCGTATCTTTGGAGAATGACCATTATTTTTCCTTCCTGTGAAAGAGCCATGGTTTCTACATTGTATTATGTTGAGTATGATATATTGAATACAAACACAATGAATTCTGTTTCATGCCCTTGTAAAAAATGTAAACATTTACATTCCTAAGTATAAACACTACAGAGATACGAACGATAACGTTGAGTCAAGTGGTTTGCTCGCGTCAGCTCAAATTACCTCGGGACTCGCAGGACCGCCCACGTGACCACGTGACCGGGAACGGAGAGTAGCAAAAAATTTGCCACGAATTCGCGTCCGCGGGACTCCTAGGAGACATATTTGCGGGGGTGTGGGGACTACACAGGTTAAATGAAACAGAAGACAGCCCAAAAGAAATGAGAGAAATATTTGTAATTTGTATTTGCGTTGTGGAAATAAACTTCGTACTCTTCGCAGAAAAAAAATGCGATCGGAATGCAAAACGACGACTACTCCTTTTGTTTTAAGTTATAATTGTTATAAGTAATTATACAAACGCCAACACAGTTAACTGAACATCCTGTATTTATATTGAACCCTATTACAATGCACATAAAGTGCACGGATGGTCAGTTAACTGTGTTGGCGATGGTAAAACGGGCTCTTGTCGCTTAGAAGAAGACTAATAGTGTATGTCGCCGCGACACAGGTCGCGGGCCGTCTTGTGATAACCGTGCTGATTTTGTAAGTCAGTCACGGCATTCAGTATAATACGGGTGTAGACTCGAAAATTATTATTACTCCAAAAGAAATCCTCCAAATAATACGCCTAGTGACGAAAATACCATTCAGATATCTCAAAGAATTACGAAGCTACAACCGTTTTAATATTGCTTGTGAGAGATAAAAAGCAAACGGTGTGTGACGTCACATTACAGGATGCTGTCGGGGGGCCGCGTCGACGGCGGCGCCGACCACGATGGGGCGCGGCACGTTGCCGTCTATTAGTGAACGTCACATTCTTCAAGCGTCATCGTTTCATATGAAGTTGCGTTTTGCGAAAAAGGGACAGAACATACCCCTTCTTAAAACGTTGAACACTTATAACTAGAGATGCAACGGATAATCCGGTCACTATCCGGTATCCGGCTACCCAGCCACAATTTTAGTTTCCGGCCGAATACCGAATAGTGGCATAGTATCCGGCCGGATACGGATAGTATTTTATACCGAAAATATAACTTCTTTTCGGTATTCAATGTAATGTATAGGCCGAGAATATTACAATGGTAAAAAGAGAACTACAGTAGGTAAAATAAAGATGAATAAATAACGAACAACAAGGTAATCAATTGTCAGTCAGTTTAAAAATTTGCGCATGTTTCTATCAAAGCCTGCCATACCGAGTGACAAGTTGCAACCTACAGAGAGCGCCGCGCACGGGTGCGGTCGAATTTGCTTCATTTTAGGCATGTAACTTTCGGCCGAATATCCGGCCGGATAGCGGATATCCGGCCAGCTGCACCGCCGGATATTCGGTATCCGGTATCCGGCCAAACCACTATCCTTTGCATCTCTACTTATAACTTCGTGATTATTTAACATTTTGCGTTGATTTTTTCTCCATTTGACTACATTTTTTATCCTTTCTCGAGAAAATATGACATTATTGATTATTTTATTTAGTGTCTACGCCCCTATTGGGCGACAGTAGAGCAGGGATGCCGCGGATGTGATTTTTTTGACATCCGCGGATGCGGATATTCGGGGGCACACATCCGCGGATATGGATTTTGTGGTCAAACACTCAAAAACGTAAATGAACAACGTCCATCTTATGATATCACGCAATCATCAAACACGTTGAGACTAAATTACAATCGTAGCGAACAAATCAAAAACACGTCTCTTGGTCACAGAAACGACAAGAAGTTTTTTTGACTAATGGCGAAAATATCTAAAGCAGCGGAAGGCGCCGCGTGGGCTCCTTTCTTGTCGTGAATTACACTACATCCGCATCCGCAAAAACTCCGCATCGATTTTGGCGAATGCGGATGCGAATGTGTGCAACATCCCTGCAGTGGACATACTCACATGTATGGTGATCTCGGGCATGATGTTGGCGGGCGCGGGGTCGCCGGCCTCGTCGCGCGCGCGCTTGCTCTCGTGCGAGCGCGTGTGCTTGCGCAGGTGGTCCTTGCGGTAGAAACCTACAACAAACACTGAGCGTGAGAACATGTTCATACAACCTAAATCGTCTCGTATGGTACGGTTTCAGAATGAGCTGCCTGCCGAGGTTTTTCCGAGGAACTACAGTATACAGCTATTGCAGCTCTATAAGAAAAGAGTCCATACTGAAGGAACTTGGCATCAAACAGCGTCTATCATCCGTAGTGCAGTCTCGCATCCTAAAGTTTTTCCGGACGAGGAGACTTATATTATATATTAGGAGAGCTATCGAGTGACTCGTGATCCAGGGAAAGGTCGAGGGCACCAGACCACGGGGCAGGTCACCAATGAGATGGACAGACCAGATAAAAGCTGCAGTAGATGCATCACTACACGCAAGCATAAGGAAGGCGACTGTCTGAGAGGAACGGCGGCGTGTTGTGCCGCTTGCTGCCAACACCTGAAATGATGACCACGACCACTCTGTCAAGAGTGAAACGACGAAGAAGAAGAAGAGAAGAAAAGAGTATACTCAGAGCCTGATGTAGAGATCTGACCGCCCTAGGCTAACTATGAAATGTAAGTAAGTCTCAGTTCAGTGCCGCGCCCCCCGCCGCCCCCTTGCCCTATTAGCCTGTGGGTAAATAAGGGCCGGCGAACGGGCTTGTGACCCCCTCTTGGATTTGCAAGATGCGGTGACCGTTTACTACCAGGCGGGAAGTACGCTTGTATGCCGCATTAAATAATATATGACATTGGGTCATTCTCCGAACTTTTAAATCGCTGTTGGTTAATTTGGATGGAAGATACAGTTTAAAAAAAAACGCCAGGAGTGAACAACCCAAACAAATCTGCAGGTAGTTTGACAGTAACGCTTTCAGCTCAGATCAGAGGCTTAGGTTAATGCACAAGCGGGGCGTTCAGCAGCCTATACATTTTACATTACATAAATTCACAACATGAACCGCTCATAGCCTAGCGGC
This sequence comes from Epinotia ramella, assembly GCA_947578815.1. Classification (NCBI taxonomy): domain Eukaryota; kingdom Metazoa; phylum Arthropoda; class Insecta; order Lepidoptera; family Tortricidae; genus Epinotia; species Epinotia ramella. The sequence goes on from OX388211.1 coordinate 25,858,481, forward strand.
GCCTACAAGTCGGGAACGATAACGCAGGTTAAGCAAAGATGGCAGCGGTCAGTCTTTGGATGGGTGACCGCCGATGTTTGAGTGATAAATATAAATAAATGAGGGCTTCCGTGCTTTGGAAGGTACGCTAAGCAGTTGATCCCGGCTTCTGTCTATGACAGTAGTCGTTAAGCCGAGTTAAAGGCCTTCGGGCGGCTTAAGAACTTCTAACAGTCGAGTTGCCCATTCACTTGACAAAGGGGGGACAACTGTCACTCGCGTCCGCAGGAGCCACCTACCACAACCCTGCACGTGTCCCCTGGGTGGTACTAAAGAGTGACAAACTTTAAAAAAAGGCCATACGATTAAATAAATAAACAACACTTACCTCCTTATTCATAAAACTTAAAATGCCTCTGCTAAATATTATAAATAAAATGTGCTTTGTCCCTTTCTTACGAACACAAATGTCAAAGTGGCAGATAAAGACAAACGATTTTTAACGCCATTTTAGATAAAACAGGCTTGTAGGACGTTTATGAATACGGCCGTTAGAGATTATCGAAGACACGGCGATTACGGGTCGCTATTGACGATGGTGTTGGCATGGGTGGGCCAGTGTTATTAACACCGCTAACGGAAGGTAATGGTGTTGGCATGGGTGGGCCAGTGTTATTAACACCGCTAACGGAAGGTAATGGTGTTGGAATGGGTGGGCCATTGTTATTAACACCGCTAACGGAAGGTAATGGTGTTGGAATGGGTGGGCCAGTGTTATTAACACCGCTAACGGAAGGTAATGGTGTTGGAATGGGTGGGCCATTGTTATTAACACCGCTAACGGAAGGTAATGGTGTTGGCATGGGTGGGCCAGTGTTATTAACACCGCTAACGGAAGGTAATGGTGTTGGAATGGGTGGGCCATTGTTATTAACACCGCTAACGGAAGGTAATGGTGTTGGCATGGGTGGGCCAGTGTTATTAACACCGCTAACGGAAGGTAATGGTGTTGGCATGGGTGGGCCAGTGTTATTAACACCGCTAACGGAAGGTAATGGTGTTGGCATGGGTGCGCCATTGTTATTAACACCGCTAACGGAAGGTACTCACCCTTGCCGCACTCGGGGCAGACCTCGGTCTTGACCCCCGAGTGTATGACGGTGTGCAGGTTGAGGTGCTCGCGCCGCTTGAAGCCCTTCCGGCACACGCCGCACACGTAGGGCCGCTCCGGGTTGTGCCCGAGCTTGTGCCGCTCGAGGTGCTCTTTCCGCTTTAGCCTGTGCAAAACAGTACATTACTACAGAGGCCGGGATGTAAGGGGTTGCCGGCCGAGTACGTAGCGAGGCCGGATAGTTATGAGGCTGGCAACCCCTTTTCACGCCGAGATACAGTAGAATTATTTGGGGTTTACCACTGACAGATAGTTTGCCTTCATTTAATTTTCAACTTAAACTCATACAAATTAAGTAGTAATTTCTAAATCGGTAGAAGTGGGTAACAAACAGTATTCTGAAAAATTGGTTTATTTGTATGACATTAAAGTCGAAAATGAAACAAAGGCAAACTATCTGTCAGTGGTTAACTAACAGTAACGTACTGTATGTGTACTGTGTTTTTTATTTGCTTTTCTCAAACATGCAATTAAATGAAAAAAAAAAATCCGAGACATCAAACTTTAATTTTCATGGCTGAACGCCGTGATGCTGTGCGACAAATTTGTCGAATGGAAATTAAAAAAAGACCATCTTGCCGGCCTAGGCCTGCAATTTTGTATGAAATGCCATTACGGGTCTCGCTGCGCCCGAAACGTGAAACTTCGAAGCCCATTATGAAGAACACAACGTCAATATTTAATTGCATGTTTGAGAAAAAAATATTATTGAAACAAAGATAAAAAAAATAGCGACCGCACCGAACGGGACATTAACCTCTATATAATCTTATTACCTTTCCGGGGCAGATGGCTTTAAATAGTACCATCGACATACGTCATTTAAGAGTCCGCAGTAAGCTCGATTCTGTACAAACGTAGTTACGTTCTCATTTTAAAACGACTAGCTAGTTTGCTCTGAAACTTTGTACTTAGAATAAGTTAAGGTATATCCAGATCTGTAAATAATTCATGTAGCTTCAGATCACTTAGTAAAAAAAAAAGACCGGGTTGCACTCCGGGAGTGCCTGCAGAAGTGAAAACTCAATAACATTGTAACAGTTTTTCGATCAGGTCACGTGACATCTTACGGTGTCACCCTAAAAATGAATTTGACGCAAATTTCGAATTAAAAAATGAATCGGACGCCGGCGGCGAACAAAATACCAATTTGTTTTTGGCATTGCCAAATATTTTTCAAAGCTTTATCTCTTTAGGAATAACGTCCAAATTCGAACTATTCGAATTTGCTCAATAGCAAAACGGTGAAGGACGCTTGGACAAAATTACAAATTTATTTGCGGAATATGCTATTGCAAAAAGTGTTTAACTGCTTTATACTCTTACGAATAGCGTTCAGTTTTGAATGAAGTCGAATCGGCTAGCAGCAAAATATAAAAGTTTGTGACCTCCTTCACATCTGACGTCACAAAAATCTGTCGCGTATTTAACAATCTTTCCCCATCCCAAAAAGTGCTCAGCGCCGCTAAAGAAGTTTTCACTTCAAAAACAAAAAGAAGGCAGATGACTTACCCAGCCCCGCAGATGCCGCAAATGAACCGCCTCTCAATCTCGTGCACCGACAGATGCATCTCCAGTTGCTCCTTCTCCGGGTACGCCATCTGGCACTGCGGGCAGCAGAAGATGGGCGAGCCGTCCGCCGCGCTCGCTATCACCACCTGGACCAGTGAACCAAATTATACAAAACAAGTGTACATACAATGGAATAGCATTGAAAGAAAGAAAGAAAAACATTTATTCGCGACACACACAAAACGCACAAACATTTAGTAAAAATACAAAAATAACACGTCACGAAATGGTCCCAACTCAGCATGGTGCTGGTTGCCAGCGCTGGTCTTCCGTTGGAACCATTGGTGAAGCTACGGGGGCAGCGCACACATTGAAATAACTTAACAAGAATAACAACAATAATAAGACAGGCAATCAATTGAGAAAATAAAAAGTAAAACAGAAAATAAATTAATAAAAGAGAGATATGGCAAGGCTTATAAGTAAGAATGCAGAAGTGAGTATATACGAGGGTATAAAAAAGGAAGCAGGCCAATAACTATAATTACATGCAGCTAGTGTCCATATAATTTTCTTCACTGTGCTGGTGTTTAAAAATATAAGTCTTGAGTTTAGTTCGAAAGCTATGTATATTTTGCAGGTTCCTTATCGGAGGTGGAATATTGTTCCAGCATTTAGATGCTGCATCATGGAAACCACCACGGAAAGCAGCCGAAGCTTGTCGCGGTGTCAACAGCTGCAATACACACCGCCGACCACCACGAGGCGAATTAACAGTCAACTTCTCAAAGAGATATTTGGGGGCCTTGTTTTCCCTAACAGACGGCGTGGCTTGGTTGCCATTTTATCACTGATCGTAGATCGTAGAATCGAGCGGCGTATTTTATAAGTAAGAGATTTGCCGCGCGGTCGCGCGAAAGAGAAAGCATTCGGCCGGGCGAGACAAGACGCTACGGGCGGCTGTCGTGTGTGCCCGTGCGCAGTCGGATGCGCAAGCGGGACGGACCTACGGCGCGAGAGCGAGAGATGCGCCGAGCCGGGCTCGCGCGGGCCGCGACCGCGTGGCAGGGAGAGGTTACCGAGCGTCGCCGCGGTCAGACGTATTACGCACAATTAATTAGATTACGGTTTTGATCGAGCCTCAGACCTCGCCGAGGTAAGGATAACACATACATACACAAAACACTAACTCATTCTTGCTGGCCGGTGGGCGGAAAGGTTCAAGAAAGAAGGTAACTAGTTATCTAGATTAGTTATAAGTTTAGCGGCACGAATCGCGTCCGATTTGTTCTCGTCAGAAGACTGTTTGTATGGGAGGTCATTCTATGGGCCCGTGACACTCCCCGCGGTCCTGGCGGGAACATAAGTGTCAAATGGCAGCCATGCCACGCCCGCAGCACGGCTAGCGCTAGAGCACACAGCAAGTGACAAAAGGGGCAACCACACAGCATTTTATGCACCGTTTTGAAGGGTACGCGTCAAAATAGTGATAGATGAGGAGCGTAAACGCCTGCGTTTACGCAGCTTCGACGTTTTTAAGCTATGGTTACCGTTTCAGTTTTTTATTTGCTCATAAGCTTATAGACTACCTGTCATGCAAATACAGTTACAGCAGTGAAAAAGAGCTAAAAATCCATTTAACTATTTTTGGTGTGGGTAGCACGCGTTAAAAACGCGACATATGAGTTACCGTAGTACCACAAATATAAGTTACAACGATGGCGCAGAAAGCATTTTTTGAAAACATTTTAAGGCAGGGCGTTTGCGCGGGTAAAATCTTCCAACGCTCATTGGCCGAAACTTTGCGCGCGACGCCGGCAGCTCCGGCGCCCGCTATTGTGTCTGGCGCCATGAGCGGGAAAGCACGAGTTCACCTGTCATTGCATATTGTACCTTACATATAGTGCAACAAGGTCTTTATTGAAATGGTCATACGTTCGATTTCATTCGGTACTTGCCAGCACACGTCGGCGTGGACGAAGATTGCCGATGTAACTTATATTTGTGGCGCTTGAAGCGTTTATGGTGCGTCAGCGTTTGAGCAGCGGTGTGGTCAGCCCTTAAACTGGATTCCTACATAGATGTGTAGCAATTTACCTGTCCGGGCTTCGGCCGCGCTGGTTTGGGTGCTTTCTTTTTGTACTTTTTCTTCTTCTTCGGCTGTATTCTGAGGGAGCCGTCTGGAATAGGAAAAGAATATTTAGAAGCAGGAATATACATGTTTTCTATAACTATTAGTATATATTGGAATGGAGTTTAATTTAAGTAGTGATACTGGGTATACAGGCAATATTGTCCAGGGTTGTGTTCCCTGATATAAATAACTGTAATGGGTTTCACGAATTCATCCAATTGGGATCTGTTCATGATCCTGTGTTCAAATATTACAAGTGCAATGAGACGGAGATAAGGTTACATAGCCGTCTATCGTTTTAAGATATAAACTTGCTGCGATGCTGTGCGGTACGTGCGACCATGCGTAAGGTGAAAATAATGATGTCACTGTTCGCAGCCAGGTGACGCTGTTTGACGCAAGCGCAGCGACTGCGTACAGTTTTAATGTAAGGCCGTGTCGCACGCACAGCAGAGAACGTGATACCTACTCAAAATGGTCTCGCCGGAAGACCAGCGCTGGCTCGTGAGCCAGCATTATGCTGAGGCGGGACCATTTCGTAGCAAACAAATAGTTTTAAGTACCTAATTAAATAGTATTATATGTATGTATGTGATATTTATATTTGTTTGTTACGAATAAATCATTTTCATTTCATTTCATTTTCACATAGCTTTGGACAAACCTTCCTCGACGATAGCCTCGGTCATTGGCTCGTCTTTCGTGTCCTCGAGCGGCAACACCTCGATCTCGACCGTCTCCTTCTTGGTGTCCGCCGGGTTGATGCGCAGGAACTGCTGTAGCGACACTGGGAGCGTTTGCTGCTGCTGCAAGCGTATGGTTTTGTTAACACCGATGGACGGAAATGGCGCTGATGCCTGTCACGGGCATTTAGGGCTGAAGTTGATAAGAGCTAAATGTCGACAGACTTGCATTGATTTGATCCTAACCAAAATCTGATAGGCTTTGGTGCAACCCTTAGATTTATTTTAAACCCTTAGGTTTACTATCATCACAAAACACATGTTTAGTAGATATAACCCTTTGACCATTTGACAACTCTCAATAAATTCAAATATTAACCGTAAATCGGTCGGAATACAATCGTTTTTGTTTCATCTATGACGGCAAATATATTGCCGTGTGGTTAAAGGGTTAAACTCAATAAAAGCATAGTTATAAACAGTCTTCCAGTACACGAAAACATGACAACAAGCAACGAAAAATGGGTGATTGAGCAAGCGAAGCTGCGTGTCACTTATATCTATGGTAACAGTTTGGTAATATGGTATGTCTTCTCGACTAGTTTACCTGCGGTTGGAACTGGTTGAGGTACTTGAGCAGGTCCTGTTGACTGCTGTTGATATGCCATTGTATGTTCTCGCTCGACTCCGTGCCCTGTGAGCTCTCCTGCGGACCATATATCAGTTATAACTGGAGCAATGTTTCTAAAGGTTCGGTAGTGTATATGTGTTACTACGGGGTTAGCATAACAGTTACCGCGATGCGACGCGAGACGAATAATCTAACCTTCTCTTTCTAATTTGCTCAGTGAGAAGACTCGCTGACTAGCACGCGACGCAACTATACCTAGTACAGCCACTTGTGTTTGTACCCTTGGTGTGATGGCGTTAAAAAGGGAGAGGGTTTTGATTTCGTTATGTTCAATTTCAAGTATTGTTTTATGAAAGATACCTTTTGGCCACACTCTTCCAAAATAAAATCTGTTACATGATGGCTTTAATTGCTCTTGAAAGTATGGTATTTTTAACCCTTTCCAGTGTGGGAATAAAAAAAAACAAACAATGTTCAATCTTACACAAACAAAGCTACATGTTACGGCATGCCTCTGCCTAAAAAAGGGTTGAAATACGTAAATAAAAGGCATGTGTATATTCTCACGTCATCGTTGGCGTTGTCGTCGCACTCCTCCTTGATGATGATATTGGTGACGCCCGTGTTGTTGTTGTTGATGCTAGTGTTGTTGTTCAGCTTGCTGTCGTCGGGGCCGTTGATCACGATCTGCTGGTTCGGCGTTATGAACACCTGGAAGACAAATACAATATTAGGGAACAATCTTACACATTTCTAACTAGCCCAATAGCAAGTTTTATAAGGCTTGTTTTATGGGTGCAAGACGACGGTATACTTAATAGATAAAGATATTAAACTCCATCCTGTGTGAGAGGTCACTTTCCGAACTCGTCAACTCGTCCGCATTTCTAACTTATTCCAATTTCGAATACATGTCTATCCTCAATTCATCTACATCCTAACTTCTTGACTAGAGCATGGCCTCCCAAGTCGAACAACGTATAATTATTACAAAAAAGAACTCATAGATGGCGACACAGGTAGCGAGCGAAACATTTGAACCAGTTATCGTGAAGATAGAATGATTTTTACACCTTAATAAATCCAAAGTACCTTAATTATATCACAAACATCCTTCCGTACATAAAATAAAGGTATATTTTATAAGTTTAGTAAATGCAATAAAATTGGTACTAAATCCATGTAACTCGTACTATACGTGTGAGCTTTCAAGTTTGCTACGTATTATTGAGTACTGTCACTAGATGGCGCCATCACTGGTCGCGAAAGTTCTATGGAACCACAGGCTCCAAGCATTTGATTATGTATATTTTTGTGTGATGCGTAATATTGTCTCGAAAATACTACTTTTGTATCAAAAAAATCAAAAATACTTCTTTTGTTGCCCGGGAAGTCAATGCCATCTGGTGATATTTCAATGTATTACTAAATCGATCAGATAGGCTGACAGCGTCATAGCCGTGGTAGCTCGGATACTGCATCTACTGGTGTAGCTACAGGACTAAAATTGTATACAGAATTGCCTACATTAGGACGGTACGCTTTTGCTCTATGAGATTGGGTATCTGTACTTGTATTCTTTAATCTGTGACTAGAGATAGTCGTGTTTACAGTTTATTAATGGATTGTATATACTCATTAAAAAAAATTAAGCTACAGCCTAGTTTGTTGTCTGATGGATATTCACAATTTGTAAAAACTTCTCTGTTAAATAAATGATGATAATGATAAATATTATCACTAAAGTAGGTAACAAATACATGAACCTCCAGGTCTGTAGCATTATGTCTGTTGATACTCTATGTGTACCCTATATATATTTGTTTATGCTACTGTTTGTTCTAAAAAAAAAAAGATGGATTCAATTCACATTCAGAACATGGTCGCATTAAGATGACAAAATGTAGACGAACCACACCATCTCAATAATGGTGTAGCAATGTTAATAATAGTGCTGCCCACCTGATGCTGGATGTTCTGCTGGATCTGCTCCTTGTTGTCCTGCATCTGCTGCACCAGCTGCATCTCCTGCGGCAGCAACACCTGGAGCCCTGCCGACAACCATCCGGAATGTAAGAACCGCCGCACATTGAGCCACTATAGAGGCCGCCAAGAGCTGCGGACGACTTCTTTCATACATCTGATATAGCATCAGCGCACACAGGGCGTTTAGCTGCCGCGTGCGAGCCACACGCTGTGGGAGTGGCTCGCGCTTGGTACCGTAAGCGTCATATAGCTAGTAGCAGCCAGGGTAGCCAAATATTTCGGTACACGTCTTTATTACTGTCAGAATAAGGGTGTGTTACGAAATATTTGGCTACTCGGGCTGCTACTAACTATATGACATGTCTACTTCACAATCCTATACACATATTGAAATTATTACTTTACATGGGTCTAATGCGATATCTATGTATTTACCTCTGTTTCTGACGCTTCGACATGGGGACTGACAGTGTTAAACAATCATTTAAATATGTGTAAAAAGCGTGACAGTTAGTGTTACAATTACAATCCTGTAAATGTAATAGTACTAAAAGTAATGTACTAGTACTAAAAATAACCCTATATTGTATAGTCAAGGAATGAAAAGCTTCGTAATTTGTTGACTTTATTTTAATGGTCCAAACGTGGCGAACCTTTTCATTCCGCGACCATACAAAACACACATAGTATGCTATTAACAAAAAGTAAGTTAAGTACAAAAGCAAACTTATCCCTTTGAGGGATCTTTTCCAGCTTTGAGTAGATAAATATTAAATAAATATTAAATATTAGGGGACAATCTTACACAAATCGACCTAGTCCCATAGTAAGCTCAGTAGGAAATTAAATGAAGACAAACTAATAATATAGAGGTAGAATGCAACTGTGAAATGCAAAGTTGTAGGGAGACTAGGGTGTAACTCCGGAAGTAATCATCCGATTTAATTAAATATTTCACAAATATATATCATAGTTTAGTACAGAAACGCTCGGTTGTTTACAAACAGTGCAAAATGTTGTAATGGTGAGGAGATATCAATGCGGGTTTGTTAAAATAACTGCGAATACATCACAAATGATAATGAGTGTGTACAAAAGCAGTTTTTGTTAGCAAAACAAAACAAACAAGTCTGATAACATTTTCTGAACGACAAATTCACCTGATCGGTTCCTGACTGTGCCTGGGTACAGAAACGAGATCTCATTACAATATTATATAGTTAATTCAAATATATATATATATATATATATAATATACATATACGCAAGTATGTTCCGAATTTATCTGCATAGAAAAATAAACCAGTCAGGTGTTTATATTCTTATTTTCCTTTTTTTATATCAAACAACGGTTTTTACCTCGTCTAAAGATACCATCTAAGATATATGAATCAATCTATACAAAATCTAAATAAAAAATATTATCTAAAAAAGCTCCCTAAGAGTATTCCATCTATAAACGTGTCCCTTTTACAATGAGCGAGGAAGCTCCCAAGGCCCACGCGACTGATTTCCGCTACAGGGCGAAAAATGCAGCTACCTCAAATGGGTTAACATCTCGCTTTCATCTACATACGGAGTTCCCCAAGATATCGCTTCGTAGCGTTACATCTTGGCACGTGTTAAAGCTCACCTTCCGGCAGCGTGTTCCCCAGCACCTGTATGCCGCCGGCCTCGTTGTTCTCCGGGGAGTACGCCACGGTCAGCACGGCGCCGCCTGCAACAATACTCTGGTTTGAAACATCATGACATACCACCTACTACTCTCGCTCTATTGCATAAAACTTAGGAAGGTTTGCATCGACAAGACTTTGCAGACCGGTAACTCGTGACTCAACGCAACTTCACATCAATAAAGGATCGGCAGTGCGCCTACTACTCTGAGGCCCTACCGCGAAACGAAAACGCAGTTCGTGCGTATCTCCCTCTCCGTCGCACTTGCTGGTTCGAGCGCCAGAGAGGGAGATACACGAACGAGGTAGCACCCCTGACCCCGTATCATGGTCGGCCTTATCACACGATAAGGGACAGGATAGAGCTTCCGTCACTGGCTGACACCGTTCGATAGAACGAGACGACGCTCCTATCTTGTCACTATCGCGTGATAAGGGGGGTCTAGAATCGCATATGTAAGTTCATAAGCCACGGTGTCTGCTTACCATTGACACATTCTACATGTAATTTTACTAGGAGTATCGAGTGCCAATAATATTGCATTCTCTATAGTCTGAAAAAAGGTGCGTGCATGCGTGGACAGGCAAGATGTGGACAAAATCTCCGCGTTCTCATATGTGTATCATGACGGAATAGCGTGTGGATAGCTAAACTCACAGCTTTGCGCGCGGCAGAGTGTGTGCGTCCGTATCGACGACTGTCGTGTCAGTGTTACACAGTTCCCCCTGGGTAGGCCATAAGGCTAAGGCTAAGGAGGCTATCGCTAAGCATATTTGGGGCAGACTATTGCAGGCCAAATAAAGACAAATAAAATGGCACACAAAACAAATCTGCAAAGATATGCGCACGCACACGTGCAGCCGCGCGCAAAGATAATTTGAACTATCTATTAGCTTGGCAACTATAAAGCTGCAAATTGGGCATGCCATCTTCCTATGAATTATCAACTTAGCAGATTCAAAAATGTTGAGTGTGTGAATTATGTTAGAAAAGTACATCAAATTAACTTAATTATATTATCCATCGCGAGGTGCCAGTATGTGCGAGCAATGCTACACTCTTCTTGTCTTATTTAGCAAAGAGATTAAAGTTTGTACTTTTTGATCTGGGATTTCTCTCTCAGCTTGCAGGATACCAAATAAGACAAGTCTGTATGGACTAAGAAGAAAACCAGGTAAACATATGTTTTCAACGTTTTCGACGCCAACTACTGATATATGCGTCAAGGAGCCCAGCGCGATAGAAACCTTCTTGCATTGACATAAGGTTGAACTCCGCACTAAATGGCTTGTTGACATGGCGTATGTTTGACAATTTTTCTCTTTGACAGCGTCGAAAAGGTTAAAAAGCAATAAAGTGAAAATAAATTAAAATTCACAACCATGTAGGTTTGATCGGACTCACCGGCGAGTTAGTGTTACTTACCTCTAAGGGCGACTGGGGGAAGGCAAACATATGGGTTAGTACACTCCATCCTTTCAATGTGACCTCTCAACCCATGCATAGAAAGTAGAACCTTTCGATATTTTTTTTATACATAGTGAACTGTTCCAATTACAACACGCCTTTATACGAAACTAGCTTCTGCCCGCGACTCCGTCCGCGTGGAACTCGTTTATATCGCAGCTCCATACAAACTTTTACCCCCCCCATTTAACCCCCTTAGGGGATGATTACGGGGATAAAAACTATCATATGTTACTCTCCATCCCTTCAACTATCTCCACTTAAAAAATCACGTCAATTCGTCGCTCCGTTTTGCCGTGAAAGACGGACAAACATACAAACAAACAAACGCACACATACACTTTCGCATTTATAATATTAGTATGGATTAAGCACAATTCAGAACTAACTAACTGTGTGTGATTAAATTCGTTCAATTTCATCTTGCCACGGCTCTCGGCTAAGATTTGGCTCCACACCAGGTGTCTAATTCCTAATCAATCCAAAATCTCTTTCTAATAAAAGGAGTTGAAAAGAGGATTTTACTTTTATCACAAGTTACAAGACTTAGAGCGAGTTGCACCAAACCTTCCTAATAAGGGGTGGTCGTTATAATCTGAATGTATGGAAAGTTTGTCAAGTTTCTATGGAATGACTGCTGCCAGCACCATGTAGTTCTAGTCCAGTCAATGAACTGACAACTTGTATGAAAAAAAAAACAATTTTGGAAGTAATTTATAATAGCTTATCTTTTCTGTTTAAGGGATATATTATCAATTAAATAGTCACCCAGCGACAGAATCCGACAAAATTTCAGACATCAAAAAAATGATAAATTAACTTGCTTCTAATAAGTCAGAAAAAATATTAATAAATAGTTTTGTCTTTATTTTGGTTCATTTACATTTGCTTTATAATATTCAAGTTAAATCATACAAAAAGAGACAATGCATGCTTCATTTAAATCTACATAATTACTTCCGGGTGGAAAGTTTGTCGGATTCTTGAATACATCATCTTAGAAAAACATTTTAAAATGAAATCAACAAAAAACAAAACGCTATTTTTTTTTTTTTTTCAAAACCGTATTTTGCCTGGAGTATTCCGGGTATACGCTGTCCGGGTCACGCACTGCCCGAGCAGTCAGTTTACCCCATCATACACTCGCAAGCCGTATCGCGCTAATAAATGGTGCTGGCTAACGCGGTTAACGCTTTGGCAGCCCTAGCGATCTGAAAGAGCATGTATATGCGACAAAGAAGGAAGGCAAGATTCGGGCTATTTCTTTCAAACGTCGGGTTTGTTTGACAGTGGACCTTCTGTGGAGTATTAATAATTTAAAACGACTTATTTTTTGGGAAAAGTTAAAAAAAAAATTGTATGTAGGGGGTAATCTCCGGAACTACTAATCCAATATCAAAAACGATTTCACCAGCATAGCAGGCAGCTCGTCTTATATTATACACTACCTTCTGCACGCGTTTATATCGTAGCTCTATACAATCTTTGACCCCCTAGACTAGAGGATGATTTCGGGGATTAAAATCCTTCCCCGGAACTGAAACTATCTCTATAAAAAAAATCATCTTAATCAGTTCAGCGGTTTAAGCGTGAAGAGGTAACAGGCAGACGCTTTCGCATTTATAATATTATAGTATGGATATAAAAAGGTTCTGGGTATTCTGCACATGGGTTCAAGGCTTTTACTCACTGAGGTACTGCGCCAGCATGCTGTTACCTTGTTGGAAGCCCTGGATGGGGATCTGCATCTGGTACTTGGGCTGTTGCTGCTGCAGCATGTTGGGGCTCAGCACTTGGATCTGTACTGTTTGTTGAGGGTCACCTGAGGAGTAAGGTTTATTATTAAACAAAAAATTACCACAAGATTAGGGTTTGCACCAAGGCGCTGGATAATTCAGATTCAATAACAATATTAGGTTATTTAAATACAATTTCCATTTTATGTTGACCTTTCCAATGCCTAAGACGGATATATCCGCAACACTGGTTCAACGCCAATGACGGATGAGAGTGCAATAGCAAGCTACATGCATTGACGTAAGGTTTAACCTCGCACTAAATGTGATTTTGACGTAGCGTGTGGTTAACAACTTTTCATAGACAGAGTGTTGAAAAGGTTAAAGGTGTCAGTGGATTGTAGAGACCTATGATTTCAGGAACCCCTACAAAAAGTCTAGCAGGGTCAAATTGTGCGATCTTAGAGAATAGTTGTATATAAAATGTGTATCGTGGCTTTTGCTGTGACAGGAAGCATAGCAGACATATTTGAACGGTGTCATATCATGTTAGATTAATAATTGTATATATGAGCGTTTCAAACAAATAAATAAATGTTAGGGGACAATCTTACACAAATCGACCTAGTCTCAAACTAAGCAAAGCTAGTACTATGGGTACTAGATGATGATAAACATACTTATATAGATAAATGAATACTTAAATACATATGAATACAAAACATTCATGACTAAGGAACAAATATTCGTGCTCATCACACAAATAAATGCCCTTACTGGGATTCGAACCCAGAACCTCTTGCTTCGTCGCCAAGTAGGCTGAAGCGGTCGTTGAAATAAAAATGTATTAAGATTTAACACACATTCTGTTTCATTCCATTTCAAGGTACGATGGCCAGAGCTTCCAAGGGTGTGCTGTGTTGAAAGTGAAGGACTCTCATTACTCTCTAGCTGTCAGCACAACGAATCCTCAAATCAATAAAATGGTCGGCAACGCGCTTGCGATTCTTCTGGAATCGTTGAGAAGTGGAACTCACCAGGTTTGGCCCCGGGCAGCGCTATGGGCAGCGTGATGAGCTGCGGCGACGCGTGCTGCACGAACTGCACGCCATCCATGCCCACCACCTGCAACAAACCAGGACTCCCGTTACATCACAACTTGGCGGAGCTGACCTGCGGAGAACATACTTGAGGCTGAAGCTACCTCTTGAGTGAATTTGAATAATTTTTGTAGAATTTGTAGGCCAATACAAATTTTTAATTACAAATTAAGGGACAATTTTAAATTGTTTTGCTCTCGAGTGGCGTTCGAACCTTAACCTTATGTTTGATTAGCAATTTTAAGGCTATTTTCGGAGATTTTATTTGAACATTAGTAAAGCATACAACATTCCCTAGATGCAATATTGAAAGGCCACTTAGGCCACTACCTATTTTGTTACATAAGTAAACGCCAGCCTCTGAAGCTGTTTCTGGATTACGCCACATATCTACGCTAAAGGAAACTGAAATACGTACCTTTTTATGCCTGTCATAGTGACAAGAGTGAAAAAGGTACGCGTTTCAATTTCCTTGACTGTACAGTCGAGTTCCAAAATATGTGCATGGACAAAGTGATAAAAAATATGTGAACCCGATTTTATTGTTAATGGCATAAGGTTGCTCAGAAATTTTTGAACCTTTGGGAATTTCGTACATATATTTATGAACTCTACTGTTACAGTAGCTGTAGCAGTTTTTCTACAAGTTAGAGGGAGGTAGTCCTTGCTTCATCCTAGGATTTTCTTTATTGTCCATGTTAAATACAAATGTTAAAAATAAATACAATGTATAAGAAGAACATACTTGTTGTAATGTGCTTCCGTTGCTGGTGACATTCTGCTGCAGCTTGCTCATGGGTATCTGTCCGGAGGTGGTCACGAAGTGCGTGCCCGCAGCATTCGCTGTGGAGAATGCTGCGAAATTCATCTCCGACTCTTCCTCACTGAAACATGTAATTAAAACAATTATAATTTAAGTAAAAACTAAATATTTAGAATACATTGTCATCACTTTCTGGAGCCTAATTTGACGTTTTTAAATAATTTTGTAATATTCTGTATTGTTATTATTTGTATCATCTGTATTTATTTTATCTCCGTGTTTTTAGTACTTCATAATATACTAATGTTGTAATTCATCCATACTAATATTATAAATGCGAAAGTGTGTCTGTCTGTCTGTCTGTCTGTCTGTTACCTCTTCACGCTTAAACCGCTGAACAGATTTGGATGAAATTTGGTATAGAGATAGTTTGAGTCCTGGGGAAGGACATAGGATAGTTTTTATCCCGGAAATCATCCCCCAAGGGGATGACGTGGGGGGTGAAAGTTTGTATGGAGCTGCGATATAAACGAGTTCCACGCGGACGGAGTCGCGGGCAGAAGCTAGTATTTATATATATCAAAGCTTTCCTCAATTGTTTATATGTATGTTGTGTCTAAATTTTTACTCACTATCTAGGTTCTTTGTCATGCCATAAATATTATATACCTAGATGTTTGTCAAATGTACATACATATTATAATAGCTCAGTTTACCTTATGTAACATTTATTAAACTTCTGAACAGGTATATAATACAGTGTCAATACACAATTTTTTGCTAGCAAAAAGTAGTGAAACCTTTGACCACATCATGTGCATAATAAAGTGAAAGTAGGAAATGTTCATAAATTGCAACTACACCATCCTCAGTCCTCAATTTTGCAATAGTTATTTAACTGAAGTGTTTAAACTGATGATCATGAATTACTAATAGACATTCCTTGCCACATAGAAATTTATGAATCATTAGTAATACCTTAATTAGTGTTTCGCAATATGTTCATTACTAAAAAAAGTGAAAACATGAATACCAAGAGGCATCTTCTCTAGTAGGCATTTTCTGCATGTCACACATGTCTCGCCGCGGCGCGGGAAAAAAGCAAAGCACTGTCCCACTTTCACGATCCCCCACGTCCCACTATCCCATCCCACCACTGGGGTACCACTGGACTCTGGGAAGGGCTACGGCATACCACTGCCGACCACCAGACGCGACACACAACTAAAATTAATTCTACGAGAATAAGAAAGTGGGTTAAAGAAAGTTCGGTAGACGGGCGAGTTTGCTATACGCCGCGTACGAGAGGACTGCGTGTGTCTAACATGGTACTCACTTTCTCTTTATACTTTCACAAGACACAAGGTGTGGCTGCGGTTCAGTGAGTGCAAACCTGCTCGTTGGGTAACGAGGCTATTATTAGTTTCATGCAAAAAACGTGCATCATGCGATAGGTTTTACAGGACGCCGTGTAAAAGTGCGGAGTAGAAACTTATTTCAAACAGCGGAAAGTTTGAGGTCGAACGAAGCTAAGTTGTGTCAATGACCTCAATACGGTGCCATAGTTTCCAGAGTAACAGTAGTTTTGGGGATCATGCTTTGTTTTCGTAAACAACTTTGATGCTCTAAATGTTACTGATCAAAATAGGAATGATCACTTGCATTAGCTGCAATACAAATACAACTAATACAAGACAAAGGACTTGGAACAAAAATGGCCGTACTTGAGAATTGAGATTTAGTTACGCAATTAACGATTACAAAGTACAAGGATTTTAATTCATCTTTTCGAAGTTTTGATCATGCGAGTGTGGACTGTGGGCAGCTAGCGGAAGGTGATTCACCCCTTCCGACACCTAGCCGCCGGGCGAGTGCCCACCACGCACGCGACGCATCCCCACCAAGGTGCGGGATCCCCTCCATGTACCTCCGAACACCAAATCACTCCCGCTCCCGACTCCTTCCTCCACCGCCAGGAAAACGCGAGAGGAGGGGTTGCTCCGTGCGGCACTCTGTCGACGGCACTCTCGCGGCCACGCGCCTCGACTAACGGTACAACACAGTACCGCTTCGCTTGCCACAACACGATTCAGAAATAAGGTCACGGATATTCACACGTAATAAACAAACTCAAAAATAACACTTACCTCCGGCACTTACAATATGCGCGTCAGTTTTATTTTTAAGTTTTTGGCAGGTCAGATTGTAATTATTTCATTTAAATAAGTGTATGTAAACAGCACCGTATCCTTTCTCTCAAATGAATTGAAGTCCGTCGGCCATTACTGTTATTGAAGTTCAGAAATACACAGTCAGATGGCGCCTGAACTTCTCAAACGTGATTGGCTTGGCTTCTTTTCAAGTTCATGAGGTCCATAGAGGCGTATTTACATTTTCCACAGATTACAGAAAAAGGCAGATAGGCTCTAATAAATTGAACGTTATTCTATATACCCGATCTCTACTTACTCTCGTACTTAACAACGAGTAAGAAAGGGATAGAACTATGTTATCTGCCAGGTCTTCATACGTCATTGTTGCTGCTTTTTCGCTCGCACGATGTAACTCGCTCGCTGGAGATTTAGTGCAGAAGATATTTTGTTACAAGTTATCGACATCGATATTTACTTTACATAATAATATATTCATCTGCAACATTCGTAAATAAATTGTTTCTCATATATACAAAAACGACCTTTTGTGTACATACAAAAACATGTACACAAAAGGTCGTTTATGGCATTTACCACTATAAAAACAAAAACCATAGGTACCTTAACTTAATGGGGTATCCACCTTAAGTGATTTTACCCCAATTTGTCAGCCCAATTCATCAGAATCTGACTAATTGCTATCGTGTGGATGCATGTTGCGCTGCCGATCCAACCGTCAAACGAGTTGTCCCACTAATTGCATGAAGATCACAATTTGGACCATGGAATTAGCATGATCTGCCAAGTATTCTTTTTTTCACAAATTTTATTCAAATAGATTTAAACTAAAATTAAAAAGATATATCCTAAAGGATATTGTTTTAATATTTTACGCTGTAATTTTGTAAATTTTTTTAAACAGGTGTTTTGCAACTACTTTTTCATTCAGTGTGGCCAGTTAACAGTAAGAAAGCGAAAATTGCCGCATTCAAACGGTCCTGCAAAGCGGACTACAAGATTGTTACTAACCGATGAGATAGGGCGAGACAGCACGTCTATCATGAGACGGCCGTGACATACTCTGGATTATGACTTCGACATGTTGGTCTGACAAATTGGGGTAAAATCACATAATGTGGATACCCCATAAAGCCCCAAAGTCAGAGACACGCTGTATAATAATAATCTGTATAGTTTTAGTTATTTATTTAAATAAACAATACAAAAGTTAATGTGGTATTTGTTGGAGAAAAGAGGTATGTACTCGTAGGTACAATTGATGACAGACTGGCTGGTATGACTCTTGATGGATGTTTGAAGAGAATGAGTGACAATTCTCTGTCGTAAAATATGTTTGTCAGCGGAGGCTGAAAATAGATTGTTTACATTTGATTTACGTTTTATATACCTACTGTATTATGATATTAAATTAAATGTAAACAATCTATTTTCAGCGGTTGATGACAGACTGGCTGGTATGACTCTTGATGGATGTTTGAAGAGAATGAGTGACAATTCTCTGTCGTAAAATATGTTTGTCAGCGGAGGCTGAAAATAGATTGTTTACATTTGATTTACGTTTTATATACCTACTGTATTATGATATTAAATTAAAGTGTTATACATGTATCAAGAGCGTATCAGTTGAATATGTGGTGAAGGTACCATACACAACAGTATTTATACGAAAGTAGTAAAATAAACCTCCAGCTCATGAGCACACTCACATCTGTATTTCCAGTCTGTATCTCAAACTTACTAAACGCCTCGCCTACATAAAATTCACGCCGATAAAATGTCGATAAATACAAACTTTAAAATAATTACAACACTATAAGTGTCAACTTGACGTTGACGTTTCGGCGAAATTGTTTACTATTTTAACACTGCGAACAGAGAGGCAACCGCGAAACGAAACTCCCTCTCTATCGTTCGAACAAGCAAGTGCGACACAGACGGAGATACACAAACGAAGTTCGTTTTCACTTCGCGGTAGCCCCTCAGTAGATGGAGACAAGTCGTCAATAAACTCAAAATACCATGCTATTCGTCTCATTCTAACTCACATCAGCTGACCATAAGAAGTGGAGACAACTATATAAAACATCGTCTTGCTTTATACTGCGCGTCTGTATTAGTCTGTGGTATTTAGTCTGTGACATTTTCTAAGCACGTTTTGCTTTTTCTATACGCGTCATTGAGGCGTTTTTGATAGGTTAAACTAAATGGTGTTTGTGACTGACATCAATCATCACTTTCGTGAATAAGGTTTTATTAATAATTAAATGAAAGTGAAGTGACATACACACTATGGCATGCTATCAATAAATACACACAAAATAGTACACAATCACTAAAACGGGTACTGCTGCCCCGTTCTTTGAGTTCTTTCTAAATGCAATTCGAATAACAGTTTGTTGTCATAGTAGTAACTACTTTGGGCTGAAGATATTCCTGGATCGTAACTAGGTCTTCTATCGGAATCGGACGATGAACTAGGTGAGGAGATTCCATTTTCAAGATTTATGTTATTAGCCATATTTGTGTCTTGCGCCTGGGTAGTACTTGTGGTCGCAAGGTTATTGTTTATATGCAAGTTATTTATTCTCTTAGATAGAGGCATAAATTCACACGTGTCATCTTCTCTGGGTCTTTTTCTGAAAACGGAAATTGCATTCACGTAAAATATGTACACTACAGTACTACAATCCTCAGCAACTACGTATCTCATTGTTATTGTATGGTTACTCACCTATTTTCTGTCATAGCTCTGAAGATATAATTCCCATTGCTTACTCCAATACATGTGTTCCAGTTAAAGGACGAGCTTTTTCCAAAAGTCATCAGCTCTTCAAATTTGTGGGCAAATAAACAATTACAGCTGATTTAAATTACGATTATGTCCAGTTTCTGACAGGTATGACAAATGCTGCATGTGCATTTGTTCGTAATTTTTTCATTGCGGCAAGAGCGCTTATGGCTCTTCCTTCACACGATATCGATGGAATTTCAAAATGTTTTAATTTATTTCTCAATTATAACAATTGTAATTCAATCGTAATTTGTAATAATAAGGTAGGATTGTAATGTCAATTTTGTCTGCAATGTTTTATTCTTGATGCTTGCCTCGTGTGTAGCTCACCTAACTGGAAGGAATTAAAAAGTACCAATAGATGTCGCTGAAAGCACATTGTACTAACGCTTAACTACATATTAATAATCTGTGGTACTAACATGGAACAAGATCTGTAAGTAAAGAGCTTAGATGGCGTTGCAAAGCAGAATTATGAAGAATATAATTATACTCGAGGAAGGAAATAAAAATCGGGCCACGCGCAGTGTAGGGTTCGGTAGTTGCCTGTCTGTCTTAGTTACAGGTAGTTGCCTGTCTGTCTTAGTTACATCGACGTGCCGTGCGGTTGCGTCAGCCGAATTTGTACGAAAATTGGCCTTTCCAAGTACACATTAAATTGGTCGACTATTACTCGGTAACTACGTATGCCTACTTATCCCTGATAGTTTTTCTTTTAAATTCATTATATGTACTACTACCACGATTATTTTCACATCCCCAATAGTAGCCATTTAGCCGGCACACATGACTCGAACTAAAATTAGGGCTTCAAAGCCCAATCTCGCAAACGAATCACTGATTTGAAGAATGGTTTTAAAAACCCATAATATTTTTGAACAAGCTGTCCAACGATACCCCACACCACAGCTTTAACGAGAAAAAAAATATATCCCCACTTTATGTGTAGGGGAGGGGAGGAACCCCAAAAATATTTTTTTCAAAATTTTATTCTACTGTTCTGTCGGCGTGATTGATTTATATACCCATGCCGAATTACTGCCGAAATGGTTACTGAGCCAAGCTGAAGACGGACGGACGGCCAGACGGACATGGGCCATGGCGAAACTAAAAGGGTTCCTTGTTGACTGCGGAACCCTAAAAAACAGCAAAATTTGCTCCTATAAATAAATATTTCCCTTTAAAATATATATAAAAACGTTTTAAAACAGGTTTTACGCTTGCGCTGCCAGCAATGAACATGCTGTGACACCCGGGATGGACAGCGTTCATAGGGTACGGTGACAATGACAAGTTGACCACATTCCACCATCCTACGTACTGGTACTTTTTTGCCATCATCGTGGTTTGTATAAAGTATTTACGTAAGTAATTTATCGTTATATACATATATTTACGTTAGTTTCATGTTACATGTAAGGGCTATTCATTATTCAACATATTAGATATCATGTAACACCTATGTAAGACCAGAGGCAGGCACTATAAGACCTAATAAATACACATAGTAAAAGCCATGTGAATGAAATCCGGACAAAAAATAAGTTTGAATTGTTCTTACGTAAATATGAAACGTTTAGTTACAAACGTTACACCTTTTGGGAACGAAAGCTACAATAAGTATTTTTTATCAGATGGTGTAAGTACCTAATCTTATCACGAAGTGATGTAATTTAATTATGTATGAGTATACGTAATTTTATTATAGAAAGCGTTTTAAATCGAGCTTGGAAACCCGACTAAAAAGGAAATTTTAATTTCGAACTGAGGTTAAAAATTAAAATGTACGTTATGCCAGTGGGGCCTTGTAAAAAGTTTTGGCGAAGCGTTCCAAAAATGTTTGCAGTCGTTCTTTTCGGTCCAAACAAGAGGTAAGGGAACCGTTGTTCTTTTTATGGTCAACGAGAGCAGTCACGAGGCAATCTCCTTTTTGAGTTTGTGTGCTATACGGTTTGCTTATCGAGAGAAGCTACAGCTTGGTACCTATGTATGTATATTGATGGATTTTGTGTCGACGAGATTTGTTTGTAGAGAAGAGTCATAACTGGCTCAACCATGATACATGATCCAGGCAATGAACTGACAACTTGTATGGAAAAAATGACAATTTTGGAAATAATTTATAATAGCTTATTTTTTATGTATAACGGATATATTATTAATTAAATAGTTACCCGGCGACAAAATCCGACAATATTTCAGACATCGAAAAAGTGATAAGTTAACTGGCTTCTAAAAAGTCAGTAAAAATATTAATAAATGTTTTTGTCTTTATTTTGGTTCATTTACATTTTGCTCTATAATATTCAAGATAAATCGTACAAAAAAAGATAATGCATGCTTCATTTAAATCTACATAATTACTTCCGGGTGGAAAGTTTGTCGGATTCTTGACTAAATCATCATAGAATAACATTTTCAAATGAAATCAACAAAAAAAACGCTATTATAAATTAATGTTTTTCAAAACCGTATTTTGCCTGGAGTAATAGGTATACAATACCTACATATTTAACCACAAATTGATAATTTCATTATTATATGGCCTGTAAAACAGATGGTTGCGCAGTAAAATAAAACCCACCTAATGTACCTTACTAGTAATTAGTTAAGGTCGCCTTGAACACGTTTTACAGACTCGTTAACAATAACAATACAGTGCCGGCAGCTGTCATCTCATAGAGAACTGTCGAACTTCTGATACAATCAGATTTACGATTACTCTCTACCAATCTACTATAACTTGCTATCTTTTGTGTTTTGTAAAAAAATCTTAAAAAGCATATATTCTACTAATATCACTTCCATTGCGACGATGTCTAATTTAAATGAACACATAGCTTACCATTTAGGCATAGGTATAATAACGTATAATTAGAACATTCAAAGGAAAACAGAGGTTAATTTATCATCCTTAGCGAGACCAATGAATACTGACAACAAGTCTTGTAATAAAATGACCGCAAATATTTCCAATACCTACGAAGAATTAAGCCATGAGTAGTGACTTAAAAGAGTAGGTACTTAATGACGAACCAAGAATACTAATTATATTGACATTCACTGAACTGAATTTCGACATTGCATTTGTGATACTGATTTAATTACTTCAGAAATGTGTGCAACAGTTGCAGCCAATTAAGGTGAAAATGATGTCCGAAATCGGATGTTGAACTGAATGCTAATCCAGAGAGAGAGCAACAGATATCAAATTAACGAGATGCCGTTACGCAGCGCCAGCTGGAAAGGAGCATTCTCAAAGTATAACCGCTTTGGTATGTGACTAGTATAATTTTACCTAAGAAAAAAGTTCTGTGAATGGATAATTTGAAGAAGGGAATTCATCGCCATACAACTTGCATGTCATGATCAAGAATGTCCTCCGAATCTCCATCCACGCTTACGTAATTCTTCTTATCATGAAGGCTTCAATTCCAAAACTGCAGTCTCCGGACGGTCGTGAGCAAATATTTGCTATAACTGTATACGTCAGCGATGTTATTCACAACGATTACCGAATAACCACAACGAACCAGTATAGGCCAAAACTCTGGTTACGTAAAGTTGTTACGAGTCTGGGGGTACAGGGTAAAGTTGTGTGAAAAGATAGACAGTTTCAACAGAGCTTGAGTATTTATTTACTGGATAAAATATATAAAGCGATGTCATCAACGTTTCCGTCCTTTCTATTGACCTCTGTGTAGGACATAATGGATGTCTTGTTCATCGTTGGTAGTAATTACTCTATAAGTATAACGTTTATAATAAACCATTAAATTGCAAATCTATGCTGTTGAGTAACTCGTAGACTTTTAGTTGATGCTTATCTCTGAGTCTCCATCCACCATAAGCTATCTATCTATTTACAATCTGTCATGTACTGGACTGTGATCTCGTCTATAAAATAATAATTTCATAAATAAGGAGAGACTTAAGACTTATGCATATCTTCGTCTCCTGGGAGGCAGCAGCCTTTTTATTTATAAAACCTACGATTGAACTGTGATCTTAAGAATCTCCTCAGAATTTGTAACAACTAGACTAATCCAAAGATAGTAGGTACTTGTACTGGCTGACCTGAGCTTATTGCTATTAAGTACTGCGAATAACGCAGAAGAGTAATCTGACGGTTAGGAAAAAAACAATTGACCGATTGAGTAAACAGCGTATCAACAAATTATTGTGGCCGTTTTTGGTGTTTCGTTCCACTGCAATCACAAATGTAATTTGTTCTAAGTACATCCATATTTAGCCTGACTGTTCGACCAAAGCTTGTCTATTGGTAAATGGTTTTGTAGTCGACCACGAGCTCATGCCTAGTCAGATGTGACCCCTAGATTCGTAACCACTTTTAGTAAACAGAGGTCAGGTTTGTTCGTCTAAAGCGAAGCTGCTTAGCTTTGTGAATAACAGCCCTGGTTCAGCTACCATTAAAGTAAGGTGTTACCTTTTAAGCCTCGCAAGGCTGATTCCTCGAGCTTATCTTGTACATAGGTCATCCAGTGTACCAAATTAAGACTAAACTAGCCGAGCAGGCAATGTCGGGTGGTATCTGCGAAGTAGAGAAAAAACGACAGATGGGGGGCTCTGGGACTAAAGGAATCACCCCGATAATCGAATATTCAACTAAAAGTAGTTCATCACACAAGACTTTTAAGTCTATACATTATTACAGCTGCAGAAGTAGCTATGCGATGCACATTCCTTTTGTCGAAGAAATCTTTACAGATTATTTCCGTGGCAGGCAAAGACACATATATGACATGACAGATGATTATGACCATATTACCCTCTGTAACTTCCGCTGCAAAATGTGTATGCTAAGGTGTTTTGACTGGGATGTCATTTGAAATCAAGTAGCGTGTTTGCCAAGCGCATCGGCACGCGAACTCTTATCCGCTCGGCCGCCTCTCTACTCAAAAAACATTGTACACGACTCAGCTGGTATCCATTATAATTCTACATCTAGATTCGCAATGTATGTGCCTAATTGGAGGTCAAACTTATACGGGATCTCTGTAGCGAAGTGGTTGGTAAACTTACTGAACAGCATTGTATGCCCAGAGGAATTCGCGCCATATATGGTGATAGTGATAGCACACGCTCGATCCACGCCTGCTGTCATTGTTAATAGAAAAATGGGCGTGGGAACCTGCCCAGCGTGACCCATATTTTCGCTATGTCGTTACAATACTTACAATACCTATGCTGAATAGATCCGTCCAAACTTACTAATTTAATGGACAGCGATGTGAATCTACGATTGCGTCGTCAATCGATGTGAATTTACGACGCAATTCCAGAGATTTAGGACAAGTTGAAAGGCCTCAAATCCTACATAAAAGCCAATTACGGTGAATAGGAACCCCCGTCCCATTGGTATGTAAAAAGCGTGCCTGCCGTCGAAATATTCGATCGCTCGTTTTTTGTGTTAATTAGCGCAGAAATATGGAGATGGGTGTCTAGTTACTTTCGTATCGGACTCCGGAGCAGTTCACAATGTTCACATACAGTTCTTAATACTTTCTCTATTCATATATAGTCTCGTCACTCTCACGCGGGGTCTAATGAGAACCGCGTGATTGTTCGCCAAGTCGGATAATTGAATGTAACGTGGCATTATTGTGTGTTGTGTAAAGAAGTTGGAAAAACTGTGACATTACTGGCACGGATTCTGCACGTAATTAAAGATAAAGAAAGCGTGCACCGGATACTTTGAAGACCGGAGCATTACTGAAGTCGCTGATATTATGTTGCGAAGAGAAAAGTTTATTTGACCTAGTACAGTTTTATACTTATTCGTGTCTTAATCTTTAGAATGATTCTATACCGGTATATATGAATAATTGATATTGTTTGTACACGGCTGTGCGTTCACTACGAGTAGTCACTCTACTTATGTATAATTCGTTTTCCAAGTTTTGTATGACGGAACATACTAAGCAGAATCGGAGGTCAGGCTTATAGTGGTGATCTATACTATCTGTATATACTAAAGTGGTTGACCTAATACATTTTTTCATATTGTTTCCTTTAAGTTTATTGACAAACTTTGTTAAGTTTTAAAAATTCCAATTCCGTAAATATTCGGTTATTTATTGCGGTTCCAATCTGTAACAATGACATTGTGGAAGATACTGAATGAAAGAATGGTCTAACACTCAAATTCAGAACCATATCATTCTTACATTGTTGACGTTACGTAAAAGATATAGCGTGGCTACAACAGTCGTGCTTACTATAAATACCCATCGACCCATTGCCCCAAATAACGAAACACAAAACTTAACGGATTTACTTCGTTAAAATAACTACGTCAATTGGGTATTACTTCTTTACTTTCCACATTCAAAGTAAATTGAACGCATACGCATACCATACCCAATAGGCATGATGCCTCATATTCAAATTGATAACGTAGTGATGCTAAATGGATAGTAAACCATCAAATTATCGTAATAAAGTATAAATTATAATTAAAAAAAAAAAAAATGAACTGAAAGTTTAGAAAAATTATGCATTTTTTTTATTGTCCTAGAGTAAATTTAAAGCGGCCAATACTCCTCAATAATCCTTACGCTTTTATAGAAACAAAATAGTACTACAACTATGTACTTAAACGCAGTATTTCGCGACCGAAACAACAATTTACCGGAATTTCCATACAACGATACAACTACCTACTTTGTACAATTGTGACGTCATACTTGTGTGTCTATCAGTATGAAGTGTTTTGCGCTGCCGCCAGCGACGTCAATCTTTGTCTCAATTTTTTGGGAATTTATGTTCTTTAATTGTAATTGCTCCCATACAAACATTTGTCCCTCTCCAAAAACTGGTTCAATGACATCATAAGAAAATCTTAGTCATCATCCCTATTATTCAGATGTTTACTCATATCTCACATTACTATGGTAAACGTGGAATGGTTAAAGCTAGTAATTGTACTACGTGTCAAATCTTCAACGTAGTTGTAAGTGTAAGAACAGAAAACCATGACGTTATGTCTAGCTAGAAGATAAACATGTGTATAGTCATACTAACTTATTTACAAAACAAATGACTCAATTCCTTAAATATTTGACAATAGGATTTGGTTGTTTGTGTCAGCGATATTATCAACGGTTTTATTTTGAATCCTTCTGAGCTTGACGTAATGACTGCTCGATTGTTTCGATGATGTAATGCTGACGTCCGTCTGATAATGGACGGGTAACGTTCGAAATTTAAACGAGGCCCGATAGATGGATCAAGGTCAATGTTAGGATTACGTTTACTCCGCAGTTTAACACGATGATCGACTAGCTCATTAAATATTTATTTCTAATATTCTGATTGTAAAGTTCCACCCATAGGATTCGAACCATTCTATGTTATCGTTGAGTTATATTATGACCGGCCAAATCAAAAACATTTAGGGAAACGTCTCAGCCAGTCTCAGGATCCTCGAAGTTAATCGATATATCGTCATCAGGGGAGACTAGGGTCACTCACTGGACGGTATTTTATAAAAGTAATAAAAAAAAACTAAATTTCAAGTCTGTTAAAAGTGTAATAGCTGAGCAATTCAAATGTTTCGAAATTAATGAAACAGAATTTCCTTTTACGCTTCCACATTTGGGTTTTTGGAAGGAAAGAACCGATATAATATAATATAACGCACAAATTTTTCTTATAAAAACCGAAAAAACAAAAATAGTTTTGATATGCTTACTGCACCAACAATTGTAGAGGACAGAGTATCGTCTTTTATTTCAAACGTCACTTATATATTACTACTAGCTTCTGCCCGCGACTCCATCCGCGTGGAACTCGTTTATATCGCAGTTCCTTACAAAATTCCACCCCCCCATTCACCCCCTTAGGGGATGATTTCCGGGATTAAAACTATCCTATGTCCTTCTTCGGGACTCAAACTATCTCTATACCAAAATTAATCTAAATCGGTTCAGCGGTTTAAGCTTGAAGAGGTAACAGACAGACAGACAGACACACTTTCGCATTTATAATATTACTAGCTTCTGCCCGCGACTCCGTCCGCGTGGAAATCGTATCGCAGCTCCATACAAACTTCAACCCCCCATTTCATCCCCTTAGGGGGTGATTTCCAGGATGGAAACTATCCTATGTCCTTCCCCGGGATTCAAACTATCTCCATACCAAATTTCATCGCAATCGGTTCAGCGGTTTAAGCGTGAAGAGGTAACAGACAGACAGACAGACAGATAGGCATAAAAATAAAAACTACGCTTTGTGATTGGCTAGTATTTAGACAATCACAGCACAGTACTGCAACATTACGGACGCCGGTGGTGTGATGTGATAACTTTTCTTTTCAAAGTTAAACTTAAAAAGTTAAAATAAAAACTAAGAAAATGAGTAGTGACAGTGACGAAACATCTTTAACTCCTCAAGAAATAACTAATATGGCAGAGGAAGCCACACTTACCTTGCTACCTGAAAAGTCAAAGAGCCTTTACAATAGTCGAACTAGACAATATCCTACCTAATGTCCTATCCTATCCTAGTACCTACTTACGATATTTCGTTTTCTTATATATACTCGTATTAATGACTTAAATTATTAATTTTAATGAACTCGTACAAAAAGTATTGTTCACAATAGTGTCATAATCAAGCTTTTTAATCTCGTACCTTACTTAGGCCACGAAGCTTTACTCGACTAAAAAGCTCTCTATTATAACACGATTGTGAAAAATACTATATGTTCATAGAATCATGCAAAATGTAAGAGATACCCATTATACGATTGTACGCATGAATTAATCAAGATGGGGATCAAATGTTAAATGGCCCTCTTCTCTATAGACTTCACTAATTCGGTAGTGGAATTGATCATGAAGTCATCCTTGCAAATCACCTCATACACCTACTGAGCATGGCACGTGCCAACTTATAGCCTTCTAGCATCCGCTAGCCTAACGTACACATTAGGCATTGTGATTTGAATATGAAACTCAACGGGCGCGAATGGAACGCGACGCGCCCAAAGGCCAAAGACATCGGCGCCATTTGCAAAGCGGTGATCGTTGAATTTGGCGCGATACTTTTTATCAAATACTCTGACCGCTGCGCTGAACCGGTTATGATTTTTTATCAAGTTGTTAAAATGAATGCACCCTTTTGCGTGGGAGGCGAGGCGGCGCAAATCGTAAATAGTTGTAAATGCTTAGACGGTTAGCTCACTTGAATCAAATTCCTTACCAGTACAGTACCTTCTGGTCAATTCCACAAGAGATTTATTAAAACATGTGTGCTTAATTTTATGGGCACTCGTTTCGCGCGTCCCACATAGGTAAGTAAGTACCTTACGATTTCATGGCATGTCTACGTATTTGGACATTACTAAATTGATTTTTTGTATAGGTAGGTATGAATAAGTGGTACGTTTGTGTTTACATAATTACTTGTAAGTAAGTACTTAGGTATTTAGGTAAGTACCGACTTCCAGCCGACTTCGATATGGGATTGAGAAATGTATAAGGGTGGTAGTGGTAGCCAACTTGTCCAAGATCTTTGTGAAATGTGTATTTGCATCTTACATTTTGCATAAAGAGTGAGTGAGACACACGTTGGACAAAGATCTTGGACAAGTGGAATACCACCCTAGACAGAGACGATGATTTTATGAGAACGTATCAGGATCAGCACGTCTAGCACACGACACGACGGCCGCGACATATTCTCGATTTTTATCGCACTGTACCTCTTGTTCTAAGACTTCTAAGTGTTCTAATAATCCTCTATACTAAATGTAAGAAAACTCTCCGAGATGCCCTTCAAAAAATGTCGTACGAAGACACAGATAACCTATTTATTGTTCTAAAATGAATCTTGTATTTATGTAAATAAAATAAATACTTTGTTTAGTTGCTAAGTTTTGTACTGTATTTAATTTAAACGTAGATTTTTTATGTTTTGCAAGTGTGTTTATAATAGTTATACTTATTGATCTTTCCTAATGCCTGAAACACAGGGTATCCTAGTTCAGGCCCTCGTAAAATGTATCCCTAAATATAATATTTTAGTATTAAGACATCATACTGTAAAATACGTTTTTAATAATAAATGAACTATGAATAAGAGAGAAACGGATAGTGCGAGAAAAATCGAGAGAGCTCGCGCGCCGTTCGTCACGTGCTAGCCGTGCAGGATCGCTAAGACAACTGAGATTTTGTAAGTTCGAGCTAACCCAAATGTATTTATCTAATTAGGTAATGTTCTGGTTCTGTGTATATAAGGGCTTGTTATATTACGTCATCGTTTTTTGGCGATTTTTGACCACCGTCATCTACCCTTCCCGCCTAATAAAGCGAACGAAGCGTCAATACAATATAAGTTACAATTTCACAAGTGTCTTTACGGATAGCACAAGCTAAAATTCTAATGTTATACTTATATTATGTTATGTGTTTGTGTGTGTGTATGCGGCATACGAAACCTCATTAAAATCCATGTTTCAAATGTTTCACCAAATGACCCCATAATAGCCAATAACAGAATGAATACGATACGATACGACTCATCAGCCTCGCTACCCCGTAACTTGTTTTAAGCTCACCTCACCGTTCACCCACAACTAATATAATACACCGCGATGCGTAGTGACCAAGCGTAGATAGAGGTCTTGTGTAGGTATGACAGGTGAGGTGAGGCGCATTGGCGCGTTCTGAATTACAGCCCATCAGCCAGGACGGGGCGGGGTAAACAACCCCTGTCAATTAAGGGTATTCAGCGTGACTAACCTTTCGGTCGTTTCGGTAGTTGTACAAATATTAGTTATATTTACTCATACGTCGTCGTTGCGTGACTAGCGGGGCGATTGGCGCGGTATAGTCCAGTCAACGAACTTACAACTTGTATGGAAAAAAAATGACAATTTTGGAAATAATTTATAATAGCTTATTTTTTATGTGTAATGGATATATTATCAATTAAATAGTTACCCAGCGACAAAATCCGATAAAATTTAAGACATGAAAAAAATAATAAATTAACTAGCTTCTGAAGTCGGAAAAAAATATTAATAAATATTTCTGTCTTTATTTTGGTTCATTTACATTTGCTCTATAATATTCAAGATAAATCGTACAAAAAAAGACATGCATGCTTCATTTAAGGCGCCGTAGGTTCAGCGAAGTTAAGCGAACAGAGTTTTTGAAACAATATAATGCGTCTGTTTGTAATAATATGGTTTCAAAAAAATACGAATAGTAATCTTGAGGCTTCTCTGCTGGGAAATCAGTGCTTCGAAACATGATTAAGCAAATTTCGTTCGATAGAAATACATCAAGAACATAGGTAAAACACACAAAAGTACACTTAAAATATTCGTAACAAATTATGCACAAAAGCTATATAAATATTAAAATTGCTTCTAAAAATCGGCAATATCATGTTTGAGGGAAATCAGTGTTTACATTTTTATTTATTTAAACGGCAAAAAAATTAAAATTAAAAAACATGATATCCGCGCTTCCGAGCACGCACTTCCATCTCGCTCACGCTTATGCTCAGTGAGAGGGAGAGAAGACCATGAACCTACGGCGCCTTAAATCTACATAATCATTTCCGGGTGAAAAGTTTGTCGGATTCTTCAATAAATCATCTTAGAATAACATATGAAAATTAACTCGACAAAAAAAATGCTATTATAAATTAATGTTTTTCAAAACCGTATTTTGCCTGGAGTAGTACTCGCGTCGCGTCGGTACACGCGCAAACACAAAAACCGGCCAAGTGCGTGTCGGGCCACGCGCAGTGTAGGGTTCCGCAGTTGCCTGTCTGTGTTTGACCTTTGTATTTTGTAACATCGACACGCGCGCGCGCCAACTAAGCGTTGCGGTTTCGCCCGAACTTTTACGGAAGTTTGCCATTCCAAGTACCTATATTTATTAAGTTGATCCACTATTACCTATCCGGCAACAAGCTATATTTTTATTTAAAAAAAAAAAGTTCCGTTTCGGTGACCACAGGCATTCTTGGCCCATCGCTAATATCGCTACGAACCAACTGAGCTATCGGAAGAATCTGTCTCGACCACTAAAACTTGGAACATTGGAACTGATTTAAAAGATTTAGTGGCCGAGACAGATTCTTCCGATAGCTCAGTTGATTCGTAGCTATGGGCCATGAATGCCTGCGGTCGCCGGTTCGAATCCGGCTCGGAGCATTACATTTTTCATTTTTTTCCTGTTAGCAGCGTTATGCTTATGTAATATAAAATTAATTGAGTATTTAATATTTACTTAGCCGTGATAGTTTTCCATTTAAATTTATTATATGTTTACTACTTACTGCCACGATTTTTTCAAATTCCAAGTACCTAGTAGCCATTTAGCCGGCGGGGGGAGGGGACCACGACACTTGACTCTTAACAAAAATTAGGGCTATCATCACCAAAGCCACTGTTGATAAATAGTTTTAGAATCCCATAATATTTAGAGCCTTATCACACTTGCGATTTCCAAGCGTATTTTGTATGAAGGCGATCACGCAGCGTGTTCGCCGCGACTGATAATTGTATAGAAAACACGCTCGCAAATCGCAAGTGTGATAAGGCTCTTAGAATAAGCAATTCAACGATACCCCACCGATATGAGTTTAACGAGGAATAAGTTACCACTTCACGCTTAAACCGCTAAACCGATTTAGATAAAATTAGGTATAGAGATAGTTTGAATCCCGGGGAAGGACATAGGATAGTTTTTATCCCGGAAATCATTCCCTGAGGGGGTGAAATGGGGGATGAAAGTTTATATGGAGCTACAATATAAACGAGTTCCACTTCCACATTGACAGAGCTACCACCATCGTCAACAACTCAACACTGCAGTTAACTGACCATCCGTGCACTCTATATGCATCGTAATAAGGTTCATATAATTAATACAGGATGGTCGGCGTATGTACTACATAATAACTCAATGTTCTGGGAAAAATGTTAAAGGTATAGTTGTATGCTGTAAATTAATATCCCATAAAAAACATTCCATGTAAAAAAGAGGCCAAGTCTCGAAACTCTTCCACCGTCAAAAGTTGTGAGATATTTCGTAGAGCGAAGTCTCAGGCATTCTTATTAATCTTTATTTTCATCACACTTGCTCGTCAATGGCGTTATTACTTGCGAGCGTACAGAACAGTTATAGCCGTTTTACCTCCCACGGGCTGTTAAGTTTAGTTTTAAAATATAGAACCCACTCATACTTCACTTCGGACTGAGGATGTTTCCAATCAGCCAAGGTGTATTTCATATCTTCAAAAGTTTGCTACAACCAACTTTTAATATGTATAAAACATATCTTTATATTAAATTTGACTGCAATTTAAGGTTTAGCAGAACTATTTACAGATTTAATATGTAGTTATTTAGTGTCTATGTAAAATGTTTTAAGTGTTTTCAAATCGTGGCTGTATACCGAAGGGTCTTTGCCATACGCGCCTCACGTCAAATTCAACAAAATGGACAACTGACATGTTGACATTATTACGATTTGTATTAATTTCATCTAAAATGTATTTGTTTCCTCGCAAATGTGACGAAAAACATTGTGTATAACACGGGCGTCAGAATATTGCAAACTCGAGTCATCAAAAGCCCTCCGCCTTTGGCGTCGGGCTTCTGATAGACTCTCGTTCGCAATATTTCACTTACGCCCCTCGTTAAACAATGTACTATTGCTAGCTGAATAAAATTCTACAACTTTGCAATCACACCACTTTACTGAATTTATGGATTTTTGGATACCTAAAACTATGTTGTATTGTGTGATTGCCTCAAAAAAAGAGTTTCCCTCATATAAACTTTGCAGCCCTATTTCACCCGCTTAGGGGTGGGTTTTTCCAAAACCCTAAAGTAACTTTTCTTGTATTGTAATAAGGAGTAGGGTAACTTGTCCATCAATGAAACACCAAAATTTCAAAGCATCCTATCTCCAACGTTTTTAAAGTTACAAGTCTGATATTTTACACCAAGATAGATGATTTAATTAGTAACACGTATTAAAATTATATGGACGCACTGAAAATTGTTTCAGTTTCAGTGCGTCCATATACATGTATTCAATGAAATGCCTGAATTTCTACAATAATACAGGAGTAATCTACATTTAAAAAGTGTTATTAACTTATTAGTATTGACATTTGTTTGCAATTTAATCGAGTTTTATATAGTTATTATTAATAGGTCATTTTCTATTAATTAATTCAATAAAATGTTCTACATTGCTGTGTCATTGTTGCACACACACTGTTTCATTGTATGCTGTGAACAAACTAGGTTTTTTTTGGATTATCAATGAAAAATGGCACAAAAGGTGAAGAATTTTTATTGACATACCTCTTCTTAGACGCTTTGAGGTGTACAGAATGAAATGAGATAGTAAATAATACGGAATCAAATACTATCATTTATCAAAAAATCACCCATTGTTATTCTATTTCTTTAGTTTTTTGTGTCAAAATTAGAAAATTGTTTTTCCTTCCACATGTCGCGTCCACAAACAGGGCGTGAACGAGGGTTTCCTCAGTTCGTCCTAACTCCTAACCTAATATGCTATACAGGACTATCTAGCAACATCGGGTTGTGAAAATATTGGGGTGTTTCACTGTGCACCAAAGTTTCAATGTTGGACAGACAGGTGCATGAGACAGGTGACCCTACATACTATCGACAACACAGCTAACTGACCATCCGTGCACTTTATGTGCATTGTAATAAGGTTCAATATAAGTACAGGATGGTCAGTTAACTGTGTTGGCGTTTGTACCTACACAAAGTGTCAAGTCTCTCACTTAAAATTTTACTCCATCCCCATACAAACTTTCAACCCCCTTTTTACCCCCATGAGGGTGGAATTTTTAAAATCCCTTCTTAGTGGGTACTTTCGTTCTATAAACTACCTACTTATTGTGAAAAAATCAGTATTCTAGGGTAAAAGGTTTGGGCTGGGCGTTGATCTAAGTCAGTCAGTCAGTCAGGACTTTTACGTTTATATATATGTATATATAGACTAGCTTCTGCCCGCGACTCCGTCCACGTGGAACTCGTTTATACCGTAGCTCCGTACAAACTTACAGCCCCCCCATTTCATCCGCTTAGGGGATGATTTCCGGGATAAAAACTATCCTATGTCCTTTCTCGGAACTCAAAAAAAGTTTCCCTTACAGACTTTGCACCCCTATTTAACCCGGAGTGGGTTTTTCCATAACACTTAAATTGCTTTTCGTGTATTGTTTTGTAATTAGGAGTCCATACACAAAGTTTCAAGTCTGTCACTTAAAATTTAACTCCATCCCCATACAAACTTTCAACCCCATTTTTATCCCCTTGAGCGTGGAATTTTCAAAAATTCCTTCTTAGTAGATACTGACGTTATATAAACTACCGATTGTAAAAAAAACAGCTTTCTATTAGGCCCAACGGTTTGGGCTGGGCGTTGATTTAAGTCAGTCAGTCAGGACTTTTACGTTTATTATTAGTTATATTACCTACAAAGTAAATATTTAAGTTTTTCCTTGATTTATTTGGTTATACACTTATTGTATTCTAAATTTTAAGCTTCTATGTCTGCTATAAGTGCTTTAGAGTTTTGATGATCGGTCAGTCAGTGAGTGAGTGACAAAATTATAAAACTTTGACTTAGTAGTTATAACTCTTAAACTACTGCTTCAAATTGAATGAAATTTAAAATATACCGTGTTTATACAATAATAAAAAAAAAACATTTATTTCAGGCGGAGCCCACAAAAGTGTTAGTAGGTACAATACATTGTTAATAACAGGCAGAGATCACAAGCACATCATACGAGACCTACCTAGATATAATTAATTAATATAACCGGATGAACATGAATATTCAGAAATGTTTGATTTAAAATATAAAATTATCAATTGAATAAATCAATGCGAATTGAATAAAATGATTAAGTATAATTAACTACAATAAATTACGTCCAAGAATGTACTAAAAATATAATTAATTTTAATTTTATCACAGAATATGGAATATAGAAATGTCAATAAGGAAGACAATGCCTGCTTGGTTACTGAAAATTCAGGCTTCTAAACACACTTTATCCACAACGAAGTTATAGGGGGTTGAAAATGGCCTGAACTCTTTCGAGAATAGGATGGTACGGCCGTGCCGCTGTTTTGCTCGACTTGGCGGGGGCACTGCCGTGCCCCCAGATGAATCGTGTATTTAATTACAATATTATGGAGTTGTTGTGAACACTCGCCCGCCTTGGCACACAGAACTGCTGTTATCATTAAACTCACTTCCTTCCGCCCAGTACTGAGGTACAGTCAGCGACTAATTATATCCTACGTGACACATCACATTCAACTGTATTATTACTACATTGTTGTGCGGCCAAGGAAATTGAAACATTTACCTAGTCTTGAATCACGCTGGCGCGGTCTGATAGTAATTTTGGCAATTACCTATTATATTACATATAGCCATAAGTCCCACTGCTGGGCAAAGAAGGCTTAATAGGTACTCGAAGTTAAATGGTGATAAGGAAAATGTAATAAATATTGTTTGTTGAACTCAATGGTCAAAACTTATACTGGTTATTGTACATGTGTCATTCTAAGTATACCAAAGAAGGTAAACGTTTCAGTGCTTGGCCTCCTATTTCCAATTGTTGAAAAACAGAGTGCCTTTTTCGCCGACGACCCCGACTGCGAGTTGCGCGGGGCGACTGCTTTTATTATACTCCAGGCAAAATACGGTTTCGCCAAACATCAATTTATAATAGCCTGTTTTTTTTCTCCGTCATAAATACATATTTTAAGATACTCTATTTACGAATCTTACAAACTTTCGACCCGAAAGTAGGTATAAAAAAATACTGTCAAATATACGCCGATTTTATTAATTAAAATTAATAATAGTTGTCTATAATCGTCAACACAACAATATTATTGTCTTTAACCTGTAAACAATGAAATCCGACATTTTTTTTACATGTAAAATCAATATATTAACAAAATGCATGGCTTGGGTGACAGGTGACAGAAGTTGGTAGAAAAAAATTGTAATAAGTAGTACTTTGATTTGATTCTCATAAAAATAATTGATGAACCTATTTTGCTAAAAATCGTATAGATTTTTGTTTAGAATTGCATATAAATACATTTACTCCAATAAACTATCGGTAAATATATTTATAGGACCAAATTGTGTCCAAATTTAATTTAACTATATAGATTATTAAAGTAGTACACGAATCCTACAGAAAAAAGGTTTATGTAAAGCATAATACACATTTGAATAGTCCTGTTTAATTCTACAATTGAACTTGAGCTCTTTCCGCGTGTGTTAACGATCACATTCGCTCGCAACGGCGGCACGCAACGAGTCCTTTTCTGTGACGCGAAGTAGATAGATACCTACATTACCTACGCAGATTATTTGTAATCATTTATATCGTCTTCGACGATGTACTAGTAGGAGAATGCGACTATTCACGGTGTAATAATGGCGTAAGCGGGAAACGCGCTAACAATTAATGAAATTTATAAACATATTTTAGTGAAAACATGCCAAGAATTTAGTACATTTCTATGTTTGGTGTCTCAATGCTTCATAATTATTTACTGATAAATGTCATCATTATAAAACAGTGACGACAATTTTAACAGGTGATTTCCTACTTAAAGTAGTTAATTTCCCACTTAATCTGCGTAGGTAGTACACAGACCACTTAACCTAGGTTAAGTCGTCTGTGAGTTTGTAGTACAAGATCCATCTGCACATCATTTAAGTAACGGAAGTAGGTACTTAATTATTGGAATGGGTAAGAAAGAACACACTGCTAAAATACTGCTTAGCTGCTATAGCTATACAGAGTGGAAAAACCTATGGGCCCTGAAAGAAAACCACCGTAAATCCATAACATCAGTGGCGTGCACCACGTAAAGGCAGAAAGACACTGCCTGCCCTACTCAAATCTGTGATATTGTTTTACCCAAAGGGTAAAAACGGGACCCTATTACTAAGGCTCCGCTGTCTGTCTGTCTGTCTGTCTGTCCGTCTATTGTAGGTAGTTTGGGCTAATTTGGTTTATTTTTACTAATCATATGTTTAATCTTGGTGAAAATTTAAAGTCAGGCATTAATATATGTACAAAAAACGGGCATAAATATCTGTGTACGCCTCTGTCAGTTTTTATCCTTACTCTGGTACAAATATTAATATCCCTGACTGGTAAATTCGATTTTCAGCTACGTTACGCGTGTATCGACTCGATAAAAATGCAATACTTGAGTACCATTTGGTTTTGGTATTCGATGGTTATTCTCGCCAGTTCCCACCAATTTGCTAACACTCGTAACGGCTGTGAATTGTTTCCTATGGAACTGGACTGAGAAAAGTAACCCTAAGTAAAACCATTATTGTCCCCTAATCTAACTTTTTAAATTTGCTTACTAATATTAAACTGTCAAAGGAAAAATTACATACTGCCAACCACCACTAGACTCTGTTCTGTAAGCAAACTTGTGACATAAAAAAAAAACGATGGTACTATACCTATGTGCGGTTAAACATAGTGCTCGAACGGCTTGTTTAAATGGCATGTTTAAAAAATAAAAAGGCGGCAAATTACCTATTATTTAATTGATTACCTTGTATTTATTTTTATTTTAATATTCCCTCACATCGTTTGAGAAACGCACTATACAATCCTCGGCCGGAACATGGATTGCTGGACTCGTTGTATCCGGTTTACCCCAATCTCGTCTACTCCAGGCAAAATACGGTTTTGAAAAACATTAATTTAGCGTTTTTTATAATAGCGTTTTTTTTGTTGATTTCATTTGAAAATGTTATTCTAAGATGATTTGGTCAAGAATCCGACAAACTTTCCACTCGGAAGTAATTATGTAGATTTCAATAAAGCATGCATTATCTTTTTTTGTACGATTTATCTTGAATATTATAGAGCAAATGTAAATGAACCAAAATTAAGACAAAAACATTTATTAATATTTTTACTGACTTTTTAGAAGAACTTATCATTTTTTCGATGTCTGAAATTTTGTCGGATTTTGTCGTTGGGTAACTATTTAGTTGATAATATATCCGTTATACATAAAAAATAAGCTATTATAAATTATTTCCAAAATGGACATTTTTTCCATACAAGTTGTCAGTTCATTGCCTGGACTAGTCCAGCAATCCCTTACTTCACTGCCTCTGCAGTAATGTACTATTATTCAAAATAAGACACGTATAGTCTGGCCAGGGAAAGATGAGCCTATATTGTTTGCATATTTAGCAAGTAACCAAGTAAGAAAATCTCAATGAGAACAACGTTTACGTTTACACATTCCTATATGACTATGATGTAAGAAGTTTAATTATATTTTGCAAAAATGCTTCACAAGACGACGTTTGGGATGAAATGGGTAACTCTGGGTAGGTTGGGTAAACACCATCTCTAGGCAGGGTGTTCTTTAAATAAATCGATACTAAATAATTACAACATTTGGTTTATCAAGTTATTTCTTCCGACCTGACCCTTACTTATACAGTACATATGTAAATATTAAGTAGTTAGTAAAAAAGTGTTCGGTTCTGGCGCTTCGCCGGCCGCTGCCACGGCACGCTACGCTCGCTCGGCTCGCGCGATGTAGGGTCGCAAACTCGCAGTTCACCTAAAACTCCTCCTCGCTTCGCTCGTCGTCGTACCTACACCGACCTGCCTTAGTCTCTGTAAAACTACTTTGAATTTCATTCAAAATGAACATTTGACTAAACGTATGAAATGCGGAAAGTAATGCTGGATAAGTCAAAAATTGGCTATGAAACAAAAGTTGTAACAAAGCTCAAAAGACTGTAGTGGTAAAAGTTTTTCGGACAACTGACACATTTGGATAACATCAAATGGTAAATGAAAAAAGTAATGAATTGTATATTCGGAGAAGTCATAAAAATACGAAAAGTTTTCGGACAAAAGATATTCGGTCAATAAATTTTAGTGATTGCGATAGTAAATTGTAATTCAAATGTAATTCGGGCTAAAAGTAGGTAAATTAAATTTAAATAGTGTTTAATTCATGATAATGAGAGCGAGAGAATGAGCTGTCCTTAGGGTTTCCCTTCAGGTTCCATAGATTTTTTCACCCTGTATATTATCTAACGTGTAATATTGGGCATAATAAAAATCAAATAATAGGTAAGGGTATAAATCTCTCTAGTTTACTATTTTAACGAATTTTGCTCTATTACAATTACTACACGCCCACAATCTGTCTGCTTTGCGCAAAGGTTGACTGGTAGAGAATGCTTACGGCATTAAGTCCGCCTCTTGTACGATAAGTTGTCCTTAGTGCAATAAAGACGAAATATATAAATAAAACTGAACCAAAAAAGAAATTAATGTAAACAAAGCAAGCATCTTCCTCTAGTCTTAAAAAGTCCATCACAAACTACATAATATACACGTGTGCACAATCTTTGAAGTCCCTTTTTCCAACTTCCACTACCTACGTCAAAGTTCAAAGTTAAATTGCATAGGTATCTTCATCCCACGCTCGTCAGTGTCACTCATTGATAAATAAATAAAAATACTTAAATATTTTCATAATTCGTTTCACAACGAGTACCTATATTAAAATTTAACTACTATCAACAACTAGATCTTAGACGCGTTAGATGGTTTCGCGAATCGCTGCGATTCGTGCGGTACCTACCTAGTATGTAGTACCTACGCGGCGAGCGGGCGGCCGGCCAATCACGTTAGCTCTGCGGCTCGCGCGCGGCATTTTTAAACCTATTTTAACAGGTGTTTGTAATAACATTACTTGCAACCGATTTTATAAGGGGATTCGTACATTATTCGATGAAACATAGCTTATAATGAAAATCCCAAAAGTAACTGATCAATTTGCATTTTTTTAAATAGTTAAACAGCATTTAACCCCTAAAATCCACCCTCCGTTGTTGTTTAGTGTGCGATTCGTTTCTAATGTTTGTGTCCACTACATTCATCAAAGAATGTAGGAACCTACAGCCAATTATTATTTTTGGACACGGAAATATGGTAAATGAATAAAATGTTAGGGATCTACTAAATAGAAATGTAATATTCGGAAACATTGTTTGCCTGATTTATCATCAAACTTATAGAGGAAATATTAATTTATCAAAACAAAGAATAAAAAATGAGTTAATTTTTTTTTCCGATTTTACAGGAATTTATAAATTTTCAATTATTTATTAAAATATCTAAATCACAAATATTTTGTCGGATTTAGTCTCGTCGTTATTAATACAATTATAATTTATCTGTTACGCAGAAAAAAAAAGCTATTATAAATTATTTCCATTTCGCCATACTAGCTGACCCTATTTTGCCTGGAGTATTAGTATGTTTGTATTTACGTGTGCATGTTCCACCGTGAAGACACTTCAGTTCAGTTCAGTTTCTTTATTGCTAAATATCTATTTACAGGTCATAATCATAATGGAATTCACAATATACAGAATGTCTTATTAATAAAATGTCTAATACTAACGTATACATTTGTAAATTTGGACAGAACAATACATAAAATATGTAGGAGTACAATACCTAGGTACAATTAATAATAACATTTAAGATGATCGTACATCAGTCAACTATCCACCCACTTGTAAGAACTCATCCACACTATAACATGCTGCATCTATAAGAGTTGATTTGAGTTTTTTTGTAAATATCATGTCACTTTCAGATGATATTATGTGGCTCGGAACCTTATTATAAACTTTGGGGCCAATGATACTGACCTGAGCGACTTTCGGCACTTGGCTAGTCGCTGTGTAGGAGCAAGCAGCAGAGGCCGTCTGCGGTTATTACCTTCACGGCTAGAGTTCGTCTTATACTGCGCGAGATTTGACCTAACATATCGGCACGCAGTCAATATATAAACCGAGGGGAGTGTTAATATTCCGTGCTTTTTAAATAGATCCCTGGCTGGGTGATCTAGGGGTTTCCTGTCGATTATTCGCAGCGCGCGTTTTTGCATTTTAAATGCTTTGTCCCGGTGAGCAGCCAAACCCCAGAGATCTACACCTTGGATCAGGATAGAATTAAAATATCCGTAATAAGCCTTTTTAGGGTTCCGTAGCCAAATGGCAAAAAAAGGAACCCTTATAGATTCGTTATGTCTGTCTGTCTGTCTGTCTTTCCGCCCGTATGTCACAGGCATTTTACTCGAAAACTATAAGGTGTATTTGAATACAATTTTGAGGATAGGTGTGTTTTGTTAACCGCTACATAGTTTAGTAATTAAATTATTAAAAATAAAATTTTTTAGGGGTGCACTCCATACATAAAACTGAAACTCAACATTTTTTTTCATTGCAAGCCCACGTGTGGCACATGAATCGATAGGCCTTTCAAAATAAATATAAGGTTTCTCAGTATTTTTTTTGATTAATTGAATAGAGTCGGAGATAATCGCCTGGCCTGGCCTTATACCACTTACTGAGTCGGCGCAGCTGTCTTTGTTCTTCCGTGCTACATCTCTTCTTGCATTTCTATTCGTATTATTTCAGCCCCCAACCTTCCTTGTCCTCCCTCAGAGGCGTCTCTAGCCCAAGTCGCGCCCGGGTGCAATCATTACCGTAGCGCCCTCTAGCACCCCCCCTAGCGCGCGCTAGCGCCCGAGTCGAGCCTGGGAGTGGGGCTCGGCGCGCCCTAGGACCGTGCGCCCGGGTGCAACGCACCCCCTGCATTATAGGTAAAGCCGCCACTGGACTCCCTCTTATCTTATACTCTTATATCTGTGAGATGAAAAAATCGCGGGTTTGTGTTTTTTTTCCAAAAACTGATTCCAAATTTCCAAACCTAAAAATAAATGATCTCACCTGCTCACATGCATTATTGCACGAGAATGGTTGTGAAATGCGACATGTAATCGGGACATCCGGACATAAGATGGAATTTTGGGTCAAGCTGAAACTGAGAACTTCGTTCGCTTCGCTCGCTCGTTAAATTAATAGTCACCAGCTCATTATGCCAGATGACTTCCATTGCATCCCTCCGCATCACATCATTGTAATTTATCATTTCACTGTTGAGTTGGTTTCGGCGTTTCTTCTTAACAGTGGTCTTCCTTTTCAGAAACGCTGGTAGAATTTTGACTTGTAAAATGTGCCATTACGGCGTACTTGCAGAATATAAATTAATTAATTTCATTCATCAACTTAAGAAACATTCCGTTGTTCATAAATAGTCATAGACAACAGCAATACTTTTACTGATTTCAAGCCTTACACGGCCATGCAACGGATCATACGAGTGCGCGCCAATTTTTCCATTGCCAACTTAAGAAATCGAAGTCCTATTCCTTATAGTGGCACTACACTTGGCGGTATTTGCCCAAGTATTCGTGCTGCATCTTTTTTTGTCCTAGGGCAAATGAAAGAGAGGCAACGACGCAACGCGAACACGCATTCCCAGGTGTAGTGTGACCATTATGGTACGAGTACGAACGAACATCATATGGTGAACGCTGCCATTGCTGCGCAGCGCTCTTCACAAATTATTATGCGCTCAATTCTTCGCTCAATCCCAATTCAATTTGACCCATAGCCAGCTACGAATTCTTAGGTCACATTTACACTGGTTCCTCTGTCTGTAGCGATGGGCCTTGTGAATAACTGCTATTACGTAGTCGACCAAAAATGGTACGGCGGTCGGCGTGCGCGGTAGGCCTTTTAAGGTTGCTCAATAACCTTACGCGTAGATGGCCGGCGAAGGTGATCTCGGATGACAAGCGGTTAGGGCAACGAGAAAGGAAATAACCTAAATCGTCCAAAAGGCAAGGTGATCACCTCGAGGTTGCAAATTGCAAATTAGGGTGGCTCGCAAGCCAATTAAGTAAGTAATCATATAAGTTGGTGCACCAACTTACGATCGTATACTTATCTAGGCTTACGATTACAGACTGATCAACGTTCAATATGGCGCCGGGAGCTGTCATTCCATTAAAAACTGATAAAAACTTGGGGTAACCCACCCTTTAGGCCTGCAACACACTGGCGCGGCCTGCGGTGGCGGTCAATAGTAAAGTTGACAGCTAATGTTAAGTTTACTATTGACCGCCGCGGCCAGGCCGCGCCAGTCCGCTGTGAGAGGCTATGTTCTTAAAGCAGTTATTACA
This sequence comes from Epinotia ramella, assembly GCA_947578815.1. Taxonomy (NCBI): domain Eukaryota; kingdom Metazoa; phylum Arthropoda; class Insecta; order Lepidoptera; family Tortricidae; genus Epinotia; species Epinotia ramella. Next base: position 25,902,466 of record OX388211.1, read on the forward strand.
CAACATTGGTATCTAAGGCATTCATCAGCACACTTTAAGAATTAACCTAAATAAGTTCGTATTACGGTTTCATAGGAATTTCCTGGCTGCGCTGCGGTTGTGGAAACTGGAAATTCGAATAAAGACAAATCTTCTTAGTTCGAATTTAACCTATATTGCTTTGACATAGAGTGCTCATGACATACATTAGTAAAACGTCGAGGACTAGGAGTATACCTTAGAATTTAGATGCATTTTTTCTGTATTCGACATAAAAGGAAGCGGATGAGTTTCATTTCACATATCATGCTGGCACAGCGGAACTAAATAACATAGATAGTTTATTTATCTAGTAATTGATTGATCCGACATGACTGCGGAAGTCAGAGAACAATATTCCTTTACTAAGGCCTACTGTCCACGAGGCGTAGCTGCATAGACGCTGCACGCATCGCCGTGCAGCATTCATGCAGCCCGGCCACAGACCACTTAACCTAGGTTAAGTGGTCTGTGAGCCCGGCGTACTGACGTTGTCCACGAAGCGTAGCGTAAGCGTATCGTAGCCTGCATTTTCTTTCATTCGTGACAATGTCGTCCAGTGATGAAGACGTTATTTCGGCCTATTAATTATCTTCAAAGTCTGCGACGACGCCGTTTATATTGGATACATCCATACAACGTATTTCATTCATTTTATAGAATGAGTAAAAGGACATTTTACGGGAATATTCCGTGAGGTTATTATAGTACAGACACGGATATTTTTCCACTATTTGCACAAACTTTGCAGCTGTTCCCGCCATTTTTTCTCACAAATACTCAACGTGCTGTTCGGTGCGATGCAGCCCGGCGTATAGCACGCGGTACACCCGGCGGCATGAAGCTTGCATGCAGCGTCGCTGACGCGACGTTGCCGCTCCGTGGACAAAGTTTGGTTGGTTTTGTATGTAGGCTGCAAGCAAGCGTACACCAAGCGTACAATGACGAATACGCGTCTATGCAGCTACGCTTCCGTGGACAGCAGGCCTAACTATTCCGCTAACAAACGTGCAGTTCTATTAGCGGTGATGAGATGCAACGATGCGGTTCTCTATTGGAAGGCATAAAGTCATTTGTACTATTATTGTTACGCATAATTGCTTTTCGCCGGAATAGTGATGTGCATAATGCTCATTACGCATAATTATATACGCATAATATTAAAAAGCATAAATACTGAAAGCATAATCTTCATGAAGACTAATGTCAAAAAGCATAAGCACAAATAGGCATAATAATCAATTGGCATCATATCAAAATGCATAACAGTAATGTAAACCTAACCTAAGCGCCAGCGTGTCGACGTCACCCCGCTTCGCGGGGTGCCTATTTCCGCTCTAAGGGACGCAAGCAGAACCTAACCTAACCTACTAATGATACCATTGTTACGATTATTTGTTTTGTTTTACTGCGGGGGGCCCCCCCGTCCCCTGAGTCCTTCCAGAACCAATAGCAACGTGGTTTAGCAACTATCATTCATCTAAGAAAATAAGTCAATATTATAATAAATGTTTTCACAATATTAATAAATGCATTGTAACAACGAAATTGAGTTTTAGTCATTTAGAAAACTGAAATAATGGATAAGAAATTATAGATAATGACAGATATACCAAATAATTATTAGCCCAAACAATAGTATGCGTAATATGTATTCGGCCAATACAGATTAGTTCAACTGAAATTATGCTATTAGCGTAGTATGCCAAACAGAGTAGTAGGCCAAAGTATTATTATGCGACAGTATTATTATGCCAATAAAAATTATGCCAAATCAATTATGCGAAACTATATTAGTCTAAAAAAAAATATGCCAATGAAGGGGATCCCCAACGGTGCACGTGCAAACATGCAAATATTTGCAATAAACCACTACCAACAATGACAAAACCTTGACACGTGTTCCGCCTCTCTACGAGGCATCATCAACCAACATCCCCTGCCAGCATCTCCTCATGCACCAGCATCTCATCATCGCTAATGGCCGCCTGAGCACAAATTAAACGTCTGTTAGAAGGTCGCCAACACGCCTCTCCGAAGTCTCCGACCGAGCGACCTTGGTCCGGCCGACCGTGTATAGACAGTTGTTTGCAGCATACGTAAACGGTCGGTCTGGAGCAAGGTGGTCACTCGGGCGGAGGGGCGTATTGGCGACCGTCTAGCAGACGTTTAACAAACGTTTTTTCCCTTAGGATAAGCTGTGTTGAGAGCCAGTCTGTAGCTGTCGAAATAAGCATCTTCAAATCAACAAAGAGTCTGCAACTTATCTGTATTCGCAAACGGGTTATACAGGGATTTAAGTGCGCGTGTCTTCTGTGGACATTGCCAAAGTTACGCTTCTCACAGACACAGACTAGCGCGGCCTGGGCGCGGCGATCAAGGATTTGGGATAGCTCGCACACTGTCTATTTGTATTGTATTTGTAACGAGAGCGAGTGTTACTGGGCGGCCCGGTTTTTGAAGATAATAAAGTACATAAATATTGAAATACTTAAAAAAAATGTGGATTATTTGTGAAATATGACTCGTTAGCGGCTTAGGTATGAATATGTTGACTTCGTGTTTTTAATTGCAGACCCATACGTCAAAAAAATAAAGACATATACGAGTACTTAAACCGTTTAATGATGATTTTAAGACCAATCTTTGCAATTATTTTCTCTCGAGCCGATTTCGTCCAATTATATGTATCGAGCCCGTCCACGGTCTTTGAAATATGGTGGATAATGTGGATATTAACATTTTTTTTGATGTGTTAGACTAGAACAAAGAGTTTTTCTTAAAAAACTGCTTTTTAATAACATCAATTTCAACAAAATTAGGTCTTGTCAGCCTCATAATCCGCATAAACGGCGTCTCCTCGTACTTATAATGTATATAATGATTTCATTTTATTCCCTTGACTATTGACCACAGGAAATATACGGCTTTTCTTGTACTCCATCTGTATGACCCAGTCCTACATCAAAAGGCTCCCGAGGTTTCGGGAATACGATTTGTTTTTCTATGACTCTTGGGAGGTCTTGCCCTTGAGCACTGAAGGAGGGGTACTGGACCCTCATGTTGATGCGTCTCTGTCAGTTGTTGTGTCTAATCCAACATCGATGACGTCACAAGCAAAGCCTTGGCAAATGACCAGCCAACGAACCCAAGGTGCATGCGCACCGTGACGTGACCTTGGTTCTCGGTTACGAGATGCGCGTGCGCGGAATAGTAAACGCTTGTTTTGTCATCTATGCTATTATTCTTTACGCGCTCATGCGCCTCACCCCACCCGTCACGCCTAACAAAACTAGACCTCTGCCTACGCTTAGTTACTACGAATCGCGGTGTCAAGACATATTTGTGGGTGAGCGTTGAGGTGAACTTAAAACAAGTTACAGAATAGCGGCGGAATAGCTAGGGTCGCTATTCGCAGGATATCCGCCTGCTGCAGATTATGTTCCACCACTGGATATGAAGCTACGTGTTTTTCACAAGTATTTTATTCAACGTACCTACACTGCCCCCCTTATTCTGTAACTTGTTTTAAGCTCACCTCAACGCTCACCCACAAATATATTTTGACACCGCGATGCGTAGTAAAGTAACTAAGCGTGGGTGGAGGTCTATAGTTTCGTGACTGGTGACCGGCGGGTTGAGCCGCATTGGCGCGTAGGGAATAAGAGCCTTATCACACTTGCGATTTGCAAGCGATTTTGTATGAAGGCGTTGACGCAGCGTGTACGCCGCGACTGATAATTGTATAGAAAATACGCTCGCAAATCGCAAGTGTGATAAGGGTAAGGCCGTTGAGATTATCACTTATAACACAAAAATAACACAATCACTTTTGTGATACCGTAACACAAATATAACACAAAAGTAACACTATTTTTTGTAAAGGTTGTTTCATAATAGTATTAAAATAAAGGGTAAGGAAAAAATAACATTTTTTTTTACGTATGTTAATATATTTATAATGACAACATTTTAGAATACATGATCGATCGGTATTTGACTAAATCAGTATTTTTTATGATGATCTGTTTTTATAAAAAAAAGATAATTTCCTTTTCTGTATAAAAAACAGATCATCATAAAAAAATACGACAAATTGAGCATTATTCCTAGGAAACAAAAAAGTTTTCAAAATTATTGCAAACAAAAGAATTTAAAAATATATTTCAAGTAGAAACTAAATGATTCATAAGTTCACGTGGTTGTCTGAAATAATAATAGCCGCGATTCACGGAATTATATAATAGAAGACCTAATTCAAGTTTGATCGAATGCGGCATCACTGGTGTACATCGTCCGGTGAGAACCTAAACTGTCTAATTACACGTAATAGTAGGTACATGAAAACTCGACCTTATTTCTACGTTAACACAGTTGATATTTGTTTTATTTTGCAAATGCACTAAATAGTGAGTTTTGGTTGTCACCCGACGACCATACTGTAAGAATAATACGTTTAGACTGTAAGTACTATTCAAAATAACAATTTGAATAAATCTCACGATAGTATGAAAATGTTTTTCTTTACTATTACAGTATTCTCAATCTGCATGACTCTTTACACTTGTTTTGTGTTACTGAACACAAAAATTTGTGTTATGCATAACACAAAACTAACACAAAACGCCATAATATAACACAAAACCAGTTTTTTACAAGCGTTTTAGGTTATAAAACCATATTAAGTCAAACTAGACGCAAATGTACATGTTTCATGTAAGCTTTAAACATAAACGAAAACAACCATAGTAAAGTGAACTTCTGAAACGCTTACTTACTAGAGATATTCATCAACACAAATTCTGACGAAAATATGCGACTCACTTTCAACTTTTCTCATAGACAAACTAAAAATGGCAGTTTCTTTTTTTTAACATTGATTGACAGCTTACGGTGTTGCTGTGCCAAAATACGTTTTTCCCCAGTTTTCTGTTAATATTTAGGGGTAATTATGCATAACACAAAAATTTGTGTTACGAAAGCCAAAACTCTGCCCACTAATCTAAAGACCTATAAAATACGCAAAACAAAGTATTTAAACACCGTTCTTGGTCTTACAGAAAGTAATGTGTCTCACCTTTCAAACGTATTTAAACGTTTTTTTCTAAATGTTTAATTATGAAAATAATTCGTAGTTGAAAAGTACTCGGAAAAAAGCGACACGTCATTTTCGACCAAAATTAGGGGGGTTTGATGAACATAAATGCAAATATTTTATAGAAACAACAACATTTATTCAGTTTGCGAAATGGGGAAACAAGCTCAATAATTGCTTTATAGAATCAACTAACAACAACGGCAGTAGTGCTTACATATTTGGAGAAAACGTGCTGGAAAGTTTTGTTCCGACCAAAACTGACAATGTCGGCGGCCTTACCCATAAGGCTCTAACAGCCCTGTTCGTATAAGTAAGGGCGGCCACATACAGTCGGAATACCGTTTCGCAATTTCGATTCGTAATATCGATTTGGGATTTCGCGCGCTGTAAATACAAGTCTATGGACCGACGTTGGAACGACGAGAACGCCACTCGTCGCCCAAGGCAGAAATATGGGCAGTAAACATTATGCACAATCTTTACCAGTGAATGGGCTGGCATAAAACGCAGGCAGGCTGGCATAGAAGAGGCAGATGTCCCATTGCTCATACAGCATTTACCTTAGATGTTTCTTGATTTGTCTACGCCTGCCCCCCCCTTAAGAGGGGGCGCTCCGCGAAATCGGGGTTCTTAGATTGAATATTTACCTATGACAAACTAAAGCGAATGCCAGGAAAAAGAACATACCAAAACTACATCATATTTGCAATTGAATCGTCTGAACAAAACCATACAAAACCAAAATTGCCTCGATAGAAAAGAACCGCCAAAACATGTCTTATTTTTACTCAATTTCAATAGTGTGAGGTTCCCGTGCATATAAATTAAGTAAAAGTTGAGTTTATAATAGCTTTTCACATTACCTAATGAAAGTACTAGCGGGGTATTTTTATGTAGTCCCTTTTCAGACTTATTGAGGTGAAACGTATTTGGCGTATAGGCCTTTTTTATTTAGCGCGATACCCTTTCTCCCGTCGCGTGTTTCGTGCGGTTCTGTATATCTTTTGTTGCCGTTCGCGGGCGGAGTCAGTCGTAATCGCTCCGCTGAGACGAGAGGACTACATTCTGTGCTCTCACGACAGCACGATGAACATAATTATTTCAATAATATTGTGACCCAGTATATTCGTCCAGTGAATGAACATAATCATTACATTCCAGTAGATATTTTGCTACATTTTGAAATAATATATTTAAAAGTCGACCTTAACATATAGATCTTAAAGTTCAAAATACAACTATAAGATTACGCAGCGATCGGCGGGTGACCGGCTTCTTAGAATAATTTGTGCAGTACATGCAAAACTAGACGAACATCTTTCTGTCGATCGTGTACTTACTTTATGAAAGATTATCACTATCACTATCACTACATAGTATAAAACAAAGTCGCTTCCCGCTGTCTGTCCCTATGTATGCTTAGATCTTTAAAACTACGCAACGGATTTTGATGCGGTTTTTTTTAATAGATAGAGTGATTCAAGAAGAAGGTTTATATGTATAATATAGTATCCGTGCGAAGCCGGAGCGGATCGCTAGTTGAGAATAAATCCGGTTATGTTCAAAATCGATGTCTGAGAGGTCTAAATACGAATTCATAGTCAGAAATATTTCAAAAAGTGGTCGCATTATTTAAAATTTTTGAAACATTCGTTGTAAATTAATATGCGCGTTTTTTAAAGAACAACATACATTGGCAGGCTTCTCGAGGGTGAAGATTCTAGAAATGATGTCCATTTTGAATTCCAAGATGGCGGCGGACATTGCTTTTCGAATTTAAACTTTCGTGAGACGTGTTGAAACAATACTTATAATTACACGGTTCAACTCACGTATTAAATGTCACTACGGGCGACATGTTTCGAACTCTTCGGGAATTCTTCTTAAGGACGAGTGTTTTCGCGGCGGTGTCGCTTGAATCTTGTCGTGATTCAAGTGACACCGCCGCGAAAACACTCATCCTGAAGAAGAACTTCCGAAGAGTTCGGAACATGTCGCCCGTAGTGACATTATTGACATTGTTTTTCTTTAAAGTCATCGCGGGTGTCGCTTTTAGGGTTATCGAGAGTGCAGATTCCAACAATTATTGCCTGCGAACTTGGACATTTTGATATTAAAAAAGTGAACATAATTATGCACTTTTTCTTTAATATGTTCAAAATTGATAACTAAAGGGCCAAAGCGTCTCCATTGTCTCCAAGTACGAATCCGAGATCAGAATTGAAAAATTTGGCCGCCACACAGTAGTGGCCTGAAAATCTGACTTTCATAGACATGATCGAAGTTTTCATAATATATTATAGTTTTTTTTTAATGCTACTAATAAATTCACGGTTAAATTCACGTATTAAACGACACGACAGGCGACATGTTTTGAACACTTCGGGAGTTCTTCTTCAGGATGAGTGTTTTCGATGTTTGTTTTGAAGAAGAACTCCCGAAAAGTTCGAAACATGTCGCCTGTTGTGACATTTAATGCGTGAATTTAACCGTGGATTTAATAGTAGTATTTTAGACATGTCTCACAAAAGTTTAAATTCGATTATAGCTTTTTTTTGCTTTAGGCTTTTACTAGCCATTATTATGCTAGCTCACAAGCCTTACGTGATTTAGTAAAAAAACGGAAGGCCATATTTCAGTTATAGCTCCGGTGGTTTTTTAAGCAACAAAATGTAGGTAGTGGTATTCCTTGGGTACCTAATTAAAGTAATTTGTACTCTATAAAGTGAGTGTTTTCGCGGCGGTGTCGCTTGAATCTTGTCGTGATTCAAGCGACACCGCCGCGAAAACACTCAATCCTGAATAAGAATTCCCCAAGAGTTCGAAACATGTCGCCCGTAGTGACGTTTAATACGTGGGTGAACCGTGTAATTATTGACATTTTTTTTCTTTAAAGTCATCACGGGTGACGCTTTTAGATTCCAACAATAGGGGCGTAGACACTAAATAAAATAATGTAATATTTTCTCGAAGAAGGATAAAAAAATTGTCAAATGGAGAAAAAATCAACGCAAAAGGTTAAATAATCACGAAGTTATAAGTGTCCAAAGTTTTAAGAAGGGATGTGTTCTGTCCCTTTTTCGCAAAACGCAACTTCATATTGAAACAATGACGCTGGAAGAATGTGACGTCACAGAAGACGGCAACGTGCCGCGCGCATCGTGGTCGGTGACGCCGTCGACGCGGCCTGCCGGCAGCATCCTGTAATGTGACGTCACACACCGTTTGCGTTTTCTCTCTCTAACAAGCAATATTAAAACGGTTGTAGCTTCGTAATTTTTGAGATATCTGAATGGGATTTTCATCACTATGCATATTTTTTTGCCTTCTTTCTTTTGGAGTAATAATAATTTTCGAGTCTGCACCCGAATTATTGCCTGCGAAGTTGGACATTTTTATATTAAAAAAAGTGAACACAATTTTGCAGTTTTTCTTTAATACGAGTATGTTCAAAATTGATAACTAAAGGGCCAAAGCGTCTCCATTGTCTCCAAGTACGAATCCGAGATCAGACCCCGTATCATGGTCGGCCTTATCACTCGATAAGTGACAAGATAGGGGCATCGTCTCGTTCTATCAAACGGTGTCAGCCAGTGACGGACGCTCTATCCTGTCACTTATCGCGTGATAAGGCCGACCATGACACGGGGTCAGAATTGAAAATGTTGGCCGCCACACAGTGGCCTGAAAATCTGGCTTTCATAAACATGATCGAAGTTTTCATAATAAATTACAGTTTTTTTTTAATGCTACTAATAAATTCACGTATTAAATGACGCGACAGGCGACATGTTTCGAACTCTTCGGGAGTTCTTCTTCAGGATTAGTGTTTTCGATGTTTGTTTTGAAGAAGAACTCCCGAAGAGTTCGAAACATGTCGCCTGCCGTGACATTTACGTTAATTTTTTAACCGTGGATTTATTAGTAGTATTTTAGATATGTCTCACAAAAGTTTAAATTCGATTATAGCTGTTTTTTTGCTTTAGCCTTTTACGAGACATTATTATGCTAAATTACAACCCTTACGTGATTTAGTAAAAAAACGGAAGGTCATATTTCAGTTATAGCTCTCGAAACTGACTTAGCTACTAGCGAAAATTATATCTTCAAATATAGGTACTTACAGATTTTGTCTTTCTTTCCACTTATTATAATTATCTATAGGTATTCATCATGTTTCATCTGACTGTCGGGGCATATACTATGCGAGAAGGAGCGGGGCAGCAATAGACGCATCAGCGCGGCAGGTACGGGGCGCGCGGGTGATTTCTGATTTTTCCCTGGCGATACGCCCCCTCTTAACAAAATCGTATTTGAAAATATTAGTTACCTTGTGTAATTTAAAGAGATGGGCCTAGCAAACAAGCAATGCAATGAGAAATTTCCGAAACTTTCTATGAGGAAAGTTCTCGGTTATTCTCCTCATTCATCGTCCTCCTAGCGTTTTTCCCGGTTGTGCCCCTAAAGGAGCCTGGGGTCCGCTTTGTCACCTAATCCCAAGATTTAGCATAGGCAGTACAGTTTTACGAAAGCGACAGCCATCTGACTGTCCAACCCAACCCAGAGGGAAAACTAGACCTTATTGGAATTAGAACGGTTTCCTCACGATGTTTTCCTTCACCGTAATGCTAATCCTTACAAAATTAAAGGGAACTGCAAACTTGCCATGTTCTCGCGAAAGTCTCCAGTCATTTCTCTGAATATCTACGAGTATTTCAGCCTTGTGGCTCACGACCCCCCGGCCCGGCCCGCAGCTAAAGTCGCCATCAGATGAACACGTCTCTAATGCCTCAACAAGAGAGACGTGTTCAGATATTTGTGAGCACTTTGGCCGCTCCGATATATCTGATGGCGACTATACTTGAACTGTGTAGGTATGCTAAAAAAAATGTAGGGATCTCATATTTGTAAAATAAAACATATACTCGTAATGTAAGAAAGGCGCAGGGCGGGGAGTTGTGGAATATTCTTCTAAAGTTAGAGTCTGATGACCTTATGGGCGACGATGATGACGCGACGCCACCGAAGACCACTTGGTGACGTTGGTCCAGAACAGGACCAAAAAGAGACGCATATTGACGCTGCATCAGCGCAAGATAGAGAAAATGGAAGAGAGACAAGGAGAGACGACCCCAGATAATTGGATAACGAGAAGAAGAAAGGGGGTCGCGCGCGCCGTGTAAAAGGTTGAGAAACACTGTTGTAAAAACAAGCTATTGATGACAAGTATTACAAATATTCCATTCCAAACGGACACGGAGCCCTAAAAGGAGGATGTGTCATCGGCCAGCAACGCGCGTATGTCGATATGGGCGACAGAAGACGAGCTGTGTCCACTACTAATCCGTATTCCGTTGCAATAAGGTCTACCTACGGTCAATTGAATTGTCGATGGTACAGCCAGGCCAGCATCAAAAGTAACAGCGCAAACGGAGACGTGAAAAGTCTTTATTAAAAGGGAATAAGAGCTTTTGACGTCTTGATTGCGCAATGCGCAGTTACTTTTGATGCTGACTGTACTATTAACAGTACCTATATATGTATTATTGTACGACACTTTTCCTGTAAACATCGGTAAATATAACTGTCCTGTTCTATATTATTCGTTGTGTCTTTAATATTCTGCGAAATACATCGTTTATATGTAAGAAAAAATACAAATGAGGTAAATAAACGCCCTCTTTGAAATACTGACGCCAATAATTGACCACGTCAATAATGTTTATTGCTACGAATTAAGAGGGAAGGACAGAAATGACGGGGCAAGTGTCAAACACTGGACGGACCTATCTATATACCTTATTATATTACCTTACCTGCCCGAACGTTTATTACCTTCTTGACAGTTGACATATTTTGCCACTTAGGCATCAATTTATTTAACCTGATGGCAGTGTTTTTTTATATTTTATTTGAATCTTATCGTTATGATGTTTCTCGAACTTTGGGTTTTATCTACATTTTGGATTAAAATAGTTAACATTCGGGTAGCACTTTCAAAGAAAAAAAAGACCGGGTTGCACTCCGGAAGTGCCGGCAGAAGTGAAAACTCAATAACATTGTAACAGTTTTTCGATCAGCTCGCGTGACATCTTACGGTGTCACCCTAAAAATGAATTTTGAATGAATTTTCGGGGCCAAGAACAGCGGACGGCGGTGGCGAACAAAATACCAATTTGTTTTTGCCATTGCCAAATATTTTCCAAAACTATTCTTTAGGAATAACGTCCAAATTCGAACTATTCGAATTTGCAAGAACAGCGGACGGCGGCGGCGAACAAAATACCAATTGGTTTTTGCCGTTGCCAAATATTTTTCAAAGCTTTATCTCTTTAGGAATAACGTCCAAATTCGAACTATTCGAATTTGCTCAATAGCAAAACGATGAAGGACGCGTGGAAAAAATTACAAATTCATTTGCAGTTTTGAATGAAGTCGAATCGGCTAACAGCAAAAAGTGACCTCCTTCACATCTGACGTCACAAAAATCTGTTGCGTATTTAGCAATTTTTCTCCATCCCAAAAAGTGCTTAGCGCCGCTAAAGAAGTTTTCACTTCAAAAATACAGTATGATATTTTTATAAACATAAATTAAACTATAAAACTAAATACAGGGTGTCCCAAAAATACTATCAGCCTATCACATGTCACATGTAATGAAAGGCATTGATACCCCCCAACAACACATAGGTGGCCATGGTTTTTTTATGACCATTAACTTAACGTAATTATTTACCCCAAACTAAATGTGTTAGGGTTAATTATATATACAATTATATACAAAATCTATACGCACATTTTTAATTTTAATTAAGTAGGTACTACTTTTGGTATCGCTATGTAAATACATACTTACATATATGATTCGGTATAACAATATATAGTGGTGGTATGTATATTGGTAATATATATTATTGTAGTTTAGTACTATGCATGTTGGCATTTTCCTGTGGTTGGAATATAACAATAATAATAGACATTTATTCAACATGTTTGTAATAACATAGATTGTAAGCCCTACTAACAAAATATGGATTTTTTATGGTCCGAAATAAACGATATATTTTTTTTTTTATTTAATTTTTAATAACAATTTTATATATTATTGAATAAATCCCCCAATTTAATTATTTGGCAAATTGTGCAAAGTGTCGTACCACACGGAATTTATATACAAACTGAGGTAGATACTTGCATACAACGAGAAACGCACCTCCGTCCGGAGATGCGTCGCAGATTCGCAGTGTGACATCGACATCCACCTTAAACTTTTACTGTTTCAAAGTACGTGTGTTGTTGGCATTGGCCTGTTAAATTTCTGTTTTACTACGCGCGTGGTTTAATATTTTTTAACATGTTTACTTTATCAGATAGTTTGCAAAATCAAATATTTATTCAAAGTTTAATCATAATAAAATATTTGCAACGTACTACCGTATTAGTTCATACTTTCAAAGTTCTCCCGAATAAGACAGTGTAAAAGGCCTTACAGAATAGCGTCATCAATGTCATCAATTAGTGAATTCAGCGACTTGATATAAATGAAAGTATTCGGAATCCATTGACGCGTCATTTGTATATCGTACTACTCAATGAGTCACACTCAGAACAACATATGATAACGTTGACTCACGCGGCCCTGTACCTAAGTGCTTTATTTTTATTGGTTAGCGTCATGTTTTGTTCGCCATTTGCTTGATTTAATTTAATTATTTCGTTGTCCTCGTAATTAATGTTTTGTGATCCGTACATATTTTTCCTATTCAAACACAACAGTACTTAGTACTTACTAACTATTTTTATGAGAGGTTTTTTTTTCTTTGGGGAATGCATTTACGCATTCCGCCTGGCTGGGGAACCAGGACTGTGCTGACAAATAGATATATATGCCGAGGACTGTGATGATGATGATATAGATAGTGGTCTAATTCTCAAGTTGCATTCGACCTGAACCCTGTGACAATACTGTGAAGTGTATGGACGTTTAGCTGTGGTATAAGACGGAATATATAATTAAGTAGTACGAGTAGCTGGCGACTTTCTCGCGCAACGCATCAGCATTGAAATTCAGCAAGGAAATGCCGGCGGCATCCTCGATACAAACAAATGCCTGTAGGGCCTTTTTAGGATTTAACTTATTCTTAATTTAATTTAGTTAATGTAATTTGCGGACTTGTAGAAAATCAATTATTACTGTAAGTAGTTCAATTCGACTGTAAAAGTATCCATTTCCAGCCAGCAAAGTTATTCGGTATTGAAGTATTGGTATTTCCATAGAAGTTTGTACACAAGGGGGTTTTCTTAAAACTAAAACTGACTGAAGAGATATAGTAACATAACTTGTGCAGCTGACTGTGTGTTGGTACGTTTGTAATACTCATAAACAACCGCAGAAACAGAAGACGGGTGCGGATTTCTCGTCCATATAAGGCAATGTCTGGAGAGCTGCATGTACAATATTATATGTAACAGAGGGACAGTAGGGCGGTAAGTGATGACTCACAGTCCGCAAGGGGTGCAGAAAATCGATGGCAGACGAAACTAATCGCCCGCCATGCCAGTGCATTTGTGCAGGGCGGAGTGGACTGCAAATTTTCACAGGTTTTTCATTTCCATTAGTGATTATTACTTAACAAATATTTACTGGCGGAGAGGTGATTGCTCTCTGCTACAATCCGACATACTTATACTAAGTTGACATGTTTTGTGAAGGCAATGCAATGCAGAAAACACTCGATCGTTTGTTTCGTTTGTTATATTAGCCTGCAATGTCTCTGCTTTGGTAAACTCTTTTATCTATGCTCTGTGTGGACTTATATAATAGGGACATGTGGTGAGTTGAGCCAGTCAGGTTGTGGATCAGTTTCACATAGTTACGCCTGGAGGATAATTGACATAAACCACATACTGTGACGTTAGTTGACCATCTATTCTATATTAGTTTATGTTCCCGGAAACAGAACAATTCTACTTGGGATTTTCATTTATTCAAATCTGTACGGTCAGACGGGTAAAAAAAAAGCTTTAGCGTCTCGTATCACTTCGCCCTACCCCTATCAAAAAATAGAACAATAAAATACCTAAATGATATTTTTCACTCAGTTACTCAAAGATTAGGATAGAATAAAATATTAATAAATATTTATAGCACACAATACACAATACCTTCTATTTAATAGATTTCATCCACCCTAAAAAAAACGCCAGATAATACACATAAGCATAGTTCTTTTCTGTGTAGTACCTATAGGATAGGAGCTGTCTGTTTTTTTTTCTTTCGTGTGACAGAGATTTAAATTCGCGTCTCTCCTGTGGAGCTGTGGACAACGCAATAAAAATGAATTGTTTGGACTTAGATAATCCTCATAAACGGCGTCCTCATAATCCTCATAAATCCTCTTCTATAATTCTATGTTTTATTATAATATTAAATAAGCACAGAAGCCCTGAACTGTTGAACACAAGAAGTACGACCTTTGTTTTTCTGACTGTTTATGACCCTCTGCATGTTGCTTTTAAATTTTGTTTGTTGTATCTCTTCATGTTTTAACTTGTGTATGTAGATAGATATCTATCTATCTTATCAATCTCGTCATCCTCCTAGCTTTTTTTCCCTGTAGTTCTCTCTGTAGGGGTCCGTTTTTAGGGTTCCGTAGTCGACTAGGAACTCTTATAGTTTCGCTTTGTCTGTCCGTCCGTCCGCGGATAATCTCAGTAACCGTTAGCACTAGAAAGCTGAAATTTGGTACTAATATGTATATCAATCACGCCGACAGTGGTAAAATAAAAAGTGTTTTTTTTTTATTAGGGTACCGTATAGACGTAACGTGAGGAGTGTTTTCTTTTTATAGGTATTTAAAAATTAATAGGGGTTTGCTCATCCAGAATCATTTTTGATAATGTTAATATTTTCGGAGATAATCGCTCCAGTTGTAAAAAAAATGTGTCCCCCCCCCTCTAACTTTTGAACCATAAGTTTTAACAATATCAAAAAAATCTCAAAAGTAGAACTTTACAAAAACTTTCTAGTAAAATTATTTTGAACTAGATAGGTTGAATAGTTTTTGAAAAAAAATACGAAATAATTTCTGGACGAAAAACTACGGAACCCTAACTGAGCGTGGCCCGACACGCTCTTGTCCGGTTTTTATTTTGTGTGTATCTATAGATTCTATGAGCTATAAGATCTGACGCTAGAGTGGTCGCAGACGTGGAACTCCCAAGATGGTAGGAAAATTGGGCTCCACGATTACGCCGGGCTCCTGTAGGTATAGAAGGGTTCAATCTCCCAAGACGGGACTGGTGTAACATTAACCACTCCGTAGTGGCCACGGTCGCTGCGCTCACTACAAACATCGTTGCGGATGGACGAAATCCCCAACTGGCTCCTGTGATGCCAAAGAACTGAAAGAACAAACAAACCATCATTATAATCGAGGATTGCCTCATAACGCGCTACGCCGAAGGACCTCCAGAAGAGCTGATCAAGTGATCACCCTTAGCGACAAGGCTATCAAGTCGCTGACGGATCTATAAATCAATTTATAGTTGTATTTATCTTGTTTCTGTTTTCAATAAATGCCATACGATTAAATAATAAATAGTAAATTACATGGTGGGTGTTTCTCGAAAGCCGTAATGCTCGGCTCGACACACAAAAGATAAATCCAATTGTCATAGTCCCAACCACAGTGGATGTAGTGTAGGTATACATACGTAACAGATATCTTATCGTCGCCAAAGCTGTATTTCGACTAATTCAGAATCGGTAGGTAAATCTACAACTCATTACTGATTAGTCGTAATATTTCCTTGATTGCAGCAGGAAATTACCAAACTTCTAAAAATGGGTATGATCACGGACTTTAATTGTTGAGCCAAATGTCACTTTATACTGGACACTACAAAGCTTAACTATTTATAATAAAAATAATAATAATAATAAAGCAGAGATAAAAAGTGAGACAGTTTTATTAGGCAGGCGTCCGATGTTTCATCCAATAGCCCAGCCACTAGTCCATCATTTTAACCCAATAACCCTTTTCATTTAGATTCCCTCAACCATCAATAGGCGCTATACAGCCCAGCGGGTGCTGTCTCTGTGTGCGTCTGCGTCCCATGACACGGGCAGGGACAGCATCCTCTCGGTGTACTCCTTGCATTTCATTAAATTGTCAAAAGGGCTTCTACGTGTTGGTTCAGTTAGTACTTGTAGGTACCTAGCTCCACGCATGCCTCCCAAAGGTCCGGGACATCATTGCCCCGTGAGCGGGAAAGACATACATAATAATAATAATAATTGTATGTATAGTTTTATATTTTACTTTTTATATCATTATTGTAAAAACCTAATTAATAAAGAAGATAATAATTCATAAAACAAAATTGGTTGACACCTAAATGGTTCAACAATTAAAGTCCTTGACCGTACTTGACTTTTACAATAAAAAATAGGCGTTTCACAAAAATCTGTATTGTGATTTATGGACACCCTGTATAATAGATTGACTTACTTATTGATCGTGCGGTACACGATCCAAATCGACAAAAAACGATGACGTAATATATGGACAAGCCCGAAGTAGCGTAGCGAGCTTCCTCGAGTCAAGAGCCTTCGCAACCTCCTATCCTAGGTACTATGTCGTCACAATCACGATTCACCGTTGAGAATAACTGGTCAATGAGTGCGGGAATATCATGAGCTGATAAGACGAGCCCTTGCATGTACTTACGTGCATAAAGCTTCATAAATTGATATTGCATGCCTTTTTTTAACACTACAACTGTATCAAACATGAACACGGCCCAAGTAAGCAGACACCGTCGCTTATGGACGCTTGAGACGCCAGTCCCGCTATTCTGTAACTCTGTCTTAAGCTCTCCCCAACACTCACCCACAAGTCCCACAATAGATATAGAACACGCGGGCCTCTTTTTTTTGTATTTCAGAAAAGTGACTCGACAAAAAAACTACCTATATAAACGATTTCCGGCCCACGTTGAAGCATAGAACTTCGTTCGCATCGCTCGCTCCAAAGTGCTTTGTCCCTCTCTTACTAAAAATGACAAAGACAAATGCTTTTTAATGGAGCTTCTAAATTGGCCACATTTTCCTGCAAAATCTGGCCGGCAACTATTGCTGTCTTACGCTGACTTTGTACGCTAGAGCAAGATGCACATACTTGCCAGCCACACATTGCCGTAAAAATGTTGCCCGTTTAGAAGCCCCATAACGCAAATAGTTTTGACGTGCGTTTATGAATTACGGGCACACTCGGGCGCAGCGGTCCTAGGGGGCGCCGAGCCCTCTAGGGGGCGCTAGAGTAATGTTTGCACGCGGGCGCTACATGGCCTAGAGACGCCTCTGGGCACACTAAATATGTTGCCCCAACTTTCCTTTACACAATTAATGTTAGTGCTTAAAATGCGTTCGGTGCAAATGAAAGATAATTAAACTGTTTTAATGCCAATTAACCAGTAGCAAGTAGGTTAATGTCACTAGTCTTTTAATACTAAAGGTTTTAAGTACCCTTGTATCTAATACATTGTTACGACGTTTAGTGGCGTTTAATTACGAAGATGAAAATGCCGAATCATAGAGAAAGCACTGAATGACTGGTGTTTTTGAATACTTGAGATGAGACTATTTGAGTTAGCCGAGCTGCTGTAAAGTAATGCATTCCAAAAGCTACTTAATCGTCCATGGTGGAAGATTGCAATTCCAATTACTATCTTATAAAAAGTCGTTCATATAAAATAATTTCAACTATAAGTGTATTAAATTGGGAACATTCAATGAGATCTACTTTACCGATTGGAAATGTGTTGCGATCTCTTGGGATTTGGAATGCATCGTTAATTTACCGGCTACCATTACCCCATATCGAAATAAATTACAGCACGTGTTTTCCAAACTGCGGGGCCAAGTTTCTTCAAGGGGGTCGCAGCTACTTGAATTGTGTAAGCTTAATAAATGTAGGGATTTAACATTTTTAAACGGCGACATATTTTTCTACAGAAACGACCCCCTTTCTCGTCATGAAAAAGGTAAAAAACTTTTTGACTCGAAGGGCACCCTGCACTTACTATAAATTCGTGCGGGCCAAGACTTTGGTCATCAGGAGTATCAGGACCAGCCATACCGGCAAGTTTGCTATTGGTATGCTAGAGGAATGCAGATGATTTCGGAAAATTATGCGTGGGGAAATTTATTGACTAACATAAGTATTTGTGTGGGACCGCGAATGCTAATCAATAGAGAGGACAGATCAATGACCCCAAGACCAACTATTTATTGCTGGGTACTATTTTACTTTTTTGTTTTTGCGGACAGTCTTACACAAATCGGCCTAGACCCAAACTAAGGAAAGCTTTGTACTATGGGTAGTTGGGTACTGGACGATGATAATCACACTTCTATAAGGTGCTAACAAATTAGGTACCAATACTTTTAGAGCTGATAGTACTAGTCTCTAGGAGTAGATTCAAGTATGAAACATTTAAAAGTGTGTATCACTTTTTGGAGATAATTAGGGATACAACGTTACTGCGTAAAAACACCCTGTTAATGAGATAGTCAACAATCAATCATTGACGTTTGTCACAAACGACGATGTTCACTTGACAGATAGTGTTTTAACATCTCGTCAGTTGAATGCACAGGCTGATTATGTTTGGTCGAAATTTTAATTTATTTATTTTGTACCGGAAATTAAAACAAAAATATCATATGAAAAGTTTTCTTAATTTCTATTTAAAGTCAATTGTTTTGATGTAATGTAACACCTCTTAAAATATTGGTACTTAATTTGTTAGCACCTTATATAGATAAATACATACTTAAATACATAGAAAACATCCATGACTCAGGAAAAAATATGCGTGCTCATTCAGTGCGTATTCTGAGCATTGCAATGCCGCGTAGTTGCGTGTCCAAAAGGCAACCAGATAAAAAATAAATACCTAATAAATAATAAAAAATAAATGTACAATTTTTTTTTGTCGCCATGCAGCCGATTGAAACAGCGGTTGCCAGAAGGTGTGTAGGCTGTTAATATAATAAAATACTGGTCTAAATCGATTACCTGCCGACATTTTTTTTTTCACCCCCCTCCAATTTGCGGTCTAGTCTAAGTAGGCTCAGTTCCGGTTGCACAGGGTTGATCCACACCACTTCGGTAGCTCAAATACCGCGAGCCATCCGGTTGCCTCTCGGACACTATGAAACTCCGCGTCATTGCTTTAGCTTAGATTTGAGATTACCCCAAAACTTACTATACTAACCTAGTCAATCATCCAATTTTAATTTTAAAGTTAGTATAATCATAGAATGGACATTTAGGACACGAAGCCATATTTTAGCGGGCAGCTAGTTTCTCTAACAAATACCTCCTTCTTTTTAGGCAGGTTCTTGCTGTCGAGAAACATTATTTTACCTACCTTATTTTGTAAATTCAACATTATTGTTCACGGCTCAGTTATTTAGTGAACATATTTTCCTGAATCGACCGAGCGACACGTGACTAAATTCCACATTAAAACAACTGTGTCCGTCCGTGTAATGAAACATGTCAATAAAATTCGAGTTTTATGATTATTATTCAAGATCGATTAGGAATCGTAAAGGTATTTGATGGCGCACCCGCCTAATCCTTCGACACGTAAGTTAATATCACTGATAATGATTACAGGGAATATCAAGGCCATCAGTAGTGTATGTGAAAAATTGAAAATGGCGTTGCCTTACCATATATGGTCACGAAAATTGAGCTATTCGGCCATTGGTGGATATTAAATGGTGTTGATAAAGTTAAATGCTGATAAGGAAAAAGGAAACGTTTTATATAGTAGAACTCTCGCTCGGCAGCCTCATTTCGTGCGGTGCTTCGCAAGCAACGGTCGTACTTTACCTTATTTATTAAATTAAAAGTAAGTTGCATTATATTTTTATAGTTAAACTCAGTTAAGTTACTTTAAGTTTTTTTCGCTATCTTGTGGATCAAGTGTAATAGTTTTGTTTGTATTTAAACTCACAGTTTTGTATTTGGATACGCTAGTCGGTTACGTAATGTGTGTGTGATATTGATATCGTTTTGGATTTTTTGCAAAAAACTTGGAAGTCTCTCAGTTACAAGTTTTTTTTACTGTAATGTTGGTTGTACCTACAGTTTGATATGTCTATCAAAAAGTCTATTTTTAAACGTGAACATTAGCCTGTATTGCTTATTTTTAAATAATTTAATACTTACCTACAATTATTAATTATAGTTATTCATATTTTCATTTAACATAAAATTTATTTTAGAAACTAAAAACAACAATATATGTTTTTATCAATGCAACTACTTTCCAAGAGACGTTTGATTGATAATTTGTTTCATCTGTCAAAGCTCAAATACTTGTAGGCACAGAAAGTATGGAGTCAAACTTTACATTTATTATTTTTGTACTTCGGTTTACTTGACTTCAATTTTGAAATGTTACGTTATACCAATTGAATCAATTATCATCTAAAATGTTATGATATTTCAATCAATTAAATCAACTGGAACTAATATAATATCACCTAAAATGTTCCATCTAGGCGCTTATCTACTATTTTTGTATCTTATCTCGTCGAGAACGAGATTGTGAAGTAACGTGTTCCAAGAGATAGTAGGACGTGACTGATAATGATAATTTTTACCAAGTAGATATACATATTTTAGAACTGGTAATAAATCTACATCGTTATGCAACGTCAGATGTTAATCAAACATAACCATAACGAGCGGCCAAAAACGAAAGCGGGAATTATAAATAATTAAAACTAATGGAGTTTTTCTTTTCTCTTTCAGACTAACTCAAAATGTGCGACGAGGAAGTTGCTGCGTTGGTAGTAGACAATGGCTCCGGCATGTGCAAGGCCGGTTTCGCCGGAGACGACGCGCCGCGCGCCGTGTTCCCCTCGATCGTGGGCAGGCCGCGTCACCAGGGTGTGATGGTCGGCATGGGACAGAAGGACTCGTACGTCGGTGACGAGGCCCAGAGCAAGAGAGGAATCCTCACCCTCAAGTACCCCATCGAGCACGGCATCGTCACCAACTGGGACGATATGGAGAAGATCTGGCACCACACCTTCTACAATGAGCTGCGTGTGGCGCCCGAGGAGCACCCCGTGCTGCTCACCGAGGCTCCCCTCAACCCCAAGGCCAACAGGTACGAATCTCACCCGCAGCCGCCGACCCGCTAAGTTATCTTGACTCTCGTCAGCTGATATTGCCCTCCGTCCGCCGTGCTAACGCAACGTCTTTTTTTTTTCCAGAGAGAAGATGACCCAGATCATGTTCGAGACCTTCAACACGCCCGCCATGTACGTCGCCATCCAGGCCGTGCTCTCGCTGTACGCGTCCGGTCGTACCACCGGTATCGTGCTGGACTCCGGCGACGGCGTCTCCCACACGGTACCCATCTACGAGGGCTACGCCCTGCCCCACGCCATCCTGCGTCTGGACTTGGCCGGCCGCGACCTCACCGACTACCTGATGAAGATCCTCACCGAGCGAGGCTACTCCTTCACCACCACCGCTGAGCGAGAAATCGTGCGCGACATCAAGGAGAAGCTCTGCTACGTCGCCCTCGACTTCGAGCAGGAGATGGCTACCGCCGCCTCCAGCAGCTCCCTCGAGAAGTCGTACGAACTTCCCGACGGTCAGGTCATCACCATCGGAAACGAGAGGTTCCGTTGTCCCGAGGCCCTATTCCAGCCCTCATTCCTGGGTATGGAAGCTAACGGCATCCACGAGACCACCTACAACTCGATCATGAAGTGCGACGTCGACATCCGTAAGGACCTGTACGCCAACACCGTGCTGTCTGGTGGTACCACCATGTACCCTGGCATCGCCGACCGTATGCAGAAGGAGATCACCGCGCTGGCTCCTTCCACGATGAAGATCAAAATCATCGCTCCTCCGGAGAGGAAGTACTCCGTATGGATCGGTGGATCCATCCTCGCCTCCCTCTCGACCTTCCAGCAGATGTGGATCTCGAAACAGGAGTACGACGAGTCTGGCCCCTCCATCGTGCACAGGAAGTGCTTCTAAGCGCTGTAGTAAGACTGTTCCTAAGTTATGATGCCCTACACCAAGACCCAGACCGGGTGGCTCAAATTACGCTTGTGATCTTTATTTAAGTACAGTATTTAAATAGGATGTAAGGTATCGTAATATGCATATTACGTAAACTCAGCGAATCAAGTTCGTTCGCGTTTTTGACAAAGATTTTTATTTATTGTTACGTGACTAACCCAAGTCTTTTGTAATAAATAAAAGATAATTTATATACCGGTATAAAAAATGCATTTTTCATTCCCCGTAGGTATACATAATGGGCATGGTCAAGTTATCTTGGAGAACTTGACCATGCCCATTATGACTAAGACTATTAGTATGTTAATGATGAGATTGATGAGAATGATGAGTCACTATAGATACACTGTCCAGCTGGCTAGTCCCTGCATGGTATGTACTTAGAAACTTAACCAGTCACGTTATAAAAACTCGAAGACCTTAGAAGCAAAAAGAAAGTAGAACACTTGAGATAACGTGTCAATAACCCTTTGTTATTCGTTGTTATTGAGTCGGTGTGCCCAGCAGGTTTGGAATAAATTTTCTTTAACGATTCTGTTTTAAAAGTCAAATAACACTCCAACTTCCTTATTAGTCGAATAAATTAGCAAGATGAAACTTTTACAGCAGTATTCATATTAGGCTCGGCATATTTGCTTTGAATACAGTTATAATAAGTTATTGACACCGGCGTCATCAGCGTCAATATGCGTGTTCTCGACGGTTTTAATATTGCTAATGGAACACAGTTGTCCGATGGGTGAGGCTCATCAATTTTTTCCCTATGACCAGTCATGTTATTCACCTTCTTATATAGTTATGTCTATGTATTTCTCTAGACACCCCTAATTCAACCAGTACTGAGGTTACGATACCTATTCCTGTTGCTGAACTGTGATTCTGATCACGTCCGAATGTTTCGTCGCATGGTTCAATGACACGATACATATATAAGCTACGATCCAGGTCAGTGACGTAATGTGAGAATAGGAAAGACTTGTTTACAAACGTGACCCATTTCCGGATGACTGTTAAAAATAAAAATATCTGACCTAATGCTGAGTTAATGAAACACCGTGCACCGTGCCCAATATAGATAATTAGATTACAGCAGACACACCTACCGCGTGGTTCCGTCTGGTGCGTGCATGACGTCACCGACTTATTTCTGGAGACGACGCTGAGATCGCCGCGTTACGGGCTGACCCCACTAGAGAATGATAGAAATGCAAATCTCAGCTGACGAGATAAACATTACCTACTAACTAACTAGACAAAGATGAATCATGCGGAAGTTTGTAGCTGACTAATCGCCGGTTAATCATATGGTGAGCAACTTCGGATGGAATTATGAACGGGATGTTGAGAGACCGAATTTTACAGTGTCTGTTCTGTTGCACCGATTCAATTCGCAAATTTTCGCTGACCGCTTTCTCACGCGTCTCTCGCTCGGTCGATTTCCAATTCCAACCGGTAAAGTTTTTCTATAGAGTACGATACAATAATAAACGCCGCGTCGAGTAATCCTCAGGCGTTCGCGTGTACTCCCCGTCCTACACATGCATAGGTAAAGTGCAGACCACCCCAGCTGCACGGTGGCGAGCGACGCGAGGGTCAAGGGCGCAGCGCTGCGCACGATCGATTCCCCTCCCCCCTGGCCGCCTCCACAATGCGTCTGCTCGACTAGACATGCGTTCCTTTTCGATACAATCAAAGCTGCATCTTATGCGCTCTTTTTAGGGTAGCTTCTACTCTAACATCGACTTGGGAAGATAACGCAAACGAGGTAGGTATAGAATATTGCAGTGGTTTGCGGTGCATTTTATATGCTAACTAAATAGCAGAGTGGCACGGGGTAGGTATTTAATTGGGTTTTTTAATAAACTTCGTCTGGGATTCTGGATGGGTGCCGCAGGGCAATAATAAACTAAATGTATACTACAAAAATGCTAAATTTGTACTAATGGATTTATTTGGTACTTAGCTAAGTTTTTTCACTATTAATTTTACCATTTTTGAATGTAAGTGTAGTACATACATTTTCTATGAAATGATTGATTAGTTCATGAATGATATAGGTAACCAAGGAAACAGGTTGATAAGAAAAAAGGCCCCGCAACACCCGCTGGCAGTCCTTTGTCAGGTCCCTTTTGTTTTGTATTTTCACCGCGCGTCCCAGCCAGTTATTTTAGGGGCTCGTGTGACGTGCAGTTAATGTTCCCATAAGATGATTTGAGTAAAGGATGTTAAAATTGACTAGTTAACATGATACGTTTATCTAAATTAGTCTACAGACGCCGCACTCGATAAAATTGGAATTCTCGTTAATAGATACAAATCATCCGCCCACTATCATGACCAAAAGAACATTTAATCGCGATTTGTGCGTGTATGTTAGTCACAAATCACACAAGGTTCTGTAAACACATGCATGACTCGGTAACATCAATACCAATGAAATCATAAGACTGGAAACAATGGCGTTATACGTCGATTGAAATTCTGCTCGTAGGCCACGTTTCCTTCACTCAGCCTGAACTGAATCATTGTGTATGTGGGAAATATAATACCAAATATAGTAATTTCGGTCGACCGTTTCTACATAGGGATATTGCTTGGAAACGGAAATGAGTCAATGCGTTTCCAATAATAATTATAAGTCCCTTGTGAAAACCTAGAAATGTCATTAACTCAATCATACCTACTATGAAATCGACTAATCTTAAATCATGTTATCTACCTACTGTAGCGTAATCAAATTATAGGAAGTGATTACTGTCACTATCTTAAACACCAAGAACACCGATAAATAACTTCCCTTCGATACCTATCGCTTCGATGACTAAAAAAATAAAGTCTCATTTTGTAGAGCTGCTGAATAAATACTAAGAAACGTTCAATAATGACAAGCAATGTGGCATGGCGTGGTACCAATACCAATACGAAACCGAGGGTTACTCATCGCCGTAGTACGCATGCACTGGTGGTGACTTGGTGAGTCATCTTATGACCGCGACATAGCACCCAGTATTTCAAATTTTAATAATTAAAGTTACAGTATGAAACATTCGAACCCTCACGTCAAATAAAATACGAACAAAAAGCAAATTATTTTCCTACATTTACATTTGTAAGGACTGTAAGGTCAACTTTTAGCCTCGGGTATTTTACACGTAAGTACACAGAGCTACCTACTTATGACGTTATGTTACGAATGCTTACGATGATTTTACATAACGTGTTAAGGCGCCGTAGGTTCAGCGAAGTTAAGCGAACAGAGTTTTTGAAACAATATAATGCGTCTGTTTATAATAATATGGTTTCAAAAAAATACGAATAGTAATTTTGAGGTTTTTCTGCAGGGAAATCAGTGCTTCGAAACATGATTAAGCAAATTTCGCTCTATAGAAAAAAATCACGAACATAGGTCTAAAATACACAAAAATATTCG
This sequence comes from Epinotia ramella, assembly GCA_947578815.1. Taxonomy (NCBI): domain Eukaryota; kingdom Metazoa; phylum Arthropoda; class Insecta; order Lepidoptera; family Tortricidae; genus Epinotia; species Epinotia ramella. The sequence continues at coordinate 25,928,141 of OX388211.1, forward strand.
TAACTAATTATGCACAAAAGCTATAAATATTAAAATTGCTTCTAAAAATCGGCAATATCATGTTCAAGAGAAATCAGTGATTACATTTTTATTTATTTAAACGGCCAAAAATTCAAATCAAATAACATGATATCCGTGCTTCCGAGCACGCACTTCCATCTCGCTCACGCTTATGCTCAGTGAGAGGGAGAGAAGACCATGAACTTACGGCGCCTTAAAGCAGCTCACACGATAATTGATCACAATCACAAGACACAAGTTTCATACAATATCCAGTAAAACTGATAATGTTTATTCAAAAACTTAAAATACTAAAATAAAAAAAAATATTAGATAAAAATCCATTAAGTACAAAGTTCATAATTCCAATATGGAAACATTCAAAACCATAACCATCTAACGAATGTACCTACTATTTGAAGTAGATAGATATTGTACCGCATTATAAGCCCATTAATACGGACAAAGTATATGATGTCACTAAGAAATCATTCTAACTGAATAATCTCAAAGAAACATCCACACTCTTGGGTTCAATAGAGTGTCTTTGAAGTTTGATTAGATATCTTGTCAATAAGAATAGTTCTGCTTCGCTAGGCTTACTTGCTGATTATAGAGTTATCAACTCAAGTGACCCAGAGCTGATAATTTAAGTATCTAAGACTGTGTGTGAGTATGATGTCAACTATCTTACCTTAATAATAGTGAGTCTCTCTGCCTGGCTGTCCATGCACCTTGTCGCCTCGGTGGAGTCGAATGCTCCTCCTAAGGGTTTTAATGTATTTATGAATCAACTGCTTTGACTCTCTAAGTATCCAACCATACTCTTTACACATAAGTAACACATCAACATATTTAGAACCTTTTGGTATGCTATTTAATGTCATCAACCTTTGTCCCCTAAGGACACTTTCATTTGTCGTACTCCACGAGTACGACCTTTCTCTTATCTGACGTACTCCGCGAGTACTTCCTTTATATACCTCGTTCCACAGAACCAGGTCTGTCCCAGCTGGGCCCTTTTGTTCCAAGACCCGAGGTCCGGATCTAAAACCCGCGAACCCTGTCTCAGAGAACGAGGACTGTCCCTGCTGGGCCCTTTTATACACCTTGCTAATAGAATTGGCCAAGACTACACGCACCGGTTGTTCATTTAATATAAATGGATGTTTGGCTCGCAAGCCTTGAGACCAGTAAATAGCATAGCATTATAATTCGCGTATAAGCGTATCAGATCAGCGAGATGGAAACAGATTGCCCTGATCAGCTCATGGAGTTTCGCCGAGCAATCCATCTTCCAATCTCTCTCTTTTAAACATAAAGAAATTGTTGATATTATTATTGATACTTATTCTAGATACTTAGCTTTTGACTGGTGGCAGGACAAGCCGAAAGATATTCACAATAAAATTAACACAATAAATGCATCTACAAATGCAGCTTCAGGTTCCCGTAAGCAGATTTGAAGACAAAAGAACGTTAGAAGAAAAATGCAAGCTCACCATAGATAAAATTGTGTTTCTCTACATCCGGTATAATGTTGCCGTGTAATTGTTATAGGGCTAGTTCTCGCGACCCTATTCGCGACAGATATATAAATAGGTAGGTAGTTAATGCTAATTGCTAAATACTTAACTCGATGCGAAAGGTACAAGTAACTGTTTTGATGTTAATTTGAAAGGTCATTAATTTATTTGTTTATTTATTTATTGCATGCCATTAAATAATAATGAAAACGAAAGTTTTACATACGTACCCAAATTTTCTAGTGAATTTATTATCGTTTTGTAGTTACGCGAGGTAACTCTTACTTCATTTTAATAAATATTTAACATAAAGTTTCTCTAATTCAAACCGGTAGTGAAGCTGAAGATATCTATTTTGATTTGTTTATACATTAATATCGATGTTTATGACACTGTGTAATTTATTGGACCCCGCATAAATTAGCTTTCGATTCAAAAACCGTGATTAATCATTATTTGACAAAAAATCAAGCGAGGAGGCACCTAAAGTGTATACTTTAGTTATTAATAAAACAGCAGTAGGTAGTGTACATTATTGTGCGTTTATATATTTCTGTTAATTTGTAACTATGCTACCACCTTACCATACCATACCATATGGTGGTTGTGACGTTTCACCTTGGGTCTCTCAGGGTATACTCGTATAAATAAAACAACCATTGGGTGCTATTAGCTCAGGCGCGCAGACGTGGCCTCGCTCACCGACAGCTAGCCGGCGACTGACTCGAGCTGTCGGTTCGCCACAGCACAGCTGCTGCCCTCGCATATATATTTGTGGTGGCTATACGCCACATCTCTCCTTTTTTTACAAATTACATAATATTTTACAATATTACAGTTTTACTTTAACGGTTTAGTCTACAAGTTTACACCGAGAAATTAATATTTAAATGGTGCATTTTTATTCCACACATTCATAAAAATATCCTTATTTATCTAGAATAGAATTCAGGAATACCTTATCAAATTGACGAATGCCTTGTGACTAAGTTTAACTTAAGTGTATCTCTCTCTCTTTTTTTTTTTCAATCAAATTCAAATTTCATTTTTGCAAATACACAAATTACCTTTATAACATTTACCTCTAGGAGGAGGATGTCACAAACATGCTCTAAATAAATTATACACCGCTTATGATTATGATTTGTAAACAAGTGAAATTGAATATTCCTGCAATATTTTTTACTAAAATTATATTGTGAATAATTGTCAACCTTATGGTAATAGGGGTATTTCTTACCCAAATATTGGTAACATATGTACTAAAACTTGCCATTTTAACAATCTATAGGATAAGGCGGTTTTTGAAAGATCATAAGATATAATTTATTTATTTATTGTCCTAGCTATTCATTGAGATAATGCGGCCAGCATCTTTATCACAATGCCACCAGAGGCTGTTTTAAGATTTAGTTTAGTTATAACTTTTAACTTGGATTTTGATACTTCGCTTTTATTTTATTTCGTGGAAGTATAAAGTCTTAATTAGCAAAATAATATGTTAGCTAATACGATTGTAAAATTGAATAATAAAATTTCATGGCTAATTTTATAGCATTTTTTCCATTAATTCTTGTGCACCTATAAATGTCAGTAACTAACTACCACGTTCGGGAAGTTAGAAAGAAAGCCACGGGCAGAACCAGCGTAAAAACACGACCAAGTATAGGTATGTATATACATATGTAATGATATTCTTCTGAATACCTTTATTCAAGCGTCGATTAAGAAACTTTCTATTGGAAATTCTACTGTATTCTATAAGTGGATTTTTTGACATAACCGCTTTTATATATATATATATATATATATATATATATATATTTTTTTTTTTTTTTTTTTATTAAATTAAATTATTGTTATATTATGTACTGAAGATCCTTTTAGGTGAACTTTGATAACTATGACATACATTTAAATTAAGTGGACATAGTTATATGTATTTCAATTGTTAGTTATTATTCTTCTAATTATTTTGATTGAATGTTATTGTATGTTATTGACGATCACAAAACGGATTCTTTTAAATTGACATGTAATTAATAATGTAATCTTATATTGTGAGCAAATGAATCTGAATCTGTAATATTAAAATATTAGTGCATTGTAATTTTACCATACTACGGTTTGGAAACCCAATTTATTTTTAACTTTTCTGGTAAATCACGCACACATGTATTGTAAGGTAGCTCCTATATATTTATTTTATTTATTTGCATACACACTAATACACGACTCATATTTACCAATGTCTTACTAATTAGCATACATTATTAATCTATCCAATGACACACCAATAATGATCACATTTACTTAATTTCATCTAAAATGACTACATTTTACCCACAATTGTATGCTGGACATGTAATTGGTTGATCATGGGTCATGTATTGAAGAGTCAACGCGATCCGACGGATTAAAATCCGATCCAGTCACTTTCATACAACTTTATTTTTTAGTTTCAGATATGTTCTCTAATTTTTTTTTTTTTTTTTTGCAAGATGTTTATTTCTTATTTATAACTTAAAATTTGAAACATCATTAGGGTTACAATACCCCATACTTGATATCATAGTCATAGTATACCCTGAAGTATTATGGTTTAGTATCTATCTCACATTCGTTTATTTCCTCAGTGTTGGGTGAGACTAAGTTGCTAAATTCGCAGATTAAAATGAGATGAAGCTGTATTTCCTGTTTATATTATTCATTATTAAACTGATGATCTGATAAATTAAAACTGATGAAATATAGCAATACAAGCAAAACTATTTCATATATTTTTTTAATCTCAGTTCCATACATCGTCACAAAGTTTGGTATGGAAGTATACAACTTCTATTAAAATGATTAGTTTGGTGGCCTTTTTCTGGTACCTATTACACTGCCACGTTTAACCTTTATTATTTGATGTAAGTATCCATTACTTCGTGTCATGCACTTGTAGAGATCGATATTTATTCCACAGAGGCGCACACTTTTTAGCGTTTGGAAATGTAGGTAGTACTAGTACTTGATGTCATCAAGTTGATGAGAAGAAACGCCAGTCTGTTCTCAGTTTTCAATTTTGGGTTTATGTAAATTTTCCGAAAAATATACATTATTCTATGATATTATAAACCAGGGACGGCTATCAATTTACTAACTAGTTACCAGCCACATTGCACAACTGTAGCTAAAACAATACTTATTATAAGAATATTAACTTATTCTCATTAAATTATTCCCGGCATTACTTGGCAAATGACCGGGACGTATTAAGATGAGGTCTTCAGTTAAAGAACTAAAATTTGAAGATAAGAACTTTTACATATTTGCTCTTGTCTAACAGTAACAGTCAAAAAATATTATCTGTATTTCTAATTTGATTTGGATAGCATTATTTAATTACGTTGACTGCTAGCACATAAATATGTTTATAAAAAATATTTAAAGCCAATTTTACCGTCCTTGCTCCAATACATATTTTCCAGATTGCCTTTGGCAATCTAACCATCAATAAAAAGGTATCTGAATATTTTTATTTTACTTCATTATTTTCTTGAGACCTCATCTCAATCAGCAATTATTTTGCTATACCCACCTTATGGGATTGGTTTATAAAATTAGCACATGCTGTTTTTTTTTTTTTTTATTATTATTATTTATTTTTTTCCCCCACATTATGGACTTGCTTATAAACTAGCATACAACTTCTAAAATTTTACCCACATGGGTTAGCAACTGACGCTTGTACTAACTCACATCATGAGCAGAATCAATTATTTATTCATTTTCTTTGACTATTTATATGACATGCATTCCATGTCATAATTGTGTATTAACTCACATCATGAGCAAAATCAACTTTTTATTTACTATTTATGTGACATGCATTCCATGTCATAACCACATTTTGGTCTATTTATTTGCTATTTATGTGACATGCATTTCATGTCATAACCACATTTTGGTCTATTTATTTACTATTTGTGACATGCATCCCATGTCATAACCACATTTTGGTCTATTTATTTCACTTTATTTTAATAGCATAACCAGATATACATCGTATATCACTAGTTATGTGGAACTCGGGGAGATTTCGCTCTTTAGCACTTGGTGGGGGTGTGGTGCTTATGATTTAACCTTGGTAATTTTGATTTAGAATACACGAATAATTTATGTTTCATAGTTACGAAATATATTCGTAACCACTAGATATATGTTATTATTAATGTACTACCATGGATAGCCGGTAAGGTTGTGCTTTCTTTAGACGTGACTAGAATTTACCGTTTAGATACTTATAGCCAAATAATAATATTGATATAAGGATTTTATCAATTTATATAAATGCCGTTTGTATAATGTGATTATAATTTAAAACGATCATGTAACACGCCTCATTGATGGGCACGATCCTAATTATGATAATTATTATTCTGGCCTTTAATTTAAATCCACAAAACTATAGATAACAATGACTACTGCATAGGTATAGATGATTTCTTTATAGTATGATAGTAACGTTACTGTAATACCTATATTCCATATTTTTGTCCTGTCTTGGATTATTTCCCCACAGACACGGTACAGGAAATTATTCATGTATACCTCATCATATATTTTATCACTTTATGAACCTTGAAATATTTTACACCATATGCTCAATGGCATATTTTACACTGAGCGCGTGCTCCCAGGCATCTAGCATCTACATCTAAACACTTTCCACCACCATGGTACCTTTGTTGTTGTTTGGGGCTTACCTATTCAGTGTACCTGTTAAATACGCTACTCGAATAAGTTAAACGCAATAGGTTTAGATATATTCAAACTCACACTTGTTATTATAATTAGTGTGATTCCATTTTTTTTATTTTTTGAAAGAAGGTATTTGTATGTTTATCGGTCAATCAACTTTTCTTGTCCCTTAGCTTTTCTTCATGGTCAGTTACCACGACATGTGTATTTGGTAAATTTTCTTATAGCCAGATAAACAGTCTGTTTGAACATATAATGTTGCATCCCGCAAAACGTATTTTAGCAGAAACATGGTTGTCTAGGGGACAAATACAATTTTCATACAAATCGGGGACATTCTACGTTCCTGGCAACTGGTGCAATTGCACCAGTCGAGGGCAAATTAATATCTGTTAATACAGTTGTCATTTAGTTTCACGCTATAATTAATTGAGTAAGGAATGCAACGACAGTTAGCAACAGCAACATCGTATTTCTCGTAATCCCCTTTTAGACAACAAATATGACGGGGAGGACACTAAAAAGTTGATTCACCTCTATGCTTTCATAAATACCTTCTGCTGTGTCGTTAAAATACTACGAGTATCCAAGTAGGTACTTAAAGAAAACATAAACAACACAACACTAAATAAGTTGAGTTTTCGGTTTTATTGCTATCTCACTGCGAGATTAAGTAAAAGACTGCACCTGCAAGGTGCACAATTGCTATCTATAGATACCAATGCTAAAGTACTCCTCGTATTCTCATTTCTGTGTTTTCTGCCACTTTGTAAATGACCATTTTGATATAGTAAATCAACCAATAATATCATTCTCGTTAATTATATATGTAGAACTAGGTTGCAAGTTACGACACACACGAAACACTGAATAAACACTCAACGAACGGTACACTGAATAGTTGTTATGCCTCGATAACTTTTATTTTATTGACACACACGGGTTCGTATTTGCTTCTTCTTTTCTTTTTAGCGTTTTTAAGAAACCCAGGGAATGTTTTAAATATGGCTTGTCACTTACTCGAGGACTCGTCGCCAATGTGACGTTTCACCTTGGGTCTCTCAGGGTATACTCGTATAAATAAAACAACCATTGGGTGCTATTAGCTCAGGCGCGCAGACGTGGCCTCGCTCACCGACAGCTAGCCGGCGACTGACTCGAGCTGTCGGTTCGCCACAGCACAGCTGCTGCCCTCGCATATATATTTGTGGTGGCTATACGCCACAGTGGTAACCACCGCAAAAAAAAAGATTATATCGCTCGTAATTAAAGCAACAATGTATCGAAATCACATGATTGTCATCAGTCTGTAGTACTTACCTATGAGAGTCACAAATTGCATTCCGATGCAAATTGATAACGACAAGCTACCGAGTTCTGTGACCTCATACCCTCATAGCAATAAATTACCTATTCGTATCGTAATGACATCACATGACGCCGACTTCATACTTTTGAGCCCGTCCCGTCGTCAAATTTTGAAAAAAAAAAAATACCTTTGCAATGTTGCCACCATACTCTATAGATAGAGTACTAGATTGAATGAATCGTTCGTTACCCACTCACACACCAACAAGTACAAGTTAACTTTGTTTGCGTGCGTGTTGTCTGTATTGTGACCGTTGCTTGCCAGGACCGACCAATCACAACGCAGGATTTTCTCCATGCCCATATATGGTAAAGCAGTCTGTTGCGACGAGTGGGGAGGTCAGGCGAGTCCATAATTTATCGATGGTATTGAAACATTTTAGCGTTCCAATTACAAATTACGAACAATTGATTGACATTTGTCAGTCGAGATTGTCAGTGGGCGCATTTTGTAGGCCGTTTTATCCGCCATCGCGACTTATTTCCCCTGTAATTTGAGTTTATTTAGCACCGAACAGAGGTCCGTTGGGAGAGTCGATTATACCGCGGCGCCGGCGTAGTGAAGCAAATCGACCTCCACGAGCGCGCGACAGAAACCGGCCGGCATTTCTCACGGATCGGCGATTGCTGTAGTATTGTTCTCCGTACGCTGCTACTTTTCCTGGTAAGTCATGATTATTTATTGCTTTTTGTTTTTGTGTTCAATGACCCATAATCGGTAACTAACGATAAGTAATTCTTTTGTATTTGTTTATGACATAAACGGCTGTAAAAATCGGTTTTGTCGCTAACTAGAAAATAGATATTGTCAGTTCTGTCTTGATTGGTCACCTAAAAACTCGTTGATAGAATAGTAATCACCTAGTTATTCGCTAGCTATGTTATTCGTCTGGTCCACCGTCTGACTGATTAAACCTGAATGAGATTTTTTGGAGTGATGCCAAGATGTCGAGTGTCGAGACCGTTATTTTATTTATCGTAGTGCAAGATGCTACTGATTAGATGAGTAGTAAGGATCAAGTTAGTGGCTAGAGGATGCACTATCCCTCGCGTAGCCATGTGTGCTGTGTGTGTTCGGTTGGAAATCTTGTCGTTATCAAGAGTAGCGCTGCGCTATCAGAGGGGTGCGGGGAGGCCTCAGCGCGCAGGCTCCTGCAGCGCAATACCATATATGGTCACGAAACCTCGCGTAGTGTGCGATTGGTTGAGAGCCGGCGGCGCGGGGTAGGGGCGCGCGATAACTACTTTCATTTATATACTCCGCGGGCCGCGCTCGCAGACATTCCACGAAGTGAGCTCGAGCTGAGGCGTTGTGCAGCATTACCGAGGCTGTGCAATCAAATTAATTTATTTTATTTGTAATAGGACTATTTAATTAAAAGTAAGTTAATGCGTTTTCATCTGTGATAGTGACGAGTGGTGCAAGGATTGAGAGATTAGTGGATTTTAGTGCGTGCGGGTCAGTGACACGAAGGGTTAAGGGCGGATGCCGGTTGGTTGCGGTAGGGCGTGGTCGAGGATCGTGAGAGAGTACTCCTGAACCGCGACATAATTTGATTTTCGAATTGGAAAGTTCGGCGATGGCCGCCAACGGCCATCTGCTAAACGCGGTCAGGCCGCGTCGGCCGCCACGTTCGCGCCTCGCCTCTAGATCGAGCCTTATTTGGTTTCATTTCGCTTGGCATCGCCCACTAGTGTCCCGATAAGGCTTCGTTTGCCTCTGCCCACTGACTGTACTAATTTAGTAGTACCTAGTTGAATAAAAAGTTGTCGCTTGTGTTGTGAGTTGGATGAATGAACACTTTCTTATTAGATTGAAAGACGTCGTAGTTAGTGATAATAGGCATCGTACCAAGACTGTTTCACATGCTCTAACGATTTTTTTTTTCTTTCCAGACTAATTCACAATGTGCGACGAGGAAGTTGCTGCGTTGGTAGTAGACAATGGCTCCGGCATGTGCAAGGCCGGTTTCGCCGGAGACGACGCGCCGCGCGCCGTGTTCCCCTCGATCGTGGGCAGGCCGCGTCACCAGGGTGTGATGGTCGGCATGGGACAGAAGGACTCGTACGTCGGTGACGAGGCCCAGAGCAAGAGAGGCATCCTCACCCTCAAGTACCCCATCGAGCACGGCATCGTCACCAACTGGGACGATATGGAGAAGATCTGGCACCACACCTTCTACAATGAGCTGCGTGTGGCGCCCGAGGAGCACCCCGTGCTGCTCACCGAGGCTCCCCTCAACCCCAAGGCCAACAGGTACGTGTCTCACCCGCACCCGCCGAGCCGCTAAGTTATCTTGACTCGTCAGCTGATATTGCCCTCCGCCCGCCGTGCTAACGCAACGTCGTTTTCTTTTCCAGAGAGAAGATGACCCAGATCATGTTCGAGACCTTCAACACGCCCGCCATGTACGTCGCCATCCAGGCCGTGCTCTCGCTGTACGCGTCCGGTCGTACCACCGGTATCGTGCTGGACTCCGGCGACGGCGTCTCCCACACGGTACCCATCTACGAGGGCTACGCCCTGCCCCACGCCATCCTGCGTCTGGACTTGGCCGGCCGCGACCTCACCGACTACCTGATGAAGATCCTCACCGAGCGAGGCTACTCCTTCACCACCACCGCTGAGCGAGAAATCGTGCGCGACATCAAGGAGAAGCTCTGCTACGTCGCCCTCGACTTCGAGCAGGAGATGGCTACTGCCGCCTCCAGCAGCTCGCTCGAGAAGTCGTACGAACTTCCCGACGGTCAGGTCATTACCATCGGAAACGAGAGGTTCCGTTGCCCTGAAGCCCTCTTCCAGCCCTCATTCCTGGGTATGGAGGCGTGCGGCATCCACGAGACCACCTACAACTCGATCATGAAGTGCGACGTCGACATCCGTAAGGACCTGTACGCCAACACCGTGCTGTCTGGTGGTACCACCATGTACCCTGGCATCGCCGACCGTATGCAGAAGGAGATCACCGCGCTGGCTCCTTCCACGATGAAGATCAAAATCATCGCTCCTCCGGAGAGGAAGTACTCCGTATGGATCGGTGGATCCATCCTCGCCTCCCTCTCGACCTTCCAGCAGATGTGGATCTCGAAACAGGAGTACGACGAGTCTGGCCCCTCAATCGTGCACAGGAAGTGCTTCTAAGCTGGAGTCGGCCGCCGAGCCGCGGCTGCTCACTCGGGCTTGTAATCTCCGTTAATTTAATTGTACGTAAGATATTATTGTAATTAAATCGTAATAGTGACGGCAACCGGCGCGGCGCCGTCCGGACGCGCGCCGGACTCGTGTCGGACGCGCCTCGGCCGCCGGCCTCGGTACTGCACTCGCCAAAGGATCTTTTGTAATATCATGAATGAATCTCATGAATGTATGTGCTGAAACGGATAAGACTACTTTCTTACTAGGTCATTTATAAATTATAAAAAATGAAAAATACACGAAAAAAAATTTGAAAATTGATACGACTTTCACTTTCCCCAAATGAATGAATGTCGTGGGTCGGCTGATTCTTGCGGGCCGCGAGAGCAATGGCCGACATTGACCCATGTACAGAAATAGACGAACTTCGCTGCGCTCTGCGCAGGAAGTTGGGAGCTGCCTCAAAGCAAACGCGAAGGCGTTTTGGCATTATGAATGAAAAGTCTTAGGGGGTAATTCGATGTCATTCCATGCCGAGTGACAAACCAAGAGGGAGAGGAACTTTTTAGTTAACCATCGCTATAAACATTGGAAGATTTTATAGATTATGTATAGTGCCTGCATTGTGAAGTCAAATTAATTATCTAATTTAACTTGATTATAAGTGCGATGTGCACTCCCACAACCCAATGAGCACGCACGCCACCTAATCTGGATACGTCCGTCGCGCGTTCGATATTGAATCCCACAATCCCACTTTCTTATTGCGACTGGTTCAATGTGAAGCCGGGCACACCTTGCTGCTATGTCTCGTCGCGCGCGACTTCTGTCTCACTTGCACTGCAATTTACAAAGGGGTGGATTATCTCGTGTCGCGTCAAATTCTTCCATCCTCACAACTCTCGCAAGTCGGGTTTAGTGTGAATACATTACGGAACGAAACCGCGTCTTAGGGCCCCCCCACATTACGGCGTCTTGCGAACGTTTTTCATACAAAATTGTGCGTTGCGTCGACGCGGCGTCGACGCAACGCACAATTTTGTATGAAACACGTTCGCAAGACGCCGTAATGTGGAGGGGCCCTTAGGGCCGGCGCTCACTGAGGGCGTGGCACGGCATGGCACGGCAGGTTGTACTGCGGCATCCCGCGGCGTTCCGTGGCATGCCGTGGCATCCCGTGGCATGCCAGTGCGTCTTCTCCCTCCCTTGCCCCCGCGCACCGACGGGAGGCTGAGCGCCGGCCCTTAGCCGTTCAGCAACGTGTCTTGCAAAGTTTGACTTCCTCAGCTACGTTTTTAAAATAAGTCCAACATCTGTGGCATCGTAACTTCCAAACGGATGAACCGATTTTAGTGGGTTTTTTTTCTTGTCTGTCCTGCGGCGCTACCACGAACTTCGAAAGTCGAAGTTCTGGTATTTCCATCTCTATCGCACTCCCTTAATCGAGTGACAGGGATGCATGTATTACGAACTTCGACTTTCGAAGTTCGTGGTAGCGCCGGTGATGGTTCTTCGTTGCGTGGAGTTTTATATTTTTTTATTTATGTAGATATCATACGAGTGACGCAACATAACCCACGTATACGTATCGTCGGCTCTGCTTTGCCTGGTACACGAGGCTAAAACTCAAATAATATTATTCTGGAAGACCTCCAATCTACATAATATTTGGGTTCGTCTGTGACGTCTCTAAAAACTGGTCCAGGGTTTTCAATTTAAACCAATTGTTACTTACGCTTCGAAAAGTAGATTCGTGTTTCAAGGGAGCAAAATATATAATAACGGCAAGGGCGGTTTAGCGTAACGAGGATTCTTACGGAAATAACTTGGTTACCGAGTGGTACATTCTGTTTTCTTTATACCTATGAGGAAAAGTTAAATCCCTATGAGGGCAACAATGAACTTTTCTGAATAGCAGAATCAGCCAAGAAACAACTTTGATGCCGTTGAATAGCAGGTATGAATAGAAACTTGCCAGTCTTTCTTTTCATATTGTTTTATACAGTGAACGACGACGAAGTACACAATATTCAAAATGTTAATTTACTCAAAAATATAGTTTCAACTTTCTTTTTTTTTACTCATTGCACAGAAATTCGGACAGATACAACATTTGTTTTTTCCCTGTATGATGTCATACATACCAAACACCTTTCCCGAAAATGAACGCGTAAAATAAAACATGAAGCACATTTGCATAAAACTTTATTCCGAACATCACAAATATTTCCACGTAATTATTATAGGATTTATTAAAAACATTTTGTTATTATAAAAAAAGAATAAATAAAGTATAGTGAACTTAGTAGAGATGATAAAAGCTATATATTATTCTTAGAACGGTGTTACATTTGTGTAGGAAAACGTTATAATTAATAAATAATGACATTACATAAATAGCTGCTAATCACACCCTTTTGTATTGTTATTCGGAATCAAGTACCTTTACAACATCAGACAATTTATTTTAGTGCTACATTAGACCAAATTTAAACTTAGATCCTAATATGTATAGAGCCTAGTTCCGATCAAGTTTTTTCCCCTTTGGGTTGGAAGTCAGAGGTCTTGTAATACATAAATAAATAGATAGATATTAGGGGACGACCTTATATATATTCTACTTAAGAGGCTACCCGAGGTTTTCATCGATCTTTGACAAGTTTTGAATGGTATCTCCTACTTTTGCACTACAGATAGAATTATAAATCAAACGGCTATCGGTTCTTCAATCTTTTATCTCCATTTTGATCCACCGGATTTTGAAACAAATGAATACTTAATTACGTATGATTTTTTTAAACATTGTCTAAAAAAACACTTATTTCGTATCTCTATTGATGTGAAAGATCTAACATATACGAAATATACATATTTGGGTTCGACTGTGACGTATCTAAAAACTGGTCCAGGGTTTTCATTTTAAACCAATTAACACAAAAGTTATGGCCAGAAAACCAGTTTTTTGGCCTAAAATTGTTCAACTTTGATGCCAAATATCTCGAAAACAATGAACTTTGAAGTAAATATGGGATACTATAATGCTTAAAGCCGTTGTTGTTAATATAATAAGGTACAAAAAACATTAGAAAACCAAGGGATTCAGATCGAAGGTCATTGGCGTATGGGAGCCCCTTAAATATATAGAAAACATCCAAGACTCCGAAACAAGTATTTATACTCATCACACAAATATTTGCCCTTACCGGGATTCGAACGCAGAACAGCTTCGCCGGCAGGTTCACCACGTACAGCCGCCATCAGATATATCGGAGCGGCCAAAGTGCTCACAAATATCTGAACACGTCTCTAATGCCTCGACAATAGAGACGTGTTCAGATATTTGTGAGCACCTCGGCCGCTCCGATATATCTCATGGCGACTGCACTAAGCTAAACTGGTCGTCAAACTCGTCTGTACTTAGTGCCTACGCTAAGGTGAGGATTACACCGAATTGCCATGACATAAAACAGACTGCTGATTTCTAGTTTTAGTAACACTTATATGAACACAATATTCAGCATAAATGGATGTTATGTACACTGCCAAGAAGGGCTTAGATATACTCTTTACCTGCTGCTGACTGTACTGAATACCTTATTTTATTTAGTATACAAGCGGTCCCTAATTATATCGGTCAGTCATTGGTGTCAATGGTTTGATGATGGGTTTACATAGAAACAGATTTTACACAGAACTCTCACTGCCTATTGTCACACAAAAACGTTCTGCAACATTTTTGACAAAAAGTTTTTGAAGTGAATACTTCTTTAGCGGCGCTGTGCACTTTTTGTGATGGGGAAAAAATGATAAACTCGCAACAGGTCACGTGACCGACAGATTTGTCAGATTGAAAATTCGTAAAACGGACACGTGACCTGATCGAAAAACTGTTACAATGTCATTGAGTTTTCACTTCTGCCGGCACTCCCGGAGTGCAACCCGGTCTTTTTTTTGTAGTTCCCGGAGCAGTGCACACTAGTTCGCTACGAATTTAGGATCTTTGGAAGTTTAATCAGTATGTTAATTTATTTATTTGGTCTGTTGAATGCTGAATAAGGCACTTTTGTATTGATACAATTTGATTGAACATTCGAAAGTTGTGGCATTTTGAACCATCAGTTTGTACTGTCATTTACTTCATATGTACAGTCAGCATCATATAGTTAGTAGCAGCCAAAGTAGCCAAATATATCGGAACACGTCTTTATTACTATAGGAATAAGGAAGTGTTACGATATATTTGGCTACTTTGGCTGCTACTAACTATGTGATGCTGACTGTACAACATACACTCAGTTCACAATCGTCCAATATTACATAGAAGGTCAATTTAGAATTGATATATTTGGTAAGGAGATTGCACTTAAATAGCTTAGACATAGTTTAATTAGAAAGCGGTAGGAATATTCGTGGGAATTATGTTATTGGTAACAGTCATGTTATGTTAGTATTACTTGGTCTATGTTAGGAATATTTGTCAGTGCTCCGATTTCAATTAAAGCATAAGCAATAGTTAGTTAATATTCATTAGAAATGATCAACATTCTGATAATGCTATAACATCTATAAATATTTGCAAGCATGTTTTCTAATGCAATATGTTAATGCGATATTGTAACTTACATATCTACTTTCGAGAACAACCTTACATAAATAATTTTGAGTTTCTCTAATTAGACACGTTTAATTTTATTCTTATTTCGACTAACAGACAAGATCGATATAATTAACACAAAGAATAGTGACAATGACATAAACATTAGTCTCTGTCACACAATAGCGTCTCGCGTTTAAATGAGACTGTTCCTAGCCTATAGCTCCCGTCGGTGTTGCCGTCTCAGTTAACCTTTTCAACGCTCTTTCAAAGAGAAAAGTAGTCAACCGCCCACCACGTCAACAAGGCATTTAGTGCGGAGTTGAACCTGATTTCAATGCATGAATGTTGCTACCGATATTTTACTCCTCGACGGACTATTCCGTCATTGGCTTTGAATCAGTGGTGCGGATATATCCGTCTTTGGCGTTCAACATGTACGGCAGAAAGAGAAAGAGACGAAAGTTTTACAAACAAAGAATTTCACTTTTGAATTATACGGCAGCGCTCGAAGTACTATTTATTGACTTCATTGTATAGATGTGTACAGTCTGCCGAAGTAACGTCAAAAATACTTTGACACCAACTTGAGCTTCGCTTTAGCGGTTGGTTTGACGGGGCCTTTAGCATAAAGCGAGTGTCAAAGAAGTTACGCCACTCTCGGAGATTTACTGGATTGGGGGCCAATCAACTATTTCTCGTTGCCATGGTTACGTCTCCGGGGTCACTACTATGATTTTATGGGGTTTAAATCCACTAAATACGTGTTTTTGGTATATTGGTAGACTCATTCCATGGTGGGGCATCTCCTTAGCCTGATTAGAGTCGAATTTACAGTATTTTTTCTAATAAACTCTGTCACAGTTGTCTCCTGGCTCGCCGGGACACAATTACAAAAAAAAAATTGCCCATTGGAGAATACTACCGAACAGGAATTCCCCATACAAATCGGCATTACTTCCGGTAACAGCACGTCACTCAGTCAAGATGGTGTTAGTCATTTAGACAATATTGCAGCTGGACATTAGCATAAACTAAGTAACACTGTAATTGCAATTATTTATCAAATTGGTACAGGTTGAAAAGTAGGAGGGCGTACAGTCGGCATTATATAGTTAGTAGCAGCCTAGGTAGCCAAATATATCGACTCGTACCACATCCTTAGAGCCCGTTCACACAGAGTCTCCGTATTTACGGTACCCGTTTTAACGGATACAACAAAAAATTATGCTTTGTTCACACATAGGCACCGTATAACGTTCAACGTATCCGGCATTAAGTCTCCGTGTATTAGACGTGTTCCGATATATTTGGATACCAACAATATGATGCGAAACTGTACCAAGTGAACATTTCTGGGTAGATTTTTTTCTTCAGGGCTTTCAAAAGCTTTAGCTTCTCACAGATGAAACAAACAGCACTGCTAGACCAGTCTAATTTAGACAATTTTGAGACATGATTGACAAACACTAACCTAAGGCATAAAATCTATTAAAAACTAACCGGACTAGCTCCTTCATTAACCTAATTATTACAAGCCTAATCACTTAAAAACCGTTACGAATTACAGTAAAATCTTTTATCAATAACTTAAAATACATACAAATAAAAAAAACTTACCAACAAACATACAAATTCAGAACTAAGCGTAAAAAACGGCATTGTGCGGTGTTTCTAATTGTAAAAGAGATTTTGTATAATACACTCACTGGTTCACATAATACTAAGCACATAATTTTAAGTCGCAATAGTTAACAATCATAATTTGTACTTTGGACCTTATCATTCTTAGGGCGCATTTACACTCGAGTACCACACACGTCTATTCACCAGTCTGCTATATTCGTAAAGTTCCGAGTTGCCATGGACTATTGTTTTGTAGAATTGCCAGCCAGCTATCTCACTCTCATTTCTTACAACTGAGTGTGATAGGTAGCTCATATTACGGCAAAAAGGAGTCCATGTATAATGACCTTATACACGTAATGAGTACATTGGCAAGAGAGTAGTCGGTGTAAATGACGAGACCTGGGGCTGTCCCGGTCGAAATACATGAAGTTGCTATACTTCGCGGAATATCTTTACGTACACATTTTTAGTTTTCTTATTTGCATTTATTTTTAAAATCTATCGGTGAGGATCTGTTATTAGCTCACTGCACTACTGTGCTAAATACTATTAAGCTGATGATCTTCCTATATAAATAAATACGAGTACTGTCTTGCCACTCATCCCGTGTAACGGAGGCATATTTTACTTGAAACACGTACCACACGAGTTTTGATCACTAACACACACGCAGTCAGACACACTGCTGTCCCGCCCACCCCCAGCGTTTGAGCAATCGCTACGTCTCGCTCTCGCGTATGCTGTCCTCCGTCGCCTTCCGGAGGTCCGACAGAGGGTTGCCGTGAACTCGGAACCTGAAGACAAAAAAATTATAGATATTTTTTGCGAAATAAACAGACATGTATGTCATGTATGTTGTTGTTAGTCTGCCGACAACGATGACACAGTTTAATAACATCATTTGACACACCTGAAGTTATAAGCGTCCATAGGCTACGATGCGAACCCGTTGTTTTCGACCATTTGCGGTTATATAAGGAAATAACCTGTCATAGCGGCGAAAATCGACACGAGTTGCGAATTACCTATTCGCACGTGTATCGTACAACGTTTTACTGTTCATATGGCTCTTTAAAGTTTCGACATATGCACGAAAAGTGCTCTTTTCCGCACTAGTGCGGGAAAGTAGCACCATATGTACTGTAATAGTTATTTTTAACCCTTCCTCTCCTGGAGACCCCGAAAGTGCAAAGGTGTTTAACTCCCGGACGTTTCCATGTTGTTGTTTAAATTAGAATTTTGATAAAGAATAATAATTGAGTACAAATTATTTTGAAAAAAGTGACCCATATGTGGGTCAGCGGGAGCCCACGGAGACAAAATCTGTGACCCATATATGGATCAGCGGGAGACAAGGGGTTTGCTCTTTTTGTCTTACAAGCCGCAGACGAGGCTTGATTTTTCACGAAGCCATGAAGAGGGTTAATAATGGCAAGACAATACCTGTAGACACAAGTGTAAGTCGGGTTCCCGTGGTTGGTCTCGACGCGCAGCTCCACGATGTCGTACGCGACGGGGTACCGCACGCCGCCGATGTCCGTCAGCTTCGGGTGTTGCACGGGGAAGTGTTGTATGGCGGTGCCGTTCGCGTCGTACATGTAGCTGCCGAACAGGTGGGGCTCCGGGTCTTGTTCGCCGTGGAGGCCCTGGGAATAAATAAAAAGGTAAGGAATAACTTGTAAACGCGAGAATAAGTTCGATTTCAACAAATGGCGCTGTTTGGTGGTATTATTATACCTAAAAAGAGGCACCAGCCTATATATTGTTAAATAGTTTAAGTTACTGAATAAATAATTTTTGATTTGATTTTGTTTGAGAACATGAGGTGAATCTAAAGTTTGTGTACAGTCAAGGGCACCAATATGTATTCACTCAAAGTTGCATAAATATGTATACTACAACCTTATTGTTGCAGACATAAAGAAAGAAAGAAAGAAAAACATTTATTCATGACATATAACAGACTAGCTTGTGCCCGCGACTCCATCCGCGTGGAAAGCGTTTATATCGTAGCTCCATACAAACTTTCACCCCTCACTTCATCCCCCTGGGGGATGATTTCCGGGAAAAAAATCTATTCAATGTGCTTCCCCAGGACTCAAACTATCTCTATACCAAATTACATCCAAATCCGTTTAAGCGTGAAGAGGTAACAGACAGACAGACAGACACACTTTCACATTTATAATATTAGTATTGATGAAATATGATGAAAATTAAAAAAATGAAACTAAATCTAAAGGCCGAAACGCACTGACAGCGGTGGCGGAGCGGCGCGGTGCGGCGCGGAGGCGGTACCGGTTGTAATGTTCGAGCTAATATGAAAAGGTCCGCACAGAAAACCGGCCGGGAAAAAAGCGTGGCGGAGGCGGCGCGGAGGCGGTAGCGGCGCGGAGGCGGGGAAACGCGTGCACAGATAGGCGTGCGCGGCGCGGAGGCGGCGCGGGGCGGTTTTGCGGCGGGAAGTTGTATTACGCAGTTGTCAATGCACCGGCGCGCACTGGCGGTGGCGGCGCGGCACGGCGCGGAGGCGTGCTGAGAGCGGTGCAACAAGTTGTATTTTTTTACAACTTCAGTTCAGATTTTATTAATTTTAACAATGAGTACAACTGTAAAATTTATTTCCCTGGTGAAACTTGGTACCCTGCTCAACAATCCTTGGTTTTAAGATGTCGTGTAATTCTTCAAGACTGTTTTTACTCATGTGAAAATAAGTGTAAAAACGATCTTCATAAGAAGTCAGCAATATGATGGAGAGAGTTCCGAGTTTAAACTTAATATTTTATATATTAATACTTTTATTTCAAAAAAGTTATTAATGCAATTTTACTCATTGGGTAACGCACTTTCGATATCAGTTTGATATTTTCTAATATCTCTTATATTTACGGAATAATCGCCTGGCTACACTTAACGATTACACCTTGTATATTTATTATACTATACCTATAATGAAAATTCCTCTTTTTTTATTTATTTCATGGACCCGGATGTCCGTTTAGTCTTCTTTTTGTTTAGGAACGTCTCGTCATCGCTATCTGAATCTGAGGATAACATTTTTGATCTTTCCGAATCTGACAACTGTCGATTACCGCTTGATGTCACACACGCCGCCTCCGCGCCGCTATCCCGCGCGAATACCGGGCGGGATTTTGGTGCGACGTCCTCCGCCCCGCATTCGCTTTACCGCAAACCCGCCTCCGCACCGCACCGCGCCGCGCCGCTCTCTGTGCGTTTGCTGCTTTAAGGCCGAAACGCACTGACAGCGGTGGCGGAGCGGCGCGGTGCGGCGCGGAGGCGGTACCGGTTGTAATGTTCGAGCTAATATGAAAGGGTCCGCACAGAAAACCGGCCGGGAAAAAAGCGTGGCGGAGGCGGCGCGGAGGCGGTAGCGGCGCGGAGGCGTGGAAACGCGTGCACAGATAGGCGTGCGCGGCGCGGAGGCGTCGCGGGGCGGTTTTGCAGCGGGAAGTTGTATTACGCAGTTGTCAATGCACCGGCGCGCACTGGCGGTGACGGCGCGGCGCGGCGCGGAGGCGTGCTGAGAGCGGTGCAACAAGTTGTATTTTTTTACAACTTCAGTTCAGATTTTATTAATTTTAACAATGAGTACAACTGTAAAATTTATTTCCCTGGTGAAACTTGGTACCCTGCTCAACAATCCTTGGTTTTAAGATGTCGTGTAATAAGTGTAAAAACGATCTTCATAAGAAGTCAGCTTTTGGCAATATGATGGAACTCTCCAAATATTTATTTATTTAAACTTTATTGCACAAAAGAAAACTTATCGTACAAGAGGCGGACTTAATGCCATATGGCATTCTCTACTAGTCAAACCTTAAGGCAAAGCGGAAAATATATACAGGGTGTAATCGAGGCTATTATTCCGTAAATATAAGAGATATTAGAAAATATCAAACTGATATCGAAAGTGCGTTACCCAATGAGTAAAATTGCATTAATAACTTTTTGAAATAAAAGTATTAATAATAAAATTATTTTGTTTAAACTTGTATGTAGCTTGTAAACTTGTAAGTAGCTTGTAAACGTAACTTATAAACTTGTGAGTGTAACTTGTAGTGTAACTAGTGAACGGCTTTACAAGTTTACTAGTAACATTTGCACTTATACAAGTTTACAAGTTACACTTACAAGCTTACAAGTTACACTTACAAGCTTACAAGTACACGTATAAGTTTACAAGTACACGTACAAGTTACACTTACAAGTTTACAAGTTACTTACAAGTTTACAAGATACACTTGTGGCAAGGTACTTAACTGTATGGGAGCGAGCGTTTAAACTTAATATTTTTTATATTAATACTTTTATTTCAAAAAAGTTATTAATGCAATTTTACTCATTGGGTAACGCACTTTCGATATCAGTTTGATATTTTCTAATATCTCTTATATTTACTAATCGCCTGGCTACACTTAACGATTACACCTTGTATATTTATTATACTATATAATGAAAATTCCTCTTTTTTTATTTATTTCATGGACCCGGATGCCCGTTTAGTCTTCTTTTTGTTTAAGAACGTCTCGTCATCGCTATCTGAATCTGAGGATAACATTTTTGATCTTTCCGAATCTGACAACTGTCGATTACCGCTTGATATGTCACACACGCCGCCTCCGCGCCGCTATCCCGCGCGAATACCGGGCGGGATTTTGGTGCGACGTCCTCCGCCCCGCATTCGCTTTACCGCAAAACCGCCTCCACACCGCACCGCGCCGCGCCGCTCTCTGTGCGTTTGCAGCTTAAAACATATTCTGCTAGTGTCACGAAAAGGTCCCGCCTCAGCATAATGCCAACTCAAGAGCCGGCGCTGATCTTCCGGCGGGACCTAAAGTGTGTCACGGTGTTTGCAGTACGCACGGCTTAAGTTGAACGCGACCCGAACTAACGGAGTGTCAAAGTCGCACATAAGGTCTGCCTACATATTTTTGAGACTGTGTTGTATACATATTGGTGCCCTTGACTGTACTAAAAATTAAATGAGTGTTTCAAAGATAGATAGATCTCATCATATGATCTCGACCACATTTTTATGGGACCTGCTTTGAAGCGCCATTTTTTTTTCAATTTTCAATTGAAGTGAAAGAGTATTAGCATTGAACACGCGACCGTTTCATTGCTCGCGCTGCGTTTAATCAACTGAGCTATCGTGAGTCCACACCAAAATTATTTAATTAGCAGACTGCTTGGAAAAATAAGAAACAGTTTTTCCTAACAAACAGAAACAAGGTACCTACGATTGGGATTGGTACGATGCTGAATACTCAGCTCACGAACACATCTATGATCAACATTTGCTAGCTTTCGTGACATAAACATATGTAGGTACCAGTATATAACTAATACTGGCAGGTGTAACTCCGAGGCACTCATGTAAACAGCTTTTTAAACAATATAATAATATAATAGGCCCCGCTTTTTACGAAAGACTACCCGCCAGTCTCAGAAATAAATCAACGGATGATGGTTTTGGACACCGATTGAAAGACTTTTATTTCAAAGTCGCTGTATTCAGTAAGGCCCTGGTCTCCTATTTTACGCTATACGCGGCGTCTCATCACGCCGTACGCTGCGTCTGAATGCTCACTATACAGATGTACTGGTGCGGTCTCTTTCTCACGCCGACAATGGCGTCTTGACGTCGCAGGCGGCATCCAAAAGTTGTGCGCCGCGTCTGTAGTCATTTCGAAGCATTGCAGCGTGAACGTCGTCTCTCGCGTCAAAACAAAATGTCGAAATTTAATAAAGAAAAAGAAGAGTTATTAATAGAATCGATTAAATCTTTTAATGCACTGTATGACAAAAGTGAAAGGAATCATAAAAACAATATTTATAAACATAACACACAACAAACAACGCTTCAAATACAACCGATGTCGTGTTGCCCGTAACTTTCGCCTTATACGGTCGTCTTGTGCCTCTTCTTCCACTAACAAATACACGGTTAAAAGTTTTAAAACATCCATGATCCAAACACTACCTCATGTGACCGCTCGCGAGCAATGACTACGCCCTTCTTTGCGGCGGACGTATTGACCGCTGACGCTGTGCGTTGCGTTCAGACGTCGATCGGAGCGGAATTGAACGCTGACGCTGACGCCAGACGCCGCGTACAGCATAAAATAGGAGAACAGGGCCTAAAGGAATTCACCCAACAAAAACAATATTAAACAATTTTTTTTTGATGCTATTTAATTTTTTCATTTTTTATTATTTTGTTCTTTGACTTTATCATAATCTAGGACGCCCCAGAGATAAATTATTTTTATTATTATTGCTGTAATTTCCCTTTTTATATGATTGTACGTTTGACATATATATATGTAATTTTATTCATTTATTTGACATGAGATTGATATGTTTTCACATCCGTGCATTATGCTAGGAGACCCTACGTACATTTTTTATTTTTCTGGTTCTGACATTTTATTATATTTTTATTTATTTATTTAGACATACGCAAGCATAACAGTACAGGACCAAATCGCTTACACACTAAACATAAGTCATAGGTAGATACCTACCAGTCAGTTAAAATTAATTACAGCCCAGTTAGGACCATACATTACATTTACAACTATTTAATAATATAAAAGACAAGTACTTATTCATTGTTTCGTCATAGATTTAGTCACTCATTAAAATAATCATTTAAATACATTAATAACTTTCTGCCAAAACCACCAACGCTATCTGCATCATTTTTGACATTACTACGATCAATATTGTTTTAAATTGGTATTTCTGTGTGCCCTTGTTATTTATTATTGCTATTAAGAAATTATTGTAACAAATTTATTGTATGTACCTGACGAGCTTTCTGTGAATTCATTTTATTTATATACAAAGAAAATTTGTAAAATATAACGTAAATTTTCAATAAGCAATAAATGAATCTGAATCTACTCACATAGACGGAGAAGTTCTTGGGCGCGGACTCGATCTTGCCGTCGACGGCGAGCAGGCGCGACATGTGCTCCACGGAGAACCCCGTCACCTCCACCACGGCGTACGTGCGGATCACTGGAAACAAACACACACACACACATCAGTAGTTAGACACATGTTCAATGTTAACCGAAGCAAGCGCGAGACGTGACAATGATGCGTCATGCGACATGCACAAGTGTACTAAATTTCAACTTGATTGGACTTAAATTTGACCCGTACATACTAATGAATGAATAAGTTAATTTTATTCAACGATATTTCGCCTTTAAAAAAAAATTAAATACCTACTTACTACCGCAGTACGGTACCATCGCTGCGGCAAAAATCCCGACAATTTACACCTAAGTCACAGAATAAATAGTAGTACTACGTACAGAAGGTTATTTATTTATTTAATCTTTATTGCACAAAAGAACAAGTTATTGTACAAAAGGCGGACTTAATGCCGTAAGCATTCTTTACCAGTCAACCTTTCTGTTAACAAATCCCATGTTTAGGCCGCACGAGCCTAAACGTGGCCATCGCTTTCTATAGCATGCAATGCGCTGCTATAGAACGCGTGTGTGCTGGTAGTATAGCCCTAAAAACCGGCCGGGGCCGGCATGTACTAGTAGCGGCGCGGCGAAGTCACAGAGTGAGCCGCCCCTGTCTAAGTACATAGGGAGGTTACCACACACAAGTGACAATTCGCGCGACGGAATCCAAAGGATAGACCGGGTAGAGGGTAGATTTCACAATTCAACACCTTATAAATACTCAAATTGATATAGTTTGTACTGTGTACTGTGTCCTGTGTACTGTGTACTGTGTACTGTGTGCTGTGTAGTGTGTCCTGTGTACTGACCCAGGTACCCGGGGAAGCCCTGGAAGGCCCAGCACTCGGCGGGCATGGCGCCCGGCGTGAGCGCGAACCGCGGGGAGGTGTACACCCACCACACCGGCAGCCCGAGCACCGAGTACTGCTTCGTCTTGATCTGGTACAGCTCCGTGCATTTCGTTGATACGACTTGTCCGCCTGCAGAGGAAACACAGTGTTTAACAATCATCACCATCCTAGCGTGTTTCTTGGTTGTATCTTAAGGACCCTGGGGTCTGCGATGGCACCTAATTCCAAGATTTGGCTATGCCGCTAGCTAGTATTATATTCATAAATATTATTTGCATTCCGAGAATCAAAAGTCAAACAACTTATGTTGAGGCTCGATATTTTCAATTTCAGAGTATTTTATGGAGATTTTTAAATAAATAAAAACATAAAAACCGGCCAAGTGCGAGTCGGATTGGCACAAGAAGGGTTCCGTACCATTATCTATAATCTATAAACGGCTAAAAAAATCACGTTTGTTGTATGGGACTAAAATACAGAATAAAATAATTATTTAAGGGGGTTCAATATTTATTTTATTCTGTATTTGTTATTATAGTGGCAACAGAAATACATAATCTGTGAAAATTTCAACTGTCTAGCTATCGCGGTTCTTGAGATACAGCCTGGTGATAGACAGACGGACGGACAGAGGAGCCTTAATAATAGGGTCCCGTTTTTACCCTTTGGGTATGGAACCCTAAAAATGGACCCTGACCATAAAAAATGGTGACATCGCTAGCATACCCACTTCACCTACATACTTCATACAAAACGAACCCTACGAACTTCTCTTGATGTTTGATAAAAAGATGCTAATGCGACTAAATAGTCTATATCAATTAAATACCGTACATTCCATGCCGCGAGCTGTTAAGTAGAACAGTATTCGGGGTCAGGAGATAACGTTTATTTTAGCATAACAACTTTAAAAGCGAGAGAAAAATATATGTTCACCTTTGTACCAATTTAACCCATTGTTTGTATTTATACCAATGTCTTGTGTACAATAAAGTATTTACATACATACAGTCAGCGTCACATACATCTGTACTGTACTCTTCAGGGTGTTCAAAAATATCTGAAGATGCACTCTATGGCTTTGACAATAAAGTCGTGTTCAGATGTTTGTGAACACCTTGACCGCTGGGATATATTTGATGGCGACTGTACATACATACTGTCCGAATACTATTTTAAATGCTCACAGGCTGCATACAACTTCAAGAATACAATACACGTCTACCATGAAAGTGCACCAACCTGCAGACTCAAGCGCGTAGTCCACCAACCCGGTCTTATCGGCGTCGTACACGTCGAGCATGCCCGCCACCAGCCTCCTCACCGCCTCCGGGTCGAAGTCTCCCCCCTCCCGCCTCACCTCCACCTCCTTCACATACTCCTTGAACCGAGCCACTATCACCTCCATCTGCCGCCTCTCGAACACCGCCAGGTACTCTTGGATGAGACTACGTATCCTGTCCTCATCCATTTCAGGCTTCCACGAGGATATGAGCCGTTCGTGTATCTCTATACTCATCTTCTGCATCTGCTCTTTGGTAACGTAGTCCTCATCGAAGTGCTGTTTCAGCTTGGCGGCTATCGCTTCGCTGTTGCCGTCAGAGTTGATTATTTGGATTAGATTCTGCTGTAGATACTTGACCGAGTACTGCTCTATTTGCTGATCTAGGTTGTCGAATTTGGACAGTTTTTGGTCGAAGAATTTGATTCGACTGTCGACGTTCAGAGCCCAGTCCTCAAGCGCTGCCACCCGTTTCGTCAAGTCCGAATCTTGGAGTATTTGAGGAGGTTTATACGTGTCTTGTACTTCTTGGGGCATTATGTACTCCGAGTAATTATAACCTGTAAAAAAATATCAGATTAAAACATAGAATTTGGTGACTTCTCTGTCCTTCCCAATAGTGTTTTATTATAGCTATAATATTGTGTGAGGAGCCGGGGAAGGACAGAGTGGTATACGAATTATATAATAATATGAGTCACTCACCTAAAGTGTGTAAGGTGTCTGACCTCTATCCTTCCCCGGTATTGGGTTCATGGCGGTGGAAATAAAACAGTATTGCGTAGGAAAAATATAATTATGTCCAAAAATAGCCCATCGTTATTACAATAAGAATACTGACATATTAGGTCCTTACCTATGAGATTGGCGTTTTGTATGGAGAATTTTATGAAAACTATGACTTTCATACATTGAATTTAGCGGATTATTCAGCACGCATAGTTGCGTCCTGTATGATGGGTCAGGAATCAGGATGGCCCATCGAGCGGACGCGGCCATTACACATATCTTAATTACTTAAAAATAGTTCGCATCATAAAACTATACGTAATTGAAACACTTGAATCGGCAGCACATGAAAAGGGTAGTTTTCAAGCTTTCATGTTAAATACTAAATAAAAAATGAAAACCTATTATTTGTATTTAAAACCTTTGCTACATAGTCTAATATTGAAATTAAAAAATAATTTGGAAGTTGCAATAGAAATGAATAAATTACGTACAAAATGTGTGAAAAAAAAACGCCAATTTCATAGGATGAACCTAATATATAAATATATTATAGCCTGCGCTATTAGATACCAACCCATAATTGACTTATTCTAACTTAAATATTGCCACAAGCAATGGAAGCTAAAATATTTCGGACTAAAGATCGCCTCCATTCCTAAATTATACTTTAAAACCATCCTTCTAATAAATCTTCACAGGAGTGGATTTTTCATCACAATCGACTAAGCAACTTCCGAGTATGTTGGTAACGGTTAACTCGACAGGAGCCTTTTAAAACATGTAGTTATTCCTATACAAAATATAATAGCTTTCATTGCTTCTGAATTTATAATAAAGCAAAATTTTAAAGCAATTGAATATACCGATTAAAATCTTCAAACAATTGTGACGCTCTCAGCGTTATATAAATAGAAAAAACTCGGCGACATAATTAATTTTAAAACCGAATCGAATGTATGACTAGGGGAGGGGTTAAGTCTTTTTGAAAATTAGTCTTTACTTTTAGTCACCGAAGAGTAAGATTACACATACCACTTAAATCAAATTAACGTTAAATTAAATTCAAGAACAGGTACAGAAATTAAATTAAAACTCCCAATTATGGCCACTTATTACTTTAAAGGTACATAAGGTTTCACTTGAAATAATTTAAATAATTATTTTCACTGGATTCTACTTTTACGAATATGGTAAGCAGTAGGTAGCACAATATATTAATAGGTATTTAATAATATAAATAGCATTATTTTATAACATTGAATAAATTATGCGCATATTGCAATGATATAATTATTATTTTGTACTATTATTACAAAGTATAATTGTGATAATTTGTGTTGAACTTAATAGCGTTAACAGACGATCGAACGGTCCGGCGGACCGAGAGAGTCAATATCCCTCTGATTCTTTCAGATAGCTGTGTCCCTCTCGGTCCGCCGGACCGTTCGATCGTCTGTTAACGCTATAAGAGTGTGCGTAACATAAATAGGGTTAAAAATACAATAATTGAAACTAAATTAATAACTATCACTATTCTTATGATAGACATGAACAGCAAAAACATCGTTAGACACACTCATAAGTTATCATTTCTTAAAATATAGTAAAGAGCGTTAGAAACGGATACATTTGGGGTCCTGTCACTTGACCTACTTACTTTTGCCCTAATGTTTCACTAGACCTAATGCATTTTCCCTCGAAACAGCGAAATTTCGGGTTTTCTTTGAAAATCATCAAATAGGCATTAAGTTAGGTTAAGTTCGTTTTGCAATACTCCTAGAAAGTTTAGTATTGAAGAAAAAAAATAATTAGGTCCAATGAAGCATTTACGGCTAAAGTAGTTAGGTCTAACAAGAGAGTTAGAACCATTTTATGTTTATACAAAATGTACCCGGTTTTTCTCCAATGTAGGCGTTTCAGAACATATTGTCCGACAAAATAAATATAAGCTAAAAAATACTGCATAAATGAAAGTGCAGTCAAAATTAAGTACTTATGTACGCTATTGAAGGAATGAACTACCAAACCGGAGCTCGACGCAGCGTAAACGCAGCGCGTCTTGTGCGTCATGTTTTCGACATAGGTTTCATACATAGGGACATACATAAATTCACGCTTGTGATCCCAGAAGGGGGTCAGAACATACAATTAATGTTCAGTGCAATTTCTAGCAACTGTAGGTAATGGAAGTTTCGTTGTATCGTAAGCTTCGGTGTGATAGCTCGGTTAGTTTGCATTTAGTTAGAAGGCACCGACCACACGGGAACCGCTTTCACAACCTTTATCACAGAGTCAATTCAACTATTAAAAGGTGAATCTTCAATTACTGGACTTTAAATGTCAGTTACTGACCACCAACGTATGCTGCTGCCATACATAATAAAATCGACTAAGTGGGTCATTCTCAAATAGTTATCGTCACTTGTCACAACCATGTGCAAAATTTAAGAATTCCCCAGCAGGTAAATATTGTAATACTTATTTATATAATTGCTGTCCTATCAATCTGTCCGTATATAAAAAAGAAGTAGCGTTTACTTTTGCCAATGGTTGTGACAAGTCAATAACATTATTTCACCCAAGATCTAATTGTTTTAGTTTAATTGCTGCCACACACGAATGATTAGCTTATATTTTAGACAAATTAGTAGTTTTTTCAGGCAAGTAATTAACCATAAATAATTTATTTCGCATAACATTTATCAAGTCCTGGGAAAAGCTACCACAATGACTAAAATTTATCTCTTTTATTCCCTAAATGCAAACTAAATTTAAGCACGTAGAACGAAAGTGACGAAACTAAAGAGTACATATTGTATTGGAAGAAAATATCCTTTGATCAAGTTTTTGAATCACAAAGACTATTAAAAATTGATCATACATCACATCACACCGATATTATCATATTTATTTCCTAAACACCCAGTTGCAAAAACCTCTATTAAATTTAAGACTAATTTTCTACTGTGAATCACAAATGGAACATTAGCCCACGGTGCTGTATCTAAGTACACTTTCGTTCAACGAAAAAAGAACTAAACCCTTAATCATCCAAGTATGCCGTGCCAATATCTCCTGAGCTCCTCAAAACAGCTTTCAGCCACCACCTTCACATAGTCCGAGGCATCCGACACCCTATTATGCACTATGTCTCTGTACTCCACATATGTCTTGGAGACTTCTGGAAGGTTCTCGCTGATGTCCGGTAGTGTGATGTTAATATCGGGCAAGGATATCGACGGCATGGTGATGTTGGGGAGGGATATGGTCGGTATGCTAGGCAGCACAGCGGAGAACTCAGCCAAGTCTAGTTGGAAATCGGTAAAGTTGGGCATGGCGATAGTATCCAGGTTCTCGTATGTGTAGTAGGCTGAAAGGAATTCAAGTATGTCAGGCCTCGTTTAGTGACCGGCAAAGAGATCAATACGACCAAAGTTACAAAAATATGTATACGCGACTTTATTGCCTTAACATTACGGTCGTGGATAAATATTTTTGTAACTTCGGCCGTATCAAATTATCGATCTTTTTGTAGTCGACTGTACAAACAGATGGTGTCGATTTAAGGGAGGTCGCAGACAGCGACTTTTTGCAGCGATATGCAGTCACGATCCTGTCGCTGGTCATGTACCATCGCACAGGTAAACACGATTCTGCATCCCTACTATCATGATAGAGCATCGACACTGTCACGATGCAGGATTAATTCGGATGCAGTCGTGGGGTCCTCCCCCCACTCTTCCTAACGATGTCGCGCGAAACAGCCGCGCGTTAGTCGCAATACTGAATCAGTCGCGCGTTTGCATCGATACAGCAGCGATCCTGAATCTGAGAAAAGTCGCCGGGTGCGACCTTTCCTAAGAAAAGCGGCCTTACTTGTTGGGTGAGGTCGAGTTAGGAAACTTGTCTTAACTCGAACTTCATTTAGACGGTGGCAAATGAGTATACGGCCTGCCTAGTAATAAGCAGACACCGTAAACTCCAAGAGAATCACAAAAGCGTTACCGACCCCTTATTGCTTTGACGAAAGTTTAAAATTGTTAAAATTACGCAAAATGTAGAATCTCGAAATATTTGCAGAAAAATAAGCTCCTTTGTGTTTGACCCTTTTTTCAGACATTTTTTCATCAGCCCATAGATCTATCATATTATATTAAAATTCAATAAAAATACAGCATTCCATACTTTAACAACGTCATTTGTTTGATTAGGACGACGAAACCCAATCAAAACAAAACACATGAATGTCAAAACGCGTTAACTTTACTATGTTTATTTACTTTTGGATCCACTCTGCCGCTAATTTGGGGGAGTCTGTGCTTGAAAGAATAACGACAAATAAGCAACCCCAATGTTATGTTGAACCTTTTGTTTTTTCGATATTTTCGTACTCAGTGAATGGAATTAGAGAGTGAATTTTGTAACCTGGTAATGTAACATCTCACATGATCACATGTAATATTTATATTAATGGTAATTTGAGAGATTGCAATCAACAAGCAAAAAAACCATAGAATGCGAGCTTACAAATTTCTACCAAACACGTGCCTAAAACCCGGTATGCGCATGTTCGAATGCCTGGCATCGTTTCAACACCCCGCCCCCATCCCCGCATAATGGCAATGGCACCCATTCTGTGGGGCCATTTTGCGGCGCTACTTAAACTTCTATGGTTCTTTCGTTCGCTGATTGCAATAGAATTTTATAATTATGGATGCATCGAAAGTAATTCTGACCTTAATACTACCTCAAAGCAATAGCTTTTTCATTTCATATTTTTTTGTCGTATAGGTAATACAAAAAGTTTTCAATCGTAATCTACCTGGTGCCATATGTGATCACATATAACATTCATACACATATCCTGGTTGTAATTCAGATTCGGTAGCACTAGTCATCTCACTAGACTTATCAATGCCGTAAGCCCACGGCAGAGCAACACACATATCCACATGCTTCTCCACGGAACAATAAACACATTATATGTGACCGTAGCGGTTGCTTCAGTAGTACCTTTAGAGTGAGTCGTCACTAGAGCAGCTGCGAGGTAGCGGAACGGTATACCAGGGAAAATGACACCAATAGCTCGCTCAAGCGTGTCTTCGATGCGTGAGCGAGGCTAGCAGGCTAGCTAGTTTTTTGTGGTGGATACTCAGCCTTACTATATGAATAATGAGCAACTTACATCCATATCCGAGCGCTGGCAGCAGCAGCAGCAGCAGCCAGGGCCACCAGCGGCGGCCTGCCTTCTCCTGGTAGTGCGCGGCGCGCTTGCTGCTCACAGTAGCTTCGCTCGGTGACAACTGTAGAATAATTAATTGTTAAATCACCGGAGACTGTCAGGCTACTCTTCCAGCAGAGTTAATCTACTTTATTCTATGCAGGGATCATTTTGGATTTAAAGGTCCAACTGAATGTAATTTTGTTTTTGTAATGTAGTCACTAAACCGGATATAAGTGTGTTTCCACTGAGAAGAGTGGGGCAGATTCGTGCAGAATTGACCAATCAAACCAGTCTCTCCTCCGCTTTGATTTTTGGAGTGGTCAATTCTGAACACCTCTCTCCATTCCGCCTCAGTGGAAACTTATGCTAATGCTGGGACCACAATAGATGTATCTTTCCAACGGAACTTGCCTAATTCTTCAGATAATCTCTAAGCACGTTAAGCTGTTTCTCATGAATGGCGTAGTGAATAAAACTAGTACTCACAGTTTCCGTTATAGTGGTGACGGTGGTGGTAGTAACAGTTTTGATCATGGTGTAGATCCAGTAGAACGGCGCGGCCACTGCTGACGCGCTCCGGGATAATATGCCAGCTGAAATTATACCCATATTTATATTTCTTGATAACATGACCTAAGATTTATTCAGCACAACGAGAAGTGATTAGGTTTTTAAAAGGTTATTCAAAATGAAACTGTTGATAGGCCACAGTTCAACGTAAGTAAGTAGCTTGCGTCGTCTACATGGAAAAGATTATCCAATGATCAAGTAACCAGCTAACCTCGTTGTTATGACTGTGTGTAGCGGTTCGCGCGGCAGTAGAATTCGCAGACCTAGTCTATCGACTGATCCTCAGATCTTTGTATGATCTGTGGACTGATCCAATAGCCAGCTAACTTAACTTACTGCAGCTGTAGCTCGCTCTAACGCTCCTTGCAGACCGACTCGTCACATGGAGAGTGTGTAGACTGATCCAGTCACAAGCTAACCTACCCTGCTGGTCTCCGCTTGTTGAAGTAACCTGTCTTCCGAGGACTCTATCGACTCTAACTTGCCAGCTATCCTTGCTCATCCGTGTACATCTCCATGCGGAAGTAGAACATGTTCTGAGCTGTCTATACAATGATCCAGTGACAAGCTAACCTTGCTGCGGTCTCCGCTCGGTGTACGGGTACCGGTGCGAGGGCCCGACGACGCGCCGGTACGCGCTCGACACGGAGGTGGTGACGGTGGTGACGATGGTGACTAGGAGGCGGGTGAGCCACCAGCGCTGTTCCACGGGCGGGTAGCCGTTGCCGCGGAAGTAGTTCTCGTCGTCGGAGCTGTCTATTGACTGCGGAAGAGAAGATAATGTTACATACATATTGCATTTTAGTTTGGCAAATGGTACCTAGGGTATTTTTTTTTTCCATGTAACGTTTTAATTTATTGTTATAGTATACCTGTTTATTACAAAAATATTGCATTTTGGTTTGGCAAATGGTACCCTTTTTTTCCACTGTAGATTTATAGCATGTAAGGTTTTGATTTATTGTTTTAGTTTGTCTGCTGACTGTTTTAGTTTTGGTCATCCGCTGTCAGCCGGAAGACCTCCACTGCTGGCCCTAGGCCTCCCCCAAAGAGTGCCACAATGACCCGCACCCGCATCCAGCGGACTCCCGCGACCTTTACCAGGTCACCTTGTGGTCTACCTACGTTCGTTTTGGTCGTCTTGCCCTATTCGTTCTTCGACATTGTACGGCATGCTGGTCCTTCGAAAAACGACGTCCTCAATGAATGTCTTTTAGGATAACTAAGTTTTAGGAAAGTAATGTATAATTTATTGTTAAATACCGCCATAAGCTGAGATTGTTCCACGTAGGGGACTGACGACGAAGTTCATGTTTTGTAAAATAGGGGTGTAGACACTAAAACGTGTGTCACTGTTTGCGTTTTCTCTCTCTCTAAAAAGCAATATTAAAACGCTTGTAGCTTCGTAATTCTTTGAGATATCTGAATGGGATTTTCGTCACTAGGAATATTTTGTTGCCTTCTTTCTTTTGGAGTAATAATAATTTTCGAGTCTACACCCCTATTGCCGCTTCAGCAGAGCCAGTGTTAGCAGCTCGTGTCTACGTACCGTGTATCTCTTCCTGAGCTGGCTCGCGTTCCAGGCGCTGAGGTCCACCTCGTCGGCGCTGGTGTTGGGTCCCTGCACGCGGAACTGCGAGAGCGAGCGGCGCGACATGTTGGGCACGGCCACCTGCCCCGGCGCCAGTTCCACGCGGTCCTTCGACAGCGGGGAGTATGTGTAGTCCGTTTTGGGGTACCTACTGGAAATAATTAGAGAAGTGGATTAGGATGCTGCCAATCGAAATTTGTTTCGACACTATTTAGGAATATAAATCAAATCGAAACAAAACGTTACGACCGCGTTTGCGCTTAGCTGTCAAATCCCATACAAATGAGGGTAAAACGCAAACGCGATCGTAAAGTTTTGTTTCGGTAAAACTTATACTAGTGCCTCTGACCCTGACCTGATAACTAGTAATATAAACAATAACATATAGGTATTTTCTGAGTACCATCATGTTCCTGAAATTGTCGACGCGGATCGTTCTCTCAATCGAACTGATGTCAGTCTATTCCTCATACCGTTAATTAGTTTATTATAATGATTCAATTTCAATTCAACACTCGCTGCGAGAATTATTATGATTGATGAGGTTGTCACGCTTACAGCATCTTTTATGTTAGTATCTTGAAAGAGTTTTTCTGATCATCGATAATAGGAAGGCAAATGTTCAATGCTCGACTGATAAGCTTTTTTTGTATGAGTCAACGCACCGACAACTTCGCGGC
The DNA here is from genome assembly GCA_947578815.1 of Epinotia ramella. NCBI lineage: Eukaryota > Metazoa > Arthropoda > Insecta > Lepidoptera > Tortricidae > Epinotia > Epinotia ramella. The sequence continues at coordinate 25,963,080 of OX388211.1, forward strand.
GATAATTTAGCGTGATTCACACGCTACTGTTTCGGACGACAGCGGCAGCGGGTTTAAGGGGCTCCCATACGCCATTGACCTTCGATCTGAATCCCTTAGTTTTCTAATGTTTTTTGTAGCTTATTATATTAACAACAACGGCTTTAAGCACTATAGTATCCCATATTTACTTCAAAGTTCATTCTTTTCGAGATATTTGGCATCAACGTTGAACAATTTTAGGCCAAAAAAACTGGTTTGCTGACCATAACTTTTGTGTTAATTAGTTTAAAATGAAAACCCTAGACACGTTTTTAGAGACATCATAGACGAACCCAAATATGTAGATTTCGTATATGTTAGATCTTTCACGTCAATAGAGATACGAAATAAGTGATTTTTTAGACAATGTTTAAAAAAATCATACAAAATTAAGTACATATTCATTTCTTTCAAAATCCGGTAGACCAAAATGGAGATAAAAGATTGAAGAAGCGATAGCCGTGTGACTTATAATTCTATATATACGGCAAAAGTAGGAGATACGATTCAAAACTCGTCAAAACTCAATGAAAACCTCGGGTAGCCCCTTAAGAAAAGAGGTTGATGATAGCTCGAAGTGCTCGAACTGTGTCGAGGTTATATAGCAACGAAGCCGGTGGAAAACTATGGCGATGTCTCTAAACCTTTCCACTGGCAAGACCTCATAAGGTGGTTGACATTCTTTTGAATCATAACTGTCCAATTAAAGCTTCGTTATGAGATTCTTGGTTAAAAAACAAAAACATATGCCACCAGAAAGGAACCTTCAACAATATGGATCATTCTCATTTTATAGGACACTGTCACAGCCCGCCAGTGCCGTGGTTGCAATTATACAACGCTAATGTAATATTGAATTGAATATTGAATTTATTTTTTTGTATTGTTTTAGTAGGTAATCAATTACAGTAATTATATAAACAAAGAGTAATTTACACGCATTGTACTGACATCCACGTCAACGGTGCGCACAAAAATAATGACCCTATACAACGTGTTAATAAAATAACGCAAAACCTGAAAACAGTTTGTTCAGAATCGAGCATAGAATGCGAAAAAAATAAAAAATAAATTTTTTTTTGCGTTATTTTATTAACACGTTGTATAAGGTTGTTAATTAATATTATTTTGAATCACAATTAACCGATTAAATCATCGTTCAATAAACAAAAAACGTCTACTGCCAAGAGAATCTGCAGCAAAGGTCTGGCATTGTGCGACGTCTCTCTTTTTCACATTGGATAAAACAGACAATGATATATGAGAATTAAGACCGACCATTAACCGCCCTCCAGCAATATGTTAAACGCAAAATCTTAAGCTCAGGCCCCGTATCATGGTCGGCCTTATCACGCATAAGTGACAATATAGAGCGGCCGTCACTGGCTGACACCGTTCGATAGAACGAGACTGACGCTCTATCTTGTCACTTATCGCGTGATAAGGCCGACCATGATACGGGGCCAGAGCACATTGCATAACACACGCATACCTAATGATTTCAGTTCCCCGTAGATCATACATGACTGGCCGTGCGGAACTAACAGGTTTATGCACAATACACACTTGTTCACTTTGCATGCGTAACACGTAATGTAACGAGATCTCCGCTATCAGTGAGTTTGTTTACTTAGCGTTTATTACTCTAGATAGGTAAACTGTGTCATTAGCCGTAAACACAGGGAGAGGCGTGCTCGCTCAGTGTTTACGGTCGAGACAGACGGGCTGCTGTTAAAAAAAACGACCGGGTTGCACTCCGGGAGTGCCGGCAGAAGCGAAAACTCAATGACATTGTAACAGTTTTTCGATCAGAGGCTCTAGTATAAGTTTTACCGAAACAAAACGTAACAACAGCGTTTGCGTTTAGCTGTCAAATCCCATACAAATTGAGGGTAAAACGCAAACGCAATCGTAAAGTTTTGTTTCGGTAAAACTTATACTAGGGCCTCAGGTCACGTGTCCGTCTTACGAATTTTCAATCTGTGGAATCTTACGGTCACGTGACATCTTACGGTCTCTCGACGAGTTTTTTTACTTCAAAAAAACTTAGTGTGAATCTACTTAATTTATAGGCCAGCATCATAAACGTGTATACATCTTTCGACCTAACCCATTGGCATGCTGTGTTTGCCTGTAAGTAGTTATGCATTCAGGGTATGACACTGCTGTCTACTTGTAAGTATCAATGTAATAAATATTGGTGAACCTTTAAATAAATAAATTGTCTCTAAGTGATATGTTCTTAAAGTCACCTAGAATGATTCTGACTGTACAGTTTTGAAGTGACCAATAAACAATCTGTCATATTAAACAAACTTTTTCATTTTAATTTGAATAACCGATTTTGTTGAAATGTAGCTACGAACCATCTAGATCACGTCAGTTTTCGGACAAAAAAACCCACATTAAAATCGGTCCATTCGTTTAGGAGGTACGATGCCACAGATAGACACACAGACACGTCCAACTTGTAACACCCCTTATTTTCGTCCGGGGTTAAAAAGAAGCATGGCATCTCTTTTCCACAACTCAATTCAAGCACTACTCGTTTACTGAAATGTCCCGACGAAATCCAACACGTTCACTTTTTGTCACATTCGATTTTCTATACTAAGAGCATAAATCTTTTAATTATTTATAAACACTAGTAACTACTAACTAGTTGCGCGCGCGACGCGCCACTTCCCGACGCACCGTTCGTTTGGCATTTGCACTCCGATGCAAATATAGAAATAGAACACATTTATTGTGCTTGTCGAGGAAGCTGCGGCGACACTGTAAGGATATGTCGGTCTAAAGAATCTTTTAAATTTAAGAATACTAGCTAAGACTAATTTAACCCCTATTTTTTAAAGATTCGTTTCAGGTGTATAACGTCTGTAGTTCGGTTTCAGTATTGATGGCAGTCCGCACTCGTCTTTACTACTTTGTTGCTATTGTAGAATTTAATTGGTAATTCATTTGTTACTGCTAAAATGACAAAAAAGTAGGCCAATTGCTTTTGAATCGTATCACTTTCTGCAATATCTGCGTAAATTTACGTTTACGGACATTTAAAAAAAGAGTTGTTGAACAAAAATTAGCTCAGTGTCAATTTTGTGACAACAATTAAATATTCAGTTTGTTATAAATAATAACTTTTCCTTTTCAATTCATAAATGATATGGACACGTTTACATAACAAGTTCATTTACATACCAATAAGTTTGAAAATGCCCTTACTGTCAATCACAATTTCATCAACTCATCACAACATAATTTTTAAAAGCCGAAGTCTGTTTGTTAACAATTAACTCTAAAATTTCTCGGATCGATTATGATGTTTATGATGTGTACTTCTCTAACTTTATTTTCGTTAATGATTTTCTTAGAATATGCTAGCTTCTGCCCGTGACTCCCCTTAGGGGACGATCTTCCGGGATAGAAACTTTCCTATTATTATTATTTATTTATTTATTTAAAGACAACAAAGGTGCAAAACATTATTAGTATTTACCCTATGTCCTTCCCCGGGACTCAAACTATCTCTATACCAAATTTCATCTAAATCGGTTCAGCAGTTTAAGCGTGAAAAGATAACAGACACACTTTCGCATCCTACTAATATTATAAATGCGAAAGTTTGGATGTTTGTTACTCAATCACGCTTAAACGGCTCAACCGATTTGGATAACATTTTCCACGAAGATAGTGTATAGCCTGGATTAAAATATAGGATAGTTTTTATCCCGGGTCCGCGCAGACGAAGTCGCGGGCGGAAGCTAGTTTATAATATACTAGCTGCTCGGCCCGGCTTCGCACGGATCACCCGTTTTCCCGTAGGAATGAAGCATTTTCCCGCGGTAAAAAGTAGCCTATGTTCATCAGGGATAATGTCGGCTTCTAATGGTAAAAGAATTTTTCAAATAGGTCCACTAGTTTCGGAGCCTATTCAATACAAACACACAAACAAACAATCAAATCTTTCCTCTTTATAATATTAGTGTAGAAGTGTAGATGCATGTTTTTCTTCTCCGTATCATGTTACTTGATGGCTAGCACGGGCGAGTCGCTAGAATACTATAATAGTACATTGTTTAACGAGGGGCGGAAGTGGAATATTGCGAACAAGAGTCTATCAGAAGCTTTTGATGACTCGAGTTTGCAATATTCTTACGCCCGTTGAATCGTCAATGTTTTTCATCACATTTGCGAGGAAACAAATACATTTTAGATGAAATGAATACAAATCGTAATAAAAACTGCAACATGTCAGTCGTCCATTTTGTTGAATTTGACGTGAGGCGCGTATGGCAAAGACCCTTCGGTATACAGCCACGATTTGAAAACACTTAATAACATTTTACATAGACACTAAATAACTACATATTAAATCTGTAAATAATTCAGTTAAACATGTTTAAGTAGTTTTTTAAGTTTAAATTTATTTATAAATACGTTTTCAGACATCGTAAACGTTGATATAAAACCACTTTGCTTTGTAACTGCCGCATGAGTGACAGATACAATTTAAGAAAATAACCATTACGCCCGCGGGCGTAACACAGGCTATTACAGCTCTGTATGTCTGCGCATTATGAAGCCCTTTTCGAGCAAGTGTGATGAAAACGAATGTTACTGTGTTGACGCGAATATTTCTTTCACCGCCGATAAACCGGGTCACTGGTTTATCGCAGGCTCTTCCAATAAAAGAACCCCAATAACCTTTTAAAGATACACTTATTAGCCTGTTCAAAGGAAAAAGGGTTTCAACGACTACTGAATTGGTATTACGTTAGGGTTATTGTCGTTTGATTTGATGCTGGCGCGGTAATGCATGTAAAAAGTAACGCTCACATATTTAGATTGTAACAGGACAAGTTAGGTGTCTATTTATATATTCACAAAGAGGATTAATGCTTCTCATTTTTAATAATTATATTCCTTATTCAATAAGGCTTTTATACCTTACGGCTCCTTATATGAACCTACAAGTTTCCACCCGCGACTTCGTCTGCTCGGGATAAAAACTATCCTATATTTTACTCCAGGCTAACCATCTTCCGGTGAGCGGTTGAGCCGTTTAAGCGTGATTGACTAACTAAATCCAAACTTTCGCATTTATAATATAATAAGTAGTAGGATTAATTCTATTTTTTTTCCTATTCTTTATACACAACTAGCGACCCGCCCGGCTTCGCACGGGTACTATATTATACATATAAACCTTCCTCTTGAATCACTGTATATATTTAAAAAACCCGCATCAAAATCCGTTGCGTAGTTTTAAAGATCTAAGCATACATATGGACAGACAGCGGGAAGCGACTTTGTTTTATACTATGTAGTGAAGTGATAGTGATGGCAACTAGAGCCTGTCTTATGTTTTTCATCTATCAATGTACATTTTGGACTAAAAACCATTATAATTAACCGTGGTGACAAACGAAAAATTTACAAGGTTCAAGCAGAAGGTTAACGACCGGTTGGTTATGGAGTTTTAGGGAAAAGGCAAACAACACCAAAAAAAAAACGAGATATGACTATGTAAGTCATTTTACTTGACAGGTGTATTAATTTATAGTAGGCTGATCACAATGCTGCAATGCCCACTTTTAAAAGTGGAGAAAACGTAATATGTCCTGCAGTGATACATTGCTTGTCCATCGCCCAAAACACACTTCAACCCTACTCCCGTAAATAATAAAACTATTTTGCTATATGTATGATTTAAAAATGTATAATCACTTACGTTACAGTCAGTTCGACCGTCTCGACGTCCGTAACTCTTATCACTTCCATTATCACGAATTTACTTACAACTAGATAATTAAATATCAATAAAATGTCAATGAATATATTACAATTAAAAACAATGTCAAATAATTAATCATTTAAATAAACATGTCAGTTACCAGCCAGCTGGCGAAATGAATTAGTATAATATGGTGGGTAGTTAGATTATCTTATATTGTATCTAATCTACCCTAACATTAATTTACGTGTTTGGCTAGGTTCACTGTTCACTGTCAATGCTTGATGACACCAAGTTTACCATTAACTACCGACTATTGTACTACAGTCTTACTTGTGCAATAATAATTAACTAAATAAATAATTTAAATCAAAATGTCACCTGTGCATCGCGACAGATTCGCTTCAAAAATTATAAGTGTTTCAGTTATGTAATTAAATGGATTAAGCACGAATGATACTTTAATACGAGTTAGAGGCATAAGTCAAACTAACATGGAAACAAGTATGGCGGAAAAAGGCGTATACATATTATTATCAAAAACAGGAAAAGTTTCAGACGACCTTGTGGCGCGGCGCGCTACAGAAATCTTTAGTTGGCTCGACAGACATTTCACAAATGCACTAGGAGTTGGCAATGGTTGTTTGCGGCATTTCTAGGATTCCTGGACTTGGCTAGTGACGTCACAGCTCTTCCAGAACATACCTAGTCACAGTATAGCTAAGCAGCGCATATCTAAGCAACGAATCTGATCATCATTAGCGTACAGGTACCTATAATAGTCTAGCTAACTTTACGGACTATATCTACTATTCATACTCGCTTGCTCGACTTCTGTCTCTTACGACTTTTGACGAGACGATAATAAAAAGATAATAGTACAGTCGAGTACAAAGATTTTGCACCTTATTCCATTGCAATAAGGCGAAAAATGTATACATATCTTTGACGTCGACTGTACAGTCACCGGCATCAATATCTGCCGTAACAAAGCCGGCAAAAATATCTGACACGTCCTTATGGCATTAAACATAGAGTCGTATCAGATATTTATGCGTGCTATGTTGTGGCAGATGTTATTGCTGGTGACTGTACTTACATACAGAAAGTCTTCTGTCTAACAAAACCGATGTTTGACAGCTACAAGACGCATACTATGGCACCTCGTTCTGCCGTACAGTCGGGGGTATTAATATACGTACATAAATATCTGTACACGCCTTTATGACATTCACAATAGAGTCCTGTACAGATATTTAAGTACGTAAATTAATACGCCTGCGGCGCTACCACGGACTTCGAAAGTCGAAGTTCGGGTATTTCCATCTCTATCGCACTCCCTTACTCGAGTGACAGGGATGCATGTATCTAGTTACTATACTCTTTCGTCTAGTTAGGTCAGTTGTTAGGGTCGTAACGACTGCTGGATCGTTTTGGTATAACGCCGGAATTCCACTGCGACATATCTACTGTGATGAGGCTATCCGCAGCAGGACCAAGGTAACCGATATAGCCCTCCGAATCGATAAACTTAAGTCGCAGTGGGCGGGGCACATAGCACGTAGAACCGATGGTCGTTGGGGCGGGAAGGTTCTGGAGTGGCGACCACGTACCGGAAGGCGCGGCGTGAATAGGCCACTGATGACCTGGTAAATGTTGCGGGAGTCCGCTGGATGCGGGTGGCGCAGGACCGGTCACTCTTTGGGGGAGGCCTATGTCCAGCAGTGGTCGTCTTTCGGCTGATATGATGATATCTACTGTGTCGGAGGTGGGCGAGAGGTCTGGTCGTACTCACTTCCAGTACTCGCCGGCCATCTTGTAGAGGCGGTAGGGCAGGTGCTCGCGGCTCGGGTCGCGGTCGAGGAGGTTGCTCGCGTCCGCTAGCGCTTGCTCGGCGAACGAGCTGTCCGTCGAACATGCGCTGTACGCTGGGCTGCCGAAACGCGTCGACCTGAGACGGACAAATTCCATTTAATAAATTCTTCAAAACAGGAGTTCTCTAATTCTCAATGTTGTTGAACTTTGAATCATACAAAGAAGAGAGATGCGTCACGCAATTTTGAGAAAATTGGCCAAAGTAGCTAGTGTCAACTCGACCCAAACCGGAATAGATTTTATTTCAAGATACAGTATTCATACAGTTTTGACGTTTAACCTCAGACTTCTTTATTCCGGGTGGGTCAAATCCAAAATTAATTAAGGTGCATTCCTAAATTGGGCGGATTCTCTCATACAGTGTTGTTTGGTGGTTGAAATTGAATACAATAACGTTATATGTATCGTTGAAAATAAATACTTCATAACTAAGACATAATATTAATAACACATCCAGCATAACACATTTGCAGCACTCAAAGTCACAGAATTAACTGAGAAACGGAAACTGTGCGTTTATTATAATATTCCAGCATTCATAAATTTGTCAGCAACCAAAGCCTTGACCTATTATGACGATGTACGTCAGAAATTGCACTGTAAATATACCCGTGGGTAAAAATTTGGCAACAATCCAACTGTGCTGTATACAGCTTATTTAAACGGCAACCTTCACTGGTATCCAGAAACACCATCCATAGTACCGTACCTACCCGGACATAGACTACAGTACGTGCCACAAAAGTTTGCCTCTGTGATGTTAGCTACTGGTAGCGTAGCAGAGGTTTCAGAGGGGTTGGACGGGGTGTATGGGGTGATTTATACTGACGGGGCTGGCCATTTCTGCCCACAGAGGTGGGCTAAATTAGCTACGGAGTGGGTGCCACAAGCTGGGCGTCGTGGCAGACCAGGGGCCGTTGAAAAGGTTACAATCGATAAGCGCTAACATCATCATTCTCCTAGCGTTGTTCCCGGTTATGCCCCTAAAGGAGCTCGGGGTCCGCTTTGACACCTAATCCCAAGATTTGGCATAGGCGCTAGTTTTTTACGAAAGCGACTGCCATCTGACCTTCCAACCCAGAGGGAAAACTAGACCTTATTGGGATTAGATCGGTTTCCTCACGATGTTTTCCTTCACCGAAAAGCTAACGGTAAATATTCCGTACATAAGTTCCGAAAAACTCATTGGTACGAGCCGGGATTCGAACCCACGACCGCCGCTTGACAGCCGCATGCCTGAACTACTAGGCTACCGTAGCTGATTATATAAGAATCGATAAGCGCTAACGCCAATAGAAAATAATAAATTGTAGGGGAATGACAGATGCCGACGAAACACTTTTCGCTAACATGTGTCATTCCCATACATTTTATTAGTTTTCTATTGGCGTTAGCGCTTGTCGATTGTAACCTTGTCTAGGCCCCCAGACGTCCTGGGACCGATTTTTGACTTTCGAGCGCTCGACTCTTTCACTCGAATTATGAAATGCTACTTTGAAATTGCGATAGAAAATTGAAGAACGAGTGGTATTGACCACTCGTATTCAATTCTATTGGTAGAAAGTAAGTGCCTGCCATTTTGACACTACAAACGTATTTACTTTTATTTGATTTTCGAGCGCTCGAAAGTCAAAAATCGGTCCCCTGGAGGCTTTTCTCAACGAGTAGCGACTACCCAGAAATTACTACTGCCTGTGGGACACTCTACAGGCTTAGAAAAAAAAGTATGCACGTACCGGTCGGCGGTGATGTTGCCCGCGTGGATGGGGCTGAGCGTGAGGTCTTCCAGCGTGTGGTACCGGCTGGTGGTCGACACTCGCTCATACTGACTGTTCACCTCATTCTGTTGACAAACACGTACAATTATTCAAAGAACCAATCAGCTAACTGATTGAGTTTGTTTACGCCAGCGAGGGAGACGAGAAAATACTAACCAATTCGGATCAGTGGGAGAATTATTACCTATAGCTAACCCTATGATCCGTCCGACTTTGCTTTGACTTAGCTGGTGGTAAAGCAGTGGACCTTTCACGACGGTATGTTACAATTGACCATTTAACCAGCGTCAGCATCAGCGTCGAGCTGAGTGGACTCCCTTTTTCGCATTTCACGAAGTGCCAAAATGTATGTAATCGTTAGTCCAGGCAATGAACTGACAACTTGTATGGAAAAAATGACAATTTTGGAAATAATTTATCATAGCTTATTTTTTATGTATAACGGATATATTATCAATTAAATAGTTACCCAGCGACAAAATCCGACAAAATTTCAGACATTGAAAAAATGATAAGTTAACTGGCTTCTAAAAAGTCAGTAAAAATATTAATAAATGTTTTTGTCTTTATTTTGGTTCATTTACATTTGCTCTATAATATTCAAGTTTTTTTTTTTTTTTTTTTTTTTATGATATAGGAGGCAAACGAGCAGACGGATCACCTGATGGTAAGCGATTACCGCCGCCCATGGACACTTGCAACACCAGAGGTGTTGTGAGTGCGTTGCCGGCCTTTAAGATGGGAGTACGCTCTTTTCTTGAAGGTTTGAAGGTCGTATCGGTCCGGAAATACCGCAGGCGACAATCCATTCCACAGTTTAGCTGTGCGAGGCAGGAAGTTTCTGGAGAAGCGCACAGTTGAGGACTGCCAACCATCGTTAAATCGATAAATCGTACAAAAAAAGATAATGCATGCTTCATTTAAATCTACATAATTACTTCCGGGTGGAAAGTTTGTCGGATTCTTGACTAAATCATCTTAGAATAACATTTTCAAATGAAATCAGCAAAAAAAACGCTATTATAAATTAATGTTTTTCAAAACCGTATTTTGCCTGGAGTACGTGTAATTTTGTACTTGCGAAATAAACTTACTTTCTTTCTTTCAGCAATACTGGTTAAGTGATCAATCGTTACTGGTCGAGCGCCTAAATATGGCCAGTCTAGACCGAGTTCGGGTCAGAGCAGAGCCTACCTTTCGCTATATAATAGACAAGTCCCTTAAAGGGATAAGTTCGTCTTTGTACCTACTTTAATCTTATATATCACTAGCTTCGGCCCGCGACTCCGTCCGCGTGGAACTCGATTAAATCGTATCTCCATACAACCCCCAATCATCCCCAACCTTAGGGGATGATTTCCGAGATAAATCATGTGTCCTTCCCCGGGACTCAAACTATCTCTATACCAAATTTCATCTAAATCGGTTCGGCTGTTTAACCGTGAAGAGGTAACAGACAGACACACTTTTGCATTTATAATATTAAATATGGATGTTTATGTTGTTAACCTGTTATTGTGTTTACATACATATATACATATACAAGTCAAAAGCGTATGCCTAGTGTTTGTGTTAGCCGGGTTCAATCCACCTCCATTTGATGTCCTGCGTCCATAAAACATTCGTAGCTTTGGGATTTCCATGCCCAGGTTTTCCCGAGGCACTAGGGACGGCACTTCAAGGAGCGAAAACGTTTTAAAACGCACGAAAGTGCATCCAAAATCTCTGGAGTTACAAGCGTTCACATCAGCGGGCCTAAGAAGGTTTTTTTTTCACTTATCGTTGTCGATAGGATCCGTCCCTCTCGCACTCGCATACTTGTCAGAACGTGACGAATGTCTTATCGACAGCCACAAGTGATAAAATGACAACCATGCTACGCCCGCAGGCTACGGCGACCGCTTGCTCGGCAGTAACTACGTTTGTTTAATTGTGTTATTGAAGTTTATAACTCGTACAAACGACAACACTGTTAACTGACCATCCTGTGTTTATATAGAACCTTATTACAATGGACTAAGGTGCACCGATGGTCAGTTAGCTGTGTTGTCGATAGTACATTTAAGTACCCATTCAATGTGTGTTAGACATGGGTTTGGTAAGCTTCCTATTACCCACGCTTAGCAACATATATATATCTACAACGATTTTTATAAAAGCCATTGTAGTGCAACGATCGTTTGAAACGCAGCGCTCATCATAAATCAAGTTAATCCAATTTGGGGATAGCATCGTAATGTAAAAATATGGGTGCATTCGAACTTTTACTTTGGAATCTGTAACGACGACCTTATTTCAAACGTGTATGGTTGCTTTTACATCGACGCAAAGTTAAGCAGTCAAAGTATCATAGGAGTACAGTCAGCAGCAGAAGTAGCTAATCAAAATAACACGCTCAAAATGATCTAGACAGTCCTTATCCTGTTGACATTAGAGTCGTGTGTAGGTCATTTTGAGGACTTGCTCCGCTTAGCTACTTTTGCTGCTGACTTATGTACAGATCCTCTGTCTTAGGGCCGGCGCTCACTGAGGGCGTGGCACGGCATGGCACGGCAGGTTGTACTGCGGCATCCCGCGGCGTTCCGTGGCATCCCGTGGCATGCCAGTGCGTCTTCTCCCTCCCTCCCGTCGGTGCGCGGGGGCAAGGGAGGGAGAAGACGCACTGGCATGCCACGGGATGCCACGGAACGCCGCGGGATGCGGCAGTACAACCTGCCGTGCCATGCCGTGCCACGCCCTCAGTGAGCGCCGGCCCTTACAAAACCGATGTTCGTCTAATTAGGGTCGTCACGGTTTGTGTAATTTTCGTGGTACAGTCGCGGAATGAGAAGATTCGTCACTTTTGGACCTAACCTAACCTTATCATTCCTCGATTATATAATGCCAGCCGCGGTACGATAAGTGTGTGAGTGTAACCATCGCGGTCCGGTGAATATGGGTGTAGACACTAAATAAAATAATTAATAATGTCATATTTTCTCGAAAAAGGATTAAAAATGTAGTCAAATGGAGAAAAAATCAACGCAAAAGGTTAAATAATCACGAAGTTATAAATGTCCACATCCACAGTTTTAAGAAGGGGTATGTTCTGTCGGTTTTTCGCAAAACGCAACTTCAATGTAACGATGACGCTTGAAGATTGTGACGTCACTAATAGACGGCAACAACGTGTCGTGCCCCGTCGACGCGACCCCCCGGCAGCCTCGCGTAACGTGACGTCACACACTGTTTGCTTCTCTCTCTAACAAGCAATATTAAAACGGTTGTAGCTTCGTAATTCTTAGAGATATATGAATGGGATTTTCGTTCATGAAACGTCAAAAACGCTCCGTTAGTATGGAATGTGTTGGTATTACTGCTTGTGACGTCACAATCAAACAACGTCCTTATTGCTAGTTTTTTATGAAATTAAATATCTTAAAATAGCAAACTTAAATGGAAGATTGATAGTTTCCGAGTATTTTCGTAATTCTTATCTGTTGCTTATAAAATAAAATAAATAAATTGAAAAAATATTTATTGTCAGATTGCTTAAATCCATAGGTCGTTAGTTACAAAAACACTTATATAACTACATTAGTCAACTTAAACTACTTATTTTTAGGGCTTATGATATGAAAAAACAAGTTATTTTCACTATTGTCAAAAACCTATTCTGGCAGGTTTTCTGTCAAACATGGGCTCACATTGATATTCGCAAATTCTACAGATCGCCATACGATTAAATAAATGGGCTTTGTTAGACAGGTCAGTCTGTACAGTCAGCATCATATAGTTAGTAGCGGCCAAAGTAGCCAAATATATCGGAACGTCTTTATTACTATAGGAGTAAGGACGTGTAAAGGTGCTCTTACACGAGCGATAAAAATTGCCGAATTGCCGGAAATTCGGGGCAATTTTGACGTCACGGCCACTTCAAGCAATTCGAATATTGTTCAAAATTGAGCGATTATTGCTCCAGTATGGCGCCATTCTGGACCCATAATTGCCGCAACTCGGGAAACTAGGCAATACGTTCATACACGAGAAATTCAGTGGAGCAAATTGTAGTCGGCGATATGGAGCAACACGGAATGAATGGAGCAATTCGAGAAATCATTTCCGAAATATTGCCACAATTTCTATAAATTGCCCCATATTGCTCAATTAATTTCTCCATTAATTTCGGCAACGTGTCGCCGGGCAATAATTGCCCGAAAAGTCGCCCGTGTAAGAGCGCCTTTAAGATATATTTGGCTACTTTGGCCGCTACTAACTATATGATACTGACTGTACGTGTAATTAACTAATTACTTATGAAGATGTATGTAGATATAAGGCTTGGCGTGGCGCCGACCAGTAAACCACAGCGCTTATCCTAAATCACATCAACTGTTTAAACCATTTAGATTATTACAATCCCGTACCAATGGCGGTAGTCAACTTGTGGGCCTTATTACAATGGAAAAGGGTCTATAATGGTACACTTTAGTGTGGTTCGTTTGATAGTAATGGTTTAGTGCTAAACCGGATGCAGGCAATCAACTTAACGGTAAAGATGAGGTGCCACTGGATTTATTAAAACTCGTGCGCGATGGGTTCTATTTTGGGAATAAAAGTTTCTTTTTATTTATAAAAACCGGCCAAGAGCGTGTCGGACCACGCTCAGTGTAGGGTTTCTGCTTAATAAACATTTACTATAAAAATGAGTTTGTAAGTGATATAAATATTTAGAAGGCTGTAACTTTCATTATATAATTATATAATTAAAGTTAGTCATTATAATGGACTGAAGAAAATAATGGTTAATTTTTAATACCTATTTTATTTTTCGGTAGCATATTATAAATCTGGAGTAAATACACGGGAAACGCCAAGTTTAAATCATAGTTTGGTTTGTTTCCATTCACCAACTTTATCGTTTTATTTTATTTAAAATTTTTAGGGTTCCGTACCCAAAGCGTAAAACGGGACTACTAAGTACTAAGACTCCGCTGTCCGTCCGTCTGTCAACAGGCTGTATTACTTGAACCGTGGCAGTTAGACAGTTGAAATTTTCACAGATGATGTATTTCTGTAATACTAAAAAATAGAATAAAATAAATATTTAAGGGGGCACCCAAACAAAAAACGTGTTTTTGTTGCCGTCTACGCAGATAATGGTACGGAACCCTTCGTGCGTAAGGTCCGACTCGCACTTGGCCTATTTCTGGCCCCCCTACGCAAAAAGAGGGGTGTTATAAGTTTGACGTGTGTGTATGTCTGTGGCGTCGTAGCTCCTAAACGAATGCACCGATTTTAATGCAGTGTTATACTCCGAAAGCTGACGTGATCGAGATGGTTCTTAGCTCTGAGCAATGTTACAACAAAATCGGTTCAGCCTATTTTAAAATATTGAACTTTGAAATAAAATTGTCGGGGGTTTTCCAACTTTTCGAAGTTATGGGGCTTTGAGACGGGCTATACTTTTCCGGAAATGTGTGGCCGGCAACTATAGGCGTCCCTCTCTTACTCACATGTTAGACAGGGACACCAATAGTTGCCGGCCACATATTGCAGTGAAAATAAGGCCCGTCTAGAAGCCTCTTTAGGTCAGTTCGGGTATGTGCGCCGCAGGGGTAAGTGCTGATATTGATTTTAATGACTGAATGATGAATGAGGCGCACTTTCCCCGGTGGCGCACATACCCGAACTGACCCTAATTTCTCAAATAATACGGCTTAAAATTTTAATTATATTTAAAAAGCCATCGCTATGAACTCGACTAAATTAATATCGGTCCCGCAACCAGAATACCGCGTAACACAAAAAAGCGTCTGTGTCCTTTTTTCCATCAGTTGAAAACGTATACACACTACTGTTAAAGCTATCTAATACCCTAGCTAAATGTGATATTATGTAGTTATCTCACCAATGATGAAATGCGTCCAACTTCAGAGCAACGTGTTTACTTTCGACACGTTCAATCCAAACTTCTTGCTGCCGGTCATCGGCTCGTGACATCACGCCGCGCGAGAAACCCGTGCTAATTGAAGCGTGATGTACACTCTACTGACTCATGCTAGATAAGTGGGGCCATACAAATGGAGGGACTATCGAAAACCGCTGGCTCTCTAAGATACGTATCACAAGCTTTAATTTAGTTTTTGTACTCGTCGATTAAAAATTGTGTATTACGATTTCATAGAGAATACTGCAACGTCACTCTTTTCATCGTTGAATAGTCTACGTTACTTCCGAAACAACCGAAATAACTTTTTCGATACGCTCTAGACAACCGAAAAAAAAATGAAAATAGAACTTCGTATTTCAATAATATGTGGCCTTGTTTAAGGAGACTCGATCCCATACAAAATTTCCAATCTATGGCGTTTCGACACGTAGCAGCGTCGCGTCATCTGTCAAAAATCTACTTAAGGCGCCGTAGGTTCATGGTCTTCTCTCCTTCTCACTGAGCATAAGCGTGAGCGAGATGGAAGTGCGTGCTCGGAAGCGCAGATACGAGGGTCAAACTGAAAGTTCTTAGAAAATCAAAAACTGAGCAATCAAGCAACTTATTACTTTTATTATATCTTTTCAAAATAGCCTCCCTTCACATCAATACATCGCTGCATTCGATAGAACCACTGAGAAAAGCACTTTGCCCACTCGTCCTTAGGGGTCTCTTCGACGGCCTTTTGAAACGCAGCCACTGCTTCGTCGGCGTCCATAAAACGTTTTCCTCGAAGTTTTTCTTTAATTTTTGGGAATAAATAAAAATCACAAGGTGCAAGGTCGGGGCTATAAGGTGGGTGACCCAGTAATTCCACGTTTGCCGTCGCCAAATAGTCGATCGTTTGCTTGGCGGTGTGCGATGAGGCGTTGTCGTGGTGAAGCAGGATCCTACTGCGAGGCCGTTTTTCTCGAACTTTTTCCAAGACAAGTGGTAAACAATTGTTAGTGTACCACTTCGCAGTAACTGTTTTTTGATCCTCTAAAATAATTGTTGCGTAATGACCAGTCCTTCCGAAGAACGAGGCCACCATCTTTTTTCCCACACTTCACCTCTCTTCACTTTAGTAGGCAACTCCTCGGAAGGAAACACCCACTCAGCAGACTGTCTTTTAGTTTCAGGATCATAACAGTAAATCCAGCTTTCGTCACCCGTAACTACGTCGAACACAGCATTTGAGTCACCTCCGTTGAATCTTTGACCCATTTCACGGCACCAATCAACACGACGGACTTTTTGGGCTTCTGTCAAATTATGAGGTATCCACCGGGCACAAAGCTTCCTCACCGCTAAATGTTCATGGAGGATTTTGTGGACTTGACTCATACCAATGGCTAAGCTTGTACGAATCTGCTGATAGGTTACTCTTTTGTCAGTCTCTATCATACGCCGCACAACACTGATGTTATCTTCAGTAGTCGCCGTAGAAGGCCGGCCCTCACGCAGATCATCAGTGAGATTAGTGCGGCCACGTTTAAATTCATTAAACCAGTTGTAAATAGTAGCACGAGATGGGGCTTCATCGTGAAAGGCCAATCGAAGTCTATCATAACTTTCTTGTTGACTTAAATTACATCGAAAGTCGTAAAAAATCATTGCTCGAAAATTTTCTCGCGTTAAATTCATGCTCACGTAGTACACACAATTTTCAATTTGCCGCCAAATCGTAAAACAAATGACAATCGAGTGGAATTCGTACACAAAAATATTAAGAAAGAGTTCCATTTTCAAATTTTGAACTTATTTTTTTATTATATTTATTACAAGTGGCCAGTTCTAAAGACTTTCAGTGTCGCCCTCGTATCATGTTTTTTAATTTTAATTTTTTGGCCGTTTAAATAAATAAAAATGTAAAAACTGATTTTTCTCAAACATGATATTTCCGATTTTTAGAAGCAATTTTAATATTTAAGTATAGCTTTTGTGCATAATTTGTTACGAATATTTTAAGTGTATTTTTGTGTGTTTTAGACCTATGTTCGTGATTTTTTTCTATAGAGCGAAATTGACTTAATCATGTTTCGAAGCACTGATTTCCCTGCAGAAAAGCCTCAAGATTACTATTCGTATTTTTTTGAAACCATATTATTATAAACAGACGCATTATATTGTTTCAAAAACTCTGTTCGCTTAACTTCGCTGAACCTACGGCGCCTTAAACTTGCTGCTGTATCCAGGGCATAAAAAAATAAAAATAAACTACGCTTTGTGATTACCTAGTATTTTGACAATCACAGTACTGCAACATTACGAACGCCTGTGGTGTGATGTGGTAACTTTTCTTTTCAAAGCTAAACTTAAAAAGTTAAAATAAAAACTAAGAAAATTAGTAGTGACAGTGACGAAACATCTTTAACTCCTCAAGAAATAATTAATATGGCAGAGGAAGCCAACTTACCTTGCTACCTGAAAAGTCAAAGAGCCTTTACAATAGTAGAACTAGACAATATAGTACTTACGATATTTAGTTTTCTTATATACTCGTATTAATGACTTAAATTATTAATTGTCATTGTGTAAGATTATTATTATTTTATTGTAAATTACCGTTTGACATGTAAAAGTGCCCTTGTGGCCTATTTGCAGAATAAATAATTGATTTGATTTGATAATTTTAATGAACTCGTACAAAAAGTATTGTTCACAATAGTGTCATAATCAAGCGTTATAATCTCGTACCTTACTTAGGCCACTCAGCAAGCTTCGTGGCCTAAACACGGTACTCAACTAAAAAGCTCTCTATTATAACACGATTGTGAAATAGTTATTTACGATACAAGTGCCGAAAATAGGAAATTCGCAACGAGTGGCGATAAATTAAAACACGACCGAAGGGAGTGTTTTAAATCGACACGAGTTGCGAATTACCTATTCGCACGTGTATCGTACAACGTTTTACTGTACATATGGCTCTTTAAAGTTTCGACATATGCACGAAAAGTGCTCTTTTCCGCACTAGTGCGGGAAAGTAGCACCATATGTACTGTAAAATACTATTTCAGTTGTACTAAAGAGTGACAAACGTTAAAGGCCAAAATAATGCCATACAATTAAATAAATTTAGTTTCTGTTTCCGGTGACCGATTGAGCTGAAATTTTGGGTATAAGTATGGTTTCGATGACAATCCAATATTATGGTACCATCGAGCTGATCTGATGATGGACAGAAGGTGGCCATGGGAATTCAGTACTTGACCGACGTAACCCCGTTGAGTTTGGGCCCATTAGAATCGTCTCATGAGTAGTTGATGATGGTATACAGAAAAGTACAGTCGGCAATAAAAGCTTGTACCTTTTTGACAGAAACTTGCTTACTAACTAAACTTCTCAGGATTGTTGTAAAACAAACCTAATAACCTTCTATCCATACTTATATTATAAATGTGAATATGTGTCTGTCTATGTGTCTATATTGTCTGCAACCTCTTTACGATTAAAACGTGGAAACCGATTTAAATAAAATTTGGTATAGAGATAGTTTGAATCCCGGGGAAGGACTAAACTAAAAAAAAGGACATAGTACAGTTTTTATCCCGGAAATCATCCCCTATAGGAGTATACGGGTGAGAATTGGGGGGTGAAATTTTGTATGAAGCTACGATATAAACGAGTTCAACGCGGACGGAGTCGCGGGCAGAAGCTAGTAGGATAATAAACCAAAGTTTAGTTTCAACGATTGTATACAGGGTGCCCCAATAGTCAACGTCAAGCGGTAAACGACTGATAGTCCAAGTCACAACAGACACTGTCTGTACACTGTCTCTAAAAGTGCACTTCCCGATATGTACACTTTGTCAATAGGTGCACTTTCCCAGAATGTGCACTTTCGCAGAAGGTATACTATATTTTCCCGGAAAGTACACTTTAGGGGTAGGGGTGTCCCTGTTTATAGTACTAAGGGTTTCTATGAAATAGTGCAAATGCAAACAGACGGACAGACGGACGGATGGACAGTCGGGACCCTAAAAAGAAAATAATATTCATTTTGTTTACAAATACGTTCATTCATTACTATCAAAGTAAATGTGTACCTTTTGAGAAAGTTCCCTAAATGGGAAAGTGTACATTTTGGGAAAGCATGCGTTTTGGTAAAGTGCACTGTTTGAAAAGCTAAGCGTGTTTTACGAGCCTAACACCCCTGGGTACGCCCAGCGGTCCATGAGAAAGACGAGTATGGAAGAAAGGGTCGAAGCGATTGATAGTCCGGTTGCACCCGGCTATCACGCCAAATCGCTGTCCCTATGGCCCGCCATTTTCATGACTAGTTTGGCATGTCGGCAACGGTCAGTACAAAATCGGTGAGGAAGTTGATAGTAATCTACGGCAGGTGATAATAATAGATAGGATAAACACATAACAACTATGATCACATCATACAACGCGGTACCCGGTAGACGTTGGAGAAAATAGGCATGATGCCTTATGTTTAAATTGATAACATAGTGATGCTAAATGGATAGTAAACCATCAAATTATAGTAATAAAGTATAAATTATAAAATATAATTCAAATCATAAAAAGATATGAACTTTGAAAATTTAGAAAAATGATGCATTTTTTAAGAGTAAATTAAAAGCTACCAATAGAATCCTTACGCTTTTCTAGAAATGTATTGTATGACAACTATGTACTTAAACGAAGTATTTCGCGACCGAAACAACAATTTACCTGATTTTCCATACTACGATTAGTACAAATATACAAATGTGACGTCACAGTTATATAGACACACAGTATGAAGCGTTTCGCGCTGCCGCCAGCGTGGTCAATCTTTATCTCAATTTTTTAGGTATTTATGTTCTTTAATTGTAGTTGCTCCCATACAAACATTTGTTCCTCTCCAAAAACTGGTTCGAATGACGTCACAAAAAAATCTTAGTCATCATCCCTATTACAGAAGCCTGGCTACCCACAGTGTCCGTAGCAGAGAAACTGAAATAGATAGGACTTTTCTTCGCTACTATATGGTGACACGGATGGTTGATGATGGTTACACTGTCGATAGCGTGCGTCTTCTTTATTTCATTAGTCAAAGAAAACAAAACACCTACGCACGTCTAGGTACATTTAGATATAATCAAGATTTCAAGTTTTATAGTGCTAGTGTTCTAAGAACTAGCTGTCATTCCTCTCCTTTTAAATTACAATTCCAATTAACTCACCCAGTACAAAGCACACATCTTAAAACACTTATTGATTCTACTTCCAAGAATGTAAACATCTCCATAGAAACGTACCTCACAGACCGCATCCTTGGTACACTCGGAACTAGGTCAATCAGAGCCGTAAAAATAACTAAATACATTCTAAGTACACTTAAAGGTTAAACGTATGTAAACTTCATTACAAGCGTTGGCTGACTGGCTGGCGGGAAATGCCCATATGCGAGATTTAAAAATAAACCGCGTGGGGGATTCGAAATTCGAATCCATTTATACTCTAACGTTAGAACAAACTTTTATACATTGTTTATACACCATTATAGTTCTAACTTCGTTGCATTAAGGATTAAATTAGTGTGTTTGAGGTTGAGCGGCGAGCGTCAAACTTTTATACATAGTTGCTACTCTATTATAGTTCTAAGCACTTGATTTTAAGGATTAAAATAGCTCGGACGGTACAAGGGAGTCTGTTTTTAATTGCTTGATTGTTATTTATGTGCATTATATAATTGTAATTGAATCGACATGACATGACCAGTGGTTAGTGTCTGAAGTAAAATGGACCGATAAGAATGTCGAGTGCAATAAAACAAGAGAGATAGATATAATCTTCGAAGGGATATACAATTTTCTTTGAGTTATGAATATGAAATAGCCTAAGTAGCTATGGGTGGCCTTGTATATTATAACTAAAGTAGACCTATCGAGGTGTGTTATTGCCTACCTAGAGACTATTTAGTAGACGTTATACGAATGGGCACTACAGGCGTAAGGATATAACTGGTGTTCTTATCTTATAGATTAACCGGTATTAATTACCGGTTTTCGCTTATTTATATTCGTATTCGCATTTTAATGTGTATATATTCATGTCGTAAAAACGATCATGGAATGCCAAAGAAACATCTTGAATTTTATAAGCGTTCCCTAGAATGATAGTGAAAATGTTCGTAGCGATGTTTGGCTCTACGCTTGGCTCTGTTCCTTGTTCAGTTCGACAAAATTAAAAGATTTTTCAAAAAATCCAACTTCTTTTTTTCAAAATTTTTAGCCTATGTCACTCCCACGATTAAGAGGAATCCAACGACACCTCAAACGAAATCCAAAGGCGTGCCAATGAATAAGGTCACATACATACATACGCTCGAAAAACATAACCCATCTCTCCTTCGGCAGTCGGGCAAAAAACGGCGAATGCTCGATGTTCTGTACATGAGAATGCTCAAACCCAAGCCTATCAGATTCAGATTCTATATACAGATACGATATATTTCAGGTCAATACCATATCAATTACTGTCAGGGGATTTTTCCGAATAATCATAATCTGAAATGGATTGTCCAAAGTTCCAAACTCGTGTGCATCTGCCTACTCCTCTACCTATCGTGCTGTCATACAAAATGTCACCTTCCATTGTGTCTAAAACGAGTATTCATGAATAGTTTTGGACATAACAAGACATGATAACAATAAGGTCAATGCATCTTTAAACTCAAACCTGTTTTTAGAATACTTAGAGGTGATCTTTCCTATGTGAATTTTTCCTTTTAAAATTCAGATCCCTCGTGGTTTATGTTGATACAAGGCATGTTTTGGGGGTTTCAGCCTTGCACTTGCCATCCGAACCAAACTGAATCCGGATCCGAACCGATTCGGATTGGTTTATATTTATAAATAATACCAATAATTGGTAAAATATGTATATTAACACACAATACATGATCATTTAGTAAATAATGTATGTTCTACAAATGTTTGATAGTAAATAAAAACTTTTTATTTCGAAACATTTGCTTATGAAGTTGGTACCACTGCAATATATTTAGCGGCCGATTAAAAAAAAGTTAGATGATTTGACATGTACACATATTTGAGCTAAAACCTATATAAATGACAGATAACGGTACAGGAGTAGAAAAAAATACATTAACCTGAATATTAGTGACATTGAATGGGTTTTTGACGTGATAACGTCTTATAAATCGATGCACGCCGGCTGCACGCACGAAAAAGTGTGACTCATTGTTCCGTTCCGAACGCCGGCTGCGCGCACGAAATATCAACGCACAGCCCAAACTTACAGATTCCAAATTTGGCACGTAAGGTCTAGGGGTGCACCATCATCGGCTGGGTATTAGGGAAACACGCGTCGTCTGCGCGTTTAAAATACGCCGTGTGCTAGGGGCCTAACAAAGGATTTTTCAAAATTCACTCTCTAAGGGGGTGAAATAGGGTCTAAGGGGGTGAAATGGAGTCTCAGGGGGTGAAGTTTGTATGGGAAAACAAGATTAGATCGACTATTTTATTCGAAACTTCACAGGAGTATCCCTGACCATAAATGAGTAAATACGTGTTTCAGGTTTTTTGAGAAAACAACCCCTAAAAGGGGGAAATATGGTGAAGTCTGAAAATCAACATAGGTATTGTTTCTATGGTTTTTCGGGTCGCTGATTAGGATTACGAAAAAAACAACGATTTTAGAATACAACGTGGCGGACCTGAAATACCATCTCCCCTGTTGGGGTGCGATGGGGTTGAAATGTCTAAATATCAATACTGGAGTCGTTTTTATGGTTTTTTGTGATGTACAAGAATGTAATGATAATTCAGTGATAATAATTCAATTCCATTTATAAAAGTATGCAATTTTTCATCAATGTTATCTTATGACGTTATCACGTAAAATTAACGCCCGTAAACTGACTTTACAGACAACCAATTTTTTTTGTAATAATGAAGTAAAGCGACTAATTTAATGCATACGCAGGTTCCTCTGGTCATCATCCTCCTAGCGTTATTCCCGGTTTTGCCCTAAACGAGCCCGGGGTCCGCTTTGACACCTAATCCCAAGATTTGGCTTGTCACTATGTTTTAACGAAAGCGACTGCTAGCTGACCTTCCAAACCAGACGGAAAACTAGACCTTACTGGGATTAGATCGGTTTCCTCACGATGTTTTCCTTCACCGAAAAGCTAACGGTAAATATTCCTTCCATCCTCCCGGGATTCGAACCCATGGCCGCCGCTTGACAGCCGCATGCCTGAAGCACTAGGCCACAGCCAGGTTTAGACGAAGCCAGTGCTGGTTTGTTACTGTATGTAAAGCACTGGCTGCCAGCACTGGCGGGAATGGAGCGCCGGCCTATTTTGCAAGCCAGTGAGCCAGCACTGGCTTCGTCTAAACCTATCTTTACATAGCTTTTGCTAGTCATCATCATATCAGCCGAAAGGCGTACACTGCTGGACACAGGCCCCCCCAGTGCCAAAGTGACCGGTCCTGCGCCACCCGCATCCAGCGGACTCCCGCAACCTTTACCAGGTCATCAGTCCACATTGTGGGGGGCCTACCCACGCCGCGCCTTCCGGTACGTGGTCGCCACTCGAGAACCTTGGTTGATTGGTACTTTTTCTAGTTGCAGAAATTTATTAACCCCAATATCACAAGTCAGATTAGTAAAACATGGCTAACATACCTGAAATATCTCTTTTCTGTGTCCCCTGAGCCTGTCCAGGCTCTCTTCAGAAGAGTAGTCGGAGGTCTTGACGAGGTTATCAGCGGCCTTCATGGACTGCCTGGTCCGAGCAGGAAGGGGTGGTGAGACCTCTTCCAAGTCCTCGGATATCACCTCTGTTGTGGCTTTTGATGTAGTTTGTTGTAGCTGC
Organism: Epinotia ramella; assembly: GCA_947578815.1. Lineage (NCBI taxonomy): Eukaryota > Metazoa > Arthropoda > Insecta > Lepidoptera > Tortricidae > Epinotia > Epinotia ramella. Next base: position 25,987,283 of record OX388211.1, read on the forward strand.
CTGAAAAATAGGGATTCTTTAGTTTCTGTAGGTTTATAATCTGTTGCTGTAAATTGTTTTAAAAACATGAGGTACAGTAAAAATTCCAAAACTTAGGGTGGTATTCCACTTGTCCAAGATATCTGTCCAATAATCATTGCGTCTCACATTTCTTTGTTCAAAATGTGAGATGCAAATACATTGGACGGATCTTTGTCCTATGTACTTGACTTTCGCATTTTGTTTAAAAAAACGTGAGATGCAATGATTATTGGACGAAGATCTTAAGCAAGTGGAATACCACCCTTAGTTATAGCCAATATCATACATGCATATCAAAAATTCGAAGAAATTACTTTAGGCTACACATAGAAATATGTATTACTAGCTTCTGCCCGCGACTCCGTCCGCGTGGAACTCGTTTATATCGCAGCTCCATACAAACTTGTACCCCCCCCCCATTTCACCCCCTTAAGGTGTTCTTACACGAGCGATAAAAATTGCCGAATTGCCGGAAATTCGGGGCAATTTTGACGTCACGGCCACTTCAAGTAATTCGAATATTGCTCAAAATGGAGCGATTATGGCTCCAGTATGGCGCCCTTCTGGCCCCATAATTGCCGCAACTCGGGAAACTAGGCAATACGTTCATACACGAGAAATTCAGTGGAGCAAATTGTAGTCGGTGATATGGAGCAACACGGAATGAATGGAGCAATTCGAGAAATATTTCCGAAATATTGCCGCAATTTCTATAAATTGCCCCATATTGCTCAATTAATTGCTCCATTAATTTCGGCAACGTGTCGCCGGGCAATAATTGCCCGAAAAATCGCCCGTGTAAGAGCGCCTTTAGGGGGTGATTACGGGGATAAAAACGATTCTCTCCATCCCTTCAACTATCTCCACTTAAAAAATCACGTCAATGTTTTGCCGTGAAAGACGGACAAACAAACAAACACACACATACACTTTCGCATTTATAATATTAGTATGGATATGGATGTATAATTGGTAAATTGCTCTAATTCTAGGTAGAAATTTCTATTCATATTCAAGCATACACATAGTAGGTATGTTTCTTAGTACAGTCACCATCAAAAGTCTTTATTAAAAGGGAATAGAGCTTTTAACGTCTTCGATTGCGTAGTTACTTTTGATGCTGACTGTACCTAGTGATCAGAATTGAACCATGTATTGGTTGAATCACTGGGGGAATCAGAAAATGTAAAGAGTCATATACAAAGCTTAAACTGTATGTACTAACTGTATATACTTTAGAAAATAAATGCCAGGGTGCCGGTTAATGTACAGCCCAGTAATCGGCATCCACTACCTATATCTGTTTCTTTCTAACTAAAATGCAAAAAGAGAGAAAGATACATGGACGCGTATTATCGGGCTACCCGAGGTTTTCATCGATTTTTGACAAGTTTTGAATCGTATCTCCTACTTTTGCACTACAGATAGAATTATAAATCCAACGGCTATTGGTTCTTCAATCTTTTATCTCCATTTTGGTCCACCCGATTTTGAAACAAATGAATACTGAATTTTGTATGTTTTTAACCAAATATCTCGAAAACAATGAATGAAGTAAATATGGGATACTATACAGCTTAAAACCGTTGTTGTTAATATAATAAGCTACAAACAAAATTGTAGCAAGCTACAAAAAACATTAGAAAACTATTCCTCGCCTTGTAATATGATCCCAGTTGGTCGAAATAAATGATTTTTTTTTTTTTTTAATTATGAGTAAGCCAGAACTAGGATGTAAATCCTTGAACCAAATATTGAAGTCATAAAATCAGTTCATTTGTCAAGTGACAAAGTATCAAGGTAAGGTCAGCAGTGAGGTCACTCTGGCCTTAACTTCATGGGGATTTGATGGGTCATGACATCACCAGGTAAACAAAGCATTATAAAGTCATGATGTCACTTAGATTACATTATCTACATTTCAAAATACTATCAACTTTAAGGAAATTACGTGATATGAATGGGAAATGATAAGATAGGATGTGATCTAGGTACAATTTGTTGTTAACATAAAGTTAGCCTTTGTTGAAGTTATTTGTAACTGGTTTTCCATGTTGAAAAGGCAGCTGAAACTTAACACCTGCCAAGCTGAATCTTGTATGTAAAACGCAGTCATAAAGTTATATACTTATATTACCTTGAACAATGGTATAACCTCTTCAAAGAATACGGTAGCGGTTAGTTCTCTAACACCAACATTCTTAAAAAAATCAATAATGTTTTGATCGCGTGGGATTGCTAAAAGAAAACAAAGCAGTTTACCCTCACACTTACTTGACAGGGGTGCTCCGTTTAATGGGTGTTTTCCGCCCCGATTTGTGCGTGTGCTCCTCGCCCTCCGTGCAATTCTCATGGTCGCAGCTCGATCGCAGGAAGGGTGTTTTGGACCGCGACCTTGACCGCAATCCACTAACCGTTAAGCCCTCCATCTCTGATAAACGTATGAACCAAAAAATCACGATATCACCTTTTCGACATCTTCAGAAACCGTGACCTATTTGCGAGAACCGGTCCAAATGTAGATTAGTTCACGGATCACTGATACGCGCTGATTATTGCACAAGGAAATCTATTTCTGTGGCTTCGGTGATGCCGCCAAAAGTAACGTACCAATGTCTTGTTGACTTTTAATGTTTCTGGAGCACCGATACGATAAAACACTTTTATTGCACTTAACTTATCATTGTATTGTGTTTGTTAACTATAAATTATTTATTGCAAATAGAATTTTGTAAATAAATTAACCCGTAACGTTGAAATTCGTAAATTTCGTAACTGCCTGTAAGCTCTCGCTAAACATAAACTGATGACGTCATCAGCTAAAGAGCCGTTGAGTTGAATGTCTATGGCCCATGGTGGTTCGTTCCTTCGCCACGATACTTCAAAATGATAACGAATTTATATTCAAAAATTGTCTATGGTGAAGAATTATATGAAACTATTGAAAATCCCAGAATTCCCAGAGGCGCTACCACGAACTTCGAAAGTCGAAGTTCATAATACATGCATCCCTGTCACTCGAGTATTGGAGTGCGATAGAGATGGAAATACCCGAAGCCCGAACTTCGACTTTCGAAGTTCGTGGTAGCGCCGCAGATCGGAAGAATTTGGGATGTAGTCTCTTTAAAACGCACTATGCGTACCTCGGAATGTAATAACAAATACGGCTTTGGCGGGAGGTTCGTCTGTCATGTCATGTCATTACTCAATTACTCATTAGATTAGTCTGTCACTTGAGGGATTGTTTCGTTTTTGTTTACGATTGGTTTTTCAAATAAATAAAATGGAAGTAAACGAGTTATTTACGAAACTAAAGGAACTAGGCCACGTGAATGCGAAAAGAGATGACTTACGTGAACTATGCAAACTTAACATTGATCAGGTAAGAAATTAAATAACCAACTAGCTGAACTAGCATTATCCTCTGATAGCTTCATGTTGTAACATGTTATGTTTCTTTTCTTTACAGATCTTGAAGTATTTACCGAGGCGAATTTTGAATAGTGATGGATGTAAAATAGTTGATTGCTTGTTGAACGGATTATCAGATAACACCACAGCATTTAGATCTAAAATTAAGGTATGTATTTTTGTACATTTACTCACCTTCTGATAGCAGACAAGTTTAGTATTGGGGAAGATCTGACTTAATGTACAGTTGATACTTGTATAATTAATTACTGTACAAGTTTCATACCATTACATACTCTGTATAAGGTCCATTATTCTACACCAACCTCTTCGGCTCCTCAGATAGGCTAAAAAGACTATAGCTCCCATGCTGGCTCTATGTGCATTGGGGAATTTAGAGACACATTTGATATTCCTAGCAGATATATTATTTTCTTAACAAATTCTCCACTATTTTAAATATTTCCAGGTAGTCGATATAATTATAAAGACGCTGCGGAAGGAGACAACTTCACTGACCCACTGCGGGGACCTGGTCAGTAGAATTGGACTGGAGCTTGCAAAGGCTCCGGCAAGCGAGGTGGTGCAGTGGTCCAATGATACAGTTCAGTCCATTGTGGACGACAGTGATGTTAACATGATGTTAGTATTGTAATAACCTATATATATATATATATACTACTAGGTCGATTTGTGTAAGATAAAATATATATATATATATATATATATATATACATATTTTATCTTACACAAATCGACCTAGTCCCATAGTAAGCTCAGTAAGGCTTGTGTTATGGATACTACATGACGATATATACAATAGAAATAAATACTTAAATACATAATGGAAAACATCCATGACTCAGAAACAAATATTCATGCTCATCACACAAATATTTGCCCTTACCGGGATTCGAACACAGGACCTTCAGCTTCGTAGGCAGCATCACTACCCACTAGGCTAACCGGTCGTCAATCTCTATTGTATACTAAAAGCGTAAACGAATATCAAGGAATTAACAATCTAGTTTTTGAAACCCATATAATGTATCCAGTCTTGGATTGCCTAGTAATATTGTGTGGATGTTTGTTACTCAATCACGCTTAAACAGTTAAACCAATTTGGATTAAATTGTGCACAAAGATAGTTTATAGGCTGGTTTAAAATTAGGATAGTTTTTATTCCAGTCCATGCAGACGAAGACACACTCTTTGAGAGAGTGTTAGTGAGTTGTAAATAATAATCAACATATTTAAGATTGGATTCAACCAAAATTTTGATTGTATACATATAAACGCTTCATATAAAAGCGTCACTGATCAAAATCAGATTTTGGTATTCAAAGCCTTAACAATAAAGTGTTCTCTGTATTTACAGTTGGAAAGATGTGCTCCCAGAATGCTTATACGCGTTATCATCAGCAGACACAGTGAAGCACTGCGGCACGGACATGTCCAGCGTAGAATACAGGGAGCAGTGTGTGCGGACGCTGTGCCAGTGCGGCTGGAAGGAACACCAGCTTGTACAACTCACAGCCATGTTTAAGTGAGTTTAACCAGGTTAATGTAATGTTTTACACTTTAATGTTTAATCCTTCCCACATGTTGTTCACCTCAAACCACCTTATTCCCCTAGTATAAAGTAGTTTTTGGCTTGCGAGCATTTGATATAATATTATCTTAGAATGTATTTTTTTATTTTATATATTAGTTTTATTTATATATTCAAATTAGAACTTACAAACATATGTCCCTCTCAAGTGATAATTTTTAGGTTACTTACAACAATTTCTTATAATCTTACCAGTAAGTAAAGCTGTCTTACCATTCTACCCACCTAACTAAGTAGTAAAGGTCGAACACTTTAAGGCGCCGTAGGTTCATGGTCTTCTCTCCCTCTCACTGAGCATAAGCGTGAGCGAGATGGAAGTGCGTGCTCGGAAGCGCGGATTCATGTTTTTTAAGTTTAATTTTTTGGCTGTTTAAATAAATAAAAATGTAAACACTGATTTCCCTCAAACATGATATTGCCGATTTTTAGAAGCAATTTTAATATATATAGCTTTTGTGCATAATTTGTTACGAATATTTAAATTGAATTTTTGTGTGTTTTAGACCTATGTTCGTGATTTTTTTCCATCGAGCGAAATTTACTTAATCATGTTTCGAAGCACTGATTTCCCTGCAGAAAAGTCTCAAGATTACTATTCGTATTTTTTGGAAACCATATTATTATAAAGAGACGCATTATATTGTTTCAAAAACTCTGTTCGCTTAACTTCGCTGAACCTACGGCGCCTTAAGTGATGTTATCTCAGTTATCTAGTTTGTGGCACATTTAGCTAAGTTTTTTACAGTATATTGCAATAATATTAATGATATAGTAGAATAAGTAAAAATGATCTTATGTGATGTTACAAATTAGTCCATAACTATGTTGCTGTGCCCTTGCCGGGCGTCACATGTAAACCTATCCTTAACTGTAATGTGACTTGCAATAAATGTTTTTGAATTTGATGAACACGTTTGATGATCTGACAGCATACGTTTCCATCGACGACGTGAAACTGAAAGTTGGTGCAATTGGAGCGCTTAATAACCTATATAGTACGGGAAGTAGTGTCACCCAATGTATGGAAGGTGCAAATTTTGGTATCGGATGAATTCACTTGGCACAGATGTATGATAGGTAAAGCTAAGCTAATTTAGCCCGGTAGCCATCCACCACCCCCTGGGGGGTAGGCAGGGGGGGCATTCAAAGTTACACGCCGCCGCGCTTTAGGAAAAAAATCACATCTGCTTATATTTACCTACCACCTCGAGTTTGGGGTCATTTTCGGATAAATCGGACATGAGAAATTCATTTTTGAGACATTTAATGTATAGTTTAATGAAAAAAAAAATGAAAATATTGACGAACATATGAAAATCGGTTTGCTATTTTTTTATTCAACTATCAGTAAATTGGAAAATCCTGAATTTTGTGCAAAAACAAAAATACTATCTTAAAGTATATTTATCTAGCTTTTAAAAAATATACACTTTATTATATATAGTTATCACCCATCTATCTAAAAAAAAATCGGACAAGGTACGCGGCGGTGCCTAGGAACTTCTCCAACCCTCTAGGCTCACATATTTGTTGCAAGTATTAAGTAGGTTTTTTATGCAAAATATATAAAATACAAACTTAACTTGGTTATTGACTGTCGCTAATGGTCTGATGCATCTATAATATACAGAGCTCGGACAGGGTGAGCTATTCTTATGTCATTAATGTCATGCGTTAATATTAATATGGATACACCCCGAAAATAAATATTAAAACAAAACGAAACTTTAATTGATTATGATTAAACTATAATGATAATGCATTGCAAAAAGAGTACTCTCTACGATTTTTAATTTATTATAAAGTTTCTGTGTAAAAGAACTATCAGTTTTTCTATATTTACTATTTTCAACGTATTTCTTCTTACGTTTGATATCGACTTAAGTATAGATATAATTCAACAAAGTAAGGTACCTAATTAAATTACACTTTGGACAAATACCATTGACAGGTATGTCCATGTAATGCAAACTCTCAAAACAGCTCACCCTATCCGAGCTCTGATAATATATGTGTCATAGATCCCCAGTGTTCTTAGCCATGTTTCATGAAAATCTGTTCAGCCGTTTTTGAGATAGGTATTGGACTTTGAAATGAAAATGTCGGGGTTTTTCTACTTCTCTAATTTATAATTGTTTATATTACATCATTGGTATATTGTATGTTATGTTATACTCTTTCCAGTGACATGCAGCTTCCGCGCAATGACCACAAGCAGGTGGTCAATAAGATCTGCACACACATTATGGATTGCCCGCCAGACACATTGCCTGCTCTGGTCCATCAGTTGATCAAGTAAGTGGATGAATCAACTTTTATCTGTCACTAGCTGCCATGGTTACGTCCCCTGGGTCACTTTTGGAAACTGCGATTAAAAAAAGTAGGGTTTTCTTGTCATTGTCACGTAGTTTGCTAGTGACTGCGAGTTGTAGAAATCGCAAGACCACCTATTTAAAAAAACTTGAAATTCTCCATAAACTGAATTGTCTAGAAAAAAGTTTCTGTCAAAAATTTCATTTTTGGTACAAGCTTTTATTGCCGACTGTACTTTTCTGTATACCGTCATCAACTACTCATTGAGACGATTCTAATTAGCCCAAACTCAACGGGGTTACGTCGGTTAAGTACTGAATTCCCATGGCCACCTTCTGTCTCCATCATCAGATCAGCTCGATGGTACCATAATATTGAATTGTCATCCATTCTATACTTATACCCAAAATTTCACCTCCAATCGGTCACCGGGAAGTGGGTCAAATTTAACTTGCAAGATTTGATTACAGACAGACAGACAACGGGACAGGTGAAACTAAATAAAATCTGGTAAAAACGTGCTCACAAAATTTCACGAGAAATTGAGAAATGCGATCCGTACAGATCAGCCGGACATCCGCCGGACCTGGGACATACATACGAAAGCTCTTTAGTCCAAACGACAAAAATGATGTTTTTGTCTGAAACGGAGAAGTTCGTTCGCTCCGCTCGCTCGTGAAAACCTAAGCCTGTGAGAAGTCCACTCGATGTCCTATAGAATAGGCATGATGCCTCATGTTCAAATCGATAACGTAGTGATGCTAAATGGATAGTAAACCATCAAATTATCGTAATAAAGTATAAATTATAAAATATAATTAAAATCATAAAAAGATGAACCTTGGAAGTTTAGAAAAAATATGTATTTTTTTTTATATTAAGAGTAAATTAAAAGCTACCAATAGAATCCATGCTTTTCTAGAAATAAAATTGTATAACAACTATGTACTTAACCGCAGTATTTCGCGACCGAAACAACAATTTACCTGATTTTCCATACTACGATTAGTACAAATGTATAAATGTGACGTCATACTTGTATACACACACAGTATAAAGCGTTTCGCGCTGCCGCCAGCGTGGTCAATCTTTATCTCAAATTTTTAGTTATTTATGTTCTTTAATTGTAGTTGCTCCCATACAAACATTTGTTCCTCTCCAAAAATTGGTTCGAATGACGTCACAAAAAAATCCTAGTCATCATCCCTTTTCTTCAACATAGTTGTGATGTTCACAGGCTATGCAAGACACAGGACTTCGACGTAGTACTATCACATCTGGGGCACTACTTCAGTGCTCAGTTGTACAGCAAGTTGGCTCCGCCCACACCGGACTCAGAGGCCACGACTATGGACATTGATGACATTGGTAAGTGATTTGCATATCCATGCTCTATACAGTTTTGAACGGTAACGACCTTTTCTCAAACATGCAATGAAATATTGACGTTTTGTTCTTCATAATGGGCTTCGAAGTGTCACGTTTCGGGCGCAGCGAGACGAGAGACCCGTAATGGCATTTCATTCCACAATTTGTGCCACAGGATCACGGTGTTCAGGTATGAAAATTAAAGTGATTTCTTGGAGTTTTTTTAATTAATTTCATTGCGTGTTTGAGAAAAGCACTATACATACCTCGGCGCGAAAAGGGGTTGGCAGCCTCATAACATAACTATCCGACCTCGCTACGCTCGGCCGTCTATATGTACTCGGCCGGCAACCCCTTACTTCCCGGCCTCTGTAGTAATGTACTATTATAGGAGGCACAAACTGTCGCATATAATACCATCGCCAGCACAGTTAACTGACCATCCGTGCACTTTATATGCATTGTAATAAGGCTCATTAATGGTCAGTTAACTGTGGTGGCGATGGTACAAGTTTTTGTTTAACTTGCAATGTATGTACGTTTATTCAGATTCTAATTCAGATTTTTATTTGTGAAACATAGGTAATACAAAATTGGCCTTACATAATAAGTATACATGAACCTCTTCAGGGCAAATCTTTTTGTATAGTCAACAGCTAAAGCAGATGATCTTTTTAGTACCTTGTCACTTTTACTACTTTGGCGCATTCTAACTGTTGCTGTTGCAGTATTGTTACGTTAAGGGCCTGTTTCACAATCGCCGGATAAAGTTATCTGCCAGTTAAAACTATTGCTATCCTTTTCTCCCGTCATATAAAATAAAAGTGACAGCCAACATTTATCTGACGGATATGTTTTAACTGGAGATTGTGAAACAGGCCTATATTTGCTGTTGACTGTACCCTTATGTAAGTCAGTTGCAAACGCAATATTATGATACCATAAAGCTGGTCTGATGATGGAGACACAAGGTCATCATATCACCCGAAAGACGTCCACTACTGGACATATGCCTCCCCCTAAGAGTGCCACAATGCCATCAAATACATAATGTCGTGTTCGGGCTCATTAGAATCCTCTCAAAAGTTGATGGCTGTGCACAAAAACACAGTTGACAATAAAAGCTTGTACTTACCATATTTTTGCTTGATATTCATTCACAGCACAGAACTAATACGATTTATAAATATGAAGCGTTTCTTTTTCCTTCCAGTACCCCACAGCCCTGCAGAAGTCAGCCGCTGCCTGTCGACCTGCATCTACCACATAGTGGAAGGCATGGAGAAACAGCAACTTTGCAAGTTGCTCCGCAACTGGCCGAAGTCACATCTGCTGCGGGCGCCGTTCCTGCTGGACTTGGCCCTGGCATTGTGCGCAGAGAGGGACTGCAGGGCGTTGTGTTTAGATGTGAGTGCCACCTACGGTACTGTTCTTTAGTTATGTACATGTCAGACCGAAGTCAGCCGCTGCCTGTCGACCTGCATCTACCGCATTGTCGAAGGCATGGAGAAGGAGCAACTTTGCAAGTTGCTCCGCAACTGGCCGAAGTCACATCTGCTGCGAGCGCCGTTCCTGCTGGACTTGGCCCTGGCATTGTGCGCAGAGAGGGACTGCAGGGCGTTGTGTTTAGATGTGAGTGCCACCTACGGTACTGTTCTTTAGTTATGTACATGTCAGACCGAAGTCAGCCGCTGCCTGTCGACCTGCATCTACCGCATTGTCGAAGGCATGGAGAAACAGCAACTTTGCAAGTTGCTCCGCAACTGGCCGAAGTCACATCTGCTGCGGGCGCCGTTCCTGCTGGACTTGGCCCTGGCATTGTGCGCAGAGAGGGACTGCAGGGCGTTGTGTTTAGATGTGAGTGCCACCTACGGTACTGTTCTTTAGTTATGTACATGTCAGACCGAAGTCAGCCGCTGCCTGTCGACCTGCATCTACCGCATTGTCGAAGGCATGGAGAAACAGCAACTTTGCAAGTTGCTCCGCAACTGGCCGAAGTCACATCTGCTGCGGGCGCCGTTCCTGCTGGACTTGGCCCTGGCATTGTGCGCAGAGAGGGACTGCAGGGCGTTGTGTTTAGATGTGAGTGCCACCTACGGTACTGTTCTTTAGTTATGTACATGTCAGACCGAAGTCAGCCGCTGCCTGTCGACCTGCATCTACCGCATTGTCGAAGGCATGGAGAAACAGCAACTTTGCAAGTTGCTCCGCAACTGGCCGAAGTCACATCTGCTGCGGGCGCCGTTCCTGCTGGACTTGGCCCTGGCATTGTGCGCAGAGAGGGACTGCAGGGCGTTGTGTTTAGATGTGAGTGCCACCTACGGTACTGTTCTTTAGTTATGTACATGTCAGACCGAAGTCAGCCGCTGCCTGTCGACCTGCATCTACCGCATTGTCGAAGGCATGGAGAAACAGCAACTTTGCAAGTTGCTCCGCAACTGGCCGAAGTCACATCTGCTGCGGGCGCCGTTCCTGCTGGACTTGGCCCTGGCATTGTGCGCAGAGAGGGACTGCAGGGCGTTGTGTTTAGATGTGAGTGCCACCTACGGTACTGTTCTTTAGTTATGTACATGTCAGACCGAAGTCAGCCGCTGCCTGTCGACCTGCATCTACCGCATTGTCGAAGGCATGGAGAAACAGCAACTTTGCAAGTTGCTCCGCAACTGGCCGAAGTCACATCTGCTGCGGGCGCCGTTCCTGCTGGACTTGGCCCTGGCATTGTGCGCAGAGAGGGACTGCAGGGCGTTGTGTTTAGATGTGAGTGCCACCTACGGTACTGTTCTTTAGTTATGTATATGTCAGACCGAAGTCAGCCGCTGCCTGTCGACCTGCATCTACCGCATTGTCGAAGGCATGGAGAAACAGCAACTTTGCAAGTTGCTCCGCAACTGGCCGAAGTCACATCTGCTGCGGGCGCCGTTCCTGCTGGACTTGGCCCTGGCATTGTGCGCAGAGAGGGACTGCAGGGCGTTGTGTTTAGATGTGAGTGCCACCTACGGTACTGTTCTTTAGTTATGTACATGTCAGACCGAAGTCAGCCGCTGCCTGTCGACCTGCATCTACCGCATTGTCGAAGGCATGGAGAAACAGCAACTTTGCAAGTTGCTCCGCAACTGGCCGAAGTCACATCTGCTGCGGGCGCCGTTCCTGCTGGACTTGGCCCTGGCATTGTGCGCAGAGAGGGACTGCAGGGCGTTGTGTTTAGATGTGAGTGCCACCTACGGTACTGTTCTTTAGTTATGTACATGTCAGACAGAAGTCAGCCGCTGCCTATCGACCTGCATCTACCACATTGTCGAAGGCATGGAGAAGGAGCAACTTTGTAAGTTGCTCCGCAACTGACCGAAGTCACAGCTGCTGCGAGCGCCGTTTCTGCTGGACTTGGCCTTGGCATTGTGTGCAGAGGGACTGTGGGGCGTTGTGTTTAGATGTGAGTGCCACCTATGGTACTGTTCTTTAGTTATGTACATGTCAGACCGAAGTCAGCCGCTGCCTGTCGACCTGCATCTACCACATTGTCGAAGGCATGGAGGAGGAGCAACTTTGTAAGTTGCTCCGCAACTGACCGAAGTCACAGCTGCTGCGAGCGCCGTTTCTGCTGGACTTGGCCTTGGCATTGTGTGCAGAGGGACTGTGGGGCGTTGTGTTTAGATGTGAGTGCCACCTACGGTACTGTTCTTTAGTTATGTACATGTCAGACAGAAGTCAGCCGCTGCCTATCGACCTGCATCTACCACATTGTCGAAGGCATGGAGAAGGAGCAACTTTGTAAGTTGCTCCGCAACTGACCGAAGTCACAGCTGCTGCGAGCGCCGTTTCTGCTGGACTTGGCCTTGGCATTGTGTGCAGAGGGACTGTGGGGCGTTGTGTTTAGATGTGAGTGCCACCTATGGTACTGTTCTTTAGTTATGTACATGTCAGACCGAAGTCAGCCGCTGCCTGTCGACCTGCATCTACCACATTGTCGAAGGCATGGAGGAGGAGCAACTTTGTAAGTTGCTCCGCAACTGACCGAAGTCACAGCTGCTGCGAGCGCCGTTTCTGCTGGACTTGGCCTTGGCATTGTGTGCAGAGGGACTGTGGGGCGTTGTGTTTAGATGTGGGTGCCACCTACGGTACGGTTTTTTAGTTCCGCACAGCCCAGCAGAGGTCAGCCGCTGCCTGTCAACCTACATACCACTTAGTGGAAGGCATGGGGAACCAGCCCCACTCACGCCTATGGGAAAAACAAATTGTACATCAATTTGTTTCGTCGGAATTCGGAATTATCGATCAAGGTCTGTGGAGGAAGCACGATTCAAGCACGACGCGACGCGAGAGCATTTACCTTCCTAAGTAAGATAGGAGCCTCAGGAGTCGCATGCGACGCGGCCCGCTAGCAAGTTGTGCTGGACGTAGAATAACGGCCTAGGTTTCGTGAACTTTGAACTTTTATTTGGCGGCCTTTTATATTTTATAGCGTCCTGTATACTTCGTAGCGTAGCGCCTTTAACATCTCAGCGCCCTGGTCGCCCTACCCTAAAGGCCGAAACGCACTGACAGCGGTGGCGGAGCGGCGCGGCGCAGCGCGGAGGCGGTACCGGTTGTCCCCGCGCCGCTCTGTCAGTGCGTTTCGGCTTTGAAGGTGGCCTTGTGTATGTGTGCAGGTGATGAAAGCAGGCATCCTGTCCCGCGAGTGCGACGCGCAGCTGCGGCGCGCGTGCGCCGGCGCCCGCAGCGTGCTGCCGCGCGCCGCTCCCGCCGCCGCCATCTTGCGGGTGCTCACCACGGAGAGGTACGCTTGTTTATTCATGTGCTCACCACGGAGAGGTACGCTCGTTTATTCATGTGCTCACCACGGAGAGGTACGCTCGTTTATTCATGTGCTCACCACGGAGAGGTACGCTCGTTTATTCATGTGCTCACCACGGAGAGGTACGCTCGTTTATTCATGTGCTCACCACGGAGAGGTACGCTCGTTTATTCATGTGCTCACCACGGAGAGGTACGCTCGTTTATTCATGTGCTCACCACGGAGAGGTACGCTCGTTTATTCATGTGCTCACCATGCAGAGGTACGCTTGTTTATTCATGTGCTCACCACGGAGAGGTACGTTTGTTTATTCATGTGCCCACCACGGAGAGGTACGCTTGTTTATTCATGTGCCCACCACGGAGAGGTACGCTTGTTTATTCATGTACTCACCACGGAGAGGTACGTTTGTTTATTCATGTGCCCACCACGGAGAGGTACGCTTGTTTATTCATGTGCCCACCACGGAGAGGTACGCTTGTTTATTCATGTGCTCACCACGGAGAGGTACGCTTGGTTATTCATGTGCTCACCACGGAGAGGTACACTTGTTTATTCGTGTGCTCACCACGGAGAGGTACGCTGTGTGAAGAACCACTGGCCACTGTGAAGAAGCAAAGCTGCTGGTTCGCCGAGGAGCCCGTGCCACAGACCGGACCACCCCGGACCGAACCGGATTGCAGACTTATTCCCGTATTCGCTTTGCATGCTTCATGAACATCTACAGGGTGGAATTTCATAAACTGTACATAATAAAAGGAGAAAAATTTCAGCCAATTTCATCGGTGAAACGGTGTTTTTTTTTTTTTTCTAGTCATTAGTTTTTTTTTTACAGAATTTTGAAAATTTTTGTAAAAACTCGGGTAATACACCTAATTCAGACGGTATAACTTTTGATCCAATGGTCCTAAAATGAAAATAAAAAATGCAGAGTATTACCAAGGGACAGGTTAATAATTCTTAATAACAATAAAAAACCAACTAGAAGAGAAAATCCGCAAAAAATATTATTGTCTTTGAAAAATGGCTACAAAAATTACGAATTTTAAAAGAAAAACACAATTTTCTAAAAAAAACGCAGATTTAGTTACCATTTTTTTTGCTTAGTATTAATCCTCACTTAATGCCGATTCTAAAACCGTTTTTAAACTGTCTCAGACTTTGAAAAATACCACGCAAATGGGTACGTAAATCAAACCATAATTTTATTAATTTTAATCCTCTTAAAATCCTTAATGACCGTTTGTTCACAGGTAGTTGAAGGGTGTTATCGGGTTTTAGGTGGAGATAACAAATTACGTACTTAGTATTAATCCTCACTTAATGCCGATTCTAAAACCGTTTTTAAACTGTCTCAGACTTTGAAAAATACCACGCAAATGGGTACGTAAATCAAACCATAATTTTATTAATTTTAATCCTCTTAAAATCCTTAATGACCGTTTGTTCACAGGTAGTTGAAGGGTGTTATCGGGTTTTAGGTGGAGATAACAAATTACGTCCTAAGTATTAATCCTCACTTAATGCCGATTCTAAAACCGTTTTTAAACTGTCTCAGACTTTGAAAAATACCACGCTAATGGGTACGTAAATCAAACCATAATTTTATTAATTTTAATCCTCTTAAAATCCTTAATGACCGCTTGTTCCCAGGTAGTTGAAGGGTGTTATCGGGTTTTAGGTAGAGAAAACAATAGGAAGAAAAGTAGTCCTAAAAATTGCGTAAATAA
Organism: Epinotia ramella; assembly: GCA_947578815.1. Lineage (NCBI taxonomy): Eukaryota > Metazoa > Arthropoda > Insecta > Lepidoptera > Tortricidae > Epinotia > Epinotia ramella. Next base: position 26,002,530 of record OX388211.1, read on the forward strand.
AATCATGTATTTTAATTAAAAGTCATAAATTCGATTGATAAACCTTTATTAAAGAAAAAACTTATTCTAGTGTTGCAAAGGGCGTTCCCTGTATGGTATTAATTGTTCAAGATGACCTCCTCTTTCTTGAAGGCACAATGTGGCCCGAGCTTGAATTTGTTGCGTAGCCCGTCGAATCATTCCCGGATTATTTCTTATTTCTTGTGCTGCATTTAAAATTCTGTCGTGCAATTCTGCTTCGGTATTGACGATTCTGTGATATACCCGTTGCTTCATATCACCCCAAAGAAAATAATCCAACGGCGTCATATCAGGCGATCTTGCAGGCCATCCAACGGGGCCGTCTCGGCCGATCCACCTATTGGGATATTGCTCATTTAAAAAATGTCGAACTCTTAATGCCCAATGAGCTGGGCATCCATCCATTTGGAGAAACAGGCGTTGTCTCACATCTAACATCACATCTTCCAAAAGCTCTGGGAGCTCGTCTCTCAGTAACAGTAAAAATCTGTCGGCGTTCAAAGTATTCGGTAAGAAGACTGGTCCAATCAATTGATCGTCGAGTACCGCTGCCCAAACGTTTATGGAGAATTGGTCTTGAAAATTAGATGGTCTTACTAGGTTTGGATTATCGTGAGCCCATGTGTGTAAATTTCTGAAGTTAGTTATTCCCGTATGAGTAAATCTTGCTTCGTCCATCCATAAAATTCTTCTAGTAAATTCCGGATCCCTTCTGATATTGCCAAGTATCCAAGTCGACATAACACACCTAACGCGGGCATCGCCAATTTGCAAATTTTGTACCCGTTGATAATGAAATGGATGCAGTCCTTCCTTCTTCAAAATTTTCCAGACAGAGAATTTTGAGATTCCGTGCCTCAATGCCAAGCGTCTTAGACTCGTGGTTGGGTCCGCGTACAAGTCTCTGAGAACTGCTTCTTCTATGGCAACATCAATTATGTTTCCTGGCTCTCGGCGATCTCGGTCACCGTATCCCAGGCCAATATTGCACAACCGGCGATGAACTTCTTGAAAGTGGCGAGCAGCAGGTCTTGGAACGTCATTAGGATACTGCTCCAAATAGGCGATACACGCAGCTCTTGCAGATCCATGGCACAATCCATAATAATAGTGCATGTTGGCTATTTGTAACGGCGAAAACTCTCGTAAGCGGGGCATGATGATTCAAACTGAACAAGTACTGGAGTAATCAAAGAAGTGGCGAGCAAAGACAAGCAATTGCGATTTGCGAGCGATTTGAATAGTTGACCTATTGCCCAATGCCTTTATACCCCTCATGTTATCTCCACCTTCAACCCAAAAACACCCTTCAACTACCTGGGAACAAGCGGTCATTAAGGATTTTAAGAGGATTAAAATTAATAAAATTATGGTTTGATTTACGTACCCATTAGCGTGGTATTTTTCAAAGTCTGAGACAGTTTAAAAACGGTTTTAGAATCGGCATTAAGTGAGGATTAATACTAAGCAAAAAAAATGGTAACTAAATCTGCGTTTTTTTTAGAAAATTGTGTTTTTCTTTTAAAATTCGTAATTTTTGTAGCCATTTTTCAAAGACAATAATTTTTTTTGCGGATTTTCTCTTCTAGTTGGTTTTTTATTGTTATTAAGAATTATTAACCTGTCCCTTGGTAATACTCTGCATTTTTTATTTTCATTTTAGGACCATTGGATCAAAAGTTATACCGTCTGAATTAGGTATATTACCCGAGTTTTTACAAAAGTTTTCAAAATTCTGTAAAAAAAAAACTAATGACTAGAAAAAAAAAAAAAACACCGTTTCACCGATGAAATTGGCTGAAATTTTTCTCCTTTTATTATGTACAGTTTATGAAATTCCACCCTGTATAATTAAAATCATAAAAAGATATGAACCTTGAAGGTTTAGAAAAAAATATGAATTTTGTTTATTGTCCAAGAGTAAATTAAAAGCTACCAATAGAATCCTTACGCTTTTCTAGAAACAAAATTGTATGACAACTATGTACTTAAACGCAGTATTTCGCGACCGAAACAACAATTTACCTGATTTTCCATACTACAATTAGTACAAATGTACAAATGTGACGTCATACTTGTATAGACACACAGTATGAAGCGTTTTGCGCTGCCGCCAGCGAGGTCAACCTTTTTCTGACATTTTTAGGTATTTATGTTCTTTAATTGTAGTTGCTCCCATACAAACATTTGTTCCTCTCCAAAAACTGGTTCGAATGACGTCACAAAAAAATCTTAGTCATCATCCCTATTGTATTATAAGTAGGTTAGGTTAGGGTTCACTTGTGTCCCTCAGAGCGAAAATAGGCACCCCGCGAAGCGTCGACACGCTGGCGGTTAGGTTAGGTTAAAATAATTGCCATAGATAACTGTGTATGCCAACTATTTTAATTTTAAATAATAGGTAATCCTTGTAATATTAATTAAATATACTTGAAACAATTAAGCACAAAACGTTTTCCATGACATAATTCAACTAGTTAATGAATCATCCGACAACTAAAAATACACGATTTAAAATTACTTGTGCTGACCATTCTACGAACTTAATTTTCGACGAAATGAAATAGTATTTTATGCAACTTTTGTATAAGTAGGGTCTTAAAACGCGAGCGGCGTGAGTTGCGATGCGAGCCTTGGCGAGCATCGCAATTAAAGACGCCACGAGCGTTTTAAGACCAAGTTATACACCGTTGCATACAATACTTTTTCTACGACTAATTCTAAATAAATAGCATTTGACTTTTCGGCAGTAGTTTTTCCGTTAGTTCTATTACTACTCACGCAATTTCTAAAGCGGTGCAGTTATTTTCTTCTTCGTCCATTTTAAAAGGAACGTACACAGTTTTCTTCAATTCACAAACATGAATCAAATCTTAATAAGTTATTAACGAATAGTTATCATATTTCGTCTAATTGTGAATTGGAACTTTGGTGGGAATTTAGAAATATGACACATTGACACCTCTTGTTTATGATCTGTTTTGTTTTTAATTTCCTTGAACTTGCCATCCGAACCAAACTGAATCCGGATCCGAACCGAATCGGATTGGTTTATATTTATAAATAATACCAGTAATTGGTAAAATATGTATACACACAACTCATGATCATTTTTTTTTTTAGTAAACAATTTATGTTCTACAAATGTTTGATAGTACAACTCAAGATCATTTTTTTTTTTTAGTAAACAATTTATGTTCTACAAATGTTTGATAGTACAACTCAAGATCATTTTTTTTTTTTAGTAAACAATTTATGTTCTACAAATGTTTGATAGTACAACTCAAGATCATTTTTTTTTTTTAGTAAACAATTTATGTTCTACAAATGTTTGATAGTAGAACTTTTTATTTCGAAAAATTTGCTTATGAAGTTGGTACCACTGCAATATGGCGGCCGATTGAAAAAAAGTTAGATGATTTGACATCGTGGTAAACAGTGCTTTTATGAAAAATGTATGAACCATAAAAGTACACTAAACAGTGCGTTTATGGGCTATAGAGCATAGAGTTTTTCGACGACATATTATCGGTGTCATTGTATTTGAGCTAAACCCCTAGCAATCATGTCACGGATCCCTAAGGGGTCTCACTTTAAGAAACCCTGATCTAGGATGAATGACCTTTAAGCCGGGGTTATATTAAAGCCACGCCGCGTGTCGCAACGCGTACTTTGTATTGAACGTGGCGACACGCGGGTCTGAGCTAATGTAACCACGTTCATACAAAATGTATGTAACCGATTGCGTTGCGACACGCGGCGTGGCTCTAATATAACCCCGGCTTTAGTCCCATGTCTACAGATTTCCAAATCTACGGATTCATCTGTAGAATTACGAATCTGTAGAATTGGGAATCTATACAAATATGAATGTAGCATACTTTCCGGGTATATTAAGACCCATTTTTTTTTAATACAACGACGGTGGCAAACAAGCGTACGGCCCGCCTGGTGTTAAGCGGACACCGCAGCCTATAGACGCATGCAACCTCAAAGGAGTAACATGGGCGTTGCCGATCCTTGATATGTTTGAGGATTCGCCGTGTTGACAGCTGAAGGAACAAATTCCCTCGCTCCCAACACAACGCATCCTCGGGAGCTCTGGCGACCTTGCTCACCTCCAGGAACACAACACTACTACACAGCAAGTACTTAGTAGTGTTATTATGGCTGTGGTCTTCCGCAAGGCGGAGGTACTTCCCCAGTTGGGCTGCTCCAAATTTGAGCGGGATGACATTTCGCTGTGCCCTACTTCACCTGCAAAATGAGTTCCCCTTGCCCAATACCCATGACATTTCCAGCGCCAGCCACCGCCAGCTCACAGTGCTAGGCCTGATCAACCTGGCCTTCACGCTGCTGTCGGTGTGGGCCGGCAAGCCGGGCGCGGCGGCGTGCTGGTCGCTCGGCAAGCTGGTGCTGGCGCGGCTGAGCCGGGCGCAGCCCGAGGCCGCGCCGCACGTCCTCGCGCAGCTCGCCGACCGACTACACACTGACAACCCGCTCACGCAGTACGCAGGTACGAACACCTCCAACATATCCCGCCAAGTCGAGCGCGAACGATCCTTTACTGGAACCATTTCGCCGCATTTTCAGGCCCCTATTTGAGAACCTCTGGATAAGACCAGAGGCTCTAGTATAAGTTTTACCGAAACAAAACGTTACGACCGCGTTCGCGTTTAGCTGTCAAATCCCATACAAATTGAGGATAAAACGTAAACGCGATCGTAAAGTTTTGTATCGGTAAAACTTATACTAGAGCCTCAGAACGCAGAAATTTTCGTCATTCAGTAAGCTATAATCACATACTTAAAATCCAAAATTTCAAGTCTGTAGGTCATTTACTTAGTTCCGAAGTTAAGCGAAAGCAAAGTTTCGCATTAATGACACTCACTCACTCATGATCATCAAAATAGAACTTGTACTTCCCATAAACTCCAGAGAGCTGAAATTTGGTACTGAGTTAAGGTTTAATGGCCACATAAAGGGCAAACTAAAAAAAATGCAATTTCAACCCAGTTTTCTAGATACACCAACTGTATACATTACTTTGTAATCCAATACAAATATATAGGATTACAAAGTTACATTTCCAGTGAATGTAAAAATTCAAAAGCAAGAAATGGATAACACATTAACCTACAAAAATAAGTGAGATCCCATAAAAAACATTCCATGTAAAAAAGAGGCCAAGTCTCGAAACTCTTCCACCGTAAAAAGTTGTGAGATATTTCGTAGAGCCAAGTCTCAGGATTATTATTAATCTTAATTTGCTTGCTAAATAAAATTTTGTGACTTGGCAATCACACAATACTACATAATTTTTGGTATGTATGCAAAAATCCATAAATACAGTTAAGTTGTGTGATTGCCACGTTGCCGAATTTTATTTAGCAAGCAAATAAAGATTAATAAGAATGCCTGAGACTTGGCTCTACGTAATATCTCACAACTTTTTACGGTGGAAGAGTTTCGAGACTTGGCCTCTTTTTTACATGGAATGTTTTTTATGGGATCAATATGACTGAAAATTGGTACACTGTCCGCTAGCAGGACACTCCTTTCAATCATAGTTTGACAGTAAAAATACTCCGATCAAGTTCAGAAGTACCAGGCGTCCATAACTCACCAAGAGACTTAATAGGTGACGGGTAAGGCGGGCCAAGAGTGACGAAGACTCCGGCTGCTCCGTCGAAAAATATTAGGCGACTACGACACGCATATAGATTGCGTTCCCGTAACACGTGAAACGTTCTTCTTTTGTTTATTTGCATATGTAGGAGGCAGGTAAGGCGGGCCAAGTGTGAATAGTGTGATCGGCTGATCCGTCTAAAAGTACTAGGCGACCATAACTCGCATAGAGTGTAACGCGTGAGGCGTTGTTTATTGTGGTTTTGAAATCGAGAGTATTCAGCTGCATGCTCCGACAGTACCAGGCGACCATGACTCTCATAGAGGTTTAGTTTAAAGATGGTGGGTGGGGCTTGGTGCTCTAGCGCGACTCTCCACACCTACTCATGTCGTTGTTCGTTTTTCTTGTGTGACTTTGCTGAGCTTATTGTCAGGAGTGTAGAGGAGCCTTTGGCCCTAGAATGTTCTAGATTCAAGGCCTAGTCAAATTAGCTTTCACACTAGTATCCGTGTGGGCCGGCAAGCCGAGCGCGGCGGCGTGCTGACATCTCGCTTGGTAAGCTGGTGCTGGCCCGGCTCAGCAAGGCGCAGGCCGAGGCCGCACTGCACATACTCGCGCAGTTCGCCGACCGACTGCATCATACCGACAGTCCGCAGAGTCATTGTACGATTGTAAATTATAGATACACTACACGCAAGCAGCACAGTACGACACCGTTCTCCACTCGCTCACTCTATTCTTAGACCAATAATATAGCAAAACCTGTACATAATTCGATAACCCGTTGTTTTTATTATTTTACAATGCATGTGCTCGAAAAGAGCGTTTTCCAAGCACTAAAATCGTGCGGAAAGTGCCACTTTTTCGCACTAGTGCTTTTTACTTTTCAATTTTTTTTTAATTTTCAAAGTCCGTCGTCAGCCCGACACAAAGAGTTTTTATTAATCGAGAAAAGTTTTGCAAATATTTCAATTACACGTTTTCTTTTATATAAAAGGTACATAAATACCAATAACGTATAAAATGACTTATTAATGTTTATGAGTTTTGAATTTGGTTAATAAATTAATTAATTTTAAATATTCACTTAATGTTCATCAGTTTGGCTGAACGCATATCTTTCTAATCCTTTTACAATACGACAGTATGGCGGCTTGCACATGCGCAATGCGCATATGTTGACCGCGCATGTATCTAAAAGCCCGCCATTGTTGTTTATTGTGAGTTTTGTGTAGTTATTTTATGTAAATATGTTAAAAAGGTCGAGTGAAAGTGAGTAATCAATAATAATAATGATTTATTGCGTTTCAATAGTGTCAGTATGTTTCTTAGAACTACGACGGTACAGCGTCTGTTTGTTGTTTAATATATTGAGTTACTCAACATTAATTGTGTTCTAAAACCACAATACAATGGTTTTAACTTTTAAGTGAATACGCTTGACAGCAAAAGATGTGAAGAAGTTGTTAAATGCAATTCCAGATAATAAGTAGGTACCTGACAATCTACCTGGGTTCTTCAATTTTAACCTAGATCTATTTTAAACCAACATTTCAACATTTAATATATTTCCTCACACAAGGCATAGTAAAACGTTGTATGATACACGCGAGTAAAGATGATTTCCGACTCGTGTCGAATTATACATTCGCTCGCTTCACTCGCTCATGTATAAAAATGACACTCGTCGGAAATCACCTACTTTCCACACTTGTATCATAAATAACTATTACAATGCATGTGCTCGAAAAGAGCGTTTTCCAAGCAACAAAATCGTGCGGAAAGTGCCACTTTTTCGCACTAGTGCTTTTTACTTTTCAATTTTTTTTTAATTTTCAAGTCGGTCGTCAGCCCGACACAAAGAGTTTTTATTACTCGAGAAAAGTTTTACAAATATTTCAATTACACGTTTTCTTTCATACATAAATGCTAATAATTTATAAAATGATTTATTAATCTTTTTGAATTTTGAATTTGGTCAATAAATAAATTAAAATATTCACTTAATGTGTTTGGCTGAACGCATATCTTTCTTATGCCTTTTGCAATACGACAGTATGGCGACTTGCACATGCGCAATGCGCATATGTTGACCGCGCATGGCGCGCATGTATCTAAAAAGCCCGCGATTGTTGTGATGGTTGTTTACTTTGGAGTTATTTTATGTAAATATGTTAAAAATGTTGAGTGAAAGTGAGTAATCAATAATAATAATGATTTATTGCGTTTCAATAGTGTCCGTATGCTTCTTAGAACTACGACGGTACAGCGTCTTTTTGTTGTTTAATAAATGGAGTTACTCAAAATTAATTGTGTACCAAAACCACAATACAATGGTTTTAACTTTTAAGTGAATAAGCTTGATAGCAAAAGATGTGGAGAAGTTGTTAAATGCAGTTCCAGATAATAAGTAGGTACAATCTACCTAGGTTCTTCAATTTTACCTGTCTATTTTAAACCGACATTTCAACATTTACTGTATTTCCTCACACAAGGCATAGTAAAACGTTGTATGATACACGCGCGTAAAGATGATTTCCGACTCGTGTCGAATTATACATTCGCTCGCTTCACTCGCTCATGTATAAAAATGACACTCGTCGGAAATCACCTACTTTCCACACTTGTAGCATAAATAACTATTACAGTACATATGGTGCTACTTTCCCGCACTAGTGCGGAAAAGAGCACTTTTCGTGCATATGTCGAAACTTTAAAGAGCCATATGTACAGTAAAACGTTGTATACACGTGCGAATAGGTAATTCGCAACTCGTGTCGCTTTAAAACACTCCCTTCGGTCGTGTTTTAATTTATCACCACTCGTTGCGAATTTCCTATTTTCGGCACTTGTGTCGTAAACAACTATTATAACATAGATAAATAAAATGACCGTTATCGAGGTTTGCTAATTTGATTGGTCTATCTTCGTATCCATACTATCCATATCCATACTCCATACTAATATTATAAATGCGAAAGTGTGTCTGTCTGTCTGTCTGACTGTCTGTCTGTCTGTTACCTCTTCACGCTTAAACCGCTGAACCGATTGCGATGAAATTTGGTATGGAGATAGTTTGAATCCCGGGGAAGGACATAGGATAGTTTTCATCCTGGAAATCACCCCCTAAGGGGATGAAATGGGGGGCTGAAGTTTGTATGGAGCTGCGATATAAACGATTTCCACGCGGACGGAGTCGCGGGCAGAAGCTAGTAGATAAATAAAATTACGGTTACCGAGGTTTGCTAATTTGATTGGTCTATCTTCGTAGACTCCAATAATTAGCTTTTGCACGCCACTCTGTCGGACATCTGGCAATAGATCGTCTAAAGGCGCTCTTACACGGGCGATTTTTCGGGCAATTATTGCCCGGCGACACGATGCCGAAATTAATGGAGCAATTTATAAACACCGCGGTAATATTTCGGAAATGATTTCTCGAATTGCTCCATTCATTCCATGTTGCTTCATATCGCTGGCTACAATTTTCTCCACTGAATTTATCGTGTATAAACGTATTGCCTAGTTTCCCGTCCGTATTCCTAGGCAATTATGGGGCCAGAATGGCAATTTTGAGCAATATTCGAATTGCTTGAAGTTGCCGTGACGTCAAAATTGCCCCGAATTTCCGGCAATTCGGCAATTTTTATCGCTCGTGTAAGAGCACCTTAAAACCAAGCTGGAAAGTAAGCAATAGCTGTAGCACCTGAAGCCTGAACCACCACTGCTACAATGTTTCATTGTAGTAGTGGTTGTTATCGTTGGACAGTTTGAACAGCGATTCCCCAATCACAGCTCCCCCCGCCCCCGCCCCCGCCGCCGCCCGCGCCGGCCCGCGCGCTGCCCCCCACACGCGTCGGACCCGAGCTACAGCGTTTCATATTATGATCTTTAATTAGGAACTTAATTTTGACTTATAATTATATTTATTTGCAATTTACTCGCAGTAGGCGTGAAAAGCACTATGTAATGTCATGTCTCGGCCAAAAGTGCAATAGAAGGACTCGAACCCTCGTCCATCTATTGCCAATTTTCTAGCCTTTACAACAATGTACTATAGTGGTACCAGGCGTCCATAACACACCAAGATATAATTAATAGGTGGCAGGTAAGGCGGGCCAAGTGTGAATATTATGATTAGAAGACTTCTGCTGCTCCGTCTAAAAGTACTAGGCGACCATAACTCCCATAGAGGTTACTACCCTGTAACGCGTGAGGCGTTGGTTCTTGTTTATTGCGGTTATGTTATGAAATTGAGAGTATTCGGCTGCTTGCTGCGAGAGTACCAGGCGACCATGACTCACATAAAGGTAACTCTAGAGTTGGTGGGCTTACGACCATTCCCAATAATCGATCCACGGATAGTTTTCCTTACGCCACGGCCACACTTCGCCCGAATGTTGTTGCCGTCCTTGTCTAACATACAGTATACGTTAGACAAGGACGGCAGCAACATTCGGGCGAAGTGTGGCCCAGGGGTTACCATCAGTTACATTTTGACACATTTTCTACTGGTAATCTGTCAAGGTAAGTGCTGGTAAGGAAAACTATCCGTGGATTGATTATTGGGAATGGCCGTTAGTGATCTTGCGCGACTCTCCACACCTACTCATGTCGGTGTTTGTTCTTCTTGTGTGACCTTGCTGAACTTATTTTCAGGAGTGTAGAGAAGCCTTTGGCCCTTGAATGTTCTGGAGTCAAGGCCTAATCAAACTAGCTTTCACACTACTATCAGTATAGGCCGGCAAGCCGGGCGCGGCAGCGAGCTGTGGGCCGATTTTTGCATTCGAGCGCTAGAAAATTAAATAAAAGTAAGCACGATTGCAGTGTCAATAATAGCAGGCACTTAGTTTCTACCGATATAATTGAATGCGAGTGGTTTGAAATAGCGATGGTACATTGAAAACGAGTGGTATTCGTTTTCAATGTACCATCGCTATTTCAAAGTAGATAGATAGATAGGTGGATAAAACGTTTATTTGTTTGCTGCAATCACACAGAAACAGAAACAACATCGTAAAAAACAAAATTATAACAAATATTCCATACACAATATGGAAGAGAATAGACATACATTAAAATACCAAAAAAAAAATCGACATAGGTACAATTGCTGTGTGCGTTGCAGCAAAACAAAAGGGTTCATGGCTCAGTTATACGCTTCGCTCTTTCGAGAGAAGCACTGATATTCTGCCTGAGCCCCAGACACGTAAGTTCAGTATCACAACATACAAAAAATAAAAATAACTAAATCAAAACTGTACTGAAAAAAAATACAAAATTAAAAATATTTATAGCATTCTTCCATTCATGCCAGGCGAAATTCAATCTCATTCGTACGTCGTGCCAACTTGTGTGAAGTGTAGTGTATGTAGGTGAGTAACATCAATATCACGAAATAAAATACTGAAATAGAAGCTAACAAAATAAATAATAATTATAATAAAATACATGTGCTCTGTATGGTATGTCCCGCAAGTAACTAACTACCTATTAGCACAAAATTAGATTCTGAAATCAGCAACCAAATAACCGTAAGGTATCCCTGCGCTCTGTTTTGTCAAAAGTATTTTTTTAAAATTATATTTGAAAGCATTTTTGTTATTAATGCGTCTGACAGGAGGCGGAGCATTATTCCAGCATTTGGTTGCGAGATACCTGAAACAATCGGTAAAAGCTACAGTTTTGTGAGGGTGCACTTCTAGAAGACACCGTCGTGCAGATCTAGTGCCATGACGACTGTGAAACGAGGAGATATTTATCTTCGAGAAAAGATATCCTGGTTTTTCGTATTTCATGACGCCAAACAGTAAACATGCAAGATGTAGGTGCCTACGAGAGGACATATTAAGCGTCGATGATTTGATCAAATACGTGATGTGACTTCTGGGAGGTATGCAATAACAAAAACGTAATAATAAAAAGTATCATTTCATTTTCGAGTGAAAGAGTCATGCGCTCGAAAGTCTACTCTAAATTCGGTCTCCTGGTTACTCGGCAAGCTAGTAACCATACTGCCTCTGGGGCAGTATGCGGCTAGACTGAAAATATGTATAGGTACTCCAAGCTAGCAGGACACTCCTCTCGCTTAATAATCCACATTGTTTGAAAGTTGATTTACTCCGATCACTAGCTTTAGGCCACTTTCTTCACTTTTCGGGAGGGAATCTGCAATAACCACTTTACTGTTCCAATTTCTGTGGTAACCTCAATAAAAAAAGTTTTACCAATCAGACACAAGAGATTATTTCCAATCCGCAACCAAAATTTACACGTAACAGCAGAAGGAGTCGGCGGGGCGACATTCATGTTTATCTCCAATTATGTGAAGATGACGGAAACACGGAAATAAAAGCGAATTAAAAATTCAAATCAGAATAACATTTGATTGGCAAGATACAATTAGATTAAGAGCCTAGATGAGCAGTTTTGCCCCTTTCATAAAGTTTGTCTCTTATCCCTCTCGAGTCCATATTTTTTTAAATTTTTATTTTATACAGCGACAGCCTATAGACGCATGCTACTCCAAAGGAGTAACATGGGCGTTGCCGACCCTTGATATGTTTGAGGATTCGCCGATAGTTATTTATCACTAGCTTCCGCCAGCGACTTCGTCTGCGTGGACCCGGGATAAACGGGGATAACTATCCTATATTTTAATCCTGGCTATAAACCATCTTTGTGCAAAATTTCATCCAAATCGGTTGAGCCGCTTAATTGAGTAACAAACATCCAAACTTCCGTCTTTATAATATTAGTAAGATCTATCATAATATTGCAGAATCAGCTAACTTGACCTTCGGTGTGCGTGGGAACTGGGATCAGCTCAACCCCAAGAAAATTGATAAGTTTCACTTGCAAGATTTATACTGGACAACAATAGGGATGCGGACTAAGATTTTTTTACGATGACATTCGAACCAGTTTTTGGAGAGGAACAAATGTTTGTATGGGAGCAACTACAATTAAAGAACATAAATACCCAAAAATTTGAGACAAAGATCGACGTCGCTGGCGGCACCGCAAAACGCTTCATACTGATGATGTACCCACGTATGACGTCACTTGTACAGAGTAGCTGTATCGTTGTATGGAAAATCCGGTAAATTGTTGTTTCGGTCGCGAAATACTGCGTTTAAGTAAATAGTTGTCATACAATTTTGTTTCTATAAAAGCGCAAATTCGCAGCTTTAAATTTACTCTTGGACAATAAAAAAAATGCATCATTTTTCTAAACTTTCAAGGTTCATATCTTTTTGTGATTTTAATTACATTTTATAATTTATACTTTATTACGATAATTTGATGGTTTACTATCCATTTAGCATGACTACGTTATCAATTTCAACATGAGGCCGCATGCCTATTACATATACAAGTCCTTTTCAGATTGCCTCTTCGTGCTCTGCAAATTGACACCTTTCTCTGTAGAGCGTTGCTCGCAACTGAGCGCGATTCTAGAGAACTGCAAGCCGTCTGCGAACTTCAAGAGCGCAGCTCTTGTGTTGGAAGCCGTACATCCGCTTATCAACTTCAGTGTACGGACAAGGGACTGCCTGTTTATGGTGTGCAGGAAGGGAATCAACTCTAGGTATGTCTTTTTTTTTTCTATGACACGGTATTTTCAGATATTTATTCCCATTGCTGGCAGATACTGTTTACTTAGTCCTCGACAGGCTTATTTACGTGACAAAGCCAAATCCAAATATGACCTTTTTTTCTAGCCTATTTCGAACTAGGTAGCCGACTCATTGAAGATAACGTTGACTACGATGAGGCACATTTGCCTTGTCGTAAGGCAATAAGGTATAAAAGTGTACCTAAAAATATCTTAGGGATCGTCCTAATATCGCAAGTTCCCGCGAATTTTACTCGAAACATATTGGCCTCGAATAGGTGTTGGCACTTGCGATAATCGCGTAGTCGCGTTCATGGTATTAGAACGATCCCATAGAGGTCGATCGTCCATTGAAACGGAACGGAGCAAATAAAATTCGTCCAATCGCATATCGAACGAAGTCGAGATCCACTGGTAGATTATTTCCCGCTCTCCGCCATCTGCCTCAACCGAAACGTCAATAGGTATGGTTTGATATATTCCCAGAGACTCGGCGCACCGCTGCCTGGCGCTGTCCGGGTTCCTGACGGTGCTGCGGCACGTGCGCGTGTCCGGCGCGTTCAGCGGCAGCCAGAGCGCGTCCAGCGAGGACAGCCACGCCTCCTACCTCACGCAGCTCACCATCGTATACTCCACGCAGCAGGGAGCACCGTATGTCACACAGATATACATATACATAGATCACGCAAATGCATCTACTTCGCGTGTCCGAGTTGGCCGTCCGACTGACATTCCGCGCGCGTCTGTTGCGGTAGCCGGTTGTCCGTGAATAATGCCTTATTGCAGAAACGATTTTGCGCGAACAACGGCGAATTCACATCACTAATTCGCCCTTGTGACTTCACAGTAGGTAGAAAAGAGTGACACGGTCGGTTTTCATACAGATTGAGGTAAGTAAGTTGTCTAGTGTATATCTATATCTGTGGTATGTCACCAATGTTACCATGTTTTACGTCCAATATCATCTCCACTCATCCTGATCTTCAGAAACTGACAGACTATTTTGTCACTCGAGCTCTGACAGTACCAGGCTACCATAATCTGGAAAGAGACTCAACCGTGAGTAGGTCAGAGAGTCCAAGCGCCACCGCACATTGAGCCACCAGTGTCTTGAGGCAGAGGTTTTCTTTCGGTGGTAGTTTATCGACATTAATAGGTGCATGTAATATGCCTACATTGAAGAATAAAGGCTGTATTGTACGTTCCCCAAGCCTATTTTAACTTATTCTTCTGCTAATTTAAGAGCTAAGCTACTAAGCGTGTAGCTCAATCCCAGGCAACCTCTTTGACATCTCGATACGACCCAACATCAACTCTTTTTTTGAGCAGCTCTATGTGGTTTATTCTAGGTTTTCCTCTTTCTCGCTTCCCCTCTATATTTCCTTCATGTCGTATGAGGTTCCCTATCATCTCTTCTATTTTCGAAGTGTACCACACATGCGGTGCTTAGACGCACACCAAAGCCTAATTGGACAAAGGGCCAGTGAGCACAAGTGTGTAAAATATGCCATGGAGCATATAAAGTGCCAGGGAGCACACGCAGAGATTTAAAGTATGCCAAGTGCATGAAGTCATAAAATGTATGATACGCAGCCACGGTTGCCTGGTGAAACCCTCGGTTAACACGTTCGCAACCAAGAACCCGCTTGGTAGGCACTCGTAATGTTTGCTCAGATGCCGGCTCAGCCCGGTAGGCGGGCAGTAGTATAAACCTACACGCCTAGCGAGTTCTGTCGGTTTCTGGTGTATTGTTCCATTTTTAGTCCGGTTGGGAAAGTGTTAAGTTTAGCCTGGGTAGCCTGAGGCAAGTCCTTTCTCCTTCATAGCTATAATACCACTACTTGCTCTAGGTATAAGTTGTTGTGTTCTTGGTGGTGTTGTTGGGTTCTTGATGGGAGGTGCAGAGAGAGACTTCGACCGTTTCGTATCGTGTATATTAGAAAAGTGATTTAAGAATTACATGCTAACAATATTCCTATCTTGAGAACAGCGCCCCCTTCCGGTGGCACTGTGAACCAACGAGGTAGGTAATTAGCTTTAACGATCGATTTAGATGACAAGCGATCTAGGATTCGGGTTCATCCGTAATCACCTAGATGGCGCTGTTTTACGTATGAACAGGTGGTAAGGTCGCAAGTGCTTCCGGATGAGAGGAGGGATCCACGTTCATCTTTAGCTAACAACACAACGAACCCTCTATAATCAGTCGACAACGCACTTGCAATTCTTCTGTCGCAATAGTTGTTTGTATGTTTGTCTGTGTCAGGGCGGCGTCGAGCGTGCGCAACGAGTCCGTGTGCCTGGAGGTGGTGTCGGTGCTGCGCCGGTGCCTCGCGCAGGACGCCGCGGTCAAACACCTGCTCTACACTAGTCAGTACCAATCCGGAGACCCAGTCCTAAGATACGGGTGTAGACTCGAAAATTATTATTACTCCAAAATAAAGAAGGCAAAAAAATATGCCTAGTGACGAAAATCCCGTTCAGATATCTCAAAGAATTACGAAGCTACAACCGTTTTAATATTGCTTGTTAGAGAGAAACGCAAACAGTTTGTGACGTCACAATATGCGAGGCTGCCGCAGAGCGAGCCTTGTCGACGGCGGCGCCGAACACGATGGGGCGCGGCACGTTGCCGTCTATTAGTGACGTCACTAACTACGAGCGTCATCGTTTCATATGAAGTTGCGTTTTGCGTAAAAGGAACAGAACATACCCCGACTTTGGACACTTATAACTTCGTGATTATTTAACCTCTTGCGTTGATTTTGTCTCCATTTGACTACATTTTCAATCCTTTTTCGAGAAAATATGACATTTTTTATTATTTTATTTAGTGTCTACACCTCTATTCTATTGCTTTTTGGTGGAAATACCCTTGTGACCCTTGCTCTTCTTACAAAGAGAACATACCCATTCTGACATCTGACATATAATGATAATATAATGATACGAGGTTCTTAATAATGAGCGCTCCCTATGCGTAATCGGTTCTACGTTAAAGAGGCAAGTGACCCGTTTTCATTTTTTAAGTTGTCTTCTCTTTTCGAATCGTACTTGTTTGGTGGGAACTATTATATCCTCAAATAACTGCCAGCTCATTGGAACTGTCCTATTTAATTTTTCAATGCAATTTATGCTTTTCTTTAGGACTGTACGAGTGTGTGATGGACAAGCCGGCCCTACACGAGTATGTCCTGGAGTTTCTGAACGAGCACCTCTCCAAGTACATAGACGAAGAACAGGTGATGTGGGACAAGTGCGTGCAGGTCTCTGGGGCCACTGCTGTGCTTGTGGTGAGTATAAAGGCGCGTACAGATTATGCGCGGCAATCACTCGAACATTGGATCGCGCGGCGGCCGCGCGCAATGGAGACGGGGTTTCCTTGCGCGGCCTCGAACATTGCCGCGCTCGAACGCGCCGCGCGGCGATCCGAGCGCTGTCGGTTTTTGAGCCCGCATCAAAGAAGCTTCAGTCGCTGGCGCGCGCGCAGTTTGGACGGTTGTGTTACGAGCGAACGAAATAATTGGCGCGCTGATCGAGCTGGATCGCTTGCCTCGCGCAGCCGCCGCGGTCTACCTAATTTCCATCGAACATTTGCCAGCCAATGTTCACGCGAACACTGGCTCGCGCGGCTGCCGCGCATAATCTGTACACGGCTTAACAGAGTAACATGATTGTGTAGGTGTCAGTGGCACTGTGAGAGTTGCGCACGCGCAGACAGCGCCATGTGGCATAAGGTTGTTGATGATTATTCAATCCACAGGGACCACATCTTCTCATAGTTTGTTAGTTTGTATGCTGTTGATAGCGTAGCTGAGCTTCTACATTACTCGGTTTTTTTTTCATGTTTTTTTTTACTTTGTGTGCTAAATAAATATCTATATTCTTATTTTTGGTACAGTCATCTAGACAGAATCTAGGATTTTGGCATTGATGATTATTTTCGTACCAACAGCAATACCTACAGCTGCCGATGTCAAATCACCTATTTTCTACAATCAATCATGTATAAAAATCAGTGATAATGAGGCTGATTAGTTAGATTATTATGAATTGAAATTGTATTTTATACAATCGTTTTTTCTTTAGGAACCCATATCCAATCTCCTCTACGTAACTGCGCAATTCCTCCAAGAGACCGAGGAAGATCTAGAAGATATCCTGGCCAGTCAGGCGGCAGACGGCAGCGCAGTGCTGCGGAGCAAGCTAGCATTGGACCTGGCTAAGCTATGTGACAACGAGAGACTGGGATTGATTGATATGGTAAGTCTATTTTAGAGGTGAATGTACTAGAAGGTTCGTGATCGCAGAAAATCAGTAAGAGGGTGAAGGGTATTCATATGGTGCAACAGATTCATAGGTATTTGGTAGACCACCAAGAGCCTATATCCTTTATAGGAGTGTGGTGAGATTAATGAGACTACTTTATTTATTTACGGAGGAATCTTTAGGAGAGACTAGGACCGATTGATATGGTGAGATATAGTGAGATTCTACAAGGCACCCGTGACGCAACAGCGTAGTTTCTACAAGAAACTCTGCAAACGACCAGGGTGCCATGACACGGTGAGTTTTATCTTTAACCACCCACTACGTTTACGCGTCTGAATTCCTGGCATAATGCTTAAGCGATTTATTTCATAGGTGAAGTTACTATACACGCTCTTATCCTCCAAGCAGAGTTGAGAGACTAACAGATTTTTTCTTAGTGCCCTATTTACTTTCAGGAGGAACCAGGGCTCACAGACCTGACCCCGGAGTCCAAAGCAAAGGTCCTCAAGGTGCAGCAGATACTGTCATCGTTCGAGGCGCTCTTCGCCTATCAGATCATGAAGTGGGACCGGAGCAGTCCAAGAACGGCCACCATAGTCCTTAACTTGTTCAAGGGGTACACTCAGCTATTGGATAATACTAAGGTAACTAGAGAGACAGGGACCTTGCATAGCTCGACTTACTTACCTATAGTTTTATAAAACCCGTGTACAGTGAAATGTAAAAATGTGGGTGCATGCAACTTACCCATAAATATGTCCCGTAGCTCTTATGTCCACCGACATATAAGCGCTATAGGACATATGTATGTAGGACATATCCACGATGGTCGCTATGTGCGCTCTGCCTTGCGCGCAAAGCACTGGCGTCCTCGCATATTGCACTTTACTTTGGTAGTAAATTGGCGCTATACACATATACTAAATCTAGTCTTGGGCAATAATTCTGCTAGGACCCCACATTTTCTACGACTTGTTATGATCAAACGTCGGACTCCAGCGGGCATTTTCGTGGCATGTCAGAATGATAGGTAAGGTTCGCAAATCAATCAATTCACTTTCGAGTATTTGTACTTAGTATTTGGTACCTAGTATTTATGACGTATTTATTGTATGACGATCAACATTATATTTTTTGGACTTCATATTAACTTTAAATATTAAGCAATATATGTGACCTTTCTGTGACTTAAGTTCGGAGTGCTGTCGTAGTATCGTATCCATTGCAATACATAGATATGCAAATTAACAAATAAAGCAAACCTTTCTATTGATTAGACGGCACTCTACCAACAAAT
This sequence comes from Epinotia ramella, assembly GCA_947578815.1. Classification (NCBI taxonomy): domain Eukaryota; kingdom Metazoa; phylum Arthropoda; class Insecta; order Lepidoptera; family Tortricidae; genus Epinotia; species Epinotia ramella. The sequence continues at coordinate 26,021,367 of OX388211.1, forward strand.
ATATGTATGAACAACAGTCATAATGACGCATGTCAGCTATTTATTTGTTTTTTAAGTGGCCACTTCAGTGGGCTATCACTCATCACTTCAAAGAGTATTTACACATTAAAGATGAATAAATGAAAACGGGTAACTAATTTAATTAACTATGTTACAAATAATACATTATAATACTCGTAAGTTAAGATTTTTTTGTAAACCTTACCTTGCCCTCAAACTGCCCCCTATAGTCCGACGTTTGGTTATGATAATATCGCAACCTGACTCAAGTCTGCTGTCCTGCTTTTGCTAAGAAAATTTTAAACCAGTTTGTAGGCAAATGGTTATCTTTACCTGTCTTTAAAATAATCCTTATCCTACTTCCTACCAATATTATAAATGCGATAGTTTGGATGTTTGTATGTTTAAATGTTTGGATGTTTAGATGTTTGTTACTCAATCACGCTTAAACGGCTCAACCGATTTGGATGAAATTTTACATGAAGATAGTTTATAGCCTGTATACATAGGATAGTTTCGACGTTTGGTTCACGCAGACGAAGTCAAGGGCGGAAGTTAGTAGAATATATGTTAGAAAAGCCACAAGATATCACTGTCTTAATGTTCTTAGCTTACGTGAAAGGTATTTTCTATATTGGTTTACTTCCTTTTCACTAGGCAACTCCGAAGTTAGGTAAAAAGGGCAGCAAATCCACCTTAAACGACACGAGAGAAACTGCCAAGTCGCAGAAGACTCAGAAATCGCAGAAGGACAAGGAAAAGGCGCCGATCAAAGTGTCCAACTTGACG